>OX459203.1:21832500-23092500 GCA_949775195.1 Diarsia dahlii
TAATCTAACTTACGGACTAAACAGAATCATGTTATTTTGACCCAGTCCGATCCCCTATTGCGTAACTACTCATGACCTACTTCTATCTCAGTTTGAAGGATTTTTAAAGAAAACACAAAATAACACAACATTTCTATTAAAAAGTCGACCACATAAAACATGCAATGAGTGTTGTTGTTACTGCTAGTCTGTGTTAGCCCACAGCTGGGCAAAGGCATCCCATGACCTGCAAATCTTTCGATCCATTGCCAATATGAACCACTGGTCGTTGGTTCTGTCTAGCTCGTCCCGCCATCTTCTGTGAGATCTACCGCGTTGCCTTCTGGCTGTATCAGGGCTCCACAAGTGGTTATTTTGGTCCATAGATCGTCGGGCATACGGCAGACATGGCCAACCCAGTCCCTCTTTAGCTTAACGGCTTTTTGAACTACGTCAATAATTTGTGTTTATTGAGAGCTATGTGTGTGATGATACTTAAATTGTCGGTTAGTTTAAGTGTTGTTGAAATGTTAAAATTTAATTGGGAACCTGCGTTACGCAATCACCAGCAGATCAGCCATTATTATTTTTCTGTTTCATTATCACATTGACCATTATTCCTTACACCTCTGATATTGCTCTAGGTGTGGAACCAACTGAGAGCAATGACATAAAGCGTGCCGCGAGTGAGATCATGGCGACAGCGGTACGACAGACTGAAGAGAGAGTGGCTGAGGTGAGGAGACGAGCTGAAGATGCTGTCAACCAGGTAAAACCACAACGTTTTTTGGTACACTGCTCCCGTATTGCAATAGGCAATGATCCCCTAATACATGACATGGTACTTTAACATAACTGGCGAAATGTGGGTGTACTATAGCAGGGTAATCTTTCGAGATTACAGGGGTGATGTAGAATCTAGAATTCCAGCTATATTCCATACTACGTTTACACTAAAGTACTAAACCCTACCTTACCTCCTAGGTGAAGCGCCAAGCTCTACTAGAGCTGCAGCGAGCAGTGGGTGCGGCGGAGTCCAAAGCCCTGGAGTTGGTGGCGGCAGAACGCGGCAAGGTGGAGCGCCGCCACTCGCCGCCACCCGGGCGGGAGCTGAGCCCTAACGCTAGCACACAGCAGAATGTGAGTGGAGATTGTAATATCTGTGTTAGTTTACGGTAACGAAGTCATAATTTATTCTCCCAAATTTTCGTTAACTTAATATGACAAACAAGAGGATCTGAATCAGACAATTTGCAGAACGAGAGTGATGGCTCTCTCTGTGCACGATTACCTATAATCGTGCACAGAGAGAACCTGGTGTGAAAAGCAATAATCTCTGGGTTATCGAACAGACAGATTTATCGCTGGGGAGTTTGTTCCGCCACTTCTTCCCAGATAAAACACACTGGGAAGTGTCGAAGAATGGGTGGAGAGAGACTGTCTCTTGTAAAATTTGATGTTCAAAAAATGCTGAATATCGACGGCAAAGTGCCAATTACTCCTGACTAACAATTTTCACGAAATTCACTTTTTTATCGTTTTGAATTTAAAAGCGTTATTCGCATGTTTTTATGAAATCTCCTAGGAAATTTGTATTTTGTAACTTAGGAGTTATTGGCTCTTCGCCGTCGATATCAGCCTTATTTGAATAAATTTCTTTTGATTTTTGATTGAGTTAAATAGTGTGCGATTGAAGAGGGTTATATCCAGCGGTAGGCTGTTGTAGGTTGTTAATTATGCAAAATTGAAACATCCAAACCATCTCAGTTTAAGACGGCGATATGACCGTACTGTTATATGCTCAGTGCTGCTGGAACTGCGGACGCAAGGCGCAGGAGACCTGCTCCGGCTGCAATGCCGCGCGGTACTGCGGCGCCTTCTGCCAGCACAAGGACTGGGAGAACCATCATCAGGTACGTGAGCTCTTAATTCTCTAAATGAATGGATTGTGTGAGGAATGATATGAAAGAGAAAGGAGTAAATAATACCGTCACGTCTGACAGGGAAGAATGGAAGAACATAACTTCAGACGTGGGGGGACAAGGGCTGGAAGATGGCTTAGATTTCTGACTGACGAGTCCCGAGACGGTTATTGTTGTATACACGTCGCTAACCGTCAGACTCTTGCCAATACACACTATATCTACATCGTTATTTTCCATTAAAATAAGTCTTGAAAAAGGCCTGCAGATATACTTGAGATTGCCACCAACATAGTTGGTTAACCTAGTTGAAGACATAATAATATTATTTTATGAAACTTCCTTAAAAATTGTTCTTGCTCTAGTGTAACGTATCAAATAAAACCTAAAACTACAAAACCTTCATTTTAAAATTCAACCCACAGGTCTGCAGCGGCCGCGACCAAAAACCCAACTCCCTGCGAACATCCCCTCCAGCGACTCAGCCATCCCTTCCCAAACCCCTCACCCGCTCCACCACCCCCATAGCGTCCACTACGACGACCCCAGTGACCCCCCTCCCCCTCCCCCTCCCCGACACTCGCACGATGTCGCTGAGCTCGCTGAGTACCGCTGAGCGCCTGCTGACTCCCGCTGAGAGGCTCCTCAACTCCGACAGAACAGAGAGGATCTCCCTCGCGTCGCTGTCCACAGCGCAAGGCATGATCGGTATCGGGAAGAAATGACGCCTGACCAAGGAACCCTTTGTTAGCAGTGTGAGGTTCCCGAGAAAGGTTCGCCGGTAGACTGCTGGTTGCTACTGTTAAATTGGTTCCAGTTCTGCTGAAATAACGATTTCTTAATTCTGCCATAATATTCCAACCACAATTTCGTTTTAAGCTTGTTAACACGCCATTTCAAACTAATCCAATATTCTAAATGTGCTATACTTATTAGTAAAATTATGATGTACAAATAATTGTTTTGTCATAACTGAATTCAATTGATGTTTCTGTAAATTGTTTCTTTAGCTAACAATTTAAAGACTTGGCTGTTCTCTACCGTGCATACAGATCTTTTGTACAGACTAAATAATTTTCTCTTTTAGAATTATTATTGTTTTTGATAGTTCCTATTTATAATTTTAACATTGTTTTAAAGAATATTGTTAACTTGGTTAAGTTTTTTTTGTATAATTATTATTAACTATGAAATACCAAAGAATAATATAAGACGTAGAGAGAATTGTATTAAATGTAATTTTTCACACATTATCTCAAATAGCACTTTTCATCTGTAAACTTTCTTGAAAATAAATCTGTTTATAATTATTAGGGATGTGTTCATGTTCACGAATGCTTACGAAATATAACGATACGATTATAATAAGATTTCAAATATCTACCTATCACTTTTCTAGCCAATTGTGAATAACTTTTAATTTACAGAATGACTCATCCAATTCCCATTGTAAATAATGTCAATACTTTAATTTAAGAAATGTGAAGAAACGCACATATTCTTTTTGAAAAATAAAGTCAAGACAATTATTAAATTGTCTTGACTTTATTTTCCAAACGATTTTTAAATAATACGTATCAAATATATATATATATATATATTAACTACTGTAAATATTTTACTAGTTTGCGATACGGGAATAATTTTCACTATATTATAATGTTTAAAAATAAGCGAGTTGTGACACTTTTGTAGCTTATTTTTTGTAAAAATGTAATATGGTAGTAATTTATTTACTTTTGTATTTATTATTTGTAATTTTACTTTTAGTGAGACAACATTAAAAGTACAGTCAGCTTCATAAATACATGATGACTTATTTATAAATGAATAAATCTTTGAATCTAAATGTAAAATAATAAAATAGGTAAACGTATACGATGAAAATAACCTGTATTTATAACATTAAAAAAACTTGTAAATAGACGCTCTTCAACGACATTTTAATAATTGCTTGCTAGATGTCTATTCACGTTGAAGTTTTTACATTTAGAAAGTAATAAATTAATCAGCACTTATCAATAGTTCAGCACAAGTGTGTTACTGTTCAATTGCTTCAATATTACAGTTATTTGGGTCCTGAGGCGTTTGCACAAACTCGTGACGACATAAACTTCGTAATTTTTAAATCATGTATGAACCGCGTTTTCTTAGTGTAGGTACGCTAGTATTACATTATCTGTGGTGTGGGTATCTGAGTCAGCCCAAAACCACTGTCTTGTTGGATTTTGATTTGAATTGCGACAATCCCTATTAGCGTCACCGATACATAACTATAAGTGAATATTGTGTGAATCGAGTGTTTTAATTGTAAAAGCACTTGACAAAACGAGGTGAATAGACTCGCAGGCACAGCTGTACGGGGACCGAGACAAAACTAAGAAAGGAATTTTCACGTTGAATTAATAAGATAGGTAGGCAACAACAGTTATCTTTATGTCACGTGTTCGTGTTAGGGCCTCTGATGGCACATAAGTTTGTCACTGTCTGTTTTCTAATAAACATATTATTAAAAATACTCTAGACACCCATATAATATGTATAGCTGTACCTACCTACTCCCACGAAAACGTGTATACAGTATTTATTTATGTTAATCATTGTCATAATAATTATTATTTCCTTGTGTAATAAAGTGCAATATTAATAATAATCGGTGTATAAAATTTCGAATTTAATAATGGTTAAGATTTAGCAAAATAATGTTTTAGTTCTAAATAAATACTGTCTTAACTGCGTATTTGCGTCTTATTGATGAAATAAAAAAAGTGTTAGAAATATGTTCTATAGTTTTCTTTCCACCCTTTTGTGTTTATTAATAACTAGCTGATGCCCGCGGCTTCGCCCGCATCAAATTATATACTAAAACCTTCCTCTTAAATCATTCTATCAATTAAAAAAACCGCTTCAAAATCCGTTGCGTAGTTTTAAAGATTTAAGCATACAAAGGGACATAGGGACAGAGAAAGCGACTTTGTTTTATACTATGTAGTGAAGTGTGTATTACAAAGCAAAACAGAGAACAGATCATTACTACGTATTCTGTACCTAGTGGGTTCGATTCCTGCATCGAAACATGTTGATTATATTATACGTCATTGGTAACAAAACCAGTTCTCTAACAAATTCAACTTAAACCCCTTACCATTTTAATACAGCTTATGATACTGACCTGACGTATGAACAAATATTGTGATAGACTACGTTTAATTTGAATGAAATTCAGGAATTAACCTTAGTATAATTTACCCTCTTAGTCAGTGAAAATTTTATTAAAGCTTAGCTTCATAAATCTACAACGAAGTCACGGGGGTCAGAGGAATGGTCTGAATAGCTTCGAGAAAAAGATAGCATGTCTGGCATTTTTTTTTGCTAGACTTGGCTGGTGCGCTGCCGTGCCCCCAGATTACATCAACACTAGCAGCAGAAAAACCTAAGGTTTAGATAAAATACTAGAAAGTAAAACTACATAATATTATTACCTACCTACTTCGTAATTATGTGAAACTAAGAATACTGTAACTGTTCTGTAGTTTCTCTCCACATCTATAAAACGGGTGCGCCAAAGTTCACCTAAAATTTCAACTCCGATAATTGGAAATCCGAAAATGTTCTTCCTAACATTTTTCATCCTAACAATCGCAATTCCTAACTTCTCTGTCTCTAATGTTTTAATTCCGAAGCATTCAACTTCATAATGTCAGTAGCAATAAACATCTATTACACTATTATCAATGATATTCAAATAAACAGATATGTTATACACCTACAAAACCACCGAAAAAAGTGTTCCGTGCAGCAGCGGCAGCACACATACACACTTTTCATTCATCTACATTCCACTACATGTCAAAATGATACAAAAGAGATAGCTCGATAAAACCAATAAGAAAAAAAGAGACAGATAGTGTTGTCAATTGCGCTTGAATGTAAACAAACATTATTCTGACCACCAATCACCGCATGTTGGGATCATAGACTAACAAATTTAACGAGACAGAAGGTACAAACCGAGTGTATTAAATTTGTACATGAGGTTTGTACCTATAACAACTAAAACGTTACCTATAAGGGTAGGGTAGGAGGCTAGGTAAGGTGAGAAATAAAACGCAATGTAAAAGAAACAAAATATTTATTTTGTAATAAAAACAATCATCCACCTTCGAAAAGACTCAAGTTATTTCTTTTCTGCCTCCTACAGAGTTTTTTTATATCGGGATTCAATTATGATCCTTGTAGCCGGACCTCATTGGTTGGAAATACTTGGAAACCATAACGAAGAAAAGACAATAAATAGTTTAAACTCGCTGTTGTCATAAAGTAAACTATAATGATTAAATAATACAAGGTTTGAATAAAGAAAAGCAGAACTCTGGGGTAACGATGACTTTAATGCCCACTCGAACGTCCCGCATAGATATCTCACCTTTTTCAATATTCGCATCTGTATTTTTATTCTATGTTTGGAGTGCACGCGTCCTTGTCGTTCTCACTACAAAATGTATTTCCCATCTCTTTCTTTTTTTCTAACCTCCATGTGTCAGAATATTAGGAAAATAAATGAAAAATATTAATAAATCGAAGTATATTGTGTATTTTACATGTGGTATGAGATCCCGTGTTTTTTATTAACTTTGGTATCGTAATTGGTACACTTTCTGAACACGCAAGATGGCATTATTACAATTTTTACCGTAATTCGTAGTAGCGTGTCACTCGTCGCCATGCATGATTCAGACTAAAGACAATACGACCCAATTGGGTCGTTTTCGAGTCTTCACGATTGCGCGCTTATAACATATCTGTTTACTAGAATATCATTGACTATTATTTGTTTTCTTCAATGATATTCAAATAAACAGATATGTTATACACCTACAAAACCACCGAAAAAAGTGTTCCGTGCCGCAGCGGTAGCACACATACACACTTTTCATTCATCTACATTCCACTACATGTCAAAATGATACAAAAGAGATAGCTCGATAAAACCAATAAGAAAAAAAGAGACAGATAGTGTTGTCAATTGCGCTTGAATGTAAACAAACATTATTCTGACCACCAATCACCGCATGTTGGGATCATAGACTAACAAATTTAACGAGACAGAAGGTACAAACCGAGTGTATTAAATTTGTACACGAGGTTTGTACCTAAAACAACTAAAACGTTACCTATAAGGGTAGGGTAGGAGGCTAGGTAAGGTGAGAAATAAAACGCAATGTAAAAGAAACAAAACCTTCGAAAAGACTCAAGTTATTTCTTTTCTGCCTCTTAAAGAGTTTTTTTATTTCGGGATTCAAAGATTCTTGTAGCCGGACCTCATTGGTTGGAAATACTTGGAAACCTTAACGAAGAAAAGACAATATATGTATAGTTTAAACTCGCTGTTGTCATAAAGTAAACTATAATGATTAAATAATACAAGGTTAGAATAAAGGAAAGCAGAACTCTGGGGTAACGGGTAACGATGACTTTAATGCCCACTCGAACGTCCCGCACAGATATCTCACCTTTTTCAATATTCGCATCTGTATTTTTATTCTATGTTTGGAGTGCACGCGTCCTTGTCGTTCTCACTACAAAATGTATTTCCCATCTCTTTCTTTTTTTCTAACCTCCATGTATCAGAATATTAGGAAAATAAATGAAAAATATTAATAAATCGAAGTATAATGTGTATTTTACATGTGGTATGAGATCCCGTGTTTTTTATTAACTTTGTTATCGTAATTGGTACACTTTCTGAACACGCAAGATGGCATTATTACAATTTGTACCGTAATTCGTAGTAGCGTGTCACTCGTCGCCATGCATGATTCAGACTAAAGACAATACGACCCAATTGGGTCGTTTTCGAGTCTTCACGATTGCGCGCTTTTAACATATCTGTTTACTAGAATATCATTGGTTTTCTTATATTTTCTCAACATAACCATCCTTTACACTATTATTCAAAGTCATATCTTTTTTGTTTATATTACTTTTTATTCATAATAATCAGTATTATAAAAGGTCCCATTAAAATAGGTGGACAAAATTTTAGAAATCATTCAGACCGCTAAAATAAAGACAATAGTAAAAAAAAATATTAGAAAAAGACATTAAAATACCTACTTCTATAGGATGAGTTTGTTCTAGAGTGCCAGCAATTTATTATTTTAAGTCAAAAAAAAATCACTTTATATAGTGTTTTTTTTTTTTGTTTATATGTCTTTAGTTTAGGCTTTCTAAACGCTGGGTTAAAATTTGTCCACCTATTTTAAAGGGAACTTATATACTATGCAAAGATATCCATAGGTTAGGTTAGGTTAGAACTGTGATCAACTTCGCGCGAGCCGAGCGAGCGAAGCGAGCGGTGCCGCGGCAGCGGCCGGCGAGCGCTACCGCGAAATTTTTCTAAGTATTTTTTTCATAGTGCCCCCAAGACGACACTCTGACCTGAATTTCATTCATTTATTTCATTTCAAGACAAAAATCAGTGAAACGACCTTTAATCATTCTAAACAGTTGTATGAGTGAAAATATTATGGTACTCATTCTTATTCTTATTCTTTATTGCACACATATAACAAATATAAATTACAAAGCTTATGTACAAAGGCGAGCTTAACCCAGAATTGGGTAATTATGTTTAGGAATAAAAGCGTTAGGATAAAAAACAGTAGGAGTTTAAATATATTTACACTAATGATATTATGAATTACAATTTTCGGAAACATGAGTGTTATGAACATCGATGGTAGCACTACAAATAGTATGAATGAAAACTTTAGGATGAAAAATTTTAGGAAGAGTGATCATTCGGATTACAAATCGTTAGGAAGAACAATTTCGGGTAAAGAACTTTAGGTGAGCCAATATGGACCCATGGAAAACAGTGTGAGTTTATGTATGTCTAACATAAAATACTTAAAATGTCCTACCCAAAGCCTTGAAACAGTAAAAAATACGAATATCTATTTATTCACTGAAAAGAAACTTAGACTTGACACTATGAGAAATTCATAACTGCTAAGTAGGCAGGTACTAGCTTGAGGATGCAGATTCGCCCGCGTGGAGGTTTGATATGGGAATACAGCAGAGGTAGAGAAAGGGATATTATATCCTAACCCAGGTAATTCAACGCAGTCTACCTGTATGCCGATTTTCATCGAAATCCTTCAGCCGTTAATGAGTTAATAACAGGTAGCAGACAGACATAAACTTTCACATTTACAATATTGTCATCATGAATTATAATAATGTAACCTAGGTACCTACTCATAAAAATGTTTGAGGACGAGTGATGTACTCATACCTACCTCATGTCTGTCTAATGCGCCCCAATAGGTTTCTTAGGTCATACCTTTGTTCAGTCACATACATAGGAATTCTCAGAAAATATATTTCTCCAACAAAAATATTGACTAAAACTGCGAACAAGGTGAAACTACAATTACCTCATCTTCAAACAAATAAAACACAAAAACATTATTATTCACGTTATTAACCAACCTACCAAGGGATAGGTACACACGGCTACACATCAAGCTATACAAAATCAGTATAATCTGATCGTTCATTGTGCGAAAAGATCTAGTAAAGTGAGGCCAAGATTAACTGGTTTTGTATAGCTTGATGTGTAGCCGTGTGTACCTACCTACTTTAGTGCGACAAACGTGTCATCGAATATCGTTTCTTCGCACTAAACTGCGACGCTTTTTGGTAAATCGACGCCTTGTCACTGCGATGTTTCATTACATCGAACAACTGTGCTACGAATGATTTCACTTCGTCAATAGAAAATTCAGTTATAAATGGGTTATGACAACATTCGTGCAAATGATTACCTAGGTACTAATAATAGTTCCCTTTAAATTCATTAACGTAACATTTCCAAGTAATTAATTTATAATAACTAAATAATCATACATAAAATATAACATGACCGACATTACGCCTGTATTTCTCTGAAAACTTGGGCAGCGGTGTAGGAAGAAAAAGAAAGAAAGAAAATGCATTTATTTGGCACATGCCGCAAGTAGGTACACACAATGTAAAACAAAAAAAAATATAAAGAAAAAAGGACCTAAAACTAAACAAATCGTGACACTGTGTGCCTCCCGGCTGCGCCAAAAAGGCCCAGTTCAGCAAAATGCCGGGCAACTAGTGCCTGACGCTGGTTATCAACTGAAACCTAAATTAGAGTGGTCACGGATGTAAAACAGTGGTGTAGGTACCTAGGGTACACCCACATCATGATTACCTGGCGAGCCTAGCTAGGCCTATTTCTGGGTTAACGAAATCCCTTGGTAAGACTGCTACACCTATATGTCGCCAATTATGTTCAAGTCTCATATAATAGAGGGTGAGTCTATTGCCAGCAACCGCGCACAAATCCACAGTCCAAATTGCTCCAGAAACATTCCATATGGATAACCGGAAAACCCGATAACACTGCCCGACCTGGGAATCGGACCTCATTCTCAGTAGTAGCGCTTGCGGCCACTAGACCAAAGAGACAGAGAAGTGAATTGCAAAATTGTGTACTAGGTGGTGCCCCGCGACCTTTGTCTGCGTGAATTTATTAAAAAAAAAAAAAAACATTAGGTATTTCCCTATTTGAATTGGACTTTGGTAACAATTTCAATGGTTTTAATTTTTTTTTTTACGGTGCCTTACAATATTTTTTCGAAAATTAAATAAATACATACACACGAATAGAGAACCTCCTCCTTTTTGGAAGTCGGTTAAAAAGCTACATCAGCTATCTGCTATTAAAATAAGGACGTGTCCCGTTAATATCGGTCCAGTAAATAACAGACAGACATTTTTTTTGTTGATGATCTTCAAATGCTTTTAGTGGGAACCAGCAATGCCCAACACAGGAATGCACGACACGAGAACGCGCGACTTAAGAATGTAAGTGTTTTGAATTCCAATGTTGTACATTGTCATGTCGTGCATTCTCGGCCCGAACCTCGATTGTCCGGGCAAGAATGTACAGCACGAGAATTGGAATCAAAACAAACAGTGACGTCACATTAAAAAAGTAAAAAGCCATGTGACAATAGGGACGGGTGATACAATAAAATACTGGAAAATTCCGTGGTTCCTTCTTTTTTTCTTCGTGTTCCTATAATACGACCGTCTCGCGACAGTAACCTTTATGGGCGGCATGGGCACCGGGCCGTAGGCCGACGAAGGAGGCCGGCGGAGGCCCGGCACTTCGGGGACAGAAAATATTAGTGTTATTAAATATGCGAGCGTAGCGAGCGCACGTCATGGAGTACAATTTAATTCGGCAGCACTACCTAGCTCAATTACCTAGTATCCAAGTCCCAAAATTTCGAGTTGCCCAACTAGTCGGCCAACCAATCGCGCGATGTCGCCGATTACTGTGTCGTACACTCCTGTGTTGTACATTCCAGTGTCGTGCATTGCTGGTATGTGCATTACTGTGACGGGCATTATAGGGACTCCTTTTAGTAAAAGCCTGTTAAGGTTGAACAAGCCAGTCATTCTTCCATACAAACTTATGAAGGTGATTACTCCTCTGTTTGACAGTGTAGGTTCAAAATTAAAAATTGTATCTACTGGTCTTATCATTATCTAGGTCTGTATGGAAGCAGAATTGGAAAAAAAATATTGATTTGGAAGTTATGAACGTCAAAACTTTCATATTTTAGCACTGATTTTAACTCATCTTTGGGCGTAAATAAGTAACGTATATAGTATGAAAAAGAAAAAAGTGAAACCATACGGACATAGATTAGTTATTAAAAAATTAAAATAATTTGATTTTGAACAGATACATTCAATAGATTTTTCATGAAACCAAATATACCAAAGGTCTGCATAGAAAATTTCGCGCGCCCGTTTTAGTTGTGTCTCTTTCGCTCTATGCATTTCGCTCGTGATGTCGGATGAAATATAGCATGCATTTTAGCCCCGCCCACCAACTAGTTCGTGCCGTTGGCTTGTTTACCCTTAAGTATGTATTTTGAAATTACCAACAGTCGCCAACAGACACTTCAATTTCATTTATTTGTATCATCATCATCATTTCAGTCGAAACATGTCCACTCTGTACATAGGCCCCCCAAGTGTCGCTACATTGACCGGATCCGTGCGTCTCGCGGCTCGCGTCCGGTGGATCCCCACAAGCCCACACCTTCACCAGGTCATAGTCTAGTGGAAGACTTTCCAACGCAACGTCTTCTGGTTCGCGAATTTATTTTATTATTATACTATATAAAGCTCGATTACCACTCACTGACTGACTCACTCACTGACAGAATTGTTCTCCCAGATGGTGGATGGGGAGGTGGGTATATTTTGACAGATTCGTAAACAAGTAACTCTCGTGAGTATGGGAAAAGTCCCAAACCCCCCCTTTTCTTCCCCCTTCTCCCCCCTCCCTATGGTATCTCGGAAACAAAGAGACCCGTATTTTTTTGTTTTTACAGATTCGTATAGAGGAGGCTCGGGAAAGTAAAAACCATTTTTTGAATTTGACCCCCTTGCCCCCCTTCACCCCCCCTTTAGGCGAATTTCGAAAATAAAGAGATTTTACGCGTTTTTTTTAGGGATTCGTATAGAGGAGGCTTGGGGAAGTAAAAACCATTTTTAAAATTTGACCCCCTTGCCCCCCTTCACCCCCCCCTTTCGGATCTCGGAAGTTAAGAGACTTGGAACGAATTTTTTTTCAGATTCATATAGAGGGGCATTGCGTTAGTCGAAATCATTTTTAGAAACTCCCCCCTCTCCCCCCCTTTACCCCTCCCCTCTTTACCTCTTTTTTTACTCCTGAAAAAATTTTTGATTCTTACCTAAATCTATTTGAGGGGCGTTGAAATTTGTATACCCTCCCCTCCCCAACCTCCCCTAAAATTAAAAGGGCTGTAACTTCATAACGGTTAGAGATAGCCATTAGGTGTTTGAACCAATATTATAGTAGGCGTCGAAACCTGTCCGGTGGTGGTACAGCGGTAAAGCGAAGGGGGGAGCGGGCGAGCGAAGCGAGCCGGCGACCCCCGTAGCGTAGGGATAATGTAATGATAGCTTTCCGGTGGTAGGTAGGTCCTGGCGGCCTCCTTAGCGTAACGAAGGTTGAGTGGGTGAAGCGTAACTCAGGGGCGACGACAAGCAAACCTTAGGGTAATGGTTTTTTAGTGGTAGTAGGAGGTAGTAGGTAGGTAGGTGGTAGGTAGTAGGTATGTGTAGGTAGGTGTAGGTAGATGTAGGTAGGTGTAGGTAGGTGTAGGTAGGTAGTAGGTAGGTCTAGGTAGGTAGTAGGTATGTGTAGGTAGGTGTAGGTAGATGTAGGTAGGTGTAGGTGTAGGTAGGTGTAGGTAGGTAGTAGGTAGGTCTAGGTAGGTAGTAGGTATGTGTAGGTAGGTGTAGGTAGATGTAGGTAGGTGTAGGTGTAGGTAGGTAGTAGGTAGGTGTAGGTAGGTAGTAGGTAGGTCTAGGTAGGTAGTAGGTAGGTGTAGGTAGGTAGTAGGTAGGTAGTAGGTAGGTAGTAGGTAGGTGTAGGTAGGTGTAGGTAGGTGTAGGTAGGTGTAGGTAGGTGTAGGTAGGTGTAGGTAGGTGTAGGTAGGTGTAGGTAGGTGTAGGTAGGTGTAGGTAGGTGTAGGTAGGTGTAGGTAGGTGTAGGTAGGTGTACGTAGGTGTAGGTAGGTGTAGGTAGGTGTAGGTAGGTGTAGGTAGGTGTAGGTAGGTGTAGGTAGGTGTAGGTAGGTAGTAGGTAGGTGTAGGTAGGTGTAGGTAGGTGTAGGTAGGTAGTAGGTAGGTGTAGGTAGGGGTAGGTAGTACCGCGAGCTGCATTGAAACATTTTTTTTTTTCAGATTCATTGAGAGGTGCAATGCGTTAGTCGAAATCATTTTTCAAAGCTCCCCCTCTCCCCCCCTTCACGCCCCGCGAGCTGCGCGCAGCTCGCGCAGCCACGCAAATACTAGTTATACTATATAAAGCTTAATTACCACTCACTGACTGACTGACAGAATTGTTCTCCCAGATGGTGGATGGGGAGGTGGGTATATTTTGACAGATTCGTAAACAATCAACTCTCATGACTATGGGAAAAGTCCCAAACCCCCCCTTTTCCCCCCCCTTCTCCCCCCTCCCTATCGTATCTCGGAAACAAAGAGACTTTACTTGTTTTTTTTTAGGGATTCGTACAGAGGGGGCTCGGTAAAGTAAAAATCAATTTTCAAAGTGGCCCCCCTTTTCCCCCTTCTCCCCCCCTTTAGGCGGATCTCGGAAATAAAGAGATATTACGTGTTTTTTTTTAAGGATTCGTATAGAAGAGGCTTAGGGAAATATAAACCATTTTTCAAATTTGACCCCCTTGCCCCCCTTCTTCCCCCTTTTAGGCGGATCTCGAAAGTTAAGAGACTTGGAACGAATTTTTTTTCAGATTCATATAGAGGGGCATTGCGTTAGTCGAAATGATTTTTAGAAACTCCCCCCTCTCCCCCCCTTCACCCCCCCCCTCTTCCCCTCTTTTTTTACTCCTGAAAAATTTTTTTATTCTTACCTAAATCTATTTGAGGGGCGTTGAAATTTGTATACCCTCCCCTCCCCAACCTCCCCTAAAATTAAAAGGGCTGTAACTTCATAACGGTTAGAGATAGCCATTAGGTGTTTGAACAAATATTATAGTAGGCGTAGAAACCTGTCCGGTGGTGGTACAGCGGTAAAGCGAAGGGGGGAGCGGGCGAGCGAAGCGAGCCGGCGACCTCCGTAGCGTAGGGATAATGTCATGATAGCTTTCCGGTGGTAGGTAGGTCCTGAGTGGAGCGAACCTGCGAGACCGAGTGGAGCGAAGGGGGAGGTGGCGAGCGAAGCGAGCCGGCGACCTCCTTAGCGTAACGAAGGTTGAGTGGGTGAAGCGTAACTCAGGGGCGACGACAAGCAAACTTTAGGGTAATGTTTTTTTAGTGGTAGTAGGAGGTAGTAGGTAGGTAGTAGGTAGGTGGTAGGTAGTAGGTATGTGTAGGTAGGTGTAGGTGTAGGTAGGTAGTAGGTAGGTGTAGGTAGGTAGTAGGTAGGTGTAGGTAGGTAGTAAGTAGGTGTAGGTAGGTAGTAGGTAGGTGTAGGTAGGTAGTAGGTAGGTGTAGGTAGGTAGGTGTAGGTAGGTAGGTGTAGGTAGGTAGGTGTAGGTAGGTAGGTGTAGGTAGGTAGGTGTAGGTAGGTAGGTGTAGGTAGGTAGGTGTAGGTAGGTAGGTAGTAGGTAGGTGTAGGTAGGTGTAGGTAGGTGTAGGTAGGTAGTAGGTAGGTAGTAGGTAGGTAGTAGGTAGGTGTAGGTAGGTAGTAGGTAGGTGTAGGTAGGTAGTACCGCGAGCTGCATTGGAACATTTTTTTTTTCAGATTCATTGAGAGGTGCAATGCGTTAGTCGAAATCATTTTTCAAAGCTCCCCCTCTCCCCCTCTTCACGCCCCGCGAGCTGCGCGCAGCTCGCGCAGCCACGCAAATACTAGTTATACTATATAAAGCTAAATTACCACTGACTGACTCACTCACTGATTGACAGAATTGTTCTCCCAGATGGTGGATGGGGAGGTGGGTATATTTTGACAGATTCGTAAACAAACAACTCTCGTGAGTATGGGAAAATTGCCAAAACCCCCCTTTTCCCCCCCCTTCTCCCCCCTCCCCATCGTATCTCGGAAACTAAGAGACCCGTATTTTTTTGTTTTTACAGATTCGTATAGAGGAGGCTTGGGAAAGTAAAAACCATTTTTTGAATTTGACCCCCTTGCCCCCCTTCACCCCCCCTTTAGGCGGATTTCAAAAATAAAGAGATTTTACGCGTTTTTTTTTAGGGATTCGTATAGGCGAGGCTTGGGGAAGTAAACACCAGTTTTAAAATTTGACCCCCTTGCCCCCCTTCACCCCCCCCTTTCGGATCTCGGAACTTAAGAGACTTGGAACGAATTTTTTTTCAGATTCATATAGAGGGGCATTGCGTTAGTCGAAATCATTTTTAGAAACTCCCCCCTCTCCCCCCCTTTACCCCTCCCCTCTTTACCTCTTTTTTTACTCCTGAATTTTTTTTTGATTTTTACCTAAATCTATTTGAGGGGCGTTGAAATTTGTATACCCTCCCCTCCCCAACCTCCCCTAAAATTAAAAGGGCTGTAACTTCATAACGGTTAGAGATAGCCATTAGGTGTTTGAACCAATATTATAGTAGGCGTCGAAACCTGTCCGGTGGTGGTACAGCGGTAAAGCGAAGGGGGGAGCGGGCGAGCGAAGCGAGCCGGCAACCCCCGTAGCGTAGGGATAATGTAATGATAGCTTTCCGGTGGTAGGTAGGTCCTGAGTGGAGCGAACCTGCGAGACCGAGTGGAGCCAAGGGGAGAGGTGGCGAGCGAAGCGAGCCGGCGACCTCCTTAGCGTAACGAAGGTTGAGTGGGTGAAGCGTAACTCAGGGGCGACGACAAGCAAACCTTAGGGTAATGTTTTTTTAGTGGTAGTAGGAGGTAGTAGGTAGGTAGGTGGTAGGTAGTAGGTATGTGTAGGTAGATGTAGGTAGGTGTAGGTGTAGGTAGGTAGTAGGTAGGTGTAGGTAGGTAGTAGGTAGGTCTAGGTAGGTAGTAGGTAGGTGTAGGTAGGTAGTAGGTAGGTGTAGGTAGGTAGTAGGTAGGTGTAGGTAGGTAGTAGGTAGGTGTAGGTAGGTAGGTGTAGGTAGGTAGTAGGTAGGTGTAGGTAGGTGTAGGTAGGTGTAGGTAGGTAGTAGGTAGGTGTAGGTAGGTGTAAGTAGGTGTAGGTAGGTGTAGGTAGGTGTAGGTAGGGGTAGGTAGTACCGCGAGCTGCATTGAAACATTTTTTTTTTTCAGATTCATTGAGAGGTGCAATGCGTTAGTCGAAATCATTTTTCAAAGCTCCCCCTCTCCCCCTCTTCACACCCCGCGAGCTGCGCGCAGCTCGCGCAGCCACGCAAATACTAGTTATTATAGTTATATAAAACTACAAGACCACTGACTGACTCACTCACTCATTGACATGTCGTTTCTCGGAATGGGTGAGAGTGGGGTTAGGGGTATGTTTTGCAAAAATGTGTAATCTGACCTATCGAGTAGAGGAAAATTATAGGGAAAGTTCAAATCCAAGATGGTGGGCGAGTCCATTTCCGATTTCGGTGGGGGAAAGACTTGGATGAATTTCGACTCAGAGGTCCTATACGGAATCTAAAAGCATTTAAAAAAAAAGTAAAAAAAAAAAAAAAAAACAAGATGGCGGCCGCGCTATGACGTTTTGAAATTGTCGGCTTTTTTCACTCAACTTTGACAAATTGTTTTCTTTTACCAAATTCTAAAACCGCCAACGAAAAGTCTGCCAATTTGTTGGTAATTTCAATGGCAATTGGGAAAAATTATGACATTGTGAAAATCCAAGATGGAGGACGCTGCGGCGGCCATTTTGTAAAATGTTGGATTTTTCGATTTTTTTCAAATCCATTTTTCGGGTAGTTGGCAACATCAGACGGGTTCGAGTTGTAACGAGCGGTTGTGTGTTTTGTTGACGAGTGTTGCCTGGTGCAAAAATTTTCCCCATTTTTAGGGTGTTTTCCCAGATTTTCCCCAAAAACATGAAAAGTAGAAATAATGACATTTTAAATTGAGACTTTGACTAGCCGGCAACATTGGGGTCCCCCAAATGACATTTGACCATTTTGGTTCGTTTTAATTGGCAACCCCAAAAAATATTCAACTTTTTCATTTTTGGGACTTTTTGACTTTGGCGAATTAGTTTGTTCTACCAAACTCGAAAGTTGGCAACACCAAGTACACCAATTGGTGGCCTATATTCTTGACATTTCAGGAAAATTATGACTTTTCAGAAAAACAAGATGGCGGATTCCATGGCGGATATCTTGTAAAAAGGCCGAAAAATCCCAATTTTCGACACGATAATTGGGACAGCTGGCATCTCCCGACTGGACTGTTTTGTACCAGGCGGTTGTGTGTTTTGTTAAAGAGTGTTGCCTGCTGCAAAAAAATCCCCATTTTTAGGGTATTTTCCCAGATTTTCCCCGAAAACATGAAAAGTAGAAATAATGACATTTTAAATAGAAACTTTGACTAGCCGGCAACATTGGGGTCCCCCAAATGACATTTGACCATTTTCATCACTTTCAGCTGGCAACCCCGAAAGCCATTGGCGTTTGAATTTTTAAGTCAGACCCGTCTTTGGCGAATTAGTTTGTTCTACCAAACTCAAAAGTTGGCAACACCAAGTACACCAGTTGGTGGCCTATATCCACTCAAGCGTCAAGCTAAATTTTCGCAAAATGGCGTAATGTCACGGCTATCCGGGATGACGTCACGTGACAGGCGCTGTCAGTCACGTGACGTCACGCGGCGCGTGAATAAAACGCCGATAACTCTTGTTTTGTAAGAGAACTCTGTTAAAACTTATGTTTATTTACAAATCAATTAAAATAACAATACAAATCAATTAAAATAACACAGCTCTCCATTCATACTTGACATACTGCAAGCTAAACAAAAAGGTCGGCTCAGGTAGCCGACACTTGAGTCGACAAAAAAAAAAAGGGTATGTTTACGCGTTCATTCTGAGAACTCCGTAAGCCAAGTGGCTCTTGAAAGTATCGTATTGCATAGTTTGGTACACAATGTTATCGCATACAAAGTTTCAGCTGTGTGGACGTTTTGTTCACGAAACATGAGTCATAATGTAAACACTCCAAACAGAGCGATAAGAAAGACGCCCGCGCGTTTGGTTTTGACCTTGACAGGGGAATATTACTATTAATACTGAGTAACCAATTTTCATCCTTGTCTCTTCCACTACACGTTGGGCAAGTGTGAGCTAGATAGGCATAGTTTTCACAGTATTTTAACGGTTTTTAGAGAACGCGGGAACACTTGTCTTATTTTGATAAGTTGACGCATAGCCAACTTTTGACACTTGTCTTTTTTTGACAAGTTGACGCACGAGTGGATATCCCTGAGATTTCAGGAAAATTATGACATTTCAGAAAAAAAAGATGGCGGACAGTGTGGCGGCCATCTTGTAAAAATGATGAAAAATCCTTATTTTCGACACGATTAATGGGACAGCCGGCATCCCCCGACCGGATTGTGTTGTATGAAACGATTGTGTACTTTGTTGTGGAGTGTTACTTTAAGCAAAAATTTTCCCCATTTTTAGGGTATTTTCCCAGATTTTTCCCAAAAACATGAATAGTGGAAATAACGACATTTCGAATGGAAATTTTACATAAACACCAAAAATGGGGTGCTTCCAATGACATTTGACCATTTTCATCACTTTCAGCTGGCTACCCCGAGAGCCATTGGTGCTTGAATTTTTGGGTCAGACCCGACTTTGGCGAATTAGTTTGTTCTACTAAACTCAAAAGTTGGCAACACCAAGTACACCAATTGGTGGCCTATATCCCTGAGATTTCAGGAAAATTATGACTTTTCAGAAAAAAAAGATGGCGGACAGTGTGACGGCCATCTTGTAAAAATGATGAAAAATCCTAATTTTCGACACGATTAATGGGACAGCCGGCATCCCCCGACCGGATTGTGTTGTATTAAACGATTGTGTACTTTGTTGTGCGCAAAAATTTTCCCCATTTTTAGGGTATTTTCCCCGATTTTTCCCAAAAACATAAATAGTGGAAATAACGACATTTCGAATGGAAATTTTACATAAACACCAAAAATGGGGTGCTTCCAATGACATTTGACCATTTTCATTCTTTTCAGCTGGCAACCCCGAGAGTCATTGGGTCTTGAATTTTCGGATCAGAACAGACTTTGGCGAATTCTTTTGTTCTACCAAACTTAAAACTTGGCAACACCAAGTACACCAGTCGGTAGCCTGCATCCTCGATATTTCAGAAAAATTATGACTTTTCAGAAAAAGAAGATGGCGGACAGTATGGTGGCCATCTTGGAAAAATGATGAAAAATCCCAAGTTTTCCAAAAATTTACCGTAAGAGGTCATTCAAACGAATAATCCGACTGAGGTATAGGTACATAAACAGGTACTTATAATAGGAACCTACTAATACAGATAGGACTGTTATCTTTACCTGACCTATTTATATGAGAAACTGGGTTAAGTATTATAATTATTGACAAATCTACTTCTAGAATAGAGCATCGTGAAAATTTGGGATAACAACTAACGTAAGTAAGTATAAGGGCATCACAATTAATACTTAATAATTATAGATAATTATGTAATCTAACTTATTAAGACTTGGACCTATCTACTTATTTGGTTCTGCCTACCTTTAATTGTAGATTTATCTACTAAAACTGACGGAACAAGCAAATTATGGTCAATATTGGTATTAAATGGTAACTCTTTCCTTCGCAGTTGAGGCACGTACCTATAGAATGTGTCCTACGATGCACTGCTCTGCGTTCATCAACTTGAGGCTTATAGATGCTAATAAGCCTTACGTGCCAGAAGTAACCACCGGCACCCACACCCTTCAAACCGTAACAGGATATTGCTTGACGATAGAAATAAGAATGGTGAATACTTCCGCAGGCGAGCTCTCGCAAACAGCTTTAATACCTATCTACCTACTAAAAAACAATGATCGCTCAATAAAATATGTAGGTGGGTACACAATTACAAGAGAAAGCTCAGCCGGAGAGTACCAATAGTTGAAGCACAATAAGCACAGAGCATCTATGTTTAAAGACGAGTCATAAACCAATGCGTCTCCTATCTGTAATGTTTTATCTATACTTACCTACTGCCCAAATATGGACACTACAATAAAGTCGGTCCACAAATTGTCCACGATGATGTTGAGGAAATCTCAACAGGGGGAGGCTGTAACATACCTACTTGTCCTATTGTTGATGAAAGGAAAGTTAAAATGAGGCCACCTCCGTCAATTTCAACAGTAGGTAGGTACTACTCCCTACCTTACAAAATTATGTAGGTAGAGACCTTACCTTACCTTACCAAGCAAACTTTAGGGTAATGTTTTTTTAGTGGTAGTAGGAGGTAGTAGGTAGCTAGGTGTTAGGTAGGTGATAGGTAGGTAGTAGGTAGGTAGGGAGTAGGTAGGTAGGTAGTAGGTAGGTGTAGGTAGGTGGTAGGTAGGTGTAGGTAGGTAGTAGGTAGGTGTAGGTAGGTAGTAGGTAGGTGTAGGTAGGTGTAGGTAGGTGGTAGGTAGGTGTAGGTAGGTGAAGGTAGGTGAAGGTAGGTGTAGGTGGGTAGTAGGTAGATGTAGGTAGGTAGTAGGTAAGTGTAAGTAGGTGTAGGTAGGTAGTAGGTAGGTGTCGGTAGGTAGTAGGTAGGTGTAGGTAGGTAGTAGGTAGGTGTAGGTAGGTAGTAGGTAGGTGTAGGTAGGTAGTAGGTAGGCGTAGGTAGGCGTAGGTAGGTAGTAGGTAGGTGCAGGTAGGTAGTAGGTAGGTGTAGGTAGGTAGTAGGTAGGTGTAGGTAGGTAGTACCGCGAGCTGCGCGCAGCTCGCGCAGCCACGCAAATACTAGTTATAATATATAAAGCTCGATTACCACTGACTGACTGACAGAATTGTTCTCCCAGATGGTGGATGGGGAGGTGGGTATATTTTGACAGATTCGTAAACAAGTAACTCTCGTGAGTATGGGAAAAGTCCCAAACCCCCCCTTTTCCCCCCCCTTCTCCCCCCTCCCTATCGTATCTCGGAAAAAAAGAGACTTTACGTGTTTTTTTTTAGGGAATCGTATAGAGGAGGCTCGGTAAAGTAAAAATCTTTTTTCAAAGTGGCCCCTCTTGCCCCCCTTTTTCCCCCCTTTCGGCGGATCTCGGACATAAAGAGACTTTACGTGTTTTTTTTAGGGATTCGTATAGAGGAGGCTCGGGGCAGTAAAAAACACTTTTCAAAATTGACCCCCTTGCCCCCCTTCACCCCCCCTTTAGGCGGATCTCGGAAGTTAAGAGACTTGGAACATTTTTTTTTTCAGATTCATTGAAAGGGGCATAGCGTTAGTCGAAATCATTTTTCATATCTCCCCCCTCTCCCCCCTTTCACCCCCCCCCTCTTCACCCCTTTTTTCTGTTTTGTTGACGGATTCGTATAGAGGAGGCTCGGGGGAGTAAAATGGTGCCACCGGTAAAGCGAAGGGGGGAGCGGGCGAGCGAAGCGAGCCGGCGACCCCCGTAGTGTAGGGATAATGTCATGATAGCTTTCCGGTGGTAGGTAGGTCCTGAGTGGAGCGAACCTGCGAGACCGAGTGGAGCGAAGGGGGGAGGTGGCGAGCGAAGCGAGCCGGCGACCTCCTTAGCGTAACGAAGGTTGAGTGGGTGAAGCGTAACTCAGGGGCGACGACAAGCAATCTTTAGGGTAATGTTTTTTTAGTGGTAGTAGGAGGTAGTTAGGTGATAGGTAGGTAGTGGGTAGGTGCAGGTAGGTAGGTGTAGGTAGGTAGGTGTAGGTAGGTAGGTGTAGGTAGGTAGGTGTAGGTAGGTAGGTGTAGGTAGGTAGGTGTAGGTAGGTAGGTGTAGGTAGGTGTAGGTAGGTAGGTGTAGGTAGGTAGGTGTAGGTAGGTAGGTGTAGGTAGGTAGGTGTAGGTAGGTAGGTGTAGGTAGGTAGGTGTAGGTAGGTAGGTGTAGGTAGGTAGGTGTAGGTAGGTAGGTGTAGGTAGGTAGGTGTAGGTAGGTAGGTGTAGGTAGGTAGGTGTAGGTAGGTAGGTGTAGGTAGGTAGGTGTAGGTAGGTAGGTGTAGGTAGGTAGGTGTAGGTAGGTGTAGGTAGGTGTAGGTAGGTAGGTGTAGGTAGGTAGGTAGTAGGTAGGTATAGGTAGGTGGTAGGTAGGTGTAGGTAGGTGGTGGCATACGTGAGATTCAAATAGAGGAGGCTCGGGGAAGTAAAATCCGTTTTTCAAATTTTAACCCCTTGCCCCCCTTCACCCCCCCCCCCCCCCTTTAGGCGGATCTCGGAAGTTAAGAGAATTGGAACATTTTTTTTTCAGATTCATTTAAAGGGGCAATGCGTTAGTCGAAATCATTTTTCAAAGCTCTCCCTCTCCCCTCTTCACGCCCCGCGAGCTGCGCGCAGCTCGCGCAGCTACGCAAATACTAGTTATATTATATAAAGCTAAATTACCACTCACTCACTCACTGACAGAATTGTTCTCCCAGATGGTGGATGGGGAGGTGGGTATATTTTGACAGATTCGTAAACAAGCAACTCTCGTGAGTATGGGAAAAGTCCCAAACCCCCCCTTTTCCCCCCCCTTCTCCCCCCTCCCTATCGTATCTCGGAAACAAAGCGACTTGACGTGTTTTTTTTTTGGGATTCGTATAGAAGGGACTCGGTAAAGTAAAAATCATTTTTCAAAGTGGCCCCCCTTTTCCCCCTTCTCCCCCCTTTAGGCGGATCTCGGAAATAAAGAGATCTTACGTGTTTTTTTTTAAGGATTCGTTTAAAAGAGGCTCGGTAAAGTAAAAATCATTTTTCAAAGTGGCCCCCCTTTTCCCCCTTCTCCCCCCCTTTAGGCGGATCTCGGAAATAAAGAGATCTTACGTGTTTTTTTTAAGGATTCGTTTAAAAGAGGCTCGGTAAAGTAAAAATCATTTTTCAAAGTGGCCCCCCTTTTCCCCCTTCTCCCCCCCTTTAGGCGGATCTCGGAAATAAAGAGATCTTACGTGTTTTTTTTAAGGATTCGTATAGAAGAGGCTCGGTAAAGTAAAAATCATTTTTCAAAGTGGCCCCCCTTGCCCCCCTTCTCCCCCCTTTTAGGCGGATCTCGAAAGTTAAGAGACTTGGAGCTAATTTTTTTTCAGATACATATAGAGGGGCATTGCGTTAGTCGAAATCATTTTTAAAAGCTCCCCCCTCTTCCCCCCTTCACCCCCCCCTCTTCACCCCTTTTTTTCAGTTTTGTTTACGGATTCGTATAGAGGAGGCTCGGGAAAGTAAAAACCATTTTTCAAAATCGACCCCCTTTCCACTCTTCTCCCTCCCTTTAGGCGGATCTCGGAAGTTAAGAGACTTGGAACATGTACCGCGAGCTGCATTGGAACATTTTTTTTTCAGATTCATTGAGAGGTGCAATGCGTTAGTCGAAATCATTTTTCAAAGCTCCCCCTGTCCCCCCCTTCACGCCCCGCGAGCTGCGCGCAGCTCGCGCAGCCACACAAATACTAGTTTATTTATATAGATTGAAACAAATCGCAGTAAATAACGTTTATGCTTATTATTAAAGGCATTATGGAAATAATTGCATATATTACCCCGTAATAAAATTATAATATCGGATAATAGGTTAGCGGATATAGGACCTATAGACTCTATAATTTGTTAGTCAATGTAATTGGTAGGATTAGAACTCGTAATTCTCCGACATTGTTTGCGATATTTATTCATTTGTTTCACGTAGAACTGAGGGCAGACAAATGACAGTCGCTTTCAACGAGTTTCTCAATTCTACTATGACTTTCAACGAGATTGACATAACATAAATAAGTAGGTAGGTACACACGGCTACACATCAAGCTATACATTTCCAGTTTACGCTGAACTCGCACTGTACGGCACATAATCGCATAGGATATTATGTTCCCACTGATGGGACCCAAGCATCTTCTCTAAGAAAGGGAATATGCCAGACTCAGACTATGTACCACTACCACTGCTTCCCAAAGTAATGCTAGTTCTCACGTGCAATGAATTGCGTCCTTCATTATTACCCGACTGCGGCGAAGCCCAAAAGGAGGGTTATGTGTTTGATTTTATTTAATCTTCCAAATTCCCCAGCTATTTGAATATTACTGCTGGATACAAGGTGCAGTAACATAATAAACACAAGACCTCCCGTGTGGTCTGGGACCATGGAACTGAAAAACTTTTTCTACGTGTTCTTGAAATTCGTTTAAAAATGGACTTTCGGTAGGAACTGACGCGATCAATTTATAAAAAAATAAGCACATTAAGGTAGGTAATCCTAAAAAAAGTTAAGAATTTCCAAAAGTTTTGTTCTATAGAGCAAGACTAAAGAACCGATAGATGGAACGTGTGAAGGATGATAATTATGGCAAGACAAGAAAGGAGTGATGGGAAGACGAGTAATAAAGAAGTATCATCATCATCATCATCAGCCTATAATGTTCCCACTGCAGGGACTCAGGCCTCCTCTCTAGGAGAGGGACCCAATAAAGAAGTATGGAAGTAGAATAATGCTGGGCCGATCCCAAATGAATCAGGATAAGGACAAGAGAATTTTATTATGCATTATTGATCGAAGTCTTAATTTACAAACTGTCTCAAATTAATTAGGAACAACTAACAAGTAAGTAATAATTTCAAATACCTCTTGTCCAAAACCAGAACGAAAGGCAAACGTACGTAACACACCGGCGCCCCAGGCTCCCTCGACCAAAGAAACGTCACATCTTAAATACTCCCGAAAACTGACAACTCTTTGATACAAACATTTACAAAGCTTGCCATTATGACATTTGACGCATCTTTGTTCACAAAGCGATGGCCAGGAGCAATTTAACGTCGAGACGTCCGCTCTTCGCGGCGTCTGACACTGTTGTGGCGGTTTTGTTCTCAATTTGAAATACGTCGCTCGCCCGCGGCCAATCGGCTTTGAGTTCGGTATTTACTGTTTCTCTGTGGTTTTCTTTTGAAATGTTACCGTTTCTTTGGAAAGGTAAATGAAATCGGTTTAATATTTTCCGACAAATACCACTTTGAGGTGGCTAAAAATACTTCAGTCTTATCTGTTACAAAAGCTTTGACGTCCCCCAATATCTGAAATAAATATATTATTTACAATGACAGAAGTACTTATGTATCCAAAATTCGTCAATTAACGCAAAAACTAAAAGAGTTTCCCTCTAGGCTTTCCACGTAGACAGCTCGAGCCAGCTCTTTGAGTCCCGCCTCATCGCCTGCCATCACATTGATGAAGTGAACTGGTAATTAAAGGTTGTCATGGCAACGCGTCCGTCTGACAACTGACAACCAACAAGCACCATTCGCTAGCGATGGAGTTCCATTTATGATGCGCGGTGGCTATAAGTTGAGCGAAATTTTGGGATTTCTGTTTATTTCCGGAAATCGTCGATGCAACTTGGGCAAGCATGGTCAATGATCATGGACTATGTGTATTACTGAATGTATATGAAAGTACGGTACATAAAATATAAAATGATTTATACATTTTCGTCGGTCTGGCTGCTTGCTCCGGCTAATCTCAAAAACAGCTGGACGCTTTTCATAGGACCTTTACTGGCAGATAGCTGATGAAGGTGGCGGGCAACTGCAAGTTTATCTACATATTTCATTTCCTCCTGAGGAGGTACTCAACTACCAGCCAACGAAAGCACGCATTTTGGACGACCTGACTGTCACCTATGATCCTATTCTGACGTTGAAGTCTTCAACTCTAGATGAATCGCATAACACTGCCCTATTGGCAAGCTAAAATATATCTTTTACCGTTTAACACACAGCAGACAGCAAATATCTATAATCCGTGAAGGGTACCTATATAAGTCAGAGATGTACCTAATAAATAGTACACCCACAATTCGCCAGTTATGTTTAAGTTCTAGGGGGCGAGCCTATTGCCATTAGATGGGCTTCAATTCAGACTAAGATATATTCCTGATAGAAAAACCCGAAAACACTTTTTCCAGGCTGGGAATCACACCCAGGACCTGAAGCTGAGCAATCTTACTTGCGACCACTAAACCAACAAGAAAGTCAACACTGTCCCCACAATTCCAGTCTCACAGTCACCCTACTCGTCCGTCGTGTCCACAGTTCCACACACGGCCCGACAAAAGTCCTCGACATAAAGCGGCCCACTCACGGCCCGATTTAATCATAGCACGTCACTCCACATCGCGCGCACGATACGTCGACGACTTGTCGCTTGTCGCGCGGAAAAGAGACGTCAAATTCATGTCAGTCGCAGGCTATTTGGTTGGTGTTCGATCTCGAGAGGTAATGCAATTTTCGTTAACCTATGTGGTTGAGCGATTGGACTGCTGCGCTACGTGTCGCGGGTTCGATCCCCGCACGGAACAAATATTTGTATGGCCTACTAATAATTGCTTCAGGTCTGAGTGTTGTTTGTGTATGTGAGTTTAAATGTTTATAAACGCACTCATGATAAATTCAAGAAATTCTTTGTGTGGGGGGCTGTGGGAAAAGAAAAAAAAAAGGAAAGAAGAAATGTTCACAAACTTTTTGATGTCTGTCTGTAATCAATTCTTGCAATTGAATTTTAAACCAGTTGCCAACCGATTGAGCTAATTATTTTCTTAGTAATATTTTAATATTTAAGTATAATAATTATAAAACGGTTATCGCGACCAAAAGTAATATTTTCGTACCCCCCTTTCAACCCCTTGAATAAAGTTTTTTTTTAAAGTAGCCTATGTCCTTTCTCGGGTATCAAAATATCTCCATACCAAATTTCATGCAAATTGGTTCAGTATTTTAGGCGTGATTGAGTAACAGACAGACAGACAAAGTTACTTTCGCATTTATAATATTAATAATATATATAGTATGGATGTTGCAATAGCAGATTAATAAAACTATTGAACCGAGGTTCTTACTCATCATTATTCTCCTACACTTATCCCAAACCCTGTTTTTGTCCCTCATTTGGGATTGGCGCAGCATGTCTTGTTCCATACTTCGCTATTTCTCGTCATCTCATGAGACATCTCCTTTCTGACCATAATAACGTCCATCGTTTCTTCAGTCTTCCTCTACTCTTATACCCACTTTCATACTCAAAATTTTCCTCGCGATATTTTCCTCATATTGTGCTCCATGTACCACGACAACCGATATCCACACAACTTTTCAGTCACCAGCGCCACTTTCAGACTTCCTCATAATTATGTACTCATTACTTATTTTATAATTCGCGTAACACTGCACTATGATTTTGATTTCGCCTTTCTAGAGTACCTATATTTCATTTCAATAGGTAGGTATGCGTATTATAGTCATACGTAGCCCGGTACGGAGATTTTCTTAACAACTAAGTAGTAATTTTGATACAGTTACAATACAAAAATAATAAATCATTGTTTTGTTAACCAACATTGAGACCACAATTTCTTTGCCGGGAAATCCTCTGTGACGGAGAAACAATAAAGGAAATAATCCTTTTTTCTATGTCCAATATTATTGTATGTATTATTCTGAATGACGTAGGTAATTCCCTAACTGCACATACATTGCGGAAAAACCATGTGCTCCAATTATTGTCTGGAAACTCAACGATGAAGCATTTTTAATTATAAAGCATTTGTTTTACCAATTTACCTTGTAAGTAGTTCAACCGCCTATTAGTTCGGTGATTGCAACCGCAGGTGGCAAGGTTCTAGATTCAATGTCGGGGTCTCAGGATGAGGCAAAATATGGAAATTACGGTATTAGGAGTTATCGAATCTTGGACAAAAACCGAAATGATAATTATGAGCGACTATCTGACCTCCTCTATCCAGTTAGTAGTTGGTAATACGATACCCCTTGGATTGTTGGGACTGGAAATCTGAGTTTTGACTACCTGTAACGACGCGACTGTCAAAGATCTTTGTTTTTTTTTTTAAACCTTGACCCTCAGTAGGGATTTCTTCTGTATCGTGAGTGCGTTTACAAACATTTAAACTCACATACACAAACCTAACACCCAGACCCGAAATAACTATCCGTAGGCCATACAAATACTTGTTCCGTGCGGGGATCGACCCCGCAACACGCGGCGCAGCAATCCAACCACTCAGCCGCTGCGCCAACCATGTCGTTAAAATATTGACGAACATCCTGTTGGAAGTCATGGATGAAACAAGAACGTTTTGAAATCGCTAAGCACTCGTCGAGGCTCTAATTGCTGAATAAGTTTTTTTTTTGAACATCTTCCCGATCTTTTCCACCTCAGAAATCTGCTCAGTAAGCAACCAATTTCTTGAAAAATATATTACGACCCATGGAGTAAAATAACCAGTTACGACCTAATTGTAAAATTTGTTAGGAGGGGATTATGGCTTCATTAGAACAGCTTACCAAAGGATATCGTGATACTCAGTAGGTACTAACTGAGATGTGGAGGTCAGATAGGCAGTCGCTCCATGTTAGATACTGATATTCAGCTGCATCCGGTTAGACTGGAAGCCGACCCCAACATAGTTGGGAAAAGGCTAGGCAGATGATGATGTAAATTCCGTTAAGTAAGTACATACCTAAGTAGGCAACCCAAACAAACACGTCACTTTAGTTAATATGGTAATGAGTAGGTACCTATAACGTTAATGATTAATTGTTTATTTTATGAATAACTAGCTTTTGCCCGCGACTTCGTCCGCGTTGTACTAAAAATGTTATCTTTGGTAAGTAGATCTATCATTGATTTTAATTTTAAATGAAAAACTCTTGCGATAATATCATGGCGGTCATGTGGTGCTTGACCCTCAAGAAGCTCCCGAGTGATTTCATCCCACTTGCTTGGGCTTGGTAGTTACAGTAATAAATAAGTCGGGACGTCCATATTTTCTTACGTAACAAAAAGCGCCTCGAGTACGTAAATTTTACTCAAAGGAAACATTCCTTTATTTTTGAATAGAAAGCAAACTGCATTCAAAAATTTTCGAAAATTCTCTTCTCCCACACCCGGGAATCGAACCGGCTAAAATCTGAAAAAAATATACCCTGTACTTTTATTGCATCGATCGTTAGGGTCAATTATAAGGATGAAATCTCTCTAACAAACATGATAAATTAAATGAAAAGAAAACCAGGAAATCTTAAATTAATTTAATTATTTACAAAAAATGGTAAACTAACTAATTAGTTGCTCGAAATGGGCTCCATTCTCTTGGATACACAAATTTGTGAATATTTTTGAATCGTATTTTGAACTTCAACTCCCAACTCGTTGTCATTCGCATAAGATTTCATGTAAATTTGATTTTTTACATATCCCCCACAAAAAACAATCTAATGGGGTGATATCTGGCGATCTCGCAGGCAGGTTTTCCTTTCATTTAATTTATCATGTTTGTTAGAGAGATTTTATCCTTATAATTGACCCTAACGATCGATGCAATAAAAGTACAGGGTATAATTTTTTCAGATTTTAGCCGGTTCGATTCCCGGGTGTGGGAGAAGAGAATTTTCGAAAATCTTTGAATGCAGTTTGCTTTCTATTCAAAAATAAAGGAATGTTTCCTTTGAGTAAAATTTTCTATCTGCAGTATTAAGAGTACTTTCCCTCCAGGTGGCATTACAAAATTCCACCCTGTATAATCAGAAAGCTCCGAACTGCTAAGCTATCGGGAGTTACACGTGTTATTGTGAGTCAACCATAAAAGATAGACATATGCTGTTGTGGGATATTTTTTAGATAATTTTATGTAGAACATTTCCGTCATAAATGATTTCTATGTAGCTTTAACCATTAAGGCTGCACACGCGACGGAAGCTTAAAAAATGGAGCAACTTCTCCCGTTTTCCCAACATTTCCCTTCACTGCTCTGCTCCTATTGATTGTAGCGTGATGAAAAGTATACTATAACCTCCCCAGGAGTATGAAGAATAATTGTACCAAGTTTCGTTAAAATCCGTCTAGTAGTTTTTGTTTCTATAAGGAGCATACAGACAGGAGGACAGACAGACAGACAGACAGACAGACAAAAAATTTACTGATTGCATTTTTGGCATCAGTATCGATCACTAATTACCCCCTGATAGTTATTTTGAAAATATATATCATGTACACTCGAAACACTTAATAAGTATACATTTTGCATGTGTGGGTGAAGTCATAGTTATATGCACACACACTATTTAAGTAAAACGAAGTGGACTCTGTTTTTATTAGTGTGCGTTATGTGCGTATAAAATAAGTCAAAACTGGCCTACCGCCGGCCGACTTTACATCACGCACTCATCGGTAACTTTTATTAATATTGTGTGGGTATACGTATTAAACATAAACAGGTAAAAATCCAAGAAACGGGCTCACAGTGAAGGAATATGACCCAACATTTTAGACAAGTCTAACAGGACATCCGTGGCTGAGTGGTGTAAGCGCTTGACATAGTTATTTGTCTACGCTCGGTGCCGTGAGTTCGATCCCCACTGAGGAATTCAACATTACTGTATTTTACTTTTTGTTTTATAAAATTAAGTTTGTGACCAATAAAATCACTTAAACAAAAAAGTAGAAAGGTAATTTAATAAAAACAATAAAATTATTTCTTTTATTTTTATTATTACATAATTATATAAATTTTTTGTTGGTTAAGGATGGACGTAAATAATTTTGTTGAAATAGGTAGGTGGTATCTCAATTGAATCGAAAGTAAAATTAGCTGGGAAGTGAATCAACATGTTAGATAGTAAGAAATTATGGTAACTTCTATCTGCATAACAATAACATCACTTCACCAGACTTTTAACAATACGAATTGTTGTTTAAAACAGAGGAATACAGCAAGATGTATATAACAAATAAAAATAATGCTAAGTTTTACATTTGTTCACACAAACATGAACATTATGTATATATCAATAAGGTTCACAATCGATAATATTTAAAATAAATTCTACTAATTTAGTTATTACATTCATTATATCTTTCACCACCTTTTCTCCATAATATTTCACGCCCATCCTTATTCAACTTAAAAGTTTTTTCGTCGCTAAAAATCACCACATTGTTCTTCCAATCAAAATTAAAATAATTATGACCTAGCGAACTGTAGTCGGCGTCGTCGATGCGCAGTGGACAGTAAAAGCGTGAACCAGCAGAACCAGCAGGTGATTTCTCACCGTTTGTAAGCACACATTGTGTGCTGTAGCTGTGACGCGTGTTGGCAATCTGAATGAACTACCTTTGTGCCTTGCCACGATGTCATGGTGTCGAGCTGATGAATTCGCTTTTGATTTTGGCACACGTCGAAGATTTTCCACGTCTCCAGAATCCGCATATCGGTGGATCCATAATTGCTCGGTTCTTCTCTGTGAATATAAAACAAAACATTATTTAAAATACCTACTTCTACTAAAATACTTATGATAATAGTTATTTTATAGTAAATAGTAATATTTATGTATACTTACTTAAAAAATAAAATTATAATATGCTTTCATATACTTAGGTATATATAATTAATGTTATTTATATACAATAATTATATAAAATACTTTTAAATATATACCTATTATATACCTTATACTATAAATACCTATTAGCAAACAAAATGGCCTATTTTAACAATGGTTAATGCACTTTAGTTAACTTAATGTATACCTATCTATTAAATGATGAAATAATATTAATTTGGTTTATATGTGACTATATATATATACCATATATCATCATAAACTATAATACATACATACTTCTGTATACACTAAATTAATATTATTTATTTTCAATAATCATAGGTATAATACAAGTTAAAATACTTTTAGATATGGTTTAAATATACATTAGCAAACAAAAATGGGCTAATAAAACAATGTTAATGCACTAAAGTTACGTTAATTTTATTTAAAGTAAACATAAAATTTAAGGTAAACATAAAAGTTATTGGTAGTATCTGTTACTTACCTATATATCATTAAGCGCCTTGCAATTTCACTAATAGATAAGGTTTGCTCGTGCAAAAGAACGATTTCTGCATTTTTAACGTTGTTTAATGATGCATGTTTGGATCCAGAGAAATAAATTACAAACGAATATATCTAGAGTAATTCTGTGTTATCAATAAATTAAGTAATGCAAATAATCGTGGATTGACCACTAAGACTGCAATTTTTTTATAAATGAAGGTGTTTGAAAACAATTTCATTTTTAAGTTGTCGGTAGTTAGTTTATAAGCAGCCGAAATAAAATGGACTGAGAGTGTCGTAGTTCTCAAACGTTGCAAACTTCATAACTCATCAATGAACGGAATTGAATCGTTAAAGATTCAACTTTAAATAATGTTTTAACAAAATAATGAATACAAAAAGAAAAACAGCACCCGTGGTTTGATCTTACGACTCCTAGACTCCTAGTTCGTTACCCAAAGGTGTCAACTATTGTGCCAAGATTGCTATAGTTGCATTAGCGAAATATTATATCTGATTCAGTGACAAATGAATGATTACTATATATTGGTATATGGTATTATTGATGTGCCGCACGCACACTAATAAAGACAGAGCTCGCTTGCTTTACTCAGTGTTTGTGTGGCATAACTATTTCACACATGTAAAGTGTAAACTCATTAGCTAGTGTGCGTTATGTATACTTATTAGCTGTGCAGAGTGTACAGAATTGACATCTCTACAGATTTATTATAAGTATAGATAGATAAGTATCTATATCTATAAAAGCGAAAGGTCACTCACTGATTCATCACGAAATCTCGAAAACCGCTGGACGTACAAAGATGAGTTTTGGCAGGGAGGTAGTTTATGGTTAGTAGACGTCCGCTAAGAACGGATTTTGCGACAGGGCCGGATTAGGGTGGTCTAAGGGCCCTTGCAAGTTTGTATGAAACTCCTTCATTTTTTGTGCTACAATCTAGATTTTTGGCAGATACGTAGTTTATAGTCAGTGGGCGTCTGCTATGAATTAGTTTTGCGACAGGGCCGGATTAGGGTGGTCTAAGGGCCCTCACAAGTTTGTATGAAAGTCCTTAATTTTTCGTGCTATAATCTTGATTTTTGGCAGAGACGTAGTTTATAGTCAGTAGGCATCCGCTATAAATTAGTTTTGCGACAGGGCCGGATTAGGGTGGTCTAAGGGCCCTCGCAAGTTTGTTTGAAAGTCCTTCATTTTTTGTGCTACAATCTTGATTTTTGGCAGAGACGTAGTTAATAGGCAGTAGACGTCTGCTTAGAACCGATTTTGTGACAGGGCCGGATTAGGGAGGTCTAAGGGCTCTCGCCAGTTTGTATGAAAGTCTTTCATTTTTTGTGCCACAATCTTCATTTTTGGCAGGGACGTAGTTTAAAGTTAGTAGACGTCTGCTTAGAACAGATTTTGAGACAGGGCCGGATTAGGGAGGTCTAAGGGCTCTCGCCAGTTTGTATGAAAGTCCTTCATTTTTTGAGCTACAAAGTTGATTTTTGAGACGGACGTAGTTTATAGTTAGTAGACGTCTGGTAAGAACAGATTTTGTGACAGAGCCGGATTAGGGAGGTCTAAGGGTTCTTGCAAGTTCGTAAGAAAATCCTTAATTTTTTGTGCTACAAACTTGATTTTTGGCATGCACGTAGTTTATAGTTAGAAGAACTCTGCTAAGTACAGGTTTTGTGGCAGGGCCGGATTAGAGAGGTTTAAGGGCGCTCGCAAGTTTGTTTAAAAGTCCATCATTTTGTGTGCTACTAACTTGAATTTTGGCAGGGACGTAGTAGGTGAGTAGAAGTTTGCTAAGAACCGATTTTGCGACAGGGCCGGACTAGGGAGGTCTAAGGGCTCACGCGAGTTTGTATGACAGTCCTTCCTTTTTTGTGGTACAATTTTGGCAGGAAGGTACTTTATAGTTAGTAGACGTTGACTAAGAACGGATTTAGCGAGTTTAGCAACATGGCCAGAATAAGGAGGTCTGAGGGCTTTCACATGTTTGTAAAAATGTACTGTTTTTTTTTTGTACTAACAACCTGAAATTTAACAAGTCTAGAGTTTAGGAGTAGGAGATCTAAGCTAAGTTTGTAAGGAAGACCTGGACTAAGGGCTCCCGTAAGTCCATATGAAATCCTTGGCTTTTTGTACCTGAAAATTGGCAGAGAGATAGAATATAGTTAAGACATTTCAGGTAGGAATAGATTTTACGACAGGGCTGGTTTAAGGGAATATAATCGCTTCGATTGGCATTTGGCATTCGATTTGACATAGTACCATCCACAGGCAGTCCAGACAAGAGAGTCAAAATTTCTACGCGAACGAAGTCGCGGGTAACTGCTAGTAGTATGATATATTCCAATTTCACTTGAATTGGCATAACTGTGGCTTATGTATAGATGGAAGAATTAATGTTAATAAATTCAGATTTCTGGACTAAATATTCTCATTTCAAGAAACTCCTCATAACCTAGCTAGGGGAAATGAAAATTGGTCTGTCCATGAACATAAACAAGACCAAAATACTAACAAACCACGGAAACCGAGGGATCAAAATTAACAAGAAAGTTGAAGCAAGATTGTCAATTTGTCACTGACTGGTATACCAGATATCCAGGCAAGAGACGAGATGGCAGGATGAGCTAAAACTCACAACTAGTCTCCATTAGAGAAAGGTGCTAGAGATAGGAACTGGTGGAAGACGTTAGAGGAGGCCTATGCCAGAAGACACTAAAATGAGAGACACTCTTTGAGTATCACTATAATCATCATCATCACTACATATTATAAAACAAAGCCCCCTTCCGCGTCCGTCTGTTTGTTCGCGATAAACGCAAAAACTACTGCACCGATTTTCAAGATGTTTTCACCGGATAGAGTGGTTCTCGAGAAAGGTTTTAGTTTATTTTATTTTTCGAAATTCAACCCCTTGGGTAGATAAATTGGGGATGAAAGTATGTTGTGTTTTTCGACATCTATGCGGGCGAAGCCTCTGGCAAAAGTTAGTAATATATAAGTAACATAATTAATGGTTCAGGATTATATTGAATGATTGATGATGTAGATATAATACCCCCAAACACCAATAATTCATTATATTTTATTGATGTCATCAACACTTTAACATCATAAAGTTTCTGAGAATTTCCTGCCTTCCTGGCAATGAACTTAAGTATGACACCCTAGAGATGACGTTCTTTGTGTAAAGGTCAAGAGACGCACAAGGAATACAATGGTGATATATTTTCACGCCCATGTAGTCCCCAAAGGATAGGCAGAGGCGTATTTAATAGTATGCACTCACATTTCGTCAGGAACGTCACTGTTTCATGTTATGGGGTGAACCTATTCCCAACAGCCGGGCACAAATCCAGACTCCATGGCTGCTACAAAAAAAACTGATGAAAAATAACAAAAACAAACTTGACGAGAGCGATAGGGAGTGTCAGACTTCTACTGACTAAAAACCACCCATGTTCCTTCTTAGCCCTTTGTGCCGAGGCCGCGGAATCTCTTTAAGCCCCTCATTTTGCCTGGTCCACATTCATACATCTGGTCATACACGCACACTGGTTACCAGTACCTACTACGCACCTGTCCTTTCTGAAGAATCTCACAATAAATTCAGTATGGGTACCTATGTCTTTCTAGGGCGTCTCCTTCCGGCGTTGCCACTCCCATCTAGCAGCAGGTGGAGTTTTGTGGTTTCTGCCTACCCCCATAGGAAAGCGGCGTGAATTTATGTATTTAAACCCCAGCTTCCATCCTGGAGTGTTGTTTTCTAGTCAGCCCAACTGCAGTTAACGAACGCAAGGATACGATGTGTCAGTTATCATTTAGCGCGGCCTGACGAACAGCGCGCCATTACATGTGCAGTGATTCACAAATTACTCTGAGTCAGGAACTCAGCTTCCCCACCGGTTGGCACAGAGTAGGAAAATAGAAATTATGAACACAGTATACTTGAAAAATAATGTTGTTTTTCGAATTTCGTTATTTAGATGTACCTAAGGTTATTTCGAAGTCCATGGCCTTATTTGCGGTTCAATCAAATTACCCTTCTCACTCCAAGGCAAGGCAAGGAGTGACAGACTTCTAGGTACGGACTAAAACCCACCCATGTTCCTCCTTAGTCCTTTGCTTTCCGGGGCCACTGTATCCCTTTCGAACAGTCCCGCAGCCGAAGTCTATATAGCCTGGATTTGTGCCTGCCTGATATGTTGCAGCAATCAGCTTGTCGTATTACCCTGGACGCAGTCATAACTAAATGTTATGGAACCTACTCGAGCCCAACTTTACCAAACCCTTGAGGAATTACGTGTTGTGTGTTTCTGGCATCATATGGGGAAAGCTGAAGGATGGTTGCGGGAATCTACTGGATGCGAGACGCACGGGAGTACGGGACCGGTCAATGTGGCGATATTTGGGGGTAGTCTATGTCCAGCAATGGACGTCTTTCGGCTGATATGATGATGTTGTGATATGCAAAAAATACAGATTGAATTTCCAAGTCCATCTGACTTCGTTGTTCAAAACCTGTGGTTTTTGGGTATTAGAACTTATCTTTTTCTTTTAGTTCTCATATAAATACCGCTACCAATTCAGTGAAGCAACCTACAGAATGATGTCCAAATAGTAAGACCGCAGATAGAATAACCAAAATTCGTGACAAGACTATATGAGTCATTGACCAGTCATAATATGTAGTTAATGATGTCCTCTGGTCTGAGATGATGTCTAAGATAATAATTTGTTGTAAACCCCACCTTACTCCATCAAGATCCGTTTAGCCTACTTTTTCTACCAAATACTTAGAAATAAAGCAAAGACAAATCGCCATACGCATTTAGAATACAAAATATGCCGTTTCTGACCGCATTAGGTATTATTAAATGTATTCGCCGATTATTATACTGCATTATTTTATCCTGTGGTCGTTTTAAGCTTGGTAAACATTGATGTCCAATCAACAGTCTAGAATTGTAAGTCTTTGTAGACAGACGTGTTTTTATTATAATAATATCTCACAATGAAGTTCACGGTAAGTGGTTTAATATAAACAATCTTTTTGTTATTATATTTGAGAGTTCATTCGTGGAAATAGTGATAATATTAAGTGCGTGTATCAATGTTTGTGGAATTGTGGTCTGTTTTTGTGTGATAAGCATTATTATAACTGGTTTCCAAGATTAAGTACTTATTCAAGGAAGTTTGGATTGGTTCAATGTGAACCACATCATTTATTCTTAAACTTTTTCTTGGAAATTCATCATTGGCCTAGCCTGTTCCCAACTATATTGGGGTCGGCTTTCGGTCTAACCGGATGCAGTTAACACCAGTATTTTACATGGAGCGACCATTGAGGTATAACGTACTACGGGAGCGACTGCCTTTCTGATCTCCACACAACCTAAGGGTCGTGTGTGTACCAACTGGGTAATGCGATACCCTTTGGTAAAACTGCTGTCAGACTTTCGGGCCACTGACTGCGACAAATGATAGCCGGGACTCGCGTCTTTTTTTTGGAAATTGGTTAACCTTGTTTTTTTACCCGACTGCGGCGAAGCCCAAAAGGAGGGTTATTTATTGACAATGATTCTACTCTGATTATGCTAAGAATCACACAAATCTAAACTACGCATTCACAGAGTATGTATTACTTGTGTTTGATTGATAAATGAAATTAACTGACCCGGGAATTGAACCCAGAAAGCCTTCAGCAGTCACGCTTACGACCACTAGACCAACGAGGACTTCTTAGGATAGATGACAGCACGGGTGGTGCAGTGGCTTTAGCGATTGACTAATGCGCTGTGTGTCGCGGGCTCGATTCCTGCATGGCCCAAATATTTGTATGGCCTACAGATAGTTGTTCCTGGGTGTTTGTTTATGAGTTTAAATGTTTGTAAAACGCACCCACGATACAGTTTGTTTTCCTGTATGTTGAAAATAAAGATTTTTAATGTATTTTAATTATTCTCATCTTCCAGCTCTTGCTCGTTGCTCTAACCCTGGCTGTCGGCCTGGTTTCTGCAGTTCAGAACCGCTCGGAGAAGCGCCATGTGCTGATAAACAGGCCTAAGATCGACGTGTTCGGGCCGAGGGCGAAACGCGCCCCCGCCCCCTGGCCGCTGGCAAGAGCAAACGGGGTTAAAGGAGGGGTGAAGGGGTACAGACCTATTGCAAGTAAGATCATGTTCTGCCTTTTTTCTTTTTTTTTCGGGCGTGGGTAATCATTAAATAACTCCTCCCGCTCTTAGGCAGAGCGGTAGGGAGTGTCAGGCTTCTACTGACTAAAAACCACCCATGTTCCTTCTTCGCCCTTGTGCCGAGGCCGCGGTATCTCTTTCGACATCCCGCAGCCATCATCTTCTGCCTAGATTTATCTTAAATATGTTAGGTTTACAGTGTAACCGAAAACTAATCTTACATGGAGCGACTGCATATCTGGCCTCCACAACCCGCAGTTAGACCTACACACATAACATAACATCACGCCTGTAATGCCCGAAGTGTTAAGCAGAATACACCCACATTTAACCCAATAATATAATATACCCCATTGTACGAAGCAAACTCGATATATTATTATGGATGGACCATCCACGGATAACTCAACTAGAGTTGAGCCGTGCTGTGTAAAAAAAATCCTCCACTACGCATATTTCTAAATTGCTATGCCTGCCTTTCCCCCGCGTGAAACGTGAGACAGATAATGATACTTTCTCTTTACAAATTAATAGAGAAACACACTTACACAACATCACGCCTATAGTTCCCGAAACAGATAAGCAGAATCCCGTGATTAAAATGACCCCGAACACCTTTAAAAGACATTCCTGTCGAAAGAAATCATCGATTACTCAACAGTCATAAACCAACTATGAGTTAGTACGGTAGTACCTAATCTCATTTCTTTAGTAAACAAGAGAACGCTGCTTATCCTCGCAACGTAACCAGCCATTATAGTAACATTGTACCTTTATTGATTACAGCGCCACCTAGTGTCCTCGAAATGAGTCTACGCAAGGGTGAATACGTGTGTGGCAACAAGATCTGCAAGTTGGAGCCCGGAGTAGAACCTGAAGGATGTAACGGTATCTGTCAGTATCCTCTGAAGTAGTAAGAATTAATAAATAGTTTTAGTTGTAGACAAAAGCTTTTATTTTATCCTGGTTTCAAATTTTATGCAGACATTAAAATAAAAATGAGAATGGGTATTTGTTTATAGATTTGGACAATAGATGTCGCTAGTATAAGATTGTTGGGTACAACCGATAGATGGCAGTGTTCACAAAGTGCTCAAAACTACAACTTTTGTGTAAGGAATAACTACTTTGTTCGTGTTAAATGTGACCAACTATTAACTACCAACGAAATGCGAACCGAAAGACGTTGCGTTGCACGGCCTCCCTCTAGGTGGACCGATTACCTGGTGAAGGTTGCGGGGACTCACTGGATGCGAAACGCACGGGACCGTCCAATGTGGCGACATCTAGAGGAGGCGTATGTCCAATATTGGACATTTTTCTGATGAAATGAGTTAAAGGTCTACATGTACTCATTAAATTGTTTATTTCCCTATCATTCTTACTAATATTACAAATGCAAAAGTAACTCTGTCTGTCTGTCGCGCTTTCACGCCTAAACTACTGAACCGATTTAAAACTACAGTCTGAGAAAGGACATAGGCTATTTTTTAATGCGAAAAGGGGTTGTAAGGGGTTGAAAGGAATGGATTTAAATATTACTTTTGGTCGCGATAACCGACATTCACACGGCGGAAGCCGCGGGCATCAGCTAGTGGTTCATAAATGTTTATAACATGAGTCGTCATACGAAATATTGTAAAAAAAGACATCGTTTATGTAAATCATTTATTATTCTCCGCTTTCTTCTTCCACATCTCCTCCCACTTCTTCTGAGACAGTTTAAAGGTCTCCACCTCTAGTTTCCCAGCGATGAGGCGTCCATACGGGCTGCTGTTCAGAAGGTTGCTCTTGTCCGCTAGTTCTGTCATAATCTTGACCTTCTGCTCCGGTGAAGCTGCTTGGAACACTTGCTCCAAGGCGCGGGAACCGAATTGGGAGAGCGCCAGTTGTTGGTAGTAACCCTGGAGGTAAAATAAAGATGGTTTCAAATAGGTTTAGAGAAATTTTGAAATCAGTGATAATGTGTGGAAAATATACCACACGGTCACATTAACTTGACGCATCTCTGGAATGCAAGAATCCACCCGCTTCCCCCCGCATTCGCTTAGCTCGCCCGGCAAGTGTCACTACGGTTAGCACCTTTGTTACCGATACGCGCGCCGATAATTTGGCTAGTTTTCTGTTGTTGTTATATTGTTTTTAGACATTATTGTTACAACGCCAAGCGTCAAGTTAATGTGACCGAGTAGTATATGTCCCCTTCTTATAACTTAGGACGGATTTTACCAGTGAAACTAAATGTGATAATCTCAGAAGGGTTGGGCAGAGGTGTACATATTGTACACCCACATTTCATTTAAGGCACATGTAATCGGGGGCGAGTCTATTGTCGTCACCCGGGCAAATCCAGACACCGTGGTTGCTAAGCTTAGAAATTCGTGATTTCAAATAGGTTTATAAAAATTAGATTGTGGAAAAGTTGATAATGTGAGGGAAATTTAACCACTTCTTAGGGTACTTTTCCACCAGAGATGTGCTATGCAGCTAAGATGTAATAGCTAAGCTGTGAAACTATGTGACCGATTCCACTGATACTAAGCTATGTAGCTGTGCGAGGTAGATGCGCAGCTCGAGCTATGCTATGTTTCGATATTAGGGAAGCGGCGAGGCGACGACCATAGCACGCCTCCATAGCACGCATCTTTCCATATAAAAAACATAGCTTAGTTGAGTCCGTTTCCCGTTTCTTTGGGCGAAATAATCCACAACGAAAGGACTGATCGTCTGGTGTCTGCCGGCGTCCCTGAAGATAATGAGTCCGTTTCCACTAGTGCTATGTGCACCAATAAATATGATTGGTGGCTATCAAACGCATCCATAGCAACGTAGCATAGCACATATCTGGTGGAAAAGCACCTTTATAACTGTGGGCGGATTTTACTAGTGACACTGAATGTGATTAGAGCTCCCTAAAACTGTGACACTAATCTGTAGGGTCCTCATATGACTTGACTTTAAAAGAGACTATGACCTCGTGAGTTTGTTACGACTGTTTCTTCTCAGAGTACGAAACATGAAATTAACCTAGCAGAAGACCACAATCAGGGGCTGCAGTCTCTACACTAACAACGACGCTACGAATCTCGCTAAGTCGTAAAATCGTAAACTTTCTTTAATAGATTTTCAACCTTATGCTGTTGAAATAAAGCTGAAAATCTATTAAAGAAAGTTTACGATTTTTCGACTTAACGACATTCGTAGCGCTGTTATTAGTGTAGAGACTGCAGGGCCAGGCCCAGCTATAGAACTGCCTCCGTGGTCTAGGGGTTTAGGCGTTTTCCTTGTGACCCCGCAGTCGTGGGTCCGATCCCACGGGAAGCCTACTTTGTTAAGCCGTTTCCAGTTTGGCTAGGACATTGCAGGCTTGAATCAGCTGATTGTCCGATAAAAAGATGATTCCGTTCTTCGGAAGGCACGTATAAGATGGTGGTCCCGGCCGCCAAATGGCGGTCGTAAAACCATGTCAGAGGCTTTTAAGGCGGTTTAGAAACTCTGACACTAGGGTATGTAGCTCTAGAAGACTAAAAGACCAGCACATACCTTGAGTCTCCATATAAGTTTGTCCCTTGCCTTCACTCCGACAAATTGCCCCTTGCACATCGCATCAGCTACGTGGCAACCTTTGGGGTCACAGAAGATTATCATCAGCTGGTCTGCTGTCAGCTGTAATATACCCTGCACTGCTGTTGTTGGGCGCTGGAGGGCGAAAGAAGAAAATTTTGTTATTTTATTATGGAGAAGACTACGAGTATTGGCAATGGGGGTTGCGCGTAAGGGGGTGCGCTTTAGGGAATTGTCTTATAATGGTTGTAATAGACCCAATTTTTTTTGTTCTGGACCTTCCGGCTACAGAGATATTGGAGGTTAAAGTACTGACCATTCTTAATTTTATAACTTTACTTGAAATTACTCTTTGAGTCTTGTACTATTCGACGCATTCATCACAATATTTCATATAAAATAGTGGTCAAGTTTACTGGGTCTACTGGCAAAAGACGGTGGTCTACTCGCAGTAGAACCATGAATATAATGTTACTTACTTGAAAGTCTAGTAAACACTGCAAAATGACAGATCCGTGCACATTGATGAAGTAGACTTTGTCGAGAGTGTTCAGGTCTACTCGGTCTAGTGGCAGCAGACGAAGACATAGCACTGAGAAGTACTTCTCTTGCTCTTCGGAGGTGCATTTTAATGCTTCTTGTAGGCTCTGTAAGGAAACAAGTAAACATAGTCAGTAAACAGTTCCGATTTCTATTATTGACAAAAGGCAGTCTTCAAGTGGTAATATAGTTATCCTGAGCATTTTCGGTCACGGCGGCAAATCATAGCGGAGATTAGCCACTGGCGATATTATCATTATTATATAGCACGGGGTGTATCATACTGCCAACTTCCACCTCCAGGTTGCTACTGAGAAATTACTAAAGGAAAAACCTAAAAGCATTTTTACTCAGCCTGGGTATCGAACCCAGGACCCCACGATCAACAGTCGCGCTTGCGTCTGCGAAAGCAAGGGAGCATTGGCAATATGCATCGTGGCTGTCAGGTAAATGTTTTAGATTTTTATTTGATTTCTAAAAAGGAGGAGAGCCTCCAGAAAACAAGAACCAAATACATCGGTTAATTAATAAACATTTGACATACAAAACCTTCACTAAACTGTCAAAATCTAATACTAAGTGATGGCTGTAATCATTATACGTCTCTGAGACAGAAGAATTGGAAACAATGAATTTTATGTTTTAATAAACAGTTAGATGTGACTAAAAAGATACATTACGTTTAGAAACTGCGCCTGCTTAGCTTTCAGCCTGAGACAGGCCTTAGCGAGCGCTACCAGCACACCGGTGTTGCCGCACGCGAGCAGCGCTGGAAACTTGTCTGATAGCTCATTGAATATCGGCTCGAACTGAAATGTAATAGGTACGGTATTAGTAAATTCCACTCACAGCTTATTATTACTCTGAATAGCAACTACGGCTGTTCTATTTTTTTTGAGGTTGGTAAATCATCAAATGACTCCTCCCGCTCGGGGCAGAGCGGTAGGGAGTGTCAGACTAGGTACATTTTTTTATTTTGTTTTTGTGTTATGTGTCCTATGCATATACTTTTGCTAGCTTCTGGTACCAGTAGCTAACTTAGGCAGGCTGCCACTTATCAATTTTATCACTGATTTGAAACAACAAGATGTTTTAGAATCAAAACTTCGGAATATCTCACATCATCATAAAGCAGTCAGTTTATCAGTTGATAAATAAATAATAAATAAATCATCAGATATAGAGGGAGGTGCAGTCGAAGGCACATAAGAGGTTGATCATGTAAACTAAACTGTATCTCACCTCTTCCTTGACAACACAGTTGTCAATCAGCCGCTGCACCGTAAAGTTGAGCATGGGCATGGTTGCTAGCTGGCCGAGCCTGTTGATGAAGCAGCGTGCATATATCTGAGTGTACGTCTTCTTCTTTGACACAAACAGGGCTGCTTCTAGTACTCTGTGGAACAATAAAAGAAAATAATGACTGTTTGTAACCAAAAAATTAGTCAAGTATTATATTCCATGCAATTCGTGGAGTATGTCAAGCTGCAGAATGCTGTATGAAGTTTCCAATTGTTATTCGTGCCATTGAGGCGAATTCGTTAGACTTGTGGCAGTAGCCTGGGTTTATAACACTGAAAGGGGATTTTTTTCTAATGTCTATTTTCTTCTGCTGGTGAAAACAATAAACAAAAACAGTTTTGCTTACCTCACAGCCGGTTCAGAATCAAACACCGGCGGCAGATTACTTCCTTGGGTCTTCCTTTCTTCCTTCTTTGCATTCCCTTCATCATGAGCGTCCTTAACTTCTTTCTTATCATCATCATCACCATTCGCTACCCAGTCTGCAGGTGCAAAGCTGTCATCCAACAGCTTCCGTAACAAGTCCTTCATAACATTCTTATCTACGTTCTTAATTGCATATAGCATCACTTGGAGTAAACCTGACGTTATATTCTTGTACGGCATATCCTTGAATTGTTGCCACACAGATAAGTTAATTACAAAATCTTTTACGATTGCTTTGAATTCTTCTGGAACATTCTTGAAAGTCATTTCTGTTGTGTGTGGCGGTATTCCTTTACGGTCATCCATCGTTTGCTTGAATATGTTCACTTTGGGTTTTTCTCCAGGCAGTAGTGTAATGCCACTGAGACATTTTAAAGCACTACGTAAGATATGGTTTGCGGAAGTGTCCCATACAAATTCTTCTAAATTGTTTAGAGCATATTTTGATAATTTTATGGTGTATTCATAGCACTTTTGTATGTGTTGTTGTGTATATTTCGATTCTGTTTTTGTTTCTTTTTTTGCTTTTTTCTTAGGTACTTCTTCCTCTGTATCAGAAGAATTATCTTCTCCGGTCTGTAAATGTTCTGTTGCTCGTTCACTCGCTGTCCTCAGTAAAGTCTCTATTACGTGGCTGGAAAAGTTGTCAGCGCAGAGTCTACGTAGGTCTGGTGAAAGTACTTCAATGAATCGTTCTAAATCCTCAGCTGAAGCAAAGGGAAGTAGGAGTTCTATTACTCGACAGCCAAGCTGGTTGCCAATTACGTCGTGTTCTACTCCCTTTGTACGTTCAAGTACATTGTTTACTAAGGAATCTGAAAACAACAAGATAATACCACTATTACAAGAGTTTAAAGAGAAAGAAGCAACCTGGAATAGACTAGTTGGTTAATAACATACTGGGTGGTATTAGTGGTCCAGGGCTTAGGTTTTTAAAAACTAAATTAGATCAACTTACGTCTCTCTTCTTTGTCCTCAATCCCCTGTTTCATAGCATCCAGGATTCCTACAAAATACTGGTACAACTCCTCCGGAATCTTCGTACCGCGACCCAGCTGACCTTTCTTGGCATATTTCTTGGCGTTCGCGAGGAAATTCTTGCGTTTCTTACGCGACCTCTTCTTGTTTGGATCATTTTCTACGTTTCCTTCACTCATTTTAAATTATTTAACAAAAGTCTACCACACTACAAACAAAAACACAGGTGGCTGTTGAGGTTATTTAAACGTCAAAGTCAAATGTCAAACTCATGCGGATTATTGATTTCTAAAGTGTTCCATTACCATTTTTTTGGATTATAAGCATGAAATTGCGTCTTACTCGTGCCCATGTCTCCATCTCTTTTTTTATTTGAAGAAGGCTAGGCGTACGGAAATAATGTGCCATAGTTAAACTTAGTTTCCGTGTAGAGTCGAAAATGATAGCGAAAAGATGAGAGATGTAAAAAAAAAGAATTTCAAGAAAATGAATAAACACCGAACATTGAAACATATAATATAAGTAAGTAGTTTAAAAAATTACAGAAGTTCTCCAGTTTTCGGAAGAAGATCAGTTTCGACGTTGTTGCCATTGCAGGAACATTCCATTTCCAAATGAGGCCGGAATATCCATTAATATATATATATCTACATTATCTATTTGCTAATATAATTTAAAGTATGTATATTATATATCTATTATATCTTTAGTGTTATACACGCGTTTTTCGTGCTGTTTTCAGTGGGAACAGACTGGAGTAGTGTTCCACCTACTCCCTGACCATATTTCATTGACCTACCCCTGAAAAAAATTTCTCCCTCCGACACTTAGCAAAATTTTCAAAATTTTTAAAACAATAGTGCGGAGTTAGGCACAAGCAAAGAGGTCTATACGTTATTATACTCTTTGTCTATACGGCTACAGCCTATACCCAGCAGTGGGTGAAGTTAAACTGTGTATGATGATGATGATGATGAAGAAAACTCATTCATTTTACTTCTAAAGGTCATGACATGAATTTTAGAATAGAATAGAATAGCATTTATTTGCAATTAAGGGCTAAACATAAGTAGGCTAGTATTAAGTTTTTATCACAGTTCTGCCATATTTCACCATTCGGCATGCAAACTTTTTCATTACATACTCCTACTCTACAGTGAGAGTAGGTACCTACTTAATAGACAACGATTCATTTCGGAAGTTTAAGAATTAATATAGCAAGGTGCGGTAAAAGTCTTTTTAAAAAAGTTGCCCTATGCCCAACACCCAGGCACGGAATAACTATCTACAAAATAATGGGTTTTGTAATGACAAAGAGTCATCTTCGTCTGCTGATGCGGTAAAAGAAGAATGAGCTAAGTGACATTACTGACATACTAAACCCAAGTATATTCAGCCAGACGCAGTTTCTCCAAATTATTATGCTGCAGCCTAATAATTTGACTCGTAGCCAGTAAAGTTGTCTGAAAACTTCATGATCTCTAGCCTACACCTTTTTTTTTTTTTTTTGTGGGTGGTAAATCATCAAATGACCCCCCCCCCCCGCCCTTGAGCAGAGCGAAGGGGAGTGTCAGACTTCTACTGACTAAAAACCAACCCATGTTCCTTCTTCGCCCTTGTGCCGAGGCCACGTCATCTCTTTCGATAATCCACAGCCCCGACGGCGACGGGCTCTAGCTTACACCTCATCCCTTGCAATTTTACAACTCGACGTGGTTTATTGTCATATTCCTCGTTCTACATTGTAGTAAAACTGGTAATTTCTACCCACTATTCTTTGCTCAGCACATAGTAAAAATAATAGGTCTTTTGTACCTATGTAATTGCAGATTCTACAACCGGCATTTTCAGATTTAATTATCTGTGGATTGGCGCGTAATTCGAAATTCAAGTAAATTTTATAAAAATACCAAAATTTTATATTTTAAAATTCTCATACAAATCGGCAATTTCATAGGTAAAGACCTAATATTAAAATAAATTGTAGCATTAGTTGAGTCTGCATCGTAGCTTCTGCACAGTGCGCAAAGGCTCGTGGGTAATGGGTTTGGTTCCCGGATTGAACTTTGATGCATAAAATCATGAAGTTAATTAATTGATGGTGCATCAGAGATTTTGGGATTACCAACTTATATAACTTAATTCCCTCATTCAAGTAAGGTATTGAATGAATAGTATACCTACGATGATAACTTTAACTATTTCAATCACGGACAACTATTAAAAGAACCAACTCCAAGTGCAGCGACCTTTAATGTACTTTTAATAATAACTCTCAAATAAGTGCACCCATTAATATTCAACTCCTCGCTCGACAGACATTGTTAAACATCGCATTAGCATAAAGTTTTCAACTAGTTTCGATTGTTCTTCACACTCCATCGGCATACAAAAACAGGTCTAGGTTTTATTATTCTTCCTATGAATCAGTATCCAACTGATAAGCTTTTTGAGACTTGCAGTGACGTAAGAAAGCTCTAGAAGGAGAGGTCAGATGTCGTCTCCCTCTGGCGCCAGAGAAATGCGGTGCAGCGATGAGAAACCAGGCAAACGAAACTAGTTTGCCGCCGGCGAGCGGGGTAGCAACCGTAGCAAGCGCTCGATACAACGCCTGCGCGATCGAGAAATAAAACCTGGATTTTCGTCAGTAAAAAAGTGTTTCTAAATGACTGAAAAACTAATTTAAAAAATATTTTAAAGATGTTGAAAAGTGTGCGTGGAACGCTCAAAAAACATTGAATTGTTTTTTTTTTAATTAATTTGGTGTTCTGAAATAAGTTTGCCTAACGACCGAACTTTTTGGTGCGAAGTTTTGGATGTCAAGATTTTTTGTTGTGGCCGTTGGATTATAATTATCTAAGGTATAAACATGGTATAAATTAGTGTTCAAAAGTTGTGTGACTAGTTATGAAGGCGTTGACCGATCCTCAACGCACTGTGACACGCGCACCGTGTTATTTACTTGCCTTTCTGGCATAGCTCTGTTAATTACACTTGCATGAAGATGCACACTATGTTGTAATAATTTATGCAGCGCGTCTTTAGAAAAAAAACACTGACAAATCAAGATGATGATGAACATCATAATTTCTAATGCAGCAAGATTCTAATTAGAAATCATTATTAATTTACATATTATTATTTTGATGGTTTTTAAGTTGCAGTTGTTAGTGCGATTTTAATGCTCTTTAACCTTTCATTATGCGTCAGAAGTTTTTATTCCAGTCATCATATAAGACCAACAAAAAAGAACCGACTAAAAAGTAAAGGCGGGAATGATTATACCTACCTGTCTGTATCGAAAAAGGCAAAACCTGATTTATACAGACCTCTCACATAGGCTGTATGTATGGGCTTGTGCCTAAAAGAAAAAAAAATCTGCATATTTTAAATTCATTCCCCGCCATATTCTTGGAATGTCGCTATTTGCAGGCGTCAGGATTCAAATCGATTTTAAACTTAATTTGTAGGTAGTTTAAGTTTGTTTTTGTTAGATTGTGCGTGTGATTATTCTTTCCACTTTGTGGAATAGCAATGAACCCGATACGGCGATACTAACTTGTATTGTTACCTGTAAGTAGATTCCAATAAAGCATTTGACACGACTAGAATACACAATTTCCTAAGATTCTTGTATATTTGACCTCTACGTTCCTAGCTGTTTGCTCTATTTATAAAAGGCACTTGCCCTACTTAGTAATTCCACCCAAATGTTATGGGCTTTTTAACAAGCACTTACGGAAATCGCTTGGCGTTCCCCTGGGAGCTACCTTTAGCCCCGCAATAAAAGCAAGACTTTGTGCTTTGATGCTGAAATAAGCCAGACATTTTATGATTCTAGGTTAATTTTAGATTAAGCTAAAGCTTTATTCACCTAATGCTCACTAGAACTTCTGCTTACTACCTGACGGTTATAATTATAAAATATCCTACTAATGTTATAAATTATAAATACGAAAGTTTGTGAGGATGGATGCATGTTTTTTACTCTTTCACGCAAAAACTACTGAACGCATTTGGATGAAACACGTAGATGGTTTATACCTGGATAAAACGTAGTACGGGACGGTGAACGAACATTTCTCCATACAAACGTAATACCAAAATCATTCGCGATACGAACATATTACCAACTTAAAATTATGTTATTCGGATACAGACGATATTTGTCTAGGTTCCTATTAAACTTTTTTTTTAAAACATTTAAGTACTATTTACGAAATGCAAGCGAATTGCATTTCGTCAATAGTAAATAGCAATTCGCTTGCATTTCTTATATAGTAAATGTTTTAAAAAAAAAGTTTAATAGGAACCTAGATAAATATCGTCTGTATCCGAATAACATAATTTTAAGTTGGTAATATGTTCGTATCGCGAATGATTTTGGTATTACGTTTGTATGGAGAATGTTCGTTATCCCGGTAGTCCATGGGACACCTATCAAACACGAGACGAAACCGCTGGCATAAGCTAGTAAAATTATAAATTCGTATAAGGTATTCCCCCTCAAAAGAAACTTCAAAGAAAAAGTAAACTTTATAAGGTTTCATTGTAATCAAACCGTGCGTTTGTGCGATGACTGGAACGAATCCTAACAAATTGTGCGTGTAATCAATTTTCTGTGACAAAAACAAAAAGGTTTTGATTGATATCAATGAACTCTACTCCGAGTTGTGGTGGCTCCGCCTCCGTGGAGACTTATGCGCCTACCACACGCTCACACTTCACCACAGTCTTGCCTGCGCGATTACACGGTGCACACCATACATCGCGCGTGTGGTTGGTAATGGTAATAATACAGTTTTACCAACCATACGCGCGATGTACTGTGAAGTGTGAACCAAGAGTGTGGTGAAGCTTGAGCGTGTGATAGGCCCATTACGGGATGTATAGGACTCAAGTTCAACTTTGAATACAATACTCTGAAAACGGTCTAAACAGGTAGTCAGTGAGCTGCAAGTCTGACAACCAGTCTTACCATAGGGTATCGTTAATACGATACTGTATGGTAAGACTGTAGTACTGGGTAATCCCAGTACTTATGGGTTGTGGAGGTCAGATAGGCAGTCGCTCCATGCAAAGTACTGGTATTGCCGACATTGCTTTCTTGTTCAATTTGGCAAATGGTACAACCGACTGTTCCGAACTGATAGGCAAAATTGGGTTGCGTGTTCCATCCTTCACCTTAAGGAACCATCAACCGCTTTATGTTCCCTCTGTGCGGTGCATTTACAGGCAAAATTCTTATATGATAAGAGCTAGCAGGTCATACAATTATATGTGCCGGTGTTTCGATGACTTTGACTTATTCTCCACCAGTGTTCCAAAACTAAAAAAAAATTCTTTGTAAAAACTTTTTTGAAACTCACTAAAAATTGTTCAATCAATTCAATCCTTTCTTGATTCTCTGCGAGTGCTTACTTCTTACTCTCTCTTGCATGTCTACTGTTTCTTGTGCTACCCTTATATTGTCAGTGAAAACTTTTAATTGGCCTTCTTTCACTATCTGTCAACTATCTGTACCCTAGCTGTAAGTTTTCTTAAGAAATAAATAAATAAATAAATTTAGCTACAGAAGCCGACCTCTACATAGTTGGGAAAAGGCTGGGTAGATTATGATGCTCTGAAAACGGTGAATGTTAACATCGTGACGAAACCAGCAAGCTCTAGCTGATAAATTCGAAGACATGGAACAATCGATCGCGTGATGAATTACAGCCCGCTTTATCTCATAGAGAGTAGGCCTGTGTCCCAGTAAGTAGCGGGAACATTATAAGATGATTTACAACCTTGAAGTCAAATCAGACGAAAGAGAAAGACAATAAAATTCTATTCGAAGTGTTTCAAATGTATTTCCTAAATGATTTTCCAATAGATCGATTTGCTTCACGTTTCTTACCGAAACAAAGCGAAAGCGTAGTTAATCTATAAACATCTTGGCGCCGGAGATAAAAGCTGTAACTGGATTTAAAATTTTGACACTTTAAAAGTAGTCATAAAACATGATCTCGAAATAATGCTACGTCGAATTACACGTCGCCGAATGTTTGCAACAACGAACGCTGTGAAGCCTGTGGGCCTGTGGCGACGAAAGCAAGCCGCAACGCATACCGAAACAACGAATGCATGTGACTGATTTACGGTACAACGAAAAACGTCATACAGAACTATGTGCGAAAAGGGCTCTACAGATTGGTTTTAGTCAGTAAGAGTCTGACACTTCTACTCCGCCCAGAGCGGGAGGAATCATTTGATGATTTCCCATTCATATTAAAGGCACCTGTAGTTCACTTTTTGCGAATGAAAAACCACTCTCCGCCACTCAAGCTTTCCTATCTTTATTTTATCACGGGATGTAGTCGTAAATCCGCGGTGGGCGCTCACGGCCACCGCGATAGATAACGCTAAGTAAATGATACGGCTAAAGTGACCACTCCTGACAGGGATGCCACACGACTCCTTATTCTGTCGGGGAAATAAAGGCTTAATAGCGGAAATGATAAGGTTAGGGAAATACTGGCTTAGCAGCGGAAAATGAGAAGGTGTAAAGGGTTACGCTAAAAACTTTGCTCAAACTCAAACACTCAAGCGGTCCAACTCATCTCGTCATATTCGCCTGGACCTTCTAAGACGTCGAGTAAACAGTTGCTTAAGGCTAGGTTTCCACAAAAGCAGAGAGGAGCGGAGACGAGAGGAAATGTGCGGAAATCGGCCAATCACATTAGTTAAAATTCACGTGTGGTCTTTCGCCCTCCGCTATGCTAGTCTCCGCTTTGATGGATATCTACCGGGCCTAACACTAGGGTTATAAAATAATGGACCATGGTTACGGTCCCCCGCGAAAAGAAGAAAGACTGGAGATACCATGTGGGCTAAAAATCATAATTACTCGTAGCAACAGCGCCCTTTTACAAATTCATTCGAGGGCCAAATCACCATGCTAAGCAGCATGGTGCATATTCAAGTTTTTTTTAAGCTAAGTTCCTGAACCTGAATCCTGTATCTATGTAAACGAAATTAAAGCTACAATGTCTGCAACGTTAAGATGGTGAAGTTAATTTTGCAGAGAGTAGACTTTTTCATTTTGCTTTAGCAAGCACTGTCAAGTATTTATCTGAAATCGTGATATTGGAGAGAAAGTGTGTTTTTACTCGTTTTACAAAGCTGATGCCGAAATCGTATTTTTTTGTGAGATTAAGTAAGAATGTCAAGGCAAGATACAGAGACCGCTGTCAAACCAGTCCTGTCCTTACTACAATAAATTCAATTAATTTAGTAATCAAAACTCTCAGGAGATAGTAATATTAAGAAAGAAAGAACAAGATGTTTAAGGCCTTATGTGACATGGGGCGAGTCTATTGCAATCAACCGGACACAAATTTAGACCCAATGGCTGAGAAATTCCTGATGGAAACTAGTGACCAACGATTCAAAAGAAAAGAAAGAAATCAGTTTCAAATCGCTCATCAACCACACTCCATTGCCACACCATATAAAAGTTTATCAATGTCCCCAAAAAACTCTCAGACACAAAAATAAGAAAAAGAAAACCTTCACAACGGTATTTACAATAATGTCCCGTTACAAAAGACAGCCCTACCTCCTTGCAACTCCACGTAACCCGGTATGAGTGTACGAAGGTATGACGAAACGACCCGAGCGACATTATGGCAGCTTCGCGGCGTTTGTAGCGTGCCCGTAATTATGGCAGATTGCTTTCTTAATTGTCCGGATTAAGGAAATAGGACACCGTGGCTTTAATTTGTCGGTTGATAGTCATACCATCGTCTGAGGTTGTAAATTACTAGCTTGGAGTATGAGGTCAGAAATGATCCCATAGGAAGTTACTAGAGAGATAAAAAGTACCTGATGGGTATGTTCTAAGTCTAACCCAGGTCATTGTCTATCCGTGTTCCAAATTCCTCTGAAATCCGTTTGGCTGACGAGGTGTTCAAAACTTTGTGACTTTAGTATGAATGGGGTTTCGGGAAGTCATGGATAGATGCCACGGCCAAAAAATTGTCTCTGTCTGATGATATAAGTAAACTGATAGTCTTCTTAACTATTTTGGTTAAATATGTATTTGGCATTTGAAAGTTAATGGTCAGTTGAGTAATAGGTTTGGGTTACCTAATCTCTACCTATACGATTTTACCCGCGACTTCGCATTTGTGCTATGGGCGTTATTTATCTCGTAGGAACCCCCTTTGATACTGGAGGCTAGATTATCTCGCTTCCCATTAGTTCAGAATTCGATCAGTATCCCCCCTTTTTTTTCTGGGTTGGGAAATCATCAAATAACTCCTCCCGCTCTTGGGCAGAGCGGAAGGGAGTGTCAGACTTCTACTGACTAAAAACCTTCTTCGCCCTTGTGCCGAGGCCGCGGTATCTCTTTCGAACAACAACATTCCTCACACAATCCATCCATCTTTTCTTTGGCCTTCCTCTCCCTCTCCATCCATCCACATTTATATCCATCACTTATATAATATGAGTGTAGATCGGTAAATCTCTCAGTTCACCGGACCTAACTGCAGTGACCTATTTCACTTAATTGACTGTTAGGTTGCAACGTGAGCGCTGGCCGCTGGATAAAGACTTCCTCATTAGCTTAGCTTTTAATTAGGCATTGTATATTCAGTCAAACAGAATAGCTGATGCTTTGGACCTGATTAGGAAAGGTCACGTAGACAGAAGGTTCATGTCTAGCATATTTAATGTGGGATAAGTGATTACATATTTATTACGCCTGTTTTGCGTCATCAGCCTAAAAGGGTAAGCAGAAATGCTTGGAACAGTGAAACCCATAATATAATAGGGACGAGGTTGTGAGGCTTTTCGGGTCCTTAAAATACTTTGCCCCTGGGTACCATTCCTAAGGCTAAAGTTCAATCTCACTTCATTCACTACTGGGTATTGGTCTCACTTTGCTTTTGCCAAGTTTCACGGTCTTATGCCAGCCTCATCCAGGATTCCAGGATATCCCCGCGAGGGTAACAAACGTATGTCCACCTTGCCGCCAGACAAACAACACTTCTACTCTTTCCAATCCTTGGACGCCACTCCCTGACATCACTGCGTCTGGCAAGGTATCCTACCTGCTATAAAGAATCTTGAATCTTGCTCCATTTGCGTTCCTTAACGCGATTTTCAATATCGACGATCTTCGTAAGTCTCCGGATTTCGATGTTTAGGCTCGGTCTAGTCTACTAGTTTTATTACCGAGCACAATTTATTCTAAAAATCAAATTAATTCAGAACTTAGAAATTTAACATCATCGCCCAACATTCCAGTTTCGTCTAGACATTTTATCGTGTAGTAATTTTGCTCACGGTAAACTACAGTGAATTTTCGAAAGAGCTATTTTCATTCACATAATCTTCTAGTCTCGTAAACAGCCAGAATTCAAAGTCAAAACATAGATTAGTCCACATCCTCGGCAATGTTTAAAGATCTAAATTATTGAGAAACAAAGATTTAATTGCCACTAATTCTACGTTTACTTCGACTATTCGCACGTTAGCACTTCTTAATCTTAGTCATTTGCTTCTTTATTTTTGGGAATTACGCACTGGGCTGTTTAAACGTACGTACCTGCTAATTGTTCTTATATAAACTCGTATCGAATTTTAACGGAGTTTTCAGCAATAAAGTGATTCAAGAGGAAGGTCTTATGTAGTAGGACAGACATTGCACCTGGGGCCGGTCGCTTATTCAGTATAAAATTTTGATTGACTTACCGAAATGGTTTCAGAACTCCGTGATTATTGATACTCTACCACTTAAAAATACACATAAAATCTGAAAACAGGTCTGAATAATTTTGTCATTCATTCCCTATTTTAATGCTTCTTTTTACATACTTAATCAGGTACCAAATTGAGCCTTGTTATTATGTACTTGACGCTGGATTTGTATTTGACCCTGCTATTGATATTAATAACCCAAACACCTACGCGAATAAACATAATAATCCTTCACTTTAGCAACTCAAGCCGGCTGACGTCACACTCAATCTCCACGGCTCTCCTGCAAATTCGTTGAGTATAATAATAATAAATCACATATTTGAAGGCGTTATTATTACACTTTACTACAGAGTAGCCATCGGGTTGCTCAAACCGCCAGTTTTGAAACAGTCGCGTCTTAACCGCCTAGTGCGTCAAGTGCTCATCTCACGAATATTATTAAGCTATTAAACTCTTTTGTTTTAAAATTGTGTGTAGATTTACTAGATATTTTTAGTAATCAAGAAATGCTAGAGTATTAGTTGAAGCTTGTTTACTGTTTTCCGAGTGTAGTGTAGTTCGTTTTCAATGGAAAAAGGTGGGAAAAGCGAGAAATGGAATTTAATGGTATTATAAACCTTCAAGTTCCTTTATAATAACAAAACATATCTTTCCTCCTATTCCCCGAATATAATAATTAAAATAGCATCACGTGTGTAAACCCCGATGAATAAGGCAGAGGTGCACCCTATCCAGATATAGTAGAGCCTTATCTATTGCCATTAACCGGGCACAAAATACAAGGAATTCCTGGTGGAAAAACCCAATAAAACTTTGGCCGACCCTGAAATCAAACCCCGGACCTCATGCTCAACAGTCGCGTTTACATCCAACGAGGCAGTCCACGTTTGCGACCCTCTTACGATTCTCAAATAGCCTTCCTTGATTACTTTTTTCTCTTCAATGTCTTGTATTTTCCTGTTCCTTTTTCTGTTCACTTTTCCTCATTTCCGGTCTTTCCTCACCGTTTGTGTGTTTTCGCGTCCATTTTCTATTTATAATGTTAACTTGGGTCAATTGTAATTCCGTCTGCATCAATAATGATTGAAAAAGGGCCTAGCATGGTTGCGTATATATGTATGTACTCCCTGTCCATAAATCTTTATATTATTATTATTATACTTTTATTTTCAGACCAATTTTGTCCATCCATAATTGTTAGTAACAAATTTCTTAAGAGAATTTCTTTATATGAGAGAGAATCAATTTCGTTGAATATAGCCTAAAGCCATGTGGCACTTAAACATTATGAGATACTAGCTAGCACTTATATTATATGCATGATATAAATATAAATTATAGCTTATATAATACACATGCAACTACGAATAATGTATCATTCTATCAGTAAAAAAAATTAAATTGTATGAAATGAACAAAATTTTCATACAATCTTTTTTCTAAATCTAATGTGTATTGACCTCCAATTATTTTGTTTACTGACATTATTTTTACTGACCTACCTACTAAGAAACTAATGGGTCACTGTTATCTGAATTAAATAAATTATAATTATTATTATAATACCTCTTTGTTGTGTTCGAAATCCTCTTGGCATTGAACCGAGCATTGAAATCTTCCAGCACGATTTTTCCGGCATATGTAGGCTTACGAAAACATGCATTAGATGATTTTTACAACTCCCACTTTCAACTTTTATGAACAGAATCATCAATGGCATCTACGGAAGAGATTGAATCATAAAAATCGTTGTTTTTACGCACATCACATACCGCTCTGTTTACCAAACGATATTGAATACCAAGTACGTAGTAATCTACCAAGATAATAATATGGCCTATGTTTTATGGAGATCATCTCTCAGTGGATGATATAACTCTGGAGCAAATATTTTGCAAGATTTCATGTGGATGTGGGTGTATTAAAAGGTACGCCTCTGCCTAATCTTTCGGGGATTACAGGCGTGATGTTATGTGTTTTCATCGAAGAAAATTAATGGTGGAACAGTGTTTAACTGACTGGCTGTTGAAAGGGTTCTTCATTCGTCACACTAACCTGTTTTCAAACATGTTATGATCGGCTTCCAGTCTGGGCGAATGCAAATCCGATTTATTTATTTTGTTTTTTTTTTGACGGATCGTTTGCCTGTCTAACCTCCACAACTCACTGACTGGTAGTTAATTGGTAAGATAAGATGGCAGACTTTCGAGTCACGACTGACAGCCGGGGCCAACGGTAGTTCCAAATCGCAGAGCTAACTCGTTATGTACCTAATCGACAATCCATTTACCCACCCATCTACAAATCAACCTTGCCGAGAGCGCTACTTAATTTTGAAGACCCATGAGGGTGTTATTACTTAACGGCGAGATCCTCTAACCTAAGCTATTTCATGTAGTAAAAATCCGTGGAGCTAATATTCAAAGTCATGGTCTAATACAGCTATCTGCGTGTGCACATCCAAATGCATTCAGCCATTTATGAATAATACGTTCGCTAACATTTTCACAAACAACTTGATAGTTGGTGGATTGATTGCTTGATTTATTACTTGGTACAAGTTTGTTTGAAACTAGGTAACTTTAACAAGAACGTGAATAACACGGATATCCTGTACGAGTTTCAGCAATTGCTAACCTTCAGCACTCATTACCGAACTATGTAATGTAATGAATGACTGCTTCGTTGGTCTAGTGGGCACAAGCGCTACTGCTGAGAGTTAGGTCTTGATATTGATTCCCAGGTCGGGTATACCGTTATTGAACCGAGATTTTCCATTAGGTAGCGGTCACGGAGTCGAAATTGAATTGAATAACAGGCGAAATGTGGGTTTACTATTAGGTAGACCTCTGCCTGACCCTTTTTTTTTTTTTTGGCGGGTGGAAAATCATCAACCCCGCTCTTGGGCAGAGCGACGGGGAGTGTCAGACTTCTACTGACTAAAAACCGAACCCATGTTCCTTCTTTGCCCTTGTGCCGAGGCCACGTCACCTAGTACAAAAATCCGCGGCTCTGCCTGACCCTTCGGGGATGAATAGTGTGATGCTCTTTTATGTAATGTTTGTTATTGGTTCATCATCTTAATAGGCCTGCCTGTGTTTGTCATATTCATTAATTGATGCTTATTTGTCGGTCTAAACCTTTTGATTCTTCGTAACAATTTTTGCTATCTAATCTTCTGGCATATTTTCAATCTTGTTACTTCATACGATTTGCAGTAGTTGACGATGTTGTACCACCTCTTACCCAACATCGATGCTTTTTAGGTAATTTAATACTTAGTGAAAGAAACTTCATACTATAAACCACGTTCTAGTTTATCATCATCATCATCATCATTTCAGCCGAAAGACGTCCACTGCTGGACATAGGCCTCCCCTAAGTGTAATTTTTGCTTAGGGGGGGTTTGCCATAATCGCCACGCTTGGCAGGTGGGTTGGCGATCGCAGTACGGTCGATACAAAAAGCACAGAGAACGCTGCTGCCCATTCTCTGGTACATCCCTTAGTCGCCTCTTACGACACCCACGGGAAGATAGGGGATGGTGCTATTCTTTTTCGTCCGACACCATACGGAACTAGTTTATCGTTGGAATGAAATCCACGTTTCGGCTCACTGCCAAGTGTACGCCGAATTGTGGGAAACACGTAAACTAAACTATTCATCTTCTGCACCTGCAAGTATTTGTGCCGAGTAAATATTAATCATTCATGTTTTCAATCAATACCTCTGGATAAGTAGATACTTGGTGCGTCTGCTTATCATAAATCAACTCTTGTTTATTTCTGTAAATTGGTTTTACACAAAACTTGTGCCATTCATATCATGTAATGGTTTGAAACTAGATGAGGCCGGTGTTACATACCTGAATTATTTGAGAAGAAACAGCCGAAAAAAAACACAGCCACTGTCTCTTTAAAACTCCAGTTTGTCAAGTCATTTGAGGACCATGCAAATTAGTCTCTGAAATGGTCTTTTGAAGAAAGAAACACTCTTTTTGGGTGGACTTGTCCTGTCTGACTGCAGTTTGAGATAAGACAAGAGGAAATAGCCTTAACGATACCGATGACAAAAAAGCCGAAAATCTTTTGCCAATCCTTAAAAGCAGGCTCCCAAAACGCCCACCCATGTTCTAAACAATCTCTAAAAGAGACGGACAAGAGAGTGATCTTATAAGGGTTATTTTTTCACCTTTTGAGATACGGAACCCTAAAAACGATTAAACAAAAAAGTTCCATTACCTCCAAACCTCTTTCAAGAAAAAGCAAACAACCGATCTAAGACCCATCTCTTCTCCGTCCGTTTACCTTCAGTTCCGGCTCATCAGCGCAAGGGGTCACCACGCTCCACTGGACGTCAGATGAGCTTTCACCACTCGCTGGTGAGTGGTGTCCAGTCAATCATGACGCAATAGTAGCCAAGATATTGAATAGGGAAGCGTGAGGCGCTGGGACAAGAAATAAAGGTTATTGGTCGACCGTTCGTGACGATGTTTTAAAGATTTTGTAAAGTGAAGGTAAATAGAGTACTGAAGCATTGAATTAAGGCTGTGGTGTTAAAAAACTTTGATGGTTAAGTAATTATTTTACGATGATTAACTTTTCTATGAATATTTTTTTTTGTCAATTTGCTTTGTCCTGTGTGAGACCAATAAATACTTATTCTTTCTATCTAAACATAAACGTAGATTATAAAAGCGTTGAAAGATTTTTGTATGAAGCGTGGCCTGCCTAACTTCCGCCATAATCATTGTTTTGCCCCAATTCATTTGGGGTTGGTGCAGTTTGTCTTCTTCTTGCATACTGCCCTGGGGCTAGATTTTCAGCTTTATTTCAACAGCATAAGATTGAAAATCTATTAAAGAAAGTTTACGATTTTACGACTTAGCGACATTCGTAGCGTCGTTATTAGTGTAGAGACTGCTGCCCCTGTTACTCGTCATCTCAGCAGACACCTCCCGTCTCGCCATATCATTTACAAGTCCATCGTTTTTTTGGTCTACTCCTCTACTTCCACATTCATACTCAAAATCTTCCTTACGACGTCCGCCCACCTAACGAGGAGTAAGCTGTAATGAATCAATTCAATAAAATTGCAAAGCGCACCTGATTAGTTCTGAAAAATTTAACAAAAGAAAAGTAATTGTCTGCAAGTGCCTAGCAAGATTCAGCTTCAAAACGCTCCTAAAGACTTCAACTCACGTTTAAAAAGATTATACTTACCTATATGAACATGATCAAATCATTTGCACCATCATTTCCCATACTTACAAAGTAAAGACATCTAGATTCACTTCACCTGGTATCACACATGTGCAATGGGTATCATATTATGTTTCTTGGAACTTTCTCACCGTGTGACTGTGAAGTTATGAAGTTGATGTTATTGTTGATGTCGTGTGAGCAGTTACAACTGTCACTACACTGCTTAGATATGCAAGTACTAAGTATTGTTCCATGCTCCATGTACCTTCAGCTGTGGTCTCACTTAGCGTCCCCACTGCTGCAACACACGCAATATGCTGTTCAATGATATTCTACTACACGGGATTGCCAATTTCGTCACGATTTTCACGAGTATGGGTTGAACATCATCTGGCAGCACGGGATTGCACTTTTCCATGATTCTGTCCTTTTTCGTCACCCAGAACAGTCATGTGCTAGAGCCAGAAACAGACCGAGAGAGAATGCTATTGCACGCGGCAGCACAAAAACAGTCGGTAGCACACTCTAGTTCTATAAAGAGACGGATAAGTCCGATTCCGTGCTACTAGAAGACGTTCAACTGTACAGATCAGAAAGTAACCCACCGATTCGGACCCACGATTAGTACGTCGTGACCGTTACCCCTGGGTCAGAATTGACCTGTTTCTTTTATCACGGCGTATTATGACTAAAACTTTTCAACAGTTCTTATCACAGTTCACCTTATTAGGCTATCCAAATTGATGTCACCAAGGGTCGGCTAGCTATTAGGGTTACCATTTCGAAGTTTGAAGATACCCGATTAAAGCTGGAAAATTGCATAAATGATTGGACATTTTCATTAGCATTAAAGTCTCATTCATTAGTTACATTAAAATCTCCTTCGTTCAAAAAGTCTGAACAAATAAATTGTCTTGTGATAAATGAATGAATTGTTTTCCTGACTGTATTTGGTCATAGCGGCCAAGCCCACGGCGATTAGCCATCGGCGCGGGAGATATTATAGACCAGGGTGTCCTATGAGACGACAACCAAGATCAGGCACAGGACCAACAGCGTTGAAAAATAACATAGCCGGGATAAATTCAGATGGATGTTAGCCCTAATCACCGCTCATTATCTCTATTTTATATTCCAGTGCTGCACGATGCGCGAGAGTCTGCGTCGACTCGCTACAGACGACGGAGAGGGCATGGAGCGGCGCGGGCGCAACGCGGGGAGCCGCCGGGTGAGGGTCGAGCTCATGCTGGGGGAGCACATCACTGTGGATGTTGAAGTAAGGAATATTAGTGTCCCTAGCATAGCATAAACATAATCAGCCTATAATGTTCCCAATGCTGGGATTCCAAGCCTTCTCTTTATGAGAGGGAATGTGTCCCTAGACTCCCTAGATATTTTACAGCGAGGTAAAAGTTTGATTCTCAGTTATTTTAGAGCTCCCTATTGTGGTGACTACAATGCCTCTATTCTCGGTTAGCCATTCGAAAAACTTGTACATGTCAATCTCAAGATTTATCCTCTTATTCAAAATCACGGAAAGGCTCAAACGGACGGCGTTTACTCACCTTTTGATTTTCAAAAAGCATTCGATAGAGTTGATCACAAAATATTAATGAGCAAAAATTGGATTCAAAGGCTTTAGAGGCAACTTACTCCGCTGATTTCAGTCTTGTAGTAAACGCAATTAAACTTAAAATAACTGGTACCATTCTGACATATTCCTTAATTTTAACCTCAGTTGTCCCTAAGGGATCAATAATTTGCGCTTTATTGTTTTTCTCTTAAAATAGATAGATTGTATTAATCAATGTCAACAGGTAACCTACACTAAGAAATTAATATTATTATTGGGACAAAATACTTCGTATGTTGCGATTGCACGTCAAAATCATTATGTGTGTTTGATGTACATAGGTAGGTGCTATATGGTCCTCAGCTGCGTCTGAGCACTTTGTAATGTGTGTAAAATTAACACAAGTCTTGATTCTTTGAAGACTTTACGAATCGTGACTCTGATGGATATTTTACTGCTACTCGTAAAACGCAGATGGAGTTTATGTGTTCCATACAATTTAACGTTTATTTACTGAGCGTAGTGCTGCTGCAAATTGCTCTCAATTGAATGATGATACCAAACGGCCATCGTTTTGGACTTCTAGCACTAAATGGCGTGATTGGTTTTTAAACAGTGTGCTATTGTCCACAGTTGACTACGTTCTGTGTTTAAAATTATTTTGGAGAAGTCTCCTTTTAGAGGGAATGGGCCTTCGGAAACACCAAACAGTCACAAAGTAGGAACCATAAAAGATAGAAAAATCATTCAAAGTGGGTGTATAGGTGGCTATAGCCACAGAACAAGTGTGCCTGACCATCGGTGAATAACAGGCGTTATGTGTTGTGTTATTCAAAGTTAGCAACGCTACGCTTACGCTAACGTTTAAACCGTCCCGTAGATGCACTTGCTCGAAAACTGGCTCTTATGCAGTAAACAGGTTTCCCCAATTGTATCATTTACCAATTCAGTTGACCACTCTTTTGCTGTCAAGTGCAAATGTGCTAGTTCAAAACATGAACCTCTATAGTTAACAATGCTACCTGCAAACGTGATAAAGTTAACGAGAGGTTAATAAATAATGCAGTCAGGGCACCACTGGGCACTACTGGGCAGGTTAACTGACATGCGTTCACGTGTTCACATCCACTACAAAATACAGTTACTTGTGTCTTTAGGAATGTATGAAGGACGTGTGTGGAATGAAAGTTGGAATATGACAATTTTGCGGACAGTTTAATTTATTTATAGTGTTAAATGACAAGGTTCAAACAAATATGAGATTTTAAATGAAGTAAACTTCTCTACAGAAGATTGGTCATTACACAACTGCCCAAGAAATTAGTGTTAAGTATTTACAACTATCGTACAACGGTTTAGTGAAATAATGAAGCTCTGGCCAGACTAAACAGAATGCCGCGCGGGATTTGCTCACGCACGTCACAATCTGTCTGCTGCTTTCGGAAGTCTATCTGACTGAACTCTCTCAACTGAAGAAAAACGTCATGAGGAAACCATAACTTATGAGACACTCAACCACAACCCGCACTGGACTCTAGAGCACGCACTCTACTCTCATTAATAGGACGCTAGAGTAGTTTTAATTTTTTCTTTGTTTTTGATTCTCTTTTTGTACACTACTTTTACCATTTCTTAATTTGGCATTGAAGAGCGGGATCTCCTTGCAAAAGTACCTATCATCATCATCATTTCAGCCAAAAGACGTCCACTGCTGGACATAGGCCTCCCCCAGGCATTTTTGGGGGGGGTTTGCCATAATCGCCACGCTTGGCAGGCGGGTTGGCGATCGCAGTATGGTTGTTACAAAGACACAGAGAACGCTGCTGCCCATTCCATTCGCAAAGTACCTATGCCTTTTACTTTTACTTTAAAGGAGATTCCCCCTAAGACGACCCACTGACCGATTCATATATTATGTAAGATTTACTGTAACAGTTGTGCAAGTTTCTGAAATATAACATTTTTTTTTTAACTTTTCCTGATTTATGTGCTTGAATTCAACACAATACTCATAAGAACCATCTCCTCATTCCAGCGTAAAGCCCGTGGAGCCGACCTACTGGACCAGATCTGTGAATCCCTGGACCTGCTGGAGAAGGACTACTTCGGGCTGCTATACACGCAGCGAGGGGACCCCAGGGTCTGGGTCGACCTCAATAGAAGACTGTCCAAGACTTTTAGGAGTAAGTACTGGTTATTTTTATGAATTGTATAATTACGAGAAAAGGATAATCGATTTCCAAAGTAAATATTAGATAATCGGAGATAAGTAGCGTCTGTGATGACCCCTGTCGGCGAAGAGTCCTGTCGGCAAAGTGTCCTATCGGCGAAGAATCCCGTCGAAGTAAAGTCTTGTCGGCGTTCAGTCTGTCGGCGTAATGTCCGTCGGCGCAAAGTCGTACACTCAAGTAGTCTACTACAGTAGGTTACTGCTCCATTGATCTCATTCTTGCAAACGACTGCTAATCATGGATTACTGGGGTCGATTCCCAAGACCAGCAAAGTCATCATCTGCCTAGCCTTTTCCCAACATGTTGGGGCTGACTTACAGTCTAACCGGATACAGCTGAATACAAAGTATTTCACACATGAACACCAAAGCCCAAACAGTATTGGGTAATATAATTCTCGTAAGTAAAACTACCTACCAGACTTTCAGGCCAATTACTACTTGTAGCAACTGTCAAAGATCAAATGACAGCTCGGAGAAACCTCTGTATGTAATTGGTGGTCACCCATCCACGGGTCGCATCGATCTGAGGGACTGTGATTATTTAGCCACGTACGCAAGGATGCTTTCTAAAACATATAACGAAGAACTTAACATTTCCAGACGAGCCATGGGACGTACGCCTGGCGGTGAAGTTCTACCCACCGGAGCCGAGTGAGCTGAAGGATGACGCCACGCGCTACCAGATAGCACTCGCCGTTAGGAGAGACCTCATGGAAGGTAAGTCTAAGTCGTAATAGCAAGTAAGCAGCAATAGCAGTGAGTAACTTCGATAATATGCAAAGTGCAGTTTTACATCCTGGTCAAAATTCAGGAAAAGGTCATAAAATACATAAATGCGCTGTTTTAGTTGTTAAAATCATAACTAAAGAGAATCATTTATAAATCTTTATCTCCTTGAATTTGACGAAGATGCAGAACGACAGCCTGTATTTTAACAATTAATACCGCTGGTGAACTGTTTTGTACATTCGTAATACCAAGGATAGTCTTTTAAATTGTTTTTTGACATGACATTGCCAAACAACTGTGACTTAGGGAGCGTATAATATTATAGACGCGGAAGGGGTTTGTTCCGGTCAAAACAGCTTTGAGTTCATGCAGTAAAAGTGATATCTACGTCATTTACCTCATTTTCAAGATCAAGGCAATTCAACGTCGAAAACTGCATAGTTGCCATGGTAAATATCACAGGCAATGTGATCCAAAAGCATTTTAAGATCTAGAGTGTATAGTACCTACTAGGGCATGCAATATCGCAAGGTTCTCAATTCCGGAACTGAGTTCCGATACTGGAGGTCTGATTCCGGAATTCCGGAACTGGTTCCGGAACTGGTAAATTTTTAAAGTTTGTTTCAAATCAAATAAGATTTATAATTATATCAGCCTTTTAATGATTTTCAGTATCAAATTAAACATATTTGGTCATCTTTCTCAATTATTACTCTAATTAAACATTTTAAAACCGTAAAATCAACAAGGTTTATAAATCACGCAATAGAATTAAACATTAGTAATGTTAATAAAAAACATACGATATTTTATTAACAACATATTGAGATATTGTACCGTATGGTGTCGGATGTAAAGAATAGCACCATCCCATATCTTCCCGTGGGTGTCGTTAGAGGCGACTGGAAGGAGGGACTGGGACCAGAGGTTGGGCAGCGGCGTTCTCTGTGCCTTTGTAGCAACCATACTGCGATCGCCAACCCGCCTGCCAAGTGTGGCGATTATGGCAAACCCCCTCTAATAAATTAGAGCGCATGACAGAAATGGCCCCTAGTACCCGGCAGCCCGTCTAACATCGACTACGGTAGCGGACGAGGCAACGGCGTGGCAAGGGGTGCTAAGAATCCCCGGAATGTTAGGAAAGCACTTCCAGCGTAATTCTATGAAGTCTTCCCTTCTAGATTAAAATAAGATCTGTGTTGTGGTTGCTAGGTGATTACTTGTTATTCTTTGTATTTTTGATAAAGCACGCAATATATTTTACTAAACCTAATTTCCACTTCGTTTACTTTAATATGGTAGCAGAGCATGCAAAAACGAGAGTTTAAAAGTTTTAGTATTGTTTTCTAAAGGATAAAAGTTCGAAAGAGTGAATCAAATATGAAACTCGAAATAGGACTATTCGATGGAAGCAACTGGCCGACCTGGAAATATAAAGTGTTGTTGCTGCTGCGGAGTAACACAGGCACCTTAGATGCGGTGCAGGGTACTCTAGTAAAGCCAGCACATCCGGATGAAGGAGCCAAAGCGGAAGCTTTTACTAAGTACAAAGACGAGTGTGACAGATATAATAAAATAGAAAGCACAGCACTGTTACTACTGACTACTAATATGACCAACGAAATGCTGAACAAAGTAATGCGTTTTACAACTGCGAGTGATATGTGGGACGAATTAAACCGTCTTTATGAGCGAGGATCACAGGACCGAACCTACGATCTGTGTATGCAACTTTTTAATTACAAGAAAGACCCCACTCATGACATGGGTTCACATATGTCTGCAATAAAGAATATTTGGCATGATCTGAATCAAGCTTTGTCTACAGTTTGCAATCAACTACCAGAAATTCTTTTGATATGCAAGATATTGGATTCCCTGCCAGAAGAGTATTTCAGTTTTAAATCGAGTTGGCTACTGATTACGTTGAAAGATCGTACAATCGAGAACTTGACCACCCAGTTGTGCGCTCACGAGAGAGCTTTGAAAGATAGAAATAAATCTGAAGCTGAGGGTGAATCCAGCACGGAGGTATTGATAGTACGTAACAAAAAGCAAGACTACAAAAAGAAGTCCAAGTGCAACTATTGTGGAGCAAGCGGACATCGAGTAAAGCAATGCAAGAAATGGATTACGGATGGTAGACCCCCGAAACCTACAAAGGAATCCATATCAAATGCTGCTACATTGTCAAGTTTAGCTTTATCTCTTGGTGAGAGTAATGATAAAGACTCATGGTACGTGGACAATGGAGCAACAAGTCACGTAACCAATAGAGCAGATCAGTTTGTATTTTTCGAGTACTTTAGCAAATCTCACAGAGTAATGACAGCAAATGGTGAAAATATTGAAGCTATCGGAAAGGGCTCAATACAAGTAAAAGCTGACATTAATGGCCGAAACGAAACAATTACACTCACAAATGTTTGGTATGTTCCCAGTATACAACGAAAGTTGTTCTCAGTGCTAGCCGCACAAGATCTTTGTGAGAATAGCTCCTTTGAATCAAACACTCGGTCATGTTTATTTAAGGTTGATGGTAAGACAAAGTTAGTCGGTACTCGTGACAAGTATGGAGGTTTGTACAAACTTAAAATAGAAGTAATTACACCTAAACTTGAGATTAACCAACTAACAGTTAATAACCAACTTCAACTGTACCACGAACGTTTGGGACACCAAAACAAAAGACATGTCAAACAAGTTATGCAAAGAGAATTTGCTATGCAATTTAAATCTGAAAATAACAAAGAAGTTTGCGAAGGTTGCGTTTATGGAAAAGCCCACAGAAGGACGTTTGGGACCAGAGAGAGAACTACAAGACCTGGAGAGCTAATACACACTGATGTGTGTGGACCTTTTGTGTATTCGATCTCAAAGTATAGATACTTTGTTCTATTCAAGGATGATTTCACTCGTTTTCGTTACGTATACTTTTTACGACAAAAGTCGGAAGTTCAAGCACGCTTGAAGGATTTTCTAGTAGAAGCTAAGACATCAGGACACGTCATTCAAGAGTTGCTAAGCGACAATGGCGGTGAATTCGTCAATGAACAAGTACGAAGTACGCTGAGACAACACGGGATTAAACAGAGGCTGACAATGCCCTACACTCCCGAACAAAACGGTTGTGCCGAAAGAGATAATCGCACAATTGTAGAGATGGCAAGAGCACTTATGCACGCTCATGATGAGATACCTAAAGGTTTATGGGCTGAAGTAATGCAAGCTTCAGTGTACATATTAAATCGTACGGGACCCACTCCAAATGATGACAAGTCACCGTATGAGTTATGGTACAACAAGAAACCCAAAATAAATCATCTCAGAATCATTGGTTGCGTATGCTACGTGCATGTCCCAAAACAAAAGAGAAATAAACTAGATAAAAAAGCAAAGAAAGGAATTCTTATAGGATATGATGGTGATGATGGGTATCGAGTTTATGATACAAGGAACTTTAAATTGTTGCGTTCCAGAGATGTAACTTTTGAAGAAATACCTCTGTTAGACCGAGACACACCTGTTAGTGAGGAACCTGAAATCAAAAAGAATACCTATGAGCTACCTACTTCTTCCATAGATGTTCAACCAAACTTAGAAGTACTTAATCAAAGTAATGATCACTTGCATTCAGTGAATTTGGATAATGAAATAAGTGATACTGAAGAAGAACGACATGAAGAAGATACTTGGTATGAAACAGGTACTAGTAATGAAGAAGATCGACAAGAAGAAGACACTCAAACTGTTGAAGGTAGCAGTCGTGTACTTCGTGATCGGAGTCAAATTAAACCTCCAGAAAGATTTAATTTTGAACAATTTATAAATCAAATCATTGCTGTTCCAGAACCATCCTCGTATCGAGAAGCCATGCAAAGTACTGAAAAAGACAAGTGGGTTGAGGCTATGAACAGTGAGATAAATTCCCTGAAAGAGAATGAGACATGGAAACTGACACATTTACCAAATAACAGAAAAGCACTCAACTGCAAATGGATATTTAAGGTAAAGAAGAACCCTGATGGCTCGATTGACAAGTTTAAAGCAAGACTAGTTGCAGTTGGCTATTCTCAGAAAAAAGGAATAGACTACCACAAGACATTTAGTCCTGTTGCGAAACTAAGCACGATCCGAGTATTATTAAGTATAGCTGCAAATGAAGGTTTATCGCTAAAACAATTTGACGTCTCAACAGCTTTCCTATATGGCAAGGTGAAGGAAGAGATATACATGCGACAACCTGAGGGATACAATGACGGATCTGGCAAGGTGTGCAAGTTGATAAGAAGTCTTTATGGACTTAAACAAGCGCCTAAATGTTGGAACGAGTGTATTCATGATTTTTTTATTGAATGTGGATTTACACAGAGCGAAGCAGATCCATGTTTATACGTGAGACAACGTGGAAAAACAAAGATTTTGCTAGCTTTGTACGTTGATGATGGATTATTGGCTTCCTCTGATGACGTAGAAGCTGACAATTTCATTGTGAACGAACTCAAAGCACGTTTCAAGATAACGACTAAGCCGCCATTGTACTTTCTTGGACTAGAGTTAGAGCGACACAATGATGGGACTATAAGAGTTCATCAAGCCGCCTATACTTCAAAGGTTTTGGAGAAGTATGGAATGGGTGACTGTAAAGCCGTTGGAACACCAATAGTTAAAGATATTCCTGTAAAAAAGTTGGCGGAAGAGATCTGTGACACTAAATTTCCCTATAGACAAGCTGTGGGAGCGTTGGCTTATCTCATGGTGGGTACAAGGCCTGATATCGCCTATGCAGTCGGAGTCGTATCCAGAACCTTAGATAACCCTACTAATACGAATGTGTTACAAGTGAAGAGAATCTTTCGTTATCTCAAAGGAACAATCGAGACTGGTCTAGAGTTTAAAAAGAATGAGAAGCGACTCATCTGTTACAGTGATGCGGATCACGGAGGCGACAACTTGAGTGGTTGTTCTACAAGCGGGTTGATATGCATGTTCGCTGGATCAGCAATCTCCTGGAGAAGTGTGAAGCAAACCTCAGTTGCGCTGTCGTCCACAGAAGCAGAAATAGTAGCTGCCAGTGAGGCGTGCCGTGAAATGGTTTGGCTAAAGAGATTGTTTAAAAATTTAAGTGATAAATTAGAAACACCAGTACTGCGCATTGATAATGAGTCTGCAATAAAATTAGCTCATAATCCGCCTTACGAATATCATCGGAAGACAAAGCACATTAAGCTAAGACATTTCTATGTAAGGCAATGTGTGTCTGAAGGAGATATCCAAATTGAGCAAGTGCCTACGCAAGAACAACTGGCTGATATATTTACAAAGCCATTATTCAAACCAAGACTGGTAAAGCTTTGCGAAGACTTCGGTTTGAAAAAGAAGAGGGAATGTTAGGAAAGCACTTCCAGCGTAATTCTATGAAGTCTTCCCTTCTAGATTAAAATAAGATCTGTGTTGTGGTTGCTAGGTGATTACTTGTTATTCTTTGTATTTTTGATAAAGCACGCAATATATTTTACTAAACCTAATTTCCACTTCGTTTACTTTAATACGGAAGAGATCCGGCTACCCCAAAACATACCGACGACTTGTCCTGGCGACATATATTCCGAAAAGGCTTTAGTAACGTAGACCACATACATACGCTGCGGCAGGTTATACAGAAGACCGAAGAGTATAACCTGCCTCTCTGTTTAGCGTTTGTAGACTACGAGAAAGCCTTCGGTTCGATCGAGATTTGGGCTGTACTGCAGTCTCTCCAACGGTGCCAAATCGACTACCGGTACATCAAGTGTTTGTAAAAAAAAATCGCTACCATGTGACATGTCAGTCCGACTTCAGAACCAGACCTCGGAAGTCGGAACCTATCCTTCTGCAGCGCGGTGTGAGACAGGGAGACGTCATATCTCCGAAACTGTTCACCGCAGCACTGTAGGATGTCTTCAAGGTTCTAGATTGGAGAGGTCACCTTCGGTTTGCCGACGATATAGTGGTCATAGCGGAGACCATGGAAGACCTCAGTACAATACTCGATGACCTCAGTAGAGCTTCCGAAAGAGTGGGTCTTAAAATGAACATGGACATAACCTAGGTTATGTTGAATGTTCATGTAACACCCACTCCTATCAAGATCGGAGACTCTACACTCGAAGTTGTGGACGATTATGTCTACCTGGGACAGACCTACCCAATTGGACCGTCCAGTTGGGTAGGTCTAACTTCGAGAAAGAGGTCAATTCGGGATTTTCGGGGTTCGGGAGGTTTTGCGGTATCTTCTCGTCCAACTTACCACAGTGTCTCAACTCGAGACGAAAGTCTATGACCAGTGTGTGTTGCCAGTGATTACATACGGGACCGAAACGTGGTCGCTCACCATGGGCCTCATCAGAAAGCTCAAAACCACTCAAAGGGGAATAGGGAGGGCTATGCTCGGAGTTTCCTTGCGTGATCGAATCAGAAATGAGGACATCCGCATGAGAACCAAGGTTACCGACGTAGCCCGAAGAATCGCCAGACTGAAGTGGCAATGGGCAGGGTACATTGCTCGCAGAATGGATGGCCGATGGGGCCGAAAAGTTCTGGAGTGGCGACCACAAACGGGAAGACATTGGGAATTGACTTTGGGAAAGGTATCGTCCTCTGCTTGTGCAAAGAAGACTTGCGGATTGTGTAATTAGTGGATCAAACCTGCTAATAGTAATCTTCTTTGTTTAATACGACTTCGCAAGTTCATCGCAAGTTTAGAACTCACAAAGAAGTTTCTTGAGCATAAACTGTAACGTGATATCAGCTGTATGCTGTAAAGTATAGTGTAAAGCGTCGCGCAAAAAATAATAATCAAAGTATCAAAAAATTATGAATATCGGAATTCCGGTATTACTCCTCTCAATTCCGGAATTGAAATATCATAAAAATTGTTACGGAATTCCGGAATTACGAGATTCCGGAATTCCGGAATGCATGCCCTAGTACCTACCCATACCTAAGCCAGTCTTAATACTCGACAATTTTCTGGAACCATCTTCTTTAATGTTCCAGGCCGCCTCACCTGCTCGCAGATAACCTATGCGCTCCTCTCCTCGTACGTGCTGCAGGCAGAGCTGGGCGACTTCGAGGAGTCGCACGACATCAACACCGCCCTGCATCAGCACAACGCAGTTCCCGTCAACGCCATCACTCCAGACCTGGAGGCGAACATTGATGAACTGTATCGGAAACACAAGTGAGTGTGCATCATATATAGGCACTGCACTATGAAATGACTGTTTGGGTTTGAATCAGGGGTGCGGAATTTGTTCGAAAGCTAGTCACCACAGCCATGGATCGCAAAAGGCATTAGGAAGAAAGAACACAAATTGGTTTTAGTCAGTAAGAGTCTGACATTCCATTGTGCTCTACCAAGAGCAGAACGAGTCATTTAATGATTTCAAAAGGTAAAAAGGTTTTTCTAGGACTGGAGGAAGGGCACGACGGCAAATGTGTTGGTTAGGCATGTTATGCAAAAGTGGATGGAGTGACAACAATAGACTCCTTATGTTTTTGTTGTTCCATGTTCCATCTTAGCCCTTTGTGTCGAGGCCGCGGTATCTCTTTAAAATAACCCGCAGTCCCGACGGACAGCAATATAGCCCTCTTGCTCTAGAATCCACTATAGTACTCCCGGCATTGAACTATTAGACACCTATGATTAAACGGAGCTGGAGACTGGATTCCCTCTCCTCGTCTATCAGAACCGGTCTTTTTGGTCCACATGGCAGCTGACGATATAATATCGCCCTATCTGCCACCCAACCTGTGCAGATATAGTTCTATCACCTAAACATCCACAATTCCAATTTATTCTTTGGTTAAAATACTTTTTTCTCTTTCCAGAGGACAGACCCCAGCCGAGGCCGAGTTGAACTACCTGGAGGCTGCGAAGCGTCTCTCACTGTACGGCGCGGAGCTACACGCGGCTACGGACAGCCAGGAGGTGCCCATCGCGCTCGGCGTGTGCCACAGCGGGGTCGCCGTGTATAGGGATGGGTGAGACACATTATAACACGACTATATGCAGGGTATAAACGTACCCTTAACGAAACCAGAAGGCTCTTTTTCTCTAGGTACCTTCTGTTACGGAGATATTGAAGGTCAAAGTTCCAAATTATTCATAAGTTTTTTTAAACACTAGTTTGTCAGGTAATAACTACACTTAAATTAGCTCCATGAATTGTTTACTATTAAAAGCATCCATCAGCACAATGTTTTTTTAAGAGACATTGAGTTTTATCGTAAAATGTAATTTTTCACACACAAAAAAGTACTTTTCCTGCAATATTTTTTGCAAAAGGGGTAGGTACTTTGGATGTACATAATTCTTGATTGACGGCTTCGTAAAGGGTTCGTTTACACCCTTTATGTAAACCAAGGTGTTCGGGTCAATCACCGAACAATAATAAACAAGTCAGCATAATTGCGACACCGCGCTCTATGCCTTAAATATTTTATGTATTATCTAAGTAAAACCGTCAGCATATTTCGAATCACATATCCGGCTCGAAGGACCAATATTCCGGGTTGGAATGAGATTAAGATAATCTAAGATCCAACAGAAAAAAGTTCAACTATATATTCTACACAAACAACAGACAACTATCTTTTGATAATCTGCTTTTATGAATGTTTTACTGTTCATGTTTTTGGTCTCTTTATGTAATAAGTTCCTAATATGACCAATATACCAATCTCACAAGTTTGATAACAAGTTTGACAAGAGACAGTAAAGGACCAATAACTACGTAAAACTTATCCATCAACTCAAGTTCAAATCCGCAAATATCCTAATCACCAGGTTACTAATGAACCGCTTCCCCTGGGCGAAGATCACGAAGATCTGCTACAATAAGAGGCAGTTCACGTTAAGGCTGAGGGCGGGGGAGTTCGATGAGTATGAAACGATCCTGAGCTTCAAGTTGGCAGCCACCAGTGCCTGTAAGAAGCTTTGGCGCTGCAGTGTCGAGCATCACATGTTCTTCAGGTAAACTAATAATTATTATTAAAAGAATGGGATTATCGGCCTGTAGCTATAGAACAGCTGTCTAAACGAGCAAAGTCCCTGTTCTTGTCCATTGAAATTCCTGATAGAGAGAAACCCATAACGCTTAGTCAAACTTTTTTTTTTTTGCTTATGAATAGTCATCAAATGACCCCGGTCGCTTTGGGCAGAGCAGAAAGTAGTGTTAGACTAGTACTGACTAAAACCCTACTCATGTTCCTTCTTAGCTCTTTGTGTTCCAGCCCAGTCCCGCAGCCCGCTTAGTCCAACCTCTGAGCCCAAACCAGGCCCTGGTGTTCGGTACCCGCACCTGCGATCACTAGACCAATAAGCCAATACATTTATATCTCTTTTCCAGACGTGAATCTCCAGTGGCAGTAGAGCGCATCCCCGGCTTCGCTCGGCTAGGTTCCCGTCGCCTGTCGTGTCGCCGCACGTTACGTCAGATGCGCGCTGACGCGGACCACACCCCCACGGCCGCCTGACACACGCTACATGCACCACACACGCTGCAAATGCTACGCCTTCCACAGGGAATGCCTCCTATAACCGTCTTGTAGCGACATCTATGAAATGTCTAAAAAATATGTGAACTAATGTGACCAATAACTCATTTAATATAGTGCCATCTATGAAGCGAAATGGGAACTACTGTTCTGCACACTACACATAACGTCAAGAAGCGCCATCTATGAGTCTACATGAGAACTACTCACAACAAATAATAAATTACATAGTGACAACAATGCAGCAATGGCGTCACTAAACTTTGAATCGTGCAAGTAAAGTTTGACTAAACTAAGGCGGTTAAACCAAGTTGAAAATGACCGTATAAAGACTCGAGGCTATGAACTATTATGTATTCTGTGCTCGAGGTAGACCCTTTCTCAGAATTCATTGAAAGTTCTGTTGTTAATGATTGTTTATTAGGAAAAGAGTTATTTGATTCTATTTAAACTTCAGATACAACAATAAATATGTAAAGTATTGGACATATTTGTTTACATAAAAACCACCAACCTAGTAAAAAGAAAAAATTAGAATGGCAAATTTTCTTCCACTTTTTTAGTTTTGTGGATAACTTTTTACAGTCACAGTTGATACAGTCGATCCGGGGTTGCAAAGAATCGGTTTTGCATCATAATCAGCGACACAGCCTTGTCTCTGTAATAGGGAGTGGGCTGTAATTCACTACGCGGGTCCAGTGCGTAGAGGTTGGCACAAATAAAGAAAGGCCAACACCCAGCTTATGATGAAAGCATCTGCAGCATGGTGACCATTGATTATCGTTCTTGGTAATGCACGTGAGATCATATAGGTACGAGTACCTCTCACAGAAAACCAGTTTGTAAATGCATTTCTGTAATTTGTAATAACTTATAAATAATTATTAATTATTTAATTATAAGTAATGGCTGAAGTCTATGATTATGATTATTATCATTAATCATAGTATTAGTAATGTAAGTAGGTACTATGTAAATGTAGATAAGATATTGTTTACTTTGATACTAAAGAATATAATGGGTGTAAAAATATCCATAACGAAGCCGAAAACACTGTCTTGTTATCCCCGTTATTGCAGTACCTATTGGCAGTCAATGTGCCAACTTTTTCCCAAGTTTGTTTTTTTGCAAATGTGTTACATTTTCTTAAAAATAGAATGCTTGGTTGGTGAAGTGTCCGTTTACACCACGAAGGTACGGTCAGCATCAGAAGTAGCTGAACATTTCGGAATTTTAATTCTTTTATGTACAGGACTCTATTATAACTAAAACGTATACTATACTAAAACGTAAATTATTTTTAATGTTTCAGAAGATTATTCGTTAAATTAGTCCTTACACTCCAATAACATGTAGTAACGTTTATTAAAAAAACAGCTTCGAAACTTTGAGTAATGTTAATATACTTCTGATGCTGACCATACCTACGCGAGAGCCTTTTTTTTGGATGTTGGGAAATCATCAAATGACTCCTCCCGCTCTGGGCGGAGCAGAAGGGAGAGTCAGACTTCTACTGACTTTTTAGTCAATAAGTCAAAGTCAAAAATATTTATTTCAAGTAGGCCAGTAACAGGCACTTTTGAATAGTCGAATTAAACTAACTGCAGCACTCAGAGATATCCAACGATTACTCAAGCCGCCACCCAGCAAAGGCCTGACATAGTTTTGTATGACAAAACCGCCAAAAGCCCTTACCAAGCGACGTCCCAAGCAACCACCGAAGCTCTCCGAGTGCGGCAGTAAACTACTGAAGCTAAATAAACTAAGCTACAGTCCCAGTCACAAGGCATAATAACTCGTGAGTGTACTGTAGGTGCCAATTCCAAAGCGTTGGTCTCATGAGAAGAATGGCAAGAAACTTCATGGACACTCTTTTAAAATCGTTTGGGTTTACAATATGTTCAAGGTACAAACAAAATCTTGGTATAATACACACATGAAGACTATGCAGATTAGTGTTTGAGATGGTCTTTTGAAGAAAGCACCACACAGATTTGAGTGGACCCGTCCAGTCAGTGCAAGCATTTGTCAGTTATCGTGGAGCTCGACTTATAACTCAAGGAGCTCAACGTCACGACGATCAATACCAAAGAAAGGACATTTAGACACAATAGAATACATACAATAGAATGCTAAAACCTCCCATGTTCCCTAGCCCTTTGTGTACGGTGCCGCGGTATCTCTTAAGTACTAGCCTATGCCAGGTGGAAAAGAAATCGTCTCACAAAACGGTTACCACGTAGGTATTTTCGCTAGAAAAGCTGATGTCGATCATGTTTATAAAGTTTTTGCCAATGCATAGATTTTTTGACGTTTTTAATCAATGTTTTTGCTGATGAGTTTCACTTTGTTTATAGCTTTTCTAATACTCAGGCAACAACAAAATAGATAAGTACCTACGTTCAATCTTAATTTCTTTTGGCATGGATCTGAAAAAAAAATGCTAAATCACTCATTATATAATTTGGTGTACGAACTAAATAGTTTACTTTAGAAAATAATAATTGATCTAGAAATGACTATATCCAAGGACTGTTATTAAAACCTATACATCCTATTAGTTATAAAATAAGTATTTTAGTACCTACTGGAAAATTATGTGACAAAATTAAATATTCTTTATAAATAAACACATATTATGTTGTTATTTCTTTTTACCCATGTCATGTATGCAACTGAATTCTATGTATAATTGAGGAAACTTTATTATAGCGACCGGGCCTTAAATTCACACCACCGAAGAACTGCTGTGACAAATGCCCACAACTTCATCCGTTCAGGAGTATCATGCCACAGACAGACACACCGATAAACAACTTCAAACTTATAACATCCTTCTATTTTGATCGGGGGTTTATAAAATCATGGGCAATAATCACAGTTTGTGCGTCAGTTTGGCCCAACAAAGAGACTTATTGGACAATACCCAACATGCTCCAAAATAAAATGTCATCTCAAATGATCTATATCGTCATTTCAACTTATTGCTAGCTTTCTACATGGATCATTAATATTTTCCAGAGCGAGCATCAGATCATCAATACACTCATCATCTAATACACATGCATCCCTCGTATCAAGGAACTTCGTCATCGGCGCCGCGGTTGATGCACCAGATATCTCAGAATCATTAAACCATACAACTTTACTGTGTCATGCATGTCAAGTATCGTCTTAGTCATATAATTATAATATATCTCGAAAATCGTTTAAAAGGGAATGCTAAGATTACATCGACCACGAACACTTATTACTAAGGTATCTTAAAGACAGCGTTTCATGCAGATCCGGCTCGAAGGACCAGCTATTTATGCAATATTGTTACAAGATGAAATGATTTCAGTATGTTGATGGATGGAGAGGGAGAGGAAGATCAAGGAAATTAGGAAACTGAATAGATTGTGTGAGGAATGATATGAAAGAAAGAGGAGTACCTTAATGATAGCGTGACGGTTGACAGAGGAGAATGGAACAATAAAACGTGTTGCGCCGACTCCAAGTAACATGGGACAAAGGCAGAAAGGTGATAATAAACTACCGTAGTAGAACGATTGAATAACTCAATGGACGGAGTGTTCGTATAGAAGGACTTCATGCTTCCAGCAAAACCCGATGCAGCTCGAACCCAGGACCTCAAGCTCTACCGCCTGCAACCACTATTACAACGAGGTAGTGATGGTATTTCAGGGTAAGAATAGCCACCTAATAAACTAGTTTTATATGTTACTATGAAGTCGCGGTAGCTAAAAACCCAGACCACACTTTACTTTGGCGGCTAGCTAGATATACATTCACAGTAACGTCGAAAATACGTCATTACATAAACCAGTTCTATGGACTACCACGAAGTCACTCATTGTCAAGGGCGTGTTCTGAATCTAAATTAACGGGTTTTCTTACTATAAATTAATTCTCGGTTCCTAGAAAAGCATACATATTTTTAAGACCCGAAATGCAAGAGTTTGTTCAGACCTTTAATATTAAGTTGATTTTTCCTCTATCAGAATGAAAGGTAGGTATAGTTTAATATTTTGGTTTTTGAATGCAAAACGAAATCAGCAAAAGCAAGATAGTTCATCACTAACCGGTACAAAGAATAATAGGCACAACTCATGCTATCTAGTGGGTCTTCGGAAAGAGAGGTATCCACCACCTCCAACTCTGTGAAACTTCAAGAACACTGGCTTCTCTTTCGTGATCTGCAGCGCCTTATTGGGAAATCAGTGAATCGATTGCGTTCTCAAGTTACAAAAACAATGTCTCGAGATGGGGTATCATCGATGTATGCAACACGCAGTGCTCCTGAATAAACTATGCCCCATGAGCTTGGCATGTTCAAATGTCTGTTCGTCTGCACCTTTGAAAATTTGAACAAAGTAAAAATTTGGAATAGATACTAGGTTATATAATTCCGCAAATACAAACAAAGAACACAGTCTAGGTTTGAATGCAGGATGCAATACCACTCCATAAAATATATGCTTATATGCAGAAGGTGCACCCCAACCCCAAATCTAAATAACCTATAATAATATAAGCGTCTCACTTATTACTAAGTAAGAAGACTAATTAATAAGCTCACTGCGGTTATTTTTAATATATGACAATACAAATATTACATAAGCATAAACAACTATAATAAAAATAATCGTTTTACCGGTTTCGCAAGTAGATTATAAAAGTAGTAAACCTCGCACGATGATGCCCTGCGGCTTTTCCCGCATATTATTAGTAATTAATATCGATTTAGTGCTTATTTACAACTCAACTACGCATCATGTTAGTCATCTATTACTTACTTAGTCTTTTATAGTATTTTAACTATGGACACTCCAAGTAATTTTATGCAAAACTAAGTGATTTCTCGAAACTATGTTCGAACAAAACGTCTCTTTACGTGTAAAGGAAAACCAAAAAGCTATGGGTGGACTGTGTGAACTATGATTTGGCTAGAAAGGAGGTGACTACTGAGATGACGAGAAATAGAGAAGTATGGAAGAAGAAGACATGCTGCGCCGACCCCAAATGGGTACAATTGAATAAGTAAATGTTGACTAAACTAGCTTTGCAATCAGCATACGTTTTATTATATACTAGCTGATGCCCGCGGTTTCAACCGCGCGGATGTCGGTTATCGCTACCGATGCCGGTTATCGCGACAAAAAGTAATATTTTCGTACCCCCCTTTCAACCCCTTGAATAAAGTTTTTATGTCCTTTCTCGGGTATCAAAATATTTCCATACCAAATTTCATGCAAATTGGTTCAGTAGTTTAGGCGTGATTGCGTAACAGACAGACAGAGTTACTTTCGCATTTATAATATTATATATTATAGTATGGAAGTATGGATGTATCGGATTCATAAACTATTTTATATCTTCCTTTAAACAATAGGACCTGCAGACAGCATTTTTTTCATATTTTCGTATTGAAGCCGCATAATTCAAAAGCTAAAATAACTAATCTAATAGTAACACTTGCATGCAGTACCCAAATTCTCCTGTTACAGTAGGTTCCGTACCCAAAGGGGACCCTATTACTAAGACTTCGCTATCCGTCCGTCCGTCTGTCTGTCCTTGCGTCCGTCTGTCAACAGGCTGTATCTCTTGAGATACAGCCTGTGATGTGAACCGCGATAGCTAGACACTTGGAATTTTTATAAATTATGTATTTCTGTCTCCGCTGTAACAACAAATAAGTACCTACTAAAAACAAAATAAAATAAATATTTAAGGGGGCTCCCATTCAACAAACGGGATTTTTTGCCGTTTTGGTACGGATCCCTTCATGTACGAGTCTGACTCGCACTTGGCCAGTATATTATAAACATAGAGGTCTCGGACGATAATCAGGATCACTTTAACCGGAATCCGCCATCGACCCTGCAATGACCACAAAACATTACAAAAATGTCATCATGTTATGCTAATTAGATACTATGCTATAATTAAAATACTACGTCAAGGGCTTCTTGTGGTCATCGTCATTACATCCTATAAATAACTATCGCAGCATGATCTTGACAAGTATGCTTCCTTTAGTCATTTGTGCCACAGAATAGTAGATTATTAACCAAGGGGAAAAAGCAGTGTCTTCTGTCGCGGGTGACGATTTAAATCGAGAGCGTAACGAAGGACCCTAGGTTTACTCCCGAGCGTAGCGAGGGTGCTAAAAACTTAAATCACGAGCGAAGCGAGGGATTTAAGACGAGTCCTGAGTGTAGCGAGGGATTTAAGTTCACCCAAGACTAAGACAGCTTTATCACCGGGGAAAATACTCTACTTTTCGTACCATTTGCGAAAAAATTAACACAATAATAATATCTGTCTTAGTCTTGGGTGAACTTAAATCCCTCGCTACACTCGCGATTTAAATCGTCACCCGCGATAGAAGACACTGCTTTATCCCCTTGATTAATAATCTACTATTCTTTGCAAGTTTGGGTTGACTTGCACCGTCGCATTCACCTGTAACACCCCACTGCTGGGCAAAGGCCTCCCCCATATCTTTCCAGGGCCCGGCAGTCTCTACAGAGATAACGACAAAATCGCTAACTTTCGATTGCTAATTACCAACGAATAAATTCGGTTGCAATAATGATGCTTGCGAGAAACGCATCTTGGATGTAGAGACTTGCTTTACTTGCAAGCATCATTATTGCAACCTAATTTATTCGTTAGTAATTAAGGATTGAAAGTTAGCGATTTTGTCGTAATCTCTGTCGAGACTACCGGCCCAGATACCTTTTCTTGGGCCACCTCGTATCAGTCATGCGCAGCAGTGCGCGTCTAGGTCATCTCGCCACCCGTTTCTGGGACGGCCTCGGCAGTGAAGTCAATCCTCAGACATCCTGGAGACATTTCGGGGTGATATTAGTGAATTCTTAAAAATAAAATGACACCGTAGAATTAGCTTGCAAAGTTACACCTACACTTAGATTTTACATTAATTTATTCATTCACTGACATCAGGCATGCTGATGGTGCTATGATGTAGAACTCCTTAAACAGGTAGGTAATGAAAGTGAGCACAACGAAGGCGTTTTGAAAATATTATTAAAAATGAAAAGGGAAGTAAGTATTTTAATTCTGCTGGTGGGATATCACATCGCAACCAAAAGCGGCAACATGAGCGGGTAGCGGCCAGACATCGACAGCTTCTTGTCAGTCAACAGTTTGATTGGGACGCCCGCTGTCCAATTGGGACACCCTTACAAAGGGGGCCTTTGCAGCACTTTACTGTCGACTGAGCTAAGTTCAGCTGTTGACAGAGGCAACAGCGTTTGCCGTCGACACGAATTGTGGACAGCAAACGCCTACCAAAGTACCTCTGTCGTTCCAAAGTGTTGCTCATCTGTCTAACGCCTTGCTATAATAATGTTTGCGGCGTGCTATAACAATGCTATCGACATGGTGGGTAGCAATCGCTTTGCTAATTCTTTTATTATGCGCACAGCCAAGGAGTGGAACTCCCTGCCTGCGTCGGTTGTCCCAAGTTCATATAACCCCAATCTATTTAAGTCGCGAGTAAATAGGCTTCTTCTCGTTCCATCGTCCACCTCATCTCTGCCTTTAGGGCAAGATTGAGGTCAAGCAAGAGTAAGCCAACAACAAATTAAAAAAAAAATTGCTTTTCATCTGGGGTCGCGCACTAAGAAAATCTCTTTAGAAGTGTTTTTCAGTTATTTGCAGATCTAAATAGGTAGTCGTGAAATTCACTTAAAAAAAAATAGCTGCACTCAACTTAAAAAAATATAAAAAAACGACTATTATTTCACTTGCGTGTAAATAGAGTGTTAAACGAAAGACAGTTTGGCTATCAAAAAGGTGTTGGCACTTCCGACGCCATATATACTTTACTTGATGATGTGATAGGAAAAATAAACAATAAAATGAGAGTAGCCGGAATTTTTCTGGACTTAAGTTCCGCATTTGACACTATAGACCACGAATTACTTCTTACAAAAATGATGCATTATGGTATTAGAGGTAAAGCTTTAAAATTATTCTCTTCATACCTGAAAAATAGAAAAAATGTTTGTAGAAATTGACAAAACGAAAGATGGCTCCAAAAATATTTACAAATCAGCAACCGTAATGATGACTACGGGCGTCCCGCAAGGATCTATATTGGGACCTATTTTATTTATCTTATTTATTAATGACTTAATCAATTACATGAATACAATTCTACCTGACATTGACATAATTATTTTTGCAGATGACACAAATGCCATAGTAGCAGCAAATGACATAGACAAATTAACTGACTCTGTAAATGCAGCCTTACAAGCATTTCACGCGTGGTTTACAATAAACAAATTGCTAATCAACACTGCAAAGACCAATATAATATTATTTAAAACGACAGCCCGTAATAAGGATGATTTAGAGATAGTTTTGAAGGATGAGAAAATTGCTCTCGTCAAAGAAGTCAAATTTTTAGGTATACGTATTGACGAACATTTAAATTGGAAGGCAGAATTAAATGCTATAAATGCATCAGTATGTTCTGCATGTTATGCTTTAAGGTCACTTAGAACAGAAATTAGCATTAAGCAATTAAAAATGGTATATTTCGCGTTGGTAGAATCCAAGATCAGATATAGCATAATGTTTTGGGGAAATAGTTATGACTATAACATAAAAAGAGCTTTTGTACTACAGAAACGCGCAATTCGCACAATAATCCGTATTCCGCAAACAGAGAGTTGCCGTGAACATTTTAGAAATTTAAATATTCTTACGGTGCCGAGCATTTATGTATTTGTACTGCTAAGTAACATGGCCAAATATATACATGAATATGAGACAGCAGAAGAACGACAAATTAGAGAAGGCACACGCAGACAAGACATTGTACGTTATAGGGTACAGCCAAACCTTAATATTGTGAGACACAGTCCTAGATACCAATCGGTTATATTATTTAATAAGTTGCCTTTACATCTAAAAAGCGCTATTTACTCAAGTTCCTTTAAAAAGGAGCTTAAGAGTTTCCTGTTGAATAAGTGTCTTTATGCTGTTGAAGAACTTTAGAGAATTTTTTATATGGTAATGTTGTATTGTGGTGGTTTATTTTTTTGCAATGTTAAAATGTACTGGCTTGTTTGTATTTTGTATTGTTGCTTACATTTATTTTTTTGTTTTCTCTTTATTTAATTTGTTTTTCATTTTATTAACATGTAATTTCAAATACAATTTATTGTTTTATGAATAAATGACTAATGACTTGTTACCTATTCAAGACAAAATATATACGAGTACATTCAGCTGCCATTTATTTAAATTAAATAGTTTACTTATTAAAAAGTCATGATAATTAATTTTATTAAATTATTTTTCGTGGGTACCATCTATCTGGCAGAAACTTGATGCTCCGAAATTTATTTGGCATAACACACTTGGCATATTCTTCTTTGAACGAATGTGTTTATGGCAAAACAATTATTTAATAGAATTATCGTTTCGCAGAATGTTTAAATGGCCGAATTATCAATGGCATACTTTTAAGATGGCAGAATTTTATTTGGTAGATTTTTATAAGGCATAATGCCAATTCTATTACAATATTTTTGAACTAATTTAAAATTAAAAGTCAATACCTTTTGCTACAAAAGTTAGTGACAGAAACGAATCTCTGCAAAACTGACTCCACGTAGTCTCTTCTGCCCTACCTCGTGTAATCTAAGCCTGCGTAGGCGCGAAGGGGCGAGGCGGCTCGCAAGCTGAGGAGCAGGTGGCGCAAGCCGAAGCTGCGGCGGTGTGTGTTACAACCATCTGCGACGATAAGCTTGCGTGGGACCGCCGCCGCCGGAGCACCGCAGCGCCGGAGCCGTGACAGAAGTCATGCCTGCTGCATGTTACACGTATATGTATGAAATGAAATGCGTGCCAAAAGACGATTCTGATTATGAATTTTCTGCGAAATGATGGTTCTGGAAATAAAGTTTATGCTCAAAGATGATTCTGACTTACAAAATTATGCATTTTGAATTTATGGTAAATGAGTGTACGCCAAATGATTTTCTGCGAAATGAAGTTTCTGCCATCCACTGCTATGCAAAACAAAATTCGGAAATAAAAAATTCTACTAAAAAAGGTTGACCCATTTTTCGTCACACCACATTATAATTCCACGTGCAAGAAATGCAGAAATATCGGCGGCATTAGTGCAGGATAGGCAGGCCTGTACATGCAGCATCACAGTCAAACGCCGAGGCACTGCGTCAACCGTGCCGTCTTATCGCTGTGGCTTCCTCGGGCATTGCTGCAACTTTGCTTAACAATGGCCAGATTGCTCTTTCCGTTTACAAATTGCCGCTGAATCTTACCCCAACTTGCAACATCACCAAAAATCTGCGACTGGCCATGGAACAGATGTCTTTGCAAATAAGCTGCTTTAAACAGGAGAGAGTCGAGTGGAATTAGATGTAGATGCGTAAAATCCACTTTCCGAAGAGTTTTCCCATCCAGTGCCAACAGAAGATGAACTTACCATGCACGTTTTCATAATTTGGAATAATGTTCAAGCGCTATGTACCTAATAGGGGGGGGCGTTTGATGTCTATAGATATAATATTGCCATCGACCGGGCACGAAAACCACGCTCCGTGGCCTGCACTCTACTGCGAAAAAACTTTGCAATCAAACCAGACAGGATAGGCTAGGCAGGCAGCGCACACAGTCGGTAAATTAAAACAGACGAATCTAGGAATTTTGATATAACTACATACATATTGGGTGATATTTATAACAGTTTTTAGTTTCTCCTAGAAAAAAGGTGTTGGGCATTTACACAGTCCAGAATACAAGTGGGGTTACCATGACGTCTTAAAGCAGGGCTAAGAAGGAATATGGGTAGTTTTTAGTCAGTAGAAGTCGGACAGTTCCTTACACTCCGTCATCAAAAAAAAATGCAAGGTCACCCAAATTGACGCCGATAATTTGTAAAAGTTTCGACAAAAAGTCAGCCTCTTTCTTAGTTCAGGTGTTGTTGAACATAATAAAGAATCGCAATCAAAAGACATTTGTTCAAACAAGCCTGAAGGTGAAAATTAACACTTTTTGAATTTCAAAAAATATGATAGGTTTTTATAAGACAGTCAAAAAGTCATACTATTCCCAAACCACTACAACAATTAAGGAAATTATACCTTTTTTAGAATTTTACGAATTTCTCAATTTCCAGTGAGAGCAGTGGTGGTCTAGTGGTGGCGGCCCCGACATATGAACAAGTCATGAGTTCGAACCCAGTCGGGACTTTGTGTAATTTATTTAATCACCACTGCTCTCAAAACGGTGAAGGAGAACATCGTGAGGAAACCGGGTTATCTTTGAACCAAAACATTCGAAGACATATTATGTGACATCTCCCAACCCGCACTGGGCCCGCGTGGTGGATTATAAGCCCATCCTTCTTCTATAGAGGCCTGAGTCCCTGCAGTGGGAACATTATAGGCTGATGATGATGATGACGAAATGCCAGTGTGAATCTAACCGATTTTTAATAATTTGTAGTGGATAGACGATTAAAAGACGTTGTTTTTTTTGTGCATTCGCATTGTGGATTTATGGCTCGTCGGAAACCTGCCCACTAACCAGACCTGTTCCCGTGGTTAATGTTTTCAAATAGGATAACGAGTTATTATCTATCTTGGTTCTTGTTTTGCAATTAATTACCGACGGTGGAAGGTCAGTGAGAATTGTTATTTCCTCAACAGAAGCCAGAAATTCTGATAACACAGTCTTTTCAAGGAAAACCTTGATACCGATTACTTACTAATACTGGTGGTAGCTACTGGGCTGTGGTGGATGGACGGCAGTGTCTGCCTATTCAGATGCATCCGTTTGGACTGGAAGCCGACCTCAATATAGTTGGAAATGGCCAAACAGAAGATAATAATGAGGCGCGTGGCTGACCCGACTTCCAAAACGCTGCTAGCCTTTCCTCACTTAAGAAGTTAAGATGTTTTAACTGCACTTCAAAATATAATGATTACTTTTACTAACTTAACTTCGCCGATTTCAAAGTGAAGTTTTCAATAGTTAGTTGCTATATACTCAATTTTTCAAGGCCTTTGGTTGTTTAAATATCAGTTTAAAAGGTGTCAATGAGGAAAATTACTAGGCACTTGATAAAATTTGCTGAAAAAGGCTGAACACACAAACTTTAAAACTTAACTTTAACTTTAATATCATTATCTATACTTAATATTGATTTACAGAGATAAATTACTTAGTTTGTTAGTTTGTATGTAGTGGATAAGGTACGCAAAGAACCGGGAAGTGGGGCAAATAAAAGGGGAGGCCTATAGTAGTGCGTGATTCCGGGCTGATATGATAATAATAATGACGATGTAGGGGGTAATCTTCTTAACTACTGATCCGATAGCCTATCCCTCTCCTAGAGAGGAGGCCTGAGTCCCTGCAGTGGGAACATTATAGGCTGATGATGAATGATGATGATGACTGATCCGATTCCGATAACTGTTTCACTAAGCGGAAATGACACACAGGGGCTGGCAGCATGAAGTACATTTTTAATTGACTTCCCAAAAAGGAGGAGGTTCTCAATTCGATTGGTATGTTTTTTTTTTTTTCTATGTATGTACACCGATTACGCTGCGATTTTTGATCCGATTTACGTGATTCTTTTTTAGTTTTATGTGGAACAGTTGCCATTTGGTCCCATAAAAATTTGGCATGGTTTGGCCCAGTACTTTTTATTATATGATCATTTTGTTTATAATTTATGAACATTTTTCGTTCGTTTTTTTATGTGTGTTCGCGAATAACTTCGTCGTTTATGAACCAATTTTGATGATTCTCTTTTTATTGGAACGAAGATATTATATAGGCACGCATTACGTGTTTAGTGCTTTTTCTGACGCTATACAAGTATAGGTTTCATAGTAAATATTTCTATAAGATATACAACTAAAAATGAAAAAATAAACAAAATTTTTTGCAATAAAAAATTACCGACTTCAAAAACACCTAAAAGTGAAAAATAAACTTCAGAAGAAAAATCAGCTTCTGAAGTCGGTGGCAAAAAAAGCCAAATCAAACAAACAAATGTCACCGACTTCAGAAGCTGATTTTTCTTCTGAAGTTTATTTTTCACTTTAAGGTGTTTTTGTTGAGAAAATGTTCAACCAACGAAGTGAATTTCAAACTTACACAAAATGCCTTACAAGCAGCTGTTAGCGTTTTTTTGTGAAAAAATGACAAAATTCCATTCAAGATTAACAGGAAAGTCCGCATGAATCACCATATCGTGGGCACCACGGGCATTCCCAGCAATAAACAAAAACAATTATGGCCTACAGACAGTTGTTCCGGGTTTGACTATTTATATAGGTGAGTTTAAATGTTTGTAAACGCACCCACGATAAGTGAAATTCTTAGTATGGGGCTGGAAAATACCGCATTATATAAGATCCTGACATCTTATATCTTTCTAACCTTTGATGGACTATAGTGCAGCGCGCGGAACTAGTTGGCCGCTCCTTAGGTTGCGACAGGGGTGAGGGGGCGGGTTGCCTACAGCTTGCAATGCACAGGAGACTATAATTAGACAGTGATGACCAATCTCGAGATATCGTGAACAATAATTGTTCAATTTATTGAAAAGAATACTTAAATAAAAAACAAAAACTTGCCTAAGGAGCGGCCAACTAGTTCCGCGCGCACTATAGTAGCGAATGCCTTTTACTTGCGTATGGGAAATCATCAAATGACCTCGCTCTCGGGTGGAGCGAAAGGGACTGTCAGACTAGTACTGACAAAAACACACCCATGTTCAAAAAAACAGAAAAGTCCTAGCTTACTGACTGACTAACTGACTGACTGACTCATCAACGCCTAGCCCAATCCCTTGGACCTAGAAAGCTGAAACTTTCTACAGAGTTTTTCTTTGTTCTATATATGAAATCGTCATTTTTGTAGTTTAAACCATGAAATTTGGTGTACATATTTATCATTCCGGTACGTCTCGTGGGCTATTTTCACACATACACGCGGGCGAAGCCGCGGACAAAAGCCAGTAATGTTAATTATCGTCTTCTTCTTCATCGTCCTCTTCCGAATGCTATAGTATTTCAAAGTCCTCTTCTTTTCGCCGTGAAGAAAATTTTTGAATCTCAAATTGTAGGGAATTTAATTCTCTACAATATGAATCATATCAAATAGCGAGAAACCCATAGGAAACTAGATATTTGCAAAAAAAACTATTTTTGCGACCTTTGGCCTTTGATTTTTAATAGACGCGGACACCCTACCTTATGTATATTTTGAGACAGCTTTTAGGATGTCAATATACAAATCCATACGAGTTTGTAACTGAGTATCTCAAATTCCGAGATTCCTACCTAATCTAGCTAATTTGACTGGACTAATAATGTTCCCACTGGAGGGAACATTATTAGTCAGGCTTCCTCTCTAGGAGAGGGATGAGCTGTAATCCACCACGCGGGCCCAGTGCGGTTTAGTAAGTATCTATTCTTACAAACTACTAACCTATAAGAATAGATATTCGTAGCTAGAAAAACATACAAGAAGGCTCCGAATAAATTAGTGGTGGGTAACAAATTAGTTAATAAAGCAGCCGACGTAGCCGAGGCTTTTAATGAGTATTTTGCCAGCATACCTATAGCGACGACTCGTTCCCTGAGTTCGTCGCCGTCTAAAGCCGAAGATCTTTTGCATAGTAGCGTGTCTAAATGTGATAACGTATTTAGTTTCAAACATGTAACACCTCGTAATGTAGTTAACTTTTTTAATTCACTTAAGTCTAAAAACACAGGTGATTACTGGGGCATTTCTATTAAACTTTTGAGTAACATTATCGACATCGCAGCCCCTTAGTCTTGCTGTTACTTTCAATAAATGCGTTGATTTGGGTACTTTCCCTGACCTTATGAAGAGCAGTAAAGTCATCCCTCTATTTAAATCAGGCAGTAAAAATGATATTGGTAACTTTAGACCAATTTCTATTTTACCTGCTTTTAGCAAAATTTAAAAAAAATAATTCTCAAACAGTTGGTTGGTTGGTTGTTAGTACATTTCAATTTAAATAAACTCCTTCATAATGATCAATATGGCTTTACAAAGGGTCGTTCGACCACGGATGCAGGTGTTGCTTTGCTAAAACACATACTTAACGCATGGGAGAAACCGCAAAATGCAATCGGTGTTTTCTGCGATCTCTCTAAAGCTTTTGATTGCTCACACCACGACACGCTTTTACGGAAACTGCGTCATTACGGTGTCCAAAATGAGGCCCTAAATGTGATAGATTCGTATTTACAAAATAGATTCTCCAATGCGTAGACGTAAATGGCGCGCAATCTTCCGGGCTACCGGTTCGGCTAGGTGTACCTCAAGGTTCAATACTGAGTCCGTTTTTATTCTTGGTTTATATTAATGATCTGCCATATTATTTAAAGGGTTTTTGTGACGTTGTACTATTTGCAGATGATACCTCTCTTATTTTTAAAGTAGATAGGAATAGACACGATTTTGACGACGTAAACAGGTCACACACAGGTCGCGGATTGGTTCATAACAAACAACCTTCTTCTTAATGCCAAGAAAACTAAAATAATTAAGTAAGCTTTACCCAATGTTAGAAATCTAGGTCCCAATAATATCCTCGCCAATCAGGAGCTGGAAACTGCCGACTCTGCTGTATTTCTGGGCATAACAGTAGATTCATAATTACAATGGGGTTTACACACATCAAGCCTAGCGGGAAGGCTAAGTTCGGCCGCATACGCCGTCAGAAAAGTAAGACAATACACTGACGTTGATACAGCACGGTTAGTCTACTTTAGTTATTTTCACAGCGTTATGTCCTACGGTATTCTGCTGTGGGGCAAAGCTGCTGATATTCAAAATATATTTGTTCTTTAGAAGCGAGCGGTTCATGCAATTTATCAGCTGGGTGCTCGAGTTTCCCTTAGATATTTTTTTAAGGAGATTGGTATTCTCACGGTTGCTTCTCAGTACAGTCAACAGCAAAAGTAGATGATCAAAATCAGAAATTCAATACTAATGAACGGAGTTCGCGTCAGAACTGTGTGGCGTCAAAGTGATTCAAAAGTATGTGATTGTAAATTATACCAAACATTTACTACTAGTACAACTGCCATATATTCGTGATCAGTTTTGAATCCAAAAGTTATAAACTCAATTCGCTCCAGAACAAAGAAGTGAAAAAAAAAATCAAAACTAGTAAACTGTTAAAATCAAAAATGTAATGATGAATCTGAGGCCACATAATCATGAGGCAAATAATTCATCCATACTTATTTTTTAATTATCCCATTAATTTAATTTGTTATGTTTTACGGAAAAACAGATGAATTGGATAAAAATTTGCATATTTGCATTTGATAACAGACGCACTCAATGACTCAACGCTAACAGTGCGACAAAAGCGCAACAAGTCAATATAAATTTATAAATAAACCGAAAGGTAGATTGATATTTTTATCTTTAATAAAAATATCAATCTACCTTTCGGTTTTAATATATTGTAGCCAACGCCACCATGTCAGTCCAGCTTCAGGACCAGACCACGAAACCTATCCTTCTGCAGCGAGGTGTGAGACAAGGAGACGTCATATCTCCGAAGCTGTTCACCGCTGTACTGGAGGATGTCTTCAAGGTTCTGGACTGGAGAGGACTAGGCATCAACATCAATGGCGAGTACATCACTCACCTTCGATTTATCGACGGTATAGTGGTCATGGCTGAGACCATGGAGGACCTCAGTACAATGCTCGATGGCCTCAGTAGAGCTTCCGAAAGAGTGGGTCTAAAAATGAACATGGACAATTGAATGCCCATGTTACACCCAGTCCTATAGATCCCGTCGGGGCCGCGGATTTTTGTACTAGATTACGTGGCCTCGGCGCAAGGGCAAAGAAGGAACATGGGTTCGGTTTTTAGTCAGTAGAAGTCTGACACTCCCCTTCGCTCTGCCCAAAAGCGGCGGTTACCGACATAGCCCGAAGAATTACCAAGCTGAAGTGGCAGTGGGCATGGCACATTGCTCGAAGAACGGATGACCGATGGGGCCGGAAAGTTCTGGAGTGGCGACCGCGAACCGGAAGACGTTGCGTTGGAAGGCCTCCCACTAGGTGGACCGATGACCTGGTAAAGTTGCGGGGATCCGCTGGATGCGAGACGCACGGGACCGGTCAATGTGGCGACACTTAGGGGAGGCCTATGTCCAGCAATGGACGTCTTTCGGCTGAAATGATGATGATATTGTAGCCGACTGGGCAAAAGCAATCATTGAGTCTGTTATGATTTTGTATCGCATCAGATACTTTTGAACATTGACAAAAATTCACAAATAATAATATTTATTGAATTATGATTTGTATCACATCAGCTACTTTTGAACATTGACATAAATTCACAAACATGCAAAGATAATAATAATTAATGAATTATGATTTTGTATCACATCAGCTACTTTTGAACATTGACATGAATAAAGTTTATTAACTTTTGGAGTCAAAACTGATCACGAATATATGGCAGTTGTGCTAGTAGTAAATGTTTGGTATAATTTACAATCACATACTTTTGAATCACTTCGACGCCACTGAATTTCTGATTTTGATCATCTACTTTTGCTGTTGACTGTACATCTTTGCCAACATTTTATATATTAAACAAAATATCCACCTGTACACTAAAAACAGCGATATCCACAACTTTAACACTAGAAATAAGCATAAACTACGCGCTCCTTTTCACCGGCTTCACAAAGTTCACAATTCATTCGTAGGGCTCGGGATTACATTTTATAATAAACTGCCATCTTCTTTTCTAGACTTGCCATTTAATGCGTTTGAAGCCAAAGTAAAGTCTAATCTTTGTTTAAAAGCTTACTATTCTAATATCGACTACTTAGATGATAAGAATAGTTGGTCGCTGAGTTGAACACAAGACAATGTTTGTTATTTATGTTCTTTCTCCAAAATTAGTTTACTGTTAGGTTATGTATTTATTATTTTATTTTTAAGTACATTGTTTATTGTTATATACTTTTGTTTATTACTGATTGTGTCTGTAGTAAATCTTAAATTTAACTGACACCTTGCTATTGTATCGAGTCTGGTTCTTCTAACCAACCTAACAGACAGATGTGTGCTGGGGAGTTTGTTCCGCCACTAATTCTTCTATCCAGCTAAACACTAGGTGACTAGGAAGTGTCGATGGGTGGGCGTTTTGGGGGACTGTCTTATAAAAATGTAAATAGTAAATTAAAGTAAAGTAAATTTTTGACGTTCGAAAAGTGCTGATTTGAAAAATGACTTGATTTGTTTTGATTTTGAACATCTCGATGACTCTTTGGAATATTTCAGTTCAAAGTTTCAAGATTGAAAATCACCCATTTGTGTGCGAGTAGTCAAAATAAATCAGCACGATATTTTGTTCCATCAAGCAAAGCCGCGCGTCACCACGAGCGACTACAATCATAATGAAAAATTAGCAATATTTACCCACGCTGTTTATCTACTTTATCTGTCGCTATATTTCTCATTCATGTTCAACATAATATTAATACGTCGGCGGATCCCTTCCGGCCAGTTCGACCCGCGCTGTCAAGAGGCCAGCTGCTCTTGAACATAGACGTCACAGACCAGTGTCGTAAGTACTATCTTTAAGAGATTTTATAACTTGCAAACTTTTTTTGTCATTGTAAAAAAAGCTTGGGGTTTAAACGAAGTGACATTTTGTCTTAAAACAAGTCATAATTATTATGTGCTGGGTTGACTTAAGCTATTACCGAAACGCTTATTATATGTCAATATTATAGAGTTGAAAAAAAGTTGTAGCAATACAAAACGCTTTGAAAGCGATTACTCTGTTTTTTTTCTTTTAGTTAAAAAAAAATAAGCCTAATGTAGATACCAACTCACGTCTTTGTATTTCAAAAATAATGCGTTTTTAGATGAGTTTATTCTGTTAGGTCATTATCAAGTTTGTTTATAATTCAGTGCGTAAATCTCTTTGATATCTCAATATTTAGGTATATATAACATGGAGGCCATTATATAATAAATAACAATATATTTTAAGATATATGCCAACGTTATACGGGAACAAGCAAGTAACATTTGGGCACCTCGGCACAATTTGATTTAAAAAAAGTTGTACTGAAACTGAAATACAACCATAATGAACCGTGTCAGTAGGTAAATGAACTCTGGTTCGATTCCCAAGTAGGACATGTTAGCAATTGTGGCTCCTCTGGACCTAGACACTGTGCCGAATCTCACCCAATATCACGAGGGAGGAGGTTTTATTATGTAAACATGGTTGTCCACTAAAATATGACTAAATCCTACGCAAACAATCTTATGCATACAATTAAGGATAGATTAGCGATTAGATGGATCAGGTACACTTAACTACGTATTTTTATAAATCTCACGTGAGATAAGAGTTAAATCTCACGACATCTCGATATCTCACCCCCCCCCCCCCCCCGGGTTGAAAAATCGTCAAAATTGCCTCACGTCATCATCATCATCATCATTTCAGCCAAAAGACGTCCACTGCTGGACATAGGCCTCCCCCAGGCGTCGCCACATTGACCGGTCCCGTGCGTCTCTCATCCAGCGGGTTCCTGCAACCTTGACCAGGTCATCGGTCCACCTAGTGGGAGGCCTTCCAACGCAACGTCTTCCGGTTCGCGGTCGCCATTCCAGAACTTTTCGGCCCCATCGGCCATCCGTTCTGCGAGCAATGTGCCCTGCCCATTGCCACTTAAGTCTGGCGATTCTTCGGGCTACGTCGGTAACCTTGGTTCTCATGCGGATGTCCTCATTTCTGATTCGATCACGCAAGGAAACTCCGAGCCTCACGTAATAAGTGGAAACCCCCCTTCCCGTGTAAAGCTTCATGTTTTATTGCCATTTCAAATACTGTTAGAATAAAATTCTAATCAGCTTGCACTGCAAAGCGGTTGTTACGTCTTTAGTGCGAAATTAGTGGTATTGGTTTTGCGATTTACACAAAATCTATTGATTGGACTAACTCGTTAAAATAAATTTTTAGAGGTATCTTCGTGATTTTTTTCTTTCGAGCAAAGTTAGTTGTATTATGTTTTCACAACACTATGTCACTAGCATATATCCTGATGAATAATATATATTTTTCTGATTTTGTTTACTGCAGTGAATCATATTATTATACTTTTACGCATTATAAAACTTGCGTTTTACGTCTGTTAGCCGCTTAAGTATAGTTTCGAAGATTGGGTGGGTACTTCTTACAAGTCTTAGGTAAGTACATTCAAACACCATTTTCTTGCGGGGTTGGGAAACCAACAAATGACTCCTCCCGCTCAGGGCAGAGCGGTATGGGAGTGTCAGACTTCTACTGACTAAAAACCACCCATGTTCCTTCTTAGCCCTTTGTGTCGACTCCGCGGTAAGTATCTCTTTCGAACAACTCGCAGCCCACATTCAAACACTAAAACTTTACCCCTATCACCTCTATATAGCGTGTTTGACAATCGAATTTATTGTACGAGCAACTAGCGCGCGAGTTCGCTTGAAATTAGTATAAATAAATCAATTCCCCATTTGAATCGGATTTACTTACTAATTTCAAACGATTGATGACTTTTTTGCATGGAACCATTATGATTTATCTAAAATAATATTGTAGTAAGTATGTTAGACCTTACCACATAGTACTAGTCCCGTCAAAAGTGGTTCTGTCACCAGCTTTTCCGAAAACTAGTATCGTGATATAATAATCTAAACCACAGATTAACTTGGTTGGATTAGCCGGGACAAACAGACAGACTAGAAATTTGTAAAGGTAGTTTGATATAGGTACCGTTATTACTTTCATAATTAAGTATACATTTAGTAAAAATCTGTTATTCTGATATTACAAACACACACATCAATTTTATTTATTAATATGAAGTTAAAAACCTATAGATAGTATTAAATTAATTATGCTTAGGTAATAATTAGGTATGTTTTCCTGATAGTTCCAACCTCTAGGTGACTATTTATGCGTTGTTAACATACGAGCTTTGCATTATAATATTGTAAAGATGACATAATTATAGGCATAATTATTAGTTATTTGGCATATAGCCAAGCTTGTGGTTTTTAAACATCGGTTTATATTTTGCGAAAATTAGAACCGGATAATTCGTTATTGGAAATTTTGATAGAGATATGGACGAATTATATGACGCCCTTTGATGTCCTACTGCTTTTTAGGGTTCCGTAGTCAACTAGGAACCCTTATAGTTTCGCCATGTCTGTCTGTCCGTCCGTCCGTCCTCGCTTAATCTCTGTGACCGTTAGCACTAGAAAGCTGAAATTTGGTACCAATATGTGTATCAATCACGCCAACAAAGTGGTAAAATAAAAATTGGAAAAAATTGTTTTATTAGGGTAGCCCCCATATATGTAAAGTGGGAAGTGATTTTTTTTTTAATTTCTACTCTAACGTGTGATATATTGTTGGAAAGGTATTTAAAAATGAATAGGGGTATACTAAAATCATTTTTTGATAATGTCAATAATTTCGGAAATAATCGCTACAAAAGTAAAAAACAATGTGTCCCCCCCCCTCTAACTTTTGAACCATAAGTTTAGAAAATATGAAAAAAATCTGAAAAGTAGAACTTTATAAGGACTTTCTAGGAAAATCATTTTGAACTTGGATGGAAACAACAGATGGAAACAGCAATTAACCAATATAATTTGGTCCCTGAATCGTATGAGCGCCTATACAATCCAGAGGTCAAGTTTCATTGGCCCGTAGAAGAAATTGTATAAATTATAGCATACCGTTTTGGTACGGAACCCTTCATGTGCGAGTCCGACTCGCACTTGGCCAGTTTTTACTTGTACAGATACCAACACGTCAAGCTACTTCAATCTGTTAATTTTTAAAATGGCCACTTCAGCAGAGCACATTATGAATTGGTTTAAAAAGCTTACAATGGATCTTTCATAAAATCATAAATGTAAAAACTGCGTCTGTGACCATTTTACGAATTTTATCGCAATTCATTTTATTTTCCTATTAAGATATATTTTCCTAAATGGTCATAGACGCAGTTACTATTACGAAAGGGCGATTTTACGATTTATAACGCAATTCATATTATGATCTGCTAAAGCGGATTTAGAGCCCCTGGATTTTCCTGAGAAACTAGATGACTAGATGTGTGAATGTGTTTTCGAATTAATGCTATACCTGACAGTAATAAAATCTTACCGGCTACCTACTTTTACAAGACATCTTAGAGTATGGTAAAGGAAAAAGAATATCAACTCAGTTAATACTTTGTAACCAATAAATTGATTTGATTTAAATAAATTCGCAAATGATATGTAAATTACAAATAAACATAAAACGATTAACTCCGCACAGTCAAAAACTAAAAATATGAACTGCAACTCTGCAAGTCACTTAGTACCGCAGCTGTTTAAACACACCACATTCAATCAATAAGGATAAATGTCACTAAAACATTTATTATCGAATTCGATTAAGATTGAGCCAGCTTTTAAGATAACCTACACAGATTCTATACATTTAGGCACTGAACGCTATGCTATATCGTTTGATATCAGCCAAACGTTTCATAAAATAAAGTTGCAATCAATATTGCCAGTGTACTAAAATCATAAGGATTTCTGCGTGCATACCAAATAACTTGTTTGACTGTCGTTCAGCATGCTGGTCTCTCCCTTTTCAACGTGGAAGACACCCGTACGCTAAAACTTTTACCACGTACTTCAGTCATCAACTTCCTGCCCTTTTTTTTTTGGGGGGAAATCATGAAATAACTCCTCCCGCTCTCGGGCAGAGCGGAAGGGAGTGTCAGACTTCTACGGACTAAAAACCACCCATGTTCCTTCCTCGCCCTTGCGCCGAGGCCGCGTTATCTCTTTCGATAATCCGCAGTTCCGACGGGTAATCCGCAGCCCCGACGGGATCATCTTCCTGCCCTTATCCCATGATATTTGGGGTCGGCGCAACACGTTTTTAGGGTTCCGTACCTACCCGACCCCTACCCGTACCCTACCGAAACTACTGAGCCTAAAATTCTGAAAAAACATACAGAAATTAGTTCAACACGTTTAGAATACAGGAAAACCTATAAGAAGTCATGGTACGGCACCGTTCATGTGCAAATCCGACAGTTTGCACTTGGCCAGTTTGTTTTTCCTCTATTCTTCCCTGTCAGTCATCATGCTATCATAGTTGGCTCGTGCCTAATTAATTTAATTAAAAACGTTTTATTCCTATTTCCTTTATGTCATTCCTCACTCCTCACACACTCAAACCATGTTTTCTTTGGTCTTCCTCTCCCTCTCCATCCATCTACATTTTATATTGATCACTTTTTAAGTGACATGCGATTCATTCCTCCCCCTACCACAAAAACTGTGGTTTAGATTGTGACACGATACAGTTTACGGAAAATCTGGTGGCAAAATAATGACAGCCATACAGGGCGATATTCAAGGTTATGCACCGCTGTCGGTCTGTGGATGGTATTATATGGTATACCAATTCCCTACAAAAAAAAAACAAAATTTACGTACTTACCGGTAGTAATTTTTCTTAATTTTTTTAAAATAAACAGTTTTTTATGTACTTTATCTATTCGAATCTAAGTTTCCGCTCTCAATACGTGGAAAACTGCCGTATGTTCATAAATATAATTATGTAGGTAAGTAAGTAGGTACCTACTTTGTTTTTTTTTCAAGTTTTTAGTTAACTTGCAATGTTTGTCATACTAATATGTGTTTGTTAAAGTCAAATCTTGCAACTACTTATTAAAACAGTAAATCCTAAACCGATTGAACTGAATTTGTGTGTTTTGTGTTTAAGTGACGTCATTCTAAATCCAATATGGTGGCCTCTCAAAGATAAAAGAGGAGGATATGAAATTGTATACGCACCCCCATGATTATGGGCATCAATTAAAAGAGTTTGCTATGAGCATTAAAAAAACAGCAAAGAGTAAAAAAATAATTAGTAGCAAAAATAAATTGATTCCCACGACGACGCTTGAGTAAATTCACATTTAGCAGCATATATTATAGGCTCCCCTACTGTGTATAAGGAGAAAACAAAACTTTATAAACGCGGTCTTACTTGCGAGTATTATAGGTAAAACTAATACAAATAATCTATAATTGATTAATCGGCTGAATAAACAGTAATTTCGAACATTTTCTATAGTTAATCTTTTAATTAATAAACCGGATCACGTTGTTGTTAGCGTGCCAAAGGAAACAGATGGCGCTTCATCAAAGAAATTTTGATACAAGTGCGGAAAGTTTTGGACTTAGTATAAGGTATAGTTATCTGTGGTAATTTTCTTTTCCGCCCTTGGTTGTGGAAAAATAAGAAAAACACACGCGTGCGAAATACGTTGCATATAATGTCGAACCTTATCATAGTGCTATAAGAACTAGTTTTCGAGGAAGTGTATTGAAAACTGTGAAAATCACTTGACTTTTTAACCGACTTCAAAAAAGGAGGTTACTATGTTCGTGTGTATGTTTTTTTTTTTTTTTTTATGTATGTTACCTGATTTCTCCCCCATTTGTGGACCGATTCTCAAAATTCTTTTTTTATTTGAAAGAGTATACTCCTGAGGTGGTCCCATTTTAATTTGGTGTAGATCTGGTGCTGATCTTCGGAGATAGACAATGGAACTCTTCAAAAATAGACGGCAAATCTGTCGTATTTTCTGGAATCGCTTGGATGTTTATTGAATATCGGTCTAAAACTTATTCTCCTACTTATCTCCTACGCTGTAAAAGATTCCATCTACTTCCTCTTTCTGAACGTAGAAGAATTGCGGACTTGGCGTTTTTATTTAGAATCGCTAACGGTTTCACCGAGCTTCCCGAACTGCTGAGCAAGATTGGACTGCGAATTCCTTCTACTTTTCGGCGCAGTACCTGCCTATTGCATACTTCTGTGGTAGGAACAAAATACAGACGGAACTCATACTTAATAAGAGCAAGTCACACGTATAATGCGATCGGCCGGGGTGTTGACATCGATATTTTCAGTACTAGCATCTCAAAATTAAAAAGGACTATTTGTAATTTCTTCTTTGATAACGTAAATTAAGTTATTGATTGCAATTTGCGCTGTTTGAAACAAACAAATGTTTACCTAAGATACTCTCATCACAAACACTGTCTGCTGTCTTAAATATTCTTGTTTTTGTTTATAAGCTCTCTTCTATCTGTGAAAACTTTTAATTGGCCTTATTTCTGTTACTCTTAATCGTGTGTAAATTTTTAGCTGTAAGTTTTCCTAAAACTGTAAAATAAAATAAAATAAAATATACATTATCATGACGTAACATCACGCCTGTATGCTCTGAGGGGGTATGCAGATGTGTACAATACACATTTTTTAGTTGTTAAATATGAATTTCATAGACACGTATTACGTGTTTCGTGCTTTTTCTGACGCTATTGAACCGTTAAAAATATTTGTATAGGATATATATATATATAGGTACCTACTTATTACAACTAAAAATGAAAAAATAAAAAAACTTTTTTGCAAAAAAAAAACAACCGACTTCAAAAACACCAAAAAGAGAAAAATAAACTTAAGAAAAAAAATCAGCTTCTGAAGTCGGTGGCAAAAAAAAATCAAAAAAACAAATGTCACCGACTTCAGAAGCTGATTTTTCTTCTGAAGTTTATTTTTCTCTTTTTGGTGTTTTTGAAGTCGGTTGTGTTTTTTTTTGCTTTTCACTGTTTAATTAATGTTATTGATTCAGTATTTTAAAGAGTAGGTAAGATAACAATGTAGATATCTGGTAGTAAGGAGGTCCGTTACGTGTAGGTACCCTTTTTTGCTGCATTGGGAAATTGTCAAATGACTCGACCTGCCGCTCTGGGTAGAGCGGTAGGGAGTGTCAATTCAATTCAATTCGGGCACAACAATTTTTTACAATATTGGTAGTAGCATTAAAAATTATTAACAATAGTAATTAGAAAATAATGAATTAATTTTAATAAGCAATGTCATAGTGAAAATTAAAATTAAAATAGAGAATAAAAGTCAAAATAAAATTAGAGTTATTAAAATTATGTCATTAAAATTATAATCCAAATACAGTCATGACTATGATGTTATTCTAAATACAATACAATAATACAAAATGTCAATAAATAAATAATACAAGTTAATCCATTATGATGTCATCATTCAAAAAGTCATTCAATGTATAATAACAATTGTCGATTAATAGTTTTCTGACTCGTTTTATAAATATGTTGTCATTTTCTTCTATTCTAATCACCTTAGGAATTTTATTATGTGTCAGACTTCTACTGACTAAAAACCACCCATGTTCCTTCTTAGCCCTTTGTACCGAGGTCGCGGTATCTCTTACGAACAACCCGCAGCCCGGACGGGAACATTATAGGCCTTCTTTGTAGATTCCTATATTATAGGTACCTGTTAACTTTTATCTTGTCTGACGTTTTTGTATATATTGTCGGGCCTATGTTGTCCCCCATATACCTAAGCACCTAATGTCGTAAAATGACAATATTGTAAAACCAAATTATTTTAAAAGAGTACCTAACCATGGAGTTTTTTGTCGGTTCTTCTCCATATGAAACGAGAAACCCGAACCGTGCACCTCTTCTGGATATTTTTTATATGAAATAAAATACTTTGATAAAAATTGTAAACTGAAATGTGTAAATGTGAATGTGAACACGCAATCAAACAATTACTAGAATAAATATCTATCATTAGTACATTTCCTGACACACAACCATTTTTTCGTGTTTATTTCGAACTACTTAGCTGTTGCCAGCGGCTTCACCCGCCACAACTCGAAAATTATCCCACGGGAAGATAAAATCGGGATAAAAACTACCCTATATGTTAATCCAGGTTATAAACTATCTGTGTACCAAATTTTATTCAAATCCGTTCTGTACTTTTTGTGTGAAGAAGTAACAAACATACACACTCACACACAAACTTTCGCCGTTATAATATTAGTGTGAAGTGTGATTTGTGTTAAAGTGTGATGATGAACAGGTCATCTGTTTGATGTTAGCGCAGTTGAATGGCGGCGGGTGCGGGCGCACACCTACAGCCATGGAGCAAAATAACCAGTGGAGAAAGTATGGGCACGTTTTTGTTCTAAATCAAAGTCACTAATATACTGCGGGGGGAGAGGTACGTTTCGGACTCTGTGATTGGTTGACGAACTGACAACCAAATGACAACTCATTCTCTAGGGATTCCATAAAAGTAATTGAAAAAGTATCGATATCGATAATTGTTTGACTTATTAGTATTATAACGATTTGTTTGCAATACAGAGATTACGGGTTCGATTTTGAAATAAAACAGGTAATTATTAAACTTAGAAAACTGTATTTAAAAAAAAATATAATATTATTAGGAATCAGAAGTGAAATACGTGAACAAAATAAACAATGTTTAATATCTTTTAAATCACACTTTTACAAAAATATCACGACAAACATTTTAAACAATAATCAAATAGAAATAGCACTAGCAAAATGGAATAATCAGTACACGAGCAAAAACATAAACCAAAAATAGCGAAGCACACGATAATAGTCGGGTAGCAAGTCCTTTCCGAGCGCCGTCCAAGCAAAAAGTGACCGTTGCAACGCCGCTCGCCTCGTTTTATGAACTTCTGTCGGTTGCCGCACGTCGACCGTACGCTAACCGGACGGCTACTGGCTGATGGCGTGACTTTGAACTAACACGGCCTCTCCTGACGCTCTGACGTCCTCGTCAGCTTCCAACAAGGCGGCTGAGTCTTCGCTGTCTCCTTGATAGCGTGTCTCACAACGCCAGTGGGGCGTGCTGGCACCGTGGAGTGCCGCACACAACTGCGCCTGTAGGGCGCGCTGGCACCGTGGAGTGCCGCATACAACTGCGCCTGTAGGGCGCGCTGGCACCGTGGAGTGCCTCACACAACTGCGCCTGTAGGGCGCGCTGGCACCGTGGAGTGCCGCACACAACTGCGCCTGTAGGGCGCGCTGGCACCGTGGAGTGCCACGCACAACTGCGCCTGTTGGGCGCGCTGGCAGCCTGGAGCGACGCGCTTAACACGTCAGTAGCGCGCTGGCAGCCCGGAGCGGCGCGCTGTACACGCCAGTAGCGTGCTGGCAGCCTGGAGCCACGCGCTGTACACGCCAGTAGGGCGCACAGTCGGCCTGCAGCGACGCGCTCGGCCTACAGCGAGGCGCTCGGCCTGCAGCGAGGCGCTCGGCCTGCAGCGAGGCGCTCGGCCTGCAGCGAGGCGCTCGGCCTGCAGCGAGGCGCTCGGCCTGCAGCGACGCGCTCAGCAACGCCAGTAGGGCGCGCAGTCGCCCTGCAGCGACGCGCTCAGCAACGCCAGTAAGGCGCGCTCGGCAACGCCAGTAGGGCGCGCAGTCGCCTTGCAGCGCCGTGCACGTTCACGGCATCACTGTGGCAAAGCCCTGGTAACCACTGCTAAGGCCAAGCAGCGTTGCGTTGCGTCCAAACACACGCCACACATCCTTGTGTAATGGTTAGGTACTCTGCAAACAAACAAATTTACAATTACAACAGAATTTTGTTCCGCTCGATCACTCCTGACCAAACTTTAGTTCCATTGGGTGGCACCAAATTCGACTCTCATTAATTAAATCAAATGTACTGGAAATTATCGAAAATACAACACTCAACTACCTTGAGTCATCATATACCATAGTCGTTCACACCAACCTTAAAAATTCTATTGCAACAAAAACTGCTGAAATCATCGAGTAACACCAAGGCTCTCTAACCGAGTAGTACAACAAGAGAGTAATCTCATTCATTAGGAACATTCAAGTCGAGAATAAAATTCAAAGAAACATTCACCAAACAAAACTTGTCAGACAAGAATACCAATAGGCACATAGGATGTATAAGCACATTGTTAGCATATCACACAGACTTCTTCCACAACACTGTAGGCATAGGCTCCAAGTTTGCATACCCCTCAGATGTCGACTTCCACACACACTGTAGGCATAGGCTCCAAGTTTGCATACCCCTCAGATGTCGACTTCCACACACACTGTAGGCATAGGCTCCAAGTTTGCAAACCCCTCAGATGTCGACTTCCACACACACTGTAGGCATAGGCTCCAAGTTTGCATACCCCTCAGATGTCGACTTCCACACACACTGTAGGCATAGGCTTCAAGTTTGCATACCCCTCAGTGGCTGTTGACATAGACACATTGTTAGCGTATCACACAGACTTTCACACACGCAGCTGAGGCCACGCGCTTGACCAAACCACACGTTCTTATGTAATGGTTACTCTGCAAAGAGACAAATCTACGACAGAATTTTGTTCCACTCGGTCACTCCTGACCAAACATCAATTAGGTCCCACTCTCGTTGATAAAATCAAACGTGGCTAAACTGGAAATTATCGAAAATACAACAATCAACCACCCTGGGTCATGTACCATTGTCGTTTAAATCAATCTTAAAAACATTATTGCGTCAAAAAAATGCCAGGTTCACAAAAATCATCGAGTAAAACCACAGATCTCTAACTGACTAGTAAACAAGTCGATCTCCCGTGTGTATCACCATTTGACTTCACACTACGGTCTTTCCGGACCCTGACCTCAACCAGAGCTAAACGCACAAAATACAACAAACACACCCACTGTCTACTCGAGTTTCCTCAAAAACCTTCAATTTTAATCGGACTATGACTACACAATAATTACTGGTACTTGACTCTAACACAATACAGCCGATAGAATCTCTTGGCTTGCAACCACAACTTTACTTCATCAAAATTCTTATAAGCATCAACTGATACGTAACTCATTGGCATCCTTCTTAGCCTATCATGTGTATTAGGCAACTTACTTCTTTAATAAATCAAAACTTATCAGACTTTACAGTGCACCTGTATACGGCCTACGTCTTCACACGAAAAAACAAGTCAACTGATCATACGGCGTAGGGGTTTGCGTTTACGCAGACCATGATTATTTGAGTTTGATGTGCCAACAACTGCACTTTTGGGTTTCAAATATACGGAAAACAAGACTTTTGACTGTATTTTGTTTTGTTCATAATAAATTGTGTTTTTTTTTTTTTGAGCTTCAGATATACCACAAATCACAACGTCGCCACTCACCAGGAATTTCTCCTGTATCGTGGGTACCTTCACAAATATTTAAACTAACATACACAAGTACCCGACTTAAAAAAAAACTATCTGTAGGTCATAAAGATACTTGTATTCGTAACGTCATTATTGACCATATCGACTTCACGCGAACACAATGACCGAAATTCGTGTTTAAAATGAGTCCACGTGTTGTTATTGGTCAACCAATCGTTAAGCGACGTATTAGCACCACCATGTAAATAACTACCAATGCATCCGAGGCATTGCCAATCACCCCAGTGACCTTATAAACACACCCAGTATACCCACATTTCGCCAGTTATGTTAAGACATAAGCTTAACCATGTAAATAACCACCAATGCATCCGAGGCATTGCCAATCACCCCAGTGACCTTATAAACACACACATAACATCACGCCTGTAATCCCCGAAGGGTTAGGCAGAGGTACCCAGTATACCCACATTTCGCCAGTTATGTTAAGACATAAGCTTAACCATGTAAATAACCACCAATGCATCCGAGGCATTGCCAATCACCCCAGTGACCTTATAAACACACACATAACATCACGCCTGTAATCCCCGAAGGGTTAGGCAGAGGTACCCAGTATACCCACATTTCGCAGTTATGTTAAGACATAAGCTTAACCATGTAATAGGGGTGAGCCCATTGTCACCAACAGGGCACAAATCCAGAAAATAACACTTTGCCCGACCCGGGAATCGAACCCAGAACCTTCATGCTCAGTAGTCGCGCTTGCGACTACTAAACCAACGAAATATTAAAATGGTTCGATCTTACTTGTATCAGGAACGAAAGTAAACCAACAGTCATGTCCGGAGCGTCGCCTCAACCGCAAGAGCGGTTACACAGGACTTCGCGTCCTCACGCGGCTCCTACGACGATCTCGTTCGCGCTTGGAACGGCGATCGGATCCCGAAACTTGCTACGTACGTGACCTTCCACTCCGCTTAGGGTGGCTACAAGATCGCTTAGAACGAGAGGCACTAGTTTTTGAACGCGAACAACTCGATATATCCATTGCTAACTACTACCCGCTTTTATCTAAAATTAAAAGCCTGAAAACTAGTTTTTAACTTGTGGGCGAAAAGATTATTTATCCCACTTCTGATATTAGGAATCAGAAGTGAAATACGTGAACAAAATAAACAATGTTTAATATCTTTTAAATCACACTTTTACAAAAATATCACGACAAACATTTTAAACAATAATCAAATAGAAATAGCACTAGCAAAATGGAATAATCAGTACACGAGCAAAAACATAAACCAAAAATAGCGAAGCACACGATAATAGTCTGGTAGCAAGTCCTTTCCGAGCGCCGTCCAAGCAAAAAGTGACCGTTGCAACGCCGCTCGCCTCGTTTTATGAACTTCTGTCGGTTGCCGCACGTCGACCGTACGCTAACCGGACGGCTACTGGCTGATGGCGTGACTTTGAACTAACAATATATTTACTGGTTTTTAAAATGGATTAGTTTTGAATATATTTTTCTTATATAATCCTCTGGATTTGTATTATTTTTCGTAATAAATGTCAGTTGAGTATCAATATATTTTTTTGCTACACATGAAGCTAAATCAATTAAATGGTTTGTCGATTCTACGTCAAATTAGTGAAAAAAAAAGTAAAAGGACCTCAAATTAGTTCAAATTAATTTTGTGTGTTAAGATCATGATATCACGGGGGTAGCAAAGGGGGGTTAAAATTTCGGTCATTTTTTGCCTAGGACGATCCGTTTTCAAGATATTATTTTTATTTAACTTATTTTGGTACAATAATTTAAAACGCCCATAACTCGGAAACGGTGCATCGTAGGACCATGCTTATCGGACCCTAAATGGTGTATATGGCGCAGGTTAACCCGATACTGCAATAAAATTGGTAATAAAAAAAATTAAGTCCTCGTTCCATAGTAGGCTACACAATCCAACCAAATTTTTTCATAGGCCTTTGCCTCCGTTTTTCTGCACGCACGCCACTGCCAGCAATGTGTTCACATGCCGATGCGCGTATTGGCCACCTTTACTCCAAAACTAAAATTGATAACGTCTGTTCCATACCTACACTGGCCTATATAAAAACATTTAAAAAAACATTGTCTAGGATTGCAATGATTCAAATAGATTCCAAGCAACGCGTCTAAATTTTGTGTAAAAGGCAGGCAGAGATATCATACACTTAAATTTTTTACTGTTATGTACAAGTTTATGCCAGTATTATACACATTTGCGAGTAAAGCCAAGTGAATAATCATATTTGAAAATATAGCAATAATGAAACTAAAAAAAGGTATTTTAAGAACTTATATTTTAAATTATATCGATACCATAAACCGTCGCGATACTGCAAACTCGAACATCACTGTCATGAAAGAAAGAGACAACTGCATTAGTGCAAATCAGTGTACCAGAAAGAGACAGCAATTATATGATTCTTTTTTCATTGTTTTGATCAAATTGAATAGAAAACCACATAACTGTGCAATGTTATCCCATCTTTTGTGTAACTTGAAGTTGTAGTACACTTTCCACACCATTTAATTGCACAACTAGGCATTATTTTTCGTAATAAATGCTCTCAAAACGGGAGCGCGTGACGTTCGTGCGTTAGCCTACAATTTTTGCGACTGAGCAAAATTTCGCCGCGTACGCTTGATATAGCGAATGTTTGGCGCCCGCGGTAGCCCCCGCACGCGCTCTCCACTGGTTATCGTGCTCCATGCCTACAGCCCAGCTAGGCTTTTGTGCCGCAGGCAAGTCGTGACGATAATCTCTGACCACGAGCTACAGGTGTAGGCAACACGAGTCTTTAGACCGTGTCTAAGGAGAAAAAAAAAATTGAAGAATACAATAGGGTAGTTGACAAAAAAAATCTAATTAAGTAGTCCGTCAGATAGATTTCCAAAAAATATTGAACACGTATTTTTTCTTTTTTCACAAAACAAAAAATAAAGACTGCTTCGAAAAGTCGTGCAACGTCACAGTTTGGTCCATTTTTACCAGACTATGACGTCAAAAGCTTCCTCTTCGTGATCTTTGACAAGCTTTGTTTTCGTAATTTTTTATTAATTTGATAAAATAAAAAACCCGTCGTATCCAATATTTTTCGATAATCTAACTGACGGACTAAACAGAATCATATTTTTGTTTCAGTCAGTCAACTACCTACCCTATTGGATGAAAGTGCGAGCCTGCGAGCATTTGACTCAAGTCGCGTCATAAATCGCATTCCCCGAGGCCACAACCGGGGCCTTACAGCGTTATCAAATTGATTGGTTTATATTTCACACTGAATAAAAACTACTCTTAATTGCTTGTAAATTACGTCAATTGACTCACTTACATAATTCAGTGGCAGTTAGCGCGGCATTACAGATAAACTAAACGATGTTTATGTTTACGAGGCAATGTCAACATTACGCTACATTTTTAATTGTCGATCGATTCAAAATAAATAACAGCGAGTTAATGCTCGTGTTTTCGTTATTATTTGGTATACTTAATTTCTTACTTTAAGTTTATAAAATTAATGAGATGGAAGCAAGAACGGAGGAACCTTACTTTTTTCAAGAATTCGCTGAATCTGTGAGTTTTATGTCCAAACTATTCCCAGGGCCACGCATCTTACTTCTAACTCCCCGAGATTCAACGTGAAGTCTTCTGTTGTTCGGGGCTGCAAGTTGTTCCCGTTTGGGCTGCGAGTTGTTCGAAAGAGATACCGCGGCCTTGGCACAAAGGGCTAAGAACGAACATGGGTGGTTTTTAGTCAGTAGAAGTCTGACACTCCCTACCTACTGCTCTGCCCAGAGCGGGAGGAGTCATTTGATGATTTCCCAGCACCCAAAAAAAAAAAGTGTCTGTTTGATAAGTTTCACCATTTGTACCTATTTTTGGTATTGTGGTGCGCAAGTAGACTTTTGAATCCCACAATCCGACCATAATACGTAGACTACGATCTACGACCCCTTTTTTTAACGATGGTAAATCATCAAATATAATATAATAATATAGAGATGAAACGGATAGTAGTTTGGCCATATACCGGATAACGGATATTCGGCAAGCTACTAGGCCGGAGCGCCGGATATCCGGCTGCCGGATATTCGGCCCTTTATTGCGTTGACGCGATCAGTTTGATTTGAATATTGGCGCGGTGAACGAGATCGGAAATATTCAGGCGCATTCGGGTCGCACGTAAGCGGAGATCGGGTCGACTCGGGGGCGTTCGAGTGTTATCGCGCGTGTCAGTTTGTGTTTGTTTCTCAGTTCGTTTGTTGTTTATTTCATTGTTTATCACTTGTCGTCGTGATTTTATGTTTGAATTCTGTCTTATAGATTAACAAGAATTTGCCACTTGTTAATTTTGAGTATTAAACTAATAATTAATAAAACAAACATTTTTGATGTGCGATTATAAAAATAAACGGTGTCCATAACCTATTGGAGTATGATTTGCCTTGTGTAAAATAATGAGATTTTTTAAAATTTTACTACCCGGTATCCGGCCGGATACTGTATTACTATCCAGTATCCGGCCGGATAGTGAAAACAAAGCCGGATAGGCCGGATACCAGATAGTTACCGGATATCCGTTTCATCTCTAAAAATAATATAATAAAATAGTTTATTGGTAAAACAAGTTTAGGTCTAAACAAAATTTTTCACTTCAGTAGCTCAAACATGTAGGTTTTGCTGCCTGAAATCAGAGAGCAAAATGCGATTTTGCTCACTGAGTGAGACAAAGTAACTTTTTAATTTTTGTTTTCAGAAAGCCGCGAATATCTTATTCAGCCTTGGGTTAATCATGCAATTCGAAACATTCACACTCTATCTCTTTCCCGCCATTAGAAACAGAGAGAGACAAAGACCAGCCCTTTCGAAGTTCCGAATTTGAATTCGACCTCAAAGACAAACACGTTCGGAAATTACGTACTAACTAAAGAAATTTTGCAAAAAGATAATTATGTCTTTTAATGTAATTTATTGAATTTTTAACTTATTGTTGTATTTAAATGAAAATGTATTTACTGCAAATAAAACTGATATATTACCTGTAAATATTTATTTCTAGTTTCAATGTTACGTAACATTGAAACTAGAAATAAATATTTAATATATTTTGAATAATAAAATATTAGGGGTGCTATTTCCGAACACGCCTCTAAAATTAATTTAATTAAAAAAGCGGGAATAAAATTTCGTAACTGGCGTAAAGAGTTGAATAAGTTAAGAAATATTAAAATAATCGTAAAATATGAATGAAACTAGCGACGAGAACAGTATTTTAACACCGGAAGAGTTAGAGCAACAAGTTATAATGCAGAATTAAGTTTCCTACCTGAGAAGTCTCGCAAGAAATATCTGAAAGCATACAATGTCTTCAATGAATGGAGACTTTCAAAGGGCGCAAGCAGTTTTTCGGAGACGGTGTTACTATCTTATTTTTTAGATTTATCACAGACGAGGCGATCATCTACAATGTGGAGTACCTATTTACTCAATGTTGAAAGCTACTTTAAAAACAAAACATAACGTGCATATTGAAACATACGCTAAACTCGTATTTTTTCTAAAATGAATGTCAGTTGGGTAGTGCCTGTATTATTCCTCTCGCTCTTAGTGGAGCAGCAGGAAGTACTAACTTTCCATGTGGTTACGATCAACTTTCTTAAGAGTCCACTTACCTACTTGAATAGTTGAATATCATCTCCCGAAGACCGAATTCTATCCACATGAAACAAGTTACTTAGATCTGTGTACTTAAATGTTCTGTGTCCTTTCTCAGGTACCCGACCCCATGTCCCGACTAGCGTCCTTCTTCACAGCCCTCTGGCTGTCCTCCGTGGCTGCCACCCCTGGCTTGCTCGATGCCATCTCCAGTGGGGTCAAACAGACCAAAAACGTAGCGACCAATGAAGCGCAGGCTGTGGTCGCCCCTGTGGGCGAAACCATCGCTTTTGTTGGAGGCAGGCTCTGTGAGTTATTAATTTACCTATGTTTTTCCTACTCCTCCGCTCATCTTTTGTGATTAATTTCGTTGCGGGATCCAAGACAGTTTAACCGTTCCTCTGGGACTTCGTCGAGTTTCATTGTCTCGGCGCTTTTCTTGTGGTCGCCACTGTTGATTCTGGGTTACATACAGGAGTTACAGTGGTTTGGGAATAGTACTTGTCCTATAAAATAAAGTGAGTGGGAATTTTGATCTTGCTAATATCTCGGGACCTACAATACATGGGACTTCAAATAATTTAAACACATGAGTGAAGAAACATTTAATGGTTAAAATGGTCGATAGCTTGACGGTTCCTCGCGGTGGCGGTAGGACCGATTCGATGTCAGCTTGGTCATTTTATAAGCCCGTGACCACCGCGAATCAACAAATATCCTAAATATACCATTCTTTAGATGTAGTGTACACTTTATACTCAATACTCAATACATTTATTGCTTCCACAAGTTTACTTAGATGGTAGGTTTTACAAAGTTATGATCATTGTGGACCCTGTCGGGCACTGCAATAGTAGGAGAGAGGAAGAGGGCTTTTATTTGACTATAACTACATATATTAGAATTATCCTAAATGTATTGCAATCTAATTATCTATTAAAATATTTATAATGCAATCTAATGCAATGTAATGCATTAGATTGCAATGTAATGCAATCTAATTATCTATTAAAATATTTATTTATCTAATTTAAAATTTATCATTAAAGTATTCATTGAGATTATAATAGCATTTAATTAATAGAAATTGTTTTAATTTATTTATGAATATATTATTCTTTTCTATGTCTCTAATTTTATCAGGTAATTTATTATATATTTTGATTGACATCACAAAGGCACTCGTTGAGTGCATTTTTAGTTTAGAGCTTGGTATGTTTAACCTATTTTTATGGTGCAGTGTAAATTTCGACTGTATGTCCTCCCTTGTCGTGTACAGGTGTGGGTAGTTTCGCACGAATTTACATATCTCCAAAATGTATAGGCAGGGGAGGGTCAGTATTTTTTGATCTTGAAAATGGGGTCTGCAGCTGTCAGTGTCTTCTATATTTACTAATATTCTTACGAGTCTTTTTTGGAGGGTGAATAGTCTTGGTGCATCCGTGCTGTTTCCCCACAAAATCACGCCGTAACTGAGCCACGCATGTGCGTAGGCATAATAGGTGACTAGTGCGGTTTTAAGGTTAGTGGTCTTTTTCACTTCACTAAGGGCGTATGCAAATTTAGACAATTTTGATTTTATCTTTTGGATGTGCGATTTCCAGTTAATGTTCGTATCTATAGACAGGCCAAGTAGGGTAAATTCATGAACGACTTCTATTGATGTGCCATTATAAGTGAAGTTGATGTCTAATGGGGTTTTTTGACGGGGGTGGAATGGTATAATTCTAGTCTTGGAGAAGTTTATTTCTAGATTATGGTCTTTCATCCAAGTTATTGATTTATTTAGTGTGTCTGTTAGGTCCTCGTTCAATCCAACATTGTCCCTGCATGAAGTAAGAAATGAAATATCATCAGCAAACAAGACGCATGGCCCTGCTATGGTTCTCGGGAGGTCATTAATGTAGATAAGAAAGAGGAGGCATCCAATTACAGTTCCTTGGGGAATTGAGGCATTAATTGTTTTGTTGTCAGACCGAATGCTTTGAATCTCTTTGGTATTTTCATTATAAAATTCTATTTCAACTTGTTGTTCTCTATTTGTTAGATAGGATTTAAACCATTCGTGAGCCTTCCCGCGGATCCCTATATTTTGTAATTTATTAAGCAAAATGTTATATTGTACTTTGTCGTAAGCTTTGGACATATCTAACAATAAGCCTACAGCGTATTTCTTGTCATTAATTATATTTAATACTTCCTGCATGTATTTAAAAACTGCAAGCACAGTAGAACGGTTTCTGCGAAATCCGTTTTGACATTCGCTAAATATTTTGTATTTTTCACAAAAGGAGTAAACACGATTGTACATTGCCTTCTCAAAAATTTTGGAGGCCGTTGGTAGAAGAGCTATTGGGCGGTAATTATTTGGATCTGTTTTCGCGTTTTTTTTGTGGATAGGTTTTATTATAGCTTTTTTTAGATAGTCTGGGAAAATGGCGTCATCGAAAGATTGATTTACAAGCAAGAAGAATGGTAACGTAAGTTCGTTTGCACATTGTCGTATTAACATTGGTGGCAATTCGTCTATTCCATGACTTTTTTTGCTTTTTAGATTTTTTAATAGTGAGTTAATTTCACCGGGGTCCACTGGGCTGAGGAACATGCTATTTTCAGTGGGGCAAAGCACTTGGGTGCCTCTCGGCTCATTGCCGGGTGTTTTGTTGCTATCCTCGCCAATTGACGCAAAGAAGTCATTAAAATGGTTAGCTAACAGTTTAGGTTCAGTGACATTTATACCATTTATATGTAATTTAATATTATTTTTTTCCCTTTTTATTTTCTTATTTGTTCTTTCATTTATAATACTCCACATAGTCTTAACTTTATTATTTGATTTTTTAATTTTGTTGATGTAGTGTAATTTCTTTGCAGTTATAATTGTTTTCTTTAGTATTTTTTCATATTTCTTATAGTTTTGTTTAATTAATGAATTATTAGTTTTTAGTGTAAGTATCTTTTCAAGCCTTTTATTTTTGCATGAAACTTTGATTCCTGGAGTCAGCCAATATTTTCTATAGTTTGTTTTTAAGTTTATGTTTAATTTTGGTATACATTGGTTTAAAATGTTTGTCAATGTTTTATTAAATGTGTCATAGTTTTCATTTATGTTATTATTTTTTTGTAATATCTCGTTCCAATTTAATTCTTTTAATTTAGATTTAAATAGTTGAATGTTTTTATTATTGTATAACCGTTTTTTGACATACCAGACAGTTTGCTGAGATTGTTGGGGCGTAGCCATGTGTATAATAGTACCACTATGATCTGAGAAACCTAACTCTTCCACTGTTGTATGAAAATTGTTATAAAAATTTGTAAAAATTAAGTGTAAGCATGTTGATGATGTTTGTGTAATTCGTGTTGGTAACTTTATTTGTTGCGTGAACTTATATTCTAGCATTAGATCTAAAAATTGGTTTGTTTTTAAATTATTTTCTAAAACGTTTATATTAAAGTCACCTCCTATAATTATATTATGTCTAAAATATTTTTTATTTACATATGTCAGAATCTCTTTTAATTGTCTATAAAATCTATCTTCCTCTCTTCTATTCCAATAAATAACTATCAATAACAGTCTTTCTTTTATAAATTCAGTCGCACATACTTCAATAACATGTTCAATTGAAGTTCTTTTCTTTCTCTACAGTAAGCAGGGATGGTTCGCACTTTGCACGATGGCTGCAAAATGTATAAACCAAAGTCACATTGTGCTACATTAGAGTGACGTCGTGACCTTCTTAACTTATAAAATATACTACTTGTTAATAAATATTGTAACGGAGAAAACTGCCTTTTCCCATACCTCAGGTCCAGGCGTTCAGAAGATAGCCGGAGTGTCCTACGAAAGCTTCGAGGGGAAGGAACCGGATATAAGCGAGCTAACACTCGTATACACAACCAAGTGAGAATAATGTACTACTAGAGTTATGGATGAAAGGTCACTCATTCTCTCAACGTGGCAAGACCGTCAAGATGTGAAAGAATGAGTGACAGGCGACAAAGAATATTCATTTAAAAAATATTTTTTTTAAAGCAAGCAATAACTTTATCATCTGCTAGCCTTTTCCCAACCACGTTGGGGTCGGCTTCCAGTCTAACCGGATGCAGCTGAATATTAGTATACGACATGGAGCGACTGCCTATCTGACCTCCACAGGCCAGTTAATACTGGGTAATACAATAAATACCCTTTGGTAAGACTGATTGTCAGACTTTCAGGTCACTGACTACCTGTAACGACTACTAAAGATCTAAATTAAGCTTATATTAACTGAGGAAACTTGGTATGTAATGGGCGGTCACCCATCCACAGACCAACCTAGGCAAGCGCGGCTTAACCTAAAGATCGACCCGAGTGGCTTTAGGAAGAAAATAAACCTTGAATTAAATTAAAAACGTTCTTAGCACTTATGCTTACTTCATCATCATCAGCCTATAATGTTCCCACTGCAGGGACTCAGGCCTCCTCTCTAGGAGAAGGATGGGCTATAACTCACGATGTTTTCATTCACCGTTTTGAGAGCAGTGGTGATGAAATAAATTACTGACTGGGTTCGAACCCACTACCCACTGTTCGTAAATCGAGGCCGCTACCTCTGAGCCACCATTGCTCTCCACTGCATTCCTCCGCTTTCTGCACCAGCTAATCCATTAATTTCCTCTCCAGAGCGAAGACCGTGTATTACAAATTGGCAGAGGCCGCGGTGGAGATACCCAAGGAGAGGTGGTGGAACCGGAAACTGGTGATCTACTTCCATGGCTTCACGGACAACCCCAATAAGAGCAGCTTCCAGACCATGCTCGCAGCTTTTCGAACCAAAGGTAAGTAAGGATTCTAACTCACTGAACCAACATTCAGAGACGATTTAGTAGAGTCGGTTTAAATGTAATAAAACGTGATTTTGACAACTTCCGTAGTGGTATAGATGGCAACTAGGTACTTGACAAAAAAAAATCTAATTAGTCCGTCAAAATCAAAAATCAAAATCAACATTTCAGTTTTTTCCTTTTTAAAGAAATTGACGCCACAAGCCCACTCCGTTTTACCTTCGTCAATTTTTGACATGTTTTCAATATTTTTCGATAACTAACAGACGGACTAAACAGAATCATTTTTGTTTTAGTCAGTCAACTACTATATTAGCTGCCTTATAACTACAACCAATCAGGCTGTAGTGCCTTTTCGAGACGAAATAAGAGAAAAACTTGTATGTGTATGTTGTAGAAGAAGACGTGAGCATCCTGGCGCTGGATGCGAGCTCGCTGATCGCGATGTTCTACCTCCGGGCCGCCACAATGGTGCGGTTCATCGGCACTTACCTAGGAACCATCATCGCTGCCTTGGAGCCTGGTAAGTCGCTGAACTTCCTTCTAAATGCGCGAGGACATTCACAAACCACCAGGTGGACCGATGACCTGGAGGAGGTTGCGGGTACCCGCTGGATGCGAGACGCACGGGACCGGTCAATGTGGTGACACCTGGGGGAGGCCTATGTCCAGCAGTGGACGTCTTTTGGCTGAAATGATGATGGTGATGATGATGAATCACAAACAGGAGGTTTAGATCGCCAGTCCAGCGTTAAGCAGGATGTGGCCGAAAATCTATGAATCTTGTGGTGCCGACGACAAACAAACCAACCGACTTCTAAACATAAGTGAATTTTTGTAAGTCGGCACGGCAGAGGTCGCAAACGGGTCCTTATGGCGCCCCTCTACTACTACGTCAGGTAGGTAGGGAAGGAGCCATAAGAAATGAATTACTGGATTACACACATCAAAAGTGTCTAGGGATCAACATATATTTTTGCAATAACTTTTCTCCTGATTGATATTAATTAAAATTTTCTTTAAGGATTCATCAAATACAGTGTTTTCGTTTGTCACAGTAACGATAAACCAAGTCACCTTTGCATTAATAAAGAAATTTGCCATTTTCCTAATAAAGGGATTTTTGACATTTGAACCACTAACATTAAAGTTCGAAAAAAAGACTGAAATAACAGTTTTCTTTAAAATTTTATTGGGTAACTTAAACAATTAATAATCCGTGTTTCTACCGCGAACACTAACAACACAAGAACGTCGGTTTGGCATACTCAAAATGAGTTCATCCAAATCACGCTGTGGAATGGCCGCCCATGTTCGTTGCAACAACAAAAAAAGGTCTTCTTGCGACTGGATACCCTCCATATTCGGCAGAGCTCTTCTCTGTAGCATATCCCATGCATGCTCAATCGGGTTCAAGTCTGGCGACTGAGCAGGCCAGGGCAGGACATTGATGTTAGCTGCGGCGAGAGTCTGTCTTACAACTCTTGCGGTGTGCGGTCGTGCATTATCATGCATTAACTGAAATAAGGGACCGATTTGCACTTGTAGAGGAACGATGACGTCTGATACAATCGTCTCAGCATAAATTTGAGCGTTGAGGTTGCCTCTGATGCAAATCAACTCAGTTTTTCCGCCGATCCAAATACCCGCCCATACCATGATGGTTCCACCACTATAAGGATGGACTTCCTGGCAGGATTTTAATCGCTGTTGGCGTCCAGGGGTTCTCCAGTGTCGTATACGTCTTGTATCCGGTCTCATACCAACACGAGACTTATCAGAAAAGCACACGAAACGCCATTGTTCTTCTGCCCAATTTCTGTGTTCAAGAGCCCATTGATATCGAATCCTACGATTGTGCATTGCTATAGGTGGTACCCGTAGCGGTCTTCGGGAATGAAGGTTCACTTCATGCAAGCGGTTTCTGACTGTTTGGTCGCTAATTAAGTTCCCTGAAGAGTGATGAAGCCTCACGGCTAACATCATGGCGGTTATTGTTGGAGCTCTTCGAGTTAAGATTTGAATGTATCGGTCTTGTCTCCGTGTGGTGCAGCGATACCGTCCTCCATGGCGCTCAGCCACGGTACCAGTGCTTCGGTAACGTGTCCAAAGTCGACTGATAACACTCTGACTTGTATTCAGAGCTAAAGCCACAGTACGTTACCGGGAACCAGCTTCTATCATTCCCACGGCTCTGAGCATTTCTTACCTGCTTAGATGACGGCGCCGCTCCATAATAACGTTGGTTTTAATCAGAAAAATGTGTTATTTCAGTCTTTTTTTCGAACTTTAATGGTAGTGGTTCAAATGTCAAAAATCCCTTTATTAGGAAAATGGCAAATTTCTTTATTAATGCAAAGGTGACTTGGTTTATCGTTACTGTGACAAACGAAAACACTTTATTTGATGAATCCTTAAAGAAAATTTTAATTAATATCAATCAGGAGAAAAGTTAATGCAAAAATATATGTTGATCCCTAGACACTTTTGATGTGTGTACTTGTATGTTAATTTTAAAACCTGCCATACTTATCCGTACGATTGGACAAATATCGTAATACGTGTGTGAAAGAACGTTTTGTACAGCGCGGACAAGACGTGTGAGTTCAGGTAATACCTACCTCAGTACCTCCAGTATCCTAGTCCGAACAAAATGATTACTATCACGTAATCTGTATGTGAGATAAAGAAGTATTGTGTGTCATAATTAAAATGGTGTCTAGTCTAGTTATAGATCATGTCGTCATCTTTTAAATCATCTGGAAACTCGAGCACTAAGCATAATTACAGCTGTAATTACTTTTCAACGATCAGTAGGCGTTCTCCATAAAGACATAGCTATGCGACCGTTATTCGTGAACCACCATCCTAACCAAAGCGATCTTTTCATAGATCACAATCGATTGAACACAATAAAATTTCAATCAACATACATAAACCTAGAGATGTTTTTGGTAGGCAGAAACTCTCGGGGGGCGGCGGTATCTCTTTCAAACACTCCCACTGCCCCGGAAGGCATCGTCGTCCCGTGCATCTCTTTGAGGCGCATGGGGTAAGAACGCGCCGTCGCGTCGGCACGGCCTGTTGTCTTCAGACGGACGGATGGCGAGCTAACCCATTCCTCGCCGTCTACAAGGCCGCACCTACGGTGGCCGGAAGCCATTACGTGGCTCGCGACGCCTGGGGTATTTGCCGCAAACATGGGTAACCTGAAATATTAATACGATAATTTATTTTCAGCTGGTTTGGAGCTCGAGAACGTCCACCTGATAGGCCACAGTCTGGGAAGCCACATCGCAGGGTTCACGGGCAAGTCGGTTCTAAAGCAGACGGGCAGCCTTATTGGCAGGATCATCAGCTTGGACCCCGCCGGGCCATGCTTCACAAAACTCGAGGAGTCGTTGCGGCTGTCCCGTGATGACGCCCGCTTCGTTCTTGTCATACATACTGACGCTGGAGTCTACGGATTAAATGAACACATTGGTAAGTTATTTTTGTGACAAGGTCTATCTATGCTCCACTGGGATCGCCTGTCGACAAAAATTATGCTCCTTACAAACTTTAATTTCTTAATAGGAGACGAATTTTCTAAAATCCAGGAGAGCTTTTGATAATAAGGACTTATTTTTAAAGCCAGTGATTTAGACCCGTCTGCTGTCAGTTGTAATATATTGTGATGTGGGTACACGAACAATAAATCAGTCTCGCATGAACTGTCTTTGGCTTCGCATCGATATTCCACAGTAATAAAAATGAAATAATCTATTCATACTAAACCCTCACGAAATTGAATGTAATTTGGCACACGCTTAACCATGATCTGGATCAGTATATATGTCGCAGGTTTTTCATAAAATTAGGTTTTTGATCAAAAACCTAGGTTTTTCATCAAAAACCGGAAGATGACACATTTTAAACTCAATTTCATCATAAACCTGTAACAATCCAGATTTTTGATCAAAAACCTGAACTAGTTTGGGTTTATGATCAATCTGAGTCGCAGGTTTTTCATAAAATTAGGTTTTTGATCAAAAACCGGAAGATGACACCCCAGTATCCTACAAGGGCGGCATGGGCACCGGGCCGTAGGCCGACGAAGGAGGCCGGCGGAGGCCCGGCACTTTGGGGACAGAAGATATTAGTGTTATATAATAGGCGAGCGAAGCGAGCGCGCGTCACGGAGTACTACTGGGATTTGTTCAATTCACTAGATTTGTTTAGGGAAATGATAAAACCGTGTTGTTATTTTATCTTCCTCCGTGGTTTGATCAAATCCCTTAGGGAATTGACCAATTCCCTGTTTTCATCATATCACTGCGACATATATACATCTTCGTACATGGATATAAAAGTCTTCGAACAGGCTCATCCCGATTTGTCCTCGGTATGGGTGGCATCTCCCTATAATGCCGTCGGCCTGTCATCATTATCATCATCAACCATAAGAAGTCCACTGCTGGACAAAGACCTTCCCCATAGAACGCCATAAAGAACGGCAGCCTGCCGTTTGTATCTACCGGTTGCCCGCGACTCTCACGATGTCGTCGGTCCACCTGGTGGGAGGCCTACCAACGCTGCGTCTTCCGGTTCGTGATAGGCACTTGAGAACCTTCCTTCCTCGTATCCGTAGGCCAGCCTAATAACAATCTTGCCTTTACTTTGCAGGACACGTGGATTTTCATCCAAACCTCGGGAAAGAGCAGCCGGGCTGCTTCTTCCAGACTTGCAGTCACAGCCGTGCTTGGGAATTTATGGCAGAGTCCGTGCTCAACCCTAAGGCGTTCCTAGCAGCGAAGTGCGACAACGAATACAAATATAGACATCAATTGTGTGACTTCAACGATACCAGGTGTGTTAACCTCCTCACTACAGGGACCACTTTTTATGTCAGATTTAATTCATATTCAGGATTTAATCTCTTTGGGGGTTACTTTAGAAGTGATAAAATACCTACTGAAAAAAATCTATTCCTGAAAAAATGGGTTTTTTCTTATGTCCTCCTATTAGGACAGTTGCAGGCTACTGAGGTAGGCTACTGACTTTTATGTACTGTATACAAGACAGTTACAGCCAACTAGTTTATATTATTTTGGATTAAAATAAGACGTCTAGCCCTTATAATAATCAATTTTTTATTGCGTTTTGACATTTTAATGTAACAACACCACGGACTTGTTGTAAATCCAACATGTGACTGCTAAATTGCCATCTGCTCGTGCTTTTTTTTGCAATAATCCCTTGGCTTTTTCATGAAACTTTCTTATTCTAATAAATATTTTTTGGGTATTCAGATTCCCATAGTGGCCCCTGTAGTTTGAAACCCTTTGCTCAATATTTGATCATACGATTTGATGGTAGTGAAACAACGATAAAAAAGAAGTGGTGGTCTGGTGCAAGTGCTTCCGTACTTCCGCCACTTCAATATAATTTTTCATTACCTCAACTGTAAGACCAAGAGAATCTACCTTGGAGATGTACATTGTTCTGTTTGTACATTCAACCATCCGCGTATGTATTTGGTCATCTCTTTAACGTTAAAAAAACTGTTCAGATGTTCATGTTCCATGATCGAAATTTGGCATGTATGTTGGTTCATGAAGATTAGTTCCATGAGAATCAATATGTCCACTGTATAAATTCACAATATCATGTTGAGATGGTGTTTGTGTGCGATCTGGCTAAGCTGGTCTTCGAAGACGACGAGTAGATCTTCCTCGCCGTAAACCAAAGCCAGAAGTCTGTCGTATACAGAACAAGTTGATGAAACTGGCGATCAATTGAATAATCATGGATTCATGCCATCTATGCTTTTGTGAATCCTGGGAGGGTTTACAATAAGGGGGTCTTGGTAGTCTTCATCGCTGACAAAATGACATTACATTTCGTTAGAAATACTAAGATTTTCGCATCAGAACAGGTCAAAACAAATTGTAAATAAATAAATAATTTACGTTATTCACTGACAAGTACCTTCACAGAGGACATAAGAACAGTTATTTGAGCAGTAGTACTCTGCAAGGTTCCTAAATGCAGGACATAAAACTTTTATCTTCAATGACAACAAAATAATGGTGAAATCCTAGTGAATATCGATAAATCAGACTAAATCTACTATTCGTAAACGTAATTTGCATAGCTATTGATAGCAATAGCGACATTTTTATAAGATTCTAGGAGATTGAAATTACCCTTGCCAAAGTGTACTCCGGTATGTCTCCATCTAGAAGCCATTTCGGAACAACTTACCTGACATTGAGCTGTCAAATATTTTTTAACATGAAAAACAATCTTCACTAGATATCACTACGTGCTTTTATTTTTCGCGACGTGAATATTTAACTGACAAGATTTTTTTGTTTTTTATGTTCTGTGGGTAGGACAAATTCAGTCAGGAGGTTAAGTCTCCAATAGCTACATCGATGATCTATTCGAACTCAGGAATATCACTAACTGCCGCACTGAGAGACGTTTAATGATTACTTAAGCCATTACTAAGTAAAGACCTTGACACTTTCGTGAAGGTTTTGTATGTCAAATCTTTACTAAGTGACGGCTTAAGTAATCCTAATAAATGCGAAAGTTTGTGAGTGTGTGAGTGTGTATGTTTGTTACTTCTTCACGCTAAAACTACTGAACGAATTTGGATAAAATTTGATACACAGATAGTTTATAACCTGGATTAACACATTGGATAGTTTTTATCCCGATTTTATATTCCCGTGGGATAATATTCGAGTTGCAGCGGGTGAAGCCGCTGGCAGCAGAACAGCTAGTCATTAAATATCTCTGAGTACGGCAGTTAGTGTAATTAATTTCAAAACTTCGTGAGGAAACATTTTGGCTAGAATTACTAATTCGCAGACATTTCTTGTGACATCTACCAATGTACCGGACTCGCGTGGTGTATATATTTTGGCAAAAAATGAGGCTTTTATCAGCAGTAGGAACATTATCACCTCATTATGTCACGCTAGGGTTGACAGGTAGTCAAGCCCAAACCACTGTAACTCCTGTTAGCCAGAATCAACAGTGGCGACCACAAGAAAAGCGCCGAGACAATGAAGCTCGACGAAGTCCCAGAGAAGCGATTTAACTGTCTTGGATCCCGCAACGAAATTAATCAGAAAAGAATAGCGGAGGAGTAGGAAAAACAGGCAGGTAGTCAGTGACCTGTAAGTCTGACAAGTCATACCAAAGGGTATCGTGTAGACAGGCAGTCGTTCCATGTAAAATACGGATATTCAGCTGCATCCGGTCAGACTGCAAGCCGACCCTAACATTGTGGGGAAAAGGCTAGGCAGATGATGATGATGTTTTGTCACTCTAGGGTTGACCTGGCACAACGAATTTTATCATATCACTCCAAATAACACTAGTTAGAGCCAATAAGCGGGTGCTCTAACTTTTAGAAGTATGAGGAACAGTGTAGCTACAGTTGATCAGCTTCCGTAGACAAGAGAGGATCTTCCGAGCTGGTGGGTGTTGTGTCCGAAGAGCTATTGTCCAACTGTGGTATTGAGGTTGATATTCATCATCATCAGCCTATAATGTTCCCACTGCTGGGACTCAGGCCTCTTCTCTAGGAGAGGGATGTGCTATAATCTACCACGCGGTCCCAGTGCAGATTGGTAGATGTCACATGTCTTCGATTTTTTTTTGGTTCTAAGACATGTCGGTTTCCTCACGATGTTTTCCTGTTTTGAGAGTAGTGGTGGTGACTGGTGAGGTTGCTATTGATTTAGCATAATCAACCTACAATGTGTCGACTGTCAGGACACACACAGGTCTTCTCTCTATAAGAAGGATTGAGCTATAATGCACCATGCGGGCCCAGTGCGGGTTGGTATATGTCACATGTTTTCGAATTTTGGGTTGAGAACATGCCGCCGTTGCCACACGATGTTTTCCTTCGCCGTTTTGAGAGCAGTGGAGATGAAATAAATTTCACAAAGCAAAGCCTGCCTGGGTGCGAACCCACGAATTACTTACTGCTTGTTTGTCGGGGCCGTCTCCATTGAGCCACCATACATAATCATCATCCACAGCCCGAATTCACCAACTGCTGGGTATAGGCCTCTTAATTCTGGTGCTAATCGCCACGTTCTTGTGCCAGTCTTATCCAGGGTTTTGAGCCACCATTGCTGTTACTGAATTCGAAAACATTATTTCTGTTTCAGTGTCATGGGCTACGCCACGCCAAATACCACCAGGGGCCAGTACTACTTGATAACAGATAACGAGGAACCATATGGCGCGGGTGTCGATGGATTAACGTACCGAGACAACGGAGTGATCAGGAAGGTCAAACTAGGGGCTTTAGATTTCTTTGGTGGAGCATTCAAAAAAATAACATAGGTCCCTTTTTATCGATTACTGATGTAATGATGTCTGACTGCCGTTAGACATCATTACATCAGTGATAAAAAAAAAACAAAAAAATCCCCTTCCTAGTTTGTATATTTGGCCGATATGACCACATTAATATTAACTTGCGGCGGTTTAGCAACTCTGACACTAGGGTGTGTGGGGTCGTTAGACCTTACTGCCCACACGATAGGAAGGAAGGAATATTAACTACGCGACGACTCATCCGAACTTGCGGATGAGTCGTCGCCTTAAAATTTTGAAAGGGTGACGTTTCATCCGCGGATGAAATATTTTGCGGATGAGTTGTCACCTAAGTCGGTTGAACAGTCTTTTCAGTGAGTTTTTTATTAAAACTTAATTTTTATAAATTTAATTCTTCTTCAGAGAACATCCAAAGATTTACCATTCATTTAAAAAATAAATATGTATAGACACCTTCGAATTTAGTACCTACCCAGACAGATTTAACTTATATACGTGTAATGACAAAATATGGCTGTAATTATACCTAATTTAAATATTTATATGTTATAACTTTTTATTATGTGTTAAATATGATATATAACCCTAGAAAATTAATGTAAGCAGAAGCACCTACTTAAGCAATAAACAACATATGGAATGCAATAAATAATTGAGTATTGAGTATTAAGCATTATTTTGATTGAATAAAATAGTTTTAAAATGTCCTGATATCTAAATATGAATGCTGTTGTTAAAGTTTTTACCATTAGCAGCGTACTGACTGAGCGCACAACCTCGCAAGGCATGTGCGCGAGGCAATTCATGCGGTCGCGGTCAGTCAGACATGCCTCGCCCGAGGAAAACAATGAAAAATCGTTTCGCGCGGCATACTCCCGAGGCTGCGCGCTCAGTCAGCACGCGGCTATTGGTGATTTTTGCCACGAGCCAAGAGCCAATTAAACTCAAAATATTCACCGCCTTATTACAAAACGTAGTTAAACCTGGTTTAACTTAGACTTGGTTTATCTCGCATGACGTCTCACTTCAATAATATTCAAAAGAAAGTGACAGCATGCGAGATAAACCAGGTCTAACTTAACCTCCTGACTGAATTTGTCCTACCCTCAGAACATAAAAAAACAAAAAAATCTTGTCAGTTAAATATTCACGTCGTGAAAAATAAAAACACGTAGTGATATCTAGTGAAGATTGTTTATTATGTTAAAACATATTTGACAGCTCAATGGCAGGTTAGTTGTTCTGAAATGGCTTCTAGATGGAGACATACCGGAGTACACTTTGGCAAGGGTAATTTCAATCTCCTAGAATCTTATAAAAATGTCGCTATTGCTATCAATAGCTATGCAAATTACGTTTACGAATAGTAGATTTAGTCTGATTTATCGATATTCACTAGGATTTCACCATTATTTTGTTGTCATTGAAGATAAAAGTTTTATGTCCTGTATTTAGGAACCTTGCAGAGTACTACTGCTCAAATGACTGTTCTTATGTCCTCTGTGAAGGTACTTGTCAGGGAATAATGTAAATTATTTTTTTATTTACAATTTGTTTTGACCTGTTCTGATACGAAAATCTTAGTATTTCTGACGAAATGTGATGACATTTTGTCAGCGATGAAGACTACCAAGACCCCCTTATTGTAAACCCTCCCAGGATTCACAAAAGCATAGATGGCATGAATCCAGTGATTATTCAATTGATCGCCAGTTTCATCAACTTGTTCTGTATACGACAGACTTCTGGCTTTGGTTTACGGCGAGGAAGATCTACTCGTCGTCCTTGAAGACCAGCTTACCCAGATCGCACACAAACACCATCTCAACATGATATTGTGAATTTATAAAGTGGACATATTGATTCTCATGGAACTAATATTCATGAACCAACATACACGCCAAATTTTGATCATGGATGAACATCTGAACAGTTTTTTGAACGTTATAGAGATGACCGAATACATCCGCGGATGGTTGAATGTACAAACAGAACAATGTACATCTCTAAGGTAGATTCTCTTGGTCTTACAGTTGAGGAAATGAAAAATTATATTGAAGTGGCGGAAGTACGGAAGCACTTGCACCAGACCACCACTTCTTTTTTATCGTTGTTTCACTACCATCAAATCGTATGATCAAATATTGAGCAAAGGATTTCAAACTACATGGGCTACTATGGGAATCTGAATACCCAAAAAAAATTATTAGAAGATAAGTTTCATGAAAAAGCCAAGGAATGATTGCAAAATAAAAGCACGAGCAGGGGGCAATTTAGCAGTCACATGTTGGATTTACAACAAGTCCGTGGTGTTGTTACATTAAGATGTCAAAACGCAATAAAAAGTTGATTATTATAAGGACTAGTCTTATTTTAATCTAAAATAATATAAACTAGTTGGCTGTAACTGTCTTGTATACAGTACATAGAAGTCAGTAGCCTACCTCAGTAGCCTGCAACTGTCCTAATAGAAGGACATAAGAAAAAACCCATTTTTTCAGGAATAGATTTTTTTCAGTATTTTTTCACTTCTAAAGTAACCCCAATAGAGCTTAAATCCTGAATATGAATTAAATCTGACATAAAAAGTGGTTCCTGTAGTGAGGAGGTTAAACCAGGTGTAACTAGCATATGACAAGGTACTTTATGACATCTTACTCACTAAACTAAATGGTTGCGGCGTACGTGGACCTGCTTATTCGTGGTTTAAATCATATTTACATAATAGGACACAAATAGTACAAATTGAAAATTACGACCATAATAAAAATGAAATCAAAACTATTAGATCACAAGAAAGACAAATTACTTGCTCAATCCCACAGGGAAGTGTGTTAGGATGCCCACTATTTCTAATTTACATTAATGACCTTCCCAAAATATTAGATAAAGAAAACGCTTTACCAGTACTGTTTGCAGACGATATTTCTATATTAATTAAATGTGTAAACGTAAATAACCCTAGTCTTCAAATACAAGATGTGCTCCAAACTGTTGATACTTGGCTTCAGATTCACAACTTGGAAATAAATAGTGACAAAACAAAGCTGATACAATTTAGATCGTACAAAAAACCACCTCTTAACTTAAAAACGACCTTCAGAAACAAGCAAATAGAAGAAGTCAATACATTTAGCCTACTTGGCATAAACATTGATACTCATATTAACTGGAAGTCACATATAGAAGTTGTTAAAACAAAACTATCGAGATTCACGTATGCTATGTTTCAAATTAAACAAAGTACAAACACACAAACAGCTATGGCTGCTTACTACGCATACGCATACTCATGGCTACGATATGGCGTAATGTTATGGGGAAATAGTGTAAACGCAGTGGAACTATTCATTATGCAAAAGAAGTGTATTAGAATTTTAGCTCAAATAGATAATACGGAATCCTGCAAACCACACTTCATAAAGTATCAGATTCTTACTCTGCCGTCTATATACATACTTGACATTTGTGTATTTGTTTTCAAAAATATCAACAATTTCACTAAAGTTGAAGATACACACAACGTCAACACTCGCCATAAAAAGAGGCTATGCGCTCCACCCTCAAGAATCAAAATGTTAAGCGATAGCCCACATTATATGGCAATAAAAATATATAATAAGCTACCCAACACGTTTAAAACTGAAAAATCAGTAGCAATATTCCAAAGAAGACTAAAACTATATCTCATCCAAAAATGCTTCTACTCAGTTAAAGAATATTTAGAATCTAGTCTAAAATAACGACTGTACAAAAGTGGCGATCTGTCCTATAATACAAACAATAACATTTACCCTGTCCTATTAAACTCTGTATTAAATAAAAAATGGTGCTAGATAGATACCTGAGAAAAATGATATTGACATTGCTGACTAATTGTATTATATCCACTATCATTGACATTTAATTTTGACATAACTAAAATTTCTTTATTTAATTGTACTACATAATATTATAAAATAAATAGGTAACTCAGTGTAATGTTTAATGCATGCTAAAATAGATGATAAGGACAGGCGAATAATAGATTGCAATGCTTGTAAAAGGCTGCTAAGTTATAAGTACTAACCAAAATATACCTAACACCACATTGTACACTTGGTTCGCAATAAATACTTTGACTTTGACTTTGAAACTAACTTTTGTAATAAGGCGGCAAGAGATTCTTAAGCACTGGTAACTCTTGAAGTAAGAACGTAGTTTAATAAATGAGTTGAACGCGATCATGGTGAAGCATCATATAATCAATTAAATACGTAGGTACTTATCAATTAAAATAAACTGAAATTATGCAAGATTTCATGTATTTTGTTTTAATGATTCTTGAATATTCATTTATTTATAAAATAATAAATATATAATTATGTTTTTTTATTAAAAGACTAGCTGTTGCCCGCGACTTCGTTCGCGAGGAAATTTTGACGTGTATATAAGTGTGGGGTGGGACTGCCTCTGGGATGTACTATGCCAAATCGAATGACAAATGCCAATCGAAGCGAATATTTTCCCTTAAACTGGCCCTGTCATAAAATATGTTTCCACACATACATAATATAATGTCTTAACTATATTTTATCTCTCTACCAATCTTTGGCTCCAAAAAGCCAAGGATTTCATTGACATACTTGCAAGAGCCCTTACTGCAGGTCGTCACAAAAAAAATTGTTCGCTAATAGTCATATCTTGCTAAATTTCAGGCCGGAAGTACAAAAATCAACTTACATAGAAACTCGCGAGAGCCTTTAGAACTCCCTAATCCAACCCTGGACCAAAATCTGTTCTTAGCAAACTTCTACTCACCATAAACTACGTCCCTGCCCAAAATCAAGACTGTTGCGCAAAAAATGAAGGACAATCATACAAACTTGCGAGGGCTCATAGACCACCCTAATCAGGCCCAGTCGCAAAACTATTTTATAACGGATGTCTACTGACTATAAACTACGTCTCTGCCAAAAATCAAGATTATAGCACAAAAAATGAAGGACATTCATACAAACTTGTGAGGGCTCATAGACCACCCTAATCCGGCCCTGACGCAAAATTAATTCATAGTAGACGCCCCACTGACTATAAACTACGTCTCTGCCTAAAATCTGGGTTATAGCACAAAACATGAAGGAGTTTCATACAAACTTGCGAGGGCCCTTAGACCACCCTAATCCGGCCCTGTCGCAAAATCCGTTCTTAGCGGACGTCTACTAACCATAAACTACCTCCCTGCCAAAAATCATCTTTGAACGTCCAGCGGTTTTCGAGATTTCGTGATGAGTGAGTGAGTGACCTTTCGCATTTATAGATATACTAGCAGTTGCCCGCGACTTCGTTCGCGTAGAAATTTTGACTCACTGGTCTGGAATCTAGTAGACTGCCTCTGGATGTACTATGTCAAATCGAATGCCAAATGCCAATCGAAGTGATTATAAATTCCCTTAAACCCGCCCTGTCGTAAAATCTGCTCCTACCGGAAATGTCTTAACTATATTCTATCTCTCTGCCAATTTACAAAAAGCCAAAGATTTCATATGACCATATGGGAGCCCTTAGTCCAGGTAGTCCTAAAAAAAATCTTAGCTTATGTCTCCTACTCATAAACTCTAGATTTGCTATCAGGTCGTTAGTATAAAATAAAACAATACTTTCATACAAACATGTAAAAGCCATCAGACCTCCTTATTCCGGCCATGTCGCTAAATCTGTTCTTAACCAACGTCTACTAACCATAGTAGCCTGCCTCTGGATGTACTATGCCAAAACGAATGACAAATGCCAATCGATGCGATTAGGTATATTCCTTTTCCCACACATACATATTACGTCTGAACTATATATATTCTATCTCTCTTCCAATTCGGCTCCAAAAAGCCAAGGATTTCATTTATATACTTGCGGGAGCCCTTAGTCCAGGTCTTCACAAAAAAAATTGTTAGCTAATAGACTTGCTAAATTTCAGGCCGGTAGTAGGTAGTACAAAAAATCAAACTTACATACAAACTCGCGAGAGCCTTTAGAGCTCCCCAATCCGACCCTGAACCAAAATCTGAACCTGAATCAAAAATTCAAGACTGTTGCACAAAAATGGAGGACATTCATACAAACTGGCGAGGGCCCTTAGACCACCCTAATCCGGCCCTGTCGTAAAGTTAATTCATAGCAGATGTCTACTGGCTATAAACTACTTACATATCTGCCAAAAATCAAGATTGTAGCACGAAAAATGAAGGACTTTCATCATTGATATAATAAAACCCTAGATGCACAGTCTCGAACAAAACAAACAGTCGACGCTGTCGCCAAACACTCACCAATACACGCACTACTACATTTGTAGTTATAGTCACTATAAACATATTTTTTTTGGCAAATTCAACCTTACGCAGATTCCTTTTACAATGCAGTTATAAAAAGCAATATAAAAAGTATTTTGTACGACCGTGCAGAGACGCGAGCGACGCGATACTATTTCAAATGAGTTCATTGTGAACTCATTTTAAGCGGACGGTTTTGAGACGTGGATCTTGGTTTTTATTATATCAATGACTTTCATACAAAGTTTTGAGGGCCTTTAGACCACCCTAATCCGGCCCAGTCGCAAAGCTAATTCATAGCAGATGTCTACTGACTATAAACTACATCTCTGCCAAAAATCAAGATTGTAGCACGAAGAATGAAGGACTTTCATACAAACTTGTGAGGGCCCTTAGACCACCGTAATCCGGCCCTGTCACAAAATTAATTCATAGCAGATGTCTACTGGCTTTAAACTACATATTTGCGAAAAATCAAGATTGTAGCACGAAAAATGAAGGACTTTCAGACAAAGTTTCGAGGGCCTTTAGACCACCCTAATCCGGCCCTGTCGCAAAACTAATTCATAGCAGATGTTTACTGACTATAAACTACATCTCTGCCAAAAATCAAGATTGTAGCACGAAAAATGAAGGACTTTCATACAAACTTGTGAGGGCCCTTAGACCACCCTAATCCGGCCCTGTCGCAAAATCCGTTCTTAGCGGACGTCTACTAACCATAAACTACCTCCCTGCCAAAAATCGTCTTTGTACGTCCAGCGGTTTTTGAGATTTCGTGATGAGTCAGTGAGTGAGTGAGTGACCTTTCGCTTTTATAGATATAGATACAGCCCACGGGAGGTCAAAAATAAAAGTCTTTTTACTGTCAAAAATAAAAACATTTAATATACCTAGTAATATTTGAAATGCGTTAACACTAACAATAACTTAGTCTTTTCTATAAATTTACTCTGCATTATGAGGCATTCCTCAGGGTAACCGACATTGTTCTGCAATATGATATGTAGCTATTGCCCAAGCTACAGACATAATTCATTCTCGAACTAATTATTTAAACTCTTCTTGTCGGCTGTTATCGGTCTTACCATTAATATCTCTAATAAATACTAAAAGTACACTTAGTAAAGTAACATATTCTAAAAGCCTGATGAGGTTCTGTCAATCTGCAGTCGAATCAGAAGTTCAAATAAATTATTATCAAACAAAACAACTATCCGGTTGTGCAATTTGACAGCAGATTAAGGAACGACACAACTATTTAACAAATAGGTATCTAAATTAAAATAAGAAACTAAATGTAGAGGTAGGTAAAATACTTTGTCAAAATCTAAGCTTGTTTTGAACACAGTACATGGCATATTTAAACACACTAACATGGTATTCTAAGGCTCCGCGCAAACACCCGCCCACCGACTTCTAGTGGCGCTCACCAACTACTAGTGACGGCCACCGACTACTAGTGGCGCTCACCGACTACTAGTGACGGCCACCGACTACTAGTGGCGCTCACCGACTACTAGTGACGGCCACCGACTACTAGTGGCACTCGCCGACTACTAGTGACGGCCACCGACTACTAGTGGCGCTCAACGACTACTAGTGACGGCCACCGACTACTAGTGGCGGCCACCGACTACTAGTGGCGCTCACCGACTATTAGTGACGGCCACCGACTACTAGTGGCTATCGCCGACTACTAGTGACGGCCACCGACTACTAGTGGCGCTCACCAACTACTAGTGACGGCCACCGACTACTAGTGGCGCTCACCGACTACTAGTGGCACTCGCCGACTACTAGTGACGGCCACCGACTACTAGTGGCACTCGCTGACTACTAGTGACGGTCACCGACTACTAGTGGCGCTCAACGACTACTAGTGACGGCCACCGACTACTAGTGACGGCCACCGACTACAAGTGGCACTCGCCGACTACTAGTGACGGCCACCGACTACTAGTGGCGCTCACCAACTACTAGTGACGGCCACCGACTACTAGTGGCGCTCACCGACTACTATTTATTTTATTTTTTTATTTATTTATTTATGCACACACAAAATACAAAAAAGGATAAAAACATAACAAATAGAAGAGCACAAAGGTACTGCTTATTTCAAAAGAAATTTCTTCCAGCAGACCTGCGAGAGGAAAGTTTGATTAGAAATGTAGACACAGTGTGTAGACAAATTTTAATTAAAATTAAGAACTAAGCATATCCATATAAAATAAACATACATACTAATAAATACACATATAAAAATAAATACTAGTATCCGAATATATACCTGTAATAAACATACACATTTATAGAATATTACAGAATAGAGGAAAGGTAATGCTCTCTGACTTGTTTTTTGAAAGTAAATAAAGATTTTGAGTCTAAAATTTTAGGCGGAAGTGAGTTCCACAAACGTACTGCGTGAACAGAGAAGGAGTAGGAAAAGAATTCAGTTTTATGGGAAGGGAAATTAAGATGATGCCTAAGGTGGGATCTACACAGAGTATCAGAGGGACGGGTAAAGGAAAAACGATCGCGAAGGTAGCTGGGATATGCAGGGTTATAAAGGATATTGTAAAGTAGACATAATATCCGAGTGTTCCGGCGAAGGCGGATAGGGAGCCACTTGAGTTCTTTGCGGAAGTGAGAAACATGGTCATATTTCCTTAGACCAAACACAAAACGGATACAAAGGTTTTGCAGGCGCTCAAGTTTATTTAACAGCTCCTCGGTGGCATCCAAATAGCAGGCATCAGCGTAATCAATGATCGGCTGGATCAGAGTTTGAGCTAAGTAAATCTTGGTTTTAAAAGGTAAGAAGCTCTGTAGAGATTTTAGTGAATGGAAAGAAAAGTGCACCTTCCGACTAACCTCATTCACTTGTGCTCGCCAAGAAAGATTGCTGTCAATTATCACACCAAGGTCCTTAGCTGTTTCAGCATAGGCAATGGTCGAGCAGCCCAGAGATAATGGAGGCAAAGATGACAAGACAAGTGCATTGCGATAATATCTGCTGCCAATGATCATGGCCTGTGACTTGGCAGGATTAATCTGTAAACCGAACGACTTTGCCCATTGATAAATGCTTTCCAGGTCATGATTCATGGCAATGATTGTAGATTCAGCATCCGCCAACAAGAAATGCCGATACAGCTGCAAATCGTCAGCGTAGAGGTGGAAGCTGGAGGTGATAATCTTGGTAACAGTGTTAATAAATATAGAGAAAAGAAGAGGAGAGAGAACACCACCCTGAGGGACACCAGCAGTAAGATCACACCAATCAGAGAAGATCTCATCTTGGCGGACACACTGAGAGCGACCTCGAAGATACGAGTTAAACCAGGCTATCGTAGAGGCAGAGAAGTTAAAAGATTGAAGGACCCCAAGAAGGATGTCGAAATCTACTGAGTTGAACGCACAACTAAAGTCAAGTAAAACTAAAACAGTCAGAGATTTGTTATCCATAGCCCAGCGGATATCGTCAGTAACCTTCAGGAGCGCAGTAACAGTACTGTGGCCAGTACGAAAGCCAGATTGGAATGGGGAAATAAGAGCATTAGACAATAGATATTTTGAAATTTGGCCATGAACAATGTGTTCGAGAACTTTGGAGAGGAAAGGAAGAATGGAGATGGGTCTAAAGTGGGATAAGGAAGTAGGACTGCTGACTTTGGGAAGTGGTATTATGTGAGCCTGTTTCCAAGCCGACGGAAACACACCAGAGAAGAGGGAAAAATTAACAATATGAGTGAGGATGGGCAGCAGCTCTAAAATAATAGGAATTATCATTCTTGAACACAACTTGTCATGGCCCGCAGCAGAGGAAGAAATAGAGAGAAGGGACTTTTTGACATCGTCTTCAGAGACAGAACTGAAATTGAAAAGTGCACAATGCGGCAGCGGCAAGTTAGAAAGCTCAGACAAAGTTGAAGCTTTACTACTAGGGTCCAGAGAAACAGGTGGCAAAGAAAAGTGCTTGTTAAGAGCGCACAAGTCGACATCTTTACAGGTATTCGTGGGAGATTTGCCGATACCGACAGACTTTAAAAATTTCCAGACATCAGAAGAGCCACGACCAACGAGAGAATCGTGGAAGTAACGTCTTCTGGCATCTCGACACAGACGATTGCAGCGGTTACGCAGAGCTTTAAAGTGAGTAAGATTATTTTCCGTAGGTCTACGCCTATACCTGCTCTTCGCCTTATCCTTACGGGCAATAGCACTTTTAATTTCAGCTGTCATCCACGGCGCAGGATTATGCTTAATTTTAATACGCCGAATAGGGGCATGCATATTATAGAGATCTAACACTGTGGCATTGAAGCTGTTAACCTTTTCATCAATACTGGTGGTTTCGATAACGTTAGTCCAGTCAATATCACCAGCATCTCGTTTCAAAGCCTCCAGGTCTACGCTATTAAAACTCCGAAGAAAACAGAAACGAGGCTTACGTTTCGGGGGTCGGATACGATACGAGAGGTAAATGAGGTCATGATAAGAGAAGGTTGCAGTGAGCTGCCCAAACTCAGCAACATTGGGAGATGAAGAAACGATCATTAAGTCAAGAAGAGAAGGCGTACAATTGGGGAAGTTATGTGTTGCAGAAAGAGGTAGAATTTCAAGGTTAAAAGAGGATAAAAGTGAACGCAGTTTGTGTGAACGTGAATCATTTTTTATTAAACATGTATTAAAATCACCCATTAGAATAACATGGTCGTATGATGGGCAAACATTATTTAAAGAGGATTCTAAGGAGTCAAAATAGTCAACATGAAGGTTGGGAGAGTAAACCACAGCAAGCAATACATTAGTATGATTTACGGTGATCTGTAGAAACAATGATTCAGCCGACCCAGAGTACTGAGATGGAGACGAACTTACAATTTTATGCGGAATATCGGCGCGTATGTACATGGCAACACCGCCACCACCCTTGCCAATCCTGTCATTTCTGACAAGATCAAAACCAGGAAGTGCGTAGTGCGAAGAAAGGAGTGAGGGCTTGAGAAAGGTCTCAGATATTAAGAGTGCATCAAGATGAGCACTGCTAAAGGATGCCAGAAGATCGGAATGGTGGGCGGGAACACTCTGAGCATTAATATGAGCAATGTGTAGATTATTAGGATAGTTAGAAAAAAGAGTGGAAATATTGTCACGCAAAGTATGAAGCGAAGGCTCACTGTCCGCACTAACGTAGCTACAAGTCGAGGAAGAACAAGAGAAAAAACTGTCATTTAAGTCAACTGGAATATTCATAAATATAATAAATATAATTAATAAATAAATATATTAACTAAAAACTACTATACCTACAAAATAAACGGCTGGTTCTCTAAAACATAACCACCCTAACTCACCAGTTTGTTGGAAGAAATTGAACAATAATAGCAAAACAAAAACATTAAAAAGAAAGTAGACACGAAAAACAAAAAAAAAACACAAAAAAAATTGCGTAACTCGGAACACACTCGTAATGCACAATGACACTAACACACATTTTTAGGTGAATGGAACGCAACTCGTTACGCTAATGTCATTTCAAATTGACACTGACAGTACTGACAGTAAACATTATGAAGCTTCAGCTAACGACAAGAGATTACTAAAAACTAAATAAAAAAAATACTCTGAAGGTGGTACACAGAACAAAATTTGTTAAAAGTACCGACTGCATTCAAATGTTCAGAACATAAGAAACGCACTCGAACAATGCGATGCGACTGATTTACAGGAAACAGCAACATTAGTTACGCCGGCGCGCCTTTCTTTGGCCTCTAGGTGTAGCGACAACTTCGGTGGGGCTTACATGCTTAGGAGAAGCACCACTTGTATCCTTGGGGAACCGTGAAACTAGTGCTCGAAGTTCAGCCGGTGTCTCAATCTTGTGACGCTTGCCATCGGACGTGATGATCATTATCCTGCCCTCCACTGACCAGCAGTTCGCCATCCCAAAATGCTTGCGCGCGTCCATGAATGTACTGTGTCTAGTGTGCGTCAAGAATTCAGAAATAGTGATGCCAGTACCCTTTAGTATTTTCTTGGTCTCCCATATCAGGTGTCGGTGCTCAGTGGCGTAAAGCCTCACCAATATAGGTCTAGCTTTACCTTGTGATGAACCCAAACGGTGGCAGACATGGATACTTTCTTTTCTAACCTCAGACAAGCTCATTTGATTGGTTATAATTTTGTGAACCACATCATTCAACTTTTCATTCTGTAGCTCAGCGACACCATGAAATAGTAAAACCTTTCTTCTCATCAAAGTTTCATGTCTGTCATATCCGTGGGAAAGCAACTCAATTTGTGTTTTAAACTTTGAGAGAGCCTGCCAGACAAAAGTTTTAAATTCAGTGAACTCACGCGACAGTGTTGTTATGTCAGCTGATGCTGGTTCAGGTCCAGAGGATGCATTCAGTAACTTCTTCTCATAGTCATCCATACGTGAGTTGAAGTGCTGCTCCAGATCTTCCAAACTTGATGCCATTTTAGATTCCATAGTAGATAGTAGATACAAGAAAAGTGAATATAGTTATGGAATGTGATGTCACAGAGACTTGAAAATAAAAGAGAGTGAGAGTTGGGTGGTTAATAACAATAATATATAATTAAAACATCTAAAAATTAATTGAAAATATATAAAAATTAATTAAAACTTGGAGTAACCAAAATAAGAGTATTAACCCTGTGTCTACCCACACAGCGAAAAAAGTACTAGTGACGGCCACCGACTACTAGTGGCGCTCATCGACTACTAGTGACGACCACCGACTACTAGTGGCGCTCACCGACTACTAGTGACGGCCACCGACTACTAGTGGCGCTCACTGACTACTAGTGACGGCCACCGACTATTAGTGGCACTCGCTGACTACTAGTGACGGCCACCGACTACTAGTGGCACTCGCTGACTACTAGTGACGGCCACCGACTATTAGTGGTGCCCACCGACTACTAGTGGTGCTCATCGACTACTAGTGACGGTCACCGACTACTAGTGGCGCTCACCGACTACTAGTGACGGCCACCGACTATTAGTGGCACTCGCTGACTACTAGTGACGGCCACCGACTACTAGTGGCGCTCACCGACTACTAGTGACGGCCACCGACTACTAGTGGCGCTCACCGACTACTAGTGACGGCCACCGACTACTAGTGGTGCTCACCGACTACTAGTGACGGCCACCGACTACTAGTGGTGCTCACCGACTACTAGTGACGGCCACCGACTATTAGTGGCACTCGCTGACTACTAGTGACGGCCACCGACTACTAGTGGCACTCGCTGACTACTAGTGACGGCCACCGACTATTAGTGGCGCCCACCGACTACTAGTGGCGCTCATCGACTACTAGTGACGGTCACCGACTACTAGTGGCGCTCATCGACTACTAGTGACGACCACCGACTACAAGTGGCGCTCACCGACTACTAGTGACGGCCACCGACTACTAGTGGCGCTCACTGACTACTAGTGACGGCCACCGACTATTAGTGGCACTCGCTGACTACTAGTGACGGCCACCGACTACTAGTGGCACTCGCTGACTACTAGTGACGGCCACCGACTACTAGTGGCACTCGCTGACTACTAGTGACGGCCACCGACTATTAGTGGTGCCCACCGACTACTAGTGGTGCTCATCGACTACTAGTGACGGTCACCGACTACTAGTGGCGCTCACCGACTACTAGTGACGGCCACCGACTATTAGTGGCACTCGCTGACTACTAGTGACGGCCACCGACTACTAGTGGCGCTCACCGCCTACTAGTGACGGCCACCGACTACTAGTGGCGCTCACCGACTACTAGTGACGGCCACCGACTACTAGTGGCGCTCACCGCCTACTAGTGACGGCCACCGACTACTAGTGGCGCTCACCGACTACTAGTGACGACCACCGACTACTAGTGGCGCTCACCGACTACTAGTGACGGCCACCGACTACTAGTGGTGCTCACCGACTACTAGTGACGGCCACCGACTATTAGTGGCACTCGCTGACTACTAGTGACGGCCACCGACTACTAGTGGCACTCGCTGACTACTAGTGACGGCCACCGACTATTAGTGGCGCCCACCGACTACTAGTGGCGCTCATCGACTACTAGTGACGGTCACCGACTACTAGTGACGGCCACCGACTACTAGTGGCGCTCACCGACTACTACTGACGGCCACCGACTACTAGTGGCACTCGCCGACTACTAGTTTTCAAAATCAAAATTCATTTATTCAAACTAGGCTGATAATCAGCACTTTTCGAAGGTCAAAATTTACTTTACCTACTTTACTACAGTGAAACTTGGTTAACTGGGACTTGGATAAGTGAGAAACCTCTTTAACTGGAACTCATACTGGGGTCCCATGAGACAGATTTGAATATCTGAGACACATTTAACCAGTGATGGCCACCGACTATTAGTGGCGCCCACCGACTACTAATGGCGCTCATCGACTACTAGTGACGGTCACCGACTACTAGTGGTGCCCACCGACTACTAGTGGCGCTCATCGACTACTAGTGACGGTCACCGACTACTAGTGGCGCTCACCGACTACTAGTGGCGCCCACCGACTACTAGTGGCGCCCACCGACTACTAGTGGCGCCCACCGACTACTAGTGGCGCTCATCGACTACTAGTGACAGTCACCGACTACTAGTGGCGCTCACCGACTACTAGTGACGGCCACCGACTACTAGTGGCGCTCACCGACTACTAGATACGGCCACCGACTACTAGTGGCAATCGCCGACTACTAGTGACGGCCACCGACTATTAGTGGCGCCCACCGACTACTAATGGCGCTCATCGACTACTAGTGACGGTCACCGACTACTATTGGCGGCAACCGACTACTACTGGTGCTCACCGACTACTAGTGGTGGCCACCGATTATTCGTGCGACCACTGACAATCTCCGTTTGCGCGGTACCAAAGGGAAGTGGCGTGCGACCACAGCGTGCGACAATCACCGGTGGCAGGGATCCGTTTGCGCAGAGTGTAAGTGTATTTGTAGCTTTAAACCGGTGGGTCCTCTTTATAAAATAGATATGAATTAGCTTCATCCACTGATCAAGTTCCCGATGTTGCTGACGATTCCGTCGGTATTCACGTACTGGGCGCCCTCCGTGCCCAGCCCGAAAGGAGCTGCTCCGGCCGTCTGCAGGTAGTAGGCGCCTCTCGTACCCGGGTGGGTCGCGTATCCCATCAGGCTGGAAGCAGAAATAGGCAATTAGGTGCGATAATATTGACTCCACCCTCAGCTGCATACGGTTAGACAGGAAGGTAACCATGCAGAACGCCGTTGGGTAAAGGCTAGGTAGATGTTGATATAGTGCAGGGGACCGAAGAGCTAGATTCGGTTACAATGTCAGGCAAGTGTTATTAGTTATTTCCATGAGAAATTTCTCAATAGCAGCCACGGAGTCTGAATTATGTTTTCGGTTGATGTCTTGCCCCCTATGGCATTTCAGAAGGGGTATCCCCCTTATGTTTTGTGTTATGTTCAAAGTCTTAACTTGAACTGGCGCAATGTGGATGCAACTCGGCTTTATCCCACAGGGAAGTTTAGTACCGACGTTAGGTTCAGTTAAGTTGGGGCTGCCTGTTTTTCGAAAGAGATACCTCGACCCTGGACCGCTAAGAAGAAACATGGGTGGTTATTAATCAGTAGAAGTCTGACATTCCCTTCCACTCCAACAAAGGGTTCTGTTAAGCGTGTTAAGTACTTCTTCTTACCTCAAGTCATCATAATCGCACTGTCCAGTCTTGAATCCTTGCCAGTCGGGACAGCTGGCGGCGACGAAGGCCTGCGGGTTGATGACCGACTCCGCGAACAGCAGCCAAGCGCGGCTGTGACTGCACGACGCTTGTAGTAAGGTGGGAAGGCAGTTCGGCTGGTTGGAGCCCGAGTTCGGGTAGAAGTCTACGTGACCTGAAAACGGGAATTTGCTGGTTTAAAAGATTGTCACACGTTAGGTTCTTAGGTTGGGCAAAGTTTAATTGAATTTTCCATTAGAAAATCAGCTTGCCAAAAGATGGCGTGCCTGGTTATTTTATGGGAGTTAAAAAAGAGTTTTCATAAAATAGTGTTGTGTACATGATTTCTGAATTTATTTAGAACTGGCATGAGTTCAACAAAATTCAACTTAGAAACCGTATGTAAAATACTCCTCTAACAGTTGTCAAAAAACACGTTGAGTTTGTGGTTTCCACAATCCCACCAAACGAACTAAAAGAATTGTGAAATACACGTTCTGTCTTGAAAGCTATGATCAACATAAACCACCTTCACTATCCAACTCACCAATTTGGTCATCCAGTCCATAGACCCCGGCATCAGTATGTATGACGTCAACGAAATCAGCGTCATTGATGTTCAGCCTGAAGGTCATGTTGACGTCAGTGAAGCAGGGGCCCGCGGGGTCCAGGCCAGAGATCCGGCCCACGCGTTGGCCTGTCAGCGCCTTGAAGGTTTTGCCAGCGAACCCTGAGATGTGGCTCCCGAGGCTGTGGCCTATCAGGTGGATGTTTGATGGGTTGAGGCCAGCTGGAAAGAAGAAAAAAGAAATTAAGCAATGAATTTATGGAACGTGTGGTTTACCATGTTTGCTCAAAATTGTCTGATCGTAAAAAAATATATTCGCAAAAAAAAAAAAAAAAATTCATTTTGCAAGTGAGAATCTTTGTCATTACGGCCGACCACTAGGAACCGAGACCCAGTTATAAATGCCCACGTGAATTAAACGACATTTTTCAATACATTTATTAGTGACTTACGAAGAAATATGTAGGTATAATAGCAGAAAGGAAATAATAGTACATTGTAATACAAGGGCCTAAAATGACCCATTATATACGAGGTAGTTTTACTACCGAGCTTTAGCGAGGTAGTAAATAGGAACCGAGTTATAATGGGATTTTAGCGCCGTGTGTTACACTGTACTTTTCACTACGATTGCGAGATAATAAAATAACCATGTTCAATATGAGTTTATTTTATTAATTTAATTCAATTTAATAATACAATTCCAAAAATTTCGGGCCAATGCCTTTTTTTTATTTCTTCTGTAGCTGCAATGCAACGCACACATTCTACCAAAGAGTTCGGCATTCAGCGCGTTTAGTTCCATTTTTAAAAATAAAACATTTTTTTTTACTTGAAACTACATCACGCACCAGCTGGCTGAACAAGTTGTCTTACGAGATTTACTTTTAGCCCTAGGGCAAAATATGCAATTTTAGGCCCGCTCTGGTATGCTATTATGACGTTCTTTTTGAGCAAGAGGAGTGAAAAAGTAATTTGTCATAATAAATCATGAAATTATGACGATGACCACAGTATATATCGAATATCGTTAGGTACTTACAAGAAATAATAAACATGCCATGGTAAAAATCCCGTTTTAAGTATTAATGATAGAAAAGGCAATGCGCAAGTCTGATTTGACACTAATTCCTCAACTTCAAATGATCATATCAGAAACCGGTTTTCCGCTTAGAAATAGAACTAAAACGTTGAACTCACCTTGAACCAGTGCAGCCAGTAGCTGCCCCAACTCCTCGCCGATGAAGCGCACCATGGTGGTGGAGCGCAGGTACATCCAACCGATCAGAGAGCTCGCGTCCAGAGCCAAGATGTTGAAATCACCTGATGAGGAACAAACATGGTGATTAAAACCAGCCCATGTACCATTTGGCAGATTCTGTCGGAAGCAGTTCTTCCAGAAGTTGTCTAGTTCAATAAAATTCATGATCAGTCTGTTGTACGATCCCACAGCTGGGCACAGAACTCTTCTAGGAAGAAGAGTTCTGTGTGAATTACGACCCACTCCCTCTCTCAGTGTGGATCCAGTGAGGGTAGTGGACGTCGCAGGTCTTCGAGTTGTAGGACATGTTAGTTTTCTCACAATTTTTCTTCACCGTTTTGAACCAGAGAAGAAATCAAATAAATTACAGTGGGGCCAGTCATCTATAATAAAATACCTCATAACTACAAGGAAGAATCGTTAAGCATGTTTAAAAAGAGGCTTACATCCTTACTTATAGATAAATGTTACTATTCTATAAAAGATTTTTTAAATGATAAGAGTCTATAATGTTATTTTGTTTTATTCTATTTTATTTGAATGATAAGAGTTGATTATGTTATCTTAATTTATCCCATTATATTTGAATGTTTATGATTTTTTTTATAGATTTAATATTTTTTTATATTGAATTTAATTATGTAATTGTCGAGTTATCAATTATTTGTTAATTTTAGAAGAAAGTTTGTTGTTGTTTATTTATTATGTTGTATAGAACGTGAGCGATATGTGTCTGTATTTTAATCCACGATTTCATTTTATCTCTTTGTTATTTGATTGTTTAGTCTTGTTGTTAGTTGAGTATATATACTTTCTTTACTTTTTGCATGCCGTAAGGTAGAGTGTGTTGAAACTGTTTTACAATGTTACCATCTTATTTTGTACACATATTCTTGGCAAAATAAATGATTTCTGATTTCTGATTTCTGATTTACAGAATGCAAGAGCTTTGCTTTCTTTGCTGGCTTCGCAAGAGGCGTAACTGGTTATATGTATGATTTATGATCTAATAGCCAAATCTACTGTTCTATGTATAATTTATTACCTTGACTCAGGAAAGCAGTACTGAGGCTGGCGAAGCTACTCTTCGAGGGATCATCAGTGAATCCGTGAATGTAGATCTTGAGCGGTTTCTCAGGGTTGAACCAGTCCGACTTGGGGATCAGCGCCGGGGCTGCATCCAGCTTGTATGTCACGCTCACATCTCTGGAAAACGAGGAGATTACTTTGAGCTACCTTCCTTTTTACCAAATGGTATTATATTACCTAGTACTAACTTGGTTGTGGAGGTCAGATATTCAGCTGCATCCAGTTAGACTGGAAGCCGACCCCAACATAGTTGGGAAAAGGCTAAGCAGGCAGATGACGATGACTTTGAGCTTCTACATATTTGAAGAGTTAGGATGTCTTTACCTGCTCACCTATTTTCATTGCCTGTTGTGTAATGGTTCGCTAAAATTAGACCTGTGTTTGTTTGTTATAGACTTGGCATGTTGCTGACATCTACTTGAGGCGCGCGTGGAACACCGACCGTCAACGGAGTGACCCCCCCGTTGCAGCGCCTCCGCGCGCCATTCATGCAGGCGCGCGAGGACTAGCACCTCCATAACTGATCTACCTCACAGAGTTATCAAGTAGCTGCACTCACCTGGTCATAAAGCTCAGTTTCAGGTCACTCATGTTGGGTTCTGTGTTTGAGTTGTTGTATGACTCGTAATCCACTCCCAGCAGTGCCTTCACGTTATTACCTGAGAAAGATGATATATAATTGCATGTTATTATGTGAATTCAAATTCAGGAGCTAGCAGAATTTTCCTCACATTTGTTGTAGGATATGATACCCGACACCCGCTTCTACAGGGTGTTTGTAAACGTACCATTCACGACGCCGTCAACCAAGCATAATGTACTAACATCAAACTAAGTAACCCTAAAAAATGATTGCTGGGAAACATTTTTTTTTTAAGTGAAAATTCACGTTTTACGGTAAAACTAGCACACTTAACATTGTGCTAATTAATGCTTTGAATAGTAAACTGGTAATGGAGGCCATTAAAGTATAGTTATTACCTTAAAAATTCGGGAAAAATTCTCAACTTCCCTAGTGGACACTAAGTACGTAAATTTATACTGTACTTACACTGACTAAATCCGATCGACACGAGAGTCTTCTTAATGGGGTTTGCGAAGTCTGCAAGCTCCTTGGTGACCCGTTCTCTGAACGAGTCGAAGAAGCCCTGCTCTAAGGCCGCCGTGGACACCCATAACGCTGATACGAAGATAATCAAGCAAGACTTCATCTTGATAGGAACCTGGAAGTGTTAAGATATGGATTAGAAATAGAACCAAGTTGACGATCTCTATCTTTTTATTACTTCTACTGTCTTAATAAAATCGTAAAACCGCTAAACCGCTGAACGGAAGCATGGCTGGAGTGTATAACCAAAGTGAGCACAGAGGAATGATTTCTGAAAATTCTGTTGTTGGTTCAGTACAGAAACTTATGGACGCTACCGAAAGCGCCAAACTAGAGGCTCAGTTCTGGGCCGACAACCAATTTTATTCTTGATACACTCTGTATTCAGTCAATAAATGTATTCAATTCAGTCTGTATGCCAATGTATTCAGTCGGTAATAGTCCAGTGGACAAAATAGTGACAAGAATATTAAAAATTACCATCAGAAGCTACTTCGATTTACTGAAAATATAGGCTTTGCAAGACCACTCTACTTTGATTTTGCACAAGAATAAACCTACCTCATTTCAAACAATCTGTAAGAAGTGAACTGCAAGTACTTAACTTAGTAAATCCGAGTTCTAGTGCCTATATAGTTTACGAAACATTACAATGCACAAAAACACTCAACCGAACAGTTTATAGAGCTATACAGCACTCACTCTTATAAACTCAGCCCTAATCGCCTCTAACTTGGCTATAAAAACAAAGCAGTCTTTATTTAAAGTTAAATTAAATAACAAACAACCTAAACAACTGAAGTGTAGGAAAGGAAGTAAAAACAAAACGAGTTCGATTATGCCGTAGTTTTAGAATGTACAGACTACAACAAAATTCTACCGGAAGATACCTTGAAATTGTTAGTGGGAAAGCCTATTTTTTTTTTACAAGCCCGCCATGTTCTTTCCAAACCACTGTAACTCCTGAAAGTCAGAATCAACAGTGGCGACCACAAGAAAAGCGCCGAGACAATGAAACTCGACGAAGTCCCAGAGGTTTCTCTGGGACTTCGTCGAGTTTCATTGTCTCGGCGCTAGTTAAATTGTTTAATTTAACTGTCTATTGGATTCCGCAACGAAGATTATCAGAAAAGAATAGCGGAGGAGTAGGAAACATAATTTCTACTTCACTTGGGAAAGCCTATTATAAGTTATATTTATAACTCTACTGCATCAATGACCAGATATAAATTAATTAGTTACTGGCTCCGCTAAGGTTGTTTATTATTATCTAATGGGACCGTATATAGACGTATGTAGGTACAGCCAGATTATGCTCTACCCATGTATACAGTCTATGGTTTAAACACGTGTGATCCTCAAATAAATATTCACATTCCGGTTTTCCAAACATGATAAATCGATAATTATGCTAATATTATTAATAGACGTAGAGTGTGCTCTGTTTATTATAATATGCCCAATTTGATAGCATTTCCTCCGCAAAAAATTTAATAACTCGGCTTATATTTAAAATGTTAAATATAATTATCATGCACGCACGAATAATGTATCTTTCTATCAGTGACATATTAAGAACTGGATATTTTTTACCGGAGATTAACCCTTACATACAAACTTACAAACAAAAAATGTTACCTCTTTAATAATAGTATAGATGTCGGCCACATTGACAACATCAAAAAATTCAAAAGAGCTTATAATTAACAAACACAAAGCCCTTCTGTTGGGCTTCGCCGCAGTCGGGTAAAAAGTTTTTTTAAAAAGAAAACTTCCTTACCTTTCGATTTCCTGTTCCAATTCAAAATAGTATTAACTTCAAGAGCACAGTCCTACTGGACAGTTCACGACACACTGACCGGAAACAGGCCAACGAACTAGTTATAATTATTGGTGTGAAGGAAAATATTACCTTTTATATCTATTTGAGAGAGGTTCGCAATTAATATGAGAAGGTGTGACGTACGCGAATCGTCACATGTCAAGTGACAAACTTAGTGACGATTTCGGAAGAACATCGTGTATTAGGTACGTGTCATTGATTGAGTTCAAAATCGAGTTCAAGTTTCATTATCAGTTTAAGTTCATTACATATTCTACATTGACCTCCACAATTTAGCTACTGATATGATTTTCTTCACACAGGTACACACGGCTACACATCAAGCTATACAAAACCAGTTAATCTTGGCCTCACTTTAATAGATCTTTTCGCACAATGAACGATCAGATTATACTGGTTTTGTATAGCTTGATGTGTAGCCGTGTGTACAGCAATCTAATTGAGTCAGCCGACGACAAGTTTGGCATTTTCAGTAGCGTCCTCTTGTGATGTGCAAACAGCAGACAAGCTGCTCCTAGACAGAGTCGAAAATACGATACACCCCTTGGTGAGACAGGTTGTTAGGCTTCTAATTACCCATAACCGTAACGTCCTAGAATTATTGTAGGACCTAAAAGGTCAGATCTTCAAATGTATCACAATCATCTTCCACAGCCCGACTGTATCCACTGCTGTTGACTGTTACAAGCCTCTCTTTGCGTGTGTCAAGCTCCACGCTCTTGTGCCAGCCTTATCAAGGATATACCCGCGATGGATTGAAGAAAATGTCATCTGCTCATTTCTACGGTCTGATACTGATTGATACTGTGTCACCCACGGCTGGGCAAGGGCCTCTCCCCATGAATTCCATGTGTTTTAGTTGTGGCTCCAGAAAGTGGCTATTTTGGCCTACAGCTCATTGGGCATCTATGCTACAGGCTACTATATTAAAATAACAGGTAGGTATAGCTAGAAACCTATTACTGTTATTTTAATATATTAGAGATGTTTCCTGACTAAACAAAATATGATTCTGTTTAGTCCGTCAGTTAGATCGAAAACTATTGGATTCATGTGTTTTTTATCAAATTAATAAAAATATACGAAGATAAAACACGTCAAAGATCATGATTGCAAAATGACGTCACACGAGTTTTCACAGTACCTACTGTATCGTCTTCATTGTTTGTTTACGTGAAAAAATAAGAAATATGTGTCCAATATTTTTTTTAAATCTATCTAACGGGCTAATTCGTTTTTTTTTTGTCAACCACCCTATTATGTATACCGGTTATCCGAATAATCAGCTGTTGAAAAGTTTTTAATTTTCCTCTTTGATAAATTGTATCAACGCTTGTAAAATAAGGCGTTGAGACATGAGAAACGGTTCAAACCATTTCTTACCAGCTGCAAGATTTAAAAAAAGTATGTTTACTTATGACGTATTTTACGTATTCACGGCGTATTATACGTTTTCACTACGTATTTTTACAATACGTATAAATGACGTAGATTACATAATGTAAGTTTTCCTTATTATTAGATATCTAGCCTTTCCCCAACTACGTTATGTTACGTTACGTTGTTGGCCTTTCTACAAAGGGTTTGTGAACTAGGAAAATCTAATAATTAATCAAACAGACGCCTTTTTCCTGTAAACGTCATAAATATTTCTGTTTTTCCGTCAGGAATTTTTCATTAGCAATAACGGAAGTATGTCCGTTTGATAACAATATAGTTGAAAGAGCCAGGGTAGCCCGCGAAAATCAAATTCTCTTTCGTAGTTTTGCAATTTGCAGATCTATTAAAATATGATTTGTGACCGCAAAAAATATGGCTTAGCTTATACTCGTATTAAAATCATCGATACGACACTCCAAGTTAAATTATTCCCACTGAATGTCTATTTCATGCAGTCGTTACAGGTAGTCGGTGACCTGAAAGTCTGACAACCAGTCTTTCCAAGGGTTTAACTGGGTTGTGGAGGGCAGATAGGCAGTTGCTCCATAAAAAATACTGGTTTTCAGCTGCATCCGGTTGGACTGGAAGCCGACCGGATGCAGCTTTAGTTGGGCAAAGGCTAAGCATTCATGCATGAAATAGTCATTCATCACCTGCCTGCATCAATGTTTTTTTTTTAACAATGTTTCGTTTTAATGGCATCTTCCAAGTCAACCAACCAGGATGGCTTGGAGTCAGGGGCAAAATAACTTAATATATAAACTAAGCGAATACACGCTAGAGGGCACCCTCTGTGGGGTACGAGCCAAGTTTTAGGGCGACGCTGGGGAAAGATAACAAAGTGACAGCCTGGATCTAAATGATTACGGGCTGATTTAAAACAGGCTCTTAGTATTCGGATAAGTGGTACACACTTATAAAAATAACAGTTATAGGTAGGTAGAAAAGCCCAATGAGCTGTATGCCAAAATAGCCACTTTCTGGAGCCCACAATCAGAAGGCATCGCGGCAGACCTCGTAGAAGATGGCGGGACGATCTGGACAAGACTAGCGACCAGTGGTCAACAAATGAAACTCATAGAAGTCATGGGAAGAAACCTTTGCCCAGCAGTGGAATACTTGATGAGGCTGGCTTATGAGCGTGGAGCTTGACATAAGCAAACAGAGGCCTATAACAGTTTACAGCAGTGGATACAGTCGGGCTGTGGAAGATGATTATGATACATTTGAAGATCTGACCTTTTAGGTCCTACAATCATTCTAGGACGTTACAGATAAGGGTAGTTAAAAACCTGATTAGTCTGACCACCTGTCTCATCAAGGGTATCGTATTGTTGACTGCCTAGGAGCAGCTTGTCTGCTGTTTGCACATCACAGGAGCTGATGGACGCTACTGAAAGTGCCAAACTTTTTAACAAATTTTGGGCCGACTTAATTTAGATTCCTGTACCTGTGCGAAGAAGTTCATATCAGTAGGTAGCTGAATTGTAGAGGTCAGTTAGGTAGAATATGTATTGAACTTAAACTGATAATGAAACTTGAACTCGATTTTGAACTCTACAACTCCAATGCACGAATGTTTTTGACTTGGCACTTGACATGTGACGATCCCCCACACGTCACACCTTCTCATATTAATTGCGAACCTCTCTCAATTAGATATAAAAGGTAATATTTTCCGTCACACCAATAATTATAACTAGTTCGTTGGCTTGTTTCCGGTCAGTGTGTCGTGAACTTTCTAGTAGGACTGTGCTCTTGAATTTACTATTTTAAATTGGAACAGGAGATCGAAAGGTAAGGAAGTGTTCTTTTTAAAATGCCATTTTTAATTACGTTTGCGCCCTTATAATTTTTTGTGGAAGTCGCGGGCGTAGCGCACCACGGCACCACTAACGTTAATCGTCTCGAGGCTATTAATAATATTAGCATAATATTATCGATCTATTATATTCAGAAAACCGGAACGTGAATATTTATTTGAGGATCACAAGTATATACATGAGATAATATACAATCTTGGCGGGGCTTAATTGAGTATCTAGGGGCACAGCCGTACCATTCTTTTCTCGAAACAGTTCAGGCCATTTTCGACCTCCTATAACTTTGTTGTGGTTATAACTAGAAGCCTGAATTTTCAATACTTATTGAGTAATTTATCGGTCCATTGATGCAGTAGAGTTTTTATAATAGTCTTACCCCCAAAAAACTTCAAGCTATCTACCGATAGAATATTATAGTTGTCTGTGCTTCCGGCATATGAAATGATCAAGTTAGTATTAATCAAACTCGTTTTGTTTTTACTTCCTGCCTAACAGCCTAGGTAAAGGTACTTGACCTAGGGTTAGCTTTTTGTTATTTAATTTAAGTTTAATTATAGACTGCTTTGTTTTTATAATCACGTCAAAGGCGATTAGGGCTGAGTTTGTTGTAAGAGCGAGTACGGAAACTAACTATAAAATGTTCGGTGACTGTTTTTGTGTATTGTGAAGTTTTTAAGCGACTTCCAAAAGGAAGAAGTTCTCTATTCATGTGTATGTATTTAGTATTTTACAGATATCTCCGTCAATTGTAGACCGATTTTGAAAATTATTTTCTTGTTTGGTAAACTAGACAGTATAATACTAACCACGACTAACTGTAGTTCATCTCTTACAGATTGTTTGAGACCTACCTCGTGGTAGGTCTATTCTTGCGCAAAATCCAAGTAGAGAGGTCTTGCAAAGCCTATATTTTTTCAATAAATCGAAGTAATATCCTTCTGATATTATTTTTTAATGTTCTTGTCACCATTTTATCACCTGGACTATTGTTTCGATTTATTGACTGAATAGATTGGTTATGCTCTCGCGTCAAGAATTGGTTGTCAGCCCAGAACTGAGCCACTACTTTGGCGCTTTCGGTAGCGTTCATCAGCTCCTGTAATGAACAAACTACAGAATTTTCAGTAATCATTCCTCGATCATTGCTTAACTGCTTAGGTACTTTGGCTATGAAATGTCGTCATGCTTTCAGACATTGGTTTACGATGTGCGGTTTTCCGGTTACTATATATATATAGAAGATTAAAAGGTAGAGATTGTCAACTTAGTTCTATTTCTAACCCCTTTATTACTTCCAGGTTCCTCTCAAGATGAATACTTGCTTGATTATCTTCGTGTCAGCGTTATGGGTGTCCACGGCGGCCTTAGAGCAGGGCTTCTTCGACTCCTTCAGAGAACGGGTCACCAAGGAGCTCGCAGACTTCGCAAACCCCATTAAGAAGACTATCGTGTCCATCGGGTTTAGTCAGTGTAAGTAACTTTTTTTGTAGGGTAGGTAATCATCAAATGAATGGCAGTGTCAGACTTCTACTGACTAAAAACCACCCATGTTCCTTCTTAGCCCTTTGTGTCGAGGCCACAGTATCTCTTTCGAGCAACCCGCAGTCCCGACGGGAGTGTAAGTAGCTACAGTTTAAATTTACGTGTCCACTAGCAGAAGTTGAGAATTATTCCCAAGTTTTTTTTAAATATTAGTTTTTACGGTACGTCTTAACTTTACTTTAATGGCCTCCATTACCAGTTTACTATTCAAAGCTTTCATTAGCACATTTTTTTGAGTGTGCTACATTGAGTTTTACCGTGTGATTTTTCACTCTAAAAAAAAGTGGTCTCCCACCAATCATTTTTAAGGGTTACTTAGTTTGATGTAGGTACATAATGCTTGGTTGATAGCTTCGTGAACGGTACGTTTACACTCTTTAGAGACGGAATCTTATACTGCAAATGTGAGGAAAATTCTGCTAGCTCCTGAATTTAAATTCACATAATAACATGCAATTATTTATCTTCCTCAGGTAATAACGTGAAGGCACTGCTGGGAGTGGATTACGAGTCATACAACAACTCAAACACAGAACCCAATATGAGTGAACTGAAACTTAACTTTATGACCAGGTGAGTGCAGATACTTGATAACTCTCAAACTCAAAGCATTTGTTTCAATTATATCTTTACAGGCACTTTTGAATGTCAGAAAAAAACCAAATAAAACGATTCGAAGCTACTGTCACAGTCCATAATAATTGTGAAAGTACTGTTGTTGCCAATTCCAAAGCGTAGATCTCTACCTATAGAGAAGAATGGACAAAAAAACTCTCTAAGGATACCTACTCTTTTAAAACTCTGTTAGGCAGATCAGTTTGAAGAGCTGTGGGGTTGCGATCGTTTTCAGGAAAGAAATAAATATAATGTCCACCATTTGCTACGTATTTTGCCCAACTATCTTGAATCTGCTTCCAGTGGGTATTTTACATGGAGTGACTGCATAGCTGCCGTCCACAGCCCAGCTCGTATTAAACAATACCCCTTGGTTGCATGGTTGTCAGATTTGCGGGCCACGACTACCTATCGATTACCACGAACCATTACCTACACAACAGGCAATGAAAATAAGTGAGCAGCTAAAGACATCCTAACTCTCCAATAAGACAAATCTCAAAGTAATCTCCTCGTTTTCCAGAGACGTGAACGTGACATACAAACTGGATGCGGCCCCGGCGCTGATCCCCAAGTCCGACTGGTTCAACCCTGAGAAACCGCTCAAGATCTACATTCACGGGTTCACTGATGACCCCACCAAGGATAGCTTCACCAGCCTCAGTACTGCTTTCCTGAGCCAAGGTAAAATAGAACAATAACTTTTGGCTATTCATAATTTCAGCAGAAAGACGTTCACTGTTGGACATAGGCCTTTTCCAAGTGTCGCCACATTGACCGCTCCCGTGCGTCTAGCATCCAGCGGATAGGTCATCGATCTACCTAGTGGGAGGCCTTCCAACGCAACATCTTCCGGTTCGCGGTCGCCACTCCAGAACTTATAAGGCCCCAACGGCCATACGTTACAAAATACGGTCTACATTGTCTGGTTATAATCACCATATTCGTATTGTCATTAGGTGATTTTAACATCTTGGCCCTGGATGCGAGCTCCTTGATCGGCTGGATGTACCTGCGCTCCACCACCATGGTGCGCTTCATCGGTGAGGAGTTGGGCGAGCTACTGGCTGCACTGGTTCAAGGTGAGTTCAACACGCTATTACACGCTCATAACTTGCACGTCTTCTCACACATCGATCTCGCATAATAATATTATATATATGTATGATCTCAACATGAATGATCAAGTCAAAGTTTGACAAAAAAATTAGTTCTGTTATTTTATTTTTTCGTAGGTATGTGTATCTTGAAAACCATATTTTGATTCGCGTTGGCATTTGATAAGTACTGGGTCTCGGTTCCTAGTGCTTCTTCGGCGTTCCCCACATGCATGACAATGAAATTTTACTTTTTTTTTTGCGAATAATAACTTTTTGGGCAGACAATTTTGTGAAAACATGTTAAATTTGTATTAAATTCTTCCTTCCTTAAATTCAGTATTTAATTTCCTTATTCTTCTTTCCAGCTGGCCTCAACCCATCAAACATCCACCTGATAGGCCACAGCCTCGGGAGCCACATCTCAGGGTTCGCTGGCAAGACCTTCACGGCGCTGACAGGCCAGCGCGTGGGACGGATCTCTGGCCTGGACCCCGCGGGGCCCTGCTTCACTGACGTCAACATGACCTTCAGGCTGAACATCAATGACGCTGACTTCGTTGACATCATACATACCGACGCTGGGGTCTATGGACTGGATGACCAAATTGGTGAGTTGGATAGTGAAGGTGTCCGGTAACTTAGGTTTAAAAATCTCTTTTTGAAAATCGCTTTCTAAAATAACCAGACACACCATTACACACCATTATTGCCCAGCAGGTTTTCGAAAGCAGGTTTCGGTTAATAGAAAAACCAAATGATACTTTACCCAACCTAAGAAACTAACGTATGACAATCTTCTAAACCAGCAAAATCCCCTTTTCAGGTCACGTAGACTTCTACCCGAACGCGGGCTCCAACCAGCCGAACTGCCTACCCACCTTGATTCTAGCGTCGTGCAGTCATAGCCGCGCTTGGTTGCTGTTCGCGGAGTCGGTCACAAACCCGCAGGCCTTCGTCGCCGCCAGCTGTCCCGACTGGCAAGGATTCAAGACTGGACAGTGCGATTATGATGACTTGAGGTAAGAAGAAGTACTTAATAAGCGTAAAAGAACTTCACATTGTTACTTCCACGGAGAATGACTCCACATTAGTTCAAGTTGGGGTTTTGGACATAACTGTCCCCCTTCTGAAATGCCATGGGGGCAAGACATCAACCGAAAACATAATCCAGACTCCGTGGCTGCCGAGGCTGCGGGTTGTTCGAAAGAGATTCCGTGGTCCCGTATAATGCAAAGGGCTAAGACTGACTAAAAACCATTCATGTAAGGAACATGGATGGTTTTGTTTGGACTAAAACTCCGACTAAAACTCCGCTTCGCCCAGATATCATCAAATGGCTGCTCCCGGCGCCATTTGATGATATCCCACAGTTCAAAAATAAAGACGGTGTGGCTGCTATGGACAAAATTTCTGATAGAAATAACTATATAATATCACTTGCTCGACATTGTAATCGAATCTTGTACCCAGGATCTCATGTTCCGGCAGTAGCTCTTCGGTCCACTATACTAGATCACCATCTACCTAGCCTTTTACTCAACTGCGTTCTGGTTGGCTTCCAGTCTATCTGAATGCAACTGAGGATGGAGCCAATTTTAATCGTATTCATTGCTTATTTCTGCTTCCAGCCTGATGGGATACGCGACCCATCCGAGTACCAGAGGCGCCTACTACCTGCAGACGGCCGGAGCAGCCCCTTTCGGGCTGGGCACGGAGGGCGCCCAGTACGTGAATACCGACGGAATTGTCAGAAACATCGGGAACTTGTTCAGCGGATGAAGATAATTCATAATTATTAATCCAGTCATTTTAGCCATTTTGAACCCCAATCTGCGGAATAATTCCTAGTGGGCTGAATTTTTGTATAAACCTATAAAGTCGCATAATCACCGCTCTACACCGAAACCGATTGATTTTACAGAAAAATGCCAGTTCCATTTTTGTAGATAATTTTACTAGAAACAATATTATAATGATCGCGATTGACCTCCGAGCGATAGGTCGCGAGATATTTGCGAAAAACTGATTTTCGTGACCTTGATAACTTCTTTAGCCGACACGATATCAATGTCGATTATTCACATCTTCATTACAATGCCGTATTACAGGTATAATATGCAAAAATTCAGCCCACTAGGAATTATTCCGCAGATAAAACCTAAAATGACTGGTTTATCTCTAGTTGTTAAAAGGACCCACCGCTTTAAAGCAACAGACATACTTATGGTCCGCGTAAATGGACCACTACCACCGGTGGCGGTCGTACGTCACTTTCTTTGGTACCGCGCAAAAGTAGATGGTCACAGTGGCTGGCACTAATAGCCGTTAGCCGCCACTAGTAGCCGTTGGGCGCCACTAGTAGCCGTTGGACGCCACTAGTAGCCGTTGGACGCCACAGTAGCCGTTGGACGCCACTAGTAGCCGTTGGACGCCACTAGTAGCCGTTGGACGCCACTAGTAGCCGTTGGACGCCACTAGTAGCCGTTGGTCGCCACTAGTAGCCGTTGGTCGCCACTAGTAGCCGTTGGGCGCCACTAGTAGCCGTTGGGCGCCACTAGTAGCCGTTGGGCGCCACTAGTAGCCGTTGGGCGCCACTAGTAGCCGTTGGGCGCCACTAGTAGCCGTTGGGCGCCACTTAGGTATAGTATTCGGTGGGCGCCACTAGTAGTCAGTGACCGCCACTCGAAGTCGATGGCCGCTACTAGAAGTTGGTGGCCGCCACTAAAAGTCAGTGGCACTAGTCGTCGGTGGTCGCCACTAGTGGGAAGGGGGGCTGTGAGGGTAGTAGTGAGTAGCCGCCACCGGGGGCGTGTCGCCGTCACTGAGTCGCGAGTGGACGCCATTCGCTATGATGTTGGGCTAAGTGCGATTCCAGACAAAACATTTAAAAAAACATGTTAACAGCTTGGCTCCAGCCACCGGTGGCTGTGAAAACTGTGAAAAGTGGCCCGTTTGCGCGTAGTCTTAGAATACCATGTTAGTGTGCCATACCCTAAGTACCATGCCATGCCTGTGTTCAAAACAAGCTTAGAAATTGACAAAGTATTTTACCTACCTCTAGATATTTTAGTTCCTTATTTTAATTTAGATACCTACCTATTTGTTAAATAGTTGTGTCGTTCCTTAATCTGCTGTCAAATCGCAGGAACGATTAGTTGTTTTGATTGATGATAATTTATTTCAACTTTGATTCGACAGCAGATTGACAGAACGCCATCAGGATTTTAGGATATTTATTTTAGTTTACTAAAATAAATATACTAAAAGTACCTACAGGTACTTTTAGTATTATTTTAGAACAATTATATTAGTTTAATAAGTGTACTTTTAGTATTATTTTAGAACAATTATATTAGTTTACTAAGTGTACTTTTAGTATTTATTAGAGATAATAAGACTTGAAGACCTGTGAAACTGTTATCAGACCCATAATTTATTTATTTATTTAGGATCTCCAACAATAATGTCTAATGTCAATAATGTCTCATAATAGAGTGAATAGAAAAGACTAAGTTATTGTGAATGTTAACGAATCTTAAATATTACTAGGTAGATTAAATGTTTTTATTTTAGACAATAAAATGACTTTTATTTTTACTTATTTTTTTTTAGGTACCTACCTATATTTTTTTTAAATAAACTAGGATAGAAAAGTGTGGGAAGGGAACACCGGGGTGGGTGGTTTTTATCCAGTTGTAGTTTGAGAACTCTGAGACTCCTCCACTCACACCCGGAAAAAAAACAAAGCAATAAATCTTTTATAGCCTCGAGAGCTAGATTAGTGAATGCCACCTAACTTAGGTTTTTTATTTTATCGAATGATAATACATTTCGTATTAATTATGCAAATCAATAGTACAAACAGCTGTTTAGCAATTGTAATTAAATGCCTAAGGCCGCGCTCAGTTTGGACGCGTGTTCGTACGAATTTTACTCGTGTGTACACGCACGAACGATCCTAAACTTCCAAGTACAATGGGAGCGCACATACTGGATGCGAGTTAGTCGTACGTATAATTGGCCTAATTTGTATCATACGAAATTTATTTTGACATATCACTACGCTCAAGTACAAAACAACAAATTGCTCTCAAGAACAAAAGAAGTGACATGTAAAAATACCTAAATCTTATTACAAAGGTTCAAAACTCTGTTTTAAACGTGATACAAATCTGTTCTCTCCGATCCGGTAGGTGAAAGAACCCTTAGTCTCTATAACTGAAGTCATTGAGTATAGTAATTAAAGTCTATCTTCACATTGAACTTGGGAAACCGGTTCCCACAATTAATTTTATAGGTACTGTCACGCACACTCGTTTTAAAAACAGCTTCGTTGAATGAGTCGCCGCGTTTTGCCTTTTTCCCTTTGAATTGACGGCGGGGATTACAAACTAGTTTTTGTAATTATCTCGCGGTCGACACCGGGTAAACGATTTGCTTTTTTTTCATGGACACATAACATACACATCACGCCTGCAATCCCCGAAGGGTTAGGCAGAGGTGTATGTACCCATTAGTACACCACCCACATTTCGCCAGTTAATCTCATGTAATAGGGCCTATTGCCATCAACTGAACATAAGTCAAGTCTTCGTGGCAGCTACTTAAAAAATCCTAAATCACAAATCCAATAACACTTTGTCCGACCTGGGATTCGAACCCCGAACCTCATGCAAAGCAGTCGCGCTTGTGACCGCTAGACCAACGTGGCAGTCAAGTCAGTCAGACAGTTTATTTTATAGAGAGAAACAAAGGCGTTGATCAACCAAACGTATTAGGTACGTACCTACATCGAATAAGAATGATCAGCAGGGCTATTGCGTATCTTTTAAGACAGTGGCTAACGTAAAGTGTCCATAAATTAACTGTAAATTGGTTATGGTTTGGTACATTTTTTTTTTATTTTTATATTAACCATTTGACAGTTATTTGATAGACATAATTTACTCTTTGATAGAAGTTATCCACTGTCATTAAAGATACGCATAGCCCTGCTGAACGCGGGGAGAAACATGGGAGAAACCCACAACAGTTCGGACCCTGGACCTCGTGCTGTAGGTAACTTCCGAGCCTCTTTTTTTTTTGGTTTAATACCTGGGGTTTTGGCTTTCCCCTAAAGCCATATGATATAAAAGGAGTATCACTTTGAATGTAATTTCCTTATGAAAGTATTGGGAATAAGTTCAGGAAGTGAATGAGGCACATTCACTCGTTAGGATTCTAGGAAGAAGTTTCCATTAATATATTTTTTTGAATGGTTGTAAGGTTTTTACTGCATTGAGTTTCCTGCTGTGTCGGAAGTATCAATGTTAATAATTTTGTAACTACAGAAGCAGTTTTATCCTGGTGTATTTTAAAATGTATGAGTCATCTTAGATCTCAGTGAACCATTCTTAGTTGGCGTTAACGTGGCTGCTGAACTTGTTTTGGGTGAAATTATATTCATTTTTTTTATTTTCATACCTCACCAAAGCAGCCCGGGAGCTGGATTTGTGAGTTACTGACGACTATCAAGGGACAAGCATAATAATTATTAGCATTTTTCGATAACATCGACGTGCTGAGAAGAGTGGCGATAATTTCATATCTGTCACATTCATCATTTCAATCAATATTCTATATTGTCTTTTTGTATGATTACCTATGGGATGAAGAAAGATTGTAAGAAGACAAGAATAATCTTCTATTTCAGCGACTCGCCCCGATCTACGATAGACCCTAGCATCCATAAATATGCCCTAAATTCAAATAACCCTAAGGTGGGAAGGGACTCGTGGATTAAATAAAACTCGTATATAAAACAAAGCATTGTTTATTTGTAATACCTAACTCTCCTCGATACCGCTTACGGAGCAGGGCCACTCGATACAAAAATAAACATCTACAATAAATATAATAGCACTCCACTTGCATCCATTCTTACGAGACAGAGACTATTTAATTTTGAATGAAAATAGATTACACTGGCATTACCATTAGTAGGTTTTTATTAGCCATGGCAACTTTATACTTTCTTTTAAGATGTTTTCTGTTGATAATGGCGATAAAGTAGACCTAAGATCAGTTTATTTTACATCTTTATAATATTATTCCACCGGATTTGAAAAGTAATGCTTGTGGCAATCGTGAGTTCTTGTTGCACGATATAAAGATAAGTCTTTCATGTTATTTTAAGTCGTTTTCGACTCAGTAACGATATCATAAGAATGGAACATTTAGACTAAAATTAAGCTCTGTCTCATAACAACGAATAAAAGTGAAGTTGTAAATTAACACAAGGCAGAATATCGTGTACGGAACAAGAAACGAATGTCGACCATTTAACTTATTTTCATCAATGTTTCATTATCATGATGTCGACACTCCTTTCTCTATCCGTACGTTAAAATATCAACGTGAATATGTCATAGTCATAGACAGGATATAGACAAAGATTACAAATAATTGTGTAATAATTACATTGAATTGATACTCGACAGCATATTCAAGAACAAAAAATACAATAATAAAATGTCAAATTGATAAAAAATACGTAATGATTTAATATATTTACTTGAAACATTTATTTTTATTGCCATCAGGACGCTTATGTCCATTTTCACACTGTATGCATTATTACACTCATGGAATTTTAACTCTTAGCGATAACGTAAGAGTTGAAAATATAACTGTACGCTGTTATTCAGGCATACATTTAGGTTTCGCCTAGTTTAAGACGGACATCAGAAGTCACTGACGCCTAATGCCACCATCGATGTCGCATATAGACGTCATATTAAAGAATCAAGTAAATACACCAAATCATTACCCGCTAATACAGAAAATCTGATTTTAAACCAGCGTTGAAAACTTAACTCTAATACAAAATAATGTTTACGTCTAGCGTGTATGAAATATATTAATATTATAATAATAATAAATTGTACAATATCAGTATCATTCCAACTTATTTATTTCGGTTCAGTTTACTTTGCGAGTTACTAAACAAGATTTGTGCGAAGTTGTCAAACTAAAAACAAAACTACTGTACATTAGAAGAAAACCGGTTCGATCAGGTTTTTTTTTAATCGAAATTAATACAATATATTCATAACATGTTTCGACTATTTCCGCTCGCAAAGTAAACTCAACCGTTGAATAGAAATAACCTTAAGACAAAAATAATAATAAAAGAAACAAACACTCAGTGTCATGATGTAGCGTTTCCTACATTAAGTTTGTGAATGGAATGTCCCGCCGTTACTGACGACTGTCGGATGCAACAACTGTCAGATGCAACAACTGTCAGATGCAACAACTGTCAGGTGCAACAACTGTCAGATGCAACAAATGCTCGCCTGGTGGCCCGAACTTCTAACATTGACCGACTAAGCTTAGTTTACATTCTCGGGAGAACGACTGACACACACTGATATAATCAGAAAATAATATCATGAAGTAAAATAACGTGTTACGTTTTGTAACTGCTATTTTTTTACAACCTAAAAAAGTTCGGTTAAACCGGTAGAGACAGTTTGCAAACACCGGCCTCGTTACTAAATTATCTGTCAGAGTCCGGTGTGCCGAACTACGTCCATAATTTGTCCGGACCCGGTTGATCTAACCTTAAATTTACTTTTTTGTGTATAAAGGAAGGAATATATCGTGTTTCGTGTAATGCCAATCGTTCTCCGTTCGTCTTGCCAAAGCTGCCAAACTAATATTAAATATAAAATGGAGCGCCCGCCGCAGGGCACAATTACAAACGTACGTAACACTAGATCCTAAGTAGTAGCACCTAATGGTGAAATATAACGCCCGCTATATTATGTACAGAACTGTTAATAACGTGCTATTTTTAGCGTTATAAATAACGTTATTTTTATAACGTTCGAATAGTAAGCTAGCGGCTTTGTAGATTATAGACGATTTATTTAAGCCGTATAAGCTTCTTTTTTATATTAATTTTAACAACAAAATTTTACATTTAAAGTAAGAGAAATCTTACGAAATGATAATTATAACGGGTCTGTACGTAATAGAGGGAGCGAGTAGATATAATATAGTCCATAGCAACGTCAATAATATATCTTTTAACATATACTTCTGTAGTTCTCGATAAACATTTGTGATTCTTTCAACAATAAACCAACCTTGTTTTTTCAATATAGTTGTAACCCCTCGTTAAAGCATCACAAATCTATCGATAGATAACCGATTAGTCCCGCACTACATTGTATATCGACACTTTAAATAGAAGGGAGGAGAAAAAACAAATAATTTGTATCTTTTTATACCTAAAAACGGTGGTCTAACTCGTGTGACAATATTTTAAAGCTATTCCGTTGTAGAAAATTAGCTCGTGTTTCAACCTGGCTGGATGCAGACAATTTCGAGTTATTTTTTATTAAAAAGTCGTGATTTTTAAGGCTAAGGTACATGCATGATTGTTAATATAGAAAATCTACGAGATAAAAGTATTTTTTCACAGCTGTTTCAATTGGCAGTGATAGTTGTTCACCCAACTATATCCAAGCTAAATATAAAATGATTTGAGCAAGGTTTTATATTTTAAAAACATTATCCAGCCAGATTTGTCAAACACAAGGCATAAAATGATTTTTTTATTTAGTAATACAAAAACACTTTTTATATTTTTTTACTATGGCAACATTTATATCTCTACGAAGCTCTATGCCGTCCGGATTGATTGGATGCCTTAGACTAAGCTTAATTATAAAAAAAGAAAAATGCTGCAATACTTATGATAATATTTTACAATATAAAAATTGCATTTTCTCGGGGCGAAGGTGACTCGACAGAGACCCGTTATAGAAAAAACGAGTTATTTTTAATAATATTTTCGGAAATCATAGTTACTTTATTCAGGCCATTGCGATTCTATCAACATATCGACATATCGATACAACACTAATTTATATCGATATAATTATACAGTCTACTGTATATTTGAGTCAATGGCCGTAACTGTAACTACATAATAATATGAGCCTCCCCTCGCCCTTTATCGTAAAGTGCACGACGTGACAACATCAAATATTAAATATAATTAACACTTTATTAATTAATCAATATAAATGTTTGTTTTTAAATAACTTAGTGATTAATATTCGCATTGTTATCGCTTACAACTAGAGTATGTACGTACATATACATACAGGCCGAGTTACGGCGCGAACGAGGTGGACGTTGCAACGTGTTGCTGTAACACTTTAGGGTTGCGTGCTCTGTTGCTGTATCTCGATTTTCTCGACTGTCATGTCTGGGTTCATTGCTGTGGCCTCCTAGGTATTGCAGAAATACGATTATATTAATAAAATGTACAGATAGAATACATTATGGCTGCACCATACACAAGCTGACAAGCATAATTATGTGAAGTTATATCTATTCTATTGATAGGCTCTATATTGCGTAGTAGCAAGGCTTTCGTAGTTTAAGTTTAAGCTATTAAAATTACTTCATTTTTTATGCGTTAAAGTGTTTATAAAACCACTTTATAAGTTTAGACTAGTGCGGTTTCATCAAACTCATCTACGACCCGATTTCACCTAGTGCTGGGTATAAGCATAATCAGCCTATAATGTTCCCACAGCTGGGTGGGGAGGCCTCCTCTGAATGAGAGGGAATGGGCTATCAACCACAACACAATGCAGGCCCAGTGAGCGATCATGTCACATGGCTTCGAAATGTTGGTACCAGGATATACTGGTTTCCTCACGAAGTTTCATCATTCATCATTTCAGCCGGCAGACGTCCACTGCTGGACATAGGCCTCCCCCAGGCGTCGCCACATCTCTTGGTCCCGTGCGTCTCTCATCCAGCGGGTTCCTGCAACCTTGACCAGGTCTGAGGTCCACCTAGTGGGAGGCCGCGCAACGCAACGTCTTCCGGTTCGCGGTCGCCACGAAGTTTACCTCCACCCTTTTTAGAGTAGTGGTGGTGAAAAAATTAAAGAAAGTAATGCGAATTTCTGGGTAGGTATTATCATCGGCACGATTCTTGAGCGCTGACGCAAAAGTGAGATAATGGGTCCCTTTGGTGGTATGAAGTGAGACGCGGGGCGGGGAAAGTGCAGTGATTGGCCCGTAGCGCATCGCGTCATAGCCGTCACTCGGGATTTGTTCTTTACTCCTGCTGCACTTACCTCACGACCAATAAATAATAAACGGGTGTGCGTTTTATTTGTCAAAGTACGATGCGCACAGCGATCCCCACTCTTCCGCCGAGCGCTCAAGAACCGTGCCGGTATTTTTACCCTGCGAACCCACGACTTACTGCTCTCGAGTCGGGGCCGCCACCAGTGCTACCACTGCTCTACGTATAGGCATTTCTTTTCTTATGCCTCTCCACGCATCTGAGACAGTTTCCATATTAGTTCGATGAAGGTTAAAAGAAAGACGAAGTCACCTGTATAGCCTCGGCGAGTGCGCGATCATGGTCGATGGGGTCCCCGTCAGACTGTATGGTGATCTTCTGTTCCACGCGCGTCTCGATCACGCCGTTGCGCTCCGTCTTGTACTGCAACAAGTTACACAACACCATAAGTTTGCAAGACCTGAAGATCCTGTCCTCTCTTGACTAAATAAAGTTTGCAGGACAGGATCTCTTGGCTGAATAAGAATAGCCACTAGGGTCCCGCGGTCGATCTTTAGGTTAAACAGCGCTTGCTTAGGTTACTTCGTGTGTGGTACCGAGTTTCTCCCGTGCTTCGTAAAGCGCCTTAAGCTGTAGGTCCCGGCTGCCATATATAGATATTTGGCAGTCATTACAGGTAGCCAGTGACCTGGTAGTCAGTATTACCCAGTATTAACTTCTTTTATATAAGTATAAACTACACAATCTTAAAGACAGACGCATTATTTTGGATACAATGTTTTTATATGACTTATGTAATAACGCATGTGATTGTATGGACATCACTAATAAAATTAGTTACATTGTACCTAGAACAACTATGAGCCGTGGGGTGCGCGCACGACCGCTATTCGCTGTATCTTCTAGTCGCACGAACGCGGGCTTGCGAGCACCCCTACGTCGTATTACTGATCAATTTAACACTCTATTTCAGAATTTAGACATCTTTGCCATGCCCATTGGAAAATTCAAAGGTCTTGTTCGTAAAACCATTTAGGATTAGACACAGTGTAAATGTATGTTTTTTCTTTCGTATTCTTTACTGGAGTACTTACTGTCACTTTCATTGTATTTTTTTTCTCTCTTTTTAATTTGCATCCCTGTATGTTTAGTTTAAGAATAACACTGTATTTTTTTTAGTTCTTAATCTTATTATTTATATTGTAAGCGCACATCGCATTGTTTTTATAACGAATTGTTTTTATAATATGTGGAAAATGTCGTTGGTTATACAATTACTCAGCCTATGTATGTAACTATTTATAATATTGTATTGTGTAACCGTTTGTTTTCCCGAATAAATAAAATAACTGGGTTGTGGAGGTCAGATAGGCAGTCGCTCCATATAAAATACTGGAATTGCTGCATCTGGTTAGACTATAAGCCGACCCGAAAAGGCCAGGCAGATGATGACTATCAATTACAGTGTGTGACTTTTAGCTGTGTACAATGGACGTATTGTAAGTATACGTACGGTGATGGTCTCGACGGTGCGCGTCTTGGAGCTGATGGTCTGCGAGGACACCACCTCGCCGTCAGCGGACACCGTCTCCGTCTCCTGGGTCTCCGTCGTCTCCACGGGCTCAGTCACCACGGGACCGGTACTCGTCTGGAAGCAACACAACTCTTATTAAACACTGGTGGCTAACTAAAACGTTTACACATAAATGTAACGGTATTTAGGATATTTATGAGTTTTATCTTCTGATAGTCTTTTTTTTTTATTGGGCTGGGAAATAGCTCGTTTTGAACCTGAAAATGATATCAGAGAGTCCCCCGAAACCGGCGCCCTTCGTCACATCTTAGTCATTTAGGTAGGTAGGAGTATCGCAACAAATCTCATCATCAGCCTATAATGTTTCCGCTGCAGGGACTCAGACCTCCTCTCTACAAGAGGGATGGGCTATAATCCACCACGCAACCCAGTGCAGGTAATAGTGAATATCACATGTTAGAACTTTGGTTCTAGGAAATGCCGGTTTCCTCACGATGTTTTTCTTCACCGTTACAGACATTTCGTTCAGATAAAAACACACTAACACAGTTACCAAAATTAAATAGCTCTAGGTAGGTACTGACCCTGGTGGTAGCTCCGTGCACCATACTGCCGAATGGCGCGTTGCCCATCACTGTGGTGGTCGTCGTCGTCTTGTACGAGCCAGGTTCCTGTACCGTAATGTGTGTTAGACAACCATTGTATTATCTTCTATCTATGTAAATAAAGAGAGAAGTCCTGACTGACTGACTGACTGATTGACTGACTGACTCATCAACGCCCAGCCCAAACCCTTGGACCTAGAAAGCTGAAATTTTGCACAGAGGTTCCCTTTATAATGTAGACAAGGAATAAGGAAGGATTTTTCGAAATTCAACCCCGAAGGGAGTTAAATAGGGGATGAAAGTTTGTATGGAAAATCATCATTTTCACGCGGGCGAAGCCGCTGGCAAAAGCTAGTCATACAATATACACAGTAAGGCCCCTACCCCACGGCGATGCTGTCGCGCGTTCGCATCGATACAGTCGCGGTGCGGTCACAAGCTGTTTGCCCTCGCCAACAAAACCAACGCGCATTAGTAGTGTTGCTGTCACGCTTTTACGAAACGCGCGACAGCATCGCTACAAAAAGTCGCCGTGGGCGAGGGGCCTAATACATAATTATAATACATAGATATTGAGATGTGAGTGTACTTTAGGTATACCTCTGCCTAACCCTTTGGGAATTACAGGCGTAATGTTATGTTTATATAGATATAGTATTTACAAGGGATACGGTTTTAATTATAATTTGACGTTTTGTTGTTTCCGTTATGGACATGAAGTTTTCTCTCTTTCAGGTTTTAGCTTCATGAAGAAAAACACATGTGTTTATGACAATCTACTAAATGGTGTGGCCAGGCCCGGTGGAATAAAATAAAACCATTGGCACAAAAAAAAATGTGAATAGTGGGATCAAAAACAGAAGGATTTAAAGAGTATAAAGAAATAAACGCAATAAATAATATAAAACCAGTACTGTACCTTCATTTTGTAAATAAAATAAAATAATAAATACCTATATTATACAATCTAAAATGCAGTGGACAATCACAAAACAGTTTTCAATGCAACATGCTTTTTAAATGTAACTTTTCACACGATTTTCATGCCAAACAAAATTATTTGTACTAGGAATAAACTTCACATTTTCTCAAAAGTATTAATTTACTAAGGACTCCAAATCTATAGTGGGATTTTCTATAAAATTATAATAATTATTTAAAACGTTTTATAAATTCACACACACGCATACATATACAACTAGAATCTACTTTACCCTGAAAAGTATCATAAATATTATACATATTATTAATTGTTAGTTATATTTCAATTATCAATAGTGTGGACTTGTGGAGTGCTCAACAATTGAACTCTTTGAAGAGTTTTCTAGTGCATATTACTAGTGCCCACCCCCGAAACACTTGCGTGAAGCTGTGTTCTTTTTTTGCAAGAATAACTAAGAAGACTGCGTTTTTATTTATCTTCTTTATTTACGAAGACAATCTTTTCGGTTAACAAAACTTAAGACCTTTTAAGAAATATATTTCTTTTGTCATATCACTAGATATCATTTTTTATGTTCTCAAAATCCACAGCTGGACACATAAGCATCTCATTATTACCTATTTTTGAACGTCACATGAAAAGAAAGCGCTTCAGCGTCCTAAAACGTTCACAATAAAGCGATTTAACGCTTACAGCGCTTCAAAACTCACCGTGATGTAATAATGTCCTTCTCCCGCTCCTTCATCAAAGTCGATCGGAGTCCCAGAATCCCCACTGCTTAGTGACGACTCTGACCCGCGTCTAGTTAGCTGATGTGACCCGTCCAATGTTTGCCGGTGAGGTTATTACATGGTAGTGTACCAAATGTTGGTGAATGTACCACATGTAGGGGTGTACCAAATGTTGGTGAATGTACCACATGTAGGTGTTTGCCAAATGTTGGCGAAGGTATTATTTACCAAGTTCGTTTGGTGTTATAGAGATCGGTGGTGTTACCACATAATGTATGATTTAGTAATGTCATGCCCATTTAGTTTGGTTTAGATGCATTACCGGGTCATGTCCGTTCGATGTACATATGGGATGGAGGGAAAAGAAAAAAATATGTAATTAGAACAAAGTTCAACATGCAATCAAAATAAGATGACAGCTTTTTCACATTTAAAGTCTATTTTAAATATCTTTAGTAGGTATATCGCCTCGTGTCGAGCGGCGTTTTTATCATGCTTTCATGCTTGCGTGAGATGGTTTGCTGGTTTCTCAAGCATTGCTAATGCGCTGTCAAAGCATCACGCGAATCAAGCGTTCCGAAAGTATGTTCTGTATTCTGCGCGTGTCAAAAAAGCTGCCATAGATAAGCGAAATCATAAAAAAAAAACAAGTAACGGAAAAATTAAGTAAAGAAATAAAAAAGGAACAAAATTCAACTAAAATGAACAAAAAAACTCCATTTACATGCTTATGACTGGATTAAACAATGAAAATGCGAGGGAAAAGGCTATGATCATACCTGATCGCCTGTCGTAACCATGGTTTTGACTTCTTGTGTCAAGACGCGTTGTTCCTGTCTCGTGGCTGATGACGTCAGCGTGTGTGCGACTGTCTTTTCTTCCATCTGCTGAGTCTTCGCCTTCGTATCGAGGTCGTGGTGCGTGGTCGCTGTCCGCGTCGTCACAGCGCGCGCCGTCACGTACGGACTCTTTCCCGGACCCTCCATCGGCTCAAGGCTTTCCGCCTAATTAAGGTTAGACTAGCATGCATTTACTATGTACACAGAAATCTAACATTTAAACTAAGAAGCCGTGGTAAAATCAGAAAAAAATTAGGCCACACGCTGTACAAATTAAAAAGTAAAAAAAAAAGAAAAACGACATGAAAAATAAATCAGGGTGGCGTCTTGTGTGCCGGTTATTGGTAACAGAGTAAGAGAATGAAACGCACCTTGTTGGTATGTGTGGAGAAGGTGACCTCCCCGGTGCCGAGGTTCTCGACCTCGTGTTCCACATTGTGCGTGACGCCCTCGTCATTGCGCGTCAGCAGCTGTTTGGTCGTGGTCTTCACAACCACGGGGGGAGTGGGCGTCTTCTTAGAGCGCTGTGAAACCGGGATCTTGGAGGAGAGAGGGGTGGTGGCTGACGAAAAGCCTTGATGCCGTATGTGTTCGCTTGTCGTGTACTCTGTGAACGTTTTGGGCTCGTCTCCTCTCAGCGGACTCTCGTCCTTGCCGAAAGTGGAGAACTTGTGTGTGTTCACTGTCTGGATGTCGATGTTCGCTGGTAGGTCTTGTGTTTCCTTCTCTATCGTGTAGTTGCCGCTCTTGTCTTCGAAGTGAGAGGGGTCTATCTGTGAGTAATGTAAGATCAGTTGTCCAGTGACGGGGTCTCGGACAGCAGTGCTGGGGTCAATGTCTCCGGTATCGGGGTCGATGTCTCCATATTCAGTCTTTATCCTACCGGTGACGGGGTCGATCTTGCCAGATAGCGTCATGGTCTGTGTGACAGTTGTTCGCGCGCCCTTCAACCTTGGGTCATCAGGGTCTACGTCGATAGTTTCTCCTGTGAGAGGGTCGATGATCTGGTATAGATAAACTGTCTTCGTCGTGATGATTCTGCCTGTGGTTTCGTCGATGGTACATTCTTTTGGATCGACTTCCTTGACTCTGCCTTTGTCGTCCTTCTGTGTGATGATGTAGATCTTGATGATGATCAGCCTGCCCGTCTGGGGATCGATCTTGCCGAGTTTCGTGTATATCTCACCCGTGCTTGGGTCGACTTGTGAAGCAGAGTATAATGGATAGTTGTCTGCATCAACTTCTCCGGTTGCTGTGTAGATCTGTCCGTTGACAGGGTCGACTTTGATGAGTGACTTGTCTACATCATGTGTCCTGATGATTGTTCCGGTCTTGTTGTCGAGACGACCGTATATCGTGATGATGTAACCAGTGACTGGGTCGACCTGGCCTGCAGTGTAAATAACCTCTCCAGATACTGGGTCTTTAGGTCCAGCGATCCAAATCTGGTTGGTCTTAGGATCAACTTTGACGTTCTTAGGGTCGTTGGATACGATTTGTTTACCGGACACGGGATCAACCTTGTTCTTGATAATCCTCAAGCAGATCATTCTGGCGACATCCTTATCCGGCTTTCCAGATTTAGGATTGATCTGTCCTGTCTTCAGTAAGAACTGACCAGTGACTGGGTCCACTTTAAGTTCCCTGCTCTCGAATTTGCCGGTTTTAGGATCATTGTATGTAACAGTTCCCTTGACAAGATCGATTTGTCCGTATTTCGTGTCAATTTTGTTGTTGTCGGGGTTGATTTGACCTGTGCTGCTTTCTACGAGAGAATGCTTGGGCTCGATCAGACCCTTCTTGGTGTCCAGCTTACCAACGAACGTGGTAACTTCGACTACTGGGTCGATATGCGTACCAACCACAATTACCTGTCCAACATTAGGATCAGGTTTGCCAGTCTTAGGATCTACAACACCCCTGATCGTTATAAGACCGTTGTTCTCATCGATATCGACTGGTTTAGTGTCAGATGTGTCTGTGACGAAAATGACTCCGTTCGAGGGATCAATAACACCGTATTTGGTAGAGATATGACCAGTTTCAGCGTCAACTTTACCTTTAGTAAGTTCTACTGTGCCTTTCTCGATGTCAACTTTGCCTGTCTTAGGGTCAATAGGTCCGGTGACAGCAGTTATTTCGACTACTGGGTCCTCTTGCTTAGCAACGCTTAGAATCATTCCTAAGTTTTGATCGATTTTGCCTGTCTTAGGGTCAATTGCGCCAGAGTTGATGAAAATCTGTCCTGTTTCAGTTAGAACGTAACCTTCACGAGTTTGTTTTTGTCCTGCAGAGTCGGAAATAATAATGTTACCAGTATTGGAATCGATTACACCGTACTTAGTCTCGATCAAACCATTAGGATCAAGGATGCCAGTAAGGTGTTCCACTTCAGCGGTATTCATATCAGGCTTCTTCGACTTAGGGTCAAGTTTGGTGAAGATAACCATGATTTTGACGATCTTCCTCTTGGGAGGTTCGGGAGGCGCCATGGTTGGTTTAACAGGCGACTTCATAGTTGGTGTGAGGGGAGATGATTTCTGAGCGTAGCTTGTAATCGGTGAAGACGTACGCACGGGTGATTGTAGAGGTGTCTGAATCGGTGAAGAAGTCGGGGTCTTTACAGTCAAGGGTACCTGCCTGGGCGGGGACACACTAGCTCTCTGTGAGACTGGTGCTACCTTAGCCAACACATTCTGCTTATCAACAATACTCAACTGCTGAGCGTACGAAGGTTCTACTCTGCCTGTCTTAGGATCAATTACAGCGCTGGTAATAATCAAGTTTCCTGTCTTAGGGTCGATCTCTGCTTGTTTCAGCTCTTGTTTGCCCGTTATCGCGTCTTTATATAAAATTTGTCCTGATCTTGGGTCAATAATACCAAAGTCTGTATGAATCTTGCCGTCTTCAGCGCTAACGTAGCCTTTAACTGCTTCAACATTGCCTGCACCGGCATCGACGGACTTCGTGTATGGATCGTACTTGCTTGTGATAATGACAAGACGAATCTCGCCCTTGGAAGTTGGTTTAGCGAAAGGCACGACAGGTTTGTTGACAATGCTGTACTGTTGAACCAATGTAGGATCGACGCGGCCGGTTGTAGGGTCTACAACGGTGTTTGTAATAACCATATGACCGGTTTCAGGGTGTACCTGAGCGCGTTTGACTTCTTGCCTGCCAGTCTTAGGGTCAGTGACAACAATCTCTCCAGTAGCTGGGTCAACGATCCCGATAGCTGTGCGGATTCTTCCATCAGCTCCAAGAACACCACTGATGGTGTCCACATGACCTTGGCTGGGGTCGATTCTCTTGGTCCTCGGGTCGTATTTGGTTGTGATAATAACTAGATGAATTTCTCTCTCAATTGGCTTCGTGTCTTTCTCGACAATCGAGAATTGTTGAGCGAGCGTTGAGTCTGGCTTGCCAGTCTTCGGGTCTACAACACCAGTAGTTAAAATCAGATTACCGGTCTTCGAGCCTACGCCGGGCTCAGCAACCGCTTGCTTCGTTTCATGTTTACCTGTCTTAGGATCGACATACTCGATCTTCCCGGTCTTCGGGTCGATGACACCGTAGTTGGTGTGAACCCTGCCATCAGCGGCTACAATACCTCTTGAGGTCTCAATGGTACCGTTAGGGTTGTCAAGTTTCTTGTTCTTAAGATCGTACTTGGACGTAATGATGACTAACTGTACTTCCCTGCCAGGAATTGGAGTGAAAGTGTCTCTCGGTCTATCAACGATGCTGATTTGCTGACCTAAGTTAGGATCGACTTGTCCAGTCTGTGGGTCAACCACTCCTGATGTAAGGAGAAGATTACCAGTCTTAGGATCAATAGTAGCGACTTTAGTCTCACGTCTACCTGTAACTGCGTCTTTGACGACGATATCTCCGGTTGTAGGATCAACTTCACCGAATTCTGTGTGGACTTTGCCATCAGCACCAATCTTTCCGGGTACTGAATCTACATGCGCGTTTGTAAGATCTAGTTTCCTGTTCTTAGGATCATATTTAGTTGTCACGATGACTAGATTGACGTATCTCTCTTTAGGCGCATCTTTGTCTACGATAGCGAATTGCTGTGCAAGACTTGAGTCGGACTTTCCTGTTTTAGGATCAACCACTCCTGAAGTTAGTATTAAATGTCCTGATTGTGGATCAAGAACCGCTTGTTTAGTTTCATGTTTGCCTGTCTTAGGATCGATGTGGTCGATCTGTCCAGATTTCGGATCGATGATACCGAAGTTGGTGTGTATTCTGCCATCAGGGGCAATGATGCCTCTGGAAGTTTCGACATGACCGTTAGGGTTGTCAAGCTTCTTAGTCTTGGGATCATACTTGCTGGTAATAACAACCAACTGTACTTCCTTACCAGGAACGTTCGCGAATTGATCTTTAGGTTTCTCGACGATGCTGATTTGTTGTCCTAGCGTAGGATCAACACGACCTGACAGAGGATCGACCACTGAAGACGTAAGAAGCAAGTTTCCTGTTTTAGGATCCACTGAGGCTTTCTTGACTTCTTGCTTACCGGTGTGTGGGTCTGTGACAATGATGTCACCGGTTCTGGGATCAACGACACCGAACGCTGTGTGTACTTTATCATCAGCGCCCACTTTACCCGGAATGCTATCGACATGAGCGTTGGTCAAGTCCAATTTCTTGTTATTAAGGTCATACTTAGATGTCACAATGACGAGGTTTACGTATCTCTCAGGTGCTACCCTATCCTTGTCGACAATAGCGAATTGCTGCGCCAATGCAGAGTCGACCTTTCCAGTCCTCGGGTCCACGACTCCTGAAGAAATGACCAAGTGTCCAGTCTTAGGATCTGCGACGGCTTGCTTGAGCTCTTGTTTTCCGGTCCTAGGGTCAATGTGGTCTATCTTGCCGGTCTTCGGGTCAATGACGCCGAAGTTGGAGTGAACTTTGCCGTCTGCAGCAACGATGCCTCGAGAAGTTTCCACATGTCCGTTAGGGCTATCTAGCTTCTTGTATTTCGAGTCATATTTGCTTGTTATCACAACAAGTTGGACTTCCTTTCCAGCTACTGACGGGAAAGTATCCTTCGGTTTGTCTACGACAGTTATCTGCTGTCCTAACGTAGGATCGACTTTACCAGTTTGAGGATCAACAACACCGGATGTTAGGAGTAGATTGCCTGTCTTCGGATCAATGGCTGCTTTCTTGACTTCTTGCTTGCCTGTGATTGGATCAGTGACGATGATGTCGCCAGTGGCTGGGTCCACGATGCCGAAGTCAGTGTGTACTTTGTCATCATTGTCGTATTTTCCAGGGAAGCTGTCGACATGCGCGTTGGTAATGTCGAGTTTCTTGTTCTTGGGGTCATACTTAGATGTTACGACTACTAAGTTGGCATACCTTTCAGGAATGCCTTTTGGTGCATCTTTGTCTACTACAGTCAACTGCTGAGCCAGTGATGAATCTGACTTGCCGGTCTTAGGGTCAATGACTCCGGATGTAAGAATAAAGCTTCCAGTCCGAGCATCGACAACTGCTTGCTTGGAATCACGCTTGCCCGTTTTGGGATCAGTGAAATATACTTTACCATTGTTAGGGTCTAGTACACCGAAGTTTGAATGCACTTTGCCGTCTTTATCGCTGATGATAGCGTGTGACGTTTCAATGAAACCGTTAGGATTTTCTAGCTTCTTGCTCTTTGAGTCGTATTTGCCAGTAATGGCGACAACTTGGACTTCTTTTCCAGTTGTGGCTCCGAAGGTATCGATAGGTTTGTCTACGATACTGTACTGTTGTCCTAGAGAAGTATCCAGCGCTCCAGTCCTTGGGTCAATAACTCCAGAGAGTAGCAGAATGTTTCCAGTCTTGGGGTCGACCGTCGCTTGTTTAGTTTCTTGTTTGCCAGTCTTAGAATCAGTGACTTGGATTTCTCCGGTCCTCGGGTCAATAATACCGTATTCTGTATAGATCTTACCGTCAGTGCCGCTAAGGACTCCCTTGACGGAATCAACGTGAGCGAATGTGGGGTCTAACTTCTTCGACTTCAAGTCATATTTGCTTGTAACGACAACCAATCTGACTTCACGGTTTGCCTTAGTCGCGTCTTTCTCTACAATGCTGAATTGTTGACCAAGTGAAGAGTCGATCTTTCCAGATTTGGGATCAGTAACTGCTGTGGTGACCAGAATATTTCCAGTTTTCTGATCAACGTAAGCTTGTTTAGGTTCAGATTTACCAGTTTTAGGTTCAATGTACTCAATTTTGCCCGTTCTTGGGTCAATGACGCCATATTTAGAGCAAACATAGCCATCTGGTCCAACAACTGCTCTAGATACGTCCACATGTCCATGTGAAGCATCCAACTTCTTATGCTTGCCATCATATTTGCCGGTAATAACAACTAAGTCGACGTCTCGGCCAGGTTTAGGTCCAAGTTTATCTGGCGATCTTTCAACGAAGCAGTATAGTTGAGCCAAAGTCGGATCAATCTTGCCAGTTTTGGGATCGATAACTCCTGATGAGAATAGAATATGTCCTGACTTGTCAACATGTCCGTTCTTGACCTCCTGCTTGCCAGTCGCGGGGTCTGTGTAACTAACTTGTCCGGACTTGGTATTGATTAGTTCTCTATCCGTCTCGATTTTTCCATTGGCTTTATTCAGCGTTCCCTTGGTGACCAGTACGGTGCCGTTCGCGTCATCAAGTTTCTTGGACTTAGGGTTGTAGCGACCAGTGATGATCACCACTTGGATCTCGTTCTCTGGTTTAACTGGAATTGGAACAGCGGCGGCTAAAGGCACTTCGTGCTGTGACCTCTCAGAGTCCAGTAAAGCAAGTGTCGGGTCTATCAAGTTAGCCTTAGCCTGTTCCTTCAGAGCCGCCGACTGCACGTAGTCAAGTCCTGGTGTCTTGAGTTTGCTCGGATCTTCCGGTGTTTTGCGCTTCTCGGCGCTTTCAGCGACCTTCTTGTCTTCGCCGGGAGCGTAGTTAAAGGCGAGACCTGCCTTCCTTGTGGTCGGACTTTGGCTGTCATCTAGCGCCCGCTGCTTCTCATCAGAAATGGGTTCCTTCTCGTAACTGAACGCGCCTTGGATAAAGGGCTTACTGCGAGTGGGACTCTTCTCTGTGTCGGTGTATTCGTATGGTTTGGTGAACGAAGGTTTATCTTCACCCTTCGTGGGACTTTTCTCAAGTGAACTATCGAGGTTAGAACTGTCATTCGATGTCTCAAGCGCGGCCACTTTAGCTTTAGGATCTTTAACTTTCTCCTTCTTATCTTTCGTTTTGGGAGATTTCTCTTTGGGCGACTTTTCTTTAGGAGATTTCTCTTCCTTCGGCGACTTGTTTCTGCCACCGAACAATCCGAATCCTCCGGTCTTTAGGGAAAGGGAGGGGTGAAACAAAAATAAAAATTAACAAAAGTATAACAGTGCTTTGTATAACTCGACTTATACAGCCGCGAATAAAATAGGAAATATTGCATTATGCACCATGCACGTCTAGTTGCGTTGTCTAACATTCATATTTACATTGAACATTTGTATGATACACTAGGTTCTACGGACGTCACAGAACTGAGATAATGCTTCGATCTACCATTCTTGCTTGTATGAACATTTGAGATAATTATTGCATTGTTTATAATTAAAATAGACTCACCTTGGACTTCTTGGGTGTTGTCTCAACATTGTTCGTGATACCCGGATCACTAGTCGTATCTGTACCTGAAATAAAAACACATACGTTTGTAAGAATTCGTTAAATTAATATCAGATGTACAGATTGTTTACCATTCGCGAGTTTCTGCGAAAAATTAGGAGGAAAACTTAGTGTATACAACATTCTTCGAGTGAGACGAGATTAACTGCTCAAAAATGTTGTTTACTAATATCTGTGAGTGCATATGCCTCGCGGGTATTCAACCTATAAACCTACATCAAAATTGCGGGAAATACTTTCATACAGGCAAACTACCATTTTCTTACTACAGCATCTGTAATACAGTCAGTACCAAGCGTTACTTGACCCCTCTTCTCACACCATTTGCCTTCTTCTTTATGCGAAGGGTCAGGCAATGCTGGGTACAGACTGTACGGGGCTGTGATAGCGTAGGTATTTCTCACTGAATTTTAAGGATTCTACGTCAGTTCAGCTAAGACTCACTTATTAAAATGGAAAATGTTAGAGGAAGTGGTTACCATTCTCGGCAGGTTTCCTCTGCTCCAAGACTTTCTTCTCATCCTTCTTGTCGGGGGGAGCTGTGGGCATCACCTTCACGGCTCCTGGAGGCGGCTTCTGTAAACACAACACTATTTTGTTATATCCACGTCACCATTTTATTTTTCTAGGCGTTCTTTGGTCTTGGTGCTATAAGAAGGTAACAGCTTAAAATAGGTTATAGTAAGCTTAGTTTTAGATAGAAGATAGAGAAAGCAGAATGCGATACATATTATGAATAAGTAAATAATACCCAAATACTACTACACAGTGCAATGAACACAAAACGTACGAAGTGTTAAATAATTAGCTACCTCGAGTGTGGCCCTGACAAAAGTATCGTGTAATGCTTGATTGATGAAGAATTTAATGTATGACAGAGTAAATAAAATAAATGAAAATAAATGAAAATTGGATAAACTTGGACTTGTAAGACTCGTTTGAATTTGTCGAGATGATATTTTCTACCTGTTGAATTATTGTTCTGAACGAAACTCCTTATTTAAATTCTTAACAATTTTGTAAGCCTCTTTCTTTTCATTATTTAAAATCTGATCTGAAAAACTCTTGTGAAAATACGCCAATATTTATTAAAATGAAACAGCGTTTATTTGTCTCGTAAGATCTCACTACCAAAGGACTAATCAGCACAATTTAGAATTTTGTTCGATTACTAATAGAAGCTTGACTAATTGACAATATTTTAAATAAAAGCCAATAGCTGCCAGATTAAGCAAGGTTTAATTAAAATTCACAGCGATGTATATAAAACACATACACAAAACACTATAACATATAAAGCACAGTCTATGTGTCTTCAGGTAATGGGGATTCGATTGGACCAGACTCAAAATGTCTGTTTGTGAAATCTTGTGGTGCGTTTCGCGACTTGAGAGTTCCTCGTCTTTCGATATCATCTGGGAACAATGTAAACAGCAAAAAGCTTATTACACTCGGTTTCTGAATGAAAAATTTCAAGTTGAGCTCATGTCAAAATTTACTTTAGTATAAGCTACCTAGGAAAGGGAGGCCTCTGCCCTGCAGTGGGACAGTATAGGCTATTAGTAATAACCATGGTGAAACTTTTGAAATAAAGAAAGCCGCAAAAGTTTGTAGTGCCAAGTCAAGTACAGTTTAATAACTGCTCAACGTTCAAATTCTCAATTCAGAAACCGAATATGTGCTTCTGCATGTGTTAAACTGTTTACTAACGATGGGTAAGGCATACAGTTTTCCTAAATAATTTACAATGCTACAAGACGTCACTTTTAAAGCTACTAAAGCGCGCAGATAAATCTGTCCTACAGATAGGGAACATGATGGGTCGTGAGTAAGGAACAGTGATGGTGGATGGATAGTGGTTTGCGGTGTAGCTGTGGGTTTCCATTCATGGCGAAAAGTTCACTAACATTGTAAAACCTTCTCTCTCTCTATAAGGCGCCTTCCTCAACGTATCGGCGCGTTTCCGAATCTGTACAGGTTCTTTACCGAGAACCATTTCTTCACTGGCTCGGCTTGCTACGATTTTGTCATTTGTTATAGTGCCGTCACCTCAATATATCGTCTACTGTGGGATGGGGCAGGAGTGATGGGTGAGTCGCATGGTTCGGTAGTATAATTTGCACCGAAACTACTCAGTGAAAAGCTCATTTAATTAAATGCACTCGATAAAGAATCTGATTCGGTGAGGAAGGCCTAAAGCCTAAAGTGAACGTTTCCCCCTTGGGAACTAGGGTCAGGACCAGCGCATTGGGGATGGGTTATGGTGGTAGGTGGGCACACCTTGTCGAGCTTGTCGGCGAGGTACTCTCCCTCCAGCGAGGAGGCGGACGAGGCGCTGGCCGTGCCGCCCGAGCGCCGCCGCAGCTGTCCGGCCGCGTGTAACCGTGCAACGTTAGTACGTGCATACCATGTTGCCAGATATGCCTTTACATGTCTCACCTCTAGAGAGACCTATGTCTAATTTGCAAGGATTTTTTTAACCCCAGACGTAAAAACGATGGGGTATTTTCATTAGACTTAATTACGTAGAGTTTACTATTGAAATTATTTATTACTAGCGTTCCCACGCGGCTTCGCTCGAGTTTTAGTCGGAAATTATCCACAGAAACGTTTTAAATATAGCTGACACTCGGAGATAATAAAGCTTCCCATGATTGAAATAATTTTCAAAATAGGTTCAGTAGATCCAGAGACACCTACAACCTCACAGACTTTACATCCTTATAATATTAGTATAGATAAGGCCCGGTTTATTAATAATTTTGGTAATAACCAGGCTTTGGATTTGTTGAAGTTGAAAATTAAGTCAACGAAATAAGAAACCGTAGACCGAAACCGAAACCGTAGTGCTAGTTACTTCGAAATGTTTCACGAATGGAAAGCTATAGCCGATAACGATAGGAACATAGGACATGTTTGTTCGAGACGTATAAAGTCGAGGGTAGATAGAGACAACTACTAGGACTAGTAATAGGGGACTAGTTACTTCTTTACGCAATATCTGGCAACATGACTTATAATGGAACATGACATTAGTAAAGAGAATGAAAATCAACAAAACAATATCTAAATATGAGACCAATACCAATCGAATTTCAGTGAAATATATGTTATTGTTAGTACAACTGATATATTAAGGGTGAGGCCAAACAAACGTAATTTTGTGAGAAGTGAGTCGCAGAAATTCTGCTGCAATCCAATAGGTTTCATACAAAAGTCCTATTTGATTCACACGGCAGCGAAAAATGAGTTGTCTGCCGACTCACACAACACAACACACACAATTTCTGCTACCGAAATTCTGCGACTCACAACTCACAAAATTACGCTCGTTTGGCCTGACCCTAATTGTCGAGGTGAAACCTGACGTAATTTCCTCTGCGCAAAGTGAGCCGCCGAAATTACGTTGAAACTGAAAGTTTGCCAACTCATTTTCGGCAGCGAAAACTACGTCAGGTTTTGTCTGACTCCACCTTATAATGGTATGATATCACCATGCCGTCTTGAATAGTGTTTAAAACTAAATACGTGTTATATTTTACATTGTATGTCCGATAGCATATACGTGTAAAAACTGCATAAATTAAGTTAGTAACGTTGTAGTCACCCTGAGATAAATCTATGTAAATAAATGCATCATCTTGGTTGTGGTGACTAACACAGTGATTAGGCTTCTAAATATAGCTTTGCAGTCACCTGTTATCATCATAACTTTACAACAAACTAAATCTAAGGATTTTTTAGGTCTGGCTGGGGGTTGTTCGAATGAGAAGGAACATGGGTGGTTTTTAGTCAGTATACTGTCCCAGAGCGGGAGAAGCCATTTGATGATTTTCCACCCTCCAAAAAAAAAGGACTTTTAGGTCTTTTTTTCAATAAATTGTAGAGGTTCCGATTTACCGCTAATGCTCATGTTTGGGCGATTTCGTTGACATCAATTTTGGCATAATTAAATATTCTATGATAACGATGATATTATGAGATTTGAATTGATTCGTATTTTCATGTTAAATAATGCCTACACAAAAAAAAACAAAAGGCCTATTCAAAGTAAGATCTTCTGAGATCATCATTGGTATTACTCGATTCAATAATCGTCAGGTAAACCGTATATGCTATCGGACTGTTAATTACAATTGTATTGATATTTTAGAATCATTTAAACTGCTTTAACATTCTGGAATTACCTCATAATTACCTACCTACTATGTCAATTACAAATATTAAATATCATAGCAGCTTACACTGAAAACGAGATATTTACCATATTTACGTTTTGTTTCGAGATCCCAATATTTCGGCACTGTTACAAGCACCACGATATATAGCAGTGAGGTTTTTCCGTGACCATGAACATAAAGTTAACATGGTAAAATATGCCGTTTTCAGTGTTAGTGACAGTTTAAATACTAATGTTATAGCAGCTTAATACTCAGTGAGATGCATTCAGATAAATAAGAGAGTCGTTAAAAACACAGTTTCTGGAATATCCTCTATCAACGTTCGTTTTCTCCTCCGAGACTAAACATCCGACTGAAAGCATCTCTAGGGTTGCCAAACAACCGGTTTTCGACAACATTTTGACATGAGTTTTCATACCGATTAAGTTCAACTTTACTACAAAAATAAAGGAGTAAGCTAGTTCAAGACTGCGCCCAAATGTAAATTTTTTGAGAGGCCTTTTCATAAAATAGCATAACTTAACACCCATTTGTATGCTCAACTAGTTATTACTGCCCAAAACCTATTTGTTTTTTTAGATAACAGTTTATGAATTAACTTTTTGAGCAGTTATTCTGTTTACTCTCTTGCAAATACTATCACAATAAGGTTTGCTGTCAAAAACCCCAATTTTTGGAATAACCTCAAGTCAAGAAGTATTAAGATTGTAATAATACCTCTATAGTATAAGTGTACAGACGCCAGCACATCTAGCTACCGAAACTGTCCAGTTTTCCCAATCAATGTTAAACTTAATTGGCTTTAGATATAAAATTGAAAAATCTATTCATGAAATTCGACAGACTGTAGTAGCTTGATTTATGCTGGCGTCTAAACAGAACAAGGACATAATCATCCCGACTACTTTTTTCCATATTTCCATCAAAAACCAGACGCTCAGCAACCCCCCACCCTTCACACACATGCTATACAACTTAGCCACTATACTACAACTATCACATCTTAGTAACAAGTAGGTAACTGTGGGTCTCACCTTATCTTTGATGGTGGGTCGTGGCGCTGGCTGGGGCGGCATGGTGTGGCGCTTGGCTGCGTCTGTGGGAATCGGCTCATCTTTGTCGCCTTGTGCCAGGGCTGTGGGTAGAGAGGTTATGATATAGTATACAGTAGTATAGAGTTACAATGCAGATAAAGTTGCTTTCAGGAGTTCAGATGTGGAACTTGTAAGATATAATGATTTCTCTTTTCAGGATAATTATGATGCCATCTAGCCGATTTCAGCCACAGCGACTGCGGCTCTCTAGAGTGGTTGTAGCAAGCTTTGGTGTGCCGCCCTTTTATGTGCTCTCAAACGGCTAGCATATCCACGGTTCAAATCAAACAGCCAAAAAACTCAGAGCACAAAGCGGACATGTTAGTAGACCACTGACGACATCGTAGACATTGACATTCTCTTATCATAAGCAACAGTAGTCGGTAGACAAGCGGCCTAGTTACGCTACATAGAATCCTTAAGTTCTATGAATCTGTAAGCATTTACAATTGGCATTCAATACTGCGGGACAAGTTTGATGCCTACGAACAAGATTGAACCAGTGCCAAATTCAAGATAGAGAGGAATAGAAAGGAGAAAAGGTCTTTAACTTTGAGTGGGACAAGTGAAAAAACTGCTTTAAACTATAATACTGCCTGTGCCTGCCCGTAAGTGTAACTAACATTTTAGCTAGAAATCAAGGTGTCCTGGCCCTTACATGTTTTATAGTAAGGATTGAAACTAAACCATAACAGTCCAAATATTGACTGCAATACATTATGCTATTATTACAGTAGTTTTTCACACTCTGATCCAACAGCTCCTCTCCTCTTAAACCTTGCATAATTTTGAACAACAAATTATTATTGATTATTTACGATTGCATTTCCTCAGGATGCAATAGTTCAGCGTCCATGTTTATCATAACTTCGGGCGTGCTGAATGAAATACAATGACTGATGAATATTGTTCATATAAATAATATATAAGCCTGAATCTATGATGTGGTTAGTGCAATTTGCTCGTCTATCTTTTGGTTGAGTACAATCAATATTCCCCGATCTAAACAACAGTTTAGACGCCGCAATAAATGTGGTCCTTATTGGGCCAATTCCGTCGATACGTGAAGAAAAATACTACTTGAGGACATCACTTGAGCTGCGGGTGGTTCGGAAGAGATACCGCGGCCTCGACACAAAGGGCTAACAAGGAACATGGGTGGTTTTTTAATCACTAGAAGTCTAACACTCCGTGCGAGGAGTAGCCATTTGATTGATATCCCACCCTCAAAAAAAAAACATAAAAGGTCATCACTTGAACTTTTTCTGTGAGTGTTCAATAAGATTTCTTAAACAATTTTACAGAGTAAGAATTATTTTAATTTTCAATATATATAAAAACTAGCTTTTGCCAGCGGCTTCACCCGCGTGAAAAAAAACGACTATCCGTACAAACTTTCATCCCCTATTTAACTCCCTTAGGGGTTGAATTTCGAAAAATCCTTCCATAATCCTTGTCTACATTATAAAGGGAACCTCTGTGCAAAATTTCAGCTTTCTAGGTCCAAGGGTTTGGGCTGGGCGTTGATGAGTCAGTCAGTCAGTCAGTCAGGACTTCTCTTTTTATTTATATATGTCGGAGATTAAAGTCTCTGAACGTGGATAAAATCAGAACTACTGGAATGTCGAGCAACTATTGTCGTGTAGTTCAACCTCTTTAGTAGTTGCTTGGGTGTGTTTAGTTCTGGCACGATTTATAACGACAACTGTCAGATGAATGATGACGGAGGCGCTCGTCAATTAAGAGGAGCCCGAGCCAGCAGGGGCTTCCATGGCAGACGGCGCTGCGGTTGGTCGTGGTCGTGTTTCCTACTAACCTCACTGCATTCCATGTGGTTGACTTCATCGTTTATCATGAACCACTGACTGTTATTTTGAGATATCCATCCTGTCTTATCATCGTCATAATGGAGAAAACCGTATTCTCCGATATCAGAAGTGGCATAGAACCTTATCCACGTGCTTGGTGCTCAACGGTCGACATTTGTTTGGCTGAGCAGCCATTGGAAGGCGGAGTCCTAATCATTGCCCTAAGCAAGGCGCTGAAAGGTATCACGTCGACGGTGGTCGCATGTATCGCATGCGGAACAAATAACGGTATCGGTACACAATCAAATCCATTATTGGGTAAGTATTGCAACAAGCCCGACGGCGACGTGTGGACAGCGGCTCTGTGAAGTTCGCAGCGTCCTTGGACAGCTACAGCAATCCGGTGAGTCGTACTCATGTTGTTTGATTCTGGCGCAGAGTGTTCTCTTGTTGAACAGTGTAGCTTCTAAATTCTCGGGTAAACGTGCACTTTCAACCGTGCAAGTAATTGGTATTGATAATAATTCGAGCGTTTATAACACCGAACAAATTCTTTTGACGATTTTATCTTGCGTACTACCTGACGACTTTATGAAATACGACGTTATGATCGCACGCGTTATTTGGCCACTTGGCTATTCGGTGCATTTCACTGAATCAACCCTACCTATTTCGTGAAATGAAAATGTAAATTGTTGCGATTTACTTCCTTGATATTTACAATGTTGATTCTGATATTACAAACGAAAACAAACACCGGTTGACGTCCCTTCTGAACGCGTTTTCGAATAGTTTTATCGTTGGTTTACCGTTAGCTTGAATGACTACTGGTTAATTAAACATTCGATTAGTGAATCCAGCTCGTATGGTAAGGTGAACAGCAAGTGTAAGCATAAAAGTCAGTGAGATATTCAGAGCTAACTTCATTCATTTTATTGGGCGATAAGTAGGACGGAGACAGGTGTATGTGGAAAGACTACCGTGAACTAAATCTTAACATAGTGTCTGATCTAATCCCTCTGCCGTTGATGGGCGATCAGATTGCACGATTATCAGGCGTTTGCTATTACACCTGTCTTGATTGCGCGAGTGGCTTTCATCAAAGTCCCGTCAGTGAAGATAGTATTATTGCTGCATTCGTCACCCCTCACGGGCAGTGAGAGTACCTAGCGATGCCGTCTGGTCTTCGTAACGCTCCGAGCGTATTTCAGCGTGCGTGTCTAAAGCACTTGGTGAACTTTCTCATCGTATGCTGCACTTTTCATGAACGACAGTTTATTTCTGTCACGTGATAAAGAGGAAAGTCTGACCCGGTTGCAGGAAGTTCTTGCGGCGTTCACATAGCAGGCTTTTCTTTGAAATCTTCAAAATACTCTCTGGAGAGGAATGGTGTGTGTGGAATTTGATTATGGTGTCTCAAGTGGTGCCCCATAGGGGATGAGAGTCTACTTTAGCGAGTCTGAGTTCAGATCTTTACAGATTTCTCAAGAATAAGACGTGTTCCATTGTTCATTCTCATCAACAGTAAAAAGTTTGAATGGAAAGCTGAGCACGAAATTGTCAGACAACGTGATTTTGATTATAACGAGTAAACCCATCCTCATGATATACAACGCAGAGCTTCCAATCGAACTTCATACTGACACGAGCGCTGAGGGTTGTGGTGATCCTTTCCAAAAGCTCTCTCGATGGTAAATAGTGATGGTGATTGCATGTTGTCGAGTATTTCAGCAGGTGAACCGCGGGCGGAGTCAAAGTACCAATCCTACGAATTAGTAACTCTAGCGGTCGTGAACGTTGTGAATCACTTTCGACATTATCCTACAAGGTTATTGTTTTACTATTGTCACGCTGGTGGGCTTTCCTTCAGACTTTCTATTTCGACATTGAGTATTGACAGGGTAGGCACATAAGTCATGTTGACTTATTGTCTCGAAACCATTTTGCTGAGCGTAACAAGACTCCTATTCTTAAAGTTTCCATCTAAAAGACAGAGGAAAGGCGTGTAGAGTTTGCGATTCTATCTGAAAATTGGCATTTCGCTGAACAGTTCCAAGACTCAGAAATTCAGGACATCGTCTTTAAGTTCAAAAACGGTTATAGCTTTTAGCGGAAGTAGTGAAAACTTATGTGTTACGAAAGGTGTGTTACTTCGTAATGTTCTGTTATTTTATCATACCTTGAGCTTTTCGTTGGTCCTTGGTGAATCTTGTTCATGAAGCCCTCATGCATCTTAGTTGGGAAAAGAGTTTGGAGAAGCTCTATGAAAGTTATTGGTTCGAGCACATGACCAAATATTGTCAGTTCGTGGAAAATTGTATTAGACGTAGAGTTTTAAAGTCTTCTTCCGGTCTGGTGCAAGCTGAGTTGCATCCAATCCCAAAAGTGAATGTCCTATGGCACACGGTGCATGTTGATTACTCAGGGAAGTTGACTGAGAATAGTTACGTGAAAGAGAATGTAATAGTTTTCATAGACGCGTTTACGAAGTTTGTGTTATTGTACCATTGGCTACGTCTCTATGCAGCCTGCACTATTAAAGCTTTGAGTTCCAGTGTTGCTCTATTTGGTTTGCACTATTATCACTGACCAAGGTCGTTGCTTTGTCAGTAGAGAGTTGACCTCGTACAAAAATAAGGCCAAAGTGGTTAATTTCAGTGTGGGTGATTTGGTCAACTAAGAGAGAAACCAAACCAAATTAGAACCCAAATTTAAAGGTCCTTTCAAAGTTGTAGAGTCACTTGAAAATGATCGCTATGTTTTAAAATCACTGACAGGAAATAGAACGTACAAGTACGCTCATGACTGCAATCGAAAACTGCCGCAAAGTGGAGTTTCCTCTGAGCTTAATCCTATTATAGCGAGAGCAATGAAGACTAAAGAAATCTCTTGTTTGATTGTATGCACACTTGTAACTATTTGGCCGCACTGCACGTCTTGTCGTAATATCTGTAACTGCAGTTCGAAGCTGGACAGCGGCGGTGAGCGGCGGTAGACGTTGTGGCGGGGGCCAGGGTCTTGTAGAGACTAGATAAGTTTGGCCGACTTGGACGGACCAGGAAGTCACGAGGACTTTAGGGCTTGGTTGGCCCAGGGTGACATATGCCACTAGATAGACTGTGAGTTTTGGGCCTGGTCAGCCCTGGGTGACATATGCCACTGACTGTAAGTGTTTGGGTCTGGTTTGCCCTGGGTGACATGGGTCACTAGACTGTAAGTGTTTGGGCCTGGTTTGCCCCGGGTGGCATGTGTCACTAGACTTTGTGTGTGTGAAGGGCTTGGTCACCCCTGGGTGGCATGTGTCACTAGACCGTGAATTAAGGGTTTGGTCAGCCCAGGGTGGCATGTGCCACTAGACTGTATGTGTGACTTTTTGCTAAGGGCTTGGTCAGCCCTGGGTGGCACGTGTCACTAGACTGTGAATGTGGGCTTGGTCAACCCCGGGTGACAGTTTGTCACTCTAGTACTATGAATGTGGGCTCGCAGTCAACCCCGGGTGACGGGCTGTCACTAGGACTGTGAATGTGGGTTTGGTCAACCCAGGGTGACAGGTTGTCACGAGGACTGTGAATTTGGGCTTGGTCAACCCAGGGTGACAGGTTGTCACTAGGAATGTGAATTTGGGCTTGGTCAAGCCAGGGTGACAGTGTCACTAGAATAAGCTGCTTGGGGCAGCTGGGTTACAAGAGTGTGTGCAATTAGTGAAGTATTGCTTTGTTTGATTATGCACAGTACGACGCGAGTTTTTGATTGTTTTGAATTAATGCGATTGGACCTTTGAATCAGATTTGCTTTCATGATTTTACGACTCTATTGACAGAGGCATTTATCTTGGTCAGGTAGGCCGAGTCGATAGTCTAGTTCAAGTTTGTGTTCTCGTCGGTACAGATACCATATCACCACCACACGAGGACGTGTGATAGTCAGTTCTGGCCGTGTCGGAGATTAAAGTCTCTGAACGTGGATAAAATCAGAACTACTGGAATGTCGAGCAACTATTGTCGTGTAGTTCAACCTCTTTAGTAGTTGCTTGGGTGTGTTTAGTTCTGGCACGATTTATAACGACAACTGTCAGATGAATGATGACGGAGGCGCTCGTCAATTAAGAGGAGCCCGAGCCAGCAGGGGCTTCCATGGCAGACGGCGCTGCGGTTGGTCGTGGTCGTGTTTCCTACTAACCTCACTGCATTCCATGTGGTTGACTTCATCGTTTATCATGAACCACTGACTGTTATTTTGAGATATCCATCCTGTCTTATCATCGTCATAATGGAGAAAACCGTATTCTCCGATATATAGATAGATAGATGAACTGCTGTTCGTTAGTCTCGCTAAAACTCGAAAACGGCTCAACCGATTTGGATAATTTTAGTCTTGAAATATTCGTGAAAGTCCAGGGAAGGTTTAAACGGTGAGAAAGTGGTAGGTAGGCAAGTAGGTAGGGTAGTATGTAGAGTACTAGGTAGGTAGGGTAGAAAAAGAGCATTGCAGCGCATGCCGGGAACAGCTAGTTTTCAATATTAATGAACAATCTTCAACTGTCAGCCAACAAGTCCTTGACAAAAGTGCAAGTAAACAGTTTAACTTAAGGGGACGGTGAACGAACATTCTCCACACAAACGTAATACCAAAATCATTCGCGATACGAACATATTACCAACTTAAAATTATGTTATTCGGATACAGACGATATTTATCTAGGTTCCTATTAAACTTTTTTTTTTAAACATTTACTATTTACGAAATGCAAGCGAATTGCTATTTACTATTGACGAAATGCAATTCGCTTGCATTTCGTAAATAGTAAATGTTTTAAAAAAAAACTTTAATAGGAACCTAGATAAATATCGTCTGTATTCGAATAACATAATTTTAAGTTGGTATTATGTTCGTATCGCGAATGATTTTGGTATTACGTTTGTATGGAGAAATGTTCGTTCACCGTCCCCTTAAATACCTGCTTTGAATTTGAACAGACAAACTAAAACTGAATGGGCACTGAGCAGACATGCTAATATGTTTTACTAATTTATTATCAACTATTTCATACAAAACTGCAGTATTAAAACACAATTGTTACGGAAACAGCTGTTTTTCCTATTCTTTGTTTAATTTGAACTTTTTTGTTAAAAGTGTCGTCTTTTGCCAAATTATTATTTAGTAATTCTGTTTGGACCTCATATCAAACTACAGACATGACAAGTAACCAGCTGATACGATAACCAATACAAAATTTTACAACGTAAACCATTCAACCAAAAACCACCACAACATATGTATAAACAGCAGGCCGAACATCAAAAAGCGTAGCCAATAAACCGCTCGGGCCGAATAAATATGATATCATATATATAATTATCAAGTAGTTCTATTTACATCTGTGCAATGAGCGGCCGGTGAAACTCGCGCCTAAATACAGAGCATCGTCATCAGCTAGACTTGTTAACATCGCGAGACAATCTGGGAATAGGGGATCGGACTGAGTCAAAATAATTTGATTCTGTTTAGTCCGTAAGTTAGATTATCTAAAAATATTGAATACGTGTTTTTTGTTTTATCAAATCAATAAAAAATGACGAAGATAAAACGCGTCAAAGATCTTGAAACGTCACTTGTGTCGTCAAAATGTACTATCATATGACGTCACACGAGTTTTCGAAGCACTGTATCGTCTTCATTTTAAGTTTACGTGAAAAAAGAAAAAATACGTGTCCAATAATTTTTGGAAATCTATCTGACGGACTAATTAGTTTTTTTTTTGTCCGATCCCCTATTGGACCCGTTTAAGACGATATTGTTAACTTGGTAAGTAATTCGTACGTCCCTATTCTATTTAAGTCGCGAGTTAGTAGGTTTCTTTTAGGTTAGCTCCTTCCATCATCGACCTCATCTCTGTTTTACGACAATATTGGAGTCAAGAATATGCCCATTTAACATTAACTCACTTTTTATATCATAACATCATAATCGCTGAAGGGTTAGCTAGAGATGTGACTCACACTCACATTTCGCCAGTGACATATAAGACCCATGTAATATGGAAAGAGCTCATGGTCTTCGACCAGACAGAAAGCTAGACTCTGGGCTGCTACTTAGAAATTTTTCAATTAAACTCTTCACCTAACCTCGAAATCGCACCTAGGGCCTCAGGACCTAAGATGCACAGCAGTAGCGCATATGACCACTAGACCAATAAAAGCAGTTGAACGGAGAAAAACTCGCACTTATATACAGAGTATGACGTTATCAGTCGCTGGACCTGTTAATTATCGCGAGACAATATGGTGAATCAGCCAGGTCATTCATAAGTAATGTTTGCGAATGTCGCACTTCAAACAAATTATGTAGTCGTGAAGAAACATGGATGACTAAGATGTGAGGAAGATCAATTAAATGGTTCAATTCAACGCGTTATCCTTCTGTATCATCATCTACCTAGCCTTTTCCCAACTATGGGTCGGTTTCCAGTCTAACCGAATGAAGCTTAATACCAGTATTTTTCATGGAGCGATTGCCTATCTGACCTCCACAACCCTGTTATTACTGGGTAAAACGATACCTGGTAAAACTGGTTATCCTTCTGCATGACTACAGTTTATTCAAACACAAGGGTCCAAGACTCCTGGGCAGTCCTGGGGGTTGTTCGAAAGAGATACAGCGGCCACGGCACAAAGGGCTAAGAAGGAACATGGCTGATTTTTAGTCAGTACAAGTTTTACACTCCCTTCCGTTCCGCCCAGAGCGGGAGGCGTCATTTGAGGATTTCTCAACATCCAAAAAAAAAAAACGGTCTAGGACTCAGATCCTGATTTTAGGAAAGACCTTTGGTCAAAACTCAAGAAGTTAATTAAAAAAAATCCTTTTAAAAGAGTAGTTTCCACCAGTTTATAATTCTCAGTATATTCCAGAGGCCAGTAATAAACCGTGTATGTTTACTTCGAACACCTGAGATCGGCAACACTTCGGGAGTAATAACAATCGGGAATGCCGAACATTCGTTGGAGATTAGCTAATTTGATGTATTTAAAGCGATGTTTACAATAGCTTAATGCATTGCAATCGATAATGCATTTCAGTGATAATGATGTTTATTTACTTACGTGATCGGATGTTTTGTTTACGGTAGGATCATTACCTAATAGGTTTTTAAATACTTTTTGTAATTAAACGTGCGTATTTTTGTGAATTTTGTAGAATTATAGATTTGATCTTTTTGTGCGAAAAACGAAAACAGAGAGGTATGAAAGAGGAAGACATGCTGCGCCGACTCCAAATGAATTGACGGCACGGTTGGCGCAGTGGCTGAGCAATTGGACTGCTGCGCTGCGTGTCGCGGGTTCGATCCCCGCACGGAACAAATATTTGTATGGCCTACAGATAGTTGTTTCGGGTCTGGGTATTTGAGTATGTGAGTTTAAATGTTTGTGAACACACCCACGATACAGGAGAAATTCCTAGTGTGGGCAACGTTTAAAAAAAAATAAAGAAAAATTGGGATTAGGGCAAGAAAATGATGATGATGAGGATAATTTTATAAGGAATTTCTCAGGCCCGGAGCCTAGATTTGTGCCCGATTAATGGCAATAGGCTAGCCCCCAAAAAAACTTGGGACTTAACTCTAGCCCACGAGATATTGGTGTACTCAGTACAACTCTGTTTAACCGTTCGGAGTTTGATGGTGTATATAAAAATTGCACTACATTCGGTACGCTTAAACTGAGAACACTTCCGAAACATAATCCTTGATGAGCGGCCAACATACACAAACACACTTATATAAAAAATGCAATAAAAAATCCTTCTTTTTTCTCAATCACTACACTTATCACCATCACTGATACTCACTATAACCACCGGAGGCACAGGAAGGGGTCCAACAGTCTCCAAACACCATGTTTTATGCACAAATAAACTCTTTCCTATCGACTATTTTCTTTCTTTCCTGATGACTATTTTCTTTCTTTCCTGATGACTATTTTCTTTCTTATTACGATTAATTCCGAAGGTACCACAGATGTACTAGTAGAAGAGTTGCCGAGCACTGTGTGAGTTGTACGAAATATATCGGTTTGTTTATATTGCGCGTCTGACCGCCACGGAGTATTAATAACGACTACTTCATAGTTTCGTACTACTGACTGACTTGCAGCTGGATGGTGGGTTTATGTGGAAGTGAGCCATGAATGTAATTGAGGACGATTTTTGGGAGAAATTGTTTTTGGTCTTTGCAGTTTAGGATCTCGGATTGACTTAGGGCGACCATGTGAAGTTATACATGTCTGCTGTTTTATGTCATGTTTTTACGAGGAATTTCATAATTATACACAAAAAATAAAATCACAGATTAAAAACAAACCGGCCAAGTAGTAAGTACCGAGGGTTGCATACAAAAATGCTTTTTTTTTTGTTCAACTACATATTTAAGGGTTTCACCCAAGGGATTATTCCCTTGCTAATTATGCAAAATAAGCTGTCATATTTTTGACCGCGGTGACTTAATCTTATTCTTTATTGCACACAAAATTAAAAGTTTTCCTAACTTATTAACACTGTCACAAAATGTTAAAGACCATGTCAGTTTAAAATTTCATATAGCTTATGTGCAACGGCGAGCTTAACCCAGCATTGAGTTTTTTCACAGCAAACCTTACTTCGATTAGGAATACCTATGTGCGTAAACAATACATTGAACAATTTTCCAGCACAAAATGGCTACATGTTCCCATATCCAATTATCCATGTTCTCCAGCTTTGGTATCTTTGGCGAGCGCCCAACAGCCATCACTCAAGCTATTATAGATCATAACCAAACCGTTTAGATATCGCTTTGTCTGTTACTATGAAATATACTGCTTGTTGTTCGGTAGGTACGGTAAAAAGTTGACCAGAAAATATAGTAGTAAACAAATGAATTTATCATGGTATGAAGAATGGCTTGTTTTTGTAAATAGAGTGAAATCTACAACTACTGAACAATTTTGTCTTCTGTTGTCTTTTAAAAACAAAATATTTTAGTATTGTAGTTGACATCAGCCCCCGTAGCATGGCGATTCTATCTCTATTCAACCAAGAATAGACAAAGATTTTTCCATACGATTTGACATGAAAACTTGTTACAATCTGTCATTTTGTCGATTCTTCCGTCGACAAAACCCGTTTCTTCGGTGGTCATGCTAAGCCGGCTGGTGAGCTAAAGGTGTGCTCGTTTTTCAATGTCATTGTTTGAGTTTGAGTCATTGCGGTGAAAGGATTAGTCAGCTAGACTCTGCCTAATCCTTTCAGGACTTACTAGAAGCAAATGATAGAGCTGTGCAGGTGGCTATATACTGGTCTAATACGACTTGAGCTCATCGACACGTAGAAGAAGAATGTGACACCTACAATAATGGCTAAATAAAATTTACAAGTGCAATAATACCCAGATCTATCACTGCTTCGTTGGTTCAGAAATCGCAATCTCGACTGCTAGAATGGTAGGTGAGGTCTTAGTTTCGATTCCCAGGTATAAAACCATGGAATTTGAATTGTACATTCCAAAGAAGAATCAATTTTATTATAACACAGTAAATCACTTATTTAATCCAGGCGACTGATTTATATCCTAAATCTCTCACTCCAAAGAATGCGTGTTGATTGATAGTCTGTATCAAAAATAGACATTCTAAAAACACTTCTGGTTACCTAACAATTTTCTATTTCATCAAATATATGAATAGAATCATTCGTAACATAGCAGTGACCTATTTATCATTTGATTTTCTGGAACCGACAGCTGATTCAGTGTATTCCTGCTTTTATGATCAGATTGGCATATAAAAATAGTTTACTAGCATATGAGTCAAAGTTTGGCAGGAATGGGTCGTATTGTTTTATTGTATTATGAAATTGGGACTGATATTAATGTGGATTTCATTTTAAAGTTGCAATAGCAGGTGTGATTTGTGAATATAAATAATTTTGGGGTTTATTGTGGCATTTTGAGATCTTACACTAATAATGATCCACATATACTACCATTGCTGGCGTAGAAATATTAAAAAAAAGTTAAGCACATTCAAAATTCAAATCATCACTAAATTAATTAAAATGTCAAAAAGTAAAATAAAGATTAATTTGTTATGTCCAAAATACAAGTTCTAAAGTTCTAAGTAATACATATATTATGATTAATTGCAATGTCAGAAAATATTATCTACTAGCCGTTGCCCGCGACTTCGTTCGCGAGGAAATTTTGACGTGTATGTATGTGTGTGACGTTCCCACACATTACAAATGTCTTAACTATATTCTATCTCTCTAACAATTTTCGGCTCCAAAAAGCCAAGGATTTCATTTATATACTTGAGGGAGCCCTTAGTTCAGGTCCGTTAGCTAACAGACTTGCTAAGTTTCAGGCCGGTAGTACAAAAATCAAACTTACATACAAAGTCGTGAGAGCCTTTAGACCTATAATGCGACCCTAATGCAAAATCTGTTCTTAGCAAATTTCTACTTACCATAAACTCCGTCCCTGAAAAAAATCAAGATTGTTGCAAAAAAAAATGAAAGACTTTCAGACAAACTTGTGAGAGCCTTTAGACCTCCCTTATCCGGCCCTGTCACAAAATCAGTTAATAGCAGACGTCTACTAACTATAAACTACGTCCCTGCCAAAAATCAAGATTGTAGCACAAAAAACGAAGGACTTTCATACAAACTTGCGAGGGCTCATCGACCACCCTAATCCGGCCCTGTCACAAAATCAGTTCATAGCAGACGTCTACTAACTATAAACTACGTCCCTACCAAAAATCAAGATTATAGCACAAAAAACGAAGGACTTTCATACAAACTTGTGAGGGCCCTTAGACCACCCTAATCCGGCCCTGTCACAAAATTAATACATAGCAGATGTATACTAACTATGAACTACGTCTCTGCCAAAAATCAAGATTGTAGCCCAAAAAATGAAGGACGTTCATACAAACTTGCGAGGTCTCATAGACCACCCTAATCCGGCCCTGTCGCAAAACTAATTTATAGCGGATGTCTACTGACTATGAACTACGTCTCTGCCAAAAATCTAGTTTGTAGCACAAAAAATAAAGGAGTTTCATACAAACTTGCGAGGGCCCTTAGACCACCCTAATCCGGCCCTGTCGCAAAATCCGATCTTAGCGGACGTCTTCTAACCATAAACTACCTCCCTGCCAAAAATCATCTTTGTACGTCCAGCGGTTTTTGAGATTTCGTGATGAGTCAGTGAGTGACCTTTCGCTTTTATAGATATAGATAGTAAAGTAATACTAGATACTGATCAATTATTTTTTGCTAGCCTTCACTGTCCCACTCCTGGGCAAAGGCCTCCCTCCACTCTTTACACTTCGCAAATAACCCGCACGTCCTCTTTCCAGTTTTGTTGGAAATTAATTATTAAAAAAAAATTACACACTTCCACGAAAACCACTAAATTAATCTCCAAATATCCCCAAGTTAGTCAGAAATGATCACCTCTGCCATAGCACCATCCACTGCATCAGTTTGGCATAGTGACAAATGTATGTGTCTCAACCATTTACCGTCACAGTCAAGGTCGTTTCTGTATGTTTGTTTGTGTGCCTGCTTCAATTAATAATGTGAAAATCATGCAAAAGTTCAGTTGGCTCACAGAGCTTGGGATCGTATCATCATCGTCTGCCTGTCATTTTCAACACTATGCTGGGTAGGCTTTCAGTCTTACTGAATGTAATGCCGCAGGCCTCATTTTAATTTTAAATGAGGGCTACATGCAATGAGCGAAAATATCCAATCGTGCACATAGCCGCGTTCATACGGCGATCTCAAAGAAGTGGTGCGCTTGCACTCGCAGCGCGTCTGTGTGCGTGCATTTTTGTTCGTTGTACGAATCCGTCCTTCTACGCCTATCTGTTTAGTGTGATAGTGACATAGCGGCCATTTCTCCGTAAGTACATTGACGCTGTATTCGTAGTGTTATTGTTTTGGCCGTGACTCGTAATGTACTGTTGACTATGAGCCATTTAATTTTATTGGAGCTAGATTTTATTAGGCGTTTGTTGACCTCTCTGTCTCTGAGGAGGGAAGAGCCCTTAATTATGGCAGCGGTGGCTCAGTGGTGGCGGTTTCCAATTACGAGCAGAAAGTTGTGGGTTCGAACCCAGGCAGGTGCATTACTTTGTACAATTTATTTCAACACTACTGCTCTCAAAACGGTTAAGAAAAACATCGTGAGAAAATCGGCATATCCTAGAACCAAAACTCAAAGCCATGTGATAGCTACCAAACCGCAATAGACCCACGTGGTGGTTTATAGCCTATGCCCTTTTATAGAGACCCTGTGTCCCAGCAGTGAAAACATTATAGGCTAATTAAGCTTATAACTTAAGGGGACGGTGAACGAACATTCTCCATACAAACGTAATACCAAAATCATTCGCGATACGAACATATTACCAACTTAAAATTATGTTATTCGGATACAGACGATATTTATCTAGGTTCCTATTAAACTTTTTTTTTAAAACATTTACTATTTACGAAATGCAAGCGAATTGCATTTCGTCAAATGTCAAAAGTTTAATAGGAACCTAGATAAATATCGTCTGTATCCGAATAACATAATTTTAAGTTGGTAATATGTTCGTATCGCGAATGATTTTGGTATTACGTTTGTATGGAGAATGTTCGTTCACCGTCCCCTTAACCCATCGCATCTAGTTTATAGACACCATTAAAAAGCCATTGTTTTATGTACAGATGGTGTTCGTTAGGCGCGCGAGGAGTTAATAATGTCCTGCAAATGAATGAAGCTCTATGACAGTATCAATATGACATTGACAAAAAACTCTCTGTGACATCATCAAATTCCATTCAATTCAAAACCGATTTATCCAAATCATCAATCAATCGTTTTGCACAAAACATAACATCACACTCGTATTCGAAGGGGTAGACAGAGGGCAAACATTGTTCCTTGTTTTTATGAGAATCCAAAACTTTTTATTATCTCATGTGGTGATTTTATTGTTAGAGAACGCCAACATGAAAGAAGTTGTATTAGCCAGATTTACAAAATGACTTTAGAGTCAGCAATAAAATAAAGCGCATCATTTCACTTTTCTACCGGTTACACACTATTCTTCATATCCCTACTTTTTTTGCAAATGAAGTAATATCTAAATATACCGAATCAATCAGTAAACTGTTCACGGTGGCTTGTAAATATAAACATTAGCGAATACGCAAGGCTGATAATTTTTCTCAGAACTTCGATGATGTGATGACGTCATTTTCGTGAGAATTCTGAGTGATGTTGATAATATTGGCATATGAATGAAAGGTGATGACAAATGAGTCAATTAATTGATTATGATGAAGATGGGGACGTGGGTGTGAGTAGAGGTGTTGTGCCAAAGATTATCAGGATTATGTATCAGTCGCTTTTACATGTTGTGAATTGTTAGATCTTCTGTAGAATTGATAGATAGTCTTTGTGCAATTTCAATGTTTTTTCGTTTAATATTTTTTTGAAGTTATAAAACATACACTGACTTAATTAATGTCCGCCTCACTGGTCTAATCGGTCGAAAACGTTCACAAACGTTGACAAATATACGGTCATGGATTTGTTTGTCGGGTAGTGTTATTGGGTTTTATGTCAGCAGGAGCATCCACGAGGTCTACATCTGGGGCCCAATTCTGTAACTTAGAGATAAGCAACATGCCATTGTCACTCTATCGACACACTACAGACATTATTATGCAATAGGGAAAAGAGGTGTCGTTGTTCGATGGCTTCACAATGGCAGTTCGATAGCCAAACACGATAGACACAACTGTCAGATTTCACTTGAAATATATTTACAGACTACCATTATAGTCCTACTATGGCGTTTCAATGTCACTACAGTGGCAAGTCAATGACCATAAATATTTGTAGAATACCAAATGTCAATGAGTAGTCTATTGAGACACAACCGACACACTATCGACGCACTATTGATAAGTTAGCTATTTTACAGAATTGGGCCCCTGAATTCAGGTGATGGCAATACGCATAACTGGCAAAATTTGAGTACCCTGATAGGTACACCTCTGTCTATTCTTTGCATTGATTTTACTCAACATAGTGCTCTCTGACACAACTTAAAGGGGTCTACCTTTTTATGTAGAATTTTTTATTTACGAATTTTGTTTTGCATAGCAGTGGATGGCAGAAACTTCATTTCGCAGAAAATCATTTGGCGTACACTCATTTACCATAAATTCAAAACGCATAATTTTGTAAGTCAGAATCATCTTTGAGCATAAACTTTATTTCCAGAACCATCATTTCGCAGAAAATTCATAATCAGAATCGTCTTTTGGCACGCATTTCATTTCATACATATACGTGTAACATGCAGCAGGCATGACTTGTGTCACGGCTCCCCACGCAAGCTTACCGTCGCAGATGGTAGTACCACACACCGCCGCAGCTTCGGCTTGCTGCCTCAGCCGCGGTGGCGCGCGTGTAAAGCTGCGTACAGACCAGCCAAACGAACGCCAACGATGGATATTTATCGTTCGCTAGCGTTTACCTAAGGGCAAGGGTTTACCAAAACCTTGGTAAACCTAAACCTACTTAACGTTTAGGTTTATCTACCCCTTACCCTAAGCCCCTAAGCCGTCCAGATTGCAGCAACGAAGGTCAACGAAACCCGTTCGTTGGCGTTCGTTTGGCCGGTCTGTACAGGCCATAAGCCACCTGCTCCTCAGCTTGCGGGCAGCCTCGCCCCTCCGCGCCTACGCGGGCTTACATTACACTCTCGGGTTAGGGCAGAAGAGACTACGTGGAGTCAGTTTTGCAGCAATTCGTTTCTGTCACTAACTTTTGTAGCAAAAGGTATTGACTTTTAATTTTAAATTAGTTCAAAAATATTGTAATAGAATTGGCATTATGCCTTATAAAAATTTACCAAATAAAATTCTGCCATCTTAAAAGTATGCCATTGAAAATTCGGCCATTTAAACATTCTGCGAAACGATAATTCTATTAAATAATTGTTTTGCCATAAACACATTCGTTCAAAGAAGAATATGCCAAGTGTGTTATGCCAAATTTTCGGAGCATCAAGTTTCTGCCAGATAGATGGTACCCAACTTAAAGGCATCGCGGCAGACCTCGTAAAAGATAGTGACAAGACTAGCGACTAGTGGTCCACATCGGTGTTGGATCGAAATCACTGGAATTCATGGGAAGAGAGTCCTTTGCCAAACTGTGGGATGATGCAGGCTAACAGTATCTGTATCAATGCTCTTAGATTTGTTAAATAAATATGACGACGCTGAAAGTACAGAAGCTAACCAGGTAGTAATGCTGCGGTACTCACCATCCATACTACGCGAGGACAGTTTCCTGTTGGAGAGCGTGCGCGCGAAGTGCGGCGGCGGACGTTGTGGCGGCGCAGCGCGCGACTCGTAGTGCGTGCGCCCCGAGTAGCGGAAGCGGGAGCCCAGCCGCGGGAACAGCGTGGACTTCTGTGCCGGCTCGGGTGACATCAGCCTGGGGATACATAAAAGGTCGTGAGCTATGGTCTCTAGTCTCTACACTCCAGAGACGGAGCTCTTTATTTTTCTTGGTGGGAACCTATCAAATGACCGTCCTAATCTGGAGGGAGTGTCAGACTTTTACTGACTAAACCCACACCCGTGTTCCTTCTTAGCCCTTTATATTCGTCCCGCGACCGCGACATCTTTTTCGAACAGTCCCACAGCCCCGGGAGGCGTCGACCCTTGCGACGTCGTATATATGGTCCCATTAAAATAGGTGGACAAATTCTAACACAGCGTTCAGTAGGTCTAACCAAGCATATCTAAACAAAAAAAAAAAACATTAAATAAAATGTTTTTTTTTTGACTTAAAATCTCTAGAACAAACTCATCCTTTATGAGTAAGTACTTAAGAGGCCTTGTACAGACAAGACTTGCGGAACTTTAGGCAATTTCTATGTTTGTGTGCAGCGATAACACCGACGAACGCACACACGGGCATTTCGAGCGTTGAACTACGGTTGAAAAATTTGATCATTTCGACGATTATTATTTTAGGTGACATAATTTTATAGTAAGTAAGTACACGCGTACGGCTTTGAAAAAAAGTCTGGAATGTGTGTTGTGTATAGGTACAGTATATCAATCAACATAAAAATGGTTCAATTAGGTGTTAGATGAATTAAAATCAAAAATTATGATATCTATTTTAATCACAGATTTTAATATTTGCTGTAAATTGGTTGTGAAAGCACTTTAACACGTCAAAAATAAATAATGTTTCCGTCTCTTTTTAACCGACTTCTAAAAAGGAAGTAGGTTCTCTATTCGTATGTTTTTTTATGTGTCCGCGCATATCTCCGACAAGGGTGGACCGATTTTCAAAATTATTTTTTTGTTTGAAAAGGTATACTCCCAAGGTGGTCCCATTGTCATTGTCCCACTTAAAAAAAAGGAGGTTCTCAATTCGTCGGCTAGGAAAATTTTAGATTTCTCCGTCATGGGTGTCGTTTTCATGGGTTTTGGGGTCGCTGATTACGAAAATGAGGTCAAAATGAAAATCCAAGATGGCGGTCAGGAATTTTTTTGGTTTTTCCGTCCTATGTGTCGTTTTCATGGTTTTTGGGGTAGCTGATTACGAAAATGAGTTCAAAATGAAAATTCAAGATGGCGGTCAGGAATTTTTTTGGTTTTTCCGTCATTGGTGTCGTTTTCATAGTTTTTGGGGTCGCTGATTACGAAAATGAAGCCAATATGAAAATCCAAGATGGCGGCCAGGAACATTTTTGGTTTTTCCGACATGGGTGTCGTTTTCATGGTTTTCGGGGTCGCTGATTACGAAAATGAAGCCAAAATGAAAATCCAAGATGGCGGCCAGGATTTCTTTTTGTTTTTCCGTCATGGGTGTCGTATTCATGGTTTTTGGGGTCGCTGATTACGAAAATGAGACCAAAATTAAAATCCAAGATGGTGGCTAAGAAAATTTTTGGTTTTTCCGTCATGGGTGTCGTTTTCATGGTTTTTGGGGTCACCGACTACGAAAATAAGGTAAAAATGAAAATCAAGATGGCGCTGATGAAAATTTTTGGTTTTTCCGTCATTGGTGTCGTATTCATAGTTTTTGGGGTCGCTGATTACGAAAATGAAGCCAAAATGAAAATCCAAGATGGCGGCCAGGAACATTTTTTGGTTTTTCCGTCATGGGTGTCGTTTTCATGGTTTTCGGGGTCGCTGATTACGAAAATGAGCTCAAAATTTAGTAATACATAAAATGGGTTTGTTAAACATGAAATCGAAATAAATATTAATAAGTTATACTAGACAAAATGTAAAATAACTGTCATGAAAAGGAAAAACATGGAATTATAGGCATTGTCATTCAAATAGTCCGTTAGCCGTTATCACGTTTCCACCGGGCACCACGTGGAGGTGGACTGACACCCAGCGTTTTTTTTTGGTTGTTGTTTTTCATTGATTTGAAATATTTTCTTCCCTTCATCACGTATAATTCTTAAAATCTGATTTGAACATTGTGTATAAAAATCAATGAAATAAAACAACCAAAAAAAAAACGCTGGGTGTCAGTCCACCTCCACGTGGTGCCCGGTGGAAACGTGATAAAGGCTAACGGACTATTTGAATGACAATGCCTATAATTCCATAATTCCATTTTTTTCCTGTTCATGTTATTTAACATTTTGTCTAGTGTCACTAAATTAATATTAATTTCGATTTCATGTTTAACAAACCCTTTTTATGTATTACTAAATTTTGAGCTCATTTTCGTGATAAGCGACCCCGAAAACCATGAAAACGACACCCATGACGGAAAAACCAAAAATTTCGTCGGCGCCATCTTGGATTTTCATTTTGACCTTATTTTCGTAGTCGGCGACCCCAAAAACCATGAAAACGACACCCATGACGGAAAAACCTAAAATTTTCCTAGCCGCCATCTTGGATTTTCATTTTGGCTTCAATTTCGTAATCAGCGACCCCGAAAACCATGAAAACGACACCCATGACGGAAAAACCAAAAATTTTTGTCGGCGCCATCTTGATTTTCATTTTGACCTTATTTTCGTAATCAACGACCCCAAAAACCATCAAAACGACACCCATGATGACGGACAAACCAAAAAAATTCCTGGCTGCCATTTTGGATTTACATTTTGACCTCATTTTCGTAATCAGCGACCTCAAAAACAATGAAAACGACACCCATGACGGAAAAACCAAAAATTTTCCTGGCCGCCATCTTGAATTTTTATTTTGACCTCATTTTCGTAATCAGCGACCCCAAAAACCATGAAAACGACACCCATGACGGAAAAACCAAAAATTTCGTCGGCGCCATCTCGGATTTTCATTTTGACCTCATTTTCGTAATCAGCGACCCCAAAAAACATGAAAACGACACCCATGACGGAAAACCAAAAAAAATCCTGACCGCCATCTTGAATTTTCATTATGACCTCATTTTCGTAATCAGCGACCCCAAAAACCATAAAAACGACACCCATGACGGAAAAACCAAAAAATTTCCTGGCCGCTATGAGGATTTTCATTTTGGCTTCATTTTCGTAATCAGCGACCCCGAAAACCATGAAAACGACACCCATGACGGAAAAACCAAAAATTTTCCTGGCCGCCATCTTGAATTTTCATTTTGACCTCATTTTCGTAATCAGCGACCCCAAAAACCATAAAAACGACACCCATGACGGAAAAACCAAAAAATTTCCTGGCCGCTATGAGGATTTTCATTTTGGCTTCATTTTCGTAATCAGCGACCCCGAAAACCATGAAAACGACACCCATGACGGAAAAACCAAAAATTTTCCTGGCTGCCATCTTGGATTTTCATTTTGACCTCATTTTCGTAATCAGCGACCCCAAAAACCATGAAAACGACACCCATGACGGAAAAACAAAAAATTTTCCTGGGCGCTATCTTAAATTTTCATTTTAACCTCATTTTCGTAATCAGCGACCCCAAAAAACATGAAAACGACACCCATGACGGAAAACCAAAAAAATTCCTGACCGCCATCTTGAATTTTCATTTTGACCTCATTTTCGTAATCAGCGACCCCAAAAACCATGTAAACGACACCCATGACGGAAAAACCTAAAATTTTCCTAGCCGACGAATTGAGAACCTCCTTTGTTTTAAGTCGGTTAATGAGATGTACCGTCTATCATCAGTTCAACCTAATAGCCTGAAAGAATACAACTATCGATCCATAAGTACGTATAATTTTGAAGGAATTTTCTTTCAAGTCCTGACCGTTGAGGAGTTGCACCTTCCGTCATCAGCGCAGCCTCATGAAATTATGATTATCAGACGCAAATACTTGAACAGCTTCTGAAAATGTATGGAAAACGTTATGTGCGCCTATGACATTCGAGGGTTGCCCTCAATTTCTCAGAGCTCCCATCATCAGAAACTGACTTGGTGACAATGGGACCACCTCGGGAGTATACCCTTTCCAAGACAAAAAGAATTTTGAAAATCAGTCCACAATTGACGCAGATATTCGCGGACATACAAACACGAATAGAGAACCTCCTCTTTTTTGGAGGTCGGTTAAAAATATATATCGAAGTACAATCGACAATAACAATCGATCTTGAAATTCGACTTCGATTTGAAGGTGAAAAAAATTTTAGCAATCTTTACAAACTAGCAAAAAAAACATGTTTGATCAAAATTAATAAGTGTATCAAATTGTGGTAATCGGCTTACAATCTCGAAAATATGTTTACGATAAACACGGGAGCGTTTGTGACACAAAGCGATACGTCCGTCCTCTGGCAGTGGCCGATTCGTACTGGCGAGATAGAGTTTGCGCGGTCGATAATATAGTTAACTTTGGATTCAATTTACGAAATGAAATTATAGTTTATTGATAAAATAAAAATACGATTCTATTAGAAGGTTACCTTAAAATTAATACGTAGTTTTTGAATTTTCTCTAAAGTGATTCTAAGGTATAGAAAAAAAATCTTAGTTGTCGAGACATTTTGTAAAAATTGCGATGTTTTAACATTTTTTTTCTGCTATTTTTTGTATTGAAGTCGAAAATGTGACTCCTTGGTACACCAGTAGACCATATGGTGATGTTATTTATATTTTTTTTAATGTATAAAATCGTTTGTAGTGTTATGTTCGGCTAAGCCAAACGTAACTCGATCGGTATTTTTGCGGAAAAGGGCTTTTGAATGCGGGTGATTGCCATTAATATAAACATTATTTAGAAAATTCTTGTTCACTATTCACCAGAAAAAGAACTCATCTCCTATAATAGCCAAAAGGAAGCTTCAAATTCTTCATAGATTTCCCACACGAACCAATCAAAATTGATCAAAATGAGATGATTTCGTGGAAGGAGCCTTAAATGCGATTTTCTTATTATTTTTTTTACCATCGTCCTTATTTCGGTGGTTTGAATGATTTCTGAAATTTTGTCCACTTATTTTAATGGGACCTTATATACGAGAAGCACAGAACCAGATAATGTAACGACGTTTATAGGTTTTATAAAAGGCATCAATTTAACACTGAAGGAATAATAATGTTTTTACATTGCTTAATTAGATATAGAGAGCAGTGGTGGCGGCCCCGACTTACGAGCAATAAATAAGTCGTGGGTTTAGAACCCAAGCAAGCTCAATACTTTGTGTAATTTATTTCATCACCACTGCTCTCAAAAACGGTGAAGGAAAACAGCATGTCCTAGAACCAAAAATTCGAAGACATGTGACATCTACCAACCCGCACTGGGCCTGCGTGGTGGATAATAGTACCATACCCTCTCATAGAAAAGAGTTCTGTATCGCGGGAACATTATAGTAGGCTAATTATTAAAAATAACATTTTTTTTTTACCGCTGTGAGCTAAGCACGGCAGTATAAAAGGCCTAAATTTAGTAGTGCAGTAATAAAAACATTACCTGAAGAACGTATGATGTTCCACACAAGTCTTCCACAGTTTCTTGGCGGCGCGATGGTTGGCGAGCTTGAAGCCGACGGTGGACTCGAACTGCTCGAACTCGCCAGGTCGCAGCTTCACGTAGAAGTTGTGTCGCTTGTAGCTGATCTTGAGGATCTTTGGCCACGCGAAGCGGTTGATGCGTAGTCTGTGAGAACGAATAAAATTATATTGGTTAATATGAAAATGAAAATGCTTTGAATTAAATTATATTGGTTAATATGTTTATATACGTGGCGTGACCGAACCTCACCTGCGGTGTTTTTTTTTTTTTTTTAAATGTGTGTAATTTCCGCCTCGAATGCAATGACAAAGTTTCCCCACTTACGTCAAAACGTACTATATTATTATCTCATTATCAAGTGCTGTCACAACAAACTTGAAAGGTCGTAAAAGTGTAGAAGCCTTTGTAATTTCCTCGTGGAAGGCAAATGTAAAACCCTTCATTATTTCCTCACACACGTTTCCATCTTAAACACACACAATCAGACTTACTTCTCTCGATGCACGAGCAGTCCAGACGAGCACACGCCGAGTGTAATATCTACGTTCTCCGAGTCCTTAGCGGGATGTAAGTCGACGCCGTACATCGCCAGCTTCTTAGCGTTCTCCAAGTAGTTCAGCTCGGCTTCTGCTGGCGTTTGACCTCTGTAAGGGAAATTATTTGTTTTAAGTATTCATGAATTACAGAAAATTATGTTGTTCTTAGTAATTTAGAAATATGATTATATTGTGCGTGTTTTGGAAAATCATTTATGTAAACGGATCAAGACCGATGGGCCAGAGTCGTCACGCAGTGGATGCCAGAAGACGGGCGTTGGAGAAAACCGCACAGAGGGATGAGTGGAAGACTATGGGGGAGGCTTTTGCCCAGCAGTGGGACAATATAGGCCAAAACAAAAAAAAAAACGAATAACAACGGCGGGCCCAATACGCTGCCCTGTGGTACGCCAATAGCGTAATACGTTTTCCTGAAATAGATTTACGTACTTTTATCCTTTTTAGAAATCCGTCTAGTTTTCGTTTTCGGACACTGCGTTCCGTCTCAATTGTATAAAAGAAAGTGAATTGACCCTTATTCCATACGTATTAATTTTCTGTAACAGTTTCATGATCAACTAGATCAAAAGCTTCCGTCATGTCCATAAACATAGCGTTTGCGGAAATTCTTTAATTAAAATTAAGATGGCAACTAGGAACTTTGTGTGCTATAAAGAACAAGAAGTTTTTTTTATCAATTTAAGTTAACATGTAGCTTTTCATCGACCTTAGTCCAATTCTGCATAAATAAATGTATGATTTTGTTGAGGTGCGAATAGATGTGGTATTAGTATCCATACCGATGCGTCTTGTGCAGCTCCAGCACCTTCTCCTCCAAGTCAGGCGTGGCGGCGGCGGCGGGCACCAACTTCAGTTGTTTGCACAGCCCCGCGCCCGCCTGCGCCGCCTCGTGGTCGCCCAGCTCCGACTGCAGCAGGTAGCTCGCCAGCAGCGCGTGCGTCACCGTGGAGCACGGGAGACGACCTGTACACAAACCAATTGTGTCAAACACCAAAGGTGTGCTTTTGCTAATCAAAGATGCGGGTAATTGGAAACAATTAACCGATCGCGTCTTCACGAGCAGCATTGAGGGAACGATGAAGACAGCAGTAAAATTTTAACCGATACCAACAAATACTTCAATGAGGAACCAGTCAAGGGGCGTAAGTGTGGACTAGGTACCTAATGTAGACTTCTGACATATATCTGATTCTGCCATTTACCAGAAAACAACGACTAACAGAGGTCTCGATTCGTATCGGAACATCACATCATTCTCTTTCCCTTATTCCAATCATTTGGGGTCGGCGCAGTATGTCTTCTTTTTCCATACTTCTCTGAATATTCTTATCAATGCTAATGAAAATAATTTATTAATCTGATAGACGGTACCGAAGACCGGAACCGAGCTTAATTCCCAATTCCGTCGATTCATTTTTAAGTACTATCGAAACGCTAAGAAGAACAGTCAATGACCAGTGCAAATGTTCTCTTGAAAATACAAGTTGAACACAAAAAGAAAATTCTTACCTTCAAGCAGGTCTTTCCTGACAGACAAGTTGAACACAAAAAGAAAATTCTTACCTTCAAGCAGGTCTTTCCTGACAGCCAGCACTAGTTGGTATCGCGTGAGCTCCTCCTGCAACTGCGCAGGTTCCGGCGGGTAGAATTTGACTGAGAACCGCACATGCCATGGCTCGTCTGCAATCAAATATATCAAGAGATTTTAAATACGTCTGCCCATGTAAAGTTTGTCATAAAACTGTAGTAACTACAAAAAAAACAACGCTGAAAAAGTATGAAACAAGATTTTCAGGATAGAACAAAAAGAAAAGCCGTAGTCACACGGAATTAAAGTGTTTAGGTTGGTACAACGTGTGACTACGGCTTTTCTTTTTGTTCTATCCTGAAAATCTTGTTTCATACTTTTTCAGCGTTGTTTTTTTTGTCGTAGTCGGGTTTTAGTTTTTTACTTTTTTTTATTTAAACAATTTTGGTGTTAATTTTTTTTTTACTCTTGACTTTTTATCCGCTAGATGGCGTGATTTTGAATTTTGAGCAATATTTTGGAAATGTACAAGTGAGGCCCTTTCAAATGATACCAAACACGGCGTATTTATCTCCATTTTATTTTTTAAGCCTTACTTTTTGTCCACTAGAGGGCGCCAAGTCGCTTTTTGTGATACGTCACGTAGCCTATGTTTAGCGGAAAATTAAGACGGTTCTAACGATACCTCATATGTCGAGTTCCGATAAGTAGATTAGAAGCTATGAGGGAACAGATGAAGATACACACATACATACATACATACATACAAACATACATACATACATACATCCATACATACATAGCCAGTCAAAATCATAACCCTCCTTTGGCTTTGCCGTAGTCGGGTAAAAATAAATAAAACAGAAGATGAAAGACAAGGTTTAAGTCACGGGAATTGAGCAAATGCTGAAGGCACACAAACGATACTTGTAGCGATGCTTGCGGGAGGTTTGACGTATTTAGGTCTAGTGTACAGCTTCTGGCAGATACGGATGAGCGTAAACTAGTAATGGAACATCGTCGGTTCAAATACGACCTTCTCCCAAAGAGATCGCTTGCGGCGTTCCTTGCTCTATGGATGCAAGTGCGACTATGGGATCGGCCGAACTTTGTGATGAGGCCTGCTAGACATAGTGAGCTGATACCAATAGGAGGCGTACGCTAATCTACGAGTACCGGGCACTTATTGTAGTAGTACAAACCGTAGCGTTTTAGACGGAAAGAGTCCGAAGGTAACCCACCGTTTTCTCCATATTGATTGATTTCAAAAATGAGGAGATTTTATAAATAACAAATACTCACGTTTGAGCATCTTGGAAAGCCTCTTCTCGAGGTCGACCCAGACGCGTGGGTCGCCACGGTCTTCGTACAGCAGCCCGAAGTAGTCCTTCTCCACCAGGTTTAGCTTGTCACATACTTTGCCCAGCAGCTCCTGACCCCGGATCTTTCTCTGGAAGGTAGAAATTAAATAGATGTTAAAGGGGAGCGCTTAATTATTTATTCACTTATTAAATCTTAGTAGACACGGATAAAAAGATAATATAGGGAAGTAGACTTCATGCCTTAGGCATTTTCTAGCAGTCAACATTACGGTGACGCAGACAACATGGCAGATGCATCATAAAAGACAGATAACTAGAAAACTTATTACAGTACAGCCTGCCTATTGAATGCAGTGGTACAGCTTGTCTATAAAGTCATGAAATTAATGTTTGAGGAACTAACATTATTCAAAAGTAAGGCAACACTAAATCATGGTACATCAAATGTCATCGGCTGTCAATGCTGTCATCAACTTGTTATTTATCTTGATATCTTTTGCATTTTTTTATGTTTTTCAAATCTACGTCGACAAAACTTCGAAAAAACGTGTTAAATATGAGGAAAACAAATAGGAGTGGAGCTCGGGAAATTATTTCAAAGTATATCAGCGATGTTTGTTAGAACACCAAGCTGACCAAATTTTATCAAATTTGGATGATATTTATACTCGAACAGCAGCTATAACAGGTATGTAATCGTGTTATTGTTTGTTTTTTATCTACCAGAAGTCACAAATTTACTAAATATACGATTTTAAGACTAAAATAAGCATTGTTTACATTGCGCATTTATAGGTTAGATTGCAAATGTAAGTAGCTCATAGTGTAGTGCGACGTTAACTTTTGATACTTTTGGGTAATCAAATTTACCGGTGATTTTAAATATGAATAAGTTTTAACATGTTTGAAATAAAAACAGTGCTATGTATTTTCTGTTCGATATTACATCTTTTTTTAAATCTTTCTTTCAGGAAAATCTGAGAGTACAGTGAGGCGTATTGCAGATGAAGGCAAACACAGATCAGGCCGTCCTAAGAAAGAAATGGATGACTTCAACATAAAATTTCGCTAAAACAGATCTGGATTTTAAATGTAGCCTAGAAGTCCTGCGTAAAATTTTGAAATCGATTGGATTTTCTTACAAGAAGATCAAAATAACAGAAAGGCTCTAATCAAACAACATATTGCAGCAAAACGGGCAAGAGAAAATGGGCATACAGTGGTACAAAAGTTAAAATATAACATTAATAAAAAATATGTACGAACATTTTTCTTTTATTTACTCATTTTTATTTCAATGAAGGTCGGAAGGAAAACATCGTGAGGAAATCTGGACTTATAATTATTATAAGTCTGAAATCGCCAACCCGTCTTGAGCATGCGTGGTGATCAGTGCTCGTGCCGTCTCTGTTGAGAAGAGGCCTTTGCCCAGCAGTGGGACAGTAATAGGCTGGTATTATCATATTATAATGAAGGTCGCATCTTTGTTTATGGTTTCTGTATTTTTTTTAAATAAGATAACAGATTTTAATTAAAACCAGGTTTGCTTCTAGTACAAAATAATGTGCTAGTATCAAAACCATTTTAGTCACACTATACAGGGTTGCTATGTGCACGAGTCTTCACGACCGCAGCGCCCTCATTTATTTTCATGACTTTATAGACAGGCTGTACGTAAAACTACTTTGAAAACATAGTTTGTTAAGTTATTAGTTGAGAACTAACATAAGTTGTCTGTGGACTAATATGGAATAAGTAAGTAATAAGCATATTAGGCACAACGACATCGTTTCATTATCTGATCAATAGTTTTGATTAGTTGTGATCGATCGACCAGAACCGTATGGTGGTTCTCACAACTTTCTGAAACATTCTTAGAAGTGAATGACCTTCGACTAAGAAAAGTCTGACTGCAAACGGTCTTCCGACCAGTTGCGACCACGCTTCCGGAGTCGGAGCAACTGCTTACAAGAACGCAGCAAAAGTAGTGGCCAAACTTATAGACAACTTATCTTATACATCTGTATTTCACATGAAAGAGCAGCACGCCAAAGCTCAACGTCAACCATCCTAGAAAGCCATCGGATCGGATGCAGTCGCTGTGGTCGAAATTAGCATGATGGCATCATCATCATACATCTTTCTGACCAGCTAACGTCGATTCCGTGTCGACTGGCGACGTAGCCTACCAAGCAACATCGCGAGGATGTCTCCGTATTCTTACCGAATCTTACCATCTTCGTACTAGTACTTACATCGACATCCAGCTCCATGGTGGAGCCATCCAGCAGCTCCACCCGCACCCTGGCGACGTTGCCAGCAGGGCGACGCCGCGGGGAGGCCTCCTTGGCTTTACCCTTCGCATCGCCGTCTTTGGCCACTCCCTCCGGCATTTTGCCGCGCGACCTTCAGACCCTGGAAAGAGGAAATGGTTTTATTAGGCATGTATATCGAAGAATATTTATTGGCTAGAGTAATTGAGGTTTATGGTTTTGTTTTTGCGAAGCGGACGGAATAAGTAGGTTAAGGTAATTAAATTATACAGTTTGGGAGTACTTTCAGCAGGAAAAGATATTAAGACATATTGGGTTACACGAGTTGATACAATAAACAAACTTATCTCGATTACTCTCGGATACTAAGTACGATATTTTTGCCCGTTAGGATGTGTCCTAAAAGTATACTTCGGCCTATAAGGTGCTACGAGTACACACTGATATCAAGTCGTCCCAGATCAATAAAACTAAGTTTAGTCGAAAGAAACGAGACCAATAAAACTGTTTTCGTAATATAAACAATAATAAGAACATTTAATAGCGGTGACTCAAACCGTGGCCCATTAACAGAGAGGTCACTTCATTGGCACTGAAGATGCCCACACAATTACAACTATCATTCGCTTTATTAACAACAACATAACTAATGAACATTTGTACACGAATAGTTAAACTAAAACGCATCTGAGTCAGACACGCATACATACCACGTCCACGAGACCAATTCGAGAATAAGTAAAGCCCTAATGAAATGCTTGGGCAACAATTAATGCTAGCGGTGGATGTCGTGGATCTCTATCTAGATGCAAAGGAATCGATTGCTTTGTGCTTTCCCTTCTTCTTATCTCCGAGAGTAGTGTATGTTGTGGTAAAATTTTCGGTTTTATTTAAAGAAGATGGTAACAGGGAAAAAGGTGGATGGGCCAAACTGGATGTAGAAGACGAAAAACAGTGTGTTATGGTGCTGATTGGGAGAGGCTTATGTTAGCAGTTCTGCCGGTGGTAGGTAAGGTGGTAGTAGGAATGACATGCCCAAAGTGCGCAAAACGTGATACTCGTAGGTATCGCTATTCGTGCCGTCTATTTTAATGCATTCAGCCAGTCAATACATTCCCAACAATGTCTGTAGTTTAGTTCCTCTTCGCAACGAAAACAACTAAACTTGCCCGATGGAGTTTATATTGGAACTGAGCTAATAAACGTAGTAATGGCCACATGAACGAGGAAAACCGATCAAACAGTTAATAGCGATGCATTAAACTGTATCTGGTGTGTGGTCGTGGCTATGAATATAACGCCCCATGAGGCAGGAACTTCGGTACTAAATTCCAAGTACCTAATAGCTTGACTATGGGTCGTGAAAATTACGTTTTAGATAAAATTCATCGCATCCTGGCAATGCAGGCTTTCCTGTGAGTCTAATAACGATGGACCAATAGAATGACGATATGGATTCAGGATTTTTAGTTAGTGCTAGTGATTTCTATAATCTACTTGAAAGCCTCTGAACCACACTCTGAACCGTATCCTAACCAAAGTAGGAAGAGTTAACTTCAAACTTGTCAACGGATAGCCCAGTCGACGAGCCCCTGTGGCCAAATAGCAGTTGGGTGTTTATATGAAGCTGCGTAGCAAACTATGCTACTGAGGTCGAGGATGATTCCAGTCGTCTTAGTCATCCTCTAGGTTTTAAGACAAATACTGAGGTTGAAATTTCTCATCAATCATCCTCGACCTCAGTAGCATATACGTAGATTACACAAGACAGCCCGTACGACACAATGGCATGAATCGACTGCGCACATCGTGGGAACCTATTGTTGACGAACTTGGTAGTAAGTATGTGGTGTTTGGTGTGCAGGATAGAGTATGTTACCTCAATTGTATAACATAGACTATCAGCCTCATCGTTTCAGCCGAAATAGGCATCGCCTAAGTATCGCCTATCCCTAAACTACTTTCGAGGATAATTTATTCTTTTAAGCAGCAACAATTTGGCGCAGGGTATCTAGGCTTGAGCTTCCATGATCCTTTTCTATGATCGTAAATTTTGCAGTTTTAATTTAGTTAGCAATCGGTAAGACGATATTAAAAGTAGCTTCTATCCCAGACGTGAATCTTAAGTCACTAAGGCCCATATTCTCCGATGATTAAGCCCTAATGAAGATGAAACTATTGCCATTGATCGAGCAGAGAGCCAATCTCGTGCGATAACTAAATTATCTATCCCTGCGTTCGTCGGCTAACTGGAATGAATTACGACCATCCCTTCACTGGTAACTGCTACTTCTGTTGATGGGATTCAGGGTACGTTGACACTTAGAAATTATTATGAATGGCGTATATTGATTGGTGTAGCAGTGAATTATTATGGGGTAATATTGATAGTAACTTAATCGTATGACAGTGAAATACTGATAATATTATCTTCCGTTAGAGCTCTACAATTAAAGGTAGTTTTAACCACTGAAACAGATTTTATAGCCATTTTTAATAGCCAGTCGATGTCCTTTGCTTCACCTGGTTTTGTTCTCTTATAAAAACCGCTCAAGTCTTCCCGTTCTTCTACATCCTTTCATATACTTCGAGTGTTCCAATACAGTGTCCGTTACTATTATAGCGTGTTATTATACAATTAAACTGTCTGTCTGTACGACGATTATCTACTTGCGAAGCCGTTTGATTGGTTTGCTGTCGCGACGAGCACAATTATTGTCAAGTTATAGTAGCATACTTGAATTTATTGCGATAGAATTACTGATTGGTCTATATGTTGGGACTGGATTAGGATCTTGAGTCGATGGCACAGCGATTTTTTTTAAGTGCCTAGAATTTGCCATGAAGGACATCGACGAATCATGGTATTTGAACAATAGAAGTCATATGATGTCATCTCGTGAAATTATACGCGAAACATTAAGATAAACATGTTTGTCATTGTATTTTTTGTTTTCGGGGTGAATACTAAGTACTGAATAGAAATAGGAGGTCCTTGAAAGACGCTTGTAAAACTCCTTTAGCGTAGTAACTCCTCGTTATAAAACCTTACTCACTTACTGAAAAACTACAACTATTGTTCTTTTTATCTAATATCCTGAAACTGTACTACTTAAGTATATCTACTACTAAGTCCCATAAAATTCCAGTTCTCTCTACATTTTCTCTAGAAACTGCAGGGTTTCACAATACTGTGTTGCCGTACCTCCCGCTGTTACAAACGAGCATCTGCTCCCCTAAGACAAGTAATGGCAAAAGGAAAGAGAGGAAATTGGAAATAAATCTTATTACTGAAAAAATGCGGAAGTCTAAACTGTTTTTCTTGCTAACCTATGTCCACTGTGGGCCCACTTCAATGAAAATTGGAGGAAGCCGATCATTTAATTCTTCGAACTCAAGAGACCAAAATTCGTCGAAAGCGGATCCATTCCTCAAAAGATCAATTCGAAGAAATACTCTCTCTCGCTCTATTTAGCTCGTCAATACATAACAAAATTACTGTTTCTTACTTACTAATAACAGAAGTCCTACATTTACAACCATAAAACTATGGGAGCATTCATAAAACGGTCGAACTGGCTTTACGTCTAAATCTCTTTATTCGCAGAAACTTCGGCAGCTTAACAGCCAGAGCCCTGTAATTTGTTTAATGTTTCGGATACACGCTTAATAGACATTTTGTCGGAATATGGCATACGCTGGCAGACAGCCAAACGTGACTCAGTAAGGCTTGGAGCATACGGTCTACGGACTTCTTCAGATTTTGCGGGAAGACAAATCTAGGGTATTAGAACTAGGAATGTATCAGTTAAACTAACTTGGTTATTGGTTTTCTAAAGAGTTTGAGTTTATCAAACACGCACGCAGACTTTTCGCCATTACTTATTCACCATTTTGTACAAGAATTCAGCTAATCTTAATTATTAATTACGAGCTCTTGAGTTGTCGCAGCAGTGATCTACCGTTGTTTTTATTTTTATCACTGATAAACTTATGTTTATACTAACAGTTTTTGAGTCATAGGTAGGTACTCGAAATAAAAAGAAATTGTATCCTATTCTTATCTTAATTTCACCTGATTCTAGGTATACTGTGTATTTGAGACCTAAGAGCATAACGCTCTTTGTATTCTGAAGTTGTTTAGATATCGATAAGTTTATGGGACAGTATCGATTTATTGAGTAAACAGCGATGTTTCATACGAGTATTTACGAGGTATTTGATTCACTACTCCGCTGCACTGCATTCGTAGTATTTCTATTTTAAGAATACAAGTGAATCAACTGCTTTGGATGTAAAAGTGATAATCGATTGAGGAAAAAGGATCCCCGTTTTATTTTTTGTCGACTACTAAGCACATTTTTTTTATTAATAGATACCTGCCACAAGCCATAAAATGTCGTGAAATATTGCAACATTCAGAAAGATAGAAAGGAAATGGAGTTAACGATAGCGTGACGGTTGACAGGAAAAAAAGTGTAGCGCCCTAAATAAAATAGAACAAGGGCAGGGAGATGATGTTTCATAAAACATTGGACACGAATTTCAGATAGTAATTTGAAGTCAGCGTAGTATGTTAATTTTGGCACAGTTTAGGCGTTAAATTGAGGTATATTCTTGGCCGAGAACCTCATAAACTTACTAATAGTTATACAAACAAGTTTTCTCAAAGCCTCGGGGTTCAAAACTGACAGTTCGTACAGTTCTCTTGCTAATTGAGCGACAATGAGCAACTGTGCTCTTGGGTTGCTCCAAACTTTTACTTACGCTTTGTAATGGAAATATTTTTAGATGGTATTGTGAAAGTTTATAGGAAGGGCATTCATGAGTGACCAGAAGAAGTTTTTGAATAGGAATTATAAATATGAGAAGCATAAAAATAAAAAAATAAAATAAAGAGTCTTAAATCGTCCTACACGCTCATTATTTAACTCTTGTTATTACTAACATTCTGCCTATCAGAGACAAGTTCTGTCCATTAGACTTCCGCCAAATTGCTTGGTAAACCCCGTAATTAGATTTGAGTGCAAATTCTGCTCCAATTTACAATGGCTCCGTAAGGAGAAACGGGCTTGTAGATAAGAAAAACCGTTTAAATTGCTAATATAATTAATTTGCAAGGGAAATAAGGCGCTATGTTTATTTAATGCGGATTTTGCATATGTCAATAGCATGTCCAACGCATGATACGCAAGACAAGAACCGAACACAAAGTTAATTTTAGTAAGGCTAAGGAATATTCCTTGGAGGAGACTCATGTCCAGTAAAAGTCTTTATGCAGATAGAATGATATTTAAACCTGCCAGTACCTATAGGTTACCCAAAGCTATAAAATATTTGAGCAAAAAATCTAAAACCCGACTACTAACAAAATCGCGGTCTTAAAAGTAGAAAACAAGAAAATAATTCTTGTCTGATATTCTTCGTAGTCGCATGCCACTGATACCTGCCTGATGCTCCTTCATGACGTTCTCATTGATACAGAAGTCAATTGCTAATTGCCATTAGCAAGGTGCCACGAAGAATATCAGACTAGAATTATTTTCTTGTTTTCTACTTTTAAGACCGCGATTTTATTAGTAGTCGGGTTTTAGATTTTTGAACTTAATTTTTTTATTAGATTTTTTTTGTGTGTACTTAAACTATAATATAATACATATTTGTAACGTGCTCGCCAAGACCTTTCATTTTATACCAAACTTGCTATGATTATCTCAATTTAATATTTTTTGAGGTAAGTTTTTGACATTTAAATTCCGTCATAAAGAGTTTATAAAATTTATATAGCCTATGTCACCCGGGCTATTCTTATGAATCTATTGACACCTAATTTATTAAAATCCATTCAGTAGTTTAGGCGCTACGGTGGAACATACATACATACATACATACATAGACTGCCAAAATCATTACCCTTCCTTTTGGCTTCGCCGTAGTCGGGTAAAAATGCACATGTGGGAACATTGCATGGTCACAGTCACAGTATCATCTTCCATAACTTGTACCCACCTATCATTAGCTTTAGCAAAGACCTTCATCCTAACATAACGACACAGAGCATAAGCTCAGCACTTTAAATAAATCAATGCCAGCCCCTGACCGTCCACAACTGTGTGACATCATGGCGACTGATGCTAATTCAGCACAATAGAAACTTTAACCGGCCCTACGGAGTGACTCAGCTCAGTGGCGCTTTATATTAGCATAATATATTCGCTGCTAAGGTCAATTGGTAAACCGAAGGTATTGTGACATAGTAGTCTGGTGGTAGGAATAATATTGAATTCTACAGGTGGATAAATGCTATATTTATCAGTCTATTATTTGAACCTATAGAAAAGAGACAGTTTCACTTGCTCAAATGCAGAGGAATGAAGTAAAAAACGCGATGGGCCAACAAAGCACAATCACTGCTAGGACACGGCTAAGAACCACTGCAAAAGAGGGCAAGCCATTAACAACCACGCAGGCAGGCGTATTTGGGAGGGTTAGAGATATTGCCAAAGACGATAATAGAAAACATGCCGAATAACTTGAAGGATCGCTTTGAGCTTATCATTTATGAGATATTATGTATCATCATACATAATATCTCATAAATGATAAGCTTTTACAATGATTTGATAATGTAGAATGCGATTGCATAAATTTAAAATCACAAATAAGTAAATATTCTAATACACAAAACAAACTTTACACACATATCCCGAACCACTACTAGTTAACACTAAACAAAAGCAAACCCCAGTAATCAACACAGAAACGTTCTCAATGGCCGCTCTAATGAACAATAAAAGCCACAGCCTCCAATCTAGATCTCATTGGAACTAACCAGTGATCTCATTTACCCTTCCGAGATAGATTTAGTTAGACTAGACGGCGCTTCAGCTAATTAAAGTGACAATACTGCGGGTAACTGGCAGTCTGGGCTTGGGGAAGTCTATTTAAACTGAGTAATGGAGTTACATGAAGTTGGGGTGTTAGGAAGCTGGGTGAACTTTGGAATGAAGTCGAACGGAGATTGGGATATTAATCTGATTGATGGGAAAGGGTGGTGATTTTAATTTAGATATGGGGATTTCTGAATATCATTATAAGTTCGATGCAAATGGTACAGTATTTGAAGTTGAGTGAGACTGATACAAATATAAGTGTTAATGGCGAAGTAAGTGGCCTTATCGCTGAAAGCGATCATTTATGCCCCACATTAGGTACTTATAAACTTTGTTTAACTGCTGAGATGACACGAGTATTATAGAAGTATGGATTTATGGAAGAAGAAGACATGCTGCGTCGTTTCGAATAATTTGGTATAAGAGCAGGAGAATGATGATGATTATTCGCAACTGATAACCTCCTGCAGATGGTATAACGAAACTGTTACCTTGACAACCTAGTGGAAATAATGAACAATAAAAGAGCTCTAAACTAGGATTACGTAACAACGTAATTTAAATCTTTATTTAGAGCAAAACCTACTCTCTCGACAGATGAACAGCCATAATGTATTACAAGATTGCAAGTTACAACTTCCTCTTGTAGTAAAACCGTAAGTACCAAAACCAGACGCTGAGTGCGATGACCTCAAGAACAACTGCGTAGACCTAGTTCGCAAAACGCGTGAATATTCATTGTAACTTGCTATGACAAGCTAAGATATTTCGTACACAACTTACTCGTAAATATTATGTCATATTTCGGAGTTTATTCTGTAAATATTTGTTTGAGAGAGTCAGGCAGTTGATCAAACAGTTTACGATGTATAAGCGTGTAGTGCCAAACATGGTGAACGTATGGGCCAGTTCCAAAGATGGAGGAAGTCATCGAACTCATTGCTTTATCGATTACCACTTTTGGGATGCAGCTGGTGCCTAAAACAGAGTGAACGTTAAAGATGATAATAAAAGCTGATCACTGGTTAGACAACATGAAGTTATGCAGTTCAGTCACAATGGAAATGAAGCACAATTTCTTAAAACAACGGAATTGCACACTACCAGTGCAAGATTGAGACAAATAAGAACATAAACATAACCAATCCACTTTATTCACTACAGGTACAATCGTGGGCGATTACGATCTTCACGCAGCGAAGGGAAGAAAATAGAGCGATAAGTACAATCGAGTGACCAACGAAAAGGGAATATGAATTAGGTACCAACCTAATTCGAACAGTAGACATTTTTCTACTGTGATGACACTGATGACTATGATAAACGATACTAAAACATCTATTTGAGAAATACTACTTCAACAATAGATACCATGTCGTTCCAAAAACACTAATGTTGGTTATTGGAGCTGTTCAGGGAAAACAAAAAAGCTTAGCTACTTCGACGACTAAAATTTATGCGAGGCTCGAAACGAGAGGCATCGTCCCCAGTTTTTTTCTCCCAGGGGAACTTACGAATTCGTGGAAAGATATTCAATGAACCAAAATACATATTTGGTCCTTTGAATATGTATTGGAGCATTCCATTCATATAAAATCTCAGCGCTCCAGGGTAAGTCTGCGAGGCGCCGACACGGCCGCATGGCGTCATCCACTTAGCTGGTTTATTGGTTAATTTACTGAGCCCGCCGCTATTTGAGTCTACAACTATGTATATTGAGATTGGCAACTTAACGGTCGGAATGTTAAACACTTTGTTTGTGGACTAATGTAATTTATTGTAGTCTGCCCTTCGGACGCTATTCTTGGAGTGTGAGTAGCTGGAAAGGGATTTAGTGGTGTAAATAGGATGGAACTACTTGATGCTAAACACAATTACTATTGGGAAATCTTAACTTCATCATCTATCATCATCACCATCATTTCAGCCAAAAGACGTCTACTGCTGAACATAGGCCTCTCCCAAGTGTTGCCACATTGACTGGTTCCTTCTTCTACTTCAACGTCTGGGACATAAAAATGGAGAAGGTTGCAGACTGACTATCTCAGAATCTGTCATCTTGGGACCCCGACGAACGCAATTATTGCCTTTTCCCAATTCTAACGTTTGTGTAACCTGTTTAGCGTGCCTAAACTGAATAAGAACCTATCCACGAAAGTTCAGAGCTTAGAAAGCTATGACGCAATAGTTACACAATGCTCAACTTACGTTTAATCGAACTTGAACCTATCACGCTAAGGGCAAATAGGAAACCCAATACCATAGTATAAAGAAGTTTATACTATGCCAATACCATGACATTGTCAGGGCCGCAAATACGCCAAGAAGTTTCTAAACATAGCTGTACCTTCATACTGATCTGATTATTTATAAAGGTTATAAATACATGTGTTTATTTTACAACTAACGTATTGAATCATCGGACACGTGTTCTTGTGCTATCTACTCGTAACTCAGTAGCACAAAAATATTACTGAACCAACATTTTATTGTATGATTCAACTGTGATTTATCGTTGAATAATGTGGGTTTTAGATAAAAGAAGCGGTATTTATGGTCTAAAAATGTTTTAAGTTCAGAAACCACATCCCCTCTAGTGATTTCAGTACTAAATAGATGACAAGCGTAAATGTGGTATTGCCCCACAAACTATGGGACACTTGATATCGTGTCCTGCCTGTCCTGGGGCTGGTACACACACATCTCAGGAGCTGATGGAGGCTACTGAAAATGACAAACTCGTCGACAAATTCTGGGTCGACTCAATTTTAATTATCATCGACACGCTAGGAAGATCATTATTTTCTCACTGAGTTATATTTTACCAGGACTACTTTTCTATCACGAGATATCTTTGCTATATCTACTCTTTCACGCGAATCTGCACAAAATTAACCTGTGTACAATTGCAATTTCCATACAATTCTGCAAATTAAACAGACCAATCAATTTATTTCGGAATCATTTAAAGACTCCAACAGCTAAGTCTTGCTCTAGCTTGCATTTGGAAACTTATTTGAAAGCTTTTGAAGCTTCGCATCCAGCATTTTAACATTCTCAAGATGCGTAACTCGGTAGTTAAGCCAAAAATACCCAACACCACATGGACACTTCAGCTGGTTTCCACCAGATCCCTATAGGTAACGGACCGTATATCGTCCGAGCAGTAAATTATATCCGATGGTTACGCGCAGTTACGGATGGATGTGATTTACGATAGCTTTGAACATGCTTGTTCAGTCACTATGTGTGGAATGCTGAACGAAGATGTGGTGGCAAACAAATCATGCTGATCCAGAGGTTTTGGCTAATTTATGAGCACGACCAATGCTTCGTAGAGCTCTTAATCGTGTGTGATTTGTAGTAGAACCACACACAGACCATTCTTAATTCCGCGTTGTTTTCCATAAATAGCCAGATACATTTAGAACTTGCGATAATCGCAATCATTTCAGTAATCATATCCTAGTAAAACAAACGCGGCATAATCTTTTTCTTGTCGAATGAACCAAATATGGTCCACATACAATTTTCTGCTTCGGCGACGAAAGTATTACTATGAATTCCAGTCCAGTCACGATAACCTAACTTGATCAATTCAAAACTTGAACATAGATCAGCTCACAGGTCTATATCCCACAGATTCAATATAACTAAGACTTAGTAACTCCTGAACTTATTCAAAACATCCACATACGTAAGCCTATCTACAAAACCGCGCCAGACAGTCCAAGTTAGACTCAATATCATTGGTATTTAATATCTGGCTACAGCATATCTTAGCTCCGATCTCAGTTCCATTTCTAGTAAACGAGCTAATATTTTAGTTCCGCCAATTTAATATCGGAGCATTTAGATTAAAAGGAAGATGACTGGAAATTTAATACGTATGATATACGTTTTTGATTTGCGTTATTTGAGATTTTACGAGATGATTCTCTTTGAAGTATTTTAATCTTGATTTGAAATTCCAGAAGTATGCAAAGATGTTGGATAAAACATGGAAAAAGAACCTGGATTGAGCAAAAAGAGAAGGACTGTAAGAATCGTAGCAGGCAGTGTCCTGCATGTTTTGTTTACCTCCACGGCCCTTGGCGTGAGAATTTGTATTTATGGAAAACGAATACCCCATGGCCCATATCCATCTTAGAAATGAAAGTAAGGACCTACTACGGTCCAGAACGCAGAACTGGCTAGACATTTAAGACCCTTAAACTAACATTAGATCCTTTTCAAATGTAAATACAGTTACATTTACATTATATCATTCCTAATCCTTTAGGCCACACACTAGGTCTGGATCGATGGACACCAACAGACAGACAGACGGTCGCGAATACATTATTCACGCCTCCGACGCCGTGGGGTGGGCAGACGTGTTGACAGACGCCTGACGCCTGTCGGCAAACAGAGGGGAGTGTGGATATAGATACGAGGAGACGAATATTGATCTGTTTGTTTATATTCTTCAAGTAAAATTATGCACGTATGTTTAGTATAAATATTGCTCTCTGAAGAACCTAATGAAAGACATATGCATAAATTCACGCGTTTTTCCCACAGGGGTAGGCCGAAGAGCGTCACCTGCTCTAATGCTTACACACCTTTTTGCTTCGTCTGTGTTCACATATTTGGTCATGGCATGTTCATTGCCGATAAATAGTATTACGCACCTGGCCTTTCTAAAAACATCACCAATAAGGTCAGTGTATGTCTAAACAAAAGAAAAATATTGGCCGTGGATCGGTTTGGGGGATCAGACCGGAATAACTCCTCTGTTTAGGGCGACATGTGCCTTGTTCACCGACATTGCGTTGTAAATCTAAATACCTTTAATTATTCGCCTTTCATTCATCGTCTCAACATGAAATCTAAGCTACAGTCAGTATTTCAATTTGTGTCACCATAACTTGTATTTTGTCACTAGAGAGGCTAATCGAAAAATGCTTGGGGAACAAATCAAGGCCTGCCTCTTACTCTACAGTCCTCTTTCATTCCATTCTCCTTCGCTTTGAAAGAAGATAATATCTTCTTAAATCTTGCCAATTTACCAAGCACGGCGGATGATTCCTGTATCCGTAGAATCCGTACACTGATATCTAAGATAGCGACTGAAAAAGACAAGACTAATAAAGACAAGAGACGATAACGGATTTATTAAGAATGTTTGAGACAAACTTGACGAAGTTGAAGCGGTCACTAATAGAGAGGGGTCGCCAATTGGTCAACAATAGGACAATCAGAGCTTCATAGATGAGGGGATGCCCCTAATGACCTAACAATTAGTGTGTTCAAGCAAAGCGGATTGTGGCGATATGCCAGCAAACTACTAAATCTATATCTATAAAAGCGAAAGGTCACTCACTGATTCATCACGAAATCTCGAAAACCGCTGGACGTACAAAGATGATTTTTGGCAGGGAGGTAGTTTATGGTTAGTAGACGTCCGCTAAGAACGGATTTTGCGACAGGGCCGGATTAGGGTGGTCTAAGGGCCCTCGCAAGTTTGTATGAAACTCCTTCATTTTTTGTGCTACAATCTAGATTTTTGGCAGATACGTAGTTTATAGTCAGTGGGCGTCTGCTATGAATTAATTTTGCGACAGGGCCGGATTAGGGTGGTCTAAGGGCCCTCACAAGTTTGTATGAAAGTCCTTAATTTTTCGTGCTATAATCTTGATTTTTGGCAGAGACGTAGTTTATACTCAGTAGGCATCCGCTATAAATTAGTTTTGCGACAGGGCCGGATTAGGGTGGTCTAAGGGCCCTCGCAAGTTTGTTTGAAAGTCATTCATTTTTTGTGCTACAATCTTGATTTTTGGCAGAGACGTAGTTAATAGGCAGTAGACGTCTGCTTAGAACCGATTTTGTGACAGGGCCGGATTAGGGAGGTCTAAGGGCTCTCGCCAGTTTGTATGAAAGTCTTTCATTTTTTGTGCCACAATCTTCATTTTTGGCAGGGACGTAGTTTAAAGTTAGTAGACGTCCGCTTAGAACAGATTTTGAGACAGGGCCGGATTAGGGAGGTCTAAGGGCTCTCGCCAGTTTGTATGAAAGTCCTTCATTTTTTGAGCTACAAAGTTGATTTTTGAGACGGACGTAGTTTATAGTTAGTAGATGTCTGGTAAGAACAGATTTTGTGACAGGGCCGGATTAGGGAGGTCTAAGGGTTCTTGCAAGTTCGTAAGAAAATCCTTAATTTTTTGTGCTACAAACTTGATTTTTGGCAGGCACGTAGTTTATAGTTAGAAGAACTCTGCTAAGTACAGGTTTTGTGGCAGGGCCGGATTAGAGAGGTTTAAGGGCGCTCGCAAGTTTGTTTAAAAGTCCATCATTTTGTGTGCTACTAACTTGAATTTTGGCAGGGAAGTAGTAGGTGAGTAGAAGTTTGCTAAGAACCGATTTTGCGACAGGGCCGGACTAGGGAGGTCTAAGGGCTCACGGGATTTTGTATGACAGTCCTTCCTTTTTTGTGCTACAATTTTGGCAGGAAGGTACTTTATAGTTAGTAGACGTTGACTAAGAACGGATTTAGCGAGTTTAGCAACATGGCCAGAATAAGGAGGTCTGAGGGCTTTTCATCATTTCAGCCAAAAGACGTCCACTGCTGGACATAGGCCTCCTGAGGGCTTTTACATTTTTGTAAAAATGTACTGTTTTTTTTTTGTACTAACAACCTGAAATTTAACAAGTCTAGAGTTTAGGAGTAGGAGATCTAAGCTAAGTTTGTAAGGAAGACCTGGACTAAAGGCTCCCGTAAGTCCATATGAAATCATTGGCTTTTTGTACCTGAAAATTGGCAGAGAGATAGAATATAGTTAAGACATTTCAGGTAGGAATAGATTTTACGACAGGGCTGGTTTAAGGGAATATAATCGCTTCGATTGGCATTTGGCATTCGATTTGACATAGTACCATCCACAGGCAGTCCAGACAAGAGAGTCAAAATTTCTACGCGAACGAAGTCGCGGGCAACTGCTAGTAGATAGATATACATACTTTAAAGTATACGAAAATGATTACATACCTCTTTTACAATATTATTGTACGTTTACATATCGTATCGTACCTACAATGGTGGTCGGATAGCGATATCTTCGAGACAACCCAAAATAACGCAATTTATGTTATCGTATTCTGCTTCTGGCACCAGAATAAAGTTACAAAAACTTCGAATTCCCTCGAAAATCAAAGTTCAAAAACTTCTACGGTCTACCACGAAACCCAACGATTATTCAAACTCAGTCGCGGCATACAATTCCGTGGAACACATAAAACGCATCAAAGCATCGATTCCCCTCATTGGGAACAAACTTGGAATTTAAAACGGAACTTTATTCGTTCGTTCTGTCGGAGGCACCCTAAAACTTGGGAGTTTACACCATTATGGTGAAATTGAAGAGTTGTGGCTGCACGCGAAGATTGATCACGGAATCGAGTACCGAGGAATGTTGGCGAACGGTGCTGTTATTTAGAACTGTTTACTTTAAGATTTAACTGTTTCTTGTATTACTTGTTGGTTTGTTTTAGATTTTTATGAACTGAGAGAAGATACAGAATCTATTACTTGAAGAATCAAACATAATTGTGAACATTACCTTCCTTAGCCAGGCAGGTACTTTATTAATATTATTATTCTTAACAATTATGTAGGTATATTTTAAAAGCAAAACATATTCACAATAAAAATATTGTAGCTTAGGTATGAACCGACTCAACTGTTAATTTTATGAAAACACTAGCAGTTGCCCGCGACTTCGTTCGCGTAGAAATTTTGACTCTCTTGTCTGGACTGCCTGTGGATGGTACTATGTCAAATCGAATGCCAAATGCCAATCGAAGCGATTATATTCCCTTAAACCAGCCCTGTCATAAAATCTATTCCTACCTGAAATGTCTTAACTATATTCTATCTCTCTGCCAATTTTCAGGTACAAAAAGCCAAGGATTTCATATGGACTTACGGGAGCCCTTAGTCCAGGTCTTCCTTACAAACTTAGCTTAGATCTCCTACTCCTAAACTCTAGACTTGTTAAATTTCAGGTTGTTAGTACAAACAAAAAAACAGTACATTTTTACAAACATGTGAAATTCCTCAGACCTCCTTATTCTGGCCATGTTGCTAAACTCGCTAAATCTGTTCTTAGTCAACGTCTACTAACTATAAAGTACCTTCCTGCCAAAATTGTAGCACAAAAAAATTAAGGACTGTCATACAAACTCGCGTGAGCCCTTAGACCTCCCTAGTCCGGCCCTGTCGCAAAATCGGTTCTTAGCAAACTTCTACTCACCTACTACGTCCCTGCCAAAATTCAAGTTAGTAGCACACAAAATGATGGACTTTTAAACAAACTTGCGAGCGCCCTTAAGCCTCTCTAATCCGGCCCTGCCACAAAACCTGTACTTAGCAGAGTTCTACTAACTATAAACTACGTGCCTGCCAAAAATCAAGTTTGTAGCACAAAAAATTAAGGATTTTCTTACGAACTTGCAAGAACCCTTAGACCTCCCTAATCCGGCCCTGTCACAAAATCTGTTCTTACCAGACGTCTACTAACTATAAACTACGTCCGTCTCAAAAATCAAGTTTGTAGCTCAAAAAATGTAGGACTTTCATACAAACTGGCGAGAGCCCTTAGACCTCCCTAATCCGGCCCTGTCACAAAATCGGTTCTAAGCAGACGTCTACTGCCTATAAACTACGTCTCTGCCAAAAATCAAGATTGTAGCACAAAAAATGATGGACTTTCATACAAACTTGCGAGGGCCCTTAGACCACCCTAATCCGGCCCTGTCGCAAAACTAATTTATAGCGGATGCCTACTGACTATGAACTACGTCTCTGCCAAAAATCAAGATTATAGCACGAAAAATTAAGGACTTTCATACAAACTTGTGAGGGCCCTTAGACCACCCTAATCCGGCCCTGTCGCAAATGTAGCTGAATACCAGTATTTTCCAAAGAAGAGACTGCCTTAACTTCACGCGTTTTTACATAAGCATTCATTCAGGTGTAGTATTAGTAAAAACGAATATAAAACCCGCTTAGACCGCGGGAACCATCGACATATCATCACAACACAATAGCATACGCTTCTAAACCGCATCGGAATTGCTACTAAACAGCTGTATACCACACAAAGACTGCATGCAACCATGTTCTGATAATAAAACCTTATGTATCAGGACTTTATAGTTTTTTCATTGAAATTATGTCCATGGGGACGTGGCATTTAAAGTTTATACGCGGCTGGGTTAAAGTTTAAGCGCATCGTCAAAATGGATATTGCATTTGGTATAATTTATGATGGCTTAAAGGCTCCTGTAAACACATTGTGGTAGAACGTTGCCAACGCACGTAGTCTGGAATATCTAGGACATATTTAAGGTCACAAGCAGCAGGATCCACAATATTGCAGACCATAACTTAATGCGTAATTCTTCTATGCAGATCTTTTATTCAATTTTGAAAAGCAATCTTCTATGTTCTAATCTGTATCAAAAGATCAAAAACGGTAAACGGTAGATAAAATCACCCCTACTTATCCTCCTACATAAATTGAAAACCAACTCAACTATAAAATCAAAGGCCGTCTTTTCATTGGCTTATCGCTTAATAAGTATGGATGTTTGTTACTCTTTCATGCAAAAATTGCAGAAATAATTTGAACGAAATACGGCATTACAGATAGTTTATAACCAGGATTTACACATTTTTTTAGTCTGTGCTGTCCCATTGCTCATTGCTGGGCTTCCATCAAATCCTTTCATGTGGTCTTCAATGAATTAGCATAGAACATTTTTAGCCGGTATTACCATCCCGTGGGAACCCAAAGCCGCAGACATAAGCTAGTTCATAAAACATTTTACCACAAAAACTGCTATCACAACAGGAATAGCTACAATTCGTACTCATATCAAAACCACACAACCACCGAAACACGCTGGTATGTCATACAGCCATAATACAATTAACGCATAAGTTTAATATCGCGAGTGCGTCGCGTATGCGACCGGCCTTGGACACGCCACCCAAATAATTCACTTAATATGACATAAGCGACCTACATGTATTGTGATTATTAATTAACACTACATTCAGGGCTGGCGCAAACACCAAGAATAGTCATTAAAATTTCTTTGAATCTTTATTCCATTTTGGGTGATTATTGTACTTTATTTTATGATCACGTTCATATTGATTATCGCGTGGTTTACAGATAAAAGAAACAACAGCCTTCCAATGTAAGCGTCTCAAAAGCGCAACTTACAATATCCGGATAGGAGCAATAGTCAAAGAATCTTATAAATAAAAGCAAAGAGCAAGATCCTATAAAAGTCGCCTATCCATCGATATAATCCATTGTTGGAACTCTAACAGACATTTTATTTAAAATACGCAATTGGTCCTTGGGGCCGGATCCCGAAGATCCGAACAAAAATCACACAAAAATTATCTTTAGCAGCTTTTAAATAAGGAAAGGAAAACCAATACAAGCAACTGTAGTTAAATAACCCATTTGTCCTCGGTAGCAACCATGGTTATGTTATGACCTAACCGCAAGGGCGCGGCTCGCAATCGTGACATTTATGTTTGGGATCGCCTGTTTACCCTCAGGAGCTCGCTTCAGCACTATTTGTAGGCACGCCTCGACCTCATATAGAATATCAACAGTAAAGGAATATTGGGAGGATTTCACCAACTGACCCAGTTTTGTTTATTTTGCCGGGAGATTGGAAAAGTTTAATAAAGTCGGATGCATATGCAAACGTTTTAAGTGTTGTTTAAAAAACGCTCGAACGAAGCTCCCAAATTAAATTGGGTAAAATAAAAGCGACTGCGTTGGACTCCTGTCAAATATTTTGGTCACAGGTGGCTGCTACGTATAGCTCATCCTTTCCTATTTTCATTTGCTCCTATCCAAATGGTGACCCTTTCTCATTGGATGACCTTTTCCCTTGCAATAATATGGGACTTATCACACCTGGCGAAATGTGGGTATACTATTAAGTACACCCTTCCTAAGTGCATGTTTACGTACATACAGGCGGGGCGTCGCGCGGCGCGTGCTGCGTTTTTAATTCAAACACATGGCGATGTATGAAATAGTTAACGATTTCAAACGTCGATTTTACGAGAAGTGATTTTTCGCTAGTTAGTTTAAAATGCAGCATTTGTTGCGGTGGACCCGTCTCTCAGTAAATTAATAAAAAATCACGAGACGAGCCTTCTGCACGCGCCGCGCGTCTCCGTAAACGAGCCCTAACCCTTCGAGAATTACAGAGGTCATGTTGTGTTATTATTAAACAATATGGACTCCAAATCTCCAGGACGTTTATTTCTAAGAATGTCTGGCACAGTAACATCAGTTCATATTATAGAATCATAATTAGAAACCACGAGGCTTTAATTGCCAGTCTACAGTCAAGGCAGCTTCTGTTGACACTTCTATGTAGGCATTCATTATTATAATATATACTGCGCCTTACTGCATAGAAATTGCCTGTTTAAGTCTACTTAGGGTCTGGAGTGAATCTACCTCAGGTCTTTTGTGAATTCTTATGAATTTACATAACATTGCATCTCGGCTGTATTACCGACATAGTTTATTCAGGAGGAAGAAATCCATATCTATATCTTCTTCTTCTTCTTCTATATATATAAAAATGTTATGTTGGTTTGTGTACGCTTCAAAAACTCAAAAAGTTCTGCACCGATCGAGCTGAAATTATAGAATGATATATAATCCGCATCAAGGATTGTTTTTACAGTATCCACGCGGGCGAAGCCGCGGGCATCAGCTAGTTCTTGAATAAAAATGTTTTGGACTTCTTGTCATTCATCACAACATCAGTCACATGTATAAAGATGTTTACTTTTTTCATATGTTTAATAGGATAATACAAAGGAAGCTTAAAAAAATTCACTAAATTCACAAAAATTTTACACGCCCTCAGTAGTGAGAAAATCACCAAAAGAACCAGTTCAAAGAATTTCACACCATAGAAACCCAAGACATGGTCAAGGTTACGTAATTAACAATGATAACAGACTAGAACCTGCTAATAACGTCAACGAACAAGACAATAATGATGTCATTGCAGCAGTGGTCGGGACAATACATGCTGATGATTTTGTTATGGGCGTGAGAACCTATATAGAATAGAGTCTTTGGTCGTTTATTACTGCGGTGACAATTTGTACACATATGGTGCGCAGTAGGTCCGGAAACAAATGTGGTGGTTGCAATAAAATGTCTAGGAATAGATAGTTTGGAGTATGTGGATATTGCGCTGGATGATGATGAAGTAATTGAATTTTAGGCAAGTTTGTTTAAAAAAAATCCTAGAATCAAAACGCTAATGGGAACTTATTTTGTACTATCCCATGTCCTTCTACTGCCGGGTAGAGGCCTCCCTTGCCACCCTTCCACTTTTCTCGATCGAATGCGAGTGCAGGTCAATTCTTTAGAAACGAGTCCGAGCGGGACTCGTTTCGGATCTCTTTCCGGCAACGCGGCAGGCCCGGATCTCTTTCCGGGCCTGCCGCGTTGGCATTTTCTGCCAATTGGGATCCACTGAGAAATTTCTTGTAGGATCTAAATCAACGGCTAGCGGTCGAAAATTAAAACAATACTGTCAGTATGGCTAGCGATCGAAACCATAGGAACAGCAGGCGTATTACATTCTGGACTATTGTGTGAGTAAGATTTCAGTAGCTATAACTCATTTAATTTTCCAGCAGTTCACAAATACACGTCAAATTCTTCGACATTCCGAGCGTTTCATTAGGGCGTGTACACACGCGCTCAGCCAGCAATTGACAAAGAATATTAGCGCACAATCGCGCTGGAATCGCGCACACGTTTGCATGACAATGTGCTCTGATTAAATGCTTAAACAATGCGATCGCGTGTGTATGAGAATGGACGTGGTTCCACGAAATGAGAGATTTTTTCAACTAGCACTGCATAATGGTAGTGCTAATGTAGTATTACGTGTAGATTAGTTTTGAATAGGTAGTTTTATGGCTTTACACTTATAACCTAGTTTTCGCGGATGGAAAAACGTAGACTGAACGTCGTCACTCGTTAGGAAATAACGACGACCTAGTTTGACTTAAGTGAAGTTTTAGTTCCTTGGTTTTTAATGTCAATGCTCTAAAGTGTGGAATGCTATCAGAAGATTTAAGGATTTTTGGATTTAAGGATCCATGTACTCCCGATTATTTAAAAAAATACTTCAAAGTGTTGGGCAGTTCACACAATCGTAACCTTCGAGCTTCCAAGAACCTTCTGCTCGAAATTCCCTCACACCGTACTGGTTTTATGTCCTCTTCCTACGCTGTCTCAACCATAAAGCTCTGGAATGCGCTACCCCCTTGCATTAAAAAAGCAGAGAGCAAGATGGCTTTCAAAAGAAAAGTCCGGAAATACTTTTTGAAATCGATCTGAATTGTTCTCAATCAAGTCACTAGTAAGTATTCGTTGGTAATTATTATGAGGTTTTCGTATTTTTAGTCTGTTTGTATGTATTTAAATATCTATTAGTTTATTTAATTATATCTATATAATATATGTGTATTAGTATGCACCGATATATATAATATGTTTGCAAAATGGTATTATCCTTATTATTATTTATTTTTTTGTACTCTACCACAGTACTGTCCTATTTAACCCTAAGGTTGACTGGTAGAGAATGCCTTGTGGCATTAAGTCCGCCTATGTACCACTCTTGTACATGAAGTTTAAATAAATAAATAAGATTTAGATTGCCCCAAACCGTTGTTCTGTTGCCGCTAGAATGTTTGGGTTACTACACACTAGCTTGTGAGCCACTAGACTGTCGATTTTTCCACTACTATAGTCTTAACGCTAACAGAACTTAGCAAGTTCAGAAATAAAAAGATTTGGTAATATTTCAGGTAAATAAAACATAACCCATTTCTATTAATTCCCTCGAACTAATACAATTTCCCAAACCTGTGTTAAAGAAGATAAAATAAGAACAAAGGCCGCTGAAAATTAGAACTAAAACTGTGAATGTTGAAACAATTGAAATAGATTTCTAAAGATCATTGTTTTCCCGATGATCTGTGAGAGTTCAAGAGCAAATCTCTTTTCATGCCGAAATCTCATTTAGAAATAACGATCTTTAGTGGTCTCTGGTTAACAAGCAAGAAGACTTCGTAAGATTGGAATGAGATAAATGGTGCTAAAACCGGGGAAATGAAGATCCCGGATATAGATATCCGGGATCTTCATTTTATATTACCATTGCAATAACAACGTCATGAACTGTAAGATTCAAGTCTTATTACGAGGATTTGTTCTCGGTTTATATTTGAAATTCTCCGTTTAGGGCATCATTAATGAATGTCAAATTTAGTCAACGACGCCTGACATTTAATTATTCAAAACGAGTCTCTTCTCGATACTAACACAGCTATCCTTCTATAGGACTATTGATGGATGTCAAACCACCAACCATTAACCTTTTAGTTTAGCCTAACCACGAAGAAATCACACGCATACTATGTACTATCAAGTATGTTGCAGTACCAGCTATTATCACAGTACTTGCCAGGGCCGGCACAGTTAGGCGTGACGTCACGGGGTCAACGATCGCTCGCACAGCAATCACGGAGCAGGAACGGGTTGTATGACTTGTATGGTAGAAAAACTAAGTTGTAGTGTTATTAAGTACCAGAAAGTGGCTGTTGTACCTACGAGTGTTTGGGTACTTGTGGATTTGAGATGTTTTTATATGAAGTGAGATGAGCTTTAATGTATTCATCTGTCTGACATTTTATTTAACATAGAGAATTTCTTGCAAATCAGAACCAAATAGCAAGGTCTAGAAGTGGTACACAAAGAAGTTGTTATTTTTAATCTAGAATCACGTAACAATGCAGCAGATACCAAAGAATGAGTCAACCCCATTAAACAAACACCCTTTCTTAATTTAGCTCATAAACATGGCCCAGACCAATATTTCATGCAAATTACGACAACTCACAGAAAATAAATATACCAATTCAAATAAAGCACCCCATATCTAAACAAATTAGCCGTATCCCCATAAAATTGTACCCAGACAGACACACTACTAACATATCTTTACAAATTAAACGCATAAATAAAGAAGGACGGCTTAGAATTTACTCATACAATCAAAGTTGCGAGTCTGAGACAGCGGGTAAAATACGAGTTTGTCCCGAAACTCACTGAACCGGTTCCCGTTGTTAGGATAGACCCACATCTAACTGGAGTTACGCGAACATCCGTGGACCGGTAAATAAAATATTATGGTTAGTAGCTGGGTGGTAGCTTCTACTGACACGAGCCATTGTTTCATGTAGCTTAAAAGTTCGTTAGATATCACTTCTATAAAAAGCTCCAGGAGGCATTTTAGTGTGTGGTAATGAAACTGCAAAACGGCTTAGCGAAGTTTTTCTTCGGAAATCTATACTCTATACTAATATTATAAAGAAGTAAAGTTTGTGTGTTTGTATATTTGTTAAATTGTAAGGGGTAATCTCGGGATCTATGGAACCGATTTTAAAAATTCTTTCACCAATAGAAAGCCACATTATTGCTGAGTGTCATAGGCTACTTTTTATCTTGTATTCCCACGGGAACGGGATCTACGCGGGTGAAACCGCGGGAAGTCCGCTAGTTTGAAATAAAGGTACAACTTAGATTCGACCTCAACAATGAATCAAACATTGTGTGTTGCATGGAAACCGTTGGTCTAACAAGCAACCGATATAACGCGAAGTATTTTCGGTCAGGTATGGCCATACCCTAACACCAAAACAATTACCAAAAATAAAAGGGGAGTAAAAAGATGTAAGATTAGTGGCCTCAGACACAGACAGAGAGCCAGACGATAGGGTGGGCACACACAAACGACTTCTTTGTTGTATTTAATCTTTTAATGGCTACTCGAATGGACCACTGACCCATCTCCACAGAGTTATTTGTTGGAGATAAACAGATGTGACAGTCCTAGGGGAACGAACGGTCGAGTCAAGACCCCAATGTTTTTTTAAGATTTAGCAGTTGGTGGATCGTGTAACCAATATTATTTTAGCATAATCTAGCTTGGTGCGGTTCTTCAGAAAAATCTGGTGCGTCGTATTCGCAACCTGCTGCTTGTGTGTGATCAGATGTATGGACGTAGATAAAGAGTATGTAAGGAACGTTGCAGGCCATCTGCAACGTTCCTTACATACATTCTGGTGTTCTGTAGTTCTTGCCTAACTCCATGGTGAAAAAGGGGTGAGCTTGTGTTTGTATGTTTGTGAACAAGAATGCTCTACTACTATGAATACGAGAGATATTATTTAGGTTTAGAACACTTATTCGATCTGTATACTCTTTCATCATCATTTGTCTTTCACTCATCAAGATTATCCTATGCGAGTCTCAATAAATTCACTTTCTTTCTTTCGTCATAAAACCAAAATGCACACACAAAATGAACGCCAGAAAATCACGCAGTTCATCAATGGCGGTATAATCCATGTTGATTGGTGCTCAAGCGCCAGGTTTCCCCACATTACCACACAATGGCCCACAATGGGACCCTTCCGCGTCACTCGCTCATTGTTCATCTGTCAAACGCACTTTAACTTTCATCGATGTGTCTGTCACATGAAGGCAACTTTTATTTGGCGGTACATTTTTTGGGGAGAAACGTGCGTTTGTGCGATCTAAGTTATTATAGTATCTTTCGGCGACTTTAAGCTAATTTGGTTTGTACAAAATTTAGTGATTTGGTGTATAAAATACCAATGAATAAGAATCGATGAAAACTCTACCCTTGATTAAATATAAAGATTCACGGACGCGAGAAATAATTGGTCCTTCGAGCCGGATTTTATTCGACCCGTAAGAAAACCACCTTCATCGTATATTAAATATTTTGTTCTTTATAGTATACTAAATAATATCCTTGAAATACTTGTCAATCAATGCAATAATAGCACTGTTATCGCAGCACCCGTATCCGTTCACACACATGAACATATCATTGGTTGGTACCAAGTAGTAAATCGGCATCAGTCACGCAGGCACGCACACAAAACTTACTTTACGTCAAATTGATCAAACAGTCAAACATGGAGTTCTCCAAGAGGCGTGTGCTCAATGTTTGAAGAAACAAATTAGTTATGTTGACACAAGTGTTGAAAGTAGGCGGTTTAGACTAAGTATTGGAAAATCTTGTCCTCTTCACTCAAAGAAAGTATTTGGACATTATACACATTTTACACTACTTGTAAAATCGGTATTAGGATTATCTTTCCGCGCTTCCAATTCTGAACTCCTTCAAATTGAGTGGTCCTAAGGGACCGCTGAGGTAAAACGAGATTCCTTTCATCCCGGAAAATGAAAAAACCTACACTTGTGAGTCTGGGGCTTTGAATCTGTATCAGTCAGAGTAGTATCTGAATACGACAATACTGCGTTCTTTCATTAAACGATACTTATTTTGTAGGTACATGGTGTTATTTTATTACATGGTTAATTAGTTATAAGAAATGCTCAGTTGGTAAGGTAGGCTAAGCCTAAGAGCCTTAATAGAGCGCACGCCACTGGATACTCACTATTGCGTACATATTCCACAATGGCCGTGCCTTCACGGTTGAGTAGCTCAGACCTACAGCATATCCGATAACGACAAGCCATTCAAATTGTAAGATTACTTCAGTTCCATCGTTAACAACACGGGTTTTTTTTTTCAAACAGAATTGGTCACAGTGTTCACCTTGGAGTGAACCCTGTTTTGAGGGGACGTGGACCGTCCAGACCTGAAACTATCTGCAGTAGTGAGTCCAGCAAGACCTGAATATGTAGGTCATATTCAAATTATTTGGCACAGAAAAATAACGAGTAAGATACTACAAAAGCACATGTTTCTACTACCTACATACGAGTGCCTTGCCCTGTGGACGATGACAAATCGCGAAGCCAACATCTCGGTCAATGAGACCTTACCACGTAAACTCACATATAATTAGTATTTGATAGTTAGTTTATTATTTATGACAGGAAGGAGGAAGCTATAGGTACCAGTTTCCCCTGTATAATTAAAAACTCGTCCACTTGTACCCGTTGGGAAAAAAAGCTTTGTGTCGGTCCCGGTAACTGCAGGCAACAGAGCGTTAAGTTTTTCTGTAGGTCAACGAATTTGTGAACTACAAAACGGCCAATGAGTGGCAACCAACTTAGATCGTATATTTCTTTTGGACAAATAAACTTCTGGAACTTCATTAACATTTATCAATCTTCAGTCATGAAATATAGGTAAATTGTTTCTATTGTGGTGAACCAATACTAACAGCTAGTATTCCGTTACAGAAAAACGGGGTCGCGGTAGACAAAGAAGATACAGGACGAACAGGGCGGATTCCGCTATAATATAACAGTGGCTTACAGTTAAGCTACTATTCTTTCTATGTTTCGTGAAAGAACAGGTATATGAACTGACGCCGGCTACCGGAAACCTAATCTACTGGAGATTAGGTTTCCGGTAGCCGGCATTCCGGATGACCTCATTTTTCCGATTCACGCCTTTTTTACCAGACTAAAATCGTAATCCAGCTGATTACGATTCCATTTCGCTTATTAGAGCCACACCCACAGAAAAGCAACGTTTTTAATCCTTTCCCACAAACTAGTGTAAAATCCTAAAGCCACCGGAACAATTAACAGAACTCTCCCCATAACAGTAAATTAAGCCCGTTCTAAACCAAGCCCGCAGTTTAATCCCGCGTTCATGTCGGGATTAACTTTTCACATAACTAGATTACTTACTGGTGCCCCAGTTTCTAGGAGTGAGGTAGATTTTTAGGAAAACTTTTCCTTTTAACAAGATGAAGTTGAATAAAACTACCTACTCGTTTTATGGGTAGGAATGGTTAGTCTCAAAATAATTATAGGACTTCGATTGAAAATCATCAAGCTATATTTTGAATAGTAAAACACAATGGGAAAAACGAAAATCGTTAAAAAACAATAACTTGTAAAAAAGCTATGAGGGTTTTCCTTTCTATGATAAGGTCAAGTGGTGTGATAAGGTCATGTCAGTTAATTTCAATAACAATAATATTAAACTGGCCTAGCAGAGCTATCCAGGTCGCTACTTACTAGTCGGAAAAAATCCAAATCATCAATTCGAGAAAAAGAAGAATATCAAATTACCTGCACCAAGTTCAAAGCACAGACTTAACATGGCCAAAAGCGGAATAAACAACTGAAAATAATCGACAACCCAAAACGACCTAGCAATACTCAACAAAATTCATGCAACTCGTTTGAAAGGTACCATAGGTAGGGGCTCTGGCAGCCCGCCAACACTCGGTGAATCAATTACCACGAGTTCAGTGCCACTTTATCATAATATAGATAGCTACCTGTTGTACTCCAGCATGTTTTACAAATGCAAGTGATAACTCAGTCGTAAGTATTTGGCTCAAAGTCAAAGAATTTTGAATAGATGGGAAAGTAGGTGAATGCTGGAAGGCATATTTTGCGTTCTTTGTTGTGGTTACACCTGCTGCCCTAAATGAAATGACTAAGAATGTTTGCGTGAAGACATGCTGCGCCGACGCTAGGGGTAAAATTGGGACGAAGGATAATTATGCGGATGAGAAAAAGAAAATACTTCTTATTGGAATAAAGTTAGGAAGCGCGTAATCCAATGACCAGCAGATCTCGGCAATACACAAAAAGGTTCCGAAAAATGAATAAAAGCTATGACAGTGGATATAGCACCATCACGCAATGACTATCACTTTACCACCAATCCACCAACCATACACTTACATAAATGAACAGCCTGTCAATTTATTTACCGTGCTTTTAAGCTTATTAACTTTCGCCGAAAATACGTGTAATTGCTGACAATTTACGTGCACAGTATGCCACAGAACCATCATGGAAGTATTAATACGCATGGAACCAATCAATGGCTTTAAAACATTATTTACAGCACAATGTTCAGTTATGATAATCTTAGCAATTTCATAAGATATTCCCAAGACGAGGAAGATAAGAAAACGTAGTCATCGTCCCACAATCTCGATAAACTTTTCCAATCTCTTGGGCACATTCAAACTTTGCACCGCGCCTGCTTTTGTCACCGCTGACAAAAGAAAGTGTTCAGGATGAAAATGAGAAAATGATTGTCCTACCCCTGTAGAAGACATTCAATGAAGGATACTATTCAACTTACTTGCCCGAGAGTATTCAAAGCACTGTCACTTTCTTCAAGTACACTCAAGTCACATCAGAGATTTCGAGACCGTATTGTTTGAACGCAAGACAACTTCTGAACTGCACTTCAAATATATGCAGCACACTCGCACAGAACTAAACACAATTTTTGAATCAGTATGTTTCTCAAGATTTTATTAATTATGATTTAAGTACTTGATCATTTTAACACCCGGATACCGAAATAAGAAGCGTTTCGCGAAGATATTCAAAAACGTATTACAACCGGAACACACTGTTTTCTTAAGAATAAATTTTAGCACTAGAATATGCAAATCTGGCATTTTACACAGAGAACTATTACAATCGATGCAACCTCGCCCGGAAACAATTTTTCCATACATGAACAGTCGGCTACACCTTAGTGCATGCAAACGGCCCCGTCACCTGTCTAGATTTAACGTAATATTGATCGTGCGTCCGGGATTCGGTGGCGAGATACGGGTTACGTCCGGTCGACAGCCTCCGGGTCACGAGCAAGGACCGGGCGGCAGTAGGCGGCAGATACGGCATTAAATCACGGCGAACACGCTAATTGAAACTGATACTATTCCGGATTTTCACGTTACTCTGTCGATTTGTTCCGACGTTCATTTGGAAGCGAAATGTTTTGGAGTTTCATTGTCGGTTCATTTGTATGAGTCGGATTCAGATAAGGGTTGTATAATTGTGGTTCAATGGTTGCCAAGTCAATTAAAAATCCAATCAGGGGTTGGCTATTGAATTGGCAGTAAAATTAATTAACTATTGGGATGACCAACCAACCTGGCGGCTGAGTTTTACTCTAGAACGACAGGAAAAATGAAATTACACATCAATTTGGGGGACATACTTCCGCAACTGTCAAAATATCACTTAACATCGGGCTGTCACTAAATACATACGAGGGTGGAGTACCGAAAGTACCGAGGGAATTGCAAATAAAAGTCCATAGCACGACTCGACAAGGGGTGGCAAAGGTCGCCATTTTACTTCAACAGGGTGGCACATTGTAAACAGCAGTGAGTGATGGCGTTGGCAAGGATCAACATAATTTGGTAGACGGTCGTAAACTGAAAATCAGTACTTTAAAATATGTAAAGCCTTTACAAGGCACCAAGAAACGTGATAGGCTGATATGATCTTGATGGTGTATTGGCAAGATTACAAGACCTTCGTGAAATTTCGGTAAACAAGGATATATTTATAACGCAAAATGATTTCTCGTTATATACCTACCTATATCTATATTATAAACATGTTATGTTGGTTTGTGTACGCTTCAAAAACTCAAAAAGTTCTGCACCAATCGAGCTGAAATTTTAGAGTGATATAATATAATCCGCATCAAGGATTGTTTTTACAGTATCCACGCGGGCGAAGCCGCGGGCATCAGCTAGTATCGTATATATAATATATTTTCCGTTCAAAGAGTAGGCAAATGGAAACAAGATCAAAAGAGTGTTATTTACACCCACAACCGTCCTCATATTTCAGGCGACATTCCGCGCATTACCGGAACACCAAAATTTCTTGAAGAGCGGAATTACCTCTCACATTTCCTGTTGCCCTGGTATATTTATTACGGTACGGGACATTTCTGCTTACTCGAGGGACCGCTCACACATTTTGTGGGCAAAATATGGTTTGTTTGTTGCATGGTTTTGGGGTGCTTGTTCAAATAATGTGTTTATTTTGTGGATTGGTTTTGCAGAATGGGGGAAAGCGATCAAAGCTCATTGTAATGTCTACAGCTAGATCTCAATCTGAATAATTCAAATCACGATCACACCAGCTACGCCAGTACCTTTTAGGTTCTTATTTTATCATCATCTACGTAACCTTTTCCCAACCATGTAAGAGGGTTTCCAGTCTTACAGGATGCAGCTGAATACCAGTATTTTACATGAAACGACTGCCTATCTAATGTAATAGGATACCCCTTGGTAAGACTACAAGTTTTGTTTAGTTTCTTATTTATACTGCACAAATAGGTTTACGATTTTATTTCTATTTGCAGACGAGAACGAAACCTCATCTACGTAGGTTTTATTTAATGAGGTGCTTGTGGTGGCTTGAAAAGTACTCTGAGCGCAACGTGGGAGAATACTGATGACATGCAAATGAATAACGTGTCGGAGTTGTAACGCTTCATTATCCGGCGTGGAGGCTGCGAGCATTGTTTTGGTGGAGGCTTTTAATTTCCAGCCTTGCCTTTGTTTGAGAAAAATATTCGTTGTGTGTTTATTTAGATGCTATGAAGATTAAAACGCCAAATTCGGTCGTATCTTTGAGCTAAGTTCACATTTTTGTACTTTTCATCCAATCTTTGCCAGTCCTTTGTGTCCCTCATCTTGAATTTCCATCATTTATCAACCCCATAATATCATGACAAAAAATAAACCGCCCCTCAAAGACGACAAACACGCAATTCCTGACGACAAAATAGCCTAATTCAAAATTGCGTCACTTAGCGTGACATCGCATAGTATTATGGTAAAAATGAAAGGCACAATCCTCCCCTAGTGAGGGTTGAGGGGTGTAGACAGCCTTCCCTTTCCCCTCCCTGTCTCATACAGGGTTGTGATGGACGTAGCTTAAAAGATAATGTGTTTTTATTTTGACAGTGATCCTATTATGAAGTTTAAGCTTTCAACGTCAAAAGTGATATTGTTTTATTTTATTTTCAGTGATGCGGAAGAATGAGTAAGTTTTTGTCAGGAAAGTTTTTCTATATTATTGCGGATTGTTATAAAAGAAGAGGAGACAAGAAATACGATAGATGAGTACCTACTGAGGGGTAAAAGAGAAGTATGGAAGCAGAAAACATGCTGCGCCGACCCGAAATAAATTGGCATAAGGGTCGTAGAATGATGATGATCTTCGGTAAATCCTTGTTCACTGGTATATAATACCAGCCAAAATCAGAATCAGCAATGGAAATTACTAACTTTCAGTACGCAACTTTTTGTCGACGTTTTACAAGTGCCCATGTCAGCCTAAGTAAGTCAAATAAAATATTTTGATTTAGATTGACAACATCAACCCGGCTAGAACTACGCCCGCTAGCAAAATCATTCTGAATGATTCTCTATCTATACAAATCTTAGTTAAAGACGTAGGATTTCTCCACAAATCCCAATAATTCGGGGTCGACATCCCTACTCCCTCTGTTAACACAAAAGTCGTGATTGTTTATCTAATGGGGCGACGTTACGCACGATCGATTAAACTTCGTCTGGAGACTGATCAACTGAATTTTTTAACTGTTTGTTTGGTTGAGGGACGTGATCTCTGGCTTTGTTGACTTTTCGCAGAAAAAAAGTTCTTGTGAGCTTTTTCTTACCAATTGTTTTCCAAAACAGTAACGAGAATTTGTAGTTGCTTTTGTCAATTATTATCAGCCTTTATTTTTGGAGGTTGGGAAATCGTCAATTGACTCTGTGTGACAATAGGGGATCGGACTGGGTCAAAATAATATGATTCTGTTTAGTCCGTAAGTTAGATTATCGAAAAATATTGAATACGTGTTTTTTGTTTTATCAAATCAATAAAAAAATGACGAAGATAAAATATGTCAAAGATCTTGGAGTGGGGCTTGAAACGTCACTTGTGTCGTCAAAATGTACTATCATATGACGTCACACGAGTTTTCGAAGCACTGCATCGTCTTCATTTTAAGTTTACGTGAAAAAAGAAAAAATACGTGTCCAATAATTTTTGGAAATCTATCTGACGGACTAATTAGTTTTTTTTTGTCCGATCCCCTATTGTGTCTGATTTCTACTGACTAAAAACCACCCATGTTCCTTCTTAGCCCTATGTGTCCGAGGCTACGGTATCTATTTCGAACAACCCGCAGCCCCGACGGGGTCTTTTTAACACCTTACTTACACTTTGGAATAAAACCTGTCAAAGTATTGTACATTGACAACTTTATACCGTTGCAGTAAGACTGATTGTCGTTATGCTAGTGTTATTTGAAGTTGACTGTGAAACATGTCGCTTTACATGTTGAATATTTGTTGTCTCTATAATATTATTATAACCAGGTTATAAAAATACCAACATTATGAGCAAATAAATAAATATTCTACCTCTATTCACCACCAGTTTGTGTCGATGTAATGTTTATGAAAAAAGTTGGTCCTTCGGTACAGCTCCCAATAAAAATTCTAAGGGTTAGGCGACGCAAAAACAAAACTTTCATCGTATCTCATCTAGGGACCCCATAAAAACGTACCAAGAGTCACGCATTCACGATAACTTTTACACGAAAATAGAACCAAACCCTAACCATATAGGGTTAAAAATTAAAACAGCCACGTATGTGACCATGTATAATTTACATATTTTACATACACCGCAACGGGGTATGTTGCATGCAATTTCCACGGCGGGAGCATTTCCTATTGGAAAGGGGACCAGCAGAGTTTATAGTCGTTTTACGTCATCTAGTTTTATGTGGTTGTTATAGATATAAATGACGCGGACGTCATAAATATAACGTCGTAAAATTATTATTGTAATTTGAATCGTTTTTTATAGGAAGTTAATAGGCAGTTTAGGATTGGATTTATGTTTTGTATTTTATTTATTTGATTGGGATCAATTATTTGATACCGTTCTTCCATTAGTAATATTGCTAAAAGGACAATATTTAATGACATATTGCTTGGGGTCGCCGCAAGAAAACTTTTGTCTAACAAAAACTGAGGATATCCGTAAGTTTTGCTTAATTATTATACTTAATACATGCCTCATTGGTCTAGTGGTCGCAAGCACGAATGCTCAGCATGAGGTCCTGGTTTAGATTCCCGTGTCGGACATTATTATTGGGGTTTTCCATTAGGAATATATAAATTACTAGCGGACGTCCTGCGGTTTCACCCGCGTAGATCCCGTTCCCGTGGGAATACAGGGATAAAAAGTAGCCTATGTTACTCAGGGTGAATGTAGCTTTCCAAGGGTGAAAGAATTTTTGAAATCGGCCCAGTACTTTTTGAGCCTATTCATTACAAACATACAAACATACAAAAATAGGTACAAATCTTTCCTCTTTATAATATTAGTGTAGATAAATTATTATTATATAATTACTCAGTAGCAGTTACGGCGTCTGGATTTGTACCCGGTTGACGGCAACAGGCTCGCCCCCTATTATATGGGACTCAGATATAAGTGGCGAAATGTGGGTGTACTATTACGTACACGTCTTCCTAACCCTTCGGGGATTACAGGCGTGATGTTATGTTTGTACGTGAATGTAATGAACCTGCGGAAAGAAAGAATTTACTGCATGTGAGGGACGAATGACCCTTCACAATCTTATTTGGTATGTTGGTACAAGTTGTAAAATATTTTTAAAACATTACACCATGTTAGTTAACGTGTTAGAGGTTTAATTAAAATAAAATTCCAGGAACATACTAATGTAAAGTCATACTCTGTCACGCCATTTAACCATAAACCCTAACGACATTTAATTTTACAGTCGCGTTTCAAATAATTAAAAGAATTACGTCACCTCCCACAAGTCTACAACTAGATTACCAGTTTGTGGTCTCTGCTGTGGCTTCGTCAAAAACATAATCACAAGCTATGAGATGGCTCATTAAGCATAAGATATTTCGTGCTAATGTTGGCAGCAAAATCATAATTAGTACATAATATTTCTTCACGAGTAAGCAAAAATTGTGACCGTACCGGGTCAACTTTACCCTCAACATATTTGTTTGCGGGAAGTCTTCTTCTATTTTCGTTGAATCATCGATTCCGTCAATCATCATCATCAACAACATCAGCTTTGTCCCTTGTCAATTCTACTGTCGATTTCGTAAATTATTGAGTTATCAATGTAACATAGACCTTACTAACTTAACACAGATCAAACATTTCAAAAACTAAAACTCAACTGCAGCAGCTTTCTATCTTGATTCCATACACAATAGGGGATCGGACAAAAAAAAACTAATTAGTCCGTCAGATAGATTTCCAAAAATTATTGGACACGTATTTTTTCTTTTTTCACGTAAACTTAAAATGAAGACGATACAGTGCTTCGAAAACTCGTGTGACGTCATATGATAGTACATTTTGACGACACAAGTGACGTTTTAAGCCCCACTCCAAGATCTTTGACGCGTTTTATCTTCGTCATTTTTTATTGATTTGATAAAACAAAAAACAAGTATTCAATATTTTTCGATAATCTAACTTACGGACTAAACAGAATCATATTATTTTGACCCAGTCCGATCCCCTATTTCCTCCAATCACTCAATCCATTTGTCATATAACCTATTTACCTTAATACCGTCATAACGATGAAGTCACCAGCAGTACTAGATGAGCAAGCTAGTCTAAATGTACCACAGCATCAGTTTACCTGAAACAAACACAATAAAGTCATTAGTTAGATGCTCGTGATTGTTAATGAGTATTGTTCACGCGATTGTGAGAGGAACGGTTTAAAAAGATAATAATTTGATTACTAAGTTAAATATTTCTTGAGTCAATTATAATTGTAGGTGTCGGTAATTGTAGGTTAAAGGCTAGTTTCACAATTAAACGAAAGGTTTTATCTGCCAATAAGGAAAAAAGAGGCATCTGTGTGGTCTTTTATGTTCTTTAAATTCATCATTATCATACTTCAGTCTATTTTTACCCATTGCTGGGTATAGGGCCTCTGTTTTCTTGTGACATTCTTCACGGTCCTGTGCCAGCCTCATCCAGGTTTTTCCCTCGATGGCAACCAGAATTTATCACGTAGTGAAAATGTCAGTCATTTAGTTAAGAAAACCGACATCAACTAAATGTGGTACTAAGCACAACAGTTCCTGCAGGAAATGAAACCGTAATCCAGCAAGTTAGTAAGTATTTCGAAAAAAGGCTATGACATCATTACAAAACAACTCATTAGATAGGACTTAAACCTCAATGCTGCATTCAGGGTTAGAAGTCAGTCAGTCCCAGACTACCTACGTAATTCATATAATCGTGATAGGTCAAATAACCGAAACTAATGGTGAATAGCATACATAAATTACACGTTTCAGTACAAGACTATTTTTCATTAGACGTCTTTCTTGTTTACTTAAAGAGGGGGAATCTTGCTCTATAATCATTTGAGTTTATGCGCGGGTTGGCGACCGGTGCCATCCGCCTGGCGTCATCATTTAGACGTCTTATGACACACGTTGGAATCTGTAGCTTAATTGACACTTATCTTTATTTAAGCGAATTAGATTTGAGGTAAGAGAAGAGCCCTGTGTCCTAGCAGTGGGAATATTTTAGACTAATGATGATGATGGTGATGAGGATCATCAAAACATGGATATTTACAGTCGGTTACCGCAAGCCCACAAACCAAAGGCAACTAGATACCTATCTGTTTTTACCCGACTACGGCAAAGCCAAAGGAGGGTTATGATTTTGACTGGCTATGTATGTATGTATGTATGTATGTTTGTATGTATGTTTGTATGTATGTATGTATGTGTGTATCTTCATCTGTTCCCTCATAGCTTCTAATCAACTCATCGGAACTCGACATATGAGGTATCGTTAGAACCGTCTTAATTTTCCGCTGAACATAGGCTACGTGACGTGTCACAAAAAGTGATTTGGCGCCCTCTAGCGGACAAAAAGTCAGGCTTAAAATATAAAAATGGAGATAAATACGCCGTGTTTGGTATCATTTGAAAGGGCCTCACTTGTACATTTCCAAATTATTGCTCAAATTTAAAATCACGCCCTCTAGCGGACAAAAAGTCAAGAGTAAAAAAAAAATTAACACCAAAATTGTTTAAATAAAAAAAAGTTAAAAACTAAAACCCGACTACGACAAAAAAAACGACGCTGAAAAAGTATGAAACAAGATTTTCAGGATAGAACAAAAAGAAAAGCCGTAGTCACACGTTATAGGTACCAACCTAAACACTTTAATACCGTGTGACTACGGCTTTTCTTTTTGTTCTATCCTGAAAATCTTGTTTCATACTTTTTCAGCGTCGTTTTTTTTGTCGTAGTCGGGTTTTAGTTTTTAACTTTTGAAGTTTATGGAAGAGGTTGGAGAACTCGTTGCAAAGGACCATATTGAAACATACGGTAACGTAACGTAAAGTAATTTATATTTATGAGCTGTGAAAAATATCTTGGTTCTGCTATAAATCAAACCCTTTCTTTTGACCCTTGGACAGTGACGGAAAAAAGATTATTTTATACCGCCAGATAGAACAGTACCACTTACTTATTAAAAACTTGCAAAAAAGCTTGAAAAGCTTGCTTCGAAAATCGTAGCATTTGGGGTTCTATGGCTTCCTCCTAAACCCATAAATGAAAATACTTTAGTTTACGCATGAATTCTTCTCTAAATATGAATCGGAAGCCCCCAGAAACAGGGCTTTATACCCAACATAGCTGCAATAAACGACACAGCCGCATAATTATATGGAACAAGAAACAATGTTTACTCCTCGTGTTTCCTTCCAAAACGTGCAACTTTCTCGGAACATTTTCACCAGACTATACAACACACGTTCCCAATGGAGTTGTACTCGTATCGAGTAAACATTACAAGGGGTGTTGATAAATTATAGAAGAAGGAGGGTGCGGGCAAACAGTCTCAATAAGTACAACGCCTTGTTGATTTCAACAAATTGCACCCGAAGACAGTTGATTGCAAAAAGGAGGTCGACATTAGTTGGAATTAGTAGATTGGCAGACCTTTGGCAAGTAACTATGCTTCTCATTTTAGTGACCTTGGCACTTAAGATAGACAGGTTAACCATCATCTTAATATGAGTAATCTTTTTTGTAGCGCACTGATTAGGTGATGTACCCGGGTCCACCCACTGAGATGAACGCTCACGGTTGTCGTACAGGATCCACTTTTCATCGCAGGTAACAATTTGATAAGAATTTCATCGTTTCTATGCCGATTCAGTAGTGCTATCCATGCTTCGACGCGTAAATCTCGCTGTTGGTCGCTTAGTTCGCGTGGCACGCACTTATCTAGCTTTTTTATCTTTCCAATTTGACGCAAGTGCCTCAAATCCTCAATGTTGTTTTGACACTAACTCCAAGGCCTGCAGTAAGCTCAACCTTAGATTGAGTTGGATCCGCTTCCACTATCGCCTTCAATTCGTCGTTGTCGACAATGTTAACCGGCCAACCGCGAGGCTCGTTCTTCGACTCAAAATTTCCAGATTGAAAACGATTGAACCATTAATGGACCGTGTTTATGCAAGCAGTGTTAAGTCCGTACACGTCGTTAATGTTTCGTGTTGTTTGCGCAGCGGTATTTCCACGTATGAACTGATATTCGAAAATTGTACGAATTTGTGGTTTATCCATGGCGCCAAAAACTACCAAAAAGTCACAAAAACAAAAAACTATCAAAAAACAAAAGACTAAATTTGAAATTAAATTAACACGTCTTTCGAATAAAATTTACTTGAATTTCGAATTACGCGCCAATCCACAGATAATTAAATCTGAAAATGCCGGTTGTAGAATCTGCAGTTACATAGGTAAAGACCTATTATTTTTAACATAGTATGCGACGAAAGTATCAAGAGTGAGATGATTGACATCTTGCATTCATTATTCTCAATTCTATTTAGTTCCCTTTCATTGCTTTCTCGCTACGCCTATCCCTTGCACCGCAAATAAACTTCATATCTCTATCGCACCATGTTCACTCCTAATATAATATTAAATAACGCCCGGAACGTGCAGTGGGTGCTTTCTCGGACATTTCACCAGCCTGTCCGGACTTGGCGTAAACACAGACGGTCGACAAACACACTGAAAGATTTAGTTGAAACACATTGACGTGTGTTTGTTTCTCTAACTTTATAGAACTGTACTGAAGACATGTTATGTTTATTGGTGGGCTTGTAAATTTCAACTGATCGGTTAAAGCTACATATTCTTTTGAGATAATCGTAAACAGATAATTTTGTTCGAAGGTAAATGGTCTGTTTGTAGTTTCACTATTGCTTTCGACTCGAATCTTGCACTTTCCAAATCTATGTATGTTTCCTGCTATTTGTGTGTGAAAATTGTGTCGGCGAGAAAGCGTCCTGCATACCGTGTCTCGATTGCATACCTTTCTCAAGTGATATTGAGATTACGTGGCTATAAAGGGACTACTGGGATGACGACTCATAGCCATATAATATACCCAACTAAATTGGGATAAGGGTAGGAGTAATACCTTGGATGAGGCTGGCACAAGAACGTGGAACTTGGCACAATCAAAGAGAGGCCCAGCAGTGGGTAAAGTCGGGCTGTGGATGATGATGATGAAGGGTAGAATTAGGATGCGCAAGTTAAAACACAATTTTATTCCGTCAAGACGGATGTTTTCAATGCCCAGTTTAAGCACCTACCAGGGTGGCCCCTGATCAATGATCACCTTGCAGAACTCCAGAAATCTGAGTACAAACCAAAGTGAAACATCTCTGACATCAGTACATTAATCAAGACAAGATAACATCGTTAGCGCGATCACGCAGACTCTAATTGGGGTCAACAGTCCGCTATCGACGCGGTGACTCATCGCTACGATAGACGTTGAGGGTTAGAGGGTTCAACAAGATACAAGGACTAGGTTTCAAGTGGGGAATTGTAGTTAGAAGCGACACTTAGTTAACCCATAAAATTATTGTCCCCCGAAACGAAAGAAGCAAATCTAGCAAAACTGCCGTGCTGTGATAGTAGTGTAGTCAAATTAGGCCATTTTTTAATAAAGATTGGATTAAATTCTCCGGAGAGGCAAAAACGTTTGTGATGGATTTGTATGAGTTAAAGATCGAGTATAAAAAACAAATTGCTTTTACCACCCCTACGGAAGGGGGTGAAAACTATTAATTAGTCATAACTAACCAGAGAACACAGATGTACTCAGCGTAATTTTTTATACGCTTTATTACACCTCAGTCTACATTATTACATTTTATTTATTTTAATCAGACTAACGCAGAGGCAGAAAAAAAATAAAATAAAAATAAAGTGTTTTTTGGTCATTGCGGCTGTGGGGAAAATTGTGTAGTTTTGTAAACTGAGGAAACGGTTAGACATTTTGACCTAAATACATTATTGATTTTGCACCCTAGTGTGACATATGGAAATTAGTTTTTCACGCATGTCTGCCGCTGTACTTCGGGGGAAATTTTGATTGTTTTGAAAATCATCACAATCATATTAATTTGGTCTCCTTTAAATTTGCACCCTTTAAAAAATTGGCATTTTTGTATGGAACATACATTTTTTAAATATTGTAGTAATTGCCACTGAATAAATACGCCATGGAAGTGACAAGCGCGCGACACGGAATAATAAACTAACAAGAAGAGATAAGTAAAGTAAGTAAAGTTTCATTTTCTCGAAAGTAACCTGCTGTGGGTTGGTTCACAGCAGGTTACTTTCGAGAAAATGAAACTTTTGTAAACAGAGTGTGCAAAATGCATACTTAGTATATTAATGAATGAATACTTGTTGAACTTATGTGGGATACTGTAGGCTATCTAGGAATATCAGATTTATATATTTTATGAAGTTATAGTATACAGTAAATCGTTAAAAACCCGGTTGGATCTTTCTAGCAAAAACATATTTTGTTGCTTAGTTCCTTCTTGCAAAATGGACGTAAGATTTCATTGCTGTGATATTTCTAAAAATAAAAGTAATTCCTTATAAAATATACTTTTTAATGCCATTTATTAGTTATTGAATAATTTTCAATACAAGTATTACAGAACAATGGAAGCAAGAACCCATCAGTATTATTTTCATCGCCTTCTACCTCAAAATCGATAGGCCCAGTAAAGCCATCGATATCGTCTTCTATGTTTGCACTTGTCAAGGTTTTGTAGAAATCTTTTGCGTCGTTTGGTATAAGATGTAGAATACTTTTTATATCTGACAGCTCATATGCTAGAGGAGTCTGATTGTGCGAAGAAATTAACAGAACGAGTGGTGGATAAAATGAGTGATATGAATGACAGAAGTGTAAATGGATGTTGGAATGAAATGGCTGGGTGTATTAGGAGTGCAGCAAAAGATATTTTGGAAGAGACAAAAGAAAGGGGCACGATAGACAGAGATACATGGTGGTGGTCGACAGAGATACAGAATGTGTTGAAGGAAAAAATAAGAAGTTCAAAGAATGGCAGAGTGTTGGAAATGAGAGTGCAAGTTTGAAGGCTGAAAAGAAGAATGAGTATGATGCTCTCAAGAAAAAGACTAAAAGAGCTGTGGCTATTAAGATGTTACAAAACTACTAAGAGCCGCGCGCAGCGTCAATCGAAACGCACACACAGATGTTTTTTATAAAACATTTTGTTTGCAAAGTTCCATCTGTACTTTTTTATTTGACCTGAGGGTACTCCTGTGACGTGACATCATAGGTACAATATAATATTCTAATACTGACAGACCCGAGCAAAGTCGTGAATCATAATAATCAGTGATCGGAATAGGCTGAATATATGTAGGAACAGAGTTTAAAAACATACATACATACATACATACATACATACATAGCCAGTCAAAATCATAACCCTCCTTTGGCTTTGCCGTAGTCGGGTAAAAATTAGTAGAGACTCCTAACATTTTGTACGTGATATCACATACGTAGATACATTAAAAATGTTGGAACTATTGTAAATCTATCAGAAACGACTCAAAACACTTGAGATATTTCAGAAAAACAGCTTTTGATGAACATCACATTTAATATTAAATAACCTAAATCGACTCAAGCAGACTGAGTAGTTTGTAAGGAATAGATGTAATGCTGATACAAATACTTTTAATTTAATTAAAACGACTTAAAACATTTGTGTGCATAGTATTAGTAATTATTAATATTATTCCCTTTATCTATTATTACACATATTTTGTACATTTTTAAATATTTCTAAAAAAGATTTAAAAATAAAAAAATGTAGCCCACCGGTATCGGGAACAGGGTCCAAGCTACTGGCGGTCAGGCCTCCAGAGAGAGGAAATTCCTAACAAAACGAGCCGTGTCCAGGAGTACCGCTTTCTGTATCAAGCCCTTGATCCAGCCGTCTAACGAGAGCCTCCTCAGGTGTTGGTGGAGGCTCTTGGCAATTAAGCCATTGGCTGAAACAACATCGGCACAATGATTTCTGTGTTCACATCCCACATGTTGACAACTTCGCGAGCAAAGTCAAGATACTTGATTTGCTTATCTTTCTCGGCCTTTACGAGGTTCTCATCGTGCGGGACCGTTATGTCAACAATCCACCACCAGATTTCAGGCTTATTAGCTACAATAGCCCCGTCAGTGATGATGGATTGATCCCAGTATAGTGTGATATTGCCATTTTCGAGAACTGGGTCGGGCACATACCTGTACGGCACTTCCGATTCCACAAGGTTGTCTTTCAGAGCAGGTTGCTGATGAATAATCCTGGCGACAAGGTTGTGTCTATGCAAGTACTTTCCGTTAGCCAGACGAGAACGAACACTCAGAGATAATGTAACGGATTAATTAGCCCGAACGGTAACATGTCTGACATATTATGTCAACCGTGCCGTCCTTCACAATAAATCTCCGGTAGTTATTCATCACCATAACTTCTTGCAGAGACAAAACCTTCGGTAGGTCCCCGGAACGTAGCCAGAAAGTCTACATCGGGCCCGTGCAGGGCTCGGAAGAAGCGTCCGTGAAGTTCCTTACTCTGCCATACCTCCATGCGGTCGTTATTGTCAAGCACTACAGGGTTGCGCCAGTTCTCTTTACCCAAGGAGAACGTGGTAAGGCCCTTGTCCACCGCGACATACCCTCGATGCATCCCCACGTCGGTTTCCAGGAAACATTCCCTGAGACTGCATATATCTCACGATTGTGGAGAGTCTTAGCATATAGAAGCCTCGACCTCCACACTTCCGTGGGATATACAGTCTCATAACCACAGAACGTGGGTGATGCATTCGATATGTCGTTAACAATGTACGAATCTGGCATGACCCATCGGTTGAAGGCACGCACCTTATTTCCGCCTGATAAAAGACTATTAGATACTTTTCTCAGGCGGCCAAAGAAACGCTCCTATATGGTTTCACGTCATCAATATTGATACCCAGCGCTTCTTCTTTCGGTTTCTGAGAGGATTCTAAGATTTATGAAATCCGTAAACGTGGTTCCCACAGATTCCAGAATCTCCCCTCGTTTGACATGCATGACCGCACATTTGTCCACACCGAATTCTATCCTGATGGCGCTACTAAAAATTTCAGTGACCCTCAGTAGCTGCAGTTGCAAATCGTTGGAGGCAATTTAAAGAGTTTCAAGTCATCCATGTACAGGAGGTGAGCTATAACCCGACCACCTCTCTTCAACCGATAGCCGATACCTGACAGCCTCCTTCAGCAGCGTGCTAAGAGGATTCAAGACTAAGCAGAACCAAAGTAGACTGAAACTGTCGCCCTGAAATATACCTCGCTCTATCTTTATCGGCTCACTATTCCTCTGGATTTGCCGACATCCGATATGGTACGCGCTCAGGTTGTTTCCTCCCTTTTTAACCCCAAAATATGAGCGCACGACATTTTCGTTGATGGATTACGTCCATCGCATGCTCTGCACACTTCCGCCGGGAGCTAGGACCCTATCAGAAGCTGGTGGGCCTCGAGGTCCTAAGCCGTCCGGGCAGTCGGCGTCCTCTTCGTCGACAAACTGGTGATGGTGTCAGGGACGGAGAGAAATACTCGTCACTCAAGCTAGACGCGACTGCCGCGGCCGGTGTCACAGCACTCACGATAACGCTAATCTTGTCAACATAATAATACATACATCTTGTCAACATAATACATCATAATTCTTTCATCGGTCTTCAAATCATTTTTGGTCTTTTTAGAGGGATGACATATATGTCATTTAGTTTTTCTTTTCTGCGGTTTTCTTTTATTTGGTTTCATTTTCTTGATAATATTTTGTAGACTTGATTTTTTATAAAATCGGAGGAACAAAATTTAAAGACGTCTATTAACTTTAGTGTTGCCAGCTCATTATTATTAGTGTTTTGGCCCCAGGGAAAAGTCATTCCTCAAGCAAAGCTTGAAGATATCAGATCTATGTTTACTTTAATACCCGAAGACTTTGACGCATATAAAATAACTTTTGGGGAAATAGCTGTATCAACGAGGATGTTGATGGATACGGGCCAACTCTTGACTTAGACTTGGAGGATGGCGGAAATTGATATTAGCGCTGATTTTAATTGAAAAAAAAATTACCTGTCTTTACAAACTTAAGTTTAATTGTAAGGACTCAACCCACATTTCACTTAATATCTCGAAATCTATTGCAAAATATATCACTATTTTGATGGACAAATAAAATATAAACTATCTTCTTATTGACAAGGACCAAAAATTTTGAAAAATAACTTATTCTTAGAGCAGGGTCAGAGCCCATTCGTCCCCTAAGATTCGCACCCTGTGCCCACTCGTCGTCGGAACTTTTGAGGGGCCCATTCGTCCCCTGAAGAATATTTATTTTTATTCATTCTTTTAATATAAGTACATGCATATGTGTATACTGCAGCTTGGTAGTCCTGGTACAGTCGCGCAGAAAGGGCTAAAATAAAAAATATAGTAATTCGGTAGATATCATGTTTATTTCAAATAAGATTAACACATACAAAATCACAATGTCCTAGAAACTAACAAAATACAACTCTTTTACAAAAATCAGCCTTGATTGACCATCATATAAATCAACATTCAATCAAATCGTAGATATGCAAAAAAAATAGAACACTTAACAACAGTGAATAATCACTTCTTATGTTTTTGTATATTTACCAACTACATACATGCAAAATCATTATAACTTAAATCTAAAAAATTGTAACAGTACAAAAAAAATACTAAAATCACAGTAATTATTGAAGACTAGATCTAGAAATAATAATAATAATAATATTCCACAACTATCACACAACGCCATCTAGTCCCAAGCTAAGCAGAGCTTGTGTTATGGGTACTAGACAACTGATAAACATACTTATATATTTCTAAATACATACATATTATAGATAAATTACACCCAGACACAGAACAAATGATCGTGCTCATCACACAAACATTTGTCCTGGGTGGGAATCGAACCCACGACCTCCGGCATAGCAGTTAGGGTCACTAACCACTAGACCAACAGGCCAGTCAACATATATTTTTTTTTATATTAACCAACTACATGCAAAATCGTAATAACTTAAATCTAATAAATTTTAACTAGAAGTACCTACATAAAAATTGGCTAAAATCACCGTATTTTTTGTATATTTACCAACTACATACATGCAAAATCATAATAACTTAAATCTAACAATTTATCAGTGTTGCCAACTCAACTACTTCAAAATATGCTAGATTGGTGTAAAAAATATGCCAAAAACATGCTTACCTTCTCTAAAAAATGCCAAAAAAAATGCCAACATAATTAAGTATCAGTATTTATTGAGAAATTAAATCAAGGGAATAGAATATCAAGGTCTTCATCTTCATCAACATCAGCTGATGTGGAATGCTGAGAGCCGGAGTCGAAACACTCTTTGGTTCCGATACTGCGTAGTACATTGTCTGGAACAGTGTAAGAGTAACAGCACTTTCCTGCTCTTTTTAGGCCGAACCTAACGTACAAAATGGCATTCAGGGTTCTCACCGCCAAACGGTTTCGGAGTTTTGTTTTTACCAGACTCATTTGGCTGAATACACGTTCAATGTCCGCATTTGAATGCGGCAATGTTATAAGAGACATTGCAAACTCACATAACTCTGCAAAGGGGTTAATATCAGCAGCATCTTTATATTGCATGACTTCATTCCAGAACTTTACTGTGGAAGTCAAGGATTCCCATTTAATGTGAACTATATTTCTCCATTGAGATATCAGTTTTTTTAACAAGCCATTCGTAGTGGGACAATTTTACATCGTAAGCCTATCGACAGGTTATATTATTATCATGACGGATTATCATTCATCATAGCTCTTTTTTCAATGATCTGTTATGATTTATTAAATTAATTCCGTTAATAAACTGTTCACAAGTGTACTATGTTAACCGTTTCTTAGGTAAAATATAGCTAATTTTATCTCAGGGGACCAGTAGGCACCTGAATAGGTGCCGAATCTTTAACTTATGTTGTATATAAATTAGAGGGGACGAATGGGTACCTTAAAAATAATATTTTTTATTAAAATATTAATTGGTCCCCTACCAGGAGACCAATGGGCACCTATATAGGGGCCGAATCTACAACTTTTATGCTGGGGGACGAATTTTAGGGGACGAATGGGCTCTGACCCATTAGAGCTGAAACTTCAAACGCCCACAACTCAAAAATGACTTATTGTGGATTGAGTCCTTTCTACTTAACTACGTCCAAATGATCTTACCTTTCTCACGGACTTGGTCAACAGCATCATCTCCACTCAGTAAACTTTCACTACAAACAATGCCATACAGTTCATAATCCATTTTTCACATTTATTGAACAAACACAGTTAATAAAATAAGAGGAAATGATAATTATTTTGCGTAGCGCACGGATCGCTTTTTGCCACAACAATGATCTAAACGAAACGCGAACGCATAGCACTCCACGCACCACGCTTACTATACTCCCGCCGCCCGCCCGCGTCTGCTTCGACCGTAGGTATATTAAACATCGTACGCTAGCTCTGTATAAACTTCCGGCTATATATTTCTTATTTTTATGGGGTGCGAATGTAGTATACTTAGAATACATTACATATTAAAAAATCCATGACTACACTAATTTGCCCCGAAGTACAATTTACAAATATTGTAAAATCCTGGTTTCCTAGGGGTGCAAAAGGGTGCTAAAATAACTGGGTGTTCATGATGCTTTAAAAAGCATATTACGAGTTTGCACCAACAGGCTGAATTTCCCTTGAGCCGCAAATTAAAAATAATAATTAATTAGTTATTCATACACCTCACACTGTTTTGGTGAAAAGTAATTATACACCAAAGGGGTATCTACATATATCTAAACTTACCACAATTAGTTATTAATAAAATTTCAAAATAATGGGACTTGTGTTTAACACCTAATATTAAACGATGTTCCGTACATAACAAGAATGGTGCAAACTTAGAGGAAACTTATATTTATGTCTTCTAATGATTCCACAAAAAACTACAACTACACGAATTCCGTCCAACCATTTTGCTAATTCGACTACACTATAGGCTCAGCCGGCACTAGAGATGTATGAGTATATTCTACATATCCATCTGATCCTAAAAAAATATAAGTCATGTATAGAAAACGTGTGTGGACCTGTGGGCATGCTGCTGTTTTTACTACAGTAATACCAGACAATGATTAAAACTTGCTTCATATGGTGCAGCGTGTGTAGTTTAAAGCCTAAAATAGTACAAACTGAATCTAGTTCTTAATGCCCGCAAAGACTTATTTTTCTCAAACGTGGCGTCGTAAAAGGAAACTAGGTTATTCTCGACGACGATGAGCCAAAAGCGAGGAGAATATTCAAGTACAGGTATGTCAATTCAGACAATTAATTGCTGAGTGCGCCATTAATATTTAATGAATAAATTAAATGGAGGCAATTATTATGTCAATATTCGCTTATAGGCACGATATTTAATAATAGAATTCTATCTGTTTATTAGAAGGACGAAGACTGACGATGCTGTGGAATGAATTTAGGAGTTATTTCGCCACCGTGACGTCTAACAGGGGAGAACAGCAGAAGAAAACGTGTTGTGCCGACCTTATATAGAATTGGATAAGGGCAGGAAGATGATCATTTAATAGCATCATCAAAGAAGCGAAGGACCAAATACAACAGAAGTTCTTCGTCATCATCATCATTATAGCCTTTTCCTATGTTTGGGGTCGGCTTCCTGTCTAACCAGATGCAACTAAATACCAGTATTTTACATGAAACGACTATAGCAATCCTTGAAATAATATGGAGATTTAAACAACACAACACATTTGCAATAGTACATTTCCAATCACTCTCTAAGATATATTCAGTATTCAGTATAGTATAGTATCCTCAGAAGATCCATTACCATTCATTATTCATACTGGGTTGCAAATTGAATTGCATTATTGATACTGTAGCCTTTAGGTCAATCAATGGTACGGGCAGCATCAAAGTGAGATCAGTAAGATCACTCACATTACTGTGTTGAGTTACAAGCTTATATTTTTTACTAATGTAAAACTTGTGTGGAAAACGGTTATCACGGTTTTATGTGATGCAAAGAGATGGGAACAATGTCGTTAAGAAAGTTTTAAGGATGAATGTGGATGGCAATATAAGTGAAGACCTAAAGTTGACCAACAAAGATATTTTTTCATAATTAAAAACTAATATAATTAATTTTAAAGAGCTACGCCACCGCTATCGACAAATCCCACCGAAAAAGCCGCTTTTCTCGACTTTCATAAATACTTAGAAAGACACTATCTGCAATACTCATAAGTACAGGAATTCCTCGACAGTAGCTGAACCTTCGATGCATCTGTGCATTTGATAAGATAAGTATTAGTCTTATCATATTCGGTTCCCGGAAATGCATAGTTTGCATTGTGAATTCTCGAAGAATTCAACAAAATTAATTTACAATAAACAGTATTTCAACCAAATCGGTCCTATGGTATGTACTTCTGTTTCGGGGTTCACAATCACGTTTGATTTGTTTTGCCAGCTAATAAAATTCAACCTCGTATAGTCATTCAAAGTTAGGTAGGTTTCTGTTATGTTTGTGTGTGACTAAGGACCACAAAATCAGCCAATCTATTATTACCGTACATTTTCCTCTGCCGCTATCAGTACCATTTACCATAACAAAGCAGTGACCTTCAGATGCATGATGCCGGTGACGAATGCACGTGAAGTCATCAGGATTGTGTACCAATTGGTCCTTTGTGTGTGTAGTTTAGAGCTATTGTTGCGCCCGTATGCCATGGATAGGCTATAGACGGCTTGGAGGTCGCGTTTGCCAATTGGACTAGATGAGGCGTTTAAATGTGGAGCAGATTTCTAACGGGCATTCAGAAAACAGGACTGAAGTCCTTGATGGGTTAGTCAGACGTGTACAGACAACTTGGGTTGCAAAACCTGGGTATAAATAGTACACCCAATTTTTTTTACGTATGTTTAAGTCCTATTATACTAAGAGCGAGCCTAGTGACACCAACAAATTCAAACTACGGCCTACTAATGATAAATCGTTGCGGGATCCAAGACAGTTAAATTGTTTCTCTGGGACTTGGTGGAGCTTCAGTGTCTCAGCGAATTTTTAGTGATCGAGTTTCAGTGGTTTGGGAATAGAGTGGCGGAGAATCTTAATAATGACAAATTCATGTTGGGAAACCCAAATAAACTGCCTGACCTGAGAATGAAAACCAGGACTTTATGCTCGAAACCATCGAGGTACTAGCAGATTTGAAGAAAACTAAAGCTATTGATGACGATGAGCAACATTCCCACCACAATAAATAAGCAAAAGAAAACAAAACAATCACGAATTCTCGTCTACAAAGAATCCATTAGACAGACGATTCGCACAGTGAACTGAACACGCAAACAAGACTGAAATAATCGACATTGTTGCCAAAACTCACGCGTAGCAGAACGATACGCATTTTTCTTTATTGTTACGTTTTTTTTTAAAGCATTTGGAGCGAAATTGAGAAACGAAATCGTGGACATTGTTTGCTTAAGTAATATCATCATTTACCTATGTTGGGGTCGGCTTCCAGTCTAACCGGATGCAGCTGAATGCCAGTATTTTACATGGAGCGACTGCATATCGGACCTCCACAACCTAGTGCAGGGATGGCGAACCAATGGCACGCGTGCCATTGATGGCACTGGAATCTTTTAGTAGAAAATATTTAATTAAATTATCTGCCAATAAAGAATAAGCAATATTATTTGACGGCACGTGTAAGGTCTCAATAAACATTTATTTAGAAAAAATGGCACGTTGATCCATAAAGGTTCGCCATCCCTGACCTAGTGTGTACTGGATAATACGATACCTTTTGGTAAAGCTGGTTGTCAGACTTTCTGGTCACGGATTTATCAAGTTTGGTACTTGCAGACTCAGGTGCCAATATTGTAATGGTTAAACTGACTAGCAAGCGAAACTACTCTACTCTTTCAGCGAACGTGTGCAGTTTTCAAGGGAACCAGCAATGTACAACACAGCAATGTACGACACGAGAACGCGCGACATCGTTTTGACAAGTGTTTTGAATTCCAGTGTTGTGCGTTGCTGTGTCGTGCATTCTCGGCCCGGACCTCGATTGTCCGGGCAAGAATGTACGACACGCCAATTGGAATCATCACAAACAGTGACGTCACATAAAAAAAAGTAATAAGCCACGTGACAATAGGGACGGGTGATACAATAAAATACTGGAAAATTCCGTGGTTCCTTCTTTTTTTCTTCGTGTTCCTAAAATACGACCGTCTCGCGACAGTATCCTTTATGGGCGGCATGGGCACCGGGCCGTAGGCCGACGAAGGAGGCCGGCGGAGGCCCGGCACTTCGGGGACAGAAGATATTAGTGTTATAAAATATGCGAGCGTAGCGAGCGCACGTCATGGAGTACAATTTAATTCGGCAGCACTACCTAGCTCAATTACCTAGTATCCAAGTCCCAAAATTTCGAGTTGCCCAACTAGTCGGCCAACCAATCGCGCGATGTCGCCGATTACTGTGTCGTACACTCCTGTGTTGTACATTCTTGGGCCGGACCAGCAAGGTACACCCCAGTAATTGGCGACATCGCGATGTCGCCAATTACTGTGTCGTACACTCCTGTGTTGTACATTCCAGTGTCGTGCATTGCTGGTATGTGCATTACTGTGACGGGCATTATAGGGACTCGTTTTCAACTTCGTTGTGCTTCGTTGCTGGGAAGTTCTATCACTTCTTCTCTTTAGGTAAAACACTAGGATGAGGTGTAGGGCAGACGTTTAGGTAGACTTGTTAAAAAGTACTGATTCACAGCAGAATTTGAATACACGACTTTAAAATATTGCTGATGACAAGTAGGTAAGCAAAGTAGAGTAAAAAAAAAAAAGCAGAGTAGAAGAGTAAACAAATTCAAATGTCTTAAAAATAAACATGACACCATGATTCATCATCAATTGACACATAGAAGCTGACGTAGGCGTCACAAGTATTCATAATTTACAACTATAAACTATTTACTACACGAATAGTAAATAGTTTGTCTAAGAATACATACTTCTTGTTCATAGCGTTAACAACTCACGCTTGACCGATTTTCCTTTCAGCGGTGACGCGTCGAGGTAATAAAGTTTAAAATTGTTCGACCGTAAACACGGTGATTTAGGGTAGTCGGTGAAATATTAGAAACTTGATTACATCTTTACGGCCACTGCAGAAACTGTGGGTGAAGTGTATTGCATTATGCGGGTAGACGTAGAAAAAAAAATTATTTTTGGTTCAAGCCTGATGAGTGTCTGAAGACGAGGCAGGCCCAAGAAACGCTAGCGTCACGATCTGGATTAATTCTTAACGGATTGGTGGGAGAAGGCAAAATTGTAAACAAACTATAGGGAAGATCTTTGCCTTAGCCCAGCAGTGGGACAGAGCAGGCTGAAAAGAAAATGGATGCAAGCTGTGGATTTTCTCGCGACGTTACCAGCAGTCCTGGGTATTTAGCGGTATTGTCTAATCTATTACATTCAAGAACAGAAATCGCGTACCATTATTAAATACTAGGATTCACAATGATAATATAAATAAAAAGAGGTAGATATCGCATTAGCACGCACAAATTGTTGAGGACAAACTACGACAATTGGTGCAGTTTAGTAACTAGCTATCTCTTTTTATCTTAATCGTTCCGTATTATCTATCCCTGTCGTAGAACGCAACGATATCTGAACGCCATTCAGTATGAACATGGCGTATCTTTCTTTTTATTATCATTGAGGATTCATCAATCTATGAATTTCAAAAATGAAAATCTATCAAATGAATCATCAGGAGAAATTGGGTACTGTATTTTTAAATTGTCTATCGTTTAATCATTCAATAAAACACTTCATTAGGAAGCTTAGGTTAAGCAGTGAATATTTACAGCCTGTTAATGAACAAACGGGTACTAACCGATGAGTAATCTTCTAAACCGGTGTAAGCTATTTAAATAGAAACTTTCAATGAAATTGTAAACACTTGAGAAAGATGCTAATCAGTTGAATAATTAAATCAAAGAAATGTACGGCTTTACTTTCAGACCATCCACCGTTATTTGGCTCTTTAGACAACTGATCCCTCTAAAGAACCTGCGGGGCCAATCGACCTCACCTAATGCATTTTTGAATTGGTCAACTGGGCCCGTCGACAATTTTTAACCACGCGACACCCTTTATTAATGGATAATATACATAAACATTAATGCATCGATAGCTCGTGCCTGCCAGGTGGCGATCATGATAGTCATTCAGCGCAAATTATACGCGACTATTTCTATATTATCGTTAGCATGTCATTTCCTCTACATGATTGGCTTTGCCACTTGTACGGTTGGTCGTAAAGATAATATGTATGTTTATTAGCAAACGTTAAGTATTATTATAGATCTATTTTAGCTATAGTCATAATCATAACTTAAGGTGGAGATTCATAGGCTGACTGGCCTGTTGGTCTAGTGGTTAGTGACCCTAACTGCTATGCCGGAGGTCGTGGGTTCGATTCCCACCCAGGACAAATGTTTGTGTGATGAGCACGATCATTTGTTCTGTGTCTGGGTGTAATTTATCTATAATATGTATGTATTTAGAAATATATAAGTATGTTTATCAGTTGTCTAGTACCCATAACACAAGCTCTGCTTAGCTTGGGACTAGATGGCGTTGTGTGATAGTTGTGGAATATTATATTATTATATTATTATTATAGATGACTCTCCCCTGGAGTGTCATGTGGTGTCCCGCCTGTCCAATTGTTTGCACATCACAAGTTGGTGGACGCTACTGAGAGCATCAAACTCGTCGCCAAATTTTGAACTGATTTAATTTAAATTGTCACCGACACGCTAAGAAGACCAGGCAATCAAGCTGGTCCTAGCTCGAAGGACCAAAATCGATGACATAACAAAAAAATACATATTTTTAAACCTTTCGAGCTACCAACACGTAGTAAAATAATTAAAAACACATTTCCAAACCATTACACCATCGTAGACGGATCCTACAATAACAACTATCACTTCAATTCTTCTTAAATGGCGGAACGAATCGAGCAAAAAACCATGAAAGTTACAACACAGGTCGAACAGACAGACATGCTATCTAATTATGTGTTTAGAGAAAGGGTGTCCAAATAACTGGCCCAGTATGTGAGCTAAGAATAAGAAGGTCGGAGTACAATCGTACAGTCGAACAAGCTAATAAGTATATAGGAAGACATCTTTATTATTAAATATTGATTGCAATTTTGTTTTATAAAGTGTTTGAAATCCATCTCTAAATGTATCTGTATAAGGTTGTTGCTCCAAGGTAGCTTTTATCAAATAGTCACTCTCACTCAAGGAAGTTTAATGAACTGAGAGGGTTGTATTGGTTGGAAGGGGCCCGCAAGGGCCGACGCCCGTCGGGGCTGTGGATTATCGAAAGGATAACGCGGCTCCGACACAAGGGCGAAGAAGGAACATGGGTTTGGTTTTTAGTCAGTAGAAGTCTGACACTGCCCTTCGCTCTGCCCAAGAGCGGGGGGGGTTATTCGATGATTTTCCCCAAAAAAAAAAAAAGGGTTGTATTGGTGGCCGATGACGAAGGATGAAGGATTCACCATAATCTTAAAAGTAAATGCAAATTAGCTGGGTGTATACATATTAGCTTGTTCGACCGTACGTTTACACAGCGCCAGTGTCACAGTATAAATATGGACAGTACCGAAACTAAGCCTAGTTGATGCGATAACTACCTACGCTCCATTGAAGCCATAGGGTTGTCCCTTTTAATGTTGATGATATTGTTTTTTTTTTCTTAAATATTTTTATTCTGTTGTGATCAATGAATCGATTTGAAATAACTAGCTTACTACAACTAGTGATGTGCAATTCTGCTATAAATAATTAACATATTATTAATATTAAGAACGAATATATTATTATATTGTTTTAAATTATTATTATCAATGAACTTTCCTTCATATCATACTACACAGTTTTAGACTAATAAAATGTTATTTAATGTTATTATTAAGTAAAGTTGGACCAGTGTAAAAAAAAAAATTTTGGTGATACGTGATTCTCACTTAAATATCACGGGGGTGGCAGAGGGGGGTCGAAATTTTGGTCCTTTTTTGTCTAGGACGCTCCGTTTTCGAGATATTTCAATTTCAATTTTTTTTTACAGAAACTTTGAACGCCCATAATTCGATAACAAAAATCATTCTTACCTTTCAAAATTAGTAGGAAGTTTAAAATACAATATCTCCGGTTTTGATGAAGCTTAGTTCAAACACCCGTATACGTTCCCGGCATTTAAAAAAGATTGGAGGATATTAATTAAAAAAAAAAACTTTTACGTAAACTAACCACTCGTCTCGGCGCGGCACGCACAACTGAGAGCACTGCCACAATCGCTAGCTGGCCCTGTCGATGCGCATGTTTGTGTGAGTGTGCGGTTTCGAGCGTTTGTAGGCAGTTTCCGTACTGTCCATATTTATATTGTGCCAGTGTCTTGGCAGACAGGCAAATCAATGCAGTGAATTCCGTAGCATATTTCTGTCTGCTTTCATACTGTTTCAACTGTTTATACTACTAGCTGTTGTGCCTTTATTGTTGTCTGAGTGAATGAATATCGGTATTCTCATTCATCAGCTTTCATTGATTTAACTCGAGTGGTCGGCCAGTAACAAACGTTTATTGTGTGATACAATTGTACTAAACAAGAGCCATACAGTCTGTTAGTTTAACCGTTCGGTATTCCGTAGTTGTTCTGCCAAGATTTTTCCCAATTATGATGGGGTCAGCATCCAGCCTAACCGGATGAAGTTGAATACCAGTATTACGATAAATCTTCGTAGGACCTTCCGTTGCAAATAGGAATTTACTGACAAACGCATATTCTACAAATCAATTTTAGAAAAATCACACCACATATTCCGACTAAATAAACCCAAGAAAGATTGCCTAAATTCTAGGCTGCTTTTCGATATTCGTAAAATGAATGAATTGGTAATGGATCTATCTATCTGAGTAGCCCTTGGTCCTAGTCCTAGTGGGCTAGATCCTACTTTCGCATCAGCGAGATTACAAGTTGGATCTTAACTTTTGGTACCAGATTCAACAGTTGAACAGCACATGATCCCTACGCCCGTTCCCCCATAGAAACTCCACATTCCTAATCTCCTGGTATTTCGGTACGTAATCGTTTATAAAAGAGTTTCATAATCAAGTGACGTCATTTCCCTGCTGGTCACTGTATTTATATCTGCCCTGCGGCAATATTGCGGAATGCGTGCCATCTGGTGTTTTGTTTGTAGGGCAACAAGCTACTTTACATTGAATAGCCGTGGAGTCTAGCACAGCATGAAATTGAAGAGAATTAGGATTGGCATGACCTGGATCTGAGTTGTGGAGACTTGAAGACTTGGGTCAGTGTCGTCAACATGCATATTGTGGTACATTCACAGCTTACCAATATATTATGGCGCTTTAGGCCACCACCACCATATTGTATGTCTGAGAAGGGAACCATTCAACAAGCAGGCTTAATAGAGACAGGGGGGGATATGCATGCAACAAGAATAGGCTTTCAGCCGACAAAGCACTCTTTGTTTTGTCTGTGTTCTAAAACGTGTCTCTGAAATGCAGTCCTTTGTGACTTTTACTGCCGCACTAAGTGACGGCTTAAGCAACCATTAAACATCTCTGAGTGCGGTAGTTAGAACTCCAATTGCGATTTATGATTCCCTCCCATAAATTTTCTTGCAATTACATAAAAGTCACAATCTGTACAGTTACAAGAACAGATTTAAGCTTATCAGCCTTTATCATTAAATTCTTCACTACAAAATCCATTTTAAAACGAAAGTTAAACAGATAAGATATTGACACTCCCTATATTATTGGGTCACTGTGGTCTTTGGTAAACATGGCTGATATTGACTACCTCACAACTTATGCACTAGTTGAATTCCTGTGAAATTCTAGGACTATCTGCTAGCTAGCAGTGGAAACGTTATATTATTATATAGGCTACCATGCTAATTTCAGTGAACCATGCATCTTCGTTCCGGTCAAAAAAATTGATACGTAAATAACCAATTTTCCTACGTTAGAAGTTCAATATTTCGTGACAGATGGTCATAACATCCAATAACATGTATTGAATTTATTCTTAACCGGCGGCGTCAGTCAGTAGTGCCAACCGCTCGTAAGATTACTATGCAGGAATGCCAACATTCGCGTGTGTGCCGGAAATGACGCTACGCTATGATGTGAGGACGTGGCGTGAGGATATTTCGTAATATATTATGTTGCACGATAGCATGTTTTTTATTATTAATTTTTATGTTTTGTTAAGTCTTTATGATTTTTCGAAGTCAGGTAGTTAGTAAGAGTTTGATGAGAATGAAGACCTCAAAGACCTCATCTTTGCCCTTAGGCCATGATTGAGGTCAAGAGTAAGCCCATTTAAAAAAAAAATGTTGTTGTTTGAAAGAGATACCGCGGCCTCGACACAAAGGGATAAGAAGAAACATGAGTGGTTTTTAGTCAGTAGATGAGTAGAAGTCTGGCACTCCCTCCCTACCGCTCTACCCAGAGCGGGAGGAGTTATTTGGTGATTTCTAACCCTCCAAAAAACTTTTTTGAAAAAAAAAACAACCGACTTCAAAAACACCAAAAAGTGAAAAATAAACTTCAGAAGAAAAATCAGCTTCAGAAGTCGGTGACATTTGTTTGTTTAATTTCGTTTTTTTGCCACCGACTTCAGAAGCAGATTTTTCTTCTGAAGTTTATTTTTCACTATTTGGTGTTTTTGAAGTCGGTTGTTTTTTTCTTTTGCAAAAAAGTTTTTATATTTTTTCATTTTTAGTTTTAATATCCTATAGAAATATTTACTATACATTTAACATTCGACTAAGAAACCAAAAAACACGTAATAACTGCCTATGAAATTTGAGGGTTGCCCTCGAGTTCTCTGGGATTCCATCACCAGGTCCTGGTTTCCATAATTATCATAGTACAACCCTTAAAATATCTCCTTCACAATAAAAAAAGAATCATCAAACTTGGTTCATAAACGACGAAGTTATTCGCTAACACATTTTTATGGGACCAAATGGCAACTAAGTATTCCGCATCAGACTAAAAAAGAATCACGTACATCGGATCATAAATCGCAGCGTAATCGGTAAAAAAAAAAACATACCAATCGAGTTGAGAACCTCCTCCTTTTTGGGAAGTCGGTTAAAAAAAAAGGTCAATTTTGTTCAGTCAGTTTCGATTTTTATTGTAATGATATGTACACGAACGTTATATACAGTTCGTCAGCAAGACATTGTTATGGCAAGACCAAGGACCATTCATTGTTGTAGTTTATGGAGCAGGTCCATTTCTGGCATTGGAATGCATGTTTTAAGAATCACATGTGTATGAACGGCCATCAGGGTTATGACAATTCCCGTCGGGGCTGAAGGTTGTTCGAAAGAGATACGACGGCCTCAGTACAAGGGCTAAGAAGGAACATGGGTGTTTTTTAGTCAGTACTAGTCTCCCCGCTCTCCCCAAAAACAAAAAAAATGGGTTATGACAATTTCGCAAAGCGATGTTCTCGTTTGAAACAATTTTATCTGGAGCTTTTATTGTTAAAAATATCCTTAAACCTTTCCTGCTTCCATGATGGCATTTATTTATTTTCACTGTGCACTTTTGTTTCCTCATTGACTTCCACAACAATAATCATGGTCAGGCCATAATTTCTAAAATAGATTAACTACAAATAATGTTATTACTAATTATAAATACTCGTATGTTGCATCATCATTAGTTATTTATTTCAAGTTTGCGGTTATAGTTAGGTACTCGTTATATTGTATTATTATTTTTACCCACGACGGAACGGAGACGGTATATGCGTTTGGGGTGAGAGGTTGTTTGTTTGTTTGTGCAAATACATGTTGCCATTTAATTTTTCTCCAAAACTACTAGTCCGATTTTGATGCAGTTTTCAGTTATGGGTTCGGGTTTGATTGGTGCATGTTCTTAGAAAGGTGTTACGGTGACAACTCACCAGGGGGCGCAGCAGCAAACATTTTTGTGCAAATCAAAGTTGCCATTTTTCTCCAAAACTACAAGTCCGATTTTGATTCAGTTTTCAGTTATGGGTTTAGGTTTAATTGGTGCATGTTCTTAGATAAAAAAATGAAAGTAAAAAGTTTAAAATAAAAAGCAAAATTAAAAACATACTGAACATTGCAAAACTAGTTCATTTAATGGCAGCCCCCGACGGACATTCTTGGGTTTTTTTAAGGTGGTTGTTTTATGTTATTTTATCCTTTTTTCAATTAATTTTTAACAGTCGTGGGTTTTTTCAAAATTTTTAATTTTGCTTTTGGTGAGTTAACCACGAAGGTTAGGTTAGTTTATTTATGAAAATTGCTTAGTACCTATTACAAGAATTACGCACTATTAAGTTAGCTCATAACTTAACTTCAAGCCTGTTATCCCAGAAAGTTTAGGCAGAGGTGTTAGAGTGTACAAAGGGTACTTACATACTGACATTTCGCCAGTTTCATCTAAACTTGGAATGTTGGGAGGAGGTGTTACAGATTTTGGTATTACTACACAAATCGACTAAATGACAAGCTCACCCGATGAGCAGTAAGCCAAAATAACCGGATAAAGATGCGGAGTCCGAACAGACAGAACGAGTCGTGGCAGGACGAGCTGGACAAAACCCTCATTCAGTGGTCCACATGGCCTTAGATCAAGGAAATTGGATGTCACGGGTAGAGGCCTTTGGGGCTCACAGTATTAGTGTAATTTAAGAACGATTATTTTCATACGTATGTGTCCTGTTGATGGCAATAGGCTCGACCCCTATTCCATGAGACTTGAACATAACTGGCGAAATGTGGGTATTGTGGGTGTACTAATAGGTTCACCTCTGCATAACCCTTCGGGAATTACAGGCGAGATGTCATGTTATGTTTATGCTTTCTGCCACTTCGTGCAATATGACAATCACTTACAGCGGACACGCTACGCGCTAGCTACTTAAACGTTTCGTTCACGATAGGACAATAGATCTAGAAAACTCGTGAGACTAATCAACGTAGTTTTATATTGACTGTAGTAATGTCCCAGCTTGATTGATCTCGTTGATTCATTCGAGAGGCAGATTGGTCAAAGGAAACCGCTTAGCGTGTAACTAATCTTTTGTTAATGAGAACTCGTTTAGTCAAGTCTGAAAAGCACCAAAAGCGACGAATGGACTTTCAAGTTAAAACGTAATACCTAGCATTGAAAAGTATAATATGGTAAAAGATGAACTTAAGTGAGATCATTTCGTACTACTTTCTCTCGTTATTTTTTCTTTTTTCTTAACCAATATTGTCTCACTGCGGGGCAAAAGCCTACCAGATAGCCTTCCACTCCTCTCTCGTCTTTACAGAATATTTTATTCCTGATTATAGTAGACCTGATGATCACGCAGCATGGATTATGTGTACATGAAGTAAGTGACACGATCCTAGCACGGTTTTGGCATGATACCGTGCAATGGGCAGACTCCTTTTAACTCCCTAAGGGGGCATGTTTTTACAAAGTTTTTCCTTGTTTTCAACATCACGGCTAACAAAAACACACCGCCCATGACTCCCATGACAGTCACAAAGCTCACAGCGACAAGCACAGATATTCAAATTGATTGCCAGCACAACACAACAATGGGTAATTCATATACGGCTTATCGCGTATGGAGGCACGCAGCGTGGAATATGAACTACGATAGAATAATGTGATTTTATTTTATTTTATCATCACTGTCGGATGAATTGTGGGTGAATATAATAATAATAATAATAATAATATTCCACAACTATCACACAACGCCATCTAGTCCCAAGCTAAGCAGAGCTTGTGTTATGGGTACTAGACAACTGATAAACATACTTATATATTTCTAAATACATACATATTATAGATAAATTACACCCAGACACAGAACAAATGATCGTGCTCATCACACAAACATTTGTCCTGGGTGGGAATCGAATATGAATAGCTACTGTGTCAAATGGGCGTTTAATGACCGCTAAATGATTTTAACATTACCTTTCAAGCTAGTGTGTTATCAAAAAAGGACCATACGCTATCTCTTACTCATCGCCACGAAATGTTTGCAAAAGTATCCAAGTCGTACATTAGCAAAAATAAATAAAAAGGACTATAATAATGCTTTTATCCTTCTGCCCAGAAGGAGATGGCGGGATGAGCTGGATTCCTTTCCTTCTCAAAGGATTGGCCTATAATCGCATTAGATTGCGAAAAGTGGAAGGAGGGGAGGGAGGCCTTTGCCCTGCAGTGAGACAGAACAGGCTCAAATAAAAAAAAAATAATAATAAATAAACATGCTTTGAAATGTTACACCTGGAGACAGGCAGTTACAGGTATGCACACTGTTCAAAACTAAACAGCTGAAAAAAAAAAGCGATCAAGCGTACCAGTAAACTATAGCTAGAGGGACGACCGCTGACCTCAGCAGCACCTACTTCCGTTTTCCACCCCAAAAACATTAGACAGCCATCTTTTTTTAGCCAAAAATCAGTTCAATGAACTGCAAAATTCTTTTCCAAAAGGCGCCACAGAGACGGAATACCAAACACAACATTTCAAAAAAACCTTGCGTCCCGAAAACCCGGTTTCACCTTGCAAAGGACAAGGAGAAATATTTGGAGTTGATGGTCAACCTTCAGTAATTGGAGAGGCACCAGAAGAACAAAAAAGCTTGAAATCTTCAACACATCTTTAGATAGTTAGTCGATTAAATAGTAACACATACTTGCCGTAATAGAATGCATTTAGAATTCTAGAACCTGCCACTCACTAAAGGTGCCGTCAACTTATACGTTATATGAAACCGCCATAAATGGACACACATCCACATTATACCGTCCTCATGTCTACGGCCAAAAAAAATAAGCGAATTCCCTTTTAAAAGTTGCCATTCAAAATGTTAATACGCGACCAAATTGAAAACCTGTTTGGTAGCTTTAGACGTTTCATACTGGGTTGTAGCTTTCAAGGATTATGGTGCCTTTTCTCTTGCTGGCAATGTCTTTTAACCAATTATTAGGTGGAGAAAGTGCAGAAACATCATCAGTTATATGCAAGGGAGTATTATAAGTATTTTGGCAATAAACGACGAAAAAAAAAAACTATATCTTCGGACCTTGGGACCACGTTCCGAAGCAAGTTTAGAAGGCAACATCCAAAGTGTGTCTCAAATCGGTCGGGTTATAGGATTGTGACCAAAACGGTGACATCACGTCATTAAAATACGGGGCATGGGCTGAGACCGGTTTCGTTTTTTATGGATTCGTACCAAGAGCTTTTGCGGGCAATGGATCGGCAAGGCAAAGATTTTTAGAGATACACACACAGTTTTATTGTAAAAGGATTGCTATTTGGCGAAGAAATTACGTTGTTTTTACAAGTATGGGAAATAATGATAAAAGTAATTATTTGAGTATAAAGATGGTCGTTAAAATAAATGAAGGACCCTCTAATGGGTCTCAGTCTCAAGTCAAGAGTCATACAATTATGTGATTGTGGATCAGAAATATGATTCTTTCAATCACTGATTGGAAGCCAGCCATTTGTCGGACTAATTGACATATGTTGAGCTTGTTAGTTAGAAAATTAATAATGGATTGTCTTGTATGACGAGCGGTGGTAAACAATGTTTGCATGGAGTTACGCGTTTCGTATTGGACAATTGGACAAAACGCATCCTAAGTAGCCGTCAAAAGTATGAGAACGTTGGCTAAAAATAATTGAAAACGCAAGAAGAGGCATTTGCAGAGTCAGCCCACATGACACGAACGTAGATAAGTGCAGGACCGGTTCCGCAGATCAGGTCGTTTGCACTGATGGGGCTAGATCACCTACATACTGGAGGTATGACGTTGTAGATAGGATTTCAACGAATAATAAACCTTCGAAAGTATACGAAGAAAGCCATAGTGCCAAATGTCAGTGTAAAGTAAAATGTCTGGCAAAACCGGAAAGTAAATGAGTAGATCAAACACCAGTTACAGAGTTAGCTACGGCAATAAGAACTAAGAATCCCGAGTAAACAGATCAAATAAATACTCGACAAGAAAACTGCAGCTGCTGCAATCATTTGCAATTAAAAACCAGGCTGTGGTTGCTATAAACCAGGTTTTTATAGAATGTAAAAAAAAACTCTTTTTACCCTTCACAAGCCTAGAAAACGCCACGAATAACATGGCAAGTCTGAAAGCTCCCTAACTCGATGCTATCTAGTTATATCGGCAAAGCCAATCTCTAACGGTGCAAGCTTTTAACGCGAACGCTAAATTGCCGATATTAGAAAGTCTAGAACTGATAAAAAATTGATTTACGATTTATTCCATTGATTTTTATCATCGATAGCTGATAAGTGATTCTTTTTGTTTAATTATAAAGTGGCTGGTGAGATGTAGTAGATAGTACGCTCTTGTTCTTCTCCGAAAAGGATCTTAATTTGGTATGCGACAGTGCAAGATCGGTTTACGAGATTAAATTACAGGCACGGAATGTTTGTTCACTCGTGGTCTGAATTTTAAGCTCGGTTTTTTCGGCTACAGTATTAGGATGGTAAAACATCGCAAAAATAAAAGACGAGAAATAAAAATGATTGTTGATTATTTCGTAAATTCGTACTACGCTAAAGTCACATTGTGACGGTTGGATAAACAGTTCTGCCGCCAAAGTTTCTTCCGAGGCAGAAAATCTACAAATCGAGCGAAATTATTCAGAATCACAACAAACTTGTCGATTATTATGACATAATTAACATCTATCGTCGGTTCGTCGAACTGGCCGCGGCGATATCACGCCCGCATCCGGCAAGAACCGGTAGGGTCCTTACTTGACGATACAGCATGCGTTGTAGGAAGTACATGACTCTAATAACGCTGATAGGTCATTACCATTGCTGAAGATACGTTTGTGACTCAGAAAGTTAAGCTTTTATTACAACAAGTTTAGGGGAGACAATCAGCCAGAGGATTGGATGGAGAAAAGCGCAGGAATTAGCCATAGCTTTTTTTTTATTAGCCTGTACTGTTCCACTGCTGTCCAAAGGCCTGCCCCAATTCCTTCCAAGAGCTATTTTCCTGTGCCTCCTCGAACCAGCCCTGGCGGTATACGTCCGATCGTCTCGCTTTCTGGGCCGGCCTCGAAGGCGCCGTCCGTCTTCCGGCAACCATCGTGTGGAGACTCTTGCCCAGCGGTCATCGTGCATACGGCTGACGTGGCCCGTCCAATCTCATTTTAGCCTAACTTGAATATGTTTGTGAATTTGGGAATTAATAATTTGGTCCAAACATTTAGTAGACCACGCAAACCCACTGTAGGTCCTAGCAATGCGTTTAGACTAGACCAACCTAACGCACAGACCACATACGACTAAAGAGGTTATATAAAACAAACACCGATACTTGCTTTATAGACCAGGGTCGATAATTTTTGAAACCAAAAAAAATTACAGTAGGATGAAACCCATTAGAAAAGGAGGGGAATATGATCAAAATGAAAGGAAAAATAAATTACATAACCTCAAAATTTAGGTTTTCACATAACCTTAAATTTTGAGGTTATGTGAAAAAAGTGTTAAAATCAAAGTTGTAGATCTTTTTATTTTCTACAACTTTGCCATTACATTTTTTTTCCATAGGACTTGTAGTTTTGCCGGAAATCGAGAAAACCGCTTTCCCCCCTTAAACCCCCCCCCCCCCCACCCCCACTTCCCGACCTCAGATCGACCGTAATTTATTTTTCCTTTAATTTTTGTTATATCTACTTTTTCCATTGGGTTTCATCCTACTGTAATTTTTTTTAATTTTTTACCATTTTTGAAGGCTTCGGCACTGGTCTATTATATTTATCAAGCAGACAGACAGCTTAGTAATTTACTATACGCTAAACAATGTCAAGGCGACACTGATACTTTTATCGACATGCACTAAGTGCACTATGTCTTGGTCGTGACCAGACATCAAACTGTTCGGAGACTGTAAAACTGGCCACAGGTAATACACTTATCTATATATGTTCTGCAGTCCTGGTACTCTGTTATTTTTGTGACGAGGCAGAAAACTGTTACGAGACTGTGAACCTGGCTATATGTTAGTATACCTACCTATTATGTTCTGTAGTCCTGGTACTCGTAATTTTCATGAAATTATAAGAGAAACTGGCCACACATGTACACAACTACTTGCATGTTCTAAACTCCTAGTACTCATAAAACATTACTACCGTAGCCTTTGCATGTTAAATAACTTATTAGTGAAGACTATCAACATAATTTATTGGCGGGTTTATGCCAGTGGAATTATATGCCAAAAGCTTGTTAGGGAAAATAATAGTAGATTGTACACCAAGTGCATAAAACGCACCATTTTGCGCGAGACGTTTATCCATCCGACGCGAGCTTGCGAGCGAGGATGGATATAAAGTAGAGAGTTAAATGGGTTTTATGGACGAGTTTTACACTCTACTTTTCACTTCGATTGCGAGGAAATGAAACAGCAACTTGTAAATAATAATATTATAAAAATATTTAACGTTCTCGCCAATAAACTTTTATTATTCTGTAGGAAACTTGACATAACACCTGACTTACTCATACTGCTCAGTTATAAAAACATTTTGAGCAAGCCTATTGCCATCAACCAATGTAATTATGAGCAAGCCTATTGCCATCAACCAATGTAATTAGGAGCAAGCCTATTGCCATCAACTGATGTAATTGGGCCCAAGCCTATTGCCATCAACCAATGTAATTAGGAGCAAGCCTATTGCCATCAAATGATGTAATTAGGGACAAGCCTATTGCCATCAACCGATGTAATTAGGAAAAGTATATTGCCATCAACCAATCTTATTAGGAGCAAGCCTATTGCCATCAACCGATGTAATTAGGAGCAAGCCTATTGCCATCAATCAATGTAAAATTAAGAGTAAGCCTATTCCCATCAAATGATGTAATTAGGAGCAAGCCTATTGCCATCAACTAACCTAATTAAGAACAAGCCTATTGCCATCAAGCGATTTAGGTAATTGAGAGAAGCCTATTCCCATCAAGTTTCCTTGTATTCGTAATGAAAAGCAGTAATCCCTTGTTCTTAGAATACTAGCGAAACGAATTAAATTAAAGAGGTTAGGTATTCTGTTGTTGTTCGTGTGGCTGTTGGGCCGATTACCTGTGCCAATTACCTTGGTCTTCGACGAAGATTTTACTTTATGCTCTAGAGCATAAAACGCGACTTTATGTCGCCTACGCACGACATAAAAACGCATTTTAGAGCGAGAGAAGTGAAAAAGCTATTTTTGAACTGTGCAAAACCTACTTCAGTAACAGGCTAACTGCACGTTCTAAAAATGAGCTCACTGCATGAGGTAACCACTCCAAACGAGGGGTCGTTATAAAACCAATTTAGTTTGAAAACTAACACTAATAAATAACATAATCAGCCTTTAAAATCCCCACTAATAGGAGCTAGGCCTCATGTGTATGAGACGGACGTACAGCCCACTCCACCACGGGCCCCAGTAAGAATTGGTATAATTTTGAAAGCGAAGAACACATCAGATAGATCATAAATATAATATATGCGCATCTTCGTAAGCTTTTCCGGACGTGACAAATAAGTTTAATGATTCGAGTCTTAAAGTAACTGCATTACGTGTCCCCCTAATGATGGCCGATGCAGCCGCAGTGACCTCATGATGAGGTAACCGCTTGGAAACCTGAGCTCGTTACCGCTACTATACAATACCTCATCGCTTTGCTACTTTCTTGGGACAAAAGACGGGATTATAGAAGCTTTTCTCTCAAGTTGAAGGCAATTTGGTCCTGCAATCATTATTTGCAGGGCAAGTCAAGGTTATAATTACTAGTTGGTGTGCACATGGTAGAAAACCAACTTATATTAAGGTACAAATGCATACTAGATGACGTGGCCTCGGCACAAGGGCAAAGAAGGAACATGGGTTCGGTTTTTAGTCAGTAGAAGTCTGACACTCCCCTTCGCTCTGCCCAAGAGCGGGGGGGGTCATTCGATGATTTTCCACCCACCAAAAAAAAAAAAAAAAAAAAAAGGTACAAATGCATATAATAATTATGGTAATACTAGATGACGTGGCCTCGGCACAAGGGCAAAGAAGGAACATGGGTTCGGTTTTTAGTCAGTAGAAGTCTGACACTCCCCTTCGCTCTGCCCAAGAGCGGGGGGGGTCATTCGATGATTTTCCACCCACCAAAAAAAAAAAAAAAAAAAAAAGGTACAAATGCATATAATAATTATGGTAAGTCCGAAATAAGGTGACCGTGGAAGCCCGACTATCAATTAAATACCGAGTTCACTCCATGCTTCGAAGAAAACGATAAGCCGTTGGTTCTGGCTGTCACTGGTAGATCCTTGATAGGCGTTATTACGCTTAAGTAAAACTGGTTATCAGACTTTCGGCATTACAATGCCGAAAGTCTGATAACCAGTTTTACTTAAGTTATTGTGTTACCCAGTAACTAGGACTGGGCTGTGGAGGTGATAGATACTGGTATTTAACCACATCCTTGAAGCCGACCCCTACGTAGTTGAGAAAGAGAGTATGGTAAGCACATTTTAGTGGTTCTTGAATCTATGAATAAATAAAAACACGGGCTAGCAGTTTCAAGTTCATTTATTATTTGCGAGTTTAGACGTCGATGACCTCAGTCATTATATTCTTGCAGTAACATTCTCAAAGGAGCCTGTCAAAACATTAATAGCTGACACAGATAACCATATTTTTAGCCTTACATTATAGAAACATGACGTAAGCAAAGGCTTCGATCATGACGAGTGTGTGGTAATGTTTTAAATATAGAAAATGATTATACTTTGTTTCATGGCAAACAAGTTTATAAAGCAGCATTATTAGGTTAATATAGGCAGTATGCCTGTCTTGATGAAGTTGTAGAAAGGAAGGATCAGAAAACTGTCAAGAAAACCTAAGTTAAAGGAGAATTTATCAACTGATAAACCAGAAACACCGCAATAAACCATAGCATTATTATTTTTAATATCGTGCTATTGGCTCTAAAACGGAATGTTTGAGGAAATTCTACTAATTAAAACGACGGAAGTTCAATCCTTATCTTCTAACGCAGCTATTTTGATCATTCTATTCAAAAAGTCAATTTTTAAAATTAATTAACGGGGCTATAACAGGAAATTAACCGTACTTATTTGTAACAAAATTGCATACAGGAAGTCAGTCTTAAATTATTGAGTTGTTTCAAATGTTGAAGAGGAAAATAAATCTCGATGTGAAATATTTGCAACGGAAGGATTTTGAATTTGGTAACGGATTTCGAAGTATTTGTGCCGCTTACACGAAGTCGAACAGTAATTAGTATATCCGTTTCAACAATTAATTAATTAGTTTTAATCAGAACTATATCTACAACTAATTAGAAACTGTAAATTCGTCAATGATAATGAACCTAGGAAGCGCACACCATTGCAAAAATCTGCCAATTTTTCGCCGTCCAACGTTTTTACGGCAAGAGAAAAACAAACACGAATCCCACACAAAACTGCACAGTTCTCGTAAACAACCGTTTCCATGGCAACGGTACCATGGTTGCTCGATGAATTGGCAACGTAAGTTGTAATCTAGCCGGGCTAGACCGGCGCCCACGCAGTTAAACGAGCCGAGATCGTGGGCGTGGTTAGGGATGATAGATTCGATCCGATGGATGTCAGTCTTTATCAAGCACTACATTTGCGTACAGCGAAGGTCAGAGTTGAAGTGGTTCTATCCGTTTGGGATGTTGATTGATGTTGCTTTGATGTTGGAGGCGGAGAAATTTTAAACGCATAAATTCTGCCGATTGGATATGAAAATATTCAAAATTATACAGTCAAGGCCATGGTCATTAGGCTTATATTATTATTACAAACAAGTTTCGTTAGTCACGAAAGTGTCATTAACATTGTAATAGGGAAACGAAATAAGCTGCAAACCTTACAGACGCCACTATCTCGAGACGACAGTCCTTCAAAAACAACGAGTAAATGATAAAACAGTCCCCATCTTCCGGAACTGTCAACCCTACGCATAGGCACGTGTATGTGGTAATATACAAACTACATAACTCGTCTCATTGTCCTACAGTTTGGGCACGGAACACCTTAGTTTGTTTCAATTCACCTGACAGCTCAGGATGTACAAGTTAACAAACCTGACAGCCGAAACAAATCAACCAACGCAACTGTCTGATATAATACGAATGTACGGAGCAAATATTTATGCGAAATTCCATTAAAATGTTACAAACAATAATAATGGATACTACAATGCATGCCTAAGGAAAGTTTTAACTGAAAACAGGATGCTTCGCGAAGCAACTTTCATTCAGAAGCCTAGACAACTTTTGCTAGAGCAGAATAAGGCTCAACTTTGCAAATTACGATAGAAATCTTCACAGAAACATACACCATGAAGCAAGTAAGCTTTTAATTACGCCACATGCCTAAATATAGCCAACCAATAAATACCCTGCCTGTCTGAGACAACATTATACTTGCAAAGTCTCGTTAAACGCACAAGTCAACCCTTTCTCAGCTCGTCAATAGACAGTTAATCAAGTTCTATTCCGAACAGCATTCAGCAGGGTTAACCATATTCAATTAACTGGATCCGACGGACTAACAGTTCCTAAGGAGGAAATGTCTCTCCGTTATGACAGTCATGTGTAGACATAATAGGTAAACAGAGAATTCGTTATGAGGGCTCAATTTGTAGACTGTGGCGTCATAGCAATGGCGGGACCGACAGACTAACGGGAGTCAATTAAAGGGTTTTGCTTGGCTTTGAAGAAGTCATTTGCTATAATTGGTAGAAGCTCATGGCTTGTAGATTATTTGCCGTGGGCGTGTTTTATTTCTTTTTGCCTGTCTTTCAATGGATTAGAGTGCGAACAAGCATTAATTTATGTTACGGTTTCTTTCTATTTTTAGCTGGTCCAAAGTGTTTTAGCTTCTCATCTTATTTCATTACAGCCTCAAATAAAATAAGGAAGGTTGGCACGAAAATATCGCCTCAAATTCCTGATTAAATAAAAGATCGTGGAGCCAAGTCTCGCAATTCCGAACATGGCAAAAACGGACGCATCCTTTTTGGGTCAAGCAAATATTCTTCAACTGGTTTACGAGTTAAGACACTTTATTTATTATTCCCACAATTTTATGTTTATTCTGAGTGCATTAATAACTGTTCTTCAGTTTACGCTGTCACAGGATTCATAATCTGGACGGAATCCAAATGCATTCGGCGAAATAATTAATTTGGAGCCACTTAAAATTCTACTGTTATCCATGAGTCCAGGGTGACGTCATCTAATGGTGGAATCAGTAGTGGAGAAGCAGCTTTGTGAATGTAGGATGCTATTAATAGGATTGTGTCAGGGACTCCAGTTTACACGTGCTCATAAAAAAGTGGCCAAGTGCAAGTCGGACTTGCTCATGAAGGGTTCCGTACCATTGTAGTAGATATTGAGAGATTTTCCATGTTATTTTAGCACCGTAGACTTCTTATAGGTTTTCCTGTAATTATAAGTGTTGAACTAATTTCTGTATTATTTTCAGAATTTTAGGCTCAGTAAATTCGGAGATAAGGACGGGAAATGGTCGGACAGACAGACAGACATACGATTGATCCTATAAGGGTTCCGTTTTTTTATCTTTTGAGGTACGGAACCCTAAAAACTGTTCCGAAATAATGTTCCAATTACTTTATTTAACTACTCAGTTCAGCGGAACTGTAAAATATTACATGCCACATGAATTATTAGTATCGTTGTGAAATGAGAATAAAATAATATTGACAGTAGCGGAATGTGTGACTGTGAATATAAGCCGCGTGGTCCACATCCGCTACTTTCAGTCGCGTCATGTTTATCATAACAAATCGTTGGAGAATTTGTGTTTGTTTATAAAATCACTGTAGTAGTGTAGTACGTCTTTTATTTACTATATCATATTACTGACCGGTTGAAATATATGCCAAACAATCGTGTAATGACAATCATGCAGTTGTGTGATAGCCAACGATCTCATTTGTCACTTCTTCTTCTTATTGTGTGGGCAGTAAGGTCTAACGACCCCACACACCCTAGTGTCAGAGTTTCTATGCCGCCTCAAGCCTCAAGGGCCTTTGACATGGTTTGACGAACGCCATTTGGCGTCCGGGATCACTAGCTTATACGAGCCTTCCGAAGCACGGAATCATCTTTTCATCAGACAATCAGGTGATTCAAGCCGGCAATTTCCTAGCCAAACTGGAAACAACTTTACAAAGTATGCTTCCCGTAGGACCAACGGGTCACAAGGCAAAGCTTAAACCACTCGACCACTGTAGTCATGTAGTTGTGTAAGCCTGCGATCCCTTATTTGTCATCAAAACCATATAAAATTATACATGGCACTATTTTGGGCACTAAATCAGGTCAAAATACGTCTCATAATCACGTTAAAATCTCTGTCCAACACAAACAATAACAAAAGATTTTATCTCCAGCATCAATTAAGCCTAATCCGTGTACACATGTAACCTTATCGGAGAACAAATAGATGAGAAAAACTGTGGCGCAGATAACGCACAGCTGATGGGGCAATGTGATACCGTTCCGACTAGATAATGGATATGGTGGCCTAGTAAACATTTTTGTCTTTGATAGTAATAGTCATTCATAGTAGAACTGATTTCGGTTATCACGAGGTACTAGAAAGATGTAACTGTTCAGTAGTTTTAAGTAAGACTATGGAATATTGCAATGGTGAGATTTCAGTCAAAGAGTAAATTTTTCAAAAAAAAGAATCTTCGAAACCGCGTCACATTTTGCAAAGATATCGTTGACATGACACAAAAAAAAACTTCAGTCGAATTGATAACCTCCTCCTTTCGGAAGTCGGTTAAAAAGGAACTGATGTACATAATTTATGCACCCAGTTTCAGATAGTGCCTCGTTAGTGAATGAATGAATGAATTTAAGATTTTTATAAACTAGATCAATGGCTCTCAAACAATTTATCAAACTTTCCTTGATATTCAGAAACCAGAACACGCAATCGAAATAGATTTCATTAATATAAAACCGGATGCTACAATCCATCACCCTCATTCACCATTTCAATGGACTAAGCACTTAACATTCTTCATCAACAGAAGAAAATGAGCAAGTGAAGTGCCAAGTAATGTCGTGTTACAAATACCATAATCACAATCACCGATAAGATTACCTACCTAAGATAACAGCACATCACTATTACGAAATCATTCGTATGAACCAGCCGAAGTAACGGTATCATCTGCACAGACTGAATTATTTATTGAAAGAAGAAATATTATCTGCGTAAAGTTTATTCGAAGTACCCTTGATATGTCAGGAAATATTTCATATTCATGAAGGAAGGACTACTCAAACTGAAATGTGGAATAAATCATTTTGGACGTGGAAAAAGATTTAGTAAGCAATGATGCACTATAATTCATTATTTATTTTGAATTCGTTAGTAGAACATCATGGTGAGTTAAGTATTTAACCTGACATGGTCACTGACATTATCATTGACAGACACTAAAAATGAGATTAAATTATTACTGTTTGTTATACAGACAGTTTGCTACACGGAAACAGCGTCAAAATATCAAACAGTAAACATGGCAAATATTCTGTTTTCAGCGTTAATGATAATTATGGTGATTATGATGATTGCTGACAATGGAACCAAACTGACAAATGTGTTGCTGGGGAGTTTGTCCCGCCACTTATCCTCCCAGCTTAAAAAAATATGAAGTGATAATGGGTTAGGGAAACTGTCTTATTGTAATTTAGACGTCCAAAAGATGCTGATTCTAAGTCTAATTCATAATGAGAAAAGAAATTCAGTTTGTTACATTTTAAACAGTATTTTACTTTCAAAACACCTCGGAATCTCAGTCTATAACGTATTATAATCCTAAATAACAAAACAGCACGTGTATTTTTATAGCTAAACCCAGTTAGATTTATCTACAAACGTCTGCTCCCAAAAATAGATCGAATTAAAACAGCTTACACTAACATTTGATCTGAGAATGTTATCTATTTCAAGATTTCTTATGTATGAAGAGTTAATATTTATAAAAACAAAGTAAGTTCAACATAATTAGCTGCGATAATGATATCTACACTGTAAACAATGTCAAATGAGTCACAGCGTGAAATAACTTTGAGTCTGTATCGCTCAGATAACACACACATACGCGACGATACGAGAGGACTAGTAAAATGTTATGAAGCTTCTGTAGACATCTTTTGATTTTTTTTCACTATTTATCTGCCACGATAGGCCTCTAATTTTATTTAGATGCGTTTGAGAAATCGCTCTACGTTCTTTTCTCTTGGGAATAAAACTGTGATTTCTTGGCGCATTAGACTGTTTTAAACAATACACCACATTGCCCATTCAGCCCATTGGCATATTCACAATTCCCTTATGATTGATTTCTTACTACGTTAACGATACGCTTGGAGAAATGCGAATTGAAGTCGAGCCAAACGGGCCAATGTTACGATTATTGTGTAACGATAATAATCCTACTTTCCAAGAAATAGGCCAGGAATCATATTAACTGATAATGTATCTACACCGGTTGATGTAACGTTCGTTTCTGTAAGCCCAGACTTAACGTCTATTGAGGCAGAATGCGCAGATTTCAACACATCGTATGTCCAAGCCCTTAGCGAATTTTTATTACCCAATTTGGGGACATTTGACCCGACACTATCGCCAAGAAATAATGCATTCTGTTCACGTCCTGTGGTTTTACACGCGTTCAGTTCCTACATGTCGTCGTTGGAGCTATAAAATACAGTTACAGGCAGGCTAATGTCACCACAAAAGTACAAGTAGACTCTTTGAGGATCAGAATTTAGAAGACGTATTAAGATGTGAGTAGTTTTCAATTGTATTGACATGACTTTGTTTAACGCCTAGTGCTCGAGTGATATCCAGGTAAAAATAGACACGTCTGTTCTCGCTGGTAAACGCGAGGGGACTATCTAAATAAGTGTCGCAGTAAGACCGATTCTGCAGATTCTAAGGAGTTCATTGCCTGACACATTTCTTGGCAGCTGCCGCTAAGCACGACCTAAACTTAGGTGTTGTCTCGAGTCCAAAATAACAGACCCAGTGCAATAATAAACCCTCTCTTTCCCAAATAAGGGTCATTTTCGGAACAAAAGTGAAATTTCTGGATTTAAATCACTTATTTTACTCCTAAGATGTAGATTCAAAGCTGTTAGTAACAGGACTATTGTTTAGTACAATGATCTCTGTTAAGTCTGCGGTTAGCGATTGTCGTTATAAGGCATTTGCGGTCAGCTTGAGGTTTTACACAAACGAAAGCAAGAGAGGAAATCTTTAAATAGAAGCTGCGATGTTGTTCGACTTTGAACTTCGAGGATCTTACGTAAAAAATTATGAAAGAAAGGAGACGGGAGTTTCAACATATATAAATGAAGAACTAGCCTCACTTAGTTTACTAACTCATCTAGATCGACTAGCTAAGAACATAGCACGGTGGTTACTCTTATCGAACGCTTAAACTCTGTTATCAAAATAGTTGCTCCTAATCAAGACTTTTTAAATTCCATGTAATTTGAAAATCTGATAATTTCGACCTTCATAATTACAAAAACAGTCCCAAAAAGATAATCCTTCAAGAGATCTCTTTTGTTGATTCAACAACAATCTTATTCACAATAATGCAAACACTATAAACTATAGTTTTTCACACAACACCGTCACTATAATCAACACAATCAAGCCTGCGTATAATTCAGTAATTGTCAAGATTCTTATCAGCACAGAAATAAGCATGAGCTACATCGTTAATTGGTCCAATTTTTGCAGCCAGCAATTATGTCAATGTTTTAGATGTTACGTTAAATTGCTGGTCATTCACGAAGAAATATTGGAGCTAATTGATGAGGTGTAGCTTCAAGGACGCCGTTGAGAATAGAGATTGATGCGGTTTTCATTGGGGGCCATGTTTTGACAAGAAGATTTAAGATCCAGCGACATTAAATAATATGTCGCTTATTCATTTAAGAAGTGCTATATTACACACAGTAGTCGTTTTCTTTAGCCATATTGGCTGCCTCTTCTTACTTGCAAAGAAACTTTGATTAACGATCATTAGTATCTCAAGCTTGCTAACTCGTTGATCATTCATCAGCACCTAAGCCCAACTGGGTAATCAATAAACCTGAGTTAATAGCCTATTAACAAATCAAAATTTGAACAGCCATAGCCGGAGCTAAAGCCCATAGGTGGACACCGATAACTTCCCGTAATTGCCTACTTAAGGACCTCGGTAAGGCCAAGCGGGACTTGCGTCCATCGGAGAGCGAGCGGTGCATCTAAATGGCATGTTTAAACGAGAAGTACCTGGCTCTGGCATAATCACTGCTAGCGAATGCGATGGAAAGTCATGTTCGCGCGTTTGAGTATCTTTGTGGTTATAGCCCTTGCTGGGATTTAACAAGGGGCATCGTTGAATAAGGCCCACACTCCACTAAATCGGAGATGAGCGGAGTGAAGATATTCAAGATTCGACAGATCACAGGCGAGATGAGAAGCGCGCTGGAGAGGTCAATCAATGTGATTAATCGGTTTTTGCACGTCTCCTATCGGATCCGCTCGTCTCCGCTTTAGTAGAGTCATGGGAAGTGTGCGAATCTTTTAAATCGAACGAGTGGATGTAAAAGAAGGATTTTATACTATAGACGGAAGGCTAGAAAAGACCGAGACATAACAAAATCGTTCGGCTCCGGCACGGTAACTAAACACAATGCAAAACGGAATCATGACAACAACGGAATCATGAATACATCTCAAAACGAGAGCTACATGGATTGAATCACGGGCGAAAACACTAGCAGTCATCACAGACACAGATTCGCTCATTTCCAACCAATTCAAAAACAAAGACTAGGCTATCACTTCCCATTCCTATTTCCGTCTCTTCCTACTACGCGAGCCGCATTAGCCCCCATTAACAAAATATACAGCAACCACACACAAGCGGCGCTGCCGTATAAACAAGCTGCTAATTAATTTAGTATTCTAAGCGCTAGCCGTAGCGGAAGTTTTGGTTTCGAAGCTAATGGTATTCGCTGATGGATTCTTACGAAACAATGGCAGTGGAAATAGGAGATTCGTAACCAAGGAGTAAGAAATTACGTAATTTTTAATTGAGATAATAGTTATGCACGAATCCTGAAATCTTAACCACAACTGCGATTTTATTTGGCAGAGCCGTGAGGCACACATTTCTGTTTCTTGTCTTTTTTTCTGAGTTTCTCCAGAGTGTATCTTGCAAAATATATGTTGTTATGTTTTCGTCTGTGCTAAATAAGTGTATTTTGCTTACTTTCTTTTTGCTTTCAATCTGAAATGCTTTGAGCAGCCTTTGATGGCATGATTTCTCTTACTATAAACTTACTTTAGCCTCACTTTCAGAGGGTTCAAGAATTTGCAAAGTAATCAATACTACAGCGTCTCAGTAGACTGACTGGTTTCACAGTACCGTTTGGTCAAAAGCTCGTATACTCAGAAATACACATTCGAAGCGTTTCCGATTGTGAAAGTGTTGCTCAATAATGATGCAGGTGCGGTTGGCTATATCCAGTCGAAGTTATTTTCTGTTCTCTGTGGATTCAGTTTTACAACAGGACATTCATTCATTCATTCACGGTTATTTCTCTTGTTAATTGGGTTTGGTGAATATTTCAGTCAATGTCGCTTATGAAGTGCGAAGCGTCGAGCTTCGAAAAAATAATTCTACCAAAATTCTCTCAGATTTTATCAGACATGGAATTTTGCGTGTATGTTTTTGCTGTTAATTTACGCCGTGTATAATGTTTTGGCCAATTTAACAAACACAAAAGTACTGTTTTGTCATTGAACTGACCTACACAAGTACGCAGTCATTCCAACAATTACATCTATAATACCTAGTCTAAACAGTTTTTGGTACAAAAGATCTCAAATAAACTTGATAAATAAATAGGTACCCGGTGGCGTCATTCGCTTAACCTGCAAGTCAAGTGGTTTTTATGAGACCAGGCATGATGAGAGTTGTCTGTCATACGACGAATTTTAAATCCGACTTTATTGCAGCTCTCGAGTTTCCAATGTTGGATATAATTCTTGAAAACGGTTTTCGGAAGTTCATAATTAGGTACTTAGTTGTATGAGACATATTTGCATACAATCATACATTAAGAATGACTCATCTTGATAAAAAACATTTTTTTTGCAAACTGCAGTGGTAAATCAGAGTGCCCTTGAATATAGTTTCAGCCTTTACTTCTAATGGGACTCTTGGGAGATTCCGTCTAGCCATAGCATTTTTTTTTGCATTAATATACTCTTTGGTCAAAGTTAGGTTCTTCTAAAAATAGAGAGATTTGTTGCTAGTAGGTTTGTTTCGCCACTTCTTCTATCCAGCCAAAACAATAAGTGTGAAGGGTGGGCGTTTCAGGGAACTGTTTTACGTATTTTTGGACGTCTATAAAGTGGTACCTCTCAGCATAGTTTGAATAAATTACTTAATTTTAGACGTTTTTCAAGAACATCGTGTAGGCAACTAGGTACCTAATCTCTTGAATGAACAACCCATTGCGTTACACATGATCTAATCTCAATGACGACATCTCAGGGCAGTAGAACGTAAAACGTTGTTAATAACTTTTTGTAGTAATAAACAGAAGTCCAATTTATTGAATTAAATCATAGATGACGCGTTTGCACCGGAACCAATGATCTAATCAGTTCGGAACCCGCGGAGGTCAAGTGTGGTCTAACATTACTCACAAATCATATTCTGTAATGTAATGAAATTGATATGACATTATTTCTATTTATGTCAATGACATGTCAAGTTGTACATAGTCCGTTATCGGTAATTCTTAGCCGGCTTGATGCCTAGTAACTCTCCTACTTACGCCGATTCACAAGTTTCTTATTGTTGAGCGTCGAATGGTAACTTTTTCGAAGCTAAGGTACTATCAGGAATGAGGCCCGTATGGTGGACCACAGATAGGTAGCTTGTGTCCTAGCATTGGAGACGTTATGGCCTGGTTATGGAGCACCAAGAAACCATGACAGAAATTTTACCGTCTGTCTAGACACGTAAAAACTATCCTAGCGAGAGCAGCGCAGTAAAATCACACGACCTCGTCAGACAAAGCAATAATTCAAAATCATAAAAAGCAGACGTGATTCGCGCCAGCCATCATGCATTTACAAATGGAGCATTTTATATTGGGTAATCACAAAAAGTGTTGACATGATGTCATCAGGAAACCGCGGCCATCGTCGGCCATTGTGGCCCATTGCTTATCACGGTGATGTCACCGCCTAAAGGTCGAGGCTGGAATGAACTTGATTTTTTTAAATATATTTTTTTAATAGGCACTGACTGTTAGTTAAAGGTTATTGACAGAAGAAGTGGCTGATAAGGTTTTTTATGTTCTTCTTTTAGTGATAAGAGGACATCTGTCAGTAGCAACTGTAGTAAGTAGGTACTATCAGTTAAAGAATTTGAAGATTTTGTCCAATTTAATGTTCGAGTTTTGGTTTACTTTCTGGGCTAAAACTTTAAACATTGTCTTGTTTAATGAAAGGTTTTTCAAAGAATAAATTATGACATTGGAAACCTTCTGTTTGTATTCTTAGTACCATTTGCATAAAACCAGTTGCAGTACTAAGTTTAAAATAAGTTAAATTCACACAACAAATAAAGTGTCCAAGGTCCTACCATCATAGAACTATTTATCTGTAATGGCAGGAAAACATAATAATATTGTGTGATAAATAAATAAATAAATCATTGACAGTTAAAAGTATATTATGGCATAGTGACATAAGCACCATCAAGGCTATACTGCACAACAAAATGATCAAGGAAGGCATTGTGAACATCCCTTACTTTGTAACATAATAACAACACCATTTTTGTTTAGAAGTAGATATTATACATTGTATGTACCTATGCCAAAATACTAACTTGTTTGAGTTACTTTGTTAGTTGATACAATGTGGTAAGTTTATCAAAAAGTATGTTTGTTATCTTTTTTTATTTATTCTATTGAGTCTTGTCAAGAAACAGGGTATTTAAGAAGAGGTAGCTAGAAAAGAGAGAACTGTTTTTATTGAAAATGAAATACAACTTTGTTCTAAAACGAGCATAGGTGTTTCCTCACTTTCGCTCTGACAAAACTTCATCATCATCATCATTTCAGCCGAAAGACATAGGCCTCCCTTAAGTGTCGCCACATTGACCGGTCCCGTGCGTCTCGCATCCAGCAGATCCCCGCAACCTTCACCAGGTCATCGGTCCACCTAGTGGGAGGCCTTCCAACGCAACGTCTTCCGGTTCGCGGTCGCCACTCCAGAACCTTCCGGCCCCATCGGCCATCCGTCCTGCGAGCAATGTGCCCTGCCCACTGCCACATAGGCTTGGCAATTCTTCGGGCTATGTCGGCAACCTTTGGTTCTCATGCGGATGTCCTCATTTCTGATTCGATCACGCAAGGAAACTCCGAGCATAGCCCTCTCCATTGCTCTTTGAGTGACCTTAAGCCTTCTGATGAGGCCCATTGTGAGCAACCAAGTTTCGGTCCCGTATGTAATCACTGACAACACACTGGTCATAGTCTTTCGTCTTGAGACACTGCGGTAAGTTGGACGAGAAGATACTTCTCAGCTTCCCAAACGCTGCCCAGCCGAGTCGGATTCAACGATTGACCTCTTTTTCAAAGTTGAACCTACCTAACTGGATTGTTTGTCCCAGGTAGACATACTCGTCTACAACTTTGAGTGTAGAGTCTCCGATCTTTATAGGAGTGTGTGTAACATGGGCATTCAACATGACCTTGGTTTTGTCCATGTTCATTTTAAGATCCACTCTTTCGGAAGCTCTACTGAGGTCATCGAGCATTGTACTGAGGTCCTCCATGGTCTCAGCCATGACCACTATATCGTCGGCAAATCGAAGGTGAGTGACAAACTGACAAAACTTGCTATAGGATTATTAAATAACTACTGTATATTTTTAGTGTGGTTTTTACAAAATCTAATTACAACAAAAAACGTTTTTACAAAAAATAAAACCGACTTCAAAAAAAAAACACTCAAAAGTGAAAAATAAACTTGAGAAGAAAAATCAGTTTCTGAAGTCGGTGACTTTTGAGTGTTTTTTTTTTGAAGTCGGTTTTATTTTTTGTAAAAACGTTTTTATTTTTCACTTTTTAGTGGTTCACATGTGCTTACCCCTTCACAACGTACCGGCGTGATGTTATGTTATGAAGTAAACAATAGACAGACAATATGAGATTTCAGCAATCCCAGTCCATTTGCTATCATTTATTGAGGAGTTCCGTTGCCTATCTCCGAAGTTCTTTATCAGATCTTCACAAAATAGTTTTTATAACCTTTGTAGTGAGTACAGGCGTGATATTATGTTGTGTGATGGCGTAAAAAATGCTTAGATATGCTATAGCAACAATCGCGGTTAATCTGCTGTTATTTATTGAAGAGTTCCCCCGATTTCTACAAGATCCCATCATCAGATATTGAAATGGTGACAATGGGACCACACGGGAAGCACCAGCTTTCAAATGAAAAAAGAATCATGAAAATCAGTTCACCCAGTCGCAAGTTATGAGCGAACAAAATTAAAAAAAAAAAAAAATACAGTCGAATTGATAACCTCCTCCTTTTTTTGAAGTCGGTTAAAAATGAAGCTAAACCACTAGGAAGTGTCGAAGGGTGGGTGTTTCGGGGGACAGTCTATTGTAGAATTTGATGTTCCAAAAGTGCTGATTATCAGCCTAATTTGAATAAATGACTTTCGATTTTCAAGGTGCCTATTTCAATCCTAGCATAGCTTTGCCATAATGGGTAATTCTATGAAATCAACTGTTTAACCCTGAAAGGCAAATGATTTACCATACATTTTCCTCAAATTACCATATGATAAGGTTTTATGCCAAATTATGACTATTACACAGCTAATAATAACTCTCATATCCTCATAGTACATGAACATAGCAGTTTATAATGAAAATACCTTAGAAAATAAGGAAGAATGTGGCTGCAAATGACTGTGATTAACTTTTAAATTACATAGTTCTGTTCAAACTTTATAGCCTCTCAGAACTTAGGTATGATTGATAGCATGCACAGTTATAACAGTTTAAACTTTAGGGAGCATCTAACGTAAAGCTGCACGGAACACACTGTTAGGTTTCAGCGGAGCGTAGAGTAGACATTGTATTGATTGTGTAATGTGCAGATTATTATTTGTCAATAAAACTGAAATGTTACTGGAGTAGGACGGAAAACATAATTCCTGTTGATCCTTCAATGAATGATATGATGCTGAACAATGAAATTCAAATTGGTCAGCATCATAGTGTTACTATCAAAAAGTTTGTTGTTAATGAGGACAGAAATAAAATATGGCGGGAAGTAGGAAAGTATAAAACTTGATCTTTACTAAGTGGTGAAAGTGATTGGTAATAGGTACATACCTAAAGTACCATACTTATGTAACAAATGTATCTATTGTTACAATAGAGAAATAAAGTAATCATTTATAGTATCAATAAATTATGTTGTTGCTAAATCAAAATCAGAACATGAATCTAAAGTTTTATCAAACTTTTTGCCATGCATGACTAAGATAGTTACTTTTATTAACATTGATATGTAATCCTCAGTAATTTGTCCAATTAGCAAATGTTATGCTAATGAACTCATTACGAAATTAGCTTAAACAGTATTATATTCTGATAGGTAGGTGATTAGTGAGAAAAAAATAGTTTTCACAATTCAATATTCTAGTTTTTAATGATTTAATGCACCTTCTTGGCTCCATTATTTAATCACCTGATTTATACGAGGCTTGAACCGTTTAATGGTATTTTAACGGCGTTTACGATTAAATAAGTGCTTCTAAAATATAATAGTAGCCTCCCAAAACATTACATATCAGTCTAAAACTACATTTAATTGTCCATAAAAGTACAGCGACGGAGAAACGTGCCAAAGTTGTAAACAGTTCGCGTCTCACGAGCTGCCTACTGGCCAAAAGTGGGACAACCGGCACCGCGCCCAGGACCCCGCCCGATCATCGCGAACGCATTCCAATAAGAAAAACAACTTTTTCTTACCACTTAGACACTTTACAAAAACAACAATAAGTTACTCAACACCTTTTTTACTCCACTCTCAACAACTTATCAACTTCGCAACCACTACAGGGCGACAGGAAACGCAAAAACAAGCAGTTGCTACATTCGTATGTTCGTTACTTCCTAAGCCGATTGAAAACGGAATTACCGTAAACTAGTTTTCAATGAGAACTGAATAAAAATTACCTGTTGATCAACAAGATCCCATTAAACACTGCACCGGCGACTCCAGAGACCTGTAGATTTTGCACTCGATGATTTTCAGCACGTAAACACAACGGTCTCACAAAAGGGAGAACTGGTAAAAACACAACCACGAATCCACCTTTAGACGCACTGTATCACAATACACCTTTTGTGTCCGGTGATGAGTTTATTAGGTGAATAATTCGCACTCGGACTGTCTACAACAATTTTCATTCATCGCAAGGTGAAATCATTCGAGACGAGTGGCAGTTGGTGAAGAAACTACGAGCGCGGGCGGCAGGGAGCGCGCGCGTCATCCGCCATATTGGAGGATTACGTCATTTGTCGTTACTTATTTTTTAATGTATGTATGAGTAAGCTTCGAAAACTAGTTTTTCTACCCAGTAACGGCTTATTCTACACTGTTCGCTACTTTTGCAAGTGTATCCGAACAAACCATTCATTCTTCAACTAATTTCATTCGTTCATTTAGTTCATTCATTTTACGTGTTACCATCTTATGAAAAGTTTCCTTTTTGTATGGGTAACAAAAAATTAAACACTCATTACAAACAGTATTCATGTTTCAAATTAATAATAATCTAAACCATTGAGTTAAAACGTAATCTCAGCACTTGACTCAAAAAATGTCGTTACATATTTTGTTGTTCATCATCATCTACACAAAGCCTGAATTAATCCACTGCTGTAGGGCCTCTCTTTACTTGTACCATTTTCCGTGGTCCCGTTTCAGACTTATCCAGGTTTTTCTCCCAATCGCAAGTATGTCGTCTACCCATCTCGCCGCCGCCGGCCCTCACTTGTTTATTGATTTGTTACTTACCACTTACATAAATACTTAATTTTTTTTACTTGTAAGAAATGCTCAGAAGTAACAATTTGAATGATTTTTTCTTATGGTATTCAATATTTTTAAAGTTTATCTAGACCAGTGATGTACATACAGACCGCGGCCTGCCGGTAGTATGTCAGTGGCCCGCCAGCAAAAATATTCCTTCGTGCATTTGAAGGAAAATATTGCTGAGGTTTACAAATATTATTAGGTAATTTAAACCACGCGCGTTACTAAACAGGCTTGCTGTGCAGGTGCATGATGCGTACTCAGAAATGTTCGTGCAACTCAAAAATCCTGATTGGTTGTGTGATTTGGCGTTCCGCGTTTTAGTAGGCCTTACAGATCAACATGGTTATCAAATCATTGACTATTGTAATCGGGACTATGTTGCAAAATAAGGACAACCAAGCAGTGGTGTATTTTCCTTACTTTAAGCCGCTACCCTAGGGCGGCTTTTCGAACCAGTCCTATGTAAATATTTCGCATCTGCCGCATGCCACTAAAATTTTCCAGCTCACTACGCTCGCTCTTACCGCCGCGTTTTCTAGGCGTCCAATCATTGAATACGTTACTAGTAAAAGTAAGTCAAATATGTATTTTTTTTAATAATAAAATGAAAATCAAATAATATAACCTTTCCTAGGTGAAGGCCAAAAAATTTCGAGCTTGCTTCGCTCACTCTTGCATTTTAGTGCCCTCTGGTCTGAAGCTTCATGCATATTTCGTAAAATGTCGTGTTAAGCCCAAAACAGTGCCACGCTTCAGAGTAGTTTATTATTTTTGTAATTACATTTTTTTTTAGTTTGTGTTGGTGGCCCGCCATTAGTTCATCATTTGCCTAAGTGGCCCTTGGTCTCAACAAGTCTGTGCATCCCTGATCTAGACCGTATCAAATCACATAAATAATAACAAAAGAATTTACAATTCTCAGAACCCAGTTTAAAAATTAAGGTAAATTTTGTGTAGATACTGGCAGCCCGTTGTACTAACGTCAAACAAATCTGTCAAAATTGATAAGATTGTGGAGTATTTGTCATCGTTTTGTTGTTTTATTAAATTTGATTAATGTTAAAATAAGAAATCGCAACAAATATCCATTAACCTGCTCAGATTTATTAGTACCTAAGTTTGAGTGTATTAATAGCTTTAAACTTATTGTTTCAAAATGCAAGGTAATGTTGGTAATTCTCTGGATTTCAATCGATTTCTTTGTTTTCGTTTTCCTCAAATAATTAATATTTTTTTACAGACACAAGACCCGAATTATATGAGGAAGTAAAGCTGTACAGAAACGCTAGGGAACGCGAAAAGTAAGTAATATAACTGTTTATTCTCTTGAATATTCTAGAACCAAAATAAACAATATTTTATCGTTTTACATGCTGCATTAGTCACTGTTATTCTAAAAATGTTGTATGAACTTAGTATTATCTGATTTATAATCATATTGCGGACAATATGATCCCAATGATCATACAAATCCCATGTGAGCCACAAATACAAAAACACGGTTACATTAATTTAAAATGAAACCACTCAATAACAACACTCACACATCTCCGCCCTAAGATGACCCACTAACCCAAACTTTTTACTTAATTCCAGGCATGATAACATGGCAGAGTTGTATGCAGTAGTCAGCACCCTGCAACACCTAGAGAAGGCCTACATGAGGGACTGTGTGCGAGCACAGGAGTACACCGCGGCTTGCAGCAGACTGCTTGTGCAGTACAAAGTGGCGTTCAAACAAGTGCAGGCTGATGAGTTCCCCAACATTGAGGCGTTCGTTGCCAAGTATAGGGTCAGTTGGGTTCATAAATTGGTTGTGTATTGCAACTATACAAATGGATGTAGTTTTAAATGCTTGTGCCCATTTTTAGTAACAGAAATGCACACTGCCAAACCTTAAATCTCATCCAATGTTAGAGTGGAATTTCAAACAGTAGATTAATAACTATGCATTTTTTTGAGTTGTGGCAGTGGTGGTCATAACTTGTGGCACCGACTTACGAATAGTAAGTTCTGGGTTCAAAGCCAGGCGGGCACATTACTTTTGGTAATTTATTTCATCACCACTGCACTCAAAACGGTAAAGGAAAACATCTTGAGGAAACCAGCATGTCTTAGAACTATAAACTTCACACGTGGTGAATTATATCCCTCTCCTAGGGAGGAGGCCTGTGTCCCTGCAGTGGGAATATTAACGGCTGATGATGATGATGATTTGTTTGAGTTGGCACAACTTACTTATTGTTAGTTAAAGCCAATATCCCATTCATAAAATAAAAATAAAGATCTTGTTGAATTGTCCAGGCAGTAAATATTAAAACAGTTTTTGTGAAATATAATTAGTTCCTACATACAAACTATGATAATGCTTTGATAAGACATTTTTATGTAAACATACAATCTCAATGTAAATATGAATCATGAGTAAGATAACCTTGTGTAACCTCTTGAACAATAAAGCTTTTTATTATTATAAGATGTGAGTGAGTGCCACTCAGGTTGATCTTTATGTTAAGCCGCGTTTGCCTAGGTTGATCTGTGGTTGGGTGACCAGCCGTTACATACTGAGTTTCCTCCGTGCCTCAGAAAGCACCCTAAGGTGTTGGTCCCTGCTGCCATATATAGATCTATGGCACTCGTTACAGGAAGTCAGAGACCTGAAACACTGACAACCAACTTACAAGCTCCATGTAAAATACTGGTATTCAGCTGCATCCGGTTAGACTGGAAGCCAATCTCAACATGGTTGGGAAAAGGCTAGGCAGCTGATGATGTGAGTGGGTAGCATTATGGTGTGTCTGGTAGCATACTGGCTGCCTGTGCAGCTTGCAACCTATTAATGGTGCTACATTGGTAATTATCTTTATTAACCCAGACTGTAATGAACCCGACAAATAAAAAGATTGAAAATCAAGGACCCAATTAATTTAGGAAATAACTAGAATTGATTGTAATGGCTGATTCCCATAGGTAGTTAGAGAAGAAACTCCCACACAGTCTTTTATAATGTTTTTAATCTTTTCATAAATATTTAGTGTCTCTTTCAGTCAGCCTACTACAGTACAATTATTAGTACAGTAGAACTATATTAATTATTATTTGGAATAACTTTAGATCCGTGAATTCCATACCTTATGGCAATAAAATTAGTTCTAGGTGTAATACCTAGAACATAACTTCGTTAACCTAAAACCAACTTATTGTAATATGTTCCAGCTGGACTGCCCAGCGGCTCTGGAGAGGATAAGAGAGAACAAGCCGAACCTGATCAAAGATGACAAGGGCAACACCAACAAATATATTGCTGAGATTGTGTCTGTAAGTATTTATATAGTTGGCACCACATAAAAAGAGCGCTGAGGGGAAAGCGGGGGGGGTGTGTTCGCGCATGGGTACACTCGCGCACGAAACTACTTGGCCTATTGTTTTATTTTCGAACTAGCTTTTCGTTTGCGGCTTCGTATATTGCTTATTAGTAGGTTGACATCAAAAATATATTAAATCTATATAAATAAAGAGAGAAGTCCTGACTGACTGACTGACTGACTGACTGACTCATCAACGCCCAGCCCAAACCCTTGGACCTAGAAAGCTGAAATTTTGCACAGAGGTTCCTTTTATAATGTAGACAAGGAATAAGGAAGGATTTTTCGAAGTTCAACCCCTAAGCGAGTTAAATAGGGGATGAAAGTTTGTATGGAAAATCGTCATTTTCACGCGGGCGAAGCCGCTGGCAAAAGCTAGTAAAATATAATTAAATAGAATTAACACACATTTTGTGTGTGTGTTGTAAATTTGTTCAGTTAAAAACACAATTCTCGTCACTGTAGTTTCATGCATTGTTTTAAATAATCAATAATATTATTATCGGCCTCTCTCTTCATAAAACAATTTACGTCATAAATATTTTTTCTCAATTGTTATGTAAAACCATTTCGTAAAACTTTTGTGCGCGATGGTATTTTGAGAATGAACGTGACGCAGCCAGACTGGCGGACCAATAGCGTACCGCCAAAAATTTTTGGCGTCCGTCTGCCCCCCCCCCCCCCCCCCCCCCCCCGGCCCTCTCTCATACCACCAAATAGACCCAAAGGTCGCCTACTGCGCAGATTGACCCCCCAGCGCGGTATACTATTATTGTTCCACTGTTGTGGAAACAGAAAACCTCTTCAAAATTATTTTAATCAATGAATTTGTGTAACCTTTACCAAGTAATTTTAAGAAGACTTGTAAGTGTAACTAGATGTAACCCACTGCCTACCTGACCTTCACAATAAGTTACTGGGTAACTTTGGGTCTTTATGAGGACTGATTATTATATTTTCAGGACCTAGACTATTTTTTTTGTATTGTTGGTCTAGTGAATCGCATGTGACTAAAAAAGTGATGAATATAAATGTGGATGGATGGAGAGGGAGAGGAAGACCAGAGAAAAGATGGATGGAGTGTGTGAGGAGTGATATGAAGGAAAAAGGAATAAATGATAACGTGACGACTAACAGGGCAGAATGGAAGGAAAAAACGTGTTGCGCCGACCCCAAATGACATGGGATAAGGACAGGAAGTAGTTGGTCTAGTGGTCGCAAGCGCGAGTGCTGTGCAAGAGTTCGGGTTCAACTCCCAGGTCGGGCAAAGTGTTATTGTGTTTTTCATCACGAATTTAGTAGCAGCCACGGTGTCCGGAATTGTGATCGGTTGATGGCTGTTGATGATTGATGTTGATGGCATTAGGCCCCCCACCACTATTACATGGGATTGAAACTGGCGAAATGTGGATGTAGTGTTAGTAGGGGGTCTTTGGAATGGGCAACTACAGTACACTCACGAGTTATTATGCCTTGTGACTGGGACTGTAGCTTAGTTTATTTAGCTTCATTAGTTTAGTAATTTGTTGCCACACTCGGAGAGCTTCAGTGGTTGCTTGGGCCGTCGCTTGGTAAAGGTTTTTGGCAGTTTTGTTATACAAAACTATGTCAGGCCTTTGCTGGGTGGCGGCTTGAGTAATCGTTGGATATCTCTGAGTGCCGCAGTTAGTTTAATTCGACTATTCAAAGGTGCCTGTAACTGGCCTACTTGAAATAAATATTTTGATTTGATTTGATTTGAAATGACTGTGTTAGGTATACTTCTATATACCTTATACCTAACCTTTCGGAATCTTTTGACTATTTATGCAGTACCAACATAATTGTTCCTCTATCCTTTCCCCTCAGCTCTTCATAACTCTGATGGACAAACTCCGCCTGGAGTTCCGTGCAATGGACATGATACAGCCAGAGCTGCGAGATCTGCGCGATACTATGGACCGTCTCATCATGCTGCCTGAAGACTTTGAGGGCAAAACCAAGGTAAACACTTTTTGCTGTTCTTCAAATGTGAGACTTCTTCGGAAGATTCTTATAATTTGCTCATAGTTCCTCGTTTTTCATATTAGACGTGTGACTAAAATAAAACGAAGTGTAAAGGCGCAAATGGGCGTATTATACACCCTTAGAGAATAAACTGATAGAGATCATACATATGAAACATCAGACCTGCGACAATATCCTTCCGTTTTATAAGTAAACTAGTATTTGCGTGGCTGCGCGAGCTGCGCGCAGCTCGCGGGGCGTGAAGGGGGGGAGAGGGGGCGCTTTGAAAAATGATTTCGACTAACGCATTGCCCCTTTCAATGACTCTTAAAAAAAAAATGTTCCAAGTCTCTTAACTTCCGAGATCCGCCTAAAGGAAGGGGGGGTGAAGGGGGGCAAGGGGGTCAAATTTAAAAATGGATTTTACTTCCCCGAGCCTCCTCTATACGAATCCGTAAACAAAACAGAACACGAGTTTAAAAAAAAGGGGTGAAGAGGGAGGGGGGGCAGTGAAGGGGGGGAGAGGGGTAGCTTTGAAAAATGATTTCGACTAACGTATTGCCCTTTTCAATGAATCTGAAAAAAAAAATGTTCCAAGTCTCTTAACTTCCGAGATCCGCCTAAAGGGGGGGGGGTGAAGGGAGGCAAGGGGTTCAAATTTGAAAAACGGATTTTACTTCCCCGAGCCTCCTCTATATGAATCTCACGTATGACACCACCTACCTACACCTACCTACCACCTACCTACCACCTACCTACTACCTACCTACTACCTACCTATCACCTACCTACTACCTACCTACTACCTCCTACTACCACTAAAAAAACATTACCCTAAAGTTTGCTTGGAGTTACGCTTCACCCACTCAACCTTCGTTACGCTAAGGAGGTCGCCGGCTCGCTTCGCTCGCCACCTCCCCCCTTCGCTCCACTCGGTCTCGCAGGTTCGCTCCACTCAGGACCTACCTACCACCGCAAAGCTATCATGATATTATCCCTACGCTACGCGGGTCGCCGGCTCGCTTCGCTCGCCCGCTCCCCCCTTCGCTTTACCGCTGTACCACCACCGGACAGGTTTCGACGCCTACTATAATATTTGTTCAAACACCTAATGGCTATCTCTAACCGTAACGAAGTTACAGCCCTTTTAATTTTAGGGGAGGTTGGGGAGGGGAGGGGAGGGTATACAAATTTCAACGCCCCTCTATAGTTTTAGGTAAGAATCAAAAATTTTTTCAGTAGTAAAAATAGGGGTGAAGAGGCGGGGCGTTGAAGGGGGGAGAGGGGGGGGGGTGAAGGGAGGGAGAGTGGGGAGCTTTGAAAAATGATTTCGACTAACGCATTGCCCCTTTTAATGAATCTAAAAAAAAAATGTTCCAAGTCTCTTAACTTCCGAGATCCGAAGGGGGGGGGGGGGGGGGGTGAAGGGGGGCAAGGGGGTCAAATTTGAAAAATTGTTTACACTTCCCCAAGCCTCCTCTATACGAATCCCTAAAAAAAACACGTAAATTCTCTTTATTTCCGAGATCCGCCTAAAGGGGGGGTGAAGGGGGGCAAGGGGGTCAAATTTGAAAAATGGTTTTTACCTCCCTGAGCCTACTCTATACGAATCCTTAAAAAAAAACACGTAAAATCTCTTTATTTCCGAGATCCGCCTAAAGGGGGGGAGAAGGGGGAAAAGGGGGGCCACTTTGAAAAATGATTTCTACTTTACCGAGTCCCCTCTATACGAATCCCTAAAAAAAAACACGTAAAGTCTCTTTGTTTCCGAGATACGATAGGGAGGGGGGAGAAGGGGGGGGAAAAGGGGGGGTTTGGGACTTTTCCCATACTCACGAGAGTTGGTTGTTTACGAATCTGTCAAAATATACCCACCTCCCCATCCACCATCTGGGAGAACAATTCTGTCAATAAGTCAGTCAGTCAGTCAGTGAGTGGTAATTTAGCTTTATATAGTATAACTAGTATTTGCGTGGCTGCGCGAGCTGCGCGCAGCTCGCGGGGCGTGAAGAGGGGGGGAGGGGGCGCTTTGAAAAATAATTTCGACTAACGCATTGCCCCTTTCAATGAATCTGATATACCTACCTATATACACCTACCACCCACCTACTACCTACCTACACCTACCTACTACCAACCTACTACCTACCTACACCTACCTACTACCAACCACCTACCTACACCTACCTACTACCTACCTACACCTACCTGCACCTACCTACTACCTACCTACACCTACCTACCACCTACCTACTACCCCTACACCTACTTACTACCTACCTATCACCTACCTACTACCTACCTACTACCACTAAAAAAACATTACCCTAAAGTTTGCTTGTCGTCGCCCCTGACCTACCTACCACCGGAAAACTATCATGACATTATCCCTACGCTACGGGGGTCGCCGGCTCGCTTCGCTCGCCCGCTCCCCCCTTCGCTTTACCGGTACCACCACAGGATAGGCTCCTTTCGATGAATCTGAAAAAAAAATCTTCCAAGTCTCTTAACTTCCGAGATCTGCCAAAGGGGGGGTGAAGGGGGGCAAGGGGGTCAAATTTTAAGAATGGATTTTACTTTCCCGAGCTTCCTCTATACGAATCCGTAAACAAAACTGAAAAAAGGGGTGAAGAGGGGGGGGGTGAAGGGGGGGGGGGGAGGGGAGCTTTGAAAAATGATTTCGATTAACTCATTGCCCCTTTCAATCAATGAATCTGAAAAAAAAAATGTTCCAAGTCTCTTAACTTCCGAGATCCGAAAGGGGGGGGGTGAAGGGGGGCAAGGGGGTCAAATTTTAAAAATGGTTTGTACTTCCCCAAGCCTCCTCTATACGAATCCCTAAAAAAAATCACGTAAATTCTCTTTATTTCCGAGATCCGCCTAAAAGGGGGGACAAGGGGGGCAAGGGGGGCCACTTTGAAAAATGATTTTTACTTTACCTTGCCCCCTCTATACAAATCCCTAAAAAAAAACAAGTAAAGTCTCTTTGTTTCCGAGATACGATAGGGAGGGGGGAAAAGGGGGGTTTGGGACTTTTCCCATACTCACAAGAGTTGGTTGTTTACGAATCTGTCAAAATATACCCACCTCCCCATCCACCATCTGGGAGAACAATTCTGTCAATAAGTCAGTCAGTCAGTCAGTCAGTGGTAATTTAGCTTTATATAGTATAACTAGTATTTGCGTGGCTGCGCGAGCTGCGCGCAGCTCGCGGGGCGTGAAGAGGGGGAGAGGGGGAGCTTTGAAAAATGATTTCGACTAACGCATTGCACCTCTCAATGAATCTAAAAAAAAATGTTCCAATGCAGCTCGCGGTACTACCTACCTACACCTACCTACACCTACGTACACCTACCTGCACCTACCTACACCTACCTACACCTACCTACACCTACCTACACCTACCTACACCTACCTACACCTACCTACACCTACCTACACCTACCTACACCTACCTACACCTACCTACACCTACCTACACCTACCTACACCTACCTACACCTACCTACACCTACCTACACCTACCTACACCTACCTACACCTACCTACACCTACCTACACCTACCTACACCTACCTACACCTACCTACACCTACCTACACCTACCTACACCTACCTACACCTACCTACACCTACCTACACCTACCTACACCTACCTACACCTACCTACACCTACCTACACCTACCTACACCTACCTACACCTACCTACACCTACCTACACCTACCTACACCTACCTACACCTACCTACACCTACCTACACCTACCTACACCTACCTACACCTACCTACACCTACCTACACCTACCTACACCTACCTACACCTACCTACACCTACCTACACCTACCTACACCTACCTACACCTACCTACACCTACCTACACCTACCTACACCTACCTACACCTACCTACACCTACCTACACCTACCTACACCTACCTACACCTACCTACACCTACCTACACCTACCTACACCTACCTACACCTACCTACACCTACCTACACCTACCTACACCTACCTACACCTACCTACACCTACCTACACCTACCTACACCTACCTACACCTACCTACACCTACCTACACCTACCTACACCTACCTACACCTACCTACACCTACCTACACCTACCTACACCTACCTACACCTACCTACACCTACCTACACCTACCTACACCTACCTACACCTACCTACACCTACCTACACCTACCTACACCTACCTACACCTACCTACACCTACCTACACCTACCTACACCTACCTACACCTACCTACACCTACCTACACCTACCTACACCTACCTACACCTACCTACACCTACCTACACCTACCTACACCTACCTACACCTACCTACACCTACCTACACCTACCTACACCTACCTACACCTACCTACACCTACCTACGCCTACCTACCCCTACCTACGCCTACCTACGCCTACCTACACCTACCTACACCTACCTACACCTACCTACACCTACCTACACCTACCTACACCTACCTACACCTACCTACACCTACCTACACCTACCTACACCTACCTACACCTACCTACACCTACCTACACCTACCTACACCTACCTACACCTACCTACACCTACCTACACCTACCTACACCTACCTACACCTACCTACACCTACCTACACCTACCTACACCTACCTACACCTACCTACACCTACCTACACCTACCTACACCTACCTACTACCTACCTACTACCTACCTACACCTACCTACTACCTACCTATCACCTACCTACCACCTACCTGCTACCTCCTACTACCACTAAAAAAACATTACCCTAAAGTTTGCTTGTCGTCGTCCCTGAGTTACGCTTCACCCACTCAACCTTCGTTACGCTAAGGAGGTCGCCGGCTCGCTTCGCTCGCCACCTCCCCCCTTCGCTCCACTCGGTCTCGCAGGTTCGCTCCACTCAGGACCTACCTACCACCGGAAAGCTATCATGACATTGTACCTACGCTACGGGGGTCGCCGGCTCGCTTCGCTCGCCCGCTCCCCCTTCGCTTTACCGCTGTACCACCACCGGACAGGTTTCGACGCCTACTATAATATTTGTTCAAATACCTAATGGCTATCTATAACCGTTATGAAGTTACAGCCCTTTTAATTTTAGGGGAGGTTGGGGAGGGGATGGTATACAAATTTCAACGCCCCTCAAATAGATTTAGGTAAGAATCAAAAATTTTTTCAGGAGTAAAAAAAGTCGGGAAGAGGGGGGGGGTGAAGGGGAGGAGAGGGGGGAGTTTCTAAAAATGATTTCGACTAACGCAATGCCCCTCTATAGGAATCTGAAAAAAAATTCGTTCCAAGTCTCTTAACTTTTGAGATCTGCCTGAAGGGGGGGTGAAGGGGGGCAAGGGGGTCAAATTTAAAAAATGGTTTTTACTTCCCCGAGCTTTTTCTATACGAATCCCTAAAAAAAAACACGTAAAATCTCTTTATTTCCGAGATCCGCCTAAAGGGGGGGTGAAGGGGGGCAAGGGGGGCAACTTTGAAAAATGATTTTTACTTTACCGAGCCTCCTCTATACGAATCCCTAAAAAAAAACACGTAAAGTCTCTTTGTTTCCGAGATACGATAGGGAGGGGGGAAAAGGGGGGGTTTGGGACTTTTCCCATACTCACGAGAGTTACTTGTTTCCGAATCTGTCAAAATATACCCACCTCCCCATCCACCATCTGGGAGAACAATTCTGTCAGTGAGTGAGTCAGTGGTAATTTAGCTTTATATAATATAACTAGTATTTGCGTGGCTGCGCGAGCTGCGCGCAGCTCGCGGGGCGTGAAGAGGGGGAGAGGGGGAGCTTTGAAAAATGATTTCGACTAACGCATTGCACCTCTCAGTGAATCTGAAAAAAAAAAATGTTCCAATGCAGCTCGCGGTACTACCTACCTACACCTACCTACACCTACCTACCTACCTACACCTACCTACCTACACCTACCTACCTACACCTACCTACCTACACCTACCTACCTACACCTACCTACCTACACCTACCTACCTACACCTACCTACCTACACCTACCTACCTACACCTACCTACCTACACCTACCTACCTACACCTACCTACCTACACCTACCTACCTACACCTACCTACCTACACCTACCTACCTACACCTACCTACCTACACCTACCTACCTACACCTACCTACCTACACCTACCTACCTACACCTACCTACCTACACCTACCTACCTACACCTACCTACCTACACCTACCTACCTACACCTACCTACCTACACCTACCTACCTACACCTACACCTACCTACCTACACCTACCTACCCCTACCTACCTACACCTACCTACCTACACCTACCTACCTACACCTACCTACTACCTACCTATCACCTAACTACCTCCTACTACCACTAAAAAAACATTACCCTAAAGATTGCTCACCCACTCAACCTTCGTTACGCTAAGGAGGTCGCCGGCTCGCTTCGCTCGCCACCTCCCCCCTTCGCTCCACTCGGTCTCGCAGGTTCGCTCCACTCAGGACCTACCTACCACCGGAAAGCTATCATGACATTATCCCTACGCTACGGGGGTCGCCGGCTCGCTTCGCTCGCCCGCTCCCCCCTTCGCTTTACCGCTGTACCACCACCGGACAGGTTTCGACGCCCACTATAATATTTGTTCAAACACCTAATGGCTATCTCTAACCGTTATGAAGTTACAGTCCTTTTAATTTTAGGGGAGGTTGGGGAGGGGAGGGTATACAAATTTCAACGCCCCTCAAATAGATTTAGGTAAGAATCAAAAATTTTTTCAGGAGTAAAAAAAGAGATGAAGAGGGGGGGGGGGGGGTTGAAGGGGGGGAGAGGGGGGAGTTTCTAAAAATGATTTCGACTAACGCAATGCCCCTCTATATGAATCTGAAAAAAAATTCGTTCCAAGTCTCTTAACTTCCGAGATCCGCCTAAAGGGGGGGTTAAGGGGGGCAAGGGGGTCAAATTTGAAAAATGGTTTTTACTTCCCCGAGCCTACTCTATACGAATTTCTAAAAAAAACACGTAAAATCTCATTTCCGAGATCCGCCTATAGGGGGGGAGAAGGGGGAAAAGGGGGGCCACTTTGAAAAATTATTTTTACTTTACCAAGCCCCCTCTATACGAATCCCAAAAAAAAAACACGTAAAGTCTCTTTGTTTCCGAGATACGATAGGGAGGGGGGAAAAGGGGGGGTTTGGGACTTTTACCATACTCACGAGAGTTAGTTGTTTACGAATCTGTCAAAATATACCCACCTCCCCATCCACCATCTGGGAGAACAATTCTGTCAGTCAGTCAGTCAGTCAGTGAGTGGTAATTTAGCTTTATATAGTATAACTAGTATTTGCGTGGCTGCGCGAGCTGCGCGCAGCTCGCGGGGCGTGAAGAGGGGGAGAGGGGGAGCTTTGAAAAATGATTTCGACTAACGCATTGCCCCTTTCAATGACTCTGAAAAAAAAAATGTTCCAAGTCTCTTAACTTCCGAGATCCGCCTAAAGGTGGGGGTGAAGGGGGGCTAGGGGGTCAAATTTGAAAAATGGATTTTACTTCCCCGAGCCTCCTCTATACGAATCCGTAAACAAAACAGAACACGAGTTTAAAAAAAAGGGGTGAAGAGGGAGGGGGGGCAGTGAAGGGCGGGAGAGGGGTAGCTTTGAAAAATGATTTCGACTAAAGCATTGCCCCTTTCAATGAATCTGAAAAAAAAATGTTCCAAGTCTCGTAACTTCCGAGATCCGCCTAACGGGGGGGTGAAGGGGGGCAACGGGTTCAAATTTGAAAAACGGATTTTACTTCCCCGAGCCTTCTCTATATGAATCTCACGTATGACACACCTACCTACACCTACCTGCCACCTACCTACACCTACCTACTACCTACCTATCACCTACCTACTACCTACCTACTACCTCCTACTACCACTAAAAAAGCATTACCCTAAAGTTTGCTTGGAGTTACGTTTCACCCACTCAACCTTCGTTACGCTACCTCGCTCCACTCGGTCTCGCAGGTTCGCTCCACTCAGGACCTACCTACCACCGCAAAGCTATCATGACATTCGCTTTACCGCTGTACCACCACCTGACAGGTTTCGACGCCTACTATAATATTTGTTCAAACACCTAATGGCTATCTCTAACCGTTACGAAGTTACAGTCCTTTTAATTTTAGGGGAGGTTGGGGAGGGGAGGGTATACAAATTTCAACGCCCCTCTATAGTTTTAGGTAAGAATCAAAATTTTTTTCAGAAGTAAAAAAAGGGGTGAAGAGGGGGGGGGGGCGTTGAAGGGGGGAGAGAGGGGAGCTTTGAAAAACGATTTCGACTCACGCATTGCCCCTTTTAATGAACCTGAAAAAAAAAATGTGCTAAGTCTCTTAACTTCCGAGATCCGCCTAAAGGGGGGGTGAAGGGGGGCAAGGAGGTCAAATTTAAAAAATGGTTTTTACTTCCCCGAGCCTCCTCTATACGAATCCCTAAAAACAAACACGTAAATTTTCTTTATTTCCGATATCCGCCTAAAGGGGGGGTGAAGGGGGGGCCAGGGGGTCAAATTTGAAAAATGGTTTTTACTTCCCCGAGCCTCCTCTATACGAATCCCTTAAAAAAAAATCGAAAAGTCTCTTAGTTTCCGAGATACGATAGGGAGGGGGGAGAAGGGGGGGGAAAAGGGGGGGTTTGGGACTTTTCCCATACTCACGAGAATGGCCTGTTTACGAATCTGTCAAAATATACCCACCTCCCCATCCACCATCTGGGAGAACAATTCTGTCAGTGAGTGAGTGGTAATTTAGCTTTATATAGTATAATATTTAACTAGCTTTTGCCCGCGGCTTCACCCGGGTGAAAATGTCGATTTTCCACACAAACCTCTGTGCAAAATTTCACTTTTCAGCCAGTCAGGACTTCTGTTTTTATAAGAATAAGAATAAGAAATTTTATTTGCTTAAACATGTGTTTACATACAGAATTAAAACTAATACATGCATGCAAGATAACAAATAAAAATGGGTCACGACATGTCTGCCATTTCTCATGGCGTGCAAATATCTTGAGTACATATTACAATTATTATTATTACATTAATGATTTTTAAACTTTACGCATACATTAAATATCAGTCAGTCAAAGTCATTAAAAAAATGTCTTATATTCAATTATTCAAATTATCAATTGATTTATTATTTATTTATATAGAAGATAGATATACAGGGTGTAAACGAACCCTACACGAACCCTTCAATTAATTATTGTGTACATTAAACTAAGTACCCGTACGCAAAAAATATTGCTGGGAAACGACATTTTTTTGAAGTGTAAAATCACATTTTACGGTAAAACTCAATGTAAATCTTAAAACATTGTGCTAGCCCGTACGAGTTGGATGCGCAGGGCTTAAAGCCATTCAGTCAGGATTAAGATCCACCTCCATATTTCTTACTGCCCTCCCTTGAACCCTTTTCTCTATATTCCAGGTACAAGAATGGGTAGACAAGCTATCCGAGATGTCGGCGTCAGACGAATTGTCAGAGAGTCAAGTGCGGCAGCTGCTGTTCGACCTGGAGACCGCTTATGGGGCCTTCAACAAGTTCCTGCACAAGGACTGAGTTTGGTGCTGAGAGGTAAGCACTCATGGTCAGACTAGTTGGTCGACTAGGCAGACAATACAGCAGCTTATGAGTTTCTAAAGTGCCTAGAGTTCCCCTCATATCCGTCGCCTCCTTCTGCGAAGCAGTGATGCTAGCGAAGGAGGTGGCGGAACGAGAGAGGGAGAGAACCTCTCAACGTCCCAGGCGCCGCGGGAGACGCTCCGGGCGTCGGGGGGCACATGATGGCTTCCGGCCACCGTAGACGCCTGTGGACGGTGAGTAATGGGCTAGTGAGCCGTCCGACCGTCTTATGACGACCGACGACGGTGGTATAATAGACCATCTTACAAGAAACTTAAAGATAATTAGGAAAATGGGGGTGTTCTATTGGTGCACCTATTGATTTAGGAAATAAAGGAAATTCCTAGTGTAGGGCAAAGTTTTAAAAAAAAATAAAGATTTTTTTCTTTGTACCCTTCGATCAATAAAGTTTGTACCTCTGCCGAACTTTGCTGATTTTATTAAACTAACTTACATATCTGTTGTTTCAGATATGACCCGGCTCAAAAGGCGTTGTGTATATTCACCCGTAGCTTGTCCTTGTGATTATATTGAAACATTTCTAATATATCTTGTATGTAAACTATTGTCTCAAATGTACTATTTTAATGTTTTACTCTAGCATACCGATTCACAGAAATTATATAAAAAAAATTGGTAAATCGATACGATATCAAGTGTCCTATCGCTTGTGGGGCAACACCACATTTGCACTCCAGGGCAGAGTCAACTATGAATCTCTAACTGAACAGTAGGTAGAAATGGCCACATACGCAGATCATAATAAAAATTCGTAAAATGTAAATCGTAAAATTTTACGAATTTTAGCGCAGTTCATATTATTTTCCTAAATGGTCACAGACGCAGTTACTATTATGAGAGGTCCATTAAACGCTTTTTAATGCAATTCATATTATGATCTGCTAAAGTTGCCATTTTAAACCCCCGGTTTTGCTTGCTTCGGCCACCCTGCGTCCGTAGCTGCAGTCATAATTTATGTCGATTCTAAATTTTTATTTTAATATATTTACTTCAAATTATTGTAATTTAAGATCATATTCGTTCAGTCAAGCATCAATGTAATAATTATAAAAATATAAATAAAAAGAACTATACGGCAATGTCGGTAATCATCATTATCATCTGCCTAGCCTTTGCCCAACTATGTTGGGGTCGGCTTCCAGTCTGAAAAACACATGCAGCTGAATACCAGTACTTTACATGGAGCGACTGCCTATCTGACCTCCACAACCTAGTTAGTACCGAGTGATATGAAACCCTTTGGTAAGACTTTCGACTATGTACACAATAGGGGATCGGACTGACTCAAAAAAATACGATTATGTTTAGTCCGTCAGTTAGATTATCGAAAAATATTGGATACGTGTTTTTTGTTATAACAAATTAATAAAAATTGAACGAAGATAAAACGCGTCAAAGATCATGGAGTGGGGCTTGAAACGTCACTTGTAGGTTAAAAATGTACTATCATATGACGTCACACGAGTTTTCTAAGCACTGTATCATCTTCATTTTTTGTTTACGTGAAAAAAGAAAAAATACGTGTTAAATATTTTTTGGAAATCTATCTGACGGACTAATTTTTTTTTCCGATCCCCTATTTTTAAAAAGAAAAGTGACCGAAAAAACATTTCCACATTTTAGATCTCTAAATTGTTTTTATGTTGTGCAACTTGTGTATCAAATGTTTGTTAACACTATGTTATAGACAATATGATGTCGTTATATTTAAGCGAATTTATTACAAATACATTTTATATTCCACACCAATTTGTTGTTTGTTTGTTTGTCTATGCTTATCCTGAAAACTGTAGGACGGCTAAAATAAAACGTAGAATCGATTTTTATGATGATTGCTTATCAAAAACTAAGTTTTATAACTCGAAAAGCATTCTACAAAAATTAATTACCAAGAACAATTCAATCAAAATAATTTTAATACTACAGCTGTAGGTACTTGTTGTGCAAAAACAAACTTTAGTGCCTAGGAAATAAATACTACTTTTCCTGTTTTTATTTCTTTGTAGGGTAAAAAGATTATTCTGTGTCTAAATTCCCTTGTAGCTAGTATTACAGATGTTTTTGTTTTTGTTGTGAAGTTAAAAAGTTAAATAAAACAAACGCCTTGAAATCAAAAAAGAACATACAGTCGAATTGATAATCTCTTCCTTTTTTAAAGTCGGTTAAAAAACTAGTCTAGTTTTTGTTTGTGATGAGTTTTATCTGCAAATATCTGTCACTGGTGTTTTTTATTGCACTAATACATTATCAAGAGGTAAGTTGGCCTAGTGGTCGCAAGCGCGACTGCTGAGCATCAGTTCGATTCCCGGGTCGGACAAATTAAATAGGGTTTTCATCAGGAATTTATAAGTAGCTGCCAGGGAGTCGGCAATAGGCTCGCCCACTGTCATGGGACTAAAACATAACTGGAGGCCAATATTGTGCTGTTTGTGCTCGTAGATTTACGGCCAAAGTTGGATACCTATGGTAGCCACAGTAGCCACTTGTGAGCACATGAAGAGCAGCACACCAAAACACAACCATCCTAGAATGCCACCGAATGCAGTCGCTGTGACCGAAATCGGCAAGATTGCATCATCATAAGGTACACTCTGTTTAACCCTTACAGGCGTGATGTTATATTTAGGTAGCTATAACAATCATTCATCTTTACCACACAGTGCACAACCAATGAATTCCAAAAAATTGACAAGAAATACTACCTCGTCTCCGAAGCATACAACATGGCGAAGCACCTCTTCAACCAGGGCAGAGCCAACTACATCAATTTAAAGAGCAAGTCGTTGCGGAACATTGACACGTTCCTCGATCTCGTCTATATTATGAATGAGGAGATGTCCAAGGAATTGAGGAGTGCTGTCCTGAAGTTCTATAAAGTTAAATATTTGCATGATTTCACGAATTATATTATTAGTATGGAGGAGGTATGTACCTATTGCTATCTGGATATCGTAGGGTGTAACAGGTTTGTCTTCCCATTTCCTTATTGTAAGTGCCTAGACGTCCATAGGAGATTAGAGGTGTGGTGGCAAAGACTGGAGAATGTCGGCCTGAAATTCAGTAGGACCAAAGCAGAATACCTACTAATTCTATGCTTTTGGCAGAGTCTCTAGTTCTATTTAACTCCTGGACGACCATACCGATCTGTTTCGATTCCCGAGTTTGGGGGGCATGAGGAACAGGGTGTAAAGCTCCTCATCCCCCATAGAAAAGGGAGGATCCTCCGACCGGACGGGCAGTTAGCCCCTCGGGTCGCTTGTACGAGGGGATTGCCAAGTAGACCGAGATGTAACACACCGGGTTAACTCCGAATGGATGAAATGGTAACAGGTCCTGAAACAACTTGTGAACCACGGTGGTTAGACCTGTCGTATGTATGAATCGTAACGCTGGTAGGTAAATTATGGGATGACGGTGCACAAAGGACAGTGAAAGAAAAAAACTTATTGCGCCGTCCCCAAGTAACATATGGGACTGATAGGACAAGGGTAAGAAGATGATGAAGAGAGATGTTCTATAGCAACCAGGGATCTTACGTACCTGTAGGTACCTACCTGATAACCCGATGAATGTGATACAGCAAGTGTTTAAAAATTTCCAAATTACTTTGAAGAAGAAATTTCTGGGCCACGGGCCATTCGGGTGACTGAACTATATTACTATAACTACACGGTACTATTCTAGTGGTAAGTGTTAACATGGATATCTGAAGAGCTGCCGAATAATTATTAATCTTCCATCTCCAATTCTGCCTGACATTTCTCCCAAAATCCTCAGATGATAGACATAGTGGAACACTGCCTAAAGGATCCCATGGAGAAGCTGGACCAGATACGCTCGCAGTTCCACGGCGTCATCAAGAACTTCCAGGATGTGAGGAACTTCGACTCTGTGAACAAGTGCCATAAGGAACTCCCTGATGAAGTTGCTGCCGCTCACTGTTTGTTACACCAAGCTGTTCTGTAAGTCTTCTACGTTAAGAGAAAATAATAAAAAGAAGTGGTTATTGATGAGGGTACATACAATACATAAACTAGAAGGAATGGATAGCGGGCAACACTAAACACTAATTTGGGGAACACCCTAGTAGAAATTGGAATATGAAAAAAACGTAAGAGTTAAAATGGTTTTTATTCTAATGTTAGCACTAAAAGCACTTACTCCAGTCAGTGAAAAATGAAAAGGTTTTTTTGCCAAGTGATTAATTTATGCATAATTATGCGCCACGCTAAAAGTTCGTGTAAAAACATATTTGAGATATTTTCTCTTTCTCTACAGATTCAATGAAACGATGCAAGAAAGTTTAGTAACAATAGTCGAAATTAAGACTAGGCAACACGCTCAAGACATGAATACCTCGCTATACAACGTGCAGATGTGCATCAATGACTTTGTCCCCAAGTTCTTCGAGCAGCTAATGCTGGACGCATACACTGAAAAGTGCGGATACCTGCGGGTCGTCAATGCGTCTATTGCAGATCTTGTCAAAGATAAATGGATAGGCGATGAAACTGTGTTCCCAGAGAAATGGAGCCCTCTTGTGCGATTGTTGAAGGAGAAGTAAGTTTTGGCTTTGTTTGCACATCTTTAGTTGATCAGCAGACACAGAATCTAAATCCCTTAGTCACAAATTTCCTTATCACTTCGATATTGTTTTTTACAGAACCACGCAGCCGATCAGTCCCCTAGATGAGCCGTTACATTTAACCCTTATTGCAGCAAATCTATCGTCGCCGGACGTTGTTAAGACTTTATATAAGAAAAAATAAATCTCGTCTACTTAATAGTAGTTACTCGTAATAAAATAAATTATTATTATTGCCCTTTAGTAATTTTATGAGCCTCCAAATGAAAATAACATAGTTTTACTGTGACTTGTTGCTAAAGCAGCAAGCCTGCTTATCGCAAAGAAATAAAGCACGTTTTGCTCGTGTAACTTTTGTTTCATTTATTGTGTGCCATTGTCCGCATTGTCCGACTTGATAACATTATTAATGAATATTTACGAAACATTAATGAACTCATTACCGTGACAGGCTGTATGATACAGTTGCCTGTGCCGATGACAAGTGAACAAGAAAAATAAAGGAGTTGGCATCTGTCAAAAAAAACGCGCGTTTGTTGTTCGGAGTTGTTCCAGTTGTTTGTTGTGGTTTGTTGTTCTTCAAACCTTCATGATGTATTCGTGAGTTTTTATAAACCATAATATAAAGGCTTATTAAACTGCCAAAATGACTAAAAAGGTCCGGGAATTGCTCCAAAATGAGCGATCCTACGATGAACCAGATCGAATGCCTGACAAAATAACCGTAACAAACCTAGATCTGTTCATGTACATGGTGGCTATTGTTGGTCACTTAGTGGACTTGGGTTTGGACATAAATATAGCTGTGAGGTACTCCATAGCCCGAAAGATGACGGAGTTCGGGTGGACGCTGGCGTTCATACTTGTGCCTGCGTTTGTGAACACTGCAGTGTCTATTAGAATGTGAGTGCCTTTGTTTACTTATCTCCTAACCATTAACATAAATGTTACTGCTCTCTTTCTCTGACGGTTTTTGTTTCGAGTATTTGACTAAGTAACTTATTAAACACATAAGGCTATTCCTTCAATGTAATGTAGCCATTAAGAATCAGATGTTAAACCAAAAAAAGCTCTTAAGTACTCAGTTCAAAAACTAATAATATAAATATTAAATTGGTCCGGGGATAGTGTTCATTCTGTCATACTATTAAATCACTGGAATAATCCAGGTTATAAACTATCTGCCACCCCTAAGATGACCGACTGACTCAACACTCTAACCCAACACAACCGCAGCTGTGTTCGCATGATTAAATAACTATCTACTCTTGAGGTTTTTACTGTTTTTCACTTACACAGTCCACAATTACTGGTCAAACAGCAGTCACAAAAATAAGTGATAATATTAGTAAGATATGGCTCAAATTATATTCAGTTATTGTAATTTATTTTTTAATACAGTTGCTCAAAAAGTGGCGTATTGCAGGGACGTATAGCGTTCGGGATGTGGGCTATTACGTACTCGTGCTTTTTCTTTACCATTTCCGAACTCGTGCGTTCTCTTTCCCAACTGTCAAAATAATGTCCATTAAAAAAAACCAACCACAAAGTTTTTACTAAAAAAAATCATAGAAGTTTTTATGATTCATGCAAATATTTCTAAAGAAGCTACTAATTTGTTTCAATATCAGATTTAATTATTTGATTCAATGAGTTAAAGGTTTCATTCCATTTCATCTCATTTTTAATTTTCATTTCATATCAATAAAAAAAATCTACTGAAGACTTGGCTGTATGGGCATAGTTCCCTTTGCCTACCCAGAATGGGTGAAGAAAACAAAAAAAATCTCTGCTTAAATTCTTTTACGGTTGGCGCCATTTTCCAAAAGTGTTCTTTGCGAGTTTAATTACGGTTTTATTATTTTATTAAATTGCTTCATTTTTTCGCAACTGTATTAAAAATAGTTGTTCAGTACACGTGCGGAACCGTCATTGCAACTTGTTCCGACTGTCAACCCTCGCCGTCGGCTGTGCCTAGGCTCGGGTAGACATTTGTCGCAACTCTTTGCAATGACAGGCTTTCCGCACTTTTAATGAAATATATTAATTAGTAGGCTGGTTCATTGTACCCGTTTTCCTTGATATAATAGACCAGTGCCGAAGCCTTCAAAAATGGTAAAAAATGAAAAAAAATTACAGTAGGATGAAACCCAATGGAAAAAGTAGAGAATATAACAAAAATTAAAGGAAAAATAAATTACGGTCGATCTGAGGTCGGGAAGTGGGGGTGGGGGGGGTTTTAAGGGGGGAAAGCGGAAATCAGCTGCTGCGAAATAATCCCACTACCAAATATTAAGGCCTAGACAAGAAATTATAAGCGTATTTATTGCTGTTTTATGCCTATTTATTGTTATTTTAAGATAATTTATATATCGTGGAGACCTACGGAAAATTTTAGCCCATCAAAAGGTATTTCACAGAGAAGTGGGGAAGGGGCTAGGAGGGTTTGGCCCTTACTACTTGTTATTTCGTAGCAGCTGATTTTGCTTTTTCTGAGAAAATTTACCATTGCAATGTATATTTTTTATACATCATCAGAAAGTAGAGATTATAAGGAACACAACGCCCACCGACTTTTTAAAAAAAGCAGATATTTTGACGGGTGAATTTTCGATTGAAAATATGGCTGATTTTTCGATACTAAGTCAATAATAAGGTGAAAAATAAATATTTTTGATAAAAAAAATTACAGTGTATTTGGGACATAGTATGGTAACTCTTCACCAAGTTTCGTAGAAAAAAAGTTTTTTTTTGAAAAAGATATAAATAAAAAACCAAAAACTTGGTTTTTTGAATTTTTCACCTAAATTTTGAGGTTATGTGAAAAAAATGTTAAATCAAAGTTGTAGATCTTTTTATTCTCTACAACTTTGCCCTTGTATTTTTTTCGATAGGACTTGTAGTTTTGCCGGAAATCGAGATAAACCGCTTTCCCCCCTTAAAACCCCCCCCACCCCCACTTCCCGACCTCAGATCGACCGTAATTTATTTTTCCTTTCATTTTGATCATATTCCCCTCCTTTTATAATTGGTTTCATCCTACTGTAAATTTTTTTGGTTTCAAAAATTATCGACCCTGGTCTATAATCCCTTTGTGTTATTTTTGTAATGCTTCCTTTCAGGATGATTACAAATTATTCACTCATTACAGTTATATTGTGGTTTTGATAAATAATTATTTATACGTAGTATCTAATGTGGTTTGCCTCACTATGCAATTGTAATGTTGAAACATTGTCATCAAAATACATTTACTGAACTAAGAAAAAAGAGGGAAATAGAGGTCACTAGATTTAGAACATATTTTATGAGAATGCTTTGCCCGGGAAAAGCACAGAAACATCCAATTCATGTGATTAGAATAGCGATTGGCACTGCGTGTTGTGAGTTTGACACCTACACGGTAGTTATTTTTGGTCTGTCTATTTGTGTGTGTTTAAATGTTTGTAAACGCACCCACAATACATGAAAAATTCTTAGTGCAGGCAACATTTAATATAACAAATAACTCAAACAAAATTAGTACATCATCAGCCTATAATGTTCCCACTGCAGTGACTCGGCCTCTCTAGGAGAGAGATGGGCTATAATCCACTATGGGGGCCCAGAGTGGGTTGGTAGATGTCACATGTCTTTGAATTTTTTGGTTGTAAGACATACACGTAAGACGTAGCACCATTACACCCATAACATGTGTTTACAATGATTGTACTACGGCTACTGCGACAGTCACAGGTAGCCAAGCAATTGGCTGATACGCTGTGTGTCGTGGTTTCGATCCCCACATAGAACATATTCTATGACTGTTTTGAGTCTGGCTGTTTGTGTATGTGCGTTTATATGTTTATAAACACACCCACGATACAGGAGCATACATTAAACAAACATACAGACGAATTGAGAACCTCCTCTTTTTTGGAAGTCGGTTGAAAAATAACTCGCAACACTGTTAGTACAACCTTGACAAAATATCATAAAAGCAGAACTAATAAGCTCTTCTCTCATCTCCAGGTACTCTCTAGACAAGAAGCAGCACTCGTTATCAAATGAGTTCACAAAACGCAAGTGGCTCCGGATCTTCATCCTAGTATTACAAATGGCACCAATTCTCCGGTTTGCTGATGCTCTCATGTAAGGAGTTTATCTTATTTCAATATTATAGTTAAGTTCATTGTATAACTATTAATATTAAAATGTACTACATTTCTACCAAAAACACAGACTGGTAATAAATGGAGTGCTAAGTATGAGTGTTAAACATACACTTACAAAGTTAAATGAGTAATACCATAAAATCTGGTTACAAACTTAATATAGCTCACCAAGTTTTAGTAAATAGTGGTCTTGGGGTCCAGATGGGTTCAAACTAAACGTCAATGATCAACACACAGGCACATTGACATATAAAAGAGATTATCATGCAGATACGATTGACACCCAAAAATGGAGATGGACTGGACATCTGCTACGCCACCCCATTAACAAATGGAGCAAGCAAGTCACCCTCTGGCAACCAAGAGGCGACAAAAGAAGTAGGGGTCGTCAAGTCAGGAGATGGGAAGATGACTTGAAACAGACAGCGGGACCATTCTGGTTGAGAGTAGCAAGTGTAACAAGACTTATCTATGCGAGGGTAGATTGATATTATAGTTAACAGTCCATAGATAAGCTTGCTATAGTCAAGTGACGTTTATGTCATTTTTAAATATTTCAAAGTGTCACTGTCAGTTATAAAATCATTTTGACATTGAAGTGAATTGTCAGTTATCAAGTTCCCGACATGAGTCAGTCTTGAACGAGGCACCGGAGTGACAACTTCTAAGGTTAGTAAAATGATGTGATTGTGAATTATATTATGTACTGATCTAGGCTGAATAAATTATAATAAACATTGTTATTGCGTTGATTTATCCGTTGTTTCAATTCTATGATTCCCTTCTGAGGTCTGGTTATATCTCAGAAGTGGGATGAACGAAACACTTTTTGTGTTGCGGTAAACCACCCCACGAGCTCGACCGCCGATAAATAAAACTATATTCATTTTAAAACGGGAAATCAACGCAAATACAAGAAGAAAATTAAGGAAATGTGTGAATTAACATGACATGATAGTATTGTGAACCCCGATTTAACCAAATAAAGCAGATTGGTTCAACAGTTTATTTTCGAAAAATATTTTTGTCAATGGTCGTAATGGATCAGGTAGATAGATATTATAGAAATATTGGTTTAAGCTGATATTTGAGTGTGATTAACGTCAAGAAATGATATTATTTTAATAAAAATATCTAACATTTTTCGTGATGAATACAGATTAAAAACAATAAATGAATACCTTGTTAACTATAATCTTTCCTGTAGTCTATTAATCTTTGTCCCATCATTGGAGGTAGTTTAGTGGGAGTAGAAATACAAATTAAATAGAGAAATTTAGTCAACAAAATGCTTGGAAACTGACAAAGAACCCCAAAATGCATCGCCATTCTTGTGATGAATACAGATTAAAAACATAAATTCCGAAAACATGTAAGAGAATTAAATATAGTGAACATACAGTTACAAAATAATGTTCAAATACCCACTACAATTTTAAATTTAGTGTCTAAGTGACTGTAAGTTGTGAAATTTGTACACAATACATTAACAAAATGTTCCGAGTTTCAGAGAAAATGAGCGACAAGGAAAGCAAGGCGGATTATCGACGCACTTGCAACCCTTCCCGCAACTACGAAAGACAGAGGATGCGTAGTGAATCATCACGTAGTCAGAAGCGAGACTCAGGGGAAGTGGAGAGGCGCAGTCGGAGCCGCAGTCGTAGTAGCCGTGGCGATGACCAACAACCAACGCAAGAATCTCGGAGGCGCAGTCCAGGTCGTGATCGTCGGCGCAGCAGCGCGACGCGTAATCAACTGAGAAGCCGCAGCGTCAGCAGCACGCGAACGCTGCTCGAGCAAGAACGTGAGCTGTCCAGGGAGAGGGAAAAATTAAGAACCCTTGAAAACCAGGTACGCAAAGAACGAGAGAGATTAACGGAACGGAACCGATCACGTAGGCATTTCGAGACGCCCGAACCTAGACCGGACAATCGTGAGCAGACTAATACTGGCAAAAGTAGCTCAACTCGGTACCGTTCCTTAATCACCCCCACGAAACGACACGCACCCAGTGATGACAAACTTGAAGCACATGACAACAAGAAAACTAAATTTATAACTACAGACTTGTTTGAAGATTTCTTTTTAAAACTTTTTAAGTCTAAAGCAGGGGATCGTGAATCGTTTTCCAGTTCATCATTTAATAATGTTGTACCAGACTTTGACCCTATCTCGAAGGAACAAATCATTCATATCTGGCTCGATCGATAAGCAAACGGTTCACTATGCCCTGCCCAAACTCACCGGATTAGCTAAGACATGGTTTCAGGGTCTGCCCTCTATTAAGCATAGTCGGCTTGAATGGAAGTTGATGCTAAAGGAATCATTTCCTACAACAGAAAATTATGCAGAAGTTTTGACAGATATGCTTAATATACGGGTATGCTTTGGAGAATTTTATGAACTTTATTATTTTGCGAAAATCAATTTACTGAATAGATGTAAAATATTTGGAAAGCAATTGTGATTGAACTTGGAAATTGAACAGTGGATTGTTTATTTTATGGGGTAGACGACAGGGGAGTTCGTGTAGGTGTAGGTGAAGCAGCCAAATTCGATAAACCAGAAGATGTACTTGATTTTTTTTAAGACCATTAAGTATCACAGCAGAAATTAGTCGGACTCTAATAAAGGTTTTAGTAAGGACAAGCGTCCTAGCAGTACATCGGTAGGTTATAGTCCGGTAAAAAAATATAGATAACACGACGTCAAGCAAAAATAGTGGCGCGAAAGGGCAAATGAAGTGCTTTAACTGTCAGGGTATCGGTCACCCCAGCTTTAAGTGGATTGGAGTGGATTTAAGTGGTTGGTTTTTTATGGGACATGACAGTTCCCACTGTCCTAGATTAAAGGATCAAAAAAAAAATCTCCATAGAATAAAGAGGTCCTGTAGATTTCCTTCACTGAAAATATGTAACGACTAATACAAGGTTATGACAAATATTATCGGAATCGCTACAGTATTTAGGTTTTCAAGCAACATTAATTCGTGAAAATAGTGTTCTAAGATTAGGATTTAACTGGAACGGCGTTAATGGCCCATATTGAGAGGACTAAAGAATATACCATACTTACCGCTAGGGTGTACTTTAGTGAGTGACATACAAGGCAATTCGGAAAAGGATGTCGAAGTGCTTAAAGTGGATGACCACTTAGTTAATTATGACGTGTAGCTTGGACATAGTTTTGCTGAAAATCATTTTAGATTATTAAAACTCCAACAGATGTAATATTTGAACTAGATCACTATTCTAAATAACATCAGTCTCTATACAACTTGTGATGTAGACATTGTTGAGATCATATCAGTCCCTGTAAGGACAAACGTTGCTCGTAAGGAGATATATATGTAGGCGGATCGGTTAGGGGCTGCGCGAGTCATGAGTAGGTTCTACCTCTTACCTGGAAAATATGAAGTTCATAAATCTGAATGTCGTTTATTAGTTCTAAATGTTGGGTTGAATCCAATACTAAGTATTATTTTAAAATTTCATTAGATAATATAATTTAGCAATCTAGTATGTATTTATTTGTTGAATAATAACCTATCGGATAAAAAAAAAAAAAAAAAAAAAAAAAAAATTTGATATCAAAATTGCGAGATAAAATCTAGGAAACATTAAAAGTATCATTTAATATTAGTAATTAATTTATTGACAATTTAGAGTACAATCTTTATTTAGAGTACTTAAGACTGCCATTGCACTCAGTTGTTGGATCGGAGAATTTAGACTTACATGTATTCAGAATAACTACTGGGTTAAATAATCACGTTTCTATCACTCTTAACGCGGTAAATACTTATATTACTATGATGATTGATGACGTAGATAGGACAGATTAGTATTCGAAGTCAAGACGAAATTAGTTCTTAAAGGGAGTGAACGTATTAAGAGAAATCAGGAGAAAAATAAGAATCGGTATGACAAACACAACAAGAAGGCCGCGAATTATAAGGGGGGCGATGTGGTTAGGAAATAGGGCTAAGTTTTAATACCCTGCTTGCTCGTCCAGTGATGAACATGACGATGAAAGTGATAGCAATTTTAAGAAATAATGTTGTTAATTAGATGTGAATGATGAACTTATGAGTTACTTGATTTATTGAATTGATATTCAGTCTAATTTATGATTTGCGATGATTATAATTATTATGATTACATGATGCTAGATGGCGTCTGGCATATGAACTTGCCAGTCGCTAATATTGTTGATTAGATGTGAATGATGAACTTATGGGTTACTTGATTTATTGAATTGATATTCAGTCTAATTTATGATTTGCGATGATTATAATTATGATTACATGATGCTAGATGGCGTCTGGCATATGAACTTGCCAGTTGCTAATATTGTTGATTAGATGTGAATGATGAACTTATGAGTTACTTGATTTATTGAATTAATATTCAGTCTAATTTATGATTTGCGATGATTATAATGATGATTACATGATGCTAGATGGCGTCTGGCATATAAACTTGCCAGTCGCTAATATTGTTGATTAGATGTAAATGATGAACATATGAGTTAAGTACTTGATTTAGTGAATTGATATTTAGTACAATTTATGATTTGTGATGATTATAATAATATGATGACTACATGATGTTAGATGGCGTCTGCCATATGAACTTGCCAATCGCTAATATTGTTAATTAGATGTCAATGATGAGTTTATGAGTTACTTGATTTATTTAATTGATATTTAGTCTAATTGTGATTTGCGATGATTATATGATGATTACATGATGTTTGATGGCGTCTGGCATATGAACTTGTCAATCGCTAATATTGATAATTAGATGTCAATGATGAGTTTATGAGTTACTTGATTTATTTAATTGATATTTAGTCTAATCGTGATTTGCGATGATTATATGATGATTACATGATGTTTGATGGCGTCTGGCATATGAACTTGCCAGTCGCTTAGGGATAAGTGAGGGTGTTTGAGTCGGGCAGGATTAGGCGTTGGTATTCGCCGCCCAGGATTGGCTCAAAGTACCGCTGCCGATGACGGAGTGATGGTGAAGGAAGTAGCCTCACTTCGCTCGGCAATAGATATGATGTGATATGGCGTCTGGCATATGAACTTGCCAGTCGCTTAGGGATAAGTGAGGGTGTTTGAGTCGGGCAGGATTAGGCGTTGGATTCGCCGCCCAGGATTGGCTCAAAGTACCGCTGCCGATGACGGAGTGATGGTGAAGGAAGTAGCCTCACTTCGCTCGGCAATAGACATGACGATAAGTTGAGTGAGAATGTTTGAACTGGGCAGGATTGGCGTATGAACTCGTCGCCCTTGAATAGTTCAAAACATTGCGGCTGAAGTGTTGTGAGAGTGAAGGAAGTAGCTTTCACAGCACTCAAGCTATAAAATAGATGATAATGATGATCTAGAATTAAGACTGATTATTTTTTTATTATTCTTGTTATACATCTAAATATGTACAAGTTATTTTATTTTGTAATTGTTAATGATTGAAAATTGTTTGATAGATAGAAGATACTGATCAAATCTATTCTTATACAATATTTAGGAACGAAGGGACTCGTTCTTGAAGGATGGCCGACTGTAACAAGACTTATCTATGCGAGGGTAGATTGATATTATAGTTAACAGTCCATAGATAAGCTTGCTATAGTCAAGTGACGTTTATGTCATTTTTAAATATTTCAAAGTGTCACTGTCAGTTATAAAATCATTTTGACATTGAAGTGAATTGTCAGTTATCAAGTTCCCGACATGAGTCAGTCTTGAACGAGGCACCGGAGTGACAACTTCTAAGGTTAGTAAAATGATGTGATTGTGAATTATATTATGTACTGATCTAGGCTGAATAAATTATAATAAACATTGTTATTGCGTTGATTTATCCGTTGTTTCAATTCTATGATTCCCTTCTGAGGTCTGGTTATACAAGGGACAGGATCCACTGGAAGGAATTGGAGGAGGCCTATGCCAAAAGGCACACTGAACTTAGGGACTTATTGTAACCCTATGTTTAGGAATAAAAGGCTATTATTATTATTATCATGCAGACAATGTTCCTCCAAGTCCACTATTTAACACATATCATTAAATCGTCTTTGGTTTTTCTAGCTGATTTACTATAACAATATGTCAAAAACAGACTCACAGACCACTGAACCTTTTGTATACTCGAGGAGGTGCATTATTTATTCAGCAAACAAATAACAAAGCTTACTTTCACGAAACCATCAGCTACGCAATCAAGTCCCGTCGCGCAGACCGCAGCGCGGACCAGGCAACCCAGCGAAAGTACTACAAACTGATGTTGAAGGAAGACGCGGATGCTGCTCTGCTGAGGATCTTCGAGTGCTTCCTCGAGGCCGCGCCGCAGCAAGTGCTGCAGACCAGTCTGTTGCTTAGAGCTAACCCGGATTTTACGGGTGAGGCATAGAAATAAATTGTGTTGGGTTAGGAGTAGTGATGTGCCTGGTGGCAATATTGCCAATGCCGGTAAAATACCAAAATTGCCAGCAGCATTGGCAATATTGCCAAAGTTGCCGGTCAATCTAGATTAGGGAGGCTAAATAAGTGTATTACATAGTTTCCGTACTTAATTTGACTTATAATTAAGAAAAATTCCCACGGCAATCTTGCCACCAAAATCCCCACTTACGGCAATATTGCCGGCAACGGCACATCTCTAGTTAGGAGGACTCTGATGCGAATCTGCTGAGGAGTGAGGATCTTTAGGTGATCCCTGAAGATAGTGCTGCAGCGAGGGCTGCAGATCGACTGATCTCATTGTTGTTGAACTAAAGTAGATTTTACTGGTGAAGCTAGTATGGTTTGGTGAAATTAACCAGATGCATTATAAATCCTATCGCTAACTTTTTCAACACTTATCAATATGACCATGTGTATTGTGTAATAAATATTTACCTGCGGATTACGGGTACTCCCAAATTTTTATCCCCCTATCAGACTTTGACCATTGCTTTTAAGTTATCTTCATCGTCATCTTCTTGTTCTTGTCCCGTGTTTCAAAGTCGATTTAATTATTTTTTTTACAAGCAATTTTCATCTTTTTGCCCTTAGTTCACCAACTGCTTTCAATCGCGTCATCCATCATAGGCATGGGATGGTGCCTGGCGGCGTACCAGCGAGCGGTGCGGTTCGAACAACAGGACAAGGAAAACATGAGCTGGACTGGCACTGCCTTGCAGACTATGTGGCATTTCCTTGTTACACGTAAGTTTTATTTACAAGACTTTGTAATGAACTAATGAACCTGTTAAGACCATTGAGTGACTCGCATCACACTGGTTCACTGGTCAAAAATATGGGTTATAATAAAGTCAGAAAGGCATGCGGTTCGCGAAACTTTAACTGGCAAAACGGGTAATAATAACCTTAACCTCTGCGTGACCCTTTATTACCACATCTACACTAATATTATAAAGAGGAAAGATTTGTACCTATTTTTGTATGTTTGTAATGAATAGGCTCAAAAAGTACTGGGCCGATTTCAAAAATTCTTTCACCCTTGGAAAGCTACATTCACCCTGAGTAACATAGGCTACTTTTTATCCCTGTATTCCCACGGGAACGGGATCTACGCGGGTGAAACCGCGGGACGTCCGCTAGTATCTCATATATTCCCTAATATAATAATATAAGATGTATTTAGGAACCCTAGCCTAAGGTGTACAATAAAGTAACCATTTTTTTTTTCTCTTTCCAGTGAGCCGTATAATCTCAATATCAGTGATCGCATACCTCTACCCTCACTGGACGATTCTAGCGTGCCTCATACACGTCCTCATAACGACCACACTCATACAAGTCTTCGACCGTTCCCCGTTCTGCTCGCACAACCGCATCGCCGATATCGCCTTCTCTTTCGCACTTGGAGCTGTATACCTCTTCACATACATCCTTCCCGTTGAAGGTAAAACTAGGTACAGATATGCTATCTACTATAGCATATGTTTTTTACAGAATGTAACTTGTGGCGCCATCTGGTATGTGTATGTGACTGATGAAATGAGGAGTTCGTTCTATTTCTTCCCGGTTTTAGCGTGTACTGTAGTACCGTATGTGGTGGGGCTAGTTATCATGGTGATATATTACAGGTTCTTCCACCCTAAGGTTAGTAAACGTGGGCTTAGTGTGACGTTCGTTAACAATAGGGAACCGGAAGCTAGTTAGTGTCTATTAGGAGAAAAAATTAAACCGTTAAATGTTCTTAGTTCGCACGAAATGTGTCTACACTGAGGAGATCGATGCGATTTTACAATACTTTAAATTGATACGACTGTTCAAATCTCATTGTCAACGCAAGCAACAGTTTTTCATCTATCGACGCGGTTGGACAAATATTTCGATTTAATTTATTTGGTTAAGGTACATTTATAAAGGCTTGAGATTATTATTAATGTTACCATGATTACATATCAGCCGATAGAAATCTAATAATTAGAAAGATCTTGTCGGTCCTAGATTTGGAGTAGTAGTCATGAAAAGTGCTGTATAAAATAACTTTACAATTGCACAAACACTGGAGCGACGCCACCTAAAATAATGCAGAAACATTTGATTTAGTCTGCACGTTGGTTCTCCATTTGCTTACTACTCCATGGTCAAAAATGTATCTGATTTAAATTTCGTCTGAATCTTATTTTTTAGAATAGGTACTCTATAGTGTAAGTATATTGAAAAATTTCGGCTAAGCATGATATTATTATTTGTAACTTTTTTATATCAAACTAGGTTTAATACCTATTTGGGTGCCAATAGCACAATCCTGTGTTCAGAAATTAGTGTATAAGATAGAAGTAAACCCAGTATCCTGTACTTAAGTATAATTTCTACACAGAGACTCCGAAGATTGCTATCTGTTACAAAACAGTAATTGCAATGTGAAGTTAGTGTATTGCATTACCTACCTGATCCTTCTTACAGTGAAGAGTCCTGAATTTTTAGCTCAGAGTCCGGGACATAAGGGAAATTCTAAAACCTGTGGAATTTCTAAAAACAAAAAATTATAACTTTGTAGTATAAAATTATTCAGCACAAATACCAAGGAGTATAAAAACTGTTTTATAGATCTGAGAACCGCCATAGGTAGAGGGTTCATATAACACTAGGCTAACTGTATTACTGCCCGCCTATGTTACCACTATACTTATAAGTTTAAATAAATTAATAATGAAATACTGCCCAAAAAGTAGCCAAATACTACATACCTGAAATACTTATCAGGAGGTGCTCTTTTAGACATAAAAGACTGTATAGTAATAATAAGTAATATTAATAATATATTAATAATATTAGTAATATGAATAATATTAGTAATATTAATAATATTAGTAATATTAATAATATTAGTACTATTAATAATATTACAATACTTTTTTCAGTATTTTCTTATGAACAAACAATTTACTTATGAATGTTTAATTAAACTAAGGCAAAAGCTTTTATTTTTGTATCAAGTACAAAATATTTTTGTACCTAAATTATTATGAAAATTCTCAGTGAATTTTGAACAATACTCGTCAAATTAATGTTTACAGTTTTATATATTTTTTTAATAAATTATTGTAAATGAAGTAAAGTGTTTTCTTTTAAATGTTGAAGTTAGCATTGTCTTCGTGACCTTGTCCCATGTTACTTGTGTACCCAGCATATGGGTCGAACAAAAATTCGTTAGTGTGCCCACAACCCGCCTCCCGAGTCGTCGCGATACTATAGTGAGAGCTAGGTGATGCTGAAGCCAGTAGAGTTAAACTAGCCGCTAACTAAATAATAATACCACTCAGATCCAGCCTTTCCCCTTGCTGTCCTTCCCCCAGCGACGCAGTAGGCCGATGCTCCTATCCCACAGGGGGTGCCCTGGCTGGATGCCTTAACTTCAAGGCAACCACAGGAAAGTCCGGTTAAGCAGTACCCAACCTCTCTTATGTCGAACTGTGAGATGGTATCCACAAAGAAAAAAACTTGGTAGTAAAAGTGGTATTCCTTTTACTCTAAAAGTCGTAATAAGCATTGAGCAAATAATTAAAACTGCAATAGTAACAATACAATTATTTATTACAATTACCAAATAAATGGCGCGCGTTCCCTCAGTATTCTTAATCCAAATCTATTCCATTCACTCTGGTTTATCCATAACTCTATGGCCGACTCAAGACAGGACATGACCGCAGCACCCTTCCAAACCGTACTCGCAGGATCTATGTCCTTCGGAGACGTCACTATCTCCAGCTGCTCAGTCTTATATGTATAAGGGATTTGTAAAGCTAGACGGTTCTGTAACCATAAGTTTAAACCATGGACTTTTACACCTCCGCCAACTATTAAAATATTGCTGTACATTTTCCGTTTCAACTCTTCGTTGGGGCAGCGGTCTATGCTTTGAAGTATTGCGGCGTCTAAGGCCAGGACTTGTCCGGGTGCAAACGCAACAACGTCCCCGGGACCACCCTCTAATGTATCTACAACGATGTCTTCATCAGGATTGGTAGCAGGTTGAGCTTCATTAGTTGCCTCAAACTGCTGACTTTCATTTGCTGTAGGGTCTGCTGTCTCACGTTTTCTACCAGTTTCTCTCAAAAATTCGGCATCAAAAGGATCTTCCGGATCACTGGGCTGTCTATTCTGGATCTTGGTAGATTTTGAACCAGTGATTTTCAGTAAATCCGTGTAGAACATTGATAAAGGTGATATGATGCATTCATCACCAACTTGCAGTGTGTATTTGTTCACTACATCACCAGGATGATCTACTAGAAATGACTTTTCTTGTGGACCGCAGACATCTAGGTTTACGTGGCAGAAATCCTCATACAAGTTCCTCATTAATATTACGTCTCTAGGTATATTTTCATTCCAATTCTTGTAAGGAAATGCACTTTTGTGAAACATCCATGATAGGGCTTGGCACACATCCCCTGCTCCATAGTCCATTCGTAACCTGGTAGTTTTATGTGAAATGCCATCTTCAACACATGATATTGCAGTTTTCTGGTCTCCAATATCTACCACACATGCAGAACCAATACCAGCTCCAAAAGTGGCTCCAACACTTTCCTGAACAAAGAAACAGTGACCAAAACCCAAGTCCTTTAGTAACAATGACATTAAATACTTCAAATGGCTTCTAGAGTACAGATCTGGTATAAGTAATACACACCTGTATTTCACCAGCTCTATCAGAGGTATTCCTAGCTTATACTCAATGATAGAACTCCATATAGTGTACAGGTCATTCAAAACAGATGAAATAGACCCGCCAACTTCAGTATGAATATTAAAATCTCCTCTGCGGTATGGGAAGTGTATATTGTATGGTAGTTCTGGGTCTATATCGAGTACTAGGTCGCCGATGACAATGTCACATTGCACTTGGGGCCATGGATCACCGTCGTTCACACATTCCGGCAGAGAGCGACGGTTAAAAGCTGCGATTTGCTGCGGTGGCGTGGCGTACCTCCGTGCCCCGTTTGACTGCACGCATGACTGTAACGTGTGTGATATTTGCAGACGACATTCTTCTAGTTCTTCGATCAATTCCTTTGTTTTTGGCACACTCGGAGGGATGAAAGAGTCCCGGTATATTTTACCTCCGGGGCGACGTTTCCTTGCTATGCAGTGGAGTTGCTTCACTGGTACGAGGTCCGAAGCTCTTCCTATTCGGACGTAGAGTGATCCAGGGTGAATAACAATAATCCTATTGGACGGGAACTGCTGGAAATGCACCGGACCCGGTTCAAAAGTCGGCATACTCATTTGTAGATAGTTTTTTACTTTGTGTAGATAAAAACTACATTGGTTATACTCTTGTAGTATATTGTCGGCCGAGGGGTTACAATATTTCTTCTAATTCAATTATTTCTTCAATTTACATAGAAAACTTACTGTAAACATAACCTTTTACGTTTTTTCGCGATTTTGACATTTAAATATTAATGTGGTTTTCGAACGAATTCATCAGTGTCAGAACCTCGTATAAAGAGTTTCTTCTATTTTCTTGAAGATTTGGGTTATTTTTTAATCAATCAGAAGCTTGACTTAAAGGCACATTAAAAATATATGTTACCAAAAGTTTAATAAATTAAAATACTCACACAGAGAAATATATCCGAACAAAAAGAACGAATGATAATTTGACTAACAGACTCACAGACTGTCAAGCAAGAACTCGAGTCAAAATTGATTGTTAGTTGTCACAAATGTCATCCGCTATCTATCGTCGTGTCACGAAATCGGAGAAAATAAACACTTTTAACGAATTTTTAATTCCAAAACAATAAAATTCGGCCGCGAAAATGGTGTCCAGGAGTTTAACTGAAGTGTTTGTGTTGATGCGCAACAATGCGATACACAGTCGGCATATATTCGCTGACCAGGCAAGTACTCTCTGTTTTATATATATTGATTATGTTTTGTCCATTTCACTCGAATATTAAATGATGCAACTATGAACGTTTAGCAATTAATTAAGTCGCGATATTGGCGCGCGGTTTCCGCGTATACAGCCATGATTAAATAACGCTCAACGTAGCTTGGTCTCTAATATGTTGACTGAACTTGAAAATGTCTCATTCGCCCTTCTGACGATTTCAAGTGGCTTTTGTTGTGGTAAGCTTAAACAAGGACATTATAAATTTGACATCTGAATGTTCCAAACTTTAAAGTAATTGCAATTTACCTAATTACTGAAACACTACACAAATTAACCATGAATTGTTCATCTTTTAGCGTTCTCAACCTGGACCGGTATGATAGCATGTAAATCTTGGTGTAACATTCACTAAAACAATTTATATTCACTTTCTGTTGTCTCAAATTGTGTATTTGGTCATGTTCTGTCTATAAACTTATTAACTCGAACATATGCTTAATACACAGTATGAATGGGCAGGTCAACTCAAACCTGTGTGGTTCTTTCCTCAAAAGACCTTCTCAGATGCTAATTGGCATGTTTTGATGTAACTTGATTTAGATGAGACTCTGACCTCTTATAGTTGGTGACTGTGTTATTTCTCAGAGTAATAGAAAGGGAACCACCAAACTCATAGAGTTAAAAATACTACTATTTATTTTTGATGTGTGGTTTTTGTGCATGAATGTTTTGTTAAATTTGTTTTGTCTTTTTTGGAATGCAGATTTTATATGTGAAAAACTGTATATTTAGTATGTACCATCTTTATACTTGTACTATATTCTTATTGATAAAACTAAAAATTATGTATTAATAATTGTATAAATACATCATAATATGATCTTAGTAAACAAAAAAACAAGCCCGTTTCTTGCCGCTACTCTTGATAAACATCAAGAGTAGTTGCGGTCTTTTTGAGCTTGTCATAGTGTTGGCCCCCTTCTTGTCAACACTTTACTCTAGAAATCTGAATAGAGTAATTTACCAAAATATCAAGAAGTATAAATATAAGCTACCTCACCTTGCTAACCTGTTTAACACCATACTACTATCAGGAAAAATCCCAAAAGCAATGTGTAAATCAAATATAGTTCTTTTACATAAAAAAGGCGACAAGAGCGATATTGGCAACTACCGACCAATCAGTCTAACATCTCACATCTACAAGACCTTTATTAAAGTAATACACAATCGCATAGATGGAAATCTGGATAAACATCAGCTACCAGAACAAGCCGGATTTCGTCCGTTTTTCAACTACCGACCACCTACAGACCTTAAACCAAGTTTTAGAAAAATATTCCGAATTCAATAAACCACTATACTTAGCTTTTGTGGATTATGCGAAGGCCTTCGATAGCATCAAGCACTCCGAAATATTCAAAGCTTTAACAAATCAGGAACTGGAACAACAATACATAGACCTTTTAAAAACCATCCACCAAAACAGTACAGCAAACATTAAATTAAATACCGCAGGACCTTCATTCAATGTACAGAAGGGTGACAAACAGGGTGACCCGCTCTCTCCGAAGTTGTTCACAAGCACTCTTGAGGAGATATTTAAAACGCTGGCAGCCTCATGGACAACCAAAGGCATTGAAATCGGCAGAAAGAGGCTGACAAACCTCCGATTTGCCGACGACATTGTCCTTTTTGCCCCCACAGCCCCGGACAGGCGCGGATCCAGCCCTCAAAAAAGGTTGTGGGCACAGTCACCCGAAAATCGACCAAGTGCGAGTTGGAGTATGAACTCGCTCATGATCGATATAGTGACACTATTAGGAACTAAATCGATAGTTTTCTGAATCAAAACGTGCATGGGCGCCGACAGGTTTATTTGGGTGAGGGAGGGCGGGATGTGCATCTTTAGTTTCCCGATAAGAGCTCTAAAGGCAAGTTACAAAAATAAGCGTAATGAGCTCCTAAAAGTTAGTACCTAGTTTGAATTTAAGAGGTTTTCTTACTGTCTAAAATTGTGTCCTGTCAGGAGTAACTAAAACAGTCAACGTTAAAAAATTGGTAGAACGAGCGGAGCGAGATCGAAAATTTTTCACGTCCTCGGAAAAAATAGATTCTTTTCCTTCATACGGGATTGAGAATAGAAAGTACTCTGGCAATGATTGTAGAAACGAGATAGGATGTATTCGCGAGCGCAGCGAGCGAGATTTTTTTTGCGTTCTGCCTCGGATAGGTTGATCGCTTCGATTTCGAGGGAAGGTGAGGAGGTTCCCCGAGATGAGTTAGAATTTGTCAAGATTAAGACACACAAGAGCGAGTGGAGCAAGCCGGCGCTCGAAAGTATTAGGTTTTAAGGCGGAAGCCTTTGAAACCGCTTTTGATAATAACATAATGCAGGAGCGAGGAAAAAAGAGCTTCAAAAAAGCATCCCATCCCATCTCCATATATTGGGTTCTTTTTGTTTATTCATACAGAGATGACAACAAGAGTAAATGTCAAATTATGACCATAATAAAAAAGGGCAAAATGCAATAGCGAGCGAAGCGAGCTTACAATATTTGGTTGCCGCCTTGGAATGGTTAGTGTCTGTTGTGCAGATTTTTTTTTGGAAATTTATCAAAATTCCTAAAAAATGCAATTTTTTGATGATCTTGGTGGGGTTATGACCCGTGAGACCGTAAAATGTGACGTCACAAGTCTATTAGGGTCGTGGGCATGCCCACAGTGCCCACAACGGTGGATCCGCGCCTGGCCCCGGAACTGCAGACCATGCTCCAAGAACTGAGCACGGCTAGCTTTAGGGTGGGACTTAGTATGAATCGGTCTAAAACCCAGCTTATGACCAACAGCACTAAGCGTAGGGTCGAGGTAGATGGGCAAGAAATACACTATGTCGATGAGTATATCTACTTGGGCCAGTTAGTATCTTTCGAAAACAGGCATGAAAGGGAAATCGAACGCCGAGTCGAAAACGCCTGGAAAAGCTACTGGTCCATGAAGACGCTAATGAAGGGTGATCTTCCGGTTTCCCTGAAGCGCAAACTCATCGACATGTGCATTCTGCCCGTCCTAACCTACGGTGCTCAGACATGGTCACTCACCGAGACTCAGAAGTTCCGCCTTGGAGTATGCCAAAGGGCAATGGAGCGCAGTATTTTGGGTGTCAAAAGGCAAGACAGGATACGAAACACCACGCTGCGCTCCAAAACGGGTATAGTGGACGTGGGCAAGAAGGCTGCTAAGTTAAAGTGGGATTGGGCGGGTCACGTCAGCCGCATGCAAGACGGCCGCTGGGCAAAGGCCTCAACACGATGGATGACGGACGGCGCCGCCGAGGCCGGCCTAGAAAGAGGTGGCGTGACGATTTAGACGCGTACCATGAGGGCTGGTTCGAAGCGGCACAAGATAAGAGCTCTTGGAAGGAGTTGGGGGAGGCCTTTGCCCTGCAGTGGGACAGTACAGGCTAAATAAAAAAATTATAATATAACAACAATAATCCCCGTAGGGTTAGGCAGAGATGCATGTAATAGTCAGTCAAGAAGTATATACTACATAGTTATCTGGAAATTACCTTCCTCTTAAATTATTTCTTGTGTATACTCTATATATTACAATATCTCGTAATATAACAGCTGTTAAAATATATCTTTTCTATCATCCATTAGCGTAATGACTCTGAGCGAGTCCGCCTCATGCGGAGTAACTCCAATGACTTGGAGTCTGGCTTGGAGATGAGGAATGATTCCCATGCGCCACCGCTGTGGGCGGATGCCCTGGAGGAAGCACACTATGCTATCACTAGGTATGTACAAATTTTATTTTTTATTTATTTATTAAGAAAGGTTCACCAACAGCTTCTGCATACGACATAACATACATTTGCTGCCTATATCATTCACCAATTGCGTTGGAAGGCCTCCCACCAGGTGGACCGATGACCTGGTGAAGGATGTGGGGACCTGCCTGCTGGATGCAAGACCCATAGGACCGGTCAATGTGGCGACTCCTGGGGGAGGCCTATGTCCAGCAGTGGACGTCTTTTGGCTGAAATGATGATGATGATGATGATTATGATCATTTGACAGTTTGACACAGCCTACTTGCTGGAAAGTACAGATACCACATAAAGCTACTACAATCCGGCCACTTTCTTTAATAGATTTTCAACTGTAGCACTAAACGCTACTGTAGCACTAGGTTCTAGGTTTATTGGAATTTTTTACAGATGTTCCCGATACTGAAATTATCCCTTTTGATGTGCTGGTGTCTGTACATACATTGCTGGAAACATCATAATTAGTTTAATCTGTTAACAAAATTGAGCTATCTCATAATTACTGTATGCCATTTTAAAATGTACGGATAATAGGCCATCAGTATAGCAAGGCAGGTTGGCTGAAGAAGTATTATAAAGTACTAGGTATTGATAAAGTCCCGTCGGGGCTGCGGATGGTTCGAAAGAGATACCGCGACCTCGACACAAACGGCTAAGAAGGAACATGGGTGGTTTATAGTCAATAGAAGTCTGACATTCCTTACCGGTCTGCCCAGATTGGGAGGAGTCATTTGATGATTTTCCTCACTCCTCACTCATGAAACACTTGGAGCATACAACAAGTTTCATAACATAAAATGTTGTAAACATGGTTTCCTATCAGTTATTTCGGCAATATTGTTGATATGAATCTATTGGGTCTACGCTAATAGGTTAGACAACTATCTGCGATCATTTATCGATGTAACAAGTACATCGTAAAGGTAATCTGTAATATACATAGAGTGTTAGGCGATAGCGATGCGGCTATGAGTTTGTTCCGGCACCTCTTCCTAGCTAAAACACAAGGGCGAAGCGGGGATCTCTTGACTATCTTGTGTAATTGACGTTTAAATAGTGTCTTTGTAAATATTAGTTTTGATTATGACTATCTACGACTGTGAGGACGTTGATTAGTCGTACTAATGTTGCAAGCCCGTCACACGATTCCCAAACCACTGGACCACCTGTGAGCCAGAATCAACACTGGCGACCACAAGAAAAGCGCCGAGACAATTAAGCCCCACGAAGTCCCAGAGAAACGATTTAACTGTCACAGTTCAACGAAATTAATCAGAAAAGAATAGCGGAGGAGTAGGAAAAACATAATTACTAATGTTGCAGTGATGTTATTGCATTTACACCTCAAAATCTTCACTGCGGACTGTGTGAGCGTTATTACCAATCATAAAAGCGTCTTAGAGTCTTCTGCTGTCTGTGTAATGAAGCCACTATCTATAAATATACATAAAGGAACTTTTATGCAACATACGCCCTTGCTGGTTTTACGCGGCCTTGTCGAGTACGAGCAATATTTACAATGTTAAAAATGAGATGCTTATTAAATACAAGCATAGAGGACACGACTCTGAGTGACTGACAAACGCTTCTTCTTGGAAACATTGGGTCAAGTGAATGAGGAGAGTCCTCATCAAGAAGGCACACACTTATGTTACCCGGGTTACCCCCAAGGCGGCGGAAAACACTTATAATCATAAATTATGGCGCGTATATGCATAGCACAGAAAGAAATGGTCACCATGTTTGTAATAGACTTCGTTTGGTGGCCAAATGAGGATTACAATCGTACCCATCAGATGCCCTTCACCTTAGCGTGTTATATTATATGGCGTCTTGAGTTTCTTGGCAGAGACTGGCCAGTCGTAGTAGTCGTAGTCGTAGGGTCGGGTAGACCCCGTCGGGGCTGCGCGTTGTTCGAAAGAGATACCGCTGCCTCGGCACAAGGGTTAAGAAGGAACATGGGTGGTTTTTAGTCAGTTGAAGTCTGACACTCCCTTCCGCTCTGCCCAGAGGGGGGGTTATTTAAATTGAAGACTTCCCACACAAAAAAAAAAAACGGTCGAGTAGATATCTATCTATTCATCATGATATTGAACACGTCGACCTTGCTCCCACAGGCTAAGAACAAAACTATCAGAGCTACAAGCTCGCCACGAGAAGCAGATCCGGCGACCCTCACTGGACGACACGTCGGAACAGCAACACATCCAGCGGCTTACTACGGAGATAGGCCGCCACTTCACGCATGCGCACGGGCATCTCATCGCTATTAAGACTCAGATACGACATGGTAAGATACTGGACTAAATCATACCACTACCATCTTATTATGTAGGTATCCTACCTATATTCTGGCATTTCATTTCATTTTACCAATCCCAAGAGAACCCTTTGTCCAGCACAAAGGTCTTTCTCCACGACTTTCAGTTCTTTAGATCCAAGGTTAATGTAGATCACTGGTTGATGGGTGGTAACACCAGGAAGGGACGCCCTAGAAAGGGGTCCATATTGGCTCACCTAAAGTTCTTTCTCCGAAATTGTTCTTCCTAACGATTTGTAATCCGAATGATCACTCTTCCTAAAATTTTTCATCCTAAAGTTTTCATTCATACTATTTGTAGTCCTACCGACGATGTTCATAACACTCATGTTTCCGAAAATTGGAATTCATAATATCATTAGTGTAAATATATTTAAACTCCTACTGTTTTTTATCCTAACGCTTTTATTCCTAAACATAATTACCATAATATTTTCACTCATACAACTGTTTAGAATGATTAAAGGTCGTTTCACTGATTTTTGTCTTGAAATAAAATAAATGAATGAAATTCAGGTCAGAGTGTCGTCTTGGGGGCACTATGAAAAAAATACTTAGAAAAATTTCGCGACCAATTTAGAGGTAGCGCTCGCCGGCCGCTGCCGCGGCACCGCTCGCTACGCTCGCTCGGCTCGCGCGTAGTTGGTCACAGTTCTAACCTAACCTAACCTATGGATATCTTTGCATAGTATATAAGGTCCCATTAAAATAGGTGGACAAATTTTAACACAGCGTTTAGTAAGCCCAACTAAAGACATCTAAACAAAAAAAAAACACTATTTAGAAAGTGATTTTATTTTGACTTAAAATAATAAATTGCCGGCACTCTAGAACAAACTCATCCTATAAAAGTAGGTATTTTATTTCTTATTCTTATATTTTTTTTTGCTATTGTCCTTATTTTAGCGGTCTGAATGATTTCTAAAATTTTGTCCACCTATTTTAATGGGACCTTTTATAATACTGATTATTATGAATAAAAAATAATATTAACAAAAAAAAAGATATGACTTTGAATAATAGTGTAAAAGATGGTTATGTTGAGAAAATATAGGAAAACAAATAATAGTGTAATAGATGTTTATTGCTACAGACATTATGAAGTTGAATGCTTCGGAATTAAAACATTAGAGACAGAGAAGTTAGGAATTGCGATTGTTAGGATGAAAAATGTTAGGAAGAACATTTTCGGATTTCCAATTATCGGAGTTGAAATTTTAGGTGAACTTTGGCGCACCCCCTAGAAAGACATACACTGGTTTAATTGGTGAGGTTCTTCAGAAAGGACGTACTTAGTATTCGTCACCGGCTTGCGTGCATTACCACATAATGTATGAATAAGTAAGTAAGGATCTTAGTAGGTGGCGCTCTGTAGTTTCTGCCTAACATCATGGGAAAAGGTCGTGACTCTAAGTATGTATGGTTTAGGTTAGGTCTAGCTCATCCTGCCATCTTCTAAGAGGTCTGCCGCAAAGCCTTCTGGCTGTGTCGTAGTGGATAGTGACTTTTTTGGTACACGGCTCACTGAGCATACGGGAGACGTGGCCAGCCGGGTCTCAGGTCAGCTTCACAGCTGTTGCAGAACCAGTCAGACCTGTGTTTTGGTGTGAAGGGGCTGTATGTATGGTGTTTCGAAAACTCCCGTTGTTACGGCAGTCATTGTTTAACATGACTTAAAACAGTTTTTGTTTCATTGTTGTTCCAAATTCTCTTAATATTTTTAAATTGTTTTAATTTAATGTAATATATACCTATTTTGTTCTTCTCATGAAGGCATGATAACAAATCTAGAAATTGGGGCATTATATCATGGTGGATCGCTTATCAGTATGTTTTAGGATCACTTCATAACTGGCTCAAAATTATGTTTGTTATTATTATTATACTTTACTAAATGCAGGCTACCCACTGCGTCTGCGTGTGACTCATGAAAAAAAACGAACTAAAATCAAAAAGTTTTTGTTGATGACAGAATGAACCGCATGACTAACTACCACCAGGCAAAAGATGCTAACAAATATCACCCTTATCAACTTACTTATCAATATACGTAACTTTCCAGGTAACCCAACCGAACAGAAACTAGCGACAAACGTGGTGCTCGCCCTCGTCACCATTCTCCAAGACCTGAGCGTCACATTCCGTACCGCGCAGTCGAACTACCTGAAATCTCTCACATCTCGCGAGGAACGATCCAATGCCTACTTCGAACTACCCAACTTCGAAGAACTCAGCCTAGACGACAATGAACTGCTCCCAGGGCTATCCAGCAACCAAACAGACCTACTATTCTCCCTCCCAAGTACATCAGGAACACAGAAGTTTGATGATAATGATGACTACACCCGACCAGCTCTAAGTCAGAAACAATTAATGTTGATACAAGAAGAAAATACAAGAGATGTAGCAGAAAGGGAAGAGGAAGTCAACAAAATAGTTCGGTCAATAGTCGATATGAATGATATATTTAAAGATTTAGCTCACATGGTGAACGAACAAGGTACAGTACTAGATAGAATAGACTATAACATTGAACAAACTCAGGTACAAGTACATGAAGGTTACAAGCAGCTTCAGAAGGCAGAAAGATACCAGCGGTCGAATAGGAAGATGCATTGCATCCTCGTACTAGGAGTAACAATCATAATGTTAGTAATCCTACTCATTATAATAAAAAGTTAGTTCGGTTAAAAATAAGCAGAAACTGCCTTATTTTTCGTAGAAAATGGCCGGACGGCTGGACCCAGTGGTTAAGATATTGTAACCTTTGCAAGTTTGGTTCAAATCCTCGAAAAATCAAGAAATTTGTTGGTTTTTGATGTGGATACTGTATTAAAATATAGGAGGTCGTTTACATAATGTATTTTCTCAAGTAAATAAGATGTAAACGTGCCTTTAAACTATTGGTTTGAGTTGCGACCGACGTTCTGTTACACATAACATATAGTAGAATATCGCCGGGCTTCCTGTCACCTTTAAAGTTTAGAAGGTAAATTATAAATCTGTTGAAGTTAAGAGCCCAACCAACCATTCAGTTTCTGAGAGCCGGATCAAGTCTGAATAATGAATCTACAGTTAAATCCCTTAATAAGTAGCTGTTTTGTGATTGGATAACCTAAATAACGACCACATAATAAATAAAAGGCTAGAAAGGAGGGTGACTGTTGGCCTTGCACTGGCGGAGGTTAAATTCCAGGCATCCACAGGAAAGTCCGGTTAAGCAGTCAACCACATCATAGGTTGAACTACAAGATCCCAGGTACAAAAACAGTGAATGTTGAAATGACGAGAGAAACGAGGAAGAATAAAGCATGCTGCACTAACCACAGATAAATTGAGTATAAATACAGGAAAATCTAAGAGCAGCGGTGGCCCAGTGGTGGCGGCCCCGACTTACGAACAGTAGGTCGTGGGTTCGAACCCAGGCAGGCACATTACTTTGTGTAATTTATTTCATCACCGCTGCTCTCAAAACGGTGAAGGAAAACATCGTGAGGAAACCGGCATGTCTTAGAACCAAAAATTCGAAGACATGTGACATCTACCAATCCGCACTGGGCCCGCGTGGTAGATTATAGCCCATTCCCTCTCAAAAAGAGGAAGCCTGTGTCCCAGCAGTGGGAACATTAATAGGCTGATGATGATGATGACAGGAAAATCTTAACTATGTTAACCTAAAATCAGATTTAATTGAAAAGGCTTTCAGACACTGATTCTGTGCATCACAATAATATACAAAACCCATTTTAAATTAGAATAACTATTTAATATTCTCCTATTATATACAATACAATAGACTTTTAAATGTTGTAAAATTGAATGAATCCAATTGATTAATCTAAAATCTGAATAAAATAAGTAAAATTATCTGTATATATTGCAAGCGACCATATTTATATAGGGTAAGACGTTAGCTAGGTACATTTGGTATAGTAAACTTATTGGAACCTGAAATCTATTAGTACTAGTATTGGTGTCCGTTTCGACCGCGCGGCCACGACGTTTTTTTTTTTAAAAAAATGTACCAAGTTTATGTAAAAGTTTGTAAAAGTTGATTCCCAAAACCATAAATTTGTCAAAGTTATGGTTACAAAGTTATAAGGGTATGAACGTGGCCGCGCCATCGAAACGCGGAGAACCGCGCGGCCACGGAGATCTTTAAAACTAAGCGTTGCAGAGACCTGCCATTTAGGTAAATAACAGATTCAATATGTAAAAAATTTGTAAAAATATAGAAAAAAATCCTAGGTTTATATTTTAGGAGCTGTAACACTAAAACCCCATGGCCGCGCCATTGAAACGGTGAAAACCACGTTATCGCCGATATCTCGCTGAAAAAGCATCGTAGAGGTCTGGAGTTTCTTGTAAAACATAGATTTGAATTTGTCAAATCATGTAAAATACAAAAAAAAAACCTTAGGTTTATATTTTAGGTGCTATAAGACTAAAACGCCATGGCCGCGCCATTGAAACGGTGAAAAATACGTTATCGCCGATATCTCGCTGAAAAAGCGTCGTAGAGGTCTGAAGTTTCTTGTAAAACATAGATTTGAATTTGTCAAATCATGTAAAAATACAAAAAAAAACCCTAGGTTTATATTTTAGGTGCTACAAGACTAAAACGCCATGGCCGCGCCATTGAAACGGTGAAAAATACGTTATCGCCGATATCTCGCTGAAAAAGCGTCGTAGAGGTCTGAAGTTTCTTGTAAAACATAGATTTGAATTTGTCAAATCATGTAAAATTACAAAAAAAACCCTAGGTTTATATATCAGGAGCTGTAGTACGATATCGCTTAGAACCTTTGTTGTTTCGATAGGGTGACCATGACTTTGTGTTTACAGAAAACTTTATCCATAATGTTTGGAAATTATTTCTCAAGCATTCTAAATTAAATTAAAATGATAAGTTCTTTCATTGGTTCGTTCTTTAATTGAAATGTTTCTTATAAACATTATTATATTTTTGCTTCATATCGTTTCATTTTAGTTTACTTTTTTTTAATTATAAAAAAACATAATAAATCACCGATTATTCAGTAAAAAAAGTGATTGTATTGAATTTGTCTAAAGGATTTGAAATAATGAATTATGCCTGAAATAACCCCTGTAATTAACTCACGGATTCCAACATCAATTTATTTTGTTTCTGCAACAAATATTTTTTTATCTTTCTTTCTTCCTTTCCATGATAGAGCATGACGTATATACTTATTGTACATAAAAAAAATTGTAGTGTGGCTAGTTTTGAACTTTACCACCGTTACTACTTTGTCTTGTAGGTACAAGATAAGTATTTTCAACTGAAAAATCTTTCAATTCTAAGCGTGTTTAAAAATAGGCACACGATATGCTTAAGAAGATGCCAGCGGGTCACGGACCAGTCGATGTTGATAAGAATTTTAATGATGATGAGCAAGTTGGAGTTATGGTGGAAAATCGAGTAAGGGTTTCTATAGGCCCTATTGTGTTCGACCGTACCAGTAGTTGTTACGTAGTCGTAGCCCGGTAGAAATCGGTGTCTTTTGTTTGTTGAACGTGGGTGCGCGGTGCGCGTTCAACTCTGGCGGAGATCGTGGTCTGGAGGTGTCCGTTTCGACCGCGCGGCCACGACGTTTTTTTTTTAAAAAAAATGTACCAAGTTTATGTAAAAGTTGATTCCCAAAACCATAAATTTGTCAAAGTTATGGTTACAAAGTTATAAGGGTTTGAACGTGGCCGCGCCATCGAAACGCGGAGAACCGCGCGGCCACGGAGATCTTTAAAACTAAGCGTTGCAGAGACCTGCAATTTAGGTAAATAACAGATTCAATATGTAAAAAAATTGTAAAAATATAGAAAAAAATCCTAGGTTTATATTTTAGGAGCTGTAACACTAAAACCCCCATGGCCGCGCCATTGAAACGGTGAAAACCACGTTATCGCCGATATCTCGCTGAAAAAGCATCGTAGAGGTCTGGAGTTTCTTGTAAAACATAGATTTGAATTTGTCAAATCATGTAAAAATACAAAAAAAAACCTTAGGTTTATATTTTAGGTGCTCTATGACTAAAACGCCATGGCCGCGCCATTGAAACGGTGAAAAATACGTTATCGCCGATATCTCGCTGAAAAAGCGTCGTAGAGGTCTGAAGTTTCTTGTAAAACATAGATTTGAATTTGTCAAATCATGTAAAAATACAAAAAAAACTCTAGGTTTATTGTTTAGGTGCTATAAGACTGCTTACGCAAGTTTTATGTAGCATACGTTTTTTTTTACTATAATATTTCCGAACGTGGTACAACACGCTACCACATATCCGAAACACTTTTACCGCGTTATATATTTCCTGTCATGTTGCCTGCGCTGGTTTTATCTACCCCTCTCTTTCCCTCCTATACCGCCTCCATGCGACAGAAAGAGAAAGGAGTATTGCCGCAAGCGTCCAATGACGCGAGCTTCCGAGGTGATGAAGAAAACTACCACGCCATGAAAAAAAAGGAACACTTCAAATTGATATCTTCAACTGTCTTCAACGGCTTAACACCTCTTTACGCGATACCGCTTAGTTATTGCGGTGCGCACCGCAAATACACCAAGACGCAACCATAAAACCAAATAACCAATCTGTGAGTGTCGGCCGACACAAGTGGGACAATAATAAAAACGTGCTGGGAAGAAACCACATTCAAGACCTCTACACGGCGCTTTCCAGTCGTCAGCCATCGTTACAGGCGATCCTTCAAACTGCAAGTAAGTCCTAATACCGTTCCCTCTAAATAAAACCAGTTGGCAGCATTCACTCCCGCTTAAACTATAATTTACACAACGCTTATTGGTCCTTCGCAGCCGCTACTCTCATAACTCCACCATAAGTTTTTGGTCCATTCGAGTCGGATTCAAAAAATCAGCTTAAATAGGTCTCATACCTAGGATTTAGGTCAAATACCTAAATTCGTAAAATCACCATATTGAACGTGTACTAACGTTCGTACATCCCGCTAGGTACATACTTATTCATTGAGAACCATTGTACCAACTCAATATTCCTCCTGTTGCATTGAAATAGCATAGGTAAATATTAAAACCGCTAATTGTCGCGAGTTAGTTCGGCAAACTTGCCAATAACTTATACTCAACCGCATTCTTCACTTAAACCCGCTTAGAATAAAAATAATTGTTCTAAGTCTACCCGCTACAACTAAATTATTTTATTCATTGTACTTTCTAGAAATATTCCAATATGGAAGATCTTAAAATGAAAGTTAAATTGCTTCAAGCTAAAAATCAAGCAATCTTTGAGCGTTTATCGTCGTTGTATGAAACTTCAAAGAAAATAAATACGACTAATATTGAACTGCGATCGTCGGAAACGTTCATGGCAGACACTCAAATACTCTCAGTCTCTCGTCAGGAATTTGGTGACAACATAGATAAAATAAATACATATTGTTTACAATTAAATCCTGATCATAGAATCGATTATAGCAGTCAGGTGTCCTTTGACGGCGTTTACACTCGCGTGGAAAGAGTACGCTCACTTATTGCAGCGAAGTCTTCAAGGTCATTAGATGACTCAATGTCACAGGACAGCGCGAAACATTCTAGAAGCTCGATCAAACTACCTCCTATTCAGATTCCGTTCTTTGATGGTAGGATTGAAAACTGGCCTGTTTTCTATGAGTCATTTAAATCAAATATTCATAGTAATATTAATCTTACAGATTCTCAGCGTGTGCAGTATTTAATAGGGAACTTAAAAGGAACCGCATTGCAAATTACTGCCGGAATTATTCCGTCCGGAGAAAATTATTCCTCCATTTGGAACAGTTTGGTTCAAAAGTATCAAGATAAACGAGCACTAGGCTCACATTACATGTCTAATATATTGAATATTAAACCCGCAACTAATAATTCCGCTTCTCTAAATAGTTTCATTGAAAGTTTTCACGCGTCTGTTTCGGCATTAGAACAATTAGAAATTAATGACATAAAGGATTTCATATTATTAAACTTAGCTTTGAAAAAATTAGATCCCGCTACCATACATTTATTTGAAATGCATATGAGAGATACGGATATTCCTACTTATACGGATTTCGTTGAGTTCATAAAATCGCAAGTTAAAATATTAGACAGAACTATTTCTTCTCGGACTTCGACTGTAAATCTTAACAAAAATAATTCATACCGTAATCAGTCACGTGATAGTACAGTACATACTTTTGTTGCTTGTGATAATAATCAAACTTGTTTACATTGCAATAAGAATGACCATTGGAAGCTTTATTTATGCCCAACATTTCAGTCACTTTCAGCCAACGCGCGTTTGGAGTTTATTAAAACCAAACGTGGATGTGTGAATTGTCTTAGTGCGACGCACACTGCATCACAGTGTAAATCGATACATACTTGCAGAACGTGTAATAAAAAACACCACTCTCTTTTACATCTGGAACAGAGCTCATCGCAGTCGCCGCGATCGATATCGACTGACGCTGTGCCTAGCTCCACGCATTCACAACAGGTGGCGCTGTGTGCATGTTCACGCCTATGCACAGACATGCCACGCACTACTGTACTTTTGTCGACAGCACAGGTCTATGTTGACAACAAACATAAAAAATACGTTTCTGTAAGATGCTTAATAGATAACGCTTCACAAAACAACATAATTACTTTAGCTTGTTGTAAAAAACTGCAATTAAATATTATATCGCTTTCAAATTCAGTTATAAAGGGTGTAGGAACCTCTTCGCGGCCTATCATAGGTTACGTTGAGATAAAAGTTACTGCTAAAAATAAAACTAATTCTTTTAAAATAACCGCTCTTGTTGTTGATTGTATAACGGATAAATTACCATCTCACTTTGTTGACACCTCTGCAGTGCAACATTTATTTGAATTGCCGCTAGCGGACCCCCTGTGGCACGTGCCCGGTGAGGTTGAATTACTTCTAGGGGCAAAGCTGTTCCCATATTTATTACTTAACGATAAAATTATCTCACCTACCGCGCCTTCCGCAATTGAAACCGTGTTTGGTTACATTCTTATGGGTGAGGTACCCGCTAGTTTCAGTTCCAACAACAACAACAACAGATCCGCAGATTTAAATACCGCTTCATATTTTTCTACCGCGTTAAATATAGATGATTCTCATTGTTTTATATCATTAGACGAATCTTTACATAAATTTTGGAATATCGAAGAAATACCTTCAAAATCTTTTATGAGCCCCACTGAACGGGAGTGTGAACAGCTGTACGTTTCTACTGTGTCACGTGACTCCAGTGGTAGGTATTGTACTGCGTTACCATTCTGTAAGAATCCAGATTCCCTCGGAAATTCTTATGCTGTCGCTTATCGACGCTTAATTAATTTGGAAAAAACTAAGCTTCGCGACCCTGCTTTGCGCGCTAGTTATAACGAAATAATCCAAGAATATATTGATCAAAATTATTTAACTGAAACTACACCCAGCGCTGCTGATCAGACTACGGGTTATTACATACCGCATCACCCTGTTATTAGGAATGATAAACAAACTACTAAAGTTCGTATCGTCCTTGACGCGAGCGCCAAGTCTCATAATGGCGTGTCATTGAACGACTTGTTACACACAGGGCCGAATTTACAGGCTGACATATTTATATTACTTCTAAATTTCCGCTTATTCCCTATTGCAGTTACAGCTGATATAAAACAGATGTATCTTCGAATTGCTGTTATTGATGAGCATCGAAAATACCAGAAAATATTATTTCGATTCAATACCGCTGAGCCTGTTCGCGAATTTCAATTTAACCGAGTTGCGTTTGGACTTAAGCCCAGTCCATTTCTAGCCATGCGCACTGTGCGCCAGCTGTCAGAGGATGAAAAACATCGCTTCCCGCGCGCATCCATTGTCGCTTCTCATGAGCTATACATGGATGACTTGGCTAACTCGACTTCTACTCTGGAGGAAGCCAAAATTCTTTCCGCTGAACTTATCGCCTTATTTAAGGCTGGGGGCTTCGACCTTACTAAGTGGGCAAGTAATTCCTCGGAACTACTGAAGGCTATTCCACACTCCAATCGCTCTTCTATTAACTTTTCTGACGGGGATAATTTAAAAATTCTTGGACTAAAATGGATTCCTTCCGAGGATTGTTTCACCTTTACTACATCTAACTTGGATAAAACTTGTACTAAACGCTCCATACTTTCCACGATTGCTCGTCTGTGGGATGTCCTCGGTCTGGTAGCTCCTGTAGTTGTATTCGCGAAATTACTCATAAAAGAATTATGGAAATTAAACACAGATTGGGATGAAACTCCACCCGATTCTATTGTACTTCTCTTTCAAACATTTAAAGAGCAACTGCCTCTACTTTCTTCTTTAAAATTGCCGCGTCATGTAGCCGTTACTATGGGTTGCATGACAAATATAGTAGGTTTTGCTGACGCCAGCATGAATGCGTATGGCTGCGTCATATACTTACATGTCACTGACACAAATGGTAACACTCACGTAAATTTGGTGTGTGCTAAATCCAAAGTTGCACCTGTTAAGGTCGTATCTCTGGCTCGTCTAGAGCTTTGCGCCGCTGTTCTTTTGTCTAACTTAATTAAATTAGTTTATGACACTTACCGCTCTCGTACCGCTATTAATAAAATATTTGCCTTTTCCGATTCTACAATTACACTTTCATGGATTCATTCTTCACCGCACAAATGGAACATTTTTGTTAGCAACCGCGTCGCAAAATGTCAAGAAAATCTTGATCCTAAACATTTTTATCATATCATCGGTAAAGAAAATCCTAGTGACTGTTTGTCTCGAGGTCTTCTACCTGAGCAGCTACTAAATCACGATTTGTGGTGGCATGGCCCTGAGTGGCTTCTGCGCCCAACTGCTGAGTGGCCTATCACTCCGTTTGTTTCCTCATGCAGCGAGCAGTTGCCCGAGTTTAATAATAAATCTTTAACGTTGGTATCTACCGTATCAGAACTTAATTTGATATATAGCCTTTCTCAAAAAATTACATCTTTAAATAAAATATTGCGCATAATTGTATACATTTTAAGATTTTTGCATATTATTCCTTATGACAAGTCACATCAGATAATTACTGTCCGTGAATTAGCTACCGCTGAAATTTATTTAATTCGTTGTATTCAACAATTTCATTTTTTAGATATTTATGACGAAATTAAAGGTAAAAAACTTCGCTCACAGTTTAAAAAACTCGATCTCTTTATAGACGAGCATAACATAATTAGAATCGGTGGCAGGTTGTCAAATGCGAACCTTCCTTATGAAGCTCAGCATCCCGCTCTTTTACCTAAACATGATAATTTTACGCATGTTCTAATAGACTACTATCACCGCATTTATTGTCATGCCGGTGTAAGCCTTCTTAGCTCTTTGTTACGTCAAAAATATTGGATCCTCTCTTCTAGAGGTGTCATCAGACAAAGAGTACACGCTTGTAACTTTTGTTTTAAAGTTTCTCCTTCTCACCCTAGCCCAAAGATGGCTGATTTACCCGCTTGTCGCGTACAGGAGACTAAAGCTTTTGTGCACACGGGTGTGGATTACGCTGGTCCCATTAAAGTAACGTTATGTAGACGTAGAGGACAGAGAAGTCAGAAGGCTTACATTTGCTTGTTCATTTGTTTCGTTACCAAAGCAGTTCATATTGAATTGGTTACCGACGTGTCATCGGACACTTTTATTTCCGCTTTTAAAAGATTCATTTCCCGCAGAGGACCTGTCTCTTACTTATATTCCGACAACGGAACAAATTTCGTTGGAGCCAAGGCTCAATTGCAAGAACTACTTGCTAACCGCTACCGCATAGAGTGGAAAATGATTCCACCCCGCGCTCCCCACTTTGGAGGGTTGTGGGAATCTAATATTAAATCAATTAAAACTCATTTATACCGTGTTATCGGTTCTCAACTCCTTACTTATGAGGAGCTTTCGACTGTTCTCACTGAAATTGAGGCAGTTCTAAATTCTAGACCACTCTGCGTCCTGACTGAGGATCCGTACCCAGAACCGCTTACTCCCGCGCATTTTATAATGGCTTCTCCGTTGACCTCGTTGCCTGTCGTGAACGTTCCCGAAACAACGAGTTCTCTAACTTGCCGCAAGAAATTGCTTGACCAAATGGTTTGCAGCTTTTGGAGAAGATGGCGGATAGAATATCTACATAACTTACAAGTTAGGCAAAAATGGTTGAATGCCACAGACAATATTAAGATTGGTACAGTGGTTCTCATGCATCAGGATGATGTCCCTCCGTTACGTTGGCCAATGGGCATAATCACCGAAGTTTTCCCCGGCAGGGATGGGACAACCCGCGCTGCTATGGTGAAGACATGCAGTGGCTCTTTCAAGAGACCCGTTGTAAAATTATGTCCTTTACCTTCTCAATAGTTTCATTCTGTATTCCAATAACCTAATTTAGCTGTAGTTAACATATTTAAATATTTTTCTCTCTCCTAGTCCGTTTTAATGTAACTTCTTTCCTTTTGAGAATACTACATATCCTCAAAACCGGGCAGGATGCTTACGCAAGTTTTATGTAGCATACGTTTTTTTTTACTATAATATTTCCGAACGTGGTACAACACGCTACCACATATCCGAAACACTTTTACCGCGTTATATATTTCCTGTCATGTTGCCTGCGCTGGTTTTATCTACCCCTCTCTTTCCCTCCTATACCGCCTCCATGCGACAGAAAGAGAAAGGAGTATTGCCGCAAGCGTCCAATGACGCGAGCTTCCGAGGTGATGAAGAAAACTACCACGCCATGAAAAAAAAGGAACACTTCAAATTGATATCTTCAACTGTCTTCAACGGCTTAACACCTCTTTACGCGATACCGCTTAGTTATTGCGGTGCGCACCGCAAATACACCAAGACGCAACCATAAAACCAAATAACCAATCTGTGAGTGTCGGCCGACACAAGTGGGACAATAATAAAAACGTGCTGGGAAGAAACCACATTCAAGACCTCTACACGGCGCTTTCCAGTCGTCAGCCATCGTTACAGGCGATCCTTCAAACTGCAAGTAAGTCCTAATACCGTTCCCTCTAAATAAAACCAGTTGGCAGCATTCACTCCCGCTTAAACTATAATTTACACAACGCTTATTGGTCCTTCGCAGCCGCTACTCTCATAACTCCACCAAAGACTAAAACGCCATGGCCGCGCCATTGAAACGGTAAAAAACCACGTTATCGCCGATATCTCGCTGAAAAAGCATCGCAGAGGGCTGAAATTGTTTGTAAAGCAATGATTTGAATTTGTCAAAAATTGGAAAAATACACAATTTAATTCTAGGTTTATATTTTAGGAGCAGTAAGGCTAAAACCCCATTGCCGAAACGGTGAAAATCACGTTATCGCCGATATCTCACTGAAAAAGCATCGTAGAGGTCTGAAGTTTCTTGTAAAACCAAGATTTGAATTTATCAAATTTTTTAAAAATACACAAAATAATCCTAGGTTTATATGTCAGGAGCTGTAGTACGATATCGTTTGGAACCTTTGTTGTTTCGATAGGGTGACCATGACTTTGTGTTTACAGCAAAACTTTCCACCTATTGCATTTCCCTAGAAATTATTTCTAAATGCTTCTAAATTAAATTAAAATGAAACGATAAGATACAAAAACATACAATTATGTTTAATTCTTATTAAAAATCATATAAATCACAGATTGTTTACTTAAACTAAGATTTTTTAAATTATATAATTATTTAACATCTTAATCATCTATTAGACCATATACCGATAAGATAAAAAAATATATATGTCGGCTAACGGGATAATTTTTAGCAATATTCGTTGGTTAACAGTGGGCGTCGGTGGGCAGTGTTGGATGAAGAAACTAGACTCGTACACTCAATCAATAGTCCTAAGCACAGTAGATCTAGATAGTTAGACACACAAACTCTGTAGGTAGGTACGTATTTCAGAACACACGATGGTTTCAGCGGTTTCACGCGCCCGCCGCTCGCGCCTGTCTACTCAATAGTGACGTACCGACGCGACCGGTCCACGCGCGCGCTCACCAATGACTCCATCAAGCGCCACCAGAGTAAGACCACTAACGCCACGGCTCTCCAGCCGACCAGCAATCACATTGCTCTCACACGGCACTCCAGCCGACCAGCAAACGCATTACTCGCACGGACTCTACAGCCGATCAGTAATCGCGTTGCCCACACACGGCACCATAGCCGACCAGCAAACGCATTGCTCTCACGGACTCTCCAGCCGATCAGCAATCGCGTTGCCCTCACACGGCACTCCAGCCGTCCAGCAATCGCATTGTTCTCACGGACTCTCAAGCCGATCAACAATCGCGTTGCCTGCGCATCCATCACATGGATCGCCCGTGTGCATCACGCATGACTACACACTATGGTCTCTCCAGACCACGATCTCCGCCAGAGTTGAACGCGCACCGCGCACCCACGTTCAACAAACAAAAGACACCGATTTCTACCGGGCTACGACTACGTAACAACTACTGGTACGGTCGAACACAATAGGGCCTATAGAAACCCTTACTCGATTTTCCACCATAACTCCAACTTGCTCATCATCATTAAAATTCTTATCAACATCGACTGGTCCGTGACCCGCTGGCATCTTCTTAAGCATATCGTGTGCCTATTTTTAAACACGCTTAGAATTGAAAGATTTTTCAGTTGAAAATACTTATCTTGTACCTACAAGACAAAGTAGTAACGGTGGTAAAGTTCAAAACTAGCCACACTACAATTTTTTTTATGTACAATAAGTATATACGTCATGCTCTATCATGGAAAGGAAGAAAGAAAGATAAAAAAATATTTGTTGCAGAAACAAAATAAATTGATGTTGGAATCCGTGAGTTAATTACAGGGGTTATTTCAGGCATAATTCATTATTTCAAATCCTTTAGACAAATTCAATACAATCACTTTTTTTACTGAATAATCGGTGATTTATTATGTTTTTTTATAATTAAAAAAAAGTAAACTAAAATCTAACGATATGAAGCAAAAATATAATAATGTTTATAAGAAACATTTCAATTAAAGAACGAACCAATGAAAGAACTTATCATTTTAATTTAATTTAGAATGCTTGAGAAATAATTTCCAAACATTATGGATAAAGTTTTCTGTAAACACAAAGTCATGGTCACCCTATCGAAACAACAAAGGTTCTAAGCGATATCGTTCTACAGCTCCTGATATATAAACCTAGGGTTTTTTTTGTATTTTTACATGATTTGACAAATTCAAATCTATGTTTTACAAGAAACTTCAGACCTCTACGACGCTTTTTCAGCGAGATATCGGCGATAACGTATTTTTCACCGTTTCAATGGCGCGGCCATGGCGTTTTAGTCTTATAGCACCTAAAATATAAACCTAAGGTTTTTTTTTTGTATTTTACATGATTTGACAAATTCAAATCTATGTTTTACAAGAAACTCCAGACCTCTACGATGCTTTTTCAGCGAGATATCGGCGATAACGTGGTTTTCACCGTTTCAATGGCGCGGCCATGGGGTTTTAGTGTTACAGCTCCTAAAATATAAACCTAGGATTTTTTTCTATATTTTTACAAATTTTTTACATATTGAATCTGTTATTTACCTAAATGGCAGGTCTCTGCAACGCTTAGTTTTAAAGATCTCCGTGGCCGCGCGGTTCTCCGCGTTTCGATGGCGCGGCCACGTTCATACCCTTATAACTTTGTAACCATAACTTTGACAAATTTATGGTTTTGGGAATCAACTTTTACAAACTTTTACATAAACTTGGTACATTTTTTTAAAAAAAAAAACGTCGTGGCCGCGCGGTCGAAACGGACACTAGTATTGTGGCGCCATCTACAAGGCCACTTGAGAACTACTTAACATGACTTCGCGCAAGCAGAATATCGCGATTAAAATAGAATGCAGAAAACCTACAACTGAAAAGAGCTTGTGGCTAAAAAGTAAACGGCAGCACGGTTCGATATCTAAGGTTAAGCAGCGCTTGCCAAGTTTGGTCTGTGGATGGGTGACCATTCATTACGCCATTGGTTTAATTTTTAGATCTTTGACAGTCGTTCAAACGTCGTTTCAATCAGTGGACCACCAACCAGTCTTATCAAAAGCCGAAGTCGCTCCCTCGTTGCCTCGGGGTCCAATAGATTACTCGTTCAAATATTATGCACATATTCTAGTCTCTTATGTCTATATTGTAAGATATGTAAGTATTAATTAAGGCGTATTTATTGCAATTACAAGTTAAACGTGTGAACGTGTGGTGGTAGATTGTCTTTGAGCAGAAAATATAAAGATGGAAGATATTTTTTTTCAATTTTTGGCCATTGGGCCTGATTCAGTGGCTTGGAGGGACCTTATAATATACTTAGGCTGCTATTTGGTTTAGTGGTCACAAGCACGGCTAATGAGCATGAGGTCTAGGGTTTGAATCCCAAATTGGGCTAAGTTTGGATTTTTCATAACCAATTTGTCAGTAGCAGTTTAAAATAGACTCGCCCAATCCATAGCTGTGAAATAATGGGTAGATGCGAAGGGTAGATGGCATAATTATGTAAACTTATTAACGAAATATTTTGTTTATTACCTATTTATTTTTCTGCTCAGGCAATATCGTTAATGTTACTGCATGATAGTGAGTGTGTGTGCCAATGTTGCCAAGTAAGGAACAAAGAGTTTTAAAAGAGTAAATGCGAAATTAATTTATTATTAACATTAAAAGTTACATTTTGTCATCGAGTGAGTTTTATTTTTTTATAAAACAAAAATCGGACTTGTTTTAAGTTATTTAATCATGGATGTTTGAAATTGATTTAAATTATGGTGTAAATTAATTTATGATTGCTTAATTAAATGAATAAACCGTGCGAATGAAACTAAATATATGCTGTAAAAGTTCAACATAAATATAGCTAGAAAGCTCCATCGTTTTGGAAACGAAGCTTAGATTTCTAAGATATAACATTTTGTATGTACCTAATGTATTTATTTACGTCGTTGTGTAAATATTGTTTACTTATATATGACATCAAAGTGATAATTATAACAAATTATTCCAACCACTGTTTTGTTTTATTAATTCGCCTGTGAATATAGACGGCACCGGTTTCGCCGAGGCGATAGAAAGGGAATGACTTAGCGTTGACCAACATACTAGCTCAGCACCGTCCGTCCGTCCTATGACGATGACAGGCCGTGTCAACGGCGCGTTCGTGATCCACGCGCGCCTCGAAGAGATGTCAGCAACATTGCAGGGGCGCAAGGGCCGAGGCCTGTCGGGGCTGCGGGTTGTTTGAAAGAGATACCGCGGCCTCGGATACAAAGGGCTAACAAGGAACATGGGTAGTTTTTAGTCAGTGAGTCATTTGATGATTTCTCAGCCCTCAAAAGAAAAAATGGTTTGAACCACATTATCATCTTCATCATCTATCAGTACGGGAATCGCATTATCGATGCTGGCGCGTGCTATAGCAAAACAGAGCGGGAGTGCTCTGTTTTTCACTCTATCAATCATCGATAGAAAAGGATTTGAGCAAGGAAAGTTGATTGATATGACGATTCCGCGCCGATAGCTGATGTTGTTCAATGCTTAGACAAACCGGGAAGGCTGCTTCGAGGTGGAGAATAGGAATTATTACGCTTGACCCTCTCAAAACCGCCCCACTATTAAGGCAAATTAAAATGCCTTAGTTTGCCACACTGCAAACTAAGGCATTCTACTTAGCTTTACTTTTTAGTTCGGAAGATTCACAACTAAATACGATCTTAGTGGGGGGGGCAGTTCCCACACTCATCAAAACTCTTTTCTACTTTTCTCTCTTCTTATTTACAGCGCTGGAATTTGGAAGGGGAAGTTTTTGTTTAGCTCACGGCAGCCCCAGGAGATAGTGGAACATTATTGCCTAAAAAAAGCCAAATATGTCAAACCTAATGTCTCAGTGGTTATCTGTAGTATCTTCATTGCGCGGGTTCGATGCCCTAGTGGAGTCAACAACCTATCATGGCCTTATGCCATGAGGCTGGTCCGATATACTGCCAGTATCCGAGTTTGTTTATGCCCAAAGCAACCTTTCTTCCAGGAAACATCATCTGCAGCCAACTATCGTGTCCTCATGAATACAAATATGTCTTTGTCCGCGTCGTGCAAAATTATATTATAATAATAATAATAATAATCTTTATTATGAACATCTTACAAGGTTTCTTTGAGGTGAGACCCTGACCTCCAAACTAGTAAAATACTGTATCATGAAGGTCAGTTCCTTCCCTTCACAAACGTGTTATTAAATACGAGTACAGTAGGTCCATAATTTTAACGTAGGCTAACTTCTATCTTAGACTAGCAAACAAAAAAAAAATATATTACTAGATTTCAGTATAGCTAAAATCAGAAAATAAAGGTAAAAAATAAAAGAAAAAGGAATGTGTGTGTGTGTGTAGTTGTGTGTGTTTGTGTAGTTGTGTGTGTGTGTAGTTGTGTGTGTGTGTAGTTGAGTGTGTGTGTAGTTGTGCGTGTGTGTGTATCTATGTATATGTGTGTGGGTGATCTGAGCGTGATTGATTGTGAATTTCATACCGTTACAATAAAAAGAGATTCTATTTTTTCATAGTCCATGTCATTCAACCATGCAATAATTTTGCTTTTGACTTGATTATTACTGAATGATCTGATGTGTTGAATGGACTGTGTTATTTTATTGTATAACCGTGGAGCTTGGACGTTGTAAAATCTGCTAGCAAATTTTGTGTTGGCTCTAGGCACTGGACAATGCACTTTTCTTTTATTCAACTTGGGTAATATCGGAATGACCTGTTTGTGGTATCTACGTAAGACTTCATAAACATAAAGTTTACGAACGCTCATGACATTTATTTGTTATAGATCTATGGTGGGATAGCGGTAGGGAAATTTAAATGCGACTTTTAGCAATGATCTCTGTGCGCGCTCAAGAACAATCATAATTGTTTTACAAGCCCCACCCCAAGCACTGATGCAGTAGTTAATAATACTTTGACCAAGAGCAAGATATGTTTGTACCAGGAGATCTCTGCCAGCCACATCACGCAGGTTTTTAAACGCGAGTATAAGTTTCCTTGTCCTGGCCGCTACCGAATTTATGTGTGCACCCCAGTTCAGTTTGTCATCTATTATGACACCTAAATACTTAATGGCTTTTGATTTAGCTAAAATGGGACACGTGCAACTTGTATCGTTATCTAGATAAGGATTCCTGTTGCATGGGTATGTGTGACTCTTAATTGTAATTGTATCCTTTGGGGCGCCTGATTTGGTAATACTAAAACAAAGATATTTTGTTTTCTCCGCATTTAGGTTTAACAGGCTGTTTTCTAACCACCGCGTTACGATACGTAACCCTCTTTCAACAGTAGTCCTTATTGAGTGCCATGAAGTATCGTGAAACAGAATAACCGTATCATCTGCGAACATAACTAATTCAGCTTTATCAATTTTGATGTTGCAAAGCTCATTAATATAGAGTAAAAATAGGCTTGGTCCGAGTGTACTCCCCTGAGGAACGCCATATGCAATGTCAATGCTGTCGCTAACCTCCTCTCCAATCCTAATGCACTGTTGCCTTCCAGATAAATAGTTCTGAAACCACAGAAGTGGAATACCTCTGATACCTGCATTCTGAAGGCGTGAGATGAGAATAGGAATTGAAACGGTATCAAATGCCTTCTGTAGGTCCAAAAATACCCCCACGCATTTTTCTCCCTTGTCTAAATATGATGTAATGCTAGAGGTTAACCCATCCACAGCGTCAGTAGTCGAACGATTAGATCTAAATCCAAATTGGTTGTCGGACAAGATGTGATTTATTTCTAGGTATTTCGTTAATCTCTTATTGACTACTTTCTCTAATATCTTAGACAAAACCGAAAGAAGTGATATAGGTCTATAATTATTAGGTACATTACGTTCACCGGACTTGTAAATAGGTATCACTATAGCTTTTTTAAATTCATTGGGAAAACTTCCACTACTTAGGCTTAAATTGCAAAGATGACTAATAGGAGAGCTAACACGAAGGCATAGCTGTTTAATTACTGACGTGGAAATTTTATCCCAACCTGTGGCGCTGCTTGATTTAAGGTTCCTTATTATATCCATTATTTCTACGGGGTCAGTTGGAGCAAATGACATTGAATTTGGAGGCCCATTACATGTTAAAGCTTCATTCGCAAGCGTTTGGTCACTGATTTGGAGTCTACTTAAAGTAGCGTTAGCTAGATCCTTACCGATCGAGGTAAAATATTTGTTAATTTGCTTTAATGAGTCATCAGAATTTTCAGAAATTGTAAGGAGTTGTTTTGGACAATCGTTCTTTTTATTAAGATAGCATACTTGTTTGATAATATTCCAGGTTTCTTTGGTATTGCCTTTATGTTTTTGTAATTCGTGCTGATAATATTCTTTCTTTAACAGTTTTACTAATTCATTACATTTATTCCGATACGCAGTGTAATATATCCGTAATTGTTCATTATTTAATTGTTTTTTGATTTTTTTATGAAGATTATCTCTTTTATTAATAGAATTTAGTATCCCGGCCGTTATCCATGGTTTCAAAGGTCTTTTTTTTCGTGGTAAGTGGATCATTTTTGTGTTATTATTTATGGCGTTTTGTAAGCATGTTATTAAAGTTTCAGTTGCAAGATTAACGTCAACGGTATTAAAATAATCATCATTTAATGTTAATTTTAGTTCTTGGTCAATATTATCAAAATTGGTAACGGTTCTAAATGTTGGAACATTTGAAATTTGTTTCGTTATATGTGCCTTATCTATGTAAAGAAGTATAGGAGCGTGATCAGTAAGCTCTTCAAAAACTATTGACTGTATATCAGACGAGGTTTTAACCATAAAATGATCAATACAGGTCCGGATTCTTGTGGGAAGGTTAATAGCCTGTTTTAAGCCAAATGAAGCCATTAGATTAAGATACTGATGGGCGTGGGTATTTAAATTATCCGCAAGAATGTCCAAATTTATGTCACCTGTGAAAATGATGTTAGCGGTTGTACAGTTCTGTAGAATTACGTTTAAGGAATCAATATATTTTGTTGGATTGTGGAAACAAGGTGGCCTGTATGAACATATAAGTGTGTAGCTTTTGCAAATATCTACCACAAGACAATTTCCTTCATCCATGAATGGCTCATAATATGTGCAGTCGAGTTCATCTCTAACGTACACGATAATCCCGTCATTTTTATTAAAACTGTTTTTGGTACTAAATGCGCTGTAGTTTGTTATTGTAGGTATGATGCTGTTTTCGTCTATCCAACACTCTGTTAATACGAAAACATCTATTGTGATATCTATTTTCGAAACAAATATAAGAAATTTGTCCAGGTTGCAATTTACACTACGTATGTTAATTGTTATTACTGTTAGAGAGTTATTGCTCAAAGCATTATATTGTAACATATTCGAACAGTTTTCAGGATTTTCTAATTTAAAGCATTTAATTTCCATAGTTGAGTCTAAATCTGTCACTATATTATTGTTTATGTTATCGAATTTTTATCGAATAGTCTAAAAGGCACGCAACAAAGGATCATTCGGTTTTGTTCGTGCATGTTAAAGGCTATTGACATAGTATTAGTACTCTTAAAATTAAATTTAAAGAATTCGAAATATGTAAATATTATTATTTTTGATACTTTGTAAATATTTGTAATCTCTTTTGTGATGCTATCTATAAAATTATAATGTAGAATATCCAGGATTAGAACGGCATTGTGTGTGTAATTATTTTCATTGTGAAAGAATGTTGAAAATTGATTGTGTGTGTATGTGTGTGTGTTTGTAATTATTAATAAAGTATTGCAAAGAAGCACTAAGGCTAAATACAAGTAACTTAAATTATTAAAGAATGTGAAAATCTTGTTTTGATGTATCACTGGTGATAGTCATTTCGCACTCTTAAGGGAGGCCAAATGTTCTTCATTTTTTACCAAAATGTGTGACTTCCCTTCCATTTCTCGAAGAAAAACTCTCCCGTTTGCTGTCCAGCAGAACTTAAAGTTTTCGTTGGTGGCAAAATCTCTTGCCAGGAAAAAGAGTCGTCTTCCCTTAGCAGTGAGTCGTTCTGATAGGAAAATCGGCGAGCTGTTACGTTCCAGTCCCAGGTGAGTGGAGTTAAGTTGCTGCAGGGGGTTGTCTCTGTTATATTTCCGAGCCATGGTTAAAATGTTTTGTTTAATTAAGGTGTTAGATAATTCGACATAGAGAGTTCCGATGTATTTATCCTTCTTACTGGGTACCCGATACACGTCTCTAATATCTCCAGTCGCTAAATTTATTTTCAGGTAATCCGAAAGTTTTGAAACCATTTTGAAGAGATTCTCTTTCTTGCCATCGTTGGGCTTTGATACATTCCTTATTTCTATCATAGTTTTAAGAGAATTACGTTCAATTTCTTCACACTTATCTTTCATAAACACTAATTCGGTAATTAATGATTTACGCCCCTCTTCTAGGGATATAATTTTACTTTCCACGCTTTTAATTTGTTGAGAGACAAATTGAATGTTATTGTCGATCTCCATATTTTTCTCAGAGATCTTTGTTGACGATGATTTAAGCTCATAGATAAGTTTTTCAAGTGAATCCATCCGTGTCTTTTGTTCGGATGAGAATTTCCCAAATAGCTCCTTCATTTCCAGTCTAAACGCCGTCAGTTCATCGTGAGAGTCATTAGATAAGCGACGGCGTTTATCACGTTTAGTAATATGGTATTCATTAGGAGGTGTTGTCATCATCATCGATAGATCCGAGTCTGACGCGGCTCGACCTTGTTGAGGCGGTGATCTTGCGGCACACATTTGGACTTTGTGTTTTTACAGTACGTATGAGGTGTCAAGAAAATGAATTGCAGTACCTGTATGTCCCGTGAAGTGTGCACCAACTCACGCACAGCGGCGACGCGGCGGTCTGTCAACGGGCGACCAAGTGACGCAAGAGCACACTCATGCACAGTGAATGTCGAGCGGCACGCTCACACGGCAGCCAGGTACCAGGGCGGCAGATGTTGAAGGACAGTGTCGTATATCTCGAGGACACCGCGGCGCGGCGGCGTAGCGCGCCGTCTCACTCGCACGCAGGGGCGGGGCGATCACTCACGCGCAAGGCAAGCCGGCAAAGCGTCTGACTCATGCGCAGCGGCTTGACTTCACCGTACAATACGACGAGTAACCTCTTGTTACTTATGCACTCCTAATTTTTGTGTCGAATTAATGAAGGCAAAATATTAATATTTTTGGATTTAAAACAACTATAAACACGTCCACTTGCTGATAGATCCGAGGGGGGAAGGGGGAAATTATAGCAAACAAACAGCGATTAAATGCATGAATTCCGTCCTAATTCACAGCTTTGTTAATCTACCATCAATCAAGTCAAACGGTCGAGAGATATTGCAAGGATGCGCGTTACATAACGTGTGTGTTTCCTTTAGTCATACCTCTCAGCTTCACATGTACTATTAACCCATATTTATTTGACCTACTTACCAGCGTTTGTCCGTTATGACGATTTGAAGTCACAATTACTGACAATAAGCTATGACCGTTAGTTGGCAAACAAAAAATATACGACTAACCGTTTACTTTGCTAATAACTAAAACTCGTATATTCATTATTTGTGGAGTGTGGGGTGTCGACAAACAAGTTTAGTCAATAGATAAGGTGCAATCGCAAAATAATAATAATAGAACCCTCACCCTATTTATAGGGTTTGCAAGATAGACCCATAAACAGGGCGTTGACCTTTGACCTGGCAGTTGACCCCAGGATCTTGAATATATATGGCACAAAAAAATTCACACTATAATATAGTGTGAATTTTTTTGTGCCATATATATTATTATATATTATATATATATTATTATTATTATTATATTATTATTATTCTAATTGGAAAGTAAGAATTATTTAAAATAGTAAAATGTGTAGTTTAAAAATAATAAAATTAGATTTTGCACAGTTGAATTTGAATGTAGAAGGAAAAATTTAATAAAAGGTTATAGGAAGAAAGCAAACAAAATACTTTAATTGCACTAAAGAATTATAATTGTCAGTGATCTCATTTTACAGACAACTCCAGCTGAGATTCTGAGCTGACGAGCCCAACCAACTGGTAATCTCTAAGTCACACCTTTGGGAACATAAACTGGCTAACATTGTCAATAAAAATAGTATTTAGTAAGAGTTAGTGGAGCTATACATAATGAAATACAGAAGCAATTCTACCTGACACAAGTTGAGCGAGCAGATTGAATCTTAATAACTATCATATAGGTTTTATAATATAAATTTTGATATTATGCTCAGGTAATCTATCACAGTCATAATACACCTACAATTTACTATCTACACATAGCCGAGTTTAGTCAAAATATGGGAGTTATACAAAGCCATAACCAAGTAGAATTCACTTTAGAAAGGAAACGGCACTCGTCAGCACAAAATATCATTACAATCATGCATTCAAACATTCAATTCACAACACAAAATACAACGCAAAATCAAAAATATGTTCTTTAATGACAAACAACACAAGTCCACTATGAGTCTCTGTGCTTATTGTAAAATTCATCTACATATTTCTTATAAGCCGGTTGATTCGGCCACAGGTACGAAGCTTGTTGATTTAGGGGACTGTGCGTGTTCGGCTCAGCTAATAGGCTCTGGATGGACAGTAACACAGTGCGAACATCGTACAGTGCTGTCCACTTATCTTTCAAAATATCTAAACATATTAAACCACAGGTATCTACATTAGGATGAAAGCACGGAGTGATGAATTTCACCATAGGCGGGGCATATGGGTACGAGTTTGGGAACTCTAATGACAGTTTGTACTTGTGGCCTGCATACACTGTTTCTAGAGGGCCATTGATTGTGCCAATCCATTTGAAAAGGTTCTCACTCTCTGGGAAGGCAGATATACCTTTGTCAGCACAACGCATCAACTCCATTAGTTCTTTTTGCAGCCTGCCAACAAAGAGAAACATGAATTAGGTACTGCAGTACTGACAGTTGTGATGAAATCTGAACATATTCTTCTATTGAACCAGTTTGGATTCCAACCGTTTTCTATGTCGTCATTGATGCTTTATACAAAGACGAGTTCTTGGAATTTATTCATGACATATGTGGAGGTTAAAACGAAGTCAGAAGGTTCTTTTTCGTGGCGATACACGTCACTGACCACAGCATACAATATTGCTAAGTCAACGTCATTATCATTCCAGAAGTGAAACCGTTAGACCTCCCATGAGTAATAGCGATTTGATTTCTAACCTAATGCTTGTAAAAGCGTATTAATTCATCTTATTCATCAAAACATGAAAGATAAAGGAGGTACACGAATTTATAAAGCAATTACAATGTCGTTTTACTTACCGTTTGCTCACAGCATGATTATCTTTTAGTTTTATCGTATCTTCATTTTGTTTAGCTGGATTTGACGACGATGCGTAATGTGGATTAATATTTTGAGCCATAATATTAGAAGCGAACAAAATCTGATGCCTCCAATTCTACTGAATTTCTGTTAAACGAAGACAACTTCCTGTTTAATTTGAAAAAGCTCAATTTTTATTGGATATTTTACAGACATCTGACAGCGATATGTAATGGCGGCAATCAAGTTCAATCAACGTTGTAATCAGCGCCATCTACACTGTTAGTTATCGACATATAACCGACTTCATTCACTCAAAAGTCTATGGTCGATTTCTCAGAATTTCTTTTTGCATGCGAAATAATATTAATTATGATTATTTGCTTATGCTCGCTCGCCCACTGTTAAATGAGACTTTAAACATAGCTACTGAAATGAGGTAGTTCTATTAGTGTAGGTACATACACCTTTGCTCTGCCTTACCCTTCGAGGATTACAGGCATAATGTGATGCAACATACCTACTTATTTTATGCTTATTTTGAGAAAGTTATAGAATAAAACCCTCGAATAAGACTTTCCTAACGTAAGCCACAGCTAATATAGGTCGCGCCATGTAAAAAGAACGCTGACACTGACAGTTATGTCAAACATGACTATTTTTTTCAACTTTCAGCTTATTCCAAAGTACTAAGGAGCTAGTGTTTGAATTAGGATTCTAACAATAATACAATTACACTTAACACAGTCACAGTAGCCTAGTACTTCAGAACGCGACTGTATAACGTGCGCAACAGTATCCCCTCCACTGCGCTCAGCGCTCTTTTTACGTGGCGCGAGTTATAGCATATATAATTTGTACCTACTCTTATTACACACTCCTAGGCAAAATGTATTTCTGCGTTGACTCCTCTGAGAGCCCCAAACAAACTCCCAAGTTCTATAGTTGATCCAATCAATTAACGAGATCCTCTTTGTAGGTATGTGAGCTCAGCTCAGAGACTCTGAACCAGAGAATAAATACGAATTGAATTCAAGTTGCCCGAGCTCCATGACCTAGGTACTAATAATCAATAGCAAAATAAATATCAGTGCCCTAAGTAAACATATTATAACATCACGACTGTAATCTCCGAAGGGTTTAGCAGAGATGTACCTTATGGTACACCCACATTTCGATACTACGACACATATAATAGAAGGTACGTGAGCCTATTGACATCAACTGGGAACCAATCCATATCAGTGGTATTCAATATAATGTAATTTAAAATGATCTCATAGCTTTCTAAGTCAAAATACTCCAAATAACTAATACGATTGCCTGCTTTGTTAGGTTGACTTTCACTTTCTTTATTCATTTGAGCGTGAAATTGAAAATTAGTGACGGGATTATTCAATAGAAAAGGAAAAGTTTACTTTTGGAGACTTAAACAGTCTATTTAAGATGTTGATATCAATAATTACGCTTAGTTTATATTAAGGTTTTGTGAGGAAATAATAGCGTTCCGTTGTTTACTGAGAAAAATGGCTTTTAAAGTAAGTAAATCAGTATGGTTTTATTATTATTTTTTTATGTCGTGGTTAAACACAAAAGAATGCGCGTTTTCATTTTCGGTTGAACTTTTTTTTGAGTGAAGTGGCCTATGCTAACTTTTTATTTCAAAAAGTATGTAACATCAATAATCTTTTTGTTTTTAGTACACACGGCTACACATCAAGCTATACAAAACCAGTATAATCTGATCGTTCATTGTGCGAAAAGATCTAGTAAAGTGAGGCCAAGATTAACTGGTTTTGTATAGCTTGATGTGTAGCCGTGTGTACGTGAAGAGCACGAACCACAAACAATGTTCCGTTTATTTCATTCAGGCATTCATTCACTCAAATGTCTGTCATACTGTCATACACTTGTCATACATATACATAGCTGTCACTTCACTCTTTCACATTGTTGTCGTAATTTCCTAAATATTTGGAACTTGCGTTTGTGGTGTTTCTTCTAAAAAGAGTGGTTAAATTGGTGAATTGGTGATCCTTTTGTTTCTCAAAACGTTACACTTAAAAATTCAAAATGCCTTGTTTAGTAATCTTCGAAAACAACTACATAACGGATTTGGAGTGTACAGATGTGTCATCGTTGAAACGCGATATTTCACAAAAACATGGTGTTCCGATGGAAGATCTATTTGCTACGTTGAACGGGAGGTCTGTGTCTGACAGTTACGACATCACAGCGGATAACAATGTCGTTAGATTGGCCAGTAAGCTCGTCGGAGGGAAAGGCGGATTCGGATCTATGTTACGTGCTATTGGAGCGCAAATAGAAAAAACAACGAACCGTGAAGCTTGCAGAGACCTCTCCGGCCGTCGATTACGTGACATCAATGAAGAAAAAAGGCTCAGGAAGTGGTTGGAAGGGCAAGAAGACAGGGATAAGGAGGCAGCTGAGCGGAAACAGAAGAAACTTGAGAGACTTGTTGCAGAGCCAAAGATCGAAGTGAAGTTGAATCTTGCTTATGAGAAAGAGCGTAAGGATCTACCTGAACGAGTGAACTCTGCTGTAGAGGCTGGCTGGGAGGCTGCTGGCTCATCAAACAATTTGAAACGCAAGTCGGACAATGAGAAGGCCAAACCGAAGAAAGCCAAGCTTTGGTTTGATGCCGAGTTATCAGACTGCTCATCGTTGAGTGGAGATGAAGAAGAGGAACCGAAGACAGCAAGTCCTGGACAGCAAATCTCTACTGACAGTGGAAACGAGTCTGACAAGGCTTCCGCAAGCAGTAAATAAGACTATGCTGCTGTTCTTAAATATGGACTTGTGAATTATCTTAAGTGTTGTAACCACAAATTGTAATATTTTAGTATAATAATATTCTAGCAGGTTGAATTTATGACAATCTGATATATTTTTAAAGTACAGTTTTTCAAATGGCTAAGTAACACACCATTTAAAAGTTATGCAGGTGAATAATATAAACAAATGCAATTTTATTTTTTGGTACATTTTTGGCTTGAAAATAAACCATTACCATAAACACCATTCCTTAAGTTTTAAGTAACTATTATGTATGTAGAATTCAATACAGCATAGCTATTTACAACCACTCGCTTGTCGGTTGTATCAAATGTTTTGATCATACTAGCGAAAATCACTAATTACAAAACCAAAGCCAAGTAATAGATTTGATTGTGATTTGAGATGAAGATAAATCAATCCTGCCGATAGCTATTTGCTATCAGAAGTGAACGCCCTTTTGTACTATGCCATAAGTACTTCGGTATACTGGTATTCTGCTGCATCTGCTTATATTGAAAGCCGACCCTAACATGGTTGGAAAAGGCTAAGCAGGTGATGCAGTATCAATGTTAGCTTGTCTATGTGTTGTAAATTATGACTGTGCACTTTCAATGTAGATTTTAATGATTAATTGTAAAACTGTTATTGATAACTTGTGTTTAATTAAGGTATTCTACATTGTTATGTAATTAGAGTAAATATATTTTTAGGTAACATAAACTGTGTTTTATCTTTGAAGTCTTGTGACATCTACCAACCCTCATTGGGCATATTATAGCCCATTCCCACTCATAGAGAGGAGGCCCGTGTCCCAGCAGTGGGAACATTATAGGCTGATGTTGACTTGTTGAATATTAATAAAAATCCTCTGTGGTGGCGTGCGTTTATGACCAGATGTATGAATGTGGATGAGGCAAAATGAGTATGTAAGGATCGTAGCAGATGGCGTTCTGTGGTTTCTGCCTACCCCCACGGGAAAAGGTCATGACTATCTACAGATCAAATCATCTTGCATTCAGTGATTCCACTAAAAGTTAGTAGATGTCACTATAAAAATGCTGGTTCAAACGTACAGATGGCGCTGGTAGAAACATGCGCATACGTCTGGGTCGTCGAAATATTCATCTCATTCATCAACAGCCCGAATTCACCCACTGGGCCACTGCTGGGTATCAATAAATCTCTGCTTGTATCAATCGCAACGTGTCTGTGTGAGTGGTGTGAACTTAGTCCGGGATTTACCCGCGCTGGCAACAATGTCGCCTGTCACAGACGGTTGTAAAATGCCCACTATAGTAGGGGTTCTAAAATCATACCTACTTACCTTGTCCACTTTAGCAGATCATAAATAATTATAATATGAATTGCGTTAAAAATCGTAAAATGGACCTTTCATAACGGTAACTGCGTCTGTGAACATTTTACGAATTTTAACACAATTTATCATCATCATCATCAGCCTATATTGTTCCCACTGCAGGGACTCAGGCCTCCTCTCTAGGAGAGGGATGGGCTATAATTTACCACGCGGGCCCAGTGCGGATTGGTAGATGTCACATAATTATCTTCGATTTTTTTGGTTCTAAGATATGCCGGTTTCCTCACGATGTTTTCCTTCACCGTTTTGAGAGCAGTGGTGATGAAATGAACCGGATGTACCTACCTACTACCGGATGACCATGATTTCTCTTGCCAGTCCTTATGGACTCCACTTGGTCACTGCTTTACTCCACTTGGCATCACCGCACCTTGCTATCTCGAGTTATTAGTATTAGTATTATTAAAAAGTTTCACATGTATAGCCAGGCATATAGTTCGGTCGGTTGGGTCAAACTGTCGGATACTCCGGGGAACGTAGAAGGCGTATTAGCTCCCAGTGCTCCCACGATCCCCGTTGCAAGTGTGGGAAGGGAACACCGGAGTGATTTTTAGCCAGTTAGAGTCTAACAGCCCTTCCGCTTACCCCAGGGCGGAAAACAACCATGAGAATTTTCTAAAAAATTGCTGTGTCATTTACACAACTAGGTATATCATTGTCTCTAATAAATATTCCTAATCAAAGTTAATTAAAATTTGCAGCGAAACGTTTGGATCGTGATACTACTGCTGTCCCTGCTGGCGCTAGCAGCTGCAAGACCCCAGGAGTTCGATGATGATGAGGACAGCCACGAGAGAGCTGATGATAGGAAAGGTAATTTATGAAAAAAAGCAGTTTTATACAGGTTTTTCCTCCGATGGCAACTATGTCTGTAGGTATACCAGCAGTCCGATGAAATGGATGTGAACTGGTGACCCAGAAAAGATTTGGGCTCTGGTGGTGTCTAATCTCCGGCTTTCTGAATAAGCACAAACGCTCAGTTTACCCTTTTGGTTGCAGTGCGTCATCATTCTACCTAGCTAAAGCTAGTTTAGTTACTTTCATAGTTTTAACAGCTCTATAAATTACTATATTTCGAGATGTCGTATTAAGTAGATACCGAAGAGAGACAGATTCCTGAAGCCCGAAATGCATAGGTACTTTTAATTTTTTGCGATAGCTAATTTGTGTCTAGAACTTGTGAAGTCTGATAGTAAAGCTGCTGCCACATATCCATAAAAAGTAGATAAATAAATATCACGTCGCTTAATTAAGCATACAGTTTTTAATCGAGTTATGATAATGTATCCTAAAAAACTACACCTTATTTATTTGTTTGGACGCGAATTATTCTTCAAAGGGATCAGCAGGCCCGTGTAATATAATTGGGAATCAAACGAGCTTACCTGTTAAGCGAAGTCTTGATTCAAATTTTATGAGTGGTGATCTGAAAAATAATTATTATTGACATAGGTAGTTATTCCCTTTACGACGTACTACACCGCGATTTTTAGATTACAGAAAATGAATATTTTTTAAGAAATGCAACATTTGCATCTTACTTTCCCGTCTTGTCACATGAAATGAAACGTCACTTATTTTAGAAATCTTAGCATTAGGAACCTCAGAGGCTCAGACCAACAAAAAAAAGGACTAAACTTTTTTTCTTGGTCTGAGTTAGGAACAAACTCTGTTTCCTATACAGAGTAGTTCCAAATGCCTACATTCACTTTGTTTTCCTGAAAGTTTAACATTGAATTAGGCAGACTAATTATTGCAGCTTTGGGTTTGGTAGTGGTGGGTGGGTAATAATTATTTTTCAAATTACCACTCATAAAATTAGAATCAAGACTTCGCTTAACAGGTAAGCTCGTTTGATTCCCAATTTTATTTCGTGGTGATCTTCAAATAATTATTATTGACATTGACAGGTAGATGTTTAGAGTTTGCTGCAATAATTAATTAAGTAATTAAAATACATTTTTTTTTTTTTTTTTTTTTTTTTTTTTTTTATTGAAAAAAGACGAAATACATAATTACACTTATCACAATATTGTTACAAGTAAAAAACAAATCAAAATAAACCCTAACGTCTAAACTAGGCCGGGCCTGTATCTTAGACGTTAGTCGCTTCCAATGTTTAATAATCAGAGATCATCCTGAGTATAGTGTGATTAAACATTACAGGGCAAATTAGTAATATAATTAAATAAGTTATGTGCTCAGTAAACAATGTGGGTAGATAAGATATTTGCTATTGAGTATTCTTAAGATCTATGTATGAACGTTTACTACTTTTGTCTTCGAAGTACCCTGCACCCAACTTTTGTTACAAAAACAACAAAGAGTATGGACTTAGGCAATTTTAGAAAAATTGAGGAATGAGGTTATACTTTGTTTTGTGTGTTTTTATTGTGAGTGATTTAAATGAAGTACCTAAATGCAAATGTTATTGAATTGAATGTTGTGTATTTATGTTTGTGACTGTATGAATGTATTATTTCTATTGATGATTGATTGATTTTCTTTAATTTTATACGAGAACGTTGTGGTTTAAAGGAAGATATAGTGACAGAAATTGGGTAGGATAGTCTGGCGGGTTTTAAGAATTATTTTAAAATTGTGAATAGGTTTTCTACGCTTTCATAGCTTTGTGATTTCAGCCAGGATATTAGGGCCTTCTTGCATGAGTGTTGATTTAAAGGGTACATTTTTATAATTTTATTTAATTTGTTATACAGCATTGGTCCAAGATAACATTGAAATTTTTCGATAAAAGCTGTTTTATATGGAACCGTAGCACACACCCTATCATTGCGCCTTGAAGTCATTGTTGGTTTACCAACAAATTTCAGTTTTTGATGTTGTTGTATTACAGTTTCTTTAACGAATAGCTGTCTAATAGCCAAAACATCACACTCAGCGTACAGATCGACTGTAGGATACCTGAAAGGCTTAAAATGCATAACTTTAAGTAAAGCTCGCTGTGCTCGCTCAAGTTTAATAAGATGGGTTTTTCGCGCTCCACCCCATGATGTAATGCAGTAGGCTAGGATTGATTGTGCGAGGGCAAAATAAACAGTTTTAAGGAGACTAGTATCAGCCACGTGCCTTAGTTTTTTAAATACATAAATCAACTTTCTTGTTCTCCCTGCTAGAAGATCAATATATGGACACCACGTGAATTTTTCATCAAGGAGAATTCCAAGATATTTAATTGTTTTAACCCTATCCAGATAGCCACAGTCGCATGTGTGTTGATGGGTCGAACTTTGGCAAGAGTGAAGTTGAATTTTTAAATTTTGTGTCGTTTTTAGTGATTGTTCCGTATTAGCGAAAGTTATGAATTTAGTTTTTGATATATTAAGCGTAAGTAAATTTTGGCTGAGCCATTTGGCTGTTTTATGAAGACCTATTTCAGCGTAATGTCTTGGGTGAATTTCCCAAATGACTTATTTTTTTGTCTTCGGTGAAATTAGTATTTGAAAAAAGGAATATTGTTCTGAATTATTTTTTTTAGTATTCAATAGATAGTTATTGCGTTGTGGCAAAAATATAATTTACCTAGGACTATTACAAAGGTAGAAAATATATACATAAACCTCTATTTTTTTCAAATCGGTGCTGTCCCTCTACTTTTTTTTACAAACAAAAAGCTTATATACACTAATAAAAATAAGTAAGTTAAGGATATAACTTATTCTATTTCATAGAATATTAGTTATATTATTAATATATAACATATTTTATTACATAATTAACAATTATTATTACTGAGAGGCACAAACGTACTTGTCCTGCGAAATGTTCTCATATCGCTGGACAAAAGTAATTTAAACCTAACTTTACATCGACGAGTCCGACAGCGTCCCCACCCCAATTTTATTTCTCTCGTTAGTGTGTGCTAGTGCGCAGTCAAGACGGACGTGTGTCAAATCACTGCATATTCCCGCCAATAACGTAAGTACGCCATTTCAGTTGCTCCCGGACAATTATTTTATATTATCGGTGGTTGCATTTTTCTAGTGTAATGAGTAGTTTCATTATTGTTGTTTGGTTCTAACAGAGGTAGTAAGTGAATTAGCTTCATTGACGGTTATTGAATTTATCCTAGATATTATGCATTTTTTCTAATTTTCTAAAAATTGTGTTATTTCTCACGTCGCTGTTCTCATATCGCTGTAATCGGTGGTCTTTATTACCACCGATGTGATAATTTACACCGAAATGATGAGAAAAAATCAATCGGTGTCTTATATCTAATATCGGTGTTTTGATTCATGATCAACGCACAGTTTTGTCACATCGGTGGATTGCTTTATCATATCGGTAGATATTTTATCATCTCGGTGAGTCGTTTTATCATATCGGTAGATCCCGTGTCATTTCGTTAAGTATGTAAGGTACCTACTAACTATTTCCTGTTTGATGTTCAAAGGTGGATAGATTATCATATCGCTGGATATGTACATCATTTCGGTGGATAAACTTATCATATCGGTGTACAGAAAAATAATCGGTGCCGGTTTATCATATCGGTGGAAACCAGAATTCAAACTGAATTTTCTTTTTAGTCTTAAATGTTACGTTGATGATATTAAATTTGGAGATATTTGATATCCTAAAAATTACATAAAACCTGAAAAATATAAAAAAATAACATAAATGAAAAAGTTCACCGATATGATAAAAAAAATGGCATTTGTTGAAATTCACCCTCTTACTTCATCCCATGTACTACCATAAAATATTAACGCCGTGTCATCAGCGAATGTAAATATTTTACAGTTTTGAATCGTTAAGCTACATAAACAATTAATATAAATTAGAAAAAGGGTTGGGCCAAGAACGCTTCCTTGTGGGACACCAAATGATACTTGCGCGTCAGGACTATAAAGACCATCTATTGTAACTCTTTGCGATCTATTATTTAAATAATCTTTAAACAAATCTAGTACCTTACCCCTAATACCAATTCTTTCCATTTTGTTGATTAGTATGGGAACAGAGACAGTGTCAAATGCCTTAGCCAGGTCTAAGAATACTCCTATGCATTTCTTTTTGGCATCAATTTTAGTAGCTACGAAGTTAGTAAGTTCTGTGACTGCCTGTGCTGTAGATCTGCCAGCTCTGAAACCAAACTGATTTTGGGCTAAAATTTGTTGTTTTTCGAGATACAACAGTAGTCTCTTATTAATAATTTTTTCCAAGATCTTAGAGAGCACTGGCAACACTGAAATAGGGCGGTAATTACTGACACTGTCTCTGCTTCCAGCCTTGTGAATAGGATGGACAACGGATATTTTAAATACATTAGGAAAGACACCAGTCTGTATTGAAAGGTTTGCAATACGAGTTAAAAGTGGTACAATAATAGTCCTAGTCATTTTTATTATTTTTGTGGAAATGCCATCCCAACCCATTGCGCTATCGGTTTTTAAATTAATAATTAATGACTCAACTTCTTCCTCAGTTGCCTCCAACATGACCATAGAATTTACCGGCGGAATAGAGGACTCTTCAATTTCTTCAGAACACGGGATAATCATTGAAGCTAATTGTTTCGCTATATTAGTAAAATAAAGGTTAATTTCTTGTAAAGCTAATTCTGGGGTATTTTTTGTTTTTAACAGATCTAATGGTGGTGGTTTTTTAGTGTTTCTGTTGGTAATGTTGTTGATCATTTTCCATGTCATTTTAGGGTTTTTTGCATTTTTGTTAAGTTCATTTGCAAGAAAATTCTGTTTGAGACGTTTTAGCAAGTTATTACAATAGTTTTTATATCTACTATACGTTGTAGCGAGAATTACGTTATTAGGTTCAATTTTAGATCTTAGGTGCATGCGGTCACGGTTTCTAATGCAACGAACCAAACCTGGTGTGATCCATGGTTTAATGCAGCGTAATCTTCTAGGTGTTAGTAGTTTTAGAGTGTTTTTATTAATGGATGTGTGAAGAATGTTAAGTAACTGTTCTGAAGACCAATGCGCATTTTGTGATTCCATTAAATCACTGAAATTTACTAAATTTAAGTCTGCAAGAATTGCCTCATAGTTAACTTTATTAATGGTCATTTGTTTTAATGGTTTAATTGGACTATCTAGTGCTACACAGGAAAGTACCGGAGAGTGATCAGTCAGGAGGGATTGAAGAATAAGTGTAGTTGTGGAGAATTTTGTCTTGACCATAGCGTGATCTATGCAATTATTTTCTCTTGTTGGGTATAAATGGCCAGGCAAGAACCCATGGCTGGCTAGCAAATTGAGGTAATCCGTCGAATTACGATCTTCGTTATTAGGTTTCACATCTATGTTTAAATCACCCGTAATGATTATATTTTTGTGATTTCTGTAGGTGTTTAGAAGGCTATCCAAAGACGTTATAAAGTTATCTATATTTGAATATGATGGTGACCTGTAGATACCTATAACGACAATGTCCGAGTCAATCTGTATAACTAGACAGGTAGCATCAGTTATGGGTATTTCTGCAACTGAACAGTTTAGACCTTCTCTTGTGTATGCTACAATACCATCGTTTTGATTACGATTATTTTTTGTGTAGTGGGTCTCGTAGTTTGTTAAGCATGGCATGCTTGCTGCTTTTGAATTCCACGATTCTGTCAGAATAAGTATTTCACATGATATTTGTAGCCTAGATAAAAGGACTTCAAATTGGCAAAAGTTTTTTGTGATACTTCTAATATTTTGGGTTAAAATTTTTAAATGGTTTTTAGTTGTGAGATTGGATGGCAAGAAAGATGTACATGATTCTGGATCACATAAAAATGATGGGCCAGCAGATAAATTGTCAATATTAAGTACTAAATTATTATTAATTGTGGAATCGAATTTTGTTTTAAAATTTCTGGTGACTTGATCGGAAAATGCATTATTCTAATAATCATATGACTTGGCATTATTTTTAATATGGTAAGTAACTGCGTCCATACTATAGAAGGGTTTAAAATTATATATTTAGCAGGTGTAATACACCACACAACCTGATGAGCAACATAAAAACAGAAAAGTAAGTCGTTTTTTGAGCAACAAATTAAGCAAAAATAAAAAGATACAAGAAAAAATAAATAAAAAACTAAGCAAATTAGTAAGGTAAAAACTAAAAGTAAGATACGATAAACCAAAAATAACCATAAACACAAAACTGACCCTAGTCAAATGTGGTTTCGCAGAGTAGCTAGTTGAAATTCGTCTTTAACTTCAATACGAGGAGCTTCGATGTCTTTGCGGAGATAAATTTTGCCGTTAGCAGTCCAACAGAATTTGTACTCCTTGGTCTTCGCTACGTCTCTTGCGACGAAAAATAGGCGACGACCTTTACTTGTTAACGCTTCGGATATGTAAATTGGAGCTTGCTGTCCAGCGAATCCAATATCAGCCGAGTTGAGGCGTCTGTTAGGATGATGTTTATTGTAGGATTTGATTCCTTGGATGATATTTTGCTTGACTATAACAGAAGTAAATTCAGCAACAATTGTACCTTTTCCGGACTTCGAGTTAACTCGGAAAACGTCTCTTATGGCAGCTTCCTGTACATTTACATCAAGTAGCTTGCAAGTGTTTTGGACAATTTTTGATAGATCTGTTTTTGATTCCTTTCCAGATGAAGTTGGGATATTTCTCAATTCAATAGATGATGACTTTGAAGTTCTTTGGATATCTTCAAGTGCTGATTCAAGCGTAGCTATCTTTAACAAGTGTTGCTTGCGTTCACCTTCCAAGTTTTCAACATTTTTCCGCATCTCTTCATACTGGTTATTCATGAAGAGTAAACTTTTTTCAATTTCATCATTTGAGTGTTTTATATCAGTGTTTTGCTTCTTTATTTCCGCGAGCTCTGCAACAAGTTTATTCAATAGGGTGTTTTGGGTGTCTTTCCATTCGTCAAGCATGATTTTGACCTCTTCTTTGAAAGAAGCAAGTTGTTCTTCGCTTGATAGTCTCTGTCTTTTATTGCGTTGGGATATAAAAGATGGTGTAGAAATCCCAGTAGCAATATTTGAGACATCAGAATCAGATAAGGCATGTTGCACGCCACTTCCCGTAGGTGTCTTGACCACTTTGGACATAACTTCAGTTTTTTGCCCAGGTTCAGATTTACTGTGGTCGCAGAGCCTATGTACGACGAAGCTTTTTGTCTTGCTCGAACAGTGATAACGTTTCGCACACTACCGCTTCACTTTACTGCGCGCCTAGTACTTTCGCTTGAATAAAGTTTAATATTTATTTGTTTAATAGTGATATTTAAATGAAATTTGGAAGTTAAGCACACACGTCTATACTCTAATGAAGTCGGACGAGGAAGCCCGCAAATACAAATAATTCTGGATGACTCTTTGTGATCATTACCCAAGTAACAAAAGGTACTATAAAAGTCCTAAAAATGTATTAGCTTACTCATTAGTGTTCAAGCTTTGTATTATACTAGCTGATGCCCGCGGCTTCACCCGCGTGGATGTCGTTCAAATTATATACTAAAACCTTCCTCTTGAATCAAAAGAAAAAAAAAAATTTGACAATGTAAGTAAAAATGTTAATGTATAGGTAAATAGAATTCATCTTAAGTCCCATGTAACAGGTGCGAGCCTATTTTCATTAGCTGAGCACAAATTCAGGCTCTGTGGCTGCTACTGAGAAATTCCTGATGGAAAAAACCCCAATAGAACTTTGCATGATCCTGGAATAGAACTCATTCTCAGCGGCGCTTGCAACCCATAGCTCAATGAGGCAGAAGACCAACAACTGGGCAAATAAAATGTCAGTATTATAACAGTTTTCACTAACAGAGTAATAAAATAGTAGCAAACTTTGTCTAACGATAATAGTGAGAGTCTGTTTTTAAATTCATTGAGGCTTATACTCTCTTTAGTTTGTGTAGATAATATTTTAGTGTACAATCTGGGTAATTGCAAAATTTACACTTTTGTGTGTAAATTTTGCAATTACCCAGATTGTACACTAAAATATCGTGCCCTTAAAGCGAAAACCAACTGGTAGGTACACTCACTCTGCTATGGTGTTTGTTGACAAAAATACGTTTAATGAAACACGAAAACTCATTAATTATTCATTTAGTCAAATGATTAAGTTCAGCGAATAATTCTTAATTAACGACTGCCATCAAGCTATAACAAAATATGAATTTATTTGAAAACACGAGCTTTGAAGAAAAGGCCTGATTCGCCAGCACTGGGTTATTTTATAACGGGTGTCTAGATTGGTTTAAGCAGCAATTTGGTAATATCATCTTGGAAAGCCAAACTGCCCGTAGAATTAGCTAAAGTTACAATAGTACTTATAACAAGACATAATTATTATGTTGTTTGTTAAGGTTGTAGTAATAATACATGTCTTTGAATCTGAGTCACTTCTAGAATTACAAGAAGAGATGATGATGATGATGCGATTCCACAAATCACAAGATTGCTGAAAACTCACTGTATTTATTAAATCATTCCTGAAAATAGATCTAAATGTATAAACAATACACATTGGTTACCTTCTTACTTACTCAACACTTCAACAGTCAACACAATTATCTATATACATTTATTAAAACAATAAAAAAACTGTGTCTGTACATTGATTTTATTTAAAAAAAAACTAGCTGAACCCGCGCATGCGTTGCAATGCGTTTTTCCTACCCTACCTACTACCCTACCTACTACCCTACCTACTACCCTACCTACTACCCTACCTACTACCCTACCTACTACCCTACCTACTACCCTACCTACTACCCTACCTACTACCCTACCTACTACCCTACCTACCCTACCTACTACCCTACCTACTACCCTACCTACTACCCTACCTACTACCCTACCTACTACCCTACCACCTACTACCCTACCTACTACCCTACCTACTACCCTACCTATTACCCTACCTATTACCCTACCTACTACCCTACCTACTACCCTACCTACTACCCTACCTACTACCCTACCAATTAACAATTTAAGTGTCCGGAGAGGCGTACGATGTATTATAATTAAGATTAAAACCCAGCAAACAAATTATTTAATAAGCAAAATCGCGGACCACCAAGTCTGCGGCAAAATACTAATTCTAAAAAAAAAAAAAAATATAACATGGAAAATATCTCAATATCTACTACAATGGTACGGACCCCGACTTGCACTTGGCCAGTTTTTTTTTAAAGATTTTGCAACAACTATTTGATCATCAAACAAACAAGTGACGGAAGACTGGAATTTAAACTCTTTTTTTATTTATTTCGCAGACGACCCAGCCCGCGTGCAAATAAAGGTGTACAGAGGACCTACGAAACATGATGGATACGCTCCTTGGGGCTTCTGGGTCAAACAACCTTCAGACGAAGAATAAATAACTTAGTTTTGTGTTAAAAATTAGAATAAAATTAGATTTAGGTATTAAGTTTAGTTAGTTATTGATAGGTTAGATGACGTTAGGTTTTTCCATTAAATGCATGTCGCTTGGCCCTCTACTGGAGAGCAGTGTTGCCTAGTGGTATAAGCCCAGACTTACCAATTGTGGGTCGTATGTTAAACCCCAGAAGTGCGCGTTACACTGTGTAAATTATTTCATAACCACTGCTTTCAAAACAGTGAGGGTAAACGTGAGGAAACCGGCATGTCCTATAACTACCAATACGAAGATTTGTCCGGACTGGGCAACCACCACCTGCGTGGTAGATCATGGCCTGTGTCCCAGCTGTGGGAACGTTATAGTAGAGTGAGGGGATCGGACATAAAAAAACTAATTAGTCCGTCAGATAGATTTCCAAAAATTATTGGACACGTATTTTTTATTTTGTCACGTAAACAAAAAATGAAAACGAAACAGTGCTTCGAAAACTCGTGTGACGTCATATGATAGTACATTTTGTACCTACAAGTGACGTTTCAAGCCCCACTCCATGATCTTTGACGCGTTTTATCTTCGTCATTTTTTGTTGGTTTGATAAAACAAAAAACACGTACAGCTTGGCAAAAAAGAGTAGAAAATCCGGGGGGCGCCACTGTGCTGCTCATATGGCAACCCGTTGTGACCGTATCGCGTAACAACCTATCGTCTTGATACTTTTATTACTATTTTTTTATACTTAAAATTTATTTATTGAACCAGAATTTATTCTCCTTATGTACCTAACTACCTAAAAATAAATATATGTTAGTAGCACTGTTTTTTAAATTTTCTGGGATTAAAAAAAAGGCGTAGAAATAATTATTGTAATTTATTCTAATAAATCTTCCAACTCTTTTTTGGGACGACCTTTTCTATGTTTTCCGGGTGTAGAAAATACGCCTTTGTTTCGATCTCCTTCCAGGACGACTCTTCTTATGGTGCTTACTGATTTACTTAAAGTGAATAAATAAATATACATAAAAAAATGCATTTTGCTTTAATAAACAAATTAAAATAATACATTTTCGGTACATTTGTAATTCTAATGATATAACAAACAGTTATCACCTTGAAATCACATTCAACAATAAAGTTATGTAGAAATCGAATTTAAATTCACATAGTGCACAGTACGCCACTCAAGTATCAACATTAATCTGACACGCTATACCAAGGTAATGTCAGACAAAATGTAAACATAACCTATGTGCTCGATGATTATTGTTCAAAATTCCACTTATTTCGTATGCAAGCAAGTCAAAACAGAATGGGGTTCATAAATGAACACTTAATTCATCTAAAAACAATGAAACAAACAGTTACATACCTGTCATTTCAGCGGTTCATATGTAAACATCGTTGAGATCGGAGAGAATGGTTTTGGCCTCTTTTTCTGCCAAACATCGCCTATATACCTTATAAATTATCGCTCTGCCAGCACTTCGGATGGTTTTATTCATTTTGTATTACTCTACGTTGCTTTAATCACGTTTTTAAGGCACAATTATAAATTTAATAAACTTTCGAACTTTGTTTACACCAAACGTCATAAGTTTTTAATTGTTGCCAGCAAACAAAAAAATTAGTTCCGTTTCTAGACTTTTTTGCCAAGCTGTATTCAATATTTTTCGATAATCTAACTTACGGACTAAACAGAATCATATTATTTTGACCCAGTCCGATCCCCTATTATGAGTGAGATGGCGCCACTGTTTTCGTTAGTAAAACCAAAGATTATTAATTAATTTGTTCTATTTTCCGTTGTTTTCTTATCTACCGTTAGCACAGGTTAGTGACGGTTTTCCTGGATCGTTGTACAATGTGTAATTTAAGTAGCAAATAACTAGTTTATGAGGTAATTGGTAAACAAATATTTTTAGGAAAATGAACTGTTTTTTTGTTGTCAACCTTTGTCCTTGTCATTAATTTCAAACTGGGAGTCAAACTTTCTGGTCAGTGACTACTTACCTGTAACGAATGAAAAAGATCTACAAATGTAAGCTGGAACCACCGGTTTAACGGACACGGAAGAAACTCGCTATATAATGAACCCCGGAATTAATGCGAGACATGATAGAGAAAAGAAAGATGTAGGTAGTAGGCATAGGTAGTAGGTAACCTATGCATTAATTACAGCAGAGGTTACTAAGTACATCTTTCTTTTCTCTATCATCTAGGTAACTTCTACTCGTTCTTTTCCTGTGACCCAAGGGCTAAAAAGGTTACCGCGGCTCCGACACAAGGGCAAAGAAGGAACATGGGTTTGGTTTTTAGTCAGTAGAAGTCTGACACTCCCCTTCGCTCTGCCCAAGAGCGGGCGATGATTTTCCACGCACCAAAAAAAAAAAAAAAGGCTGGCTTTTGCCTTATCTTTTTTGTTTTTGAAGGGTTTGGAAATCATCAAATGACTCCTCCCGCTCTGGGCAGAGTGGTAGGGAGTGTCAGAGTTCTACCTACTGACTAAAAACCACCCATGTTCCTTCTTAGCCCTTTGTGCCGAGGCCGCGGTATCTCTTTCGAAAAACTTGGCCAGAAGCTGAGCGTTGCCATACAACGTGGTAACGCCATCAGTCTCTTGGGGACATTACATACCTTTTGACGACCTAGAGGAGGTTTTTAACGCCATTTTTTAAATATTCCGTTTGTAATTTTAAAATAACATAAGTAGTATTTTTACTGACTGCATTAAGTACCGTACGGTCGCCACCCACATCTTATATCTTTTACTCTAAAATCACAACAAATTTGAAAAATCCGAAACACTATCATGCTAGTAAATAACCTGTAGTATTTTTAAAGTCACTTTTCATGATTCTAGACTTGATTAATTAAGAGAATTACTGATTAAAGATAAAAGTGGCCCCTTTTGGCGGTAATAAGTAATTCTCTCAAATTTGATGTGATTTTAGAGTAAAGTGAAAAAAGTGGTGCTAGTTTCGCATTTAGTGGCGCCATAAATAGAATTATTACAAGTAGGTACCTACCTACCGGAGACACCTGTATTTTTTTAAATTTTTGCCTGGATGTCTATTTTGTCTGTTTATCCCGGCAAATTTCCGAAACGGCAGCACCGATTTCGACTAGTCTTTTACTTGCGGATAGCTGATAAAGGAGTAATCTGGACTACTTATACCTATTATATATATAGGTATAAGTAGTCTAGTCTAGTCTAGTCTCTCTTTTGCCCTTTTAAACACGTCAATCAATACTGTGGAGCGTGCTCGTCTGCTAGCTGTGGGGGAGTGGGAGTCGGGCTTGTGGCTCCAGGCACTCCCATCATCGACCATTGGCACTATGATGGATGACTCATCATTCCGGGTCGCTACAAGTTTACGCTTAGGCTCACCTTGTGTTGCTCCGCATCGTTGTCACTGCGGTGAAGCTGTCGACAGCCTCGGACACCATGGCCTGTCCTGCTACAGGAGCGCAGGTCGCTTTGCACGGCACGCCAGCATTAACGAAATTATTCGTCGTGCTCTTGCCAGCGCCGGTGTACCAGCGGTTTTAGAACCTAACGGCTTGGTACGTGACGATGGTAAGAGACCAGATGGCATGACGTTGGTGCCTTGGAAGGTGGGTAGGCCTTTGGTGTGGGATGCAACCTGTGTCGACACCCTTGCGCCATCTCACGTTGCAAGCACGGCGGGCTGTGCGGGCACTGCTGCTGCAGCTGCTGAGACCCTGAAGCGGCGCAAATACGGTAACCTTATTGGTAATTATAGTTTTGAGCCGTATGGGGTCGAAACGCTCGGGCCATGGGGTCCAAGTGCGCGTCTCCTTTTCAAGGAGATCTCTCGTCGTTTAGTCGACACTTCGCGTGACCAGAGGGCTGGCTCTTTCTTTGGTCAAAGGATTAGCATTGCCATTCAACGTGGCAATGCTGCCAGTCTTCTGGGCACGTTCCCGGTTGGCAGCGGTGCGGAGGGGTACTGGGACGCTTAAGTGGTCGTTGTATATACCTATATATTATGTAAGTACTAACTTTTAATTTATAATTACTATTTCTGTTATTTACTCAAGTGTTCAATAAACATACTGGACTACCCACTTATTATTTCTAGAAAAAGTAGTCTAGTAGTTTAGAAAAAGAAATAAGGTTCCGTGCAAAAAATGTTGGTAAACCCATGAATATCCGGTTCAAATAAGGAAGTTTTTTTTTTTAAAACGTTGCGCTATACCTACTTGGAGTTTCTCCTGTAGCGTGGGTGCGTTTACAAACATTTAAACTCACATATACAAACAAACACCCAGATCCGGAACAACTATCTGTAGGCCATACAACTATGTATTTGTTCCGTCCGGGGATCGCACCCGCGCGGCACGCAGCGCAGCAGTCTAATCTCTCAGTCACTGCGCCAACTATGACATGTTATTTGTATATAAAGTACCTGGGGAACAATATTTTCCTTGAATCCCTAACAAGCTCGTTAGTCAATTAATTAAAACAATATCTCCTTTCTGCAATGGATAATGTAAGTAAACTAGCCGTTCTATTGATTCATTCTATTATTAAGCGTATTGTTTTGTTTTCCTTGTCCGCTAGTTAAGGACTATGCTATGGTAGGAAATTTTATTGGTACCCGGTATTATTGTAGGTACCTACCTAGCCCATATTATTATTCTATAACTTAAATGCTGGGCAAAGGCCTCCCTCAATTCCTTCCTACGGTCACGATTCTGTGCAACTTTTTTCCAATAGGGCAGTTGACAAAAAAAATCTAATAAGTCCGTCAGATAGATTTCCAAAAAATATTGGACACAATTTTTTTTCTTTTTTCACGTACACAAAAAATTAAGATAGGTATAGTGCTTCGAAAACTCGTGTGACGTCACATTGCAGTACATTTTTTTTACCGGAAAGTGACGTCACAAGACTTACAAGCCCCCACTCATGATCTTAGACACGTTTTATTTTCGTAAATTTTTATTAATTTGGTATAACAAAAAACCGTATCCAATATTTTTCGATAATTTAATTGACGGACTAAAAGCTGATTTCTCAAGGAAGACATCCAGTTAGTCCCGCCATCTCCTTCGTGGTCTGCCGCGACCCTGTGTCACTGTTTCAGGTCACCAATCTTAAACTTTACAGGGCCACAGCTCGTTCGGCATACAACAGACATGTTCTGCTCGGTCCCGTTTAAATTGGGCAGCCTTTTCAGCCATATCAACCTACTTGAATGAATTTACCTTTTGAATATCATCATTATCAGCACGTTCCCACTGCAGGGACTCCGGCTCTACCACGCGGGCCCAGTGCAGGTTGGTAGATGTCACATGTCTTCAAGTTTTTTGGCTGTAAGACAGGCCGGTTTCCTTGGATTACTCTCTTCAATAGGTATAAACTGTGATGTGCTCGTTTTGGAGGTCGGATAAGTAATTGCATTTTTAACCGACTTCCAAAAAAAGGAGGAGGTTATCAATTCGACTGTATTCTTTTTTTTTTTTTTTTTTTATGTTTGTTCGCTCATAACTTGCGACTGGGTGAACTGATTTTCATGATTCTTTTTTCATTTGAAAGCTGGTGCTTCCCGTGTGGTCCCATTGTCACCATTTCAATATCTGATGATGGGATCTTGTAGAAATCGGGGGAACTCTTCAATAAATAACAGCAGATTAACCGCGATTGTTGCTATAGCATGTCTAAGCATTGTTTACGCCATCACACAACATAATATCACGCCTGTACTCACTACAAAGGTTATAAAAACTATTTTGTGAAGATCTGATGAAGAACTTCGGAGATAGGCAACGGAACTCCTCAATAAATGATAGCAAATGGACTGGGATTGCTGAAATCTCATATTGTCTGTCTATTGTTTACACCAGTTCCTAACATAACATCACGCCGGTACGTTGTGAAGGGGTAAGCACATGTGAAACACTAAAAAGTGAAAAATAAAAACTTTTTTACAAAAAATAAAACCGACTTCGAAAAAAAAAACACTCAAAAGTGAAAAATAAACTTGAGAAGAAAAATCAGTTTCTGAAGTCGGTGACAAAAAAATGAAATCAAAGAAACAAAAGTCACCGACTTCAGAAACTGATTTTTCTTCTCAAGTTTATTTTTCACTTTTGAGTGTTTTTTTTTTCGAAGTCGGTTTTATTTTTTGTAAAAAAGTTTTTGTACATAACATAACGCCAGTAATCTCCGAAGGGTTAGGGAGAATCGTACATAAACACCCACAATTTGCGGTAAAAAAGCTAGAGCCATCTGCGTCGACCAGGCACTTGACTCCGTGATCAGAAATTTGTCGGTAGCACCGGCAAATTTTTGATCAAAAACCCAATGAACGACCAAGTTATGAAACAAGTATTATGTGTTGCATATCGTCGCCTTGGAGGCCAATGGAGCTAAGCCACAATTCTGGCGAAATGGAGTTAAGTGCATTAACGTACTCACAAAGAGCCACACTTTATATTAGTAAATACATCTAACAGGTTATTTTTAAATTTGTCAATAAACGTAAGTGACGGTAAGGTCGGTAAGTGTAGTTTTAATAAGAGTCAAAGTGTAGGCAGCTTAGATTCATTGTGATTACAAGTCGGAGAAAATAATTATTGATATTTATTGAGTGGTCAATAGTTGTAAGAGCTCATAGAACTTTTGACCTCCAAAATTATGACATCCTGTCAATACGCCATGTTCATACTGAATGGCGTTCACATAATATCGTTGCGTTCTACGACAGCGATAGATAATACAGAACATATAAGATAGAAAGAGATAGCTAGTTGCTAAACTGCAACTATTGCCTTAGTTAATAGTTTGTCCTCAACAATTTGTGCGTGCTAATGCGATACCTCTTTTTATTTATAACTAGTGACCCGCCCCGGCTTCGCACGGGATTTATTATTATTTTTTTTATAAAAAAGATACTAAAACCTTCCTCTTGAATCACTCTATCTATTAAAAAAAAACCCGCATAAAATCCGTTGCGTAGTTTTGAAGATCTAAGCATAGGTACATATATAGGGACAGACAGAAAAAGCGACTTTGTTTTATACTATGTAGTGATAGTGATATCATTGATCATTCTGTATTCTAGACTAGATCTTTAAGTTTATTGGCAGGGATTTTAAGTTTTTTGTTAGAGAGCTTCTGTAAATCGCAACATGCTGTAATCATAGCAGATTTGTGTAGAGCTCAACCCTTTAAAAAGTCAACGAGACACCCGTACTACGAGTATTACATTGTACATTTATAATAGTAGTCAACAGGCCTAAGCCACATAACTTAAAAACCATGATATTTTGGTATTTTTTAATTAAAGCATTAAATAGTTACACGATTTAGTAGTCTAGGGTAAAAAAAATGATCAATCTACTACAATATGACACAGATTTATGTTAAAATAACTGTTTTTACACGCACCCGTTATTTTTTAACGCCCATAACTCAGAAGTGTAGTTCTGTGCAATAACTCAATTACCCTCCGACCAAGGCGACGATATTAGATAGTGTTACAAAATGTAGTGTCTAATGTATCTTCCCAAACGTTATTAATTCGGCTAAGCGTATGTTTTCATAACATTTGGTATTACATCGAAAACAAAAGAGGGGCGGTAAAATGGCGCTTTCAACTTAGACCAGGGCCCTGTTTAATAAAACTTACAAATTGTAAATTGTAATTGTAGGCTACAAGTTACAATTCTACAAGTTTCTGTTTAATAAAAACTACAAGTTACAATTTTACCATGGTGGAAAACTGACAAATTTGTAGACTTGTAGCTACAAATCTACAAGTTTACGAAGATAAAGCGCGTCAATGATCACTGAGTGGGGCTTGAAACGTCACTTGAAGGTACAAAATGGACTATCATTGACGTCACACGAGTTTTCGAAGCACTGTATCGTCTTCATTTTTTGTTTACGTGAAAAAAGAAAAAATATGTGGTCGATATTTTTTGGAAATCTATCTGACGGACTAATTAGTTTTTTTTTGTCCGATCCCCTATTGTAGAAAAATTTCGACAGGTGGACTCATCGTGTGTCAGAAACTTACAATTTTGTACCTCAATTAGCTAAGTGAAGAAATATTGTTATTCTTTAAAAAATGGTTGAAATAGTGATGATGAATATTATGAGTGAACGGTAAAGTGGTTTTTTTTTATAAGGGGTTACTTTACTTCTGGGCACTTTTCCTGTTGACAGCGGTGTGGACGAATTTTTTGACGCCCTGTAATTACTCCCCTTTTCGATATTTGTATATATTTTATTATTATCTTAGTTCTGTAAATAGTAGTTTTTAAATGTTGTAAATAAAGTTAACAGGGTTACAGTACTGATGAAAAAAAAAAAAAAACTTTTGGATCGTCAAATTTTAGGTTTAATGAAAAAAAAAAATAGGTCGTCGAATATTTGATAACGAAGATAGGACATGATCTTAAATTCGATTTTAAGAGAAATGCAGCTCTTACATCCACTCGGCAAATTTCTTATGAATCAAACAAATATAAAAAAAAATTAAACCAAATTCTAATTCTAAGATTTATGAAATTACCCTCGATTTAAGAATCTTCAACAAAACTTACATTTTTATGGAAAATTGTAACTTACAATTACATATTCGTAGCTACAAACTTGTCATAAAAATCTACAGGCGTTTTTTACAATTGTAAACGTTTATAAAACAGCATTTACAATTATTGTACAATTTGTATAATTTTTACTTGTAGAATTTTTACAAATTGTAAGGTTTACTAAACAGCACTTGTAAGAAATTTTTACAATTATGTCAGTTATCAACAAAATTGTAGACTTGTAATGTTTATTAAACAGGGCCCAGGTACGAACTTACGAAGTGTCTTTTCCAACAAGGGTTGGGGAACACGAGAATCGTTAAGCTAGATTTGTGTGCGTTACCGCAGCAAAATGCTGTGCTTTAGAGTGAGGAGACTATAAAAAAATATTCTGTCACGAGAAGAAAGTTTACTAATAGCATTTCTTGCAAGTCGAATAATTCGCAGGCCGCGCCGTAGGGTTTGGGCGTGATATAGTTTTACCAACCACAGGCATAGGTTCCGTGTACAAGCCAGTTTGCGCAGGCAAGACTGGTGAAGCATGAGCGTGTGGTAGGCGCATAACACTGGCCAACGATGAGGCTGCGGTTCTACTGAGGCGGAGGGGAGCAGAGCGGAGTGCAGTGTGGATTCACTAATCACGGCTTGAAATCCATCTCTCTGGAGAGATCAAATGATTGGCGTGCACAGCTCGTCTCCGATCTGCTCTGCTCCGCCTCAGTGGAACCGCAGCCTTATTGCTGGGAAACGAGTTTTTTGTTGTTGTTTTGACCATTGAAAACCAGCGCTGTGCTGCTGGGTGGAAACCTGCTGGACCTCAAATCTGCTATTACAATAGTGACAGAAGGGTCTGTCATTGATTTCATAATTGTTGATTGTGACAAGTTTGGTAATCTACTAATAAAATTGAGTCATTATGACTTTCCAATGGTCCACTACTGACACAGCATTGAAAGAAATGGAATGGAATGGTAATCTCGTACATAATGACAAATGAATGACTGACTTATGGGCCTACTACACGCACGCACTTCCCTACAGTTTTGCCTGCGGGATTACACGGTGCACACAGTACATCGCGCGTGTGGTTTGTAATGGTAATACAGTTTTACCAACCATACGCGCGATGTACTGTGAAGTGTGAACGAAAACTGTGGGGAAGTGCGTGTGTGTAGTAGGCCCATTAGAGTGCGTTCACGGAGAAGCGATTTTATACGCGATTGTTTGAATGTGAGGCGGTGCCCGCGGCGATGCCCGCGGCGATTATCGCGGCGATTATCGCGGCGATGCCCGCGGCGACGCACGCAGCGGCAATTCTCGATGAAGCGATACCCGCGACGGAACTTTTTTTCTGATTCATGGTATTCGGGGTCGCTAATTATGAAAATGAGTTGAAAATGAAAATCCAAGATGGCGCTGAAGAAAATTTTTAGTTTTTCCGTCATGGGTGTCGTTTTCATGGTTTTCGGGGTCGCTGATTATGACAATGAGTTCAAAATGAAAATCCAAGATGGCGCCGAAGAAAATTTTTAGTTTTATCATCATGGGTGTCGTATATGGTTTTCGGGGTCGCTGATTACGAAAATGAGCTCAAAATTAAAATCCAAGATGGCGGCCAGGAAAATTTTTGGTTTTTCCATCTTGGATTTTCATTTTGACCTCATTTCCGAAATCAGCGACCCCAAAAACCATGAAAACCACACCCATGACGGAAAAACCTAAAATTTTCTTAGCCGCCATCTTGGATTTTAATTTTGAGCTCATTTTCGTAATCATCAGCGACCCCAAAAACCATGAAAACCACACCCATGACGGCAAAACCTAAAATTTTCCTAGCCTCCATCTTGGATTTTAATTTTGAGCTCATTTTCGTAATCAGCGACCCCAAAAACCATGAAAACCACACCCATGACGGAAAAACCAAAAATTTTCGTTGGCGGCCGGCGCCATCTTGGATTTTCATTCTCATTTTCGTAATCAGCGACCCCAAAAACACTACTGTAACAGCAATACCTAAAACTAGTCGGTTTGATTGAGAACGCCGCATGCTTTGCTACCCGCTTGAAAAGTCGCCGCGGGAGTCGCGGCGGCCGTCGCCGCGGGCGCCGCCGCGGGCACCGCCTCGCGTCTCTATGAACAACGTAGTACATTGCCATACGTTTGTATTTGCGCGTGCGATGATATCTGCCGCTGCACGCATCGCGTGTCCGTAAACACAAAAATCGCACGTCGCGCCGCGCGTCTAAAACTTCGCACTTCTGCTAAAATTTTGACAGTTCGTTTGACCAGTGAACTACCAATAAAACGTCATTGTGCAATCATTGCTTTTAATTGTTACGAGTATATGTTTGACGTGTTTGTGGAATATTGAAGAGACAATGTATTTCCTACGAGCAAATATTCTCGAGCTGCCAACGCAGTGGATGCTAGAGAAAGAAGATGGGCGGAATACAGAAGACGACGTCGTGCACTTATTTAACTCTTTTGTGATTTAATTTTCTTTATCGTTTTACTTTTATCATTTTATAATGCATACCTAATTATACTTGTAAATTTAGGTACTTACTGTGCGCCACTCTGCCGGTGTTGTATAAGTGCAGTCGACCGATACCGAGTCTATTTGGGCGCACTCCATCCAATTTCGTTTTTATAAACTTCCAGGTCTCGGTGGTTTTCTAGATTATTTTAGTTAGAGCCGAAATTTGCTCAATTAGCACCATTTTGTATTGCAATAAAGATAATTAAAAACTAGAAATATAAAAACTGAAAAGCAAAAAACAAGCATTTTTCAAATTAAACAAAACTTCAAAGCAGCTGGGGTCCAGGCAGGCCTGTTTCCAAGTCTTGCTTTTCAGTCGGTTTTTTTTTAGTTTTTAACAACTTTTTTACTTCTCGCTTTTTAGTTAGTCACGAAACGTAGGTACAGTACGGTATGTAAAGTACCTAAGTACTTCGCAGACGATTAAATTATTTTGTATAATTATTTGTCACTATATATAAAATTCTTTAAAACATAAGTTGTGTATGTTTTTGTAATCTCCTTTTAAAACCCTTCATTTTGATACCCTACTCGATAGTAATGAAAGAAAACAAAATTACGAAGTCCACAATATGGCCCCCAAAATCTGCAATCGTATTTGTTTTTTAATTTTAATAATTATAGCCAGTGACACTCGCGCCACCAAGAAAAATCTAAGGACGATTGTTTTATCTAAATCCGTTCATCCGTTTAGGAGTTATGAGGGTACAAAGAAACGGAATATGCATAATTTATATTCGTATATATACAAAACACAATAACACACAGTCGGCAGTCAGTTTAACAAAATGCCTATGGGATCGTGTAGGAATGACGATATTTATAAAAATAGCAGACTTGAAGCCCAGGGTCGCCATCACGATTCACGACGTGACGTGCGAGCAGTGTATTTATAAATTTTTAGGCTGATGATGATTGAAACAGTATAAGAATTGGACCTAAAACCAGTGCGGTGTGAAAGAATTTGGTATAGTGATTTTTTGGAAGCTCGAACTATATGAGAACTGCCCAATACTTTAAAATAAGTTTTTGGATTATCGGGAAAACATAGATCATTCATAATACTAAAGAGCATGCCGAGAGAGCGATGCTGAGGGACTTCCTGAGTCGGATAAGCTGCCATTTAAAATGAGAACGGATGGAAGATATGATAACGTACTTACGAAGGTCCATTAAAAAACTAAAACCCGACTACGAATAAAATCGCAGGCCAATAAAATCGTGGCCTTAAAAGTAGAAAACAAGAAAATAATTCTTGTCTGATATTCTTATCTATAGTAGTCGTCTAGTTAGTAGATAATTTGTATATTTCAATTTAACGTATTATAAGTAAAAATTAAAATTTTTGAAAAAAACCCACGACGGTAAAACTCAAATTGAAAAAAGAATAAAATAACTCAAAATAAACATAACTAAGGAATATACGTCGGGGGCTGCCATTAAATCAGCTAAAGGTTTTCTAGTGACGTGAATACAATTATTGAAGAATTGCGACAAAAAATACACTGAGTGTGATTAAATTTTTGTTGAAATTTCATTTAGAGAAGGCAGCCCCCGACGGATATTCCTTAGTTATGTTTATTTTGAGTTATTTTATTCTTTTTCAATTTGATTTTTACCGTCGTAGGTTTTTTAATTTTTTTTAATTTTTCTTAATTTTATTTCAGACTTTTTAGAGCGAATATACGAATTATAACGGCCCACCACCACGGGTACCACGTACACATTGCTGAAAACAGAATTGTAATCGGACATTTCGTTTTGATTATATTGCAACATTGTTTTGCACTAATACGAGTATTGTGGCGCCCCCTAGTGAGTTACAGCCATGACACCTGTCTAAGAACATGAACTCATCGAGCACGAACCCGTTATTGAAAACCGCATCAAAATCGGATCATTAGTTTAGAAGATAGGTGGGAACTTAAAAAAAGTGCACACACATCTCTCACCCTAAACGCATATACCTGCTCCGTTCCGTCGTGGGTAATAAACGCATATACTTACTCCGTTCCGTCGTGGGTAAAAATTATAAGGCATGTATTTAAATTGATATCTGAATATTCCCTTTTTTCGAACAAAATATTTCGAACAAATTATTAAGTTAAATCAAAAATAGTGACTTGCACACAAATTATGCACACTAAATAAATCGACTTCAATAATTATTATACTGTTTAATAGTATTTGCAGAACTGATTTTCTGAACCGATAACAACTTAACCTAACATAACCTAACCAAAAAAATAATAATAATGGACTCACGTCTGCGGAAATGTAATCACGATAAGCAAAAAAAAAAAAAAACCTTACATAACCTAACCTAACCTGAACGATTTAGAGTGCAAGTTAGTATTTTTGATAAACAATTCGTATTTTTCCGATGTACGAACTTTTGGTGCAAATTCGATAAAAAAACGGTCATTCGTCGTAATAGAGGACAGCCGTAGTCGCAAGCCACTGATACCTGATGCTCCATCATGGCGTTCTCAATGATACAGAAGTCAGCTGCTAGTTGCCATCAGGAAGGTGGTTTACCCTTCCCTTTGGCTTTGCCGTAGCCGAGTAAAAACAAAACGAATGCAGTTGCAGAGAAATAGATCCAATTTATTTTGAAGTGTATTATTCGAATTTGGTGAAAGAGGTCGTTAATAAATTGATGTAAGCAAATAATGTGTCTTTATAATTGTTTGCATAACAGTTAGACATCCGCTTAACGACCTTCCCTAAATATAATTTAATCAGTTGAGTACAAGTAATGTTGATTAAAATCAAATAGATGGACGTTTCTATAAATATGTTTTGATAATGTCACACTAAACGATTTTGATAAGGAGTTAAAAGATGAACGTAATTGGAAATGTAGCGAAGTTCCTGAATTTCGTTGAAAAAATGTAGGCATGGAATTTCTGAGTTTTTAACGTACTTCCAGAGATAGTCCAACAGTGAAAGCTTTAATTAGAATGAGTTCATCATTAATTATAGCACTCACACAATATCAGTTGTGTCTTCTTTACATTCACTTGAACTTTGCCCCGAGGCGTTATTACCCGACTGCGGCGAAGCCCAAAAGGAGGGTTATGTGTTTGGCGTGTATGTCTGTTTGTTTGTTCCCTTATAACTCGTAAACGGATGAACGGATTTGAATAAAATATACGTCGTTTGATTCGTCTTGATAACACGAGTGTCACTGGCTACATTAAATTTAAAAAAAACAAAGAAAAATGACGGGTTTTGGGGGCCATATCGCGGAGTTAAAAAAAACTTCGAGTAAAAAACGTAAACTTCCTTTACCATCGAGGAGGGTATCAAAATGAAGGGTTTTAAAAGGAGATTACAAATTATATAACACTTATATTATGTTTAAAAAAATTCAAAGTGACAAATCCTATAAACAAACACAAAAGTTAAATCATCTGCGAAGCATTTTACGCGACCAACGAAAGAACAAACACAAAAGAACTAAAAAGTTCATTTTGAATTAAACAAATCTTGGAAGCAGGCGGGGTTTATTAAATATGAAATTATGAAAAGAAAAAAATAAAATAGAATGGGGGTCCATTCTATTTTATTTTTTTCTTTTCATAATTTGCTTTTAATATTGCCTGCTTCCAAGTTTTGTTTAATTTAAAATGTGCTTGTTTTTTGCTTTTCAGTTTTCTCAGTCGGGTTTTTTTAGTAAATAAAATTAAGTTTCGTAGACTAAAAAGCAAACACTATGGCACTATCGGAAGAGTACACACAAAACTCCAAACTCCAATATTTGCTATCAATAGATAAAGCCCAGCTTATCGACATACTATCTGTGACTTGTCCCTTCGCAGCATTTTAGCTGCCCGCTCCAGTACGTGTTAGAAAACGGGCTGCGGCAGTCGCTATGTCCCTCACACACTACATACTTATGTTCTAGTCAACTCAACCATCCTTATGTGCTAGTGTACTTAAAGTTATGCTAATAATGTGTATGCTGAAGATCATCTTTAGGAAGGTGGTTTCCACCATCAAGTACTTTGGTGAGAGTTTTTTTGTGTTTTTTTTTATGTGAGGGTGAAGTGTTGTGATTGTGATAGTAGTTCGAAGGATCGTTGTCCACCTGTTGTGAGATAGCAAATAAGTTTAATTTATATTGTGTTTTTGGATTGAAAATAAGTCAGGCGGTAAGTGGGTACCTAAGAGACAAACTATAGGCAATCGCATGACTTTAAACCGGATTGACATAATTTTTGTGTTTTGGCTCGTGGGGACCGGTCTTTAGGAATAAGACCGAGGAGTGTGGGATTTCTACCTCACTAAAACTACTACGGTGGTCACCATTCGCACATGGGAGGAGGCACCGTTTCCTCTTAAAAGATCTGTCCGGAGTTCCTTCTGTGCAACGCCTGTGATGGCACATTCCTGGGATGATTGACATTCCTAATAATGATTTTTAGTTCACTCATTGAATGTCAATTTATTTAACCCGCGGATGCCTCTCAATTTATTAGAGAAAATATACAAGTCCGTGATTAGGCCTGTCGTACTGTTTGGATCGGAATGTTGGGCTGTGAAGAAGATGGATGAAAATAGGTTGCATGTAGCGGAGATGAGAATGTTGAGGTGGTTGTGTGGTGTGACTAGAATGGATAAAGTAAGGAACGAGTATATATGAGGAAGTTTAAAAGTTGCGCCTATTACAGAAAAGTTAAAAGGGAATCGACTGTCGTGGTATGGGCATGTGATGAGGAGGGATGAATCGCATGAGACTAAAAAAGTTATGAATATAAATGTGGATGGATGGAGAGGGAGAGGAAGACCAAAGAAAAGATGGATGGAGTGTGTGAGGAGTGATATGAAGGAAAAAGGAATAAATGATAACGTGACGACTAACAGGGCAGAATGGAAGGAAAAAACGTGTTGCGCCGACCCCAAATGATATGGGATAAGGGCACGAAGATGATGATAATGTCAATTTAGCTATCACTATATGTTTGTGGTGTTTGAGCCTGGAATACTTTTAAACAAGATACATTGGAAACGCGTTTTCATGATAGAGTTAAAGCTCTGTATAGCTTTATATTCATAGTTTATTCGATGCCTAGTATTACTTTTAACGCATGCTGTACTAGTTTTTACTTATATTTAAGTATCTATCTGTGACTCTTATCATATCGTTATCCTGATTATTTTAAAGAATGTACTAGCTCGCACCTACCATAAATATGATTATAATCTATACTAATATTAAATGGCATGTATTTAAATCGATATCTGAATATTCCCTTTTTTCGATCAAAATATTACAAAGTTAAACCAAAAATACTGACTTGCACACAAATTACACTAAATAAATCATATTCAATATAACATTTAATGGTATTTGCAGAACTGTTTAATTGAACTGATAACAACCTAACCTAACATTACCTAACCAAAAAAATATTATTATGGAGTCACATGTCTGCGGAAATGTACTCAAGTAAGCAAAAAAAAAACCATAACAAAACCTAACCTGAAAGATTTAGTGTGCAACCACATTTTTGGTCTGAATGCGATAAAAAAGGTCATGTCATGTTGTGTGCTTTTTCAGTTTTTGTTTGTAGGACATGGATTAGTTAATATTTTTTTTTTTGCACAGCATTCAGTTTTCTGGTATGCATTCAGTTAATTAGTGGAGTTACATGGTGTGCTGAAAAATTATACAGATGCGCATTTATAAATATCCCATATTAAAATTCAAACTTTCTATCTTTCTGTATGCTATAAGGTTTTTTTTGGAAGGTGGGAAATCAACAAAAGACTCCTCCGGCTCTGGGCGGAGCGGAAGGGAGAGTCAGACTTCTACTGACTAAAATCCACGCATGTTCTTTCTTAGCCCTTTGTGTCGAGGCCGCGGTATCTGTTTCGAACAACCCGCAGCCCTGGTAGATTATAACGCCTTAAAGGTTGACTGAAACTAGGCCATATAATACTTTATATCCTGACAGTACATTCCCATGGAACATGTCATCATTTCAGCCGAAAGACGTCCACTGCTGGACATAGGCCTCCCCTAAGTGTAATTTTTGCTTAGGGGGGGTTTGCCATAATCGCCACGCTTGGCAGGCGGGTTGGCGATGGAACATGTATATTGATATAACTGTGTATTACAACACTCATATGATACTTCAGCTCTGTTTTCAGGATCAAATCGCACGCATGTTTAAATAACACCTGTAATGTACAAGTTTCAGAAGCAACAGTGTTATCGTAAAAAATGATGTCAGTTCCAATTTCAGCATTCTTATATCATGCGTCGATATGATAAGCTCAAATGATTTCGCGAAGTTTCAGGGTTCCAATTCTGATACAGATAACCTTATTTGTTCAAACATGTGTGTGATAGTAGCAAAGCTTACTATTTAATGACAACATATTTTTCACAGCCTCATACAGATGGAATCCACATGTTTTTTTTTCGTCCATTGGCATTGAGTACTGTAGCTACAAGATTTTTACAAATGAGTGTTATAAATAAAATTATACGAGTATTATTCACTGGACGCATCGCGGTGTTTCGCAACGCCCTACTTTCATAAAATCTGGAAGGATTTTTTTCTCTCATCTGTCAATATGTATAATTATCTTTGACGCGAAATACCGGCTATGAAAATTTAAATCCGAAGACTCCACCTCATTTATGACGAACATTTTTTGGAGAAAATTGAAAGCGACGCCGACGACGTGACACCAGTAGGTGCCAGGGCTGCGCCAAAATGACGGATGATGATGAGTTATAAAGCTCATGTTTCATTGCTTTACCACCCCATGGTAACTTTGTCACCTTGTTCGAATCCGTGCAGGTTGTGTATGTACCTACTAAGACAAACTTTGATCTGCATGTCCTGTGTAGAGGCTTCACACTGGCACTTATTTGGGAAACAACGATGATAAACCATTTGGCCATTTCTTTTGCAGGAGCCAATCTAGAGCTGTCATCGGAAGATGTGATGGATGATATATACTTATTACACTTTTTGCATTTTAATATTATACATAGTGGAGGTACAACGTGATCATAATAATATAACTTGTGACATATCAAAGGAATATTTTTAAATGCACTTCTGTATAATTTTTCAACACACTAGGTAACTCCTATAATTACTCGTAACTAATTGATTATCAAAACTACGAATTGTTTATCAAAAATACGAATTGTTTATCAAAAATACTAACTTGCACTCTAAATCGTTCAGGTTAGGTTAGGTTAGGTTTTTTTTTTGCTTATTTTGAGAACATTTCCGCAGACATGTGAGTCCATAATAATTATTTTTTTGGTTAGGTTAGGTTATGTTGTTATCAGTTCAGTCAAACAGTTCTGCAAATACCAATAGTACATCTTGAATTTTATTTATTTAATGTGCATAATTTGTGTGCAAGTCAGTATTTTTGGTTTAACTTTGTAATATTTTGTTCGAAAGAGGGAATATTCAGATATCAATATAAATACATGCCCATATCAAATATAATGATCTGTGATTTCATCTTACCACTTAGCATGATTCAATACTTTTAAAAGAGTGTCCATGGAGTTTTTCGCTCATTCTTGTCCATAGAGATTCACGTTTTGGAATGGTCAACTACAGTACTTTCACATTTTATTATGCCTTGTGACTGTGACTGTATAGCAGCTGCGTTCCTTTGATTTTTTTTGACATTCAAAAGGTCCTGTGATAGTATTTTTATATTGTGAATGTGAGGACCGTGTGGGTTTTTATGTAATTTTAACGATTGTCTGGCAGTTTGAGTACTATAAGCGACCCACCCAAATGTCCTTTCTTTGGTATTGTTCGTCGTGACGTTGAGCTCCTTGAGTTATAAGTCGAGCTCCACGATAACTGACAAATGCTTGCACTGACTGGACGGGTCCACTCAAATCTGTGTGGTGCTTTCTTCAAAAGACCATCTCAGACACTAATTTGCATAGTCTTCATGTGTGTATTATACCAAGATTATGTCTGTACCTTGAACATATTGTAAACCCAAACGATTTTAAAAGAGTGTCCATGAATTTTCTTGCCATTCTTCTCATGAGACCAACGCTTTGGAATGGGCAACTACAGTACAATCACGAGTTATTATGCCTTGTGACTGGGACTGTAGCTTAGTTTATTTAGCTTCAGTAGTTTACTGCCGCACTCGGAGAGCTTCAGTGGTTGCTTGGGACGTCGCTTGGTAAAGGTTTTTGGCAGTTTTGTCATACAAAAGTATGTCAGGCCTTTGCTGGGTGGCGGCTTGAGTAATCGTTGGATATCTCTGAGTGCTGCAGTTAGTTTAATTCGACTATTCAAAAGTGCCTGTAACGGCCTACTTGAAATAAATGCTTTGACTTTGACTTAGTATAATAAAAAAAATATGCTTTGAATTTGAGAGGCTTTCGAATTTTAAGATGATATCCCTACAGAAGAGGAGTGATCTACTGGATTCGGTATTTTTATTTAAAACTAGCTGTTGCCAGCGGTTTGACCCGTTATAACTTGAAAATTATCCCACGGGAAGATAAAATTGGGATAAAGGTTATCCTATGTGTTAATCTAGGGTGTCAGCTAACTCTATACCGAATTTTATTAAAATCACTCCAGCTGTTTAGACATGAAGAAGTAACAAACATACACACTCACACACTCACAAACTTTCGCCTTTATAATATTAGTGTGAATGTGAATATTAGTGTGATTTTAAGAAATGAAATTGACTGAAAAGCTCTCCGCAGAACCGTCCTTGGTGCTAATTCACCTATCCCCCGTCTGTAAATTATTAAACAGCTGTAGTGATCTCATGGATGTGGACTCTGACTCTCTTAGTTAATTCAAAAGAATTATTAAGAAAAACTTATAAAATAATTTTAGTGTTAAGGATTGTATGTAAATTAAGTTTTGTATGTAAATTTAATTTTTAGATTTAGTTAGTTTAAATGATATGTTAAAAATCGTATTTGTGTCCGGTTAGTAGTTGGGTACTCACCTGTTTCTAAGTAGGCACCCAACGACAAATAAGTTGCGCATGATGTGCTTAGCTGTAAGAGACTCACTTGTCTGGGACTCTTAATGTATCTCTTTTCCTTATGCAGTGAATTGAAATTGCTGGTGAGCCAAATAAATAAAATCAAATAAATATCTGTGACGTTCTCCAAAACGACTCTAACGATTTCTATGGAAGTTGCAATATAGGGTCGACGGAGCAGTAAAATCGGTCTAGCTAGATCTTATTTCTGTGAAAAATAGTTTTCTCTATTTACACCAGAACAGAACCCAACCATGAGGTACTAAATAATAAATACTAAATTTTGTGAGAATAGCTGGCTGAAAACTAGAGAACGGATTTGTATGAAATTGGACACACAGCTAGTTTATAAACTGAATTAACACGTAAGATACTTTTTGTCCCAGTCCCAATCCTGTAGGACACTTACCGAACACTACATGGACGAAGCTGCGGGCAAGAGCTAGTCTACACTAATATTATAAAGAGGAAAGATTTGTACCTATTTTTGTATGTTTGTAATGAATAGGCTCAAAAAGTACTGGGCTGATTTCAAAAATTCTTTCACCCTTGGAAAGCTACATTCACCCTGAGTAACATAGGCTACTTTTTATCCCTGTATTCCCATGGGAACGGGATCTACGCGGGTGAAACCGCGGGACGTCCGCTAGTCTTACATAAATATGACACATTAGGCACCATGACATAAACAATCGCGTATTAAAATTTGTCCATTCGAGTTAATCTAAAACACACAAAGAGACAAAAAAATTAAGTATGTGAGGATACTGGGAATGTCGTTTCCTGGTTGATATGATAAGAGACCGAATGTTACGGTTCGACGAAGTGACGTAATCGTAACCTTCATTATGCTTTTTATAAGAGTTGTTTTGTTTGTTAGAAAAGTATTCGATCTCACAGTTAAACTGCGTAAGCAGTTTTGTGGGGCAATGTATTTAGTTTTAAGATTTTTGAAGTGAAATAAAAATCATTCATTCATTCATTCATTCGTAGCAAGACTCTGCCTCTCTCTCTCTCTCTGTCACTCTCTGGATTCTGTTCTTTATACTTATTATTTTACGAATATGGCTCTGATTGTAAAAGGAAAAGTACATTGTAAGCTATCATCATCTGCCTGAACTTTTCGGTAGTATGTACCTGTAGGTCGGCCCGTGGATGGGTTGTCAGTATAAAGCACCTTAAGTCGTTGGTCTCGACTGACATTTGAAGATCTTCCGCAGTCGTTACAGGTTGTCAGTAACCCGAAATTTTGACAACCAGTTATGAATGGTTGTCAGAATTTCTGACAACCGGTTAAGACTGGTTGTCCGAATTTCGGGCCACTAAGCCAAGGGATATCGTAACAGTACTTAATAACTGGGTGGTGGAAGTCAGATAGGTTCCATGTAATACCTGCAGCCGCTTAGACTGCAAGCCGACCCCAACATAGTTGCGAAAAGGCTCGGTAGATGATGTATACATCTTCATACGGGCTCGTAAGAGATAGCAAGAAATTGTTTGGACAAGGAGCTGCGTCACCGACTATGTACAAGTAACAGGGGGTCTAAAATGCACTCTCTAGCTAAAATAGACCTTTCATAATAGTAACAACGTCTGTGGCAATTTAGAAAAATAGATCATAATCGGAAAATAAAATGAATTGTGTTAAAATTCGTAAAATGGTTTCAGGCTTAGTTACTATTATGAAAGGTCACGAGGGGCCGAATTGTAAAAGAGTGTAGTAATTGTGTTAAACAGTCGTAATTGAAATGTCCTTTTAAAACAGTACAACAATTTATTTAAGTTATTAAACTGACATGGTCATCGGGCATTGACATTATCATTGAGACTGAAAACGCCATATTTACCATTTAAACTATTTGGTTTGAGTTCTTTATTCCAGAAGAAATAGTAACTATCTATCTATCTATATAAATAAAGAGAAAAGTCCTGCCTGACTGACTCATCAATGCCCAGCTTTGCGTAGAGGTTCCCTTTATAATGTATGTAGACAAGGAATAAGGAAGGATTTTTCGAAATTCAACCCCGAAGGTAGTTAAATATGTTTGTATGGAAAATCGTTATTTTTTACCGGGCTACGGCGAAGCCAAAAGGAAGGGGAATGATTTTGGCAGTCTTTGTATTTATATTTCTGATATGCACACGGGCAAAGTCGCGGGCAAAAGCTAGTGATAAATATAACGTTTTCAGTGTTACAACAATATTTTATGACTGAGCTGCGGTTGTCAGCCCCGATTTACAAATTGAAGATTGTGGTTAGGCAGACAAACGGTTTACTTTGTAATTTAAAATGGGATATTTTTAAATGCACATGACATCTGTATAATTTTTCAGCACACTAGGTAACTCCACTAATTAACTGAATGCATGCAAAAAATGAATACTGTGCAAAATAACAAGTGAAGACATGTTTATGTGCCCGTCGGGGACTCGGGACTGCAGATTAGCGAAAGAGATAACGCGGCCTCGACACAAGGGCGAAGAAGGAACATGGGTGGTTTTTAGTCAGTAGAAGTCTGACACTCCCTTCCGCTCTGCCCAAGAGCGGCGGAGGGGGGGGGGGGGTTATATGATGATTTTCCACACACCAAAAAAAAAAGACATGTTTGTTTATGTCCTAAAAAAAAACTAAAAAGCACACAAAACGAGATGACCTTTTTTTATCGGATTCACAGCACAAATGTGTTTCGTACATCGGAAAAATACGAATTGTTTATCAAAAATACTAACTTGCACTCTAAATCGATCAGTTTAGGTTTGGTTTTTTTTTGCATATGGTGAGTACATTTCCGCAGACATCTGAGTCCGTAAAAATATTTTTTTTGGTTAGGTTAGGTTAGGTTGTTATCACTGACTAAAGGTCAAACTGTTCTGCAAATAGCATTAAATCTCTATAAATATAAAAATGTTATGTTGGTTTGTGGACGCTTCAAAAACTCAAAAACTACTTCACCGATTTTCATGCTGTTTTCACCAATGGATAAAGTAGTTCTCGAGGAAGGTTTTTAGTATATAATTTAACCGACTTCCACGCGGGCGAAGCCGCGGGCATCAGCTAGTAGTATATAAAATTTGATTAATTTAGTGTGCAAGTTAGTATTTTTGGTTTAACTTTGTAATATTTTGTTCGAAAAAAGGGAATATTCAGATATCGATTTAAATACATGATATTTAAAATAAACAAAAGTAGTCTAGAGCAGTAGATAATGCCAAACATTACCGCCATTAATCTTAACAGGAAATGCTGACTATGTAATAATATCTATAATACATCATTTTATTTCGGCCAACTAAGGGATCCATAAATTGTTAGGAACAGGTTTGCACAACACTTTTGTTAGTATCTCTACCTATCTGTAACATCATTATTGAATTTGACCTATGTTTACAAATAAAGCATTCTGATTCTGATTCTGATTCAGAGAAGACCGCCCACAGTAGCTACCCATAACTATTACGATAATGACTAAGGTATAAGTCGTCTCATTAGTCGTCCAATTATGGTGGAGGAAGTATCAGACGATCAGACGTATCATCTTCAGGATAATAGGCCCCTTACTACATGGGACTATAACATTACTAGCAAAATGTCGGTGTAATTTCCCTTTGCCATTTTTAGAGCAGTAGTGATGAAATAAACTACACGAAGTAAAGCGTCCGCCTGGGTTCGAACCCACGACTTACTGTTCGTAAGTCGGGGCCGCCACCATTGGGCCACCACTAAAGACATAGGATACTTTATATCCCGATAGTAGGAAAATTATCAACCTCCATGCAGACGAAACTGCGGGTAAAAGCTAGTATTTTACTATAATAGTCTCCAAACCGTGTTACAGCTCGTCCAAAGTGCCTGTGCCTGATGTTTCCTCTGGTGCTATTGGTGGTGGCTATCTGGCCCGTAGTCTGGTGGTTCGCTACCGAAGCCAGCTTGGCGCTGCTGCCACCACCACCACCAGACCAGAACCTGGACCACTACTGGAGGAACAGGAGCCTGCATCATTACTTGAGTCATATGTAAGTAAACTGTTTTCTAAAGACTGCTATTTTTAGGGTTCCGTACCTCGAAAGGAAAAAGCGGAACCTTTATAGGATCACTCGTGTGTCTGTCTGTCTGTCTGTCCAACCATTCCCCCCCCCTTATCTACGAAACTACTGAACCTAAAATTCTGAAAAAAATACAAAAATTAGTTCGACATTATAGATTACAGGAAAACCTATTAAAAGTCATGGTACGGAACCCTTCATGTGCAAGTCCGACTTACACTTGGCCAGTTTTAGTGACGTTGCCCCAATTTTGTTTAGGATCGGCACAATATGTGAAGTATGAATACTTGACCCGGTATTCCCATAATGAATGGCATATGAATGGGATGATAACACAACATAACATCACGCCTATAACCGGACTAAAGGCGTGATGTGAAGAAGGGCCAGGCGGTGTACCTAATAGCAGACTGTATTTCGTTACTCCGAAGTTCGAAATACCGAAGTACGGTATACAGAAAGTTTGTGAGTCCGAATTACGTTAGTCAGAATGTACGCTATGACGAAGTACGGTATTCAGAATTAGCACACACAAACTTCGCAAGTCGTAATGTAATAGGGGGCGAGCCTATTTCTATCTACTGAGCACAAGTTTAAACTACGTGGCTGCTACTGAGAAATTCTTAATGGGAGCTTCAATTACCCGGCCTGAAAATCGAAGCCAGGACCTCACGCCCTTGCGACCACCTGCAGACCAGCGAGAGAATACACCTCAACTAAAAGTGTATGTTTCTAATTCCAGCCAAGCTCTAATAGAGCCATCACCGACTCCATGCAGCAGTCCGGATGAGGTGCCGGTGATCATCCTGGTGTCCAGCGCGCCGACCCACGTGGACCACCGGATGGCCGTGCGGGAGACCTGGGCCAAGCACCAGCCCACGTACTTCGTGCTGGGACTGTATGGAAACAATGTGGATGAACAGCTGGTGAGTCGGCAGACCTGGACGGCAACTGTTAAGACAATAGTTAGGAGAGTTACAACTAGGAGAGACAAGTAGGAGGAACGAATAGGAGAGACACACAGGACAGACAAATAGGAGATAGTAATCATCTTAGATGTTGCATCAGAGCACTGGCTTTATCGCACCTTAGACAAAATACTATTGTCGCGCTTCGTATTGTCAACAAAAACGAAGAACCATGGATATCAGTGGTCAGGCTACGGGTGCAAAGGTCGCAAACTAGGCTACACATAGTGGCATTCCGCTAGAAGTCATGATGTATAATGGCTAATTCAAAAATCAATCAATCTTAAATTAAAATTAGTTTTCAAAAATTATAGTAATTCTTTTGAAAGTCTTGTTAGAAATACGAATACTTTGGAAGTAATTTTCAGTTTTCTAAGCGGGGGATGTTCGTTCTTATCTTCTGGGCATATTGTATTAGCAATATACATTATAGGGTGGGCTTAATTTTGCAATTCAATGAAATACTCTCTTTATAATAAAAAAAAAACATAACTCTCTAACTCCAGGTAGACACCTACATAGAAGCGAAGCAGTACAGTGACCTGATAGTCTTCGATTTCCACGACCACTACCAGAACCTAACCCTCAAGACTGCCCTGATGATGCAGTGGAGCCTGCGCCACTGTCCGCAGGCACAGTTCCTGTTCAAGACTGATGATGACGTGCTCGTCAACCCCTGGACCCTTCGCAAGGTCCTCAAGGAGAATGAGGATGCTAAATTACTTGGTAAGTGGAGGTGCAGGTTTCTCTTTTGAGTGTGGAAAAATTCCCGTCGGGGCTGTCGGTTGTTCGCAAGAGATACCGCGGCCTCGGCACAAGGACTAAGTAGGAACATGGGTGGTTTTTAGTCAGTAGTCGAGAAGTCTGACGATTTCCCACTCAAAAAAAAGTGAAGAAATTAGAAATGGTTATTCGTATTCTACTATTGAGATAGTTAATATGTTTTTTCTAAGCGTAATTTAGGGTTTAGCAAAAATCTAATAATACGTTGGATAAAAAGCGACTCGTCTAAACTGAAATAAAATGGTGCCACGTGTTTATTTAGTCAATGATAATACCCAACTGTGTAGCACATCTATAGCTTCTAGAGGCGAAAATATCACAGTTTAGTTTATTTTTAAAAACGTTGCCCCACGCTAGGAATTTCGTCTGTAGTGTGGGTGCGTTTACTAACATTTAAATTAACACAAACAACCATACCGTACATCTGTATGTCGTCAGGGCAATGATTTGGGCAAGAGTAGTAATAATAATGGTAATGGGTGATGTATGTGTTAATGAATAAATAAATAAATAGTTTAGAATAATTTAAGTTTTTTTGGTGCAGTTCGTATCTGATGAACTGATTAGTCCTGATAATTATATTGTCATTATTATTATTATAGCTAGTCCATATTATTGTCCCACTGCTGAGCAAGGGCCTCCCTCCATTCCTTCCAAAGGTCACGATTCTGTGCAACGTCTCTCCAATTCTCAAGGAAGACATCCATCGTCCCGCCATCTCCTTCGTAGTCTGCCGCGACCCCGTGTCACTGTTTCAGGGCACCAATCCCGATCTTTACGGGCCCACAGCTCGTTCGGATGCAACAGACATGTCTTGCCCAGTCCCATTTAAGGATTTATATATTGTCATATTATATTTAATTACAGGTTACAGTAAGAACGACACACAACTACACAGAGATGCGTACACGAAGTGGTACATTCCGCGGTGGCTACTCCGCCCAGATCTGGTCCCCCGGTACCTCAGCGGGACCGGGTACTTAATTAGTGGTAAGTTCGACGTGCTCTTGTCGCCATCGGCGTACCAGCTGTTTTAGAACCCCATGGCTTGGCACGCGACGATGGCAAGAGACCGGACGGCATGTCTTTGTTTCCTTGGAAGATGGGTAGGCCTTTAGTGTGGGACGCAACATGTGTCGATACTCTTGCGCCATCACATCTTCCAAGTTCATCGTGCTGCGCAGGTGGAGCCGCTGCGGCTGCAGAAAACCTCAAGCGGCGTAAATATAGTAACCTTTGCGGAAACTATATTTTCGAGCCGTTTGGGGTTGAAACTCTGGGGCCGTGGGGTCCGAGTGCTCATAGCCTGTTTAAGGAAATCTCGAAACGCTTAGTTGACGCTTCTCGTGACCCAAGGGCTGGCTTTTATCTTGGCCAGAGGCTAAGTGTTGCCATACAACGAGGCAATGCCGCCAGTCTTTTGGGCACATTACCGGCTGACAGCGTTGAGGAGCAGTATTTCGATGCCTTTTTATAGTTTATTGTTAGTTTAGTTTATTTTATAGTTTTTAATTAATTTAATATGTATCTTAATAAGTATTAAATATATTATTTATACCTAAAAAAAAAAAAAAAAAAAAAAAAAAAAAAAAAAAAAAAAAAAAAAAAAAAAAAAAAAAAAATTTAAATCAATAAGTTTTAACTAGATGTGTCATGATTTGTAAAATAGATTCTGGTTCTTGAAATTTAAGGCTCATTTCATCAAAATTATGCGATGATAATTTCGCGTACTTTTTTTTTAAGTCCTGTCCTGCCCCACTGCTGGGCAAAGGCCTTCCCCATGGCTTTCCAATTTTGTTTACAATTTGCCGTCTCCGACCAATCCATTAAGTAAGAGTGAGCCAAGATCGCCATGCTAGCGTTTCTTGGGCCAGCCTCGGTTACAACGGCCGTCTTCATGCACCCACTGAATGACCGACTATTTTCGCCCATCTGTCCGGCTTCCTCTGCGTCGTTGAGTTTTTTAAAATGGCTGATGTGTCACAGGACTTATAGGTTATTTATAAAGACTTAAATACGAAAACATGTCTATTTCGTCATATATTTCCCGTATGGATCGTTATAATTATGTACTTGTTAAACGCATGCAGTTGACCAATACAATAGTGATCTTAAAAAATCAAAGTTAAATGCTTATCAATACATAAACTCACGCGTTTGTCCCATGGGGGTAGACAGATAACGTCATGAAAATTGTATAACGCATACTAATTATTAGCTTATAAAGTCGTTTTTGAGTTCTGTTTTTTTAACAACAATTTTGTAATTTCAGGAGACTACCTTGGAAAAATCTTCAGGACAGCCGAAAGAGTACCAATGGTGAACCTAGAAGATGTATATTTCACATACCTTGTTGCCTATAAGGAGTTAGGGTTGACCCTAACTCACGACAGAAGACTGAGTCCCTACAAGCCCTGGCTTCACCTCTCCTGCATCTACCAGAACATGGCATCCATCCATAGCTTTGTTCCAGAAGAAATGATCTCAGCGTGGTCGAAAATAAAGGATTTGGAAAAGAATCATACGGATACTTGCTGGTTTTTTGACTCCTATTTAAAAGAAAGTGAAATGGCATTGTTTTGATGATGAACGGAATCCTTGAGGGGTTCCGGAAATTAGAAGATAGTCACTCTGAGTTGGTGATGTAGCAGAAATGGGAGAGCTTGAAGACGATTCATCATTTGCCGCCTCTTGTTTACTATGTTGGGGTCGGCTTGCAGTCTAACCAGATGTAGCAGCATATTATACCAGTTTTTTATGGGGCGACTGCCTATCTGACCTCCACAACCCAATTAGTACTGGATACGATACCATTTGGTAAGACTGTTAGTCAGACTTTTAGGCCGCTGACTATATCTGTAATGACAGCCAAACATTACAGCCAAAGATCTATAACGTGCTATCCAGGGCACGTAGAAACTAATTGCAGATGTACATCAGGTGGACCGTTGACAGATGTTGGTTTACCGTCCAATGACGTTGAGCAAATTGCTAACTCAATGGTGAACGATTTGATAGGACTATGCCAAACACTGAATTTCTTTAACAGATTATGAACGTCATGAAATAATTTATGTTAAACTAACTGATGAGCAGCTTCGTCCGCGTCAAATTATATACCTACTAATAAAACCATTCTCGAGAACCACTCTATTCATTGGTGAAAACAACATGAAAATCGGTGCAGTAATTTTTGAGTTTATCGCGAACAGACAGACCGACAGACAGACAGACGTGGCGAAGGACTTCGTTTTGTTTTGAAGTGAAACTTGGGACCAAGTGAAGAGTATTCCATTTTAACAGTATTAGATATTTGATGAAAATAATGTCTGATGGCAAGTACTGATGATCTTTAGGACATAAATAATTAAATAAGGTGAGGCCTTAGAGATTATAGTATTTTTTTTTACTGGTGCTTGTACCTGATAACTTATTGTAAATATCCTTCTAATAGTAAATAAAACGAGGTATTATGTTAAGACAAAGATTTTTGTACCGGGTATACTTGTAATAAATATTTTCTAAATCGTGTTTTGTGTGTTTTTGTTTAAAGAATAATGCAATTTTGTATACCTGTTATATTATTATGGAAAAAGCCTAAAGGGCTAAGAAGGAACATGGGTGGTTATTAGTCAGTAGAAGTCTGACTCCCTTTCGCTCTGCCCAAGAGCGGGAGGGGTTATTAGATGATTTCCTTTTTACCTATTGTTCAATTCTATGTATTAAGTTTGAGATGTATTTGTCAGTTCATTACAAACTGACTGAATGATAAAGCTTCAAATCAAATCAAATCAAAATATTTTATTTGCCAGAATATGGTATAGAAGATGTAACAGTAAAAAATTGCTTCAGCATACCCTGCCATAACATGGCGTGCAAATGTCTTACAATAAGAGCGAAGTCGATTAATCTAGCTTACAATTTACAGGTTCTTTTGACTTGTCATCTAAATATCTTGGTTGACGGTTTCATATAGAGTCCGTTTAGAATATTGACTGCCTCGTTAGTCTAGTATAGTGGTAGTATCGCGATTGCTGAGCATAAGATCCAGGGTTCGATTCCCAGGGCAAATTGTTATTTGATTTTTTCATCAGAAATTTCTCAGTAACAGTGACGAAGTCTGGATTTACGCCCGGACGCGGGCAATAGACCCGCCCCCTATTGGTAACTATTACGTACGCCCCTGCTTAATCTTTCGGGGATTACTGGGGTGATGTTAGGTTATTATATTAATTGCATTACAGCCAGTTACGTTGAAGTCGCATTTGACGGCACGGTAAGCGCAGTGGCTGAGCGATTGGACTGCTGCGCTTCGTGTCGCGGGTTCGATCCCCGCACGGAACAAATATGTATAGCCTACAAATAGTTGTTCCGGGTCTGGGTATTTGTGTATGTGAGTTTAAATGTTTAAAAACGCACCCACGATACAGGAGAAACTCCTAGTGTGGGGCAATGTTTTTTTTTTAATTAATGATGAATAGGGCCCAATTGACATCGACCGGAAACAAATTAAGACTTTGCTGTTCGAAGGAATTAAAAAAGAAATAAAAAAACACATCGCCAAACGCCAGGCTAAGAAGCCCGAACCTGTAGGTCCGCGAACCTGCGTTCGACTGCAATGCCAACAAGATAGCCTATCACCGTCGTCCAGATGTATGCGCTTGCTTGTCATCACTGCAGGTGCGTGATACCCTTATCAGTAAGTCTGATTGTGCCGCAGCTAGTTAGCGACGTCGTTTTTTACGGCATTCATGCGGCACAGGGACAGATTTTGTGCCATTATTTAAAGGCTTAGATTTTCAGGGGCTACTTATGTTATCTATAATATAAAAATGAATCGCAAATTGTGTTGGTAAGCGCATAACTCAACAACGCCTGGATCGATTTGGCTAATTTTGGTCTTAAATTATTTGTGGAAGTCCAGAGAAGGTTTATACGGTGAGAAAGTGGTTGATAGGTAGGCAGGGTAGTAGGTAGGTAGGGTAGTAAGTAGGTAGGGTAGTAAGTAGGTAGGGTAGTAAGTAGGATCGGATCTGGATGAAATTTGGCACAGAGGTAGATTATAGTCTGGAATAACACATGGGCTATAAATTATCCCCATAATAAATAAAGGGGGTGAGCAGTATTGTATAATCCATAATCCTCAACTGTTTTACAGCTTGATACTGGAAATACGAAATAACGCAAGGGACATCGAGCGTGCTGTGCAATTTTTCACTTTAAGCACCTGGTGCGAGCGTTGCAAATCCAAGAGAAAGCTGAAGTCCCTTACGTCATTTCAAATTTCCGGTATCGTACACAATCGAAATGTCAACTGTCATACTATATTAAAACAGAAGGTCTATTTCAAACAGTTTGTCACTGGTGTACGTAGCCTAACGGTACAGAGACTTACCTGTAAACAAAGGTACGCAAGTTCAAATCACAGTCAGTATTCACTTTTTGTGATTTTTTATAAGATTTCCAAAAATGTTGAAACGTGTTCGCGAGTTCGATCCCCAATCGGTTTTCACTTTTTGTAAGTTCCACGTATTTGTTTTCATTTCGATGCTATATGATTTTCAAATCAATTCAGAGTAAATTTATATAATCTACTTTTAATTGTAAATAAAATATTATAAATCTGTAGACGTAGAGTTTTTGTATACTGAACATAATTATTTAGAAAAAATATTGTTTTCTTTTGTTGTGTCTGTGTGTCTTGGGTGTATAGTTAATTATAGTATTATCACGTGTACATTTTAAAACTAATAAGATTAGGGTTTTAGTTTTTGATTCATTGGAATTGGTGCTCTCTATCAAAAGATATACGAATTTAAGGTATTTAAGAAAACTTATCATCATTTAGAAACATACATGCAACGACATCTATTGCATCAAAACGGTACTAATTAATAAGTGTGTTCACAAGATAACTTTTAAATCGTATTTTTCAAACAGTTACGATAACAAACTGTACCCTTGATTAGTTTAAATGACGCTGCTTTGAAAATCTACACAGGGTTTTTTTTTGGAGGGTGGGAAATCATCATTTGACTCCTCCCGCTCTGGGCAGAGCGGTAGGGAATGTTAGACTTCTACTGACTAAAAACCACCATGTTCCTTTTTTGCCTTTTGTGCTGTGGCCGCGATATTTCTTTCGAACAACCCGTAGCCCCGACAAGCGGCGGCCCTTGCGGGCCTCAACCATATTGCTGACATCTCTTTGAGGCGCGCGTGGAACCGAACGCGCCGTCGACACGGCCTGTCGTCGTCTTACGACGGGCGGACGGCGAGCTAGCCCACTACTTACCGTCCACAGGCCCGCACCTACGGTGGCCGGAAGCCATCACGTGACCCCCGACGCCCAGAGCGTCTCCTATTGCGGCTGGGACGATAGGTTCTCTCTCTCACCACGCCACCTCCTTCGCTAGCATCACTGCTTCGCCGAAGGAGGCGACGGCGTCCCATTCCCTCTCGCCCCGCAACATGGCTTGAACCAGGGCCGGACGCGAGAGGTCGCCGCCGCCGATCGTCGCTAAGAGAACACGACGGGGCTCAACCCAAGTGGGGCTCCGCCGAGGCAAGGCAGACCTCCACGGTGTGCTCCACCGTGTCCTACGGCTAATCCTTGCAATAGTAGCATTTGGGCATTTCCTTCCGCCTGATTCGGTGCAGGTGCCTCCCGAATCCCGAAACAACCGTGTCCGGTGAGGACCTGCGCCAGACGAAAGGTGAGGGCGCCGTGGCGCCTCTCAAGCCACTCCTCAAAGAGGAGACTTACCACCACTGTGCCCTGCACGGGGTTGCGACAGTCGCTCTCTCCATGTCGCCATGAAATCACACCAGTGGGGTCTGTCCGCCATGCGGCAATATACGGCGGCAGCGGAGTTATCCCCCAGTGTAGTGCCTCCGCGCACCATTCATGCAGGAAACTACATAGCCTAAACCCTATAGTGTGTGTTTGCTTCCCATGCATTAAATTTTGGCAGTTTAACTTCGTCTTGGACAGATGGCATTGTTCATTTGACACCATTTTCAGAATTGCGGTGTTAATATTTGTCGTGAATAGTCAACAAATACAAATTGACGTACACAGTAAGAAAAACAGCTGTAAAAACTTTAAAATAAAACCTAATTAAAATTAGATAAGACCCGCGACGTAAATATATTTGTTCAGTGTGAAAATCGAATACAGGACATGCAGCGACACAGTCAAACGCCGAGGCACTGCGCCAACCGTGCCGTCTTATCGGCTGTGGCTGCCTTGGGCATTGCCGCAACTTTGCTTAACAATGGCCAGATAGCACTTTCCGTTTACAAATTGCCGTCGAATCTTACCCCAACTTGTAACATCACCAAAAATCTGCGATTGGCCATGGAACAGATGTCTTTGCAAATAAACTGCTTTAAACAGGAGAGAGTCGCCTGGAATTAGATGTAGATGCGAAAATTCCACTTTCCGAAGAGTTTTCCCATCCAGTGCCAACAGAAGATCCCGAAAGAGTTAGGCAGTGGTGTACCTAATCGTAAACCCACATTTTGCCAGTAATGTTCAAGCGCCATGGAATAGGGGGCGTTTGATGTCTATAGATATAATATTGCCATCGACCTGGCACGAAAACCACGCTCCGTGGCCTCTACTGCGAAAACACTTTGCAATCAAACCTCGGACCTCATCCTCAGTAGTTGCACTTGAGACCACTCGATCAACGAGACAGTCACACATCAAAATTTCCACGTGAACGAAGTCGCGGGTTTCAGCTAGTACTATTATAAAATTTAGGTAGCGCTTAGTTAAGGCAACTGTATTATTACGTTACTCCGAAGCACGAAATACTGATGTACTTACGGTATACAGAAAGTTTGTGAGCCCGAATTACGTTAGTCAGAATGTACGCTATGACGAAGTACGGAATTCAGAATGTTCGTTACTCAGATGTACGTTACTCCATTTGTTTGCTTGTTGTGTGTGTTATTATTTACTAGCGACCCGCCCCGGCTTCGCACAGGTGCAATGCTCATACTAAATATGGATGTTATCTACATCTACACTAATATTATAAAGAGGAAAGATTTGTACCTATTTTTGTATGTTTGTATGTTTGTAATGAATAGGCTCAAAAAGTACTGGGCCGATTTCAAAAATTCTTTCACCCTTGGAAAGCTACATTCACCCTGAGTAACATAGGCTACTTTTTATCCCTGTATTCCCACGGGAACGGGATCTACGTGGGTGAAACCGCGGGACGTCCGCTATAAGCTATATTTATGTGACGCAGACGAAGTTGCGTGGGTCAGCTAGTTATACATATAAACCTTCCTCTTGAATCACTCTACCTATTAAAAAAAACCGCATCAAAATCCGTTGCGGAGTTGTAAAGATTTAGGCATACAAAGGGACATAGGGACAGAGAAAGCGACTTTGTTTTATACTATGTAGTGATTAAAAAAAACAACACAAACTTTGTGTGTTGTGTTCCGTACTTCGTGATAATGAACATTCTGAGTTCAGTTACTACTTCGTCATAGCAAACTTTCGGAGTAACGTGCATCGGATTAGCGAGCATTCTGAATTCCATACTTTAACAAAGCGTATATTCTGACTCACGTAATTAGGACTCTTTCCGAAAGTAAAGTTACTGTCTGTGTTTTTTTGGAAAGCGACAATTTTGTTTTGCAAAGAAGTGTTTTCTGTTACATTGTAGCGAGTATGCCAAGAAAAAAAACCATAATTAAAGAAGCTACCTAATAAACTATAACTAGAATCGCCCAGTAGTCACGGAGTAACCGGTATAATAAACATAAAAAACAAATTAAAAAGATTTGGGTGGAAAACATAAATTCCTCCTTGTTGAGAAGTCAGTTAAACTTTATATGCATGTTTGCTGCTATATGAAGCGTATAGTTACCTCTTAGAAGAGCCTGCCTGTATGGAAGTGGAGACCTTTTGTTTCTTTTTTTTTTTGGTGGGTGGAAAATCATCAAATGACCCCCCCCCCGCTCTTGGGCAGAGCGAAGGGGAGTGTCAGACTTCTACTGACTAAAAACCGAACCCATGTTCCTTCTTTGCCCTTGTGCCGAGGCCACGTCGGCCCCGACGGGCGTCGGCCCTTGCGGGCCCCTCCTTGCTGACATCTCTTATGGAAGTGGAGACCTTGGGTTCGATTCCAAAATTCTGCAAAGTGTTTCTATCAAGAATTCCTTAGGCCGGTTTTCTAGCAGTACCCGGTTAGCGGCAATCAAGCTACATTCGATTATAAAATAAGAAATTACCATAACTGACTTTAGGATGACCTCTGGAGAGCTGCGGGTTGTTTGAAAGAGATACCGCGGCCTTGATACAAAGGGCTACAAAGGAACATGGGTGGTTTTTAGTCAGTAGAAGTCTGACACTCCCTTCCGCTCTGCCCAAGAGTGGGAGGGGGTTATTTGATGAATTTCCAACCGCCCAAAAAAAAAGTAGGTTCTTTAATTAGGAGCCAAAAAAGAAAGAAAATAGGTGACCTCTGGAGACCTCTGTCTATTATTCACTGAAACCGAATCTACATAACAAAATGGCCGCCGCAATCCGTCCCTGTGCACTAAAACAAAGAATCAAAGCGTCCATTGATGTGTATCGCCGCCGCCGTATAAAACTCCATCAGCCCCAGGTCTCTTCAGTCTGTTCGCCATGGAAGCTAAACTGATTGTAGTGCTCATCGCTCTGACCATGATGGTCAACGTGGCTCTAGCTGGTAAGTAACCCTAGTTTAATAATACAGAGATGGTACCGCCAACAACTATAATAAAGATATGTTTCCTGGCAAAATATGATTATGTTTAGTCCGTCTATTAGGTAATCGAAAAATATTGAATACGTGTTCTATCAAATTATTAAAAACTGGCCAAGTGCGAGTCGGACGTGCACATGAAGGGTTCCGTACCAAAACGGAAAATTACCTTTGTTGTACGGACGGACAGACAATGAAGTCTTAGTATAGGGTCCCGTTTTTACCCTTTGGGTAAGGAACCCTAAAAAGTGATGTACTTACATAAAACGTGTCAAAGATCATGAGTGGGGGCTTGTGACGTCAATTGCTGGTAAAAATGTACCAAATTGTGCCGTCACACGAATTCAGAAGCACTGTATCGTCTTAATTTTTTGCTGAAAAAAGAAAAATAGGTGACCAATATTTTTTTGAAATATATCTGGTTAACTAATTCGATTTTTTTGGTCAACTACCCTACAAATTTGGTGAATAAAGGTTGGTGATGTTGACACCAATGCTACTTTGGCAAAAGTGTTCATCATGATGGTCTTATGGTAGGATAAAGAGGCCTAAGATTGGCAGTGGAAGAAAAACAGTTCCACTTATCAAGATGGTGGACATAAAAAATGCCAAACGCACTATCGTTTTTAGGGTTCCGTACTCAAAGGGTAAAAACGGGACCTTATTACTAAGACTTCGCTGTCCGTCCGTCCGTCCGTCTGTCAGTCTGTCATCAGGCTGTAGCTCAAGAACCGCGACAGCGAGACAGTTGAAATTTTCACAAATTATTTATTTCTGTTGCTGCTATAACAACAAATACTAAAAATAAAATAAATATTTAAGAGGGCTCCCATACTACAAACGCGATTTTTTTTCCTTTTTTTTTGCCCGATATCAACAATGGCAACAGAAGGCACTTGAAATATTCACAAAATACTCAGTTGTAATTTTACATAATAAATAATAAAATTTTAGTCAAATAAATATTTGAGGGGAGCTCCCATACAACAGACATGTTTTTTTTACCGTTTTTTATACTTAATGGTACGGAACCCTTCATGAGCGAGTCCGATTCGCACTTGGACGGTTTTTTTTTATATTTAAAACCGCACACAAGTCACACAGAAAGCATTGCTTTTAACTTTTAAGAAACATACAATTTAAATCGGATAGTGCGTTTGACGAAATAATAATTACAAAATGTTTTCATATGTGTGACTGAGAAGACAATACATGATTTATAATTATCCAAGTACACTGCTTAAATAATGCATGGAATGCTATACTGGGTAAATAATTAAATATTTCCTAAGGACATCGGGAAAAGGTAACACTTAAGGTGAAAGCGCTAGGTAACCCACGAAATTCAAATTTACTTACGTTTCTTACATTTAACCGGTCAGTGTTAGGTTGTATGTTAAACAAAATAGGATTCGTGCCCGTAACAAGTTTGACTTTACTGAGTAATCATGACTAAAATCACCAATACAACCCTCTCAGTTCATTTAATTTCCTTGAATGTCTTTTTCATGAAAGAGTCACTCAAATTAACTCAATTCTGGATTGTATTCACGATTTTAATGATTATAATCTCTATAAATACGTATAGTACATACGCATTACGTGCGCGAATCAAATTTTAATCAACATAAAACCTGACATTGACCTGCAAATTACAAAAAACGTAAGAAAATTTAATTTCTGTGGACTGCCTTAGCGCTTCCTCCTTACGCAATCTAGGATCAAAGACGACAATATCTTGAAAGGCACTAAAAACGTCCAGGCTTTTGGTAAAAAATTTAAAAAAATTAAGATGCTAACGATAACAAATTGAATTCTAATAGAGTAGCAACTTTTAGACTTCTTATACAACCACCCGTCACCAAAGGCCAATGAGCTCAACCCCGACGAAGGTTACCAATGTGTCCCGGGGCGTACCACCATAAAGATTATCGAGAAGAAGGCCATAGCTGTGCTTGAAAAGTCAGACTCCGAAGAATTCCTAAAGCTAAGAGAGGGGCCAACTCAAAAGAAACCAATAGCACCAACTAGGAAGAAACATATGACTTATCCAACGAAAGACGAATCCTGCCAAATATGCGTTTGTTCTGCCGAAGGAAAACACGAATATTGTAGCAATAGACCCGCGGCGAATGTCAATGAATGTTTGGTGATGAAAAGTATTATGGAAAAGTTCAACAAGGGCCTGCCATTCGAGGATATGAGTGCTCTGTCCAACAGATTTCGACGAGGTTTGTCGTGGTGGTGCAGGTGCCAATAAAATGGAAACTGTAGGTTTTATTGAAGTAATTAAAGTAGCACACCGTGAAATTTTATTTCAGAGTCGTTAGGTTGGTCGGAAAGTAGTCGTATATTTTTATAGGCCTGATGTTGTAGGAATAGTCTTATTTATCATGTTAAATAACATTAGAGGGAAACATTAACTAAATCCTAGATAAAATCCTATCTAAGTATCTGCATTTAGCGACTTCACGCACTGCACGGCCGCTCCGACCAGGAAGACACTTTGCTTGCAGTTTTGTTTAAGGTTTTTTGAAGACGTTCGCAATCCGCTAGTATGAGAAGGCCCTTAGATAGCGATCGTCGGCGGAAAAGCCGTGGTTGTAGCCGCATAGTGCGCAAGGTCCCTTAGCGATATTAATATGTAGGTACTTATAAACCATTTAAATTGCAAGATAAAAATCTACCCAAGATCAAGCTCAAAACAAGAATAACACAAACATAACCTTCACCACAGATTACATTTGGCACAACGACGAGATTCCTTACAACTCCAAGTCGAAATGCTTCCGAGGTAACTCCTACTACACCAACAGTCTGACCGCGAACGATACTGACATCGACATCGCAACCGACGTGGAATCCTTCTTAGACTACAACAACACGACTTGCTTCTTTTGCATTTGCTCCACGAGTGGCGCAGAGATTGCCTGCATTCCTCGAGATGTCAGCTTCTGCAACTTCTACAGGTTCATCAGAGATGAAAAGAATGTCAGGGACATGTACACGTCCGAGTTAGGAAATGACAGACCCAACTACTTCAGAAGTCTGCCGTTTAGGCTGAGGAGGACCATGGATAATAGCATGTTTGACTTGTTGGATGCTGGTATGCCACACCGTTGTTATTGGTGCTACTTTGGGATTTTGGTTTTTATTGGTTCTAGGTTCTTGTTTTGTGTATTTTCTTGATAATTTTGTTATTGAGTGTTTTGTTATAAGTGTTGTTACTCGCGTTAAGTGATTTCTACCTTGACAGTACGTAAAATACGCGGTGAATAATATTATTGTAACGAAGATTAGTAAAAGTGATCTGAAATTAATATGATACAAAATCTGTTGAATAAGAAGCTATAATTGGACTCAGAGCAGTTGGATGGAATATTTTTACCATATTTTATTTTGACCATGTTTCAAAAATCTAAGCGTCGCCTTTTGCAAGCCAACTTCACAAAATTGATTCTTATTTTCACCCATCTCCCCCCTGGCAGTAAACCTTAACAAATATTGTCTGTTTAATTCCAAATAATGATACAAAGATTGGTGCTTGCAGGAGGCGACACGTTATGCTGCGGCCATCCCAATGGGCACCGGAGGCTGATCCACAACCAAGTGCGGACCAAGCTGAGATCGATGATGAAGAAGGTACCGAAGGAGAATTTGTTGGGACACAAAGAGTCGATGAAAGGAGATTATGTTGACTTCGTGGTGAACAACGATAAGAAGAGACGTTAACAAAGATAAAACTGTAGTCTGCAGCGATATATTTTGGAGTGGGAAAGAATGATAATTTAAAGTTATGAATGTGGGTTCTAAAAAGAATGGAGAAGATAATCACAATGGAGTGCATAAAGCATTGAAAAACTTCAAAATATATTCAAAATAAAGATGATATTATAAGAAACATACTGAAAGAACCAACGATCGTAAATAAATTGAAACAGACAACCGTTAGAAAAGAATGATGGAGGATTCTCAAATTGCTTTTATAAAGCGTAATAGTGATTAGGACAGCCAAATAAAAGGAGAAACCAGTGATTGTGTGATTTGTATTGCATTGAGTGATAGTGTAATTTTCCACTTTTATAATTTTGTATACTGTTTTATTAAATATTTTTCCTCGAGTTTTAAACTTTCAATAACATTATTTATCCTGGTTTTTGCACGTTGTACTCGTAATATTTAACTCGTTTTCAGACAGCACATAGTTCAATCCTAATCCTAAGCTACTTGACTTACTATTGAGCCATTTTAATTCAAGTTTCACAAACTTTTTGCACCATTTCAGACGTTTTATTTGCACTTGCACCAACCGTATGTTTGATTTATTTTTTCTTGTTTTTGCCACTAACATTTTATTATTTCATAAGAAGTTACTTGTTGGTTTAGACAAAAGAAGAAAAATGAAAAAAATATATAAATAATATGATTCGCTAGAAATATCATAATACGAGAAAATAGTAATCTTTTAACTTTATTTGAAAAGCACTTCTGGATATAAAAAGTAATTTGAATATTGCAAAACTTTCAGCACTCTGGACTGTGGGTTCGATTCCTGCATACTTTTAAGTTTAAAGATTCTTAACAAAGAACAGTGAGCCCAACCTAACTGTGACGCGCGAAAAAAAGGGGTTTATAGAACTTGAAGAATTTAAAGAAAGAAGAAATAAATTATTTTTTGTAGACTGAAATGTAAAACATTCAAATCATGTATATGTCACAGTTAAAACTGTTAATTAGTCAAAACTACTTTTGACCCGGTCATTGGTCAAAACTATTAAACATAGGTATAAATAGAACCTTGTTATGTGGTTTCTGTTTTATTAAAAAAACCTAAAGGTCATTATCAAACTTATTAAGTTTGTTAGGTTTTTTTTTGTGACCCTTTGGATAACCATGGGATAATGTGGTTATCCCTAGCTAGGTTTAGTTACATATTTTAATAGATAAAACACGTTTTAACTTTATAAGGGTTTTGACTGGCACACCAGTCAAAAGTAGTTTGGCCGATTAACAGTTTTGACTGTAGGTAACATAGACAATAAATATAATTTTTCAGTAAATGCAATAAGTACGCAAGAGCTAAAGAAGAGGAAAAAGAAAGAATGTACACCAAACGTCTCTGAAATGACTGACTGCACTGGAGGTAATAAATTATAATTTATTTTTAGTTATACAGTATCTGTTACATATCTGTGTTTTTTTTTAGTTTATATTTTATTTATTTATTTATTTATTTAATGCACAATGTACACAGCATAGTTACACGCTAGGCTTAGAACTAGTGAGTACATGACCCTGTTAGGGCGCAGCAAAATAACTTAAAAACCAACAATATTGCAATAAAGATCTTAAATAACGTAAATTAGGAACTTTCAAAATTATACAATTAAAACATTATCTATACTTATAATATTAAATAAAACTCATAACTAGCTTTATACAAACAAAAAACACAAAATAAGAATATTTATTAAAATTTAACACACATGTAATATATTTCTAACACTCTATTTTAACATTTTGTCGTCTAGAAATTCTTGGATGCTATAGTAACACTTATCTAGGAGCAATGCCTTTAACCTAGCTTTAAATAAACATAGTGTTTTTGTGGACCGTATAGTTTCAGGTAGTTAATTAAATACTTGTATACTTCGGTATTCTGGGCTATTTTTGTACATTGTTATCCTGGGTGCTGGTAAAGTTAATTTAGTTCTGCGGCGCTCGTTTTTATCAAAATTAAATAGTTTTAGGTTTTTCTTCACAAAAGTTGCTATTTCTAATATATAAATGCAGGGCAGAGTTAACATTTTTTCTTTTATAAAGTGGGGTCTGCAGCTATCTCTAGGTTTTATTTGAAATAGTATCCGCATGCATTTCTTTTGAGCAATGAATAGGTCGTTCGCGTCTACACTGTGTCCCCACATGATGATACCGTAACGTAGCCACGCGTAAGCATATGCGTAGTAAGCAGAGAGGGCACAGTGAGTTTTTGTGTTTGATTTTAGCACACTAAGTCCATAAGAGAATTGTGATAGTTTTATTTTAGTTTTTTCGACATGATTTTTCCAATTCAAATGAGAGTCTAATGTAATACCTAATAGTTTGAATTCTTCTACTTCTTCAATTTGGATAGTATTTGTTACGTTTTTTAAGTTACTTTAGCTTTTTGGTAGGGTTTAAATTGTATGATTTTGGTTTTTTTGTTGTTTACTTCGAGATTGTGATTCTGAAGCCATCGTTTAATTAGGTTAAAAGTTTCGATAATTTTATTAGTAGCATGTCCTATTGATTTTATTTTATTGATTTTATTAGTAGCATGTCCTATTGCGGGTTTCAATATGTCCCTCGTTTAACCTAACACCATGTATTTATTCATTCCATTACGAATGAATGATTTAGGGTGAGTTGCACTACGGTGCAACGGTTTGGTTATAGTTTTCGTCAAAGTTAACTTTAGCGGTAACAATAACGGTGACCATAGTATGTAAAAAAGTATGGTTGCACCATGACGTTATTTGTCATCGTCAATGTTGACAGTTGACTTGAGATTTGACCATAACAATAGCTATAACCAGCCAAAATCGAGCAGTTAACGTTAGCGTTAAGTTAAGACGTCATTACAACCATTGTTAAAATGGTGCAACGCAAACCGGGGATTTGAATTGTTACGGTTTGGTTATCGTTATAGTAATATGGTGCAACCCACCCTTAGTAATACACAGTTTTGTCAGTACGGCAGCCACAGGATTAAACTATTGCTTTTTTCTACTTATCGCAAGCACGAATGCTGAGCATCCATGAGGTAATAAGTTCTATTCCCGGGTCGAGCAGCAAATCAAATCAAATCAAATAATTTATTTGCAATTAATGTAGGTTAAATTAAAATACAGGGTTGGTCAGCGGTTGGGTTTTGCCATTAAACATTTCTCGGTAATAGTGACGGAGTTTTGATTTGTGGCTGGTTAATGCTTCGTCCAATATCTTCGTCCCTATTGCATGGGGCTTCAACATAACTGGCATAATGAGGGTGTACTATAATGATACCCCTGACTAACGCTTCGGGGGTTACATACTCATCATCATCAGCCAAGCCTTTTCACAACTATGTTGTGCTCGGCTTCCAGTCTAACCGGATGCAGCTGAATACCAGTATTTTACATAGAGCGACTGCCTGTCTGACCTCCACAACCCACTTAGTACTGGGTAATAAGATATCCCTTAGTAATTTCCGATTGTCTGATAAAAAGTTGGTTCTGTGCTTCGGAAGGCACGTATAAGCCGGTGGTCCCGGCCGCCAAATGGCGGTCGTCAAACTATGTCAGAGGCCCTGCGGCGGTTTAGAAACTCTGATACTAGGGTGTGTAGGGTCGTTAAACCTTACTGCCCACACGATAAGAAGAAAAAGTAATTTCCGAGCCACTGACTGCTTGTTACGACTGTCAATGATGTACAAATATCTGCCAGAAAGCTGCTTTACGTGTTTTCCGAGGCACGGAGGTAACTCGGTATGTAATGGGCGATTTCCCCATCCACAGACCAATCCAGGCAAGTGCAGCATCCACGAGCTTCTCTTCGGGATCACAGACTCATCTACATAAAAAAATGTCGACCTGTAAAAACAACATTAACTTGTATTGTTTTAGATAACTTATGCAGCACGGGCTGCTGGACCTGCAAATGCAACAGACGTGGCGGTTGGAGCTGTGATTTTGAACACCATTGTGAAACACATGTTGTCAAATATGGCTCTTCCGATTCAGATGATTATAGCTACGAAGACGATACAGAGGGAGGTGGTATCCTTGACAATGCTCTACAAATGTTGCAATCTAGTGAGTGTTACTTCAGAGTTATCTTATACTTCATGTCTACGAGCTCTGGGCTCGCGCGCATGCTGCAGAGACTGCAGAATTGCTTGTAAAAGAATTTCTTGAGGCATGCCACGATTCACAACGACGCGACTTACGACACGATGCTACTCACGTAAGAGACACAAGTGACTAACGTGTGTGTCGCTCCGCCCCGGAGGAAGACCACTCAATAAGTATATATTAACTAGGTCTATGGCTGAAATCGGACGCGAAACGAGTTAATAATGTAGGTAGCATAAGGGACAATAACTATCAATGCGCTTTATTTATTAAAACTTTGTGCACAACATGTAAAAACCCGGTGTAAAAAGCACTAATGGGCGGTCTTAATGCCTTTTTTTTTGGGTGATGCGGATATAAAACATAGTAGGTGCGTAACAGACAGAAAAAGTCCAAGAATAATTAATATATTTCTTATTAGTCGTTTCGATGATTCCCATTGTTATTAAACTAGCTTTTGCAGGCGCCTTTGCCCGCGTAGATGTCGGAAATATTAAAAATGTCAATTTTCCATACAAACTTTCATCCCCTATTTGGCCCCCTGGGGCGAAATAGGGGATGAAAGTTTACAAAAACAGCTGTGATAAGTTTGCCACTTTGACCCCCAATATTTCCGTAACTAGGGGGTTCCCTTGTATAGTTTATAACAAAATAATTATCGCAGTGGTAGACAAAGTGCCCTTTTTTTTTGAGCGTTTATAAAATCATCAAATAACCCGCTCTTGGGCAGAGAGGAAGGGAGTGTCAGACTTCTACTGACTAAAAACCACCCATGTTCCTTCTTAGCCCTTTGGTTATTAGTCAGTACAAGTCTGCCACTCCCTTCCGCTTTGTCCAGAGCGGAAGGAGACATTTGATGATTACCTTTGGTAATCTCAAAAAAATAAATAAAAAATACTTACATTCATAAGTTTGAATAAGTAATAAGTGATTTTGTTTATTAGGTTTTAGCAAGAAAAAGCTTCAGAGTACCAAAGTGTCTACTAACCCGCAAGTGCCAGCGCCTCGCAAGTTAACGGAGGAAATGGAAATATTAGGTACGGCTTATTTATTTTTTATTCGTTTTAAAACCAACTCTATTGTTATCGGTTTACATCTTTTATTGCTTTAGTTAACACTGCGACTTTCAATACTTAGAACTCGCAGTATTTTAACACTGCTGGTAAAACCTACCTTCATTATTCTATTGGTGCCGGTTCTGCGCCATTTATTGCTAATTCTAAGGAAGACGTCTTATGCGGCGCCCTAATTGGCAACGGTCGTACGATCAAACGATGCGTTCATCGTCGTGCGATGAAAATGATCGTAGGTCGTGGTCCAAGTGGAGTCTTAACTGGGCCGGCAGTCTCTACAGAGATAACGACAAAATCGCTAACTTTCGATTGCTATATTACCAACGAATAAATTCGGTTGCAATAATGATGCTTGCGAGAAACGCATCTTGGATGTAGAGACTTGCTTTACTTGTAAGCATCATTATTGCAACCGAATTTATTCGTTAGTAATTAAGGATTGAAAGTTAGCGATTTTGTCGATATCTCTGTAGAGACTGCCGGCCCTGGCAACGATCGATCGTACAACCGAACGATGCGTTCTCTTTCATCTCGACTCACCTGAGCCGTCCCCCGCCCCCCGCATTCTGCTCGCGCGATACCGCGTGACCAGTCAGAAGAGATTTGTAGCTTTGATTGGACGTCCGCACGATCGTACGATCGTTTTAAGCATTTCACTGTGGTCGCACGATCACTCGCAAGCTCTATTAGGATACACTGAAGAAACTAGTATGTGTCGTGCGCCGGGAATGCATCGTTTGATCGTACGACCGTTGCCAATTAGGACGCCGCCTTAGTCGTTTCGTAGTCTGCCGCGGCCCCGACTTGCTGTTTGCTTTATTTTATTTTGAGGAAATCTACTCTCTCAATTTAATATAATTTATTTACTTACGTCAGCATTGTCAGTATTAATGGTTGTTACTACCATTAATTAACTTTTTAACTATAAACTTGCACACCATGGCAATATGGTAAACTTAGCACAACTCCATGTACTTATTTTACATGCATTTTTCTTCTTTAATTATAAATATGTATTTAAACACATGTTTGAGCAAATAAAGTTATCTGTATCTGTATATTCCTGAAAAGCATTCCTAATTTTTGATTTGTTTCGTTATGGAATACTCACTTCTAACTTAGAGCAGACTTTGCCACTGAAAATGAATGTGAACTCTTAAACGGCGTTCAAGAGCTGTCAGTAACAATATCCCGTAGCACTTATGACAATAACATGTATTGAACGGGATTTAGATATGCTGATAGCGTTTTGTTTGTGGTATTAGTCCAAAGTTGTAAGCCTACCAGTGGGATACCATAACGCCTTAAACATGAACAACAAAATGCTTTAATCGTATTCCCATAGGAAAGACACAGAACTACGAGTATACACATCTAGTGCCATCTCTTCCCACACTGAAATACGATTAAAATAATCCTGCTTTAACACGTCATGGTAGAGCAACAGATTTCTCCTGTCTACAACCAAACTTAAGTGTTAATTTCTAAATCTGTTTACAGGTTATGTGGTAGCATTACCTCGGCAAGAGCACTGATTCGCACGTTTTTTTCAATACAGCACCATTGCACAAAGTTTTATTAGTTTTATTTTTAATTATCAACCCTAAAAAAGTCATAAAGGTAAGTTATTTTATTCAGTATATTGCAAAACTGTTGTATATTCTAACCTATAAGATGTTTTACAGATCAGTTCGAAGATAAGGGGATTGATCATATGTTAGCAAACATACGCTTGAATCGGCAGAAGAGATCTACAGCTGTCACGAACAAACATAGTAAACAATCACTTGTCAAGCCAAGACAATCAGCCCAAGTTTCTACTCACAATAATACAGTTGATGATAACCATAATGATGCAATTGATGAAATAAACGAAGGTACGTTAATATTTATTTATTAACATATATTATGTTTGAAACTAAGTGTAGCAGTGTTCACATTATAATTTTTGTTTGAGCAGACGTGTTAAAGGATTCAAACCTAACGGGAACATTGGTTGCCAAGAAAATCGACATGATCCCGCCACTCACTGGATCAAGACGATCAGGCTTCGCTGATAAAAGCCAGGCACTGCTGACTGACTTCACCCAACCCAAGGCAATTAATCACATAACTGACAATAAAATAGAAGCAACAGAACCAGAAATCAAATTTGACGCAAGCCATGAACATTTAAAAACTGTACTTGGTAATTTCACACAAACTGTGAAGGACAAAGATCTTTCAAAAATTGTAGTCAATGAATTGAACAAAAAAAATGAAACGATTGGAGACACAAATACTGTCCCGGTTTCATTCATCACTTTCACTCCAGAAAATGACACTTTGACTGCAATGGCTTTCATTGCTGGCAACCTATTAAATAAGTTATGGAACATGGAAAAAGATGCTGCGGTGATATCAACAAACACAGATGGATTAAAACATGAAAAGATTACTGACTTACTAGAACTTTTCAAAGAACCACTTAATATTAGGCAAGAATTGTTCTTGAAAAATGCTTTAGAACAGTTATCTAGTGCAATAGATAAGAATAAAGATGCTAAAAACATTTCTATCTGTGAGACAATTAATGAGTCACAGAAGTTATTACATAAAAGCAGTGGTAGCGATGAGGTAATTAAGAAAGGGCCAAATAGAAAAAGCGCTGAGAAAGAGGAAAATAAAACAATAAATGTCATAGAACAAAGAAAGGCCAAACAAGCATTGCAAATTAACCAGCAAAAAGCCACTGTTAAAGCAATAAACAAAATAAACAATGTTTTAGAATTAATCAAAAAGTATGAAAATTTACAAAGCAATTTAAGTGAAATGCAACAAGGTCCAAAACTCGATTTTAATCACACGTTTTCAAATAACAGAACCCATGAACTTGATACTAAACTAACTAAAGATGAGGAAAAGTCTTTCAATTTGTTTGGAAATATTTTAGAAAAAATAACAAAGCTACTTTTGCCAACAAGAAACAACAAGAAAGTAGTAAATGGAATCAGGAACCAATATTTCTTAAAAAAGGATGATGATAATCTGAAGCAAAAGTTAAAGCAAATGTACAATGTTGATATAACAAACATGAGTATGTCAACTAAAGACAAAATAATTCTGGATTACTTAACACATGTTCACAATCCAGATTGCTTACTGAAAAATAAAAACAACAAAGAGGAAACGTTGCCCAGCGTTGAAGGTAATATATTACTCAACTTGTCAGAATTTTTCAAATTGAAATCGTTCAGTGATCTGATAAAACTAATAGAACCTGAAAAACCTGTTGTTCAAGAATCTCCCAATCAAGCAGAAAGACAAACAATTGAAACAACTACTAAGGTAATTAAAGAAAATAATATGCCATTTAGTACTAAAAGTGTTGGTTCTTATAAGTTGAGTTCAACAAAAGAGAAACTGAAAGCGCATTTGAAAACAATACTGGAAGATTTGATAGAGATACAGAGTGCCAGAGGAGTTAGCTTTAAAGATAACATACAGGTAGCAGACGCGTTGCCTTGTATCTACAATCTTCTAAAAGAAGGAACCGATATCGAGAAAAAAGAAGAAATAGTTGACCCAGTCAAAAAAATAGCAAACATGTTTCAAGGATTAAAAAAAGAATTGAAAACTTCGCTTTCACGTAGAAATAATGATGACATAATGACACAGAGGCCCAAATCCGCCGTTGTATGGGAGCGTGTAGTTAAAAACTTAAATGATGAATTTCGTTCAAAAACTCGTAGATCATCATCCAAAAGTAAAAAACCTAAATCATATGACCAAATAAAGAGAATGATAGAAAGAATTGAAAATGGTAGTTCTACGTATAAGCACCATGCTTTACTTGTCAAGACACCCGCCGCTGGAAAACTGATATTACTAAAAGCACTACAGGTAGAAGTTCTGACCGCAAAAAACGTAATCAGCGAAATAATGCAATCTTTTGACATACTAATTAAACTGCCTACAGAACAGTTTAATGACCTCGCCGAATTTGTTAACAATCTGGCGACAAGTATTAATGTAAGTGAAAAAGTAATTGAAAAACTTAAACTTGACGTTATTAAATTACCCGCTAAGACTGAAAACCAAACTCAAAAAAGTTTAGAAATTATGAAGGCTGAAATTAACAATGACAACATGTTGAAAACTAACTTTAATAAGAAACCTGTTGTTACGGCCAGTGACCCTAGTGGAGAGAGCGGTGGGGTAAAAATATCTAGGACTGAGATCATGAACCAACTGATCAGAAATCGTATGATAACATTACTAAAGGTGAAGGAGCAAAGTGGGATTGACATTAAGCAGGATGTGTCGTATAATATTGCTCAAAGGATTCTGTACTACTTGGACACTGGCAATTATAAAATTGCAAACGAACTGTTTATGTTGCTTGCATCGCAGAAACAAAATGCTGCAAACGATAGATATGTTGGTAAGTCTCATCGCATTACTATTTAGACTTACATTATTATTGGCCGAGATGATGAGTAATGATTGTTTTGATGATGAGAAGTATGCAAGAAAACTGTAGTATGCTGCTCGGACCATACATTAATTGGCATATGGGCAAGAGACTGACGATGATATTAGGTATATAAAAGCCAGATCTCTGCATATAAGCCTTTTTTACCCGACTGCGGCGAACCCCAAAAGGAGGGTTATAAACGCACGCTATTATATCTTAACCTGGTCATTTAAATAATGATCTTATTTATTTAAAAACAGGTACACCAACAGTACATACATTTTACACTGAAGAATAAAAATATACTGATTAGGGATAAGATGATGTATTGTACCAATTACAGATATACACAACATTCTCAGGTACAATAAAGCTATATCATCGTAAAGTAATAGTAGATTGTACACCAAGTGCATAAAACGCACCATTTTGCGCGAGACGTTTATCCATCCGATGCGAGCTTGCGAGCGAGAATGGATATAAAGTAGAGAGCAAAATAGGTTTTATCTACCCAAATATCATAAACCCTCTATAATGCGTTCAAAAACCATAGGCAATGACCAGCATTACCAACCAGCAGAAATAAACAGAACTGTAATGAGCTCATAACCTACTGAAAACAGTAGGTTATGGAGTTTAAATTTGGAACAGGTGTCAAATTTAAGTGAGTGTGCTATTCTTTAATGCGCGCGGAACTAGTTGGCCGCGCCTTAGGTGGCGACAGGGGTGAGGGGGCGGGTTGCCTACAGCTCGCAATGCACAGGAGACTATAATTAGACAGCGATGACCAATCTCGAGATATCGTGAACAATAATTGTTCAATTTATTGAAAAGAATACTTAAATAAAAAACAAAAACATGCCTTATGCGCGGCCAACTAGTTCCGCGCGCACTATAGTATCTACATTATGACCATCAAAAAGACATCTGAACATCTACATTTTTTATTGCATTACACTGGTAACAATGCTAGTCATTTCCCTATGGTTCCTGAACCCATCATAGAGCCCTTATGATATTTGGGTAGATAAATTAGTGTATGCAACTATACATAATTAGGCATTACAACACTCGTGTGATGCTATTAAGAAACTCGCCTTCGGCTCGTTTCTTAAACCCACACTTGTGTTGTAATGCCCTTCATTATGCACAGTCGCATAAACTACTATTATGGACGAGTTTTACACTCTACTTTTTACTTCGATTGCGAGGAAATGAAACAGCAACTTGTAAATGTTGTAAAAATAATTATGGTTCCCGCCAATCAACTTTTTTTTTTCAGTAGGAAACGTGACATAACACCTGACTTATGTCGTTACTAATACTGCTCAGTAATAAAAACATATTGAGCAAGCCTATTGCCATCAACCAATGTAATTAGGAGCAAGCCTATTGCCATCAACTGATGTAATTAGGGACAAGCCTATTGCCATCAACCGATGTAATTAGGAAAAGCCTATTGCCATCAACCAATCTTATTAGGAGCAAGCCTATTGCCATCAACCGATGTAATTAGGAGCAAGCCTATTGCCATCCACTGAAAGCAAGCCTATTCCCATCAAATGATTTAATTAGGAGCAAACCTATTGCCATCAACCAACCTAATTAAGAGCAAGCCTATTGCCATCAAGCGATTTAGGTAATTGGGGGAACCCTATTCCCCTCAACTTTCCTTGTATTCGTAATGAAAAGCAGAAATCCCTTGTTCTTAGAATACTAACGAAACGAATTAAATAAAGAGGTTATTCTATGAATTTGCTCGTGTGGCTGTTGGGCCGATTACCTGTGCCGATTACCTTGGTCTTCGACGAAGATTTTACTTTATGCTCTAGAGCATAAAACGCGACTTTATGTCGCCTACGCACGACATAAAGACGAATTTTAGAGCGAGAGAAGTGAAAACAAATATTTAACATAAATCTTGGTTTCATATAGTCTTATATGAAATCAAGGTTTTGTTTTCTATATTATGTTAAATTTTATTTAAAAGGCTTGCAGTTCATTTCATAGCGCATTCTTGTTTTTTAAGAGCACCAAAGGGCCGGGTGTTCAAACTTTTTGAGTTAATATGCTTTGAATGGCTATTCATTATAAAAGGAATTTGAATTTCTTGAGACTACAACAAAGTATATACCACCTGTAAAAATGTACATTAAGGATTGCAATAAACGATTTGAATTTGAAAGTAAGGGGCATGAATTTCTTGTATTTTACATTCATACAGTCTGACAACCAAGATATTTATTAAATCCCGTCGGGATAGCGGGTTGTTCGCAAGAGATACCGTGGCCTCGACATTTTATAAAGGGCTAAGAAGGAACATGGGTGGTTTTTAGTCAGTAGAAGTCTGACACTCCCTTTCGTTCTGCCTAAGAGCGGGATTTGATGATTTCCCACACCCCAATTTTTTTTTATTAAATGAGCGTGTCAGTGAAATATTAAGGTTTGGTTCACAGCACCATCTTCACCGACACCATTGCGTCGGATGATACAGCCACCACAGGAATCCCCAGAGCTTCTCGAGGATCCAAACAAGTTAAAAGCCAAATACACGAACTGGGCGACACAAGACCATCTCATAAAACAGCTGGTGAACATTAAAAGCATGGGGTTGTAGAACATATATACTTTTAGATATTTTTGTAATTTTCAATATAAATGTTTTGTATTTAATTGTGTTGGAGTTATTGATGTATTATTATCCCTACTATTGCTGATCCCACTAGCCCCGAGCGCATATGGGTACCTTTTGGCAGTTGCAGATCATCATCATCATCATTTCAGCCGAAAGACGTCCACTGCTGGACATAGGCCTCCCCTAAGTGTAATTTTTGCTTAGAGGGGGTTTGCCATAATCGCCACGCTTGGCAGGCGGGTTGGCGATCGCAGTACGGTCGATACAAAAAGCACAGAGAACGCTGCTGCCCATTCTCTGGTACATCCCTTAGTCGCCTCTTACGACACCCACGGGAAGATATGGGATGGTGCTATTCTTTGCGTCCGACACCATACGGAACTGTTGCAGATCGCCCGTAGATTATTTTTCCTTCCATTTTTAAGGTTTCTTTACCTCGAAAGGAAGAAATGGAACCCTTATAGGATCACTTTGTTGTTCGTCCGCCCGTCGGTATGTCTGTCAAGACCCCTTTTTCTCAGGAGCGCGTGGAGGAGAATCAAGCTGAAATTTATATCAAATACTCAAGCCTACTGTCCCTTAAAGCTGTGAAAATTAGACTTAAGCCACCGCAATCAAAAAATTCTGAAAATCTTAACCAAACTTTCAGTTCAAGGGCTAAAAAACAAGGCGTAATAGTAGATTATTAACCAAGGGGATAAAGCAGTGTCTTCTGTCGCGGGTGACGATTTAAATCGCGAGCGTAACGAAGGACTCGAGGTTTACTCCCGAGCGTAGCGAGGGTGTTTCGCTCGTGATTTAAGACGAGTCCTGAGTGTAGCGAGGGATTTAAGTTCACCCAAGACTAAGACAGCTTTATCACCGAGGAAAATACTCTACTTTTCGTACCATTTGCGAAAAAATCAACACATTATTAATATGAGATAAGCATTTATTAAAAATAATGACAATCAAAAGTAAAAGTTAACATTCTAAACATTGGTCCAATATTGATAGAGAGAGTTACATTTTTGTTTGGTACATTTATTGTTGATGAGTTGATTTGAGTATTTCTCTGTTCTTGCATCTGAGGAACTTGCGTTTAAAAGCAAGGCATCAAGCTCATGCGGCCTCGTCGGCTTTCGTAATTTTATTTAATAATCATAACTGCATAATAAATGCGTATTCTTTTTTCAAAAAGATGTACCTATAATGCTTTATATACAAACTCAATGGTGTAAACACAGATGTAGTTCAGTATAAATTTCGGTAAGTACCTATTCCAAATTTAAATCACATTCTCCCCCTAGTGGATGAATGAAATTCAGTACAATTTTCTTTCCCTGTTTTTAACAGATTAAAAATGACTATTGTTATGTTCGCTTTTTGTGGCATAGAATGTCACTTTTTTGAGCAAGTGGTACGAAAAAGAAGTTTTTCTTTAAAACATATTCTTTATTATTTGTACTTTAGCTTGATTTAATCACATAGATATTAATAATTCCTATTTTATTTTAATCAATGTGTTTTAGAGCTATGAATATTATGGGAGCTTATCGTGGGCTGAATTGTAATTCTCTTGGCCGTCACTCCAGGTTTCGCATGTTTCCTTTTGCTTGGCGTTGTGGTCTTCCTAGCTTTGCGTTCTGAGAACAGTGTCGTGGACCGTTTTGTAATTCTATTGGCTCTTACTCCAGGCTTCGCATGTTTCCTCGTGCTTGGCGTTGTTGTCTTCGTAGCTTTGCGTTCTGAGAACAATAAAATATTTTAGAAGTGCCTTATTATAGCTGTTCCTTAAGCTACAACATTCACTGCAGCATCATAACCATCCACTATTTAGTTCGCATTACAGAAACATATTTGTCGCAGAATAATTACAGTTGACAATTTAGAATAACGCCATCTATCATCGTTTGTCGGAAACGTCAAGCAGTGCGCTTGGGTGAGGTCGATACAGAGCGTGGCAGGTCTGGTGTGACAGCTGTCAGTTGTCAGTGGTCGGTGGTCGTTGAAATTTGACGCATTTGACTGGAGGGATCTTACTTTTTGGTGAGACACGAGTGCGAACGGTCGTTCTGCCCGCCTGTATCCAACTTACCGTGTTTCCGTACTTTAATCCATTTCCATCGGCTTGATCATTTGAGATTTTGTTAATTTGTTATCGGAAGTAAATAAATAGGCGGTTGTAATCAGTGTTGAGACTATTATTTCGTACCTCCGCCATGCCTTGGACTCTGACAACGATATACCCGCAAAAGTTGAACTACCATCGTTATATTTGTTTCTTTTAATTTAACTCTACTAGATTTTAGGTTACTACTCGGTCATATTAACTAGACGCCTGGCGTTGTAACAATAATGTCCAAAAACAATATAACAACAACAGAAAACTAGCCAAATTATTGCAGTACGGTTAGCATCTTTGTTATCGATTCGCGCGTCATTATTCATTCGTCTCTACTACATTTTCGATGATTACCTTCTACATCTAAATTCTACCTCTTTATAATACTGCCTCGCTGGTCTAGTGGACGCAAGCGCCAGCCGCGCTTGCGACTTGAGTATGTGATTTTGGGTTCGATTCGCAGGTCGGGTAGAGTGTTATTAGGTTTTCCATCAAAGATTTCACAGTAGCAGCTGCAGTTGATGGTAATAGGCTCGCCCCTATTACATGGGACTTAGACATAACTGGTGAATGTGGGTGTACTATTAGGTGCATCTCGGCCTAACCCTTGGCGATTATAGACGTTTTGCTATAATATTGATATAGATGACTAAATAAGCAAGGTGTTGATTGTAAACGCGAGTTCTTCCGCCCACATTGCATTTGTGGCGTTCTGTTCACTTCCAGACACGAAAAAGTGCACTAGTCTTGTAAGTTATAACCGCGTTTAGGTAGAAATATTGAACTGTAGCCATCTTAGCCTGAAATCAGTAAATACGAGTAATAGTTTGTAATAAATATGTTTATGAGTTAAATCTGTGGATATATCGATAATAAATCTTGGACCGAAACGTGGTCGCTCACAATGGGCCTCATCAGAAAGCTCAAAGTCACCCAAAGGGCAATGGAGAGGGCTATGCTCGGAGTTTCCTTGCGTGATCGAATCAGAAATGAGGACATCCGCATGAGAACCAAGGTTACCGACGTAGCCCGAAGAATCGCCAGACTTAAGTGGCAATGGGCAGGGCACATTGCTCGCAGAACGGATGGCCGATGGGGCCGAAAAGTTCTGGAATGGCGACCGCGAACCGGAAGACGTTGCGTTGGAAGGCCTCCCACTAGGTGGACCGATGACCTGGTCAAGGTTGCAGGAACTCGCTGGATGAGAGACGACGACCGGTCAATGTGGCGACGCCTGGGGGAGGCCTATGTCCAGCAGTGGACGTCTTTTGGCTGAAATGATGATGATGATGATGAAATCTTGGTAGTGATCGTGTGTTTTTCATTGCTAGATTGGTCCTCTGTCCTCAACACTAGGGATGACTTAATATGGGGTATCGGTTTTCTAAAAGTTGTTGATTTTCATGATAGAAATCCCCCTTCAGTCATAGTATTAAAAAAATATCATTTACCATGTCTTGAAGCTTTCTTCTCCTTTCTGTTCTTTTTTTTCTGTTCTGCCTTTGCCGTGGCATTCTTCTTAATATCTTTTATTTTCGGGTTTACCTTATGTCTTAGGTATTTTGGTATAATATTCTTTATTCGAGTCTGGAACTGATCTAAAACAGACCGTTTCATTCTCTGTGCAAGTTCCAAATTCTTTTGCCATCTTTTCATTGTTTCCTCATAGTCGCTGTATCTTTTCTTTGATATTTCATCCAATCTCTCCTTAGCTAGTTGTCTTACTATTTCTGATTTTGAAACTTTCTTATCCAGAAGTTTTGTAATATTGTGCTTCGAAGACTTTAATAAGCTACGAATGTGTTTTAGGAATGAGTGCTTTTTCTTCTTGCGTAGTTCTGGTAGATCTCCTACAGTCGTATGTACGTTGACTCGTGGATTGCTTGTAGTTTCTGTGTCTAGATTCCTTAGTGTTCGGGGTTTTTCTAATGGTCGAGTGTAGTATTTTATTAACATTTGTATTTTGTTATGAACCATAGTCAATCCAGCGTCTATTTTATCGAATACGCTATTGCTCACTTTATCTAATGAAGGCGTCATTCTCCTACTGTGAGCGAATTCTATTATACCGGCAGCATCGTTCATCTTACTGATATCCATAGTTAAGGTACAGTGTAATAGTTTCATCCTGTAAAGGCTGGCAAAAGGAGAGCTACCGATTAGACTAGCCGTTACTTCCCGCCAACTTTTACCGACACTGTTCAAATAATTTGTCAAATTATAATGTGGGTCGGGGAGTCTTAAACCAGGCATGATAAACTGATTTACGTAGTAAGTTTTAATTATATGTTTCATGATTTTCTTTGTGGCTGGTGATAACGGATATAAAGCGTTAAGCTTCGGAGTGTCTTGGTCAATTACTTCGAGGACCTGAACTAAACATTCCTTTATTGATAAGCGATCACACTGACCTGCCTGTTCCATTCTACGTCTAAAACTTTTTAGTAGTTTTAGCTTGTTCTTCATTGGTTTTTCTAATAATTTATTTTTGTACACATATCGCCTCATTGCATGCACGAGAAGTTTTAAGTCGTCCGGTAAAACAGTGTTATTATATTTTCGAATGCCATGGAGGTCTCTCATGACTTCGAAAAGGTCTCTTTTTAGTTTTTTCATATACGTTTCATACATAATATTTGGATTGACTTTCCTTAGATCTACATCTAACTCAGCCGGCATTGCAACCTTGTATATGGAAAAGTATGTGTTACTGGTTAGATTATTTTCTTTTTGTTCATAGTCAGGATGAGTATCACTCTTGATGAATTTTAGCAGGTGATCTTTGATTTTTTGCAAATTTTCTAATTCTATAATTTTTTCAGAAATTATTTTATTTAAAGGTATGAGGACATTGTCGTTTAAATCTGCACTATCTTCAGTTGTATTAGTGATGGTGGTAATATTAGTGGTGTTTACTATAATTGTAACAGTTGACATGACATTGGGCGCTGTGGTCTTCTCTTGTCCTGCCACGTCTCTCTTCATGATGTTAAAAGCACTGTGTTCGATGATGTCGTTCATATTTTCAAAGATGTTTGGATCTTCATATTTGGTATAATCTGAAAAAAAATACGTCTTCTGTAAAATAATCCACGCAAATATTTTGACGCACAATTCTTTAATACATACCCTCAGTGACATTCCCAATTGTATCAATGTTTCCAGCTGTTTCAAGCAGATTAATCACTACTTCAGTAGCGTCTGTGACAGTAGATTCAGTGACATCATTGTCATAGTCCCGCATAAAGTTCATCATTTCATTATTACTTTCAGTTACACTATCCTCATCTATGATCATATAATCAAAGTTAAATTCTGTCTGATTACTAGTTTCATTATCAAATGGTTTATTGTCTACAAGTTTTCTTTGGATATCAGGTTTGGGGTCGATAGCTATATCGCGGAGTACTTCTTCAAATCCTATAGAGACGTTATCTTCAGTGGTCGTGGTTTTTGGCTCTGTCGTGGTTGTTAGCCCGGACAATGATGAGCTGGGATCTGCAAAATGAGTTTATTATATGAAGGTCAACATATCACATTGGACTAAAACTTAAATTAAATGGTGAAATGAAGTTGTTGAAGCACCCGATTCAAGCTTAATATCAATATTAATAAAATAATTAATCATTACCAGTTACTGTGGTAGCAACTTCGTTCGCACGTTTACACTCAACAGCAGTGACCTCAGTCGTTGATATAAAATCCCTCGAAGCGATCTTCTTCAAACTAAAAGGTTTGGCTCCATAAAGCCATTCTGACAGCTCGTTATAGGTTATGGTATTGGCAGTGGATTCCGGGTTGTCGCTTATTGAGCGCTTCTTGATCCCGGGATGTATATCTGTAATTATTATAACACAAAGTTTAAGCAATAAGACGTGGCATAGTTATTGTTTTGTTTAGTTTTCCTAATATATTAAATAACTAGGCAGATGATGATTTTAAACATGACGATGGTGATCAAAAATACCTGTAGAGATTCATAGTGACGCTTTTGAGACCAAGTACCTGAGGATCTAGAGACAAGTATCAATTGGTTTCGAAGCGTTTAGTATTTCTACAACGACAATCAACGGAATTGGCATCAATTTCGCGGGGACTTTTGTCAATCCAAAATATTTTAGATTTTCCGGATTTTCCTATTATCGTTTTCGTTTTCTGAATATCTCTTTTTCACTACGTCCTCTTGTGATGAGGAAATACACTGGACAGATGTCGGAAATTCAGAACCCGTCAATGGGTGAGGCTTGGGGGAGACCTATGTCACGTAGTGCTCTTCAGTTGATTAATGATACACCTTACTCTATCATTTTTGTGTACTTATGGAAGGCAAAGTCTGTCAGCCATAGCGAGGTTGTTGACGATAGATTAACAGTCGCCTCATGTAAAATACTGGTACTCAACTGTATCTGGTTACATTAGAAGCCGACCCCAACATAGTTCAACACCATCATCAGCCTATAATGTTCCCACTGCAGGGACTCAGGCCTCCTCTCTAGGAGAGGGATGGGCTATAATCCACCACGCGGGCCCAGTTGATAGATGTCACATGTCTTCGATTTTGGTTCTAAGACATGCCGGTTTCCTCACGATATTTTCCTTCACCATTTTGAGAGCAGCGGTGACGAAATAAATTACACAAAGTAAGGTGCCTGCCTGGTTTCGAACCCAAGGTTACTAACGCAGAAAATACTAGACAAAGGATGATGTTACTTACGGTCTGTTATAGCTTCCATGATCATAACAAGGACTCGGTGATCAATGTTGAGAGGAGGGTCCTGGCTGTGGCACGGCTGCAAGGTGGTGCAGTTCCATCTGCCTTCAGGGTCACAGGCGCAGGTCTTGCAGCCGAGGCATACGTTGGCTGTCAAGATGAATAAAAAGTAACTGTTAACAGGAGCGTTTGGGATTTTAAATGTACTATGACGTAAAGTACTAGTTCAGTAGTACTGCTCTGGACTAAGAGGTGTGGGTCACGAGTTTAATTCGAAAACAAGCAAGTGGATTCTCCTAGAGAGAAGGTCTGAGTTACTTTTTCTTTTTTTGGGGGGTGGGAAGTCATCAAATGACTCCTCCCGTTCTGGGCAGAGCGGTAGGGAGTGTCAGACTTCTACTGACTAAAAACCACCCATGTTCCTTTTTAGCCCTTTGTGCCGATGCCGTGGTATCTCTTTCGAAAAACCCGCAGCTCCTACGGGGTGCCTGAGTTCCTGCAGTGGGAACATTATAGGCTGACGATGATGATGCATTGAGCACCAAGCTGTTAAATTGATTGATTGGTGGCAGTTGTTTCCCAACAATATTGTTTACGCATTCAGTTAGGTGACAGAATGCTTCGTAAAGAGTGCGTTTACACCTAAGTAAACATATTAGTTATATTATGAAATGCATTACAGATCAAACTACTGAATTGTTGTCAACTTTGTTGTGTCAGTTGTTATGTTACACATTCCACGTTTTGTCATCAATTGGCATGCTATGTGTGAAAACAGCAAATCTATGTTCTCAGCCGAGTAAAGGAAACATCCGTGGGTGTCACTGCTTGTTTTTAAAAACAAAATGTGTACAAATTGTGAGTAAAGTGCTAATCCAAGTAACACATAACATCCACAGGAAATAATGAACTGACCTGAAACATGTTAGTGTGTAATGTAGTAGTTGTTTCATAACATTCTTAATGATTATAACTGAAAAACCTTATTTTGTAAACCTTTCATCATTCTTCTGAGCAATATTTTTTTGGGGTCTTCTATTTCCAATTATTACAATTTTAGTCTTCAACTTTGAAGTCACTGCTTTTTAACCGACTTCTAAAAAAAGAGGGAGTTTCTCAATTCGGATGTTTGTTTGTTTTTTTATGTTTGTTCGGGCATAACTCCGTTGCTTGCTAACCGATTTGAAAAATTCTTTTTTTGTTGGAAAGGGTATTTATACTTCCCAAATGGTCCCATATTTTTTTTTATCGAAATCGGACCAGTGGTTTTTGAAAAATCAACAAAACTCAAAAAAAAAAGCTACATTGTCCACATTACGACCCATGAACATGTGAACTTACTTGTGAACCAGTAAAAAGTGAAAAATAAAAACTTTTTAACAAATTATTAAAAAAAAATAAGTTTTTATCTATAGCCATCATTCACACTGTTCATTCATCGTTTCTTTGGTCATCCCCTAGTTAGTTACAGCCACCATACGACATTTTATTTTTAATTTTAATGCTTTTGCTTTTGCTTTTGTCATTTGTTAGTTTTGTGGTAAGGGACTGTTTTTAGTTGGAACAAGTTACACTGTGCCCAAACCACTGTAACTCCTGAAAGCCAGAATCAACAGTGGTGACTGATGACCACCAGAAAAGCGTCGAGACCATGAAGTTCGACGAAGTACCAGAGAAACAATGGATCGCACAGCAATGGTTAAATTGATCGGAAAAAAGTAGTGGAGGAGTAGGAAAAACATAATTTCCACTTCTCTGCATATCAGCTGCAGGACATAGAAGAAAACAAGGTCAATAGGCACAAAGGGACGTTTACAATGGGATAAGCCCAGTTGCCACCACACAGTTACCACTAGGCATAAGCTTTGAGCAAAATACTGTTATTTTGAAATTACAAACAGACAAAATAAAACGGATGGAGAAATAAAATGGAAGTAATTTTATTTATTTGTGTAGATTGTATTTAAAAGAGAACTAAGTAATAATGTCAGAAACCACTGTTTTAATAGGGATAAAAAAAGAAAATCAATGTACTTGTATCAATCAATGTAAGTTTTTCTAAGTAACAGAACATGTCAGTAACAAGACCTCGATTAAACAGGGCTTCGCAGTTTGATACTCACGAAGTATTTAAATCGTTCACAGTACAGTTTTTCGGTGTAATGAAACATCGCAGTAACAAGACTTCGATTTAACAAAGAATCGCAGTATACTTAGTGATATCGATGAAAGGTTTTCAAAGAAACGATATTCGACGATACGTGTCGCACTGAAGTAGGTATCCCGTTTCCAATACCCTGTTTTGAAACACCGATTTTTTTCCGTAAATTTCTCAAAACATTTGTACAAAACTGACAAACATTTCACAAAGGATTAGTTCTCACAACTATTAATATTCTAGCAGCTTTCCCACAATTTCTTATCCTAATCCTAACTAATATTATAATTGTGAAAGTAACACTGTCTGTCTATCTGTCTGGACGCGGTCACTTCGCACTGTCGCGGTTTTGTGCCAAAACTACTGAAGCGATTTAAATGCAATTTGTTACACAGATAGTCTAGAGCCTGAGAAAGGACATAGACTACTTTTTAATGCGAAAAAAAGGGTTGTAAGGGGTTGAAAAGATTATTTTTGGTAGTGATAACCGACATCCATGCGGACAAAGCCGCGGGCATCAGCTAGTTTATAAATATTTAGATGAATACAATAAACTCTTACCTTTGTTGCAGTTAGTGTACCGGGAGATGTAAGGGATGCATTCCAGGTTGTTATAAAGCCCTGAAAAATACAAATATTTATTTTCATTAAACATTTTCAATGACTTGATACATGATGCATGCATGATGGTAGGCTGGCGACTTGAAGAAGATATTGTGAGAACCAGGTGTTCAGATTCAAATTCATTTATTTGTCCGATCATGGTCCGATACATGGTCTTAAATTACATAAACGGTCTCATCACATTCTGCCACATGTAACGTGCAAATATCAGAAACACATAATAAATTATTACGATACAAAAAAAAAATATATGTTCGGAGGCAACGGGGGCAATAAACATTATAAATACCTAGAGACAATACGTAGTTACGGATATAAATTATTGGAGGTCAACATTCCAAGTTTTTGACAATTTTTTTTATCTTTACTTTAAATAGAGCAGCTACATTACCCCTGCAATATTCAATGCAATTATCAGAACAGTGGTTTGATTGTTCACCCCAAAAACATGTCTGTCTGTACCTTTCACGAAGCCATTGCGTATTGTTTTTGGGTGGTGCAATCAGTTACACCTTCTAGAATTGCTTCTATACTCATTTTGCTGGAGACTAATGGGCAAGAAACTCCACTCTTTTAAGCCATACAAATTTAAAATCAAGACTTTACCTTTTTCAACCAGCTCGAAAATTAGCTCATCCACTTCTTTCCTCTTAGCAGCATCCTCAGTTCCTCCCGGAATCTCTGCATCCTTGGGGACTATGGAGTCAGCCTCCGCATAGTAGTCACACCTGGCCTTATCGATGGTCAGACAGTCCTTCTCAAAGCAGACGCTACATAATTCGTCAGATCTTCGGTAGGTGTTCTGAGTGTAGAAGAATTCTGAACTACATATTATTGATGCTAGAGAAAAGAAGAATATGTATATTAATTATACCATTGCATTGGCTCAATGGTAATTATGTGAACGAATCATCATCATCATCAGCCTAAAATGTTCCCACTACAGGGACTCAGGCCTGCGCTCTAAGAGAGGAATGGGCTATAATCCACCTCGCTTGCTAAGTGTAGGTTGGTAGATGTCACATGTCTTCGATTTTTTTGTTCTCACGATGTTTTACAACAAACGAATAGAATTGAATATTAATTAATTGTTGTTGTAGGTGGGTAACAGATAAAAAGAAGGAGGTATATTAAAGCCGCGCTTAAAATGGTAGATAAAATCATCGTGAAGAAATCCCTTAATGTGGATTATCACATTGGTATCGTATTACCTAGTACTAGCTGGTTTATGGAGGTCAGATAGTCAGCCGCTTCAAGTAAAATAGTGGTATTCAACTGAATCCGATAAGACTGGAAGCAGACCCCAAAGGCTAGGCAGATGATGATGTGTACCTTCACCAATACGCACTGGGCCTATACGATCCACTTCTTTTTTACAGAGAGGGGGTCTGTACCCAAGCAGTCTACTTCTTACCATGTGGGTAGTAAGGTCTAACGACCCCACACACCCTAGGACAGAGTTTTTAAACCGCTTCAAGGGCCTCTGACATGATTTGACGGTCGCCATTTGGCGGCCGGGACCACCGGCTGCTACGTGCCTTCCGAAGCACGGAATCATCTTTTGGTGATTCAAGCCTGCAATGTCCTAGCCAAACTGGAAACAACTTTACAAAGTATGCTAGCCGTGGGAATCAAACCCACGACCACCGGGTCACAAGGCAAACGCCTAAACACTGTGACAAACCTAAGAAAACGTCACAGAAGTTTTACCAGTATCACAAAATTATGTAGGTGTTACATGTTTGTGAACAGTGCAACGATAAAAACTGCCAAAGAAACCATGAAAATCAACAATAACATAAAAATGCAGTTATGAAAGATTTAACTGCTAAACGGTAAGGTGTTTAGAAATAACCTAGTTTAACTGAAACGTATTACTAGTCGGGCACGTGAAGCAGTAAAAAAGGTAAAAATAATCAACATTGCATTGTAGCCGATTGGAAAACTGCTAACATTTGGGAGGGAGGAGGGAGGAGGAGGAAGAGGTGGAAGGGGGAAGGAGGGAGGAGGTGTATCATCATTCTCTTGCTCTTATGCCTATTCATTGGGGTCAGCATAGCATGTATTCTTCCATACCTCTCTGTTTCTCATCATCTCATGAGACACCTTCTTTCTTACCATATCATTCTAGCCATCCAGTCCATCCATCGTTTCTTTGATCTTCCTCTACTCTTATGTTTCTAACGTATTAATACGAGTATAAATATTTTTTTGTGACTAGGTATATAGCGGCAACAATACCACCTTTTTTTTTTTTTTTTTTTTTATTTTTTTTGGTGGGTGGAAAATCATGACCCTCCCGCTCTTGGGCAGAGCGAAGGGGAGAGTCAGACTTCTACTGACTAAAAACCAAACCCATGTTCCTTCTTCGCCCTTGTGTTAACATTAGCTGTTATCAGGATATAGGTACAGTTATAGGCCTAACAGAAAGAGTTACGTTAATATAACACACATAACATCACGCCTGTAATCCCCGAAAGGTTAGTTGTACATTCACCATTTCGCCAGTTATGTCTCATCATCAGCCTATAATATTCCCACTGCAGGGACTCAGGCCTCCTCTCTAGGAGAGGGATGGGCTATAATCTACCACGCGGGCCCAGTGCGGGTTGGTAGATGTCACATGTCTTCGAATATTTTGGTTCTAAGACATGCCGGTTTCCTTACGATGTTTTCCTTCACCGTTTTGAGAACAGTGGTGATGAAATAAATTACACAAAGTAATGCGCTTGACGGGGTTCGAACCCACGACTCACTGTTCGTAAGTCGGGGCCGCCACCACTGGGCCACCACTACTCTCAGTTATGTCTAAGTCCTATATAATAGGGGGCGAGGCTATTGCCATCAACCGGGCACAAATTCTAACTCCGTGGCTACTACTGAGAAATTTCTGATGAAAAACCCAATAACACTTTGCCCGACCCGGGAATCGAACCCAGGACCTCATGCTTAGTGACCACTAGACCAACTAGTTAGTCAATACGTACATTAATAAATTGTCATATCAAATACGACGGCGTGGGAGAATTTATAACAAAAAAATGTTTACAAAAACCGTGACGTAGAAGACAATAGTGACGTAAACACACAAGTGACGTTCTATAATGGAAGTCTTACCGGTCAGACCGAGGATTCCAAGAGCGCACACCCAGGTCAGCATCGTCACAAACTATGATTGTATCCGTGTTGTAACCTAACCACATGTTTACCGCTTCTATTGTTCTCACGGTCAGGGACGAACTGCAGCCATTTTGTGAGCTTTCCTTGCTCTTCGATGAGTTCGATGGCTAAAATGAATATATTTTAACCCAGTTCTTGCTTTATAAATATAGGTAATTGCTTTTGGATTGCTTTTGATATGGCCCCCAAAATCCGCAATTTGCCTCTGTTTTTTTTAATTTTAATGTAGCCAGTGACACTCGCGCCATCAAGACGAATCTACGACGTATATTTTATTCAAATCCCTTCATCCGTTTAGGAGTTATGAGGGAACAAAGAAACGGACTTACATACATACCTACATACTTACATACATACACGTCAAACACATAACCTTCCTTTTTGGCTTCGCCGCAGTCGGGTAAAAATTAAACAGAAACGAAAATAATTCTTGGAAACTGAATTGAAGAAGGCCTTTTTATTTCTTGCAGTAACTGAACATGTTCAATTCAAATATGAAATCAACGGCCACCAATAATCGGAAACCAAGAAAAGTCACACAACATCCGCTTCTCCGAATCCATCACTGCGTGGAAAACATAAAATGTTCCGCAATGTTTACAAACACGTCGCTAGCGCGCACGTTGTCCCCGCGGCGACTCGTGCGCATATTCGCGCTTGTGACCACGATGATACTGGCCGTGCTCTTACACCTGCTCATCTTCCATCTCCTGACTGCCAGTGGTGAGCATTTCAACCAGATAAGAATTAAATAGATGTGCGAAAATAACTGGTGCTTTTTTGGGTTACATTTTTTTATGATACCAATTTTTGGGGCATAACTTTTTGGGATTCATTTTGTTTGAGTAGATTTAGAGGTGCTAAAAAGTGATAATTTTGTTTATTCTCTGAGTGCCTTTTTTGTACAGTGTGTATATATTTACTATGTTGCATTGCAAATGTTTACTTTTCAGTTTACTTTAGGTCTGTTTTACAGTTCATCGTAAACGAAAAATAACAACAGTATTACGAAAAACGTCAAACTAAATGGATACCTACAGTGTTTTCAGCCGTCTTACAAATATTGTTGTGAACATAATTATTATAGATTAGAGCTTTATGTTATTTGCATCGATTAAGTTGAACTTGACTATAAATGTTTTTTTTTTGTTGGGTTTGAAATCATCAAATGACTTCTCCCGCTCTCGGTAGAGCGGTAGGCAGTGTCAGACTTCTACTAACTTACGATCCGCGCGGCCTCCGAACAACCCTTAGCCCGACGGGGTCTTACGACACCCTTGGGTGGAGATGGGTGGTTTATTCTAGACTGGAACCTGGGTACGAGTTAATCATGATGATTAAATAATCACTTCATCTGTATGTTTACTGATAGCAATGCATGACACTACTGTTTAGTTGAAATTGGCTTTCGTTTTAGATCTTTGTCTGTTGTTAGTTGGTAGTCAGTAGTCAGAACCCCGTAAGTCTGACAACTAGTCTTACTATTTGGTTTCATTTACCCCGTTGGATGGGTCACCTCACCTCCTATTCCAAACTAAGTTTCTTCCGTTGGTCGTTGTCAACAGTACATCTTTGATTCAAAAGTCTGACGACCAGTTATACCAAGGGCTATCGTATTACTTAGTACTAACTGGGTTGTGGAGGTCAGGGGGTCTAAAATGGCCACTTTAGCAGATAATAATAGGATTATAATATGAATTGCGTTAAAATTCGTAAAATGAATTTTAGCAGTCGCTCAATGTGCAATACTGGTAGGAAACCAAATATCATTGGGAAAAGACAGATAATGATGCACTTGTACAGTTTAAGCTCAGCACCATTTCCGAATTGATAGCGGTTTACATTAGCAAAATATTTTTTGTCCAGCACTAGGACGTTAGCTCCTGATAGAATAAAAATAATGAGGGAGGAACAACAACACAGGAACGCAACATCAGTCACTTTCATATTAAGTACTAGCTGTTGCCAGCGACTCGAAAATTATCCCACGGAAAGATAAAATCGAGATAAAAGCCATCCTTTGTGTTAATTCGGGTTACAAACTATTTGTGTACCAAATATCCAAATTCGTTTCGTAGTTTTTACGTGAAATAGTAACAAATTTATCCATTCATCCATCCATACTTACAAAGTTTCGAGTTTATAATATTACGAGTAGTAGGAAGTAGGATTGCGCTTACGAAACGTGTTTGGGATTAGAGCACGTGTTCTCGATGACAGTCTTAAACCTAAACAATAACGAGTAAAATTAGGCACTGTCTTATACAACACATTATGTTTTAAAACATAACACGATTGTCTTTTTGTAATAATAATAATAGATTGTGAACATCACTATACACTACCGGCCTCATACGCTACACGGGTGATTTGGCTTTCTGCTTCGGTATTTTTGCCTCCTTTTCACAATATCATTGTAAATGTTAATCTATCTACTTATACTATACTTTATACACATATTAGAAGAATAATCTTCTCATGTGCAATCTCTTTCAGCAGTTTTTGCCTGTGTCGTCCCAGTGCATGGCAATCCGGGACATAGGTCTCCTATCTCTTTTCCATTCTTTTTCTTTAACCTTGGGTTGGCTCCGTTAGCACTAAATTTTGAACACTCTATGAAGCATGCTGGTACTCGTATTACTGTATAGAAACAGCAGCCAACCCCAGCATAGTTGGGGAAAGGCTCAGCAGATGATGACGATATCGAGAGAAAGAAAGAGGATAGAAAGAACCTTTGCTCAAAGTAGCAGGGATCACTTTTATACAGTTCAAACTTCTTCTAAACATAAAGTAACTTTATGACATTATCAAGTTGCAGTACTTTTAGTATTATTGTAGTTACACCTAAATTGGTAAGATTACACGAGCTCGTGGCTTATTAATATCTACCACTCTGATCGATCTTTAGGTTAAGTCGCGCTTGCCTAGGTTGGTCTGTGGATGGGTGACGGGCCATTACGTACCGAGTTTCCTTCGTGCCTCGGAAAGCGTCATTACAGGTAGTCAGTAACCTGAAAGTCTGACATCCAGTCTTACCAAAGGGTATCGTATTACCCAGTATTAACTAAGTTGTGGAGGTCAGATAGGCAGTCGCTCCATGTATCTTGGTTATCTTGGTTTTATCATGCGCGAAACCCGTGACTTCACTAACATGGCAGCCGTGAAAGCACTTTACAATGCGTTGGTTAGAAGCAACTTGGAAACTAGTGCTATCATCTGTAATCCTTATGAGGTGAAGTATTCTCAGATGCTGGAAAAAATGCAGAATGAGTTTACCCGATACCTATACTTGAGGCAGTTTGGGGTCTACCCTTTCTACCCACTTATGTATCCAACTCTCTTTGTTATAGGGATGGTTGGGTACTATAAGTTGGAAGTAAGGCGCAACCTAGCGCTCGCAAAATACATATTATGTTTTTATGGTTTTTCGTGGTATGCTAAATAATCCGCAAATATTGGAATCGTTGGGATTATTTGTTCTAGACAGGCTACGGTTGGGACCGAGGGAGAGGCTGTTTAGCGTTCTGGAAACGCGTACAAACTTATTAAAGTTTGCGCCTGTGATTCGTGCAATGAGAACACTAATAGTGTGTCTCGGCGTTTGGACATATTTTCTTGTTCTTTGGCGGAATTCAAGAGGGTGACACTAACACCCGTATTTATAAACAAGTAATTACTATTACTTGAGTAAATGTCATTGTTTAAGATACGATTTTTTCTCTGTAGTTTAATAATTCCTTAATGTTAGAACTATCAAACGTTAGAATTCTTAGTTTTGCTTTCATTGACGGTTCTAACTTCGTTTAAATTCTTGCCCATTGCATAAAAATATTTGCATAAGTAATTTCTTAAGTCCAAGTAATAACTTTGACTTGACTATAAATAAGGGGGTAAGTGTGTTGTCCACTGTTTAATTTATACTTCTACCTAGACCCGTTACTTGGGACTGGACTATTAGCAATTTATGACTACTTTTGTTAGCTTGGGTCTTACCTGTTAAAACAAATGTATGTGTTAATGAATGAATAAATAAATAAATGTAAAAAACTGGTATTCAGCTGCATCAGGTTAGACTGGAAGTCGACCCCAACATAGTTGGGAAACGGCTAAGCAGATGATGATATGATACTTAATACTCAATTCTTTATTGCATTCCACAATGTAGGCATAGGTGGTAAACATTTTTTAAAAGAAACAATCATGGACCCTGTCGGGCACAGCAAAAGAAATATTACGTTAAGCTTAGGACTTAACATTTACTTACGTATGATCTTTTAAATTTAAAAGTTAAAATAAAATTCAAAAATTAAATACAAACACGAAAATCTAAATTTAAAGACAAAAATAATATTAACAAGTAAAGTGAAAACATTAATGTATACAAAACCAAATCAAGAAGTAACACTCGATTATTTTTTGTTATTTTTAAAATAGAAATCTAAGCTAATGACTTACATTGTAATGACTTAAAACTTAAATTGTTAAATTTATTTTTGGTAATCATGTATTTTTTTAATCTCGTATGTTTTTGTTTTTAATTGTTGCTGCATGTTTTATATTATTGCATGCTTCTTTAGAATTTATATTATTATTATTTATGATAATTATATGTAATGAATCAAACACAATGTAAATTGTTTCTGATAAATAAATAAATAAAAAAATAAATGTAGGTTAATAATGTTACTATAGGTACGTATGTCTATTGTTCATATTTAGGTGTTTTGAATATTAGGTCTGTTGAATATTTTGTTTGATACGACAGTCGTGCAGTGTTACACCCATTGAAAACGTATAGGTATATTACATCCGCATGAATACTAATGTTTAGATTGCAATTATTGTTTAACATCTTGAAGATTAAATAGACTGATAGAATGCTCTTTATTGTGTACACTATACATATTGTAAGTCATAATGGGTGAATGGGTTTGTGATTAAAGTGTGTGAATGGAAAATTTTGTTTAGTTGTCTGAAAATTAATAGGTCATTAGGTCGAAAGTTCAGATGTAAAACCTAACCTTTCACTTTGTCAAGTCTGAAGATTAGACCTTAGTTTAGTTTAGAAAAATTCTTTATTTAACATAAAAATATACATAGCTGTAGAACTTAAAAGTAAAGCAACAGTTACACTAATATTAATAACAAACACTTTTACAGGCTAGAGGCGCCTTTATAAGTATATAATAGTAATGTTTACTAACTTATCACAACATGAGGCATTTATTAAATTAGATCTTTAACATTGTCATATGAAATTATTGTACTAACTTCATTTATATAATTGTGGAGGTAGCAGCAAAAAGTTTACTACGCGCTCAGCGTAAGTGCGACCGGTGCAAACGGCCGCTCAAGTGACCGCGCGTGACCACCAGCGGCGCACGAACTACCGCGCCTCCCGCGCGCTCACCTGTATACGGTGAGAGCGGGGAAGCGCTGGCGCATCGTACGGGCCCAGCTACGACGCGTTATCAGTATTGTGCGCGAACAATACGTAGTGATGGGGAAGCTTGTATTTACCGTATCCATCGATACATCGCAAATCATTCAATTTAATTTGACCTATGTTAGCAATTAATGTATTTTGATGATATTTGTTTTTGTTGTAGAATTTACGAGTTAGTTTTAAAATGAATTTTGTAATGCTGGGTAACTTTATATTTGTGTGTAGTGTTCTAAGGTTAGTTTTAAACGGAGTGTTATAGGCAATTTTAACTGCTTTATTTTGAATTGTTTGTAACAGGTTATAATTAGATTGACAGGTGCTACTCCATACTGGACACGAGTAGGTGATGCAAGGTCTAATGAGAGTGGTATATAACCGAAGTTTGGTGTTTGCGCTGAGCTTACTTTTGCGGTTAAGTATAGGACTGAGAGAACCGAGTGCTTGAGCTCCTTTAACACGTAGTTTATTGACATGTTTTGTCCAGTTAAGCTTTTTATCCAAAGTAACTCCGAGATAGCGAACTTCTGAGCTCCACGGAATCATTTGCCCAGCAATTTTTAATTTTCTTTTTGGGGTGGAACGTTGGCGTGTGAAGAGTATTTATTGCCTCAGTCTTGGATTCGTTCAACTTTAGCTTCCACTTGTTGAAATAAGATTGAAGTAGTTCAAGCGATAACTGAAGTCTACTAATGATAATGTCGATGTCATCATCACTTGTGTACGATGCTGTATCGTCGGCAAAACAGGCCAGATGAGTACGGACCTGCACAGGAACGTCACTCACAAATAGAATGAAGAGATAGGGACCGAGCACCGAGCCTTGAGGAACTCCTGCTGATACCGTCCGGGGCGAAGACCTGTCAGTACCAATATGAACCACAAACTTACGGTTTTTAAGGTAAGATTGGATAAGTTTTACTAACTCAATTGGAATTCCGTAACTGATGAGCTTGTATAACAGGCCTTCGTGCCAGACAGTATCGAAGGCTTTTTCGATGTCCAGCAGGAACATACCGGTAGACTGCTTAAGATTAAGGTGATAGGAAATGTGTTCAGAGACTCGAGCCAATTGCTGTACTGTGGAGTGAGAGGAACGAAAGCCAAACTGCTCGTTCATAATGAGCTGGCCAGAGCAACGTAGCAAGCGATTATATATCATGACCTCAAACAGCTTACCTAAAACCGGAAGAAGGCTAATAGGCCTGTAACTAACTGGCAAAGAGGTGTCTTTTCCAGGTTTTTTAATTGGAATAACCTTTGCAGTTTTCCACTTATTGGGAAAATAACCTAATTTTAAGCAGCCGTTGAAAATTTTTGTGGTAAACACAACAGATTTTTGCGATAGATTTTTCAACATAATGTTGTGTATACCGTCATCACCTGGAGCCTTCCTAGTCTTTAGTTTACGAATGACTTCCCAGACTTCAGTTGGCCGCACAGGTAGATGCAGTTCACTCATGACATTGTCATTTAAATGACTCATGGCTGACTGGACGTCCTTGTCGACACTATCGCTTATCCAGTCATGAGTAAGATTTATGTTCATCTCGAAGGCATCTGCCAGTGCATCACATTGATCGGGGATGTTTGTAGTGAAAGTCCCCTCAGGTGTTTTAAGTGGAGGTATTGAGTCTGATCTGGGTTTTAAAGACTTTGCCTGGCGCCAAATATCATTACTAGGATTGTCAACTCTCGAAAGTTTAGCGTTCCATATTTTATCTTGATGTTTCGTTATAGCCAAATTAATCAAGTGTTGCAGTTTGTTAATAGCCGATCGTAACAGTCTTTTTTCCGCAATTGGAACTTTAAGTTCTCTTCGACGAAGGTGGTTTTTATACTTGATCATTTTTGCGATGTAATTTGGTAGTTTTATGCAAGTGTTTTCGTGTACCTTACTTGGGATAAATTTGTCTCTAGCAGCAATAAGGCACTCATGTAGGTAGTTTACGGCGTAGTCGATTTCGGGTTCAGATTTAAATACCTTCGAGTTAAGCGAGATCTTTTGGTCAATAAAGGACCGGTATTTATCCCAGTCAGCGTCACAATATCGGTAGTGTGTAGTATTAGGCTTGCGAGTGAATTGACCATTCACTGTAAAAAGTATGGGAAAGTGGTTTGATGAAAGGGCAGGTATTGCACAAACCTCATGTATATTATTTACATTTAGCGCCAGAATCAAATCAGGATTTGTAGGGGTAAGATCAGGTCTGTAGTTTACCTGAGTAGGTGAGTCAGGGTAATGTATTACATAATCGTTTTCAAGCATGTGACGAAACAGTATACTACCACGGGCATTGACATAACTACTATTCCAGTAGCCGTGATTGGCGTTAAAGTCTCCCATTATTACAACATGAGGCCCCAGAGAAAATAAAATATCCATGTCATTGTATTCGAGCTGCAAGTTTGGAGATTGGTAAGCTGAAACAAAGACATGGTCTTTTCCGCTAATTTTTAATCCAATAGCAACCGCTTCAATATGTTTAGTTTTAGGAACAGCGATCGGTTTAACCTCAAGTCTCTCATTGACCAGAATGGCTACACCTTGTCCCCGCCCACTGTGATGTTTGTCTTGTCGATAGCAGATAAACCCCGGTGTCGTCAAGTGAGTATTACAATTCAGTTTAGTTTCACAGATAGCGATTATATCAATGGATAAGGTACGTACCGCCAACTCAAGTAATTCATGCATTTTTGAGCGAACTCCATCGGAGTTCCAAGATAAGAACCTTAACTCATTAGTATTATACATAGTGGCCAAGATGGGTCAGAACTAGCATAACCTTATCTAACATAGATTCACAGGCAGAAAATTGTGGTTTAAGTTTTTTAACACAGGTAAGTATTTCTAACATCTCTTTTGTTACAGGGTCGTCCGGTGGTAGGTCCAAATACTCGTATGGAGGATAATCATGATTGATGTTGGTTTTGACAGTACCAGCATATGAGAGTTTCTTGAGCGAGGGCGGTTGATTAGTAAGAGGTGCAGACGCGTGCTGAATTGCCACTGCTTTCAACGGCCTAGACTGGTTCTCACTCCTAGTTTGCGCTCGTTTCAGGTAGGCAAGACGGGCCTCGCATTTGTGAAAGTTGGCAGGGTGGTTCTGATCGCAATTACAGCAGCGTGCAGGTTCAATACGGTCCTTTTTTGTGCAATCTCTTGTTGCGTGAGGTTCCGTACATTTAACACACCTAGCGGGCATATTGCAATTCCTCGATGCGTGACCGAAGCTTTGACATCTGTAGCATTGAGTCCCAGCAGTCTTTTTAGGCATACATTTTTGGATAGTAACCACGCAATTAAATAAATATTTAATATTGCGAAACTTTGCTATGTCTGTTCCAACAGGAAGCACTGCTAAAAACGGTGGGCAAGACAATGTACTCACCGTTTGGGTCTTCATTTGTGAGACTGATGCACCTGGAAAGCCCAGTTTATCGAGCTCGGCAGATAACTCTTCTTGGACGTAAGATGGTAAGCCTTTTATCACCATTTTGGGAACTTTTTCATCTTTACGAGTGTAAGTTAGGAAGGCTGCATCTTCTTTGCGGAGACCTTCTTTCAGAAGTTGGTGAGCTTCTATAGAGTGGCAATTTACTGCAACTTTATTGTTAGCTCTATACTGGAGATGAAACTTGTTGGTGTAACGGGTGATGAGGTTTTTAATGGTTTCATGTGTCCACTCTTTCTGTATCTCCAATATTACGGGTGGTATATGTCCTTTTTTCTTCACTCCAGTTGAGGCTTCTCTGTAGTGGTTATTCGTTGACGATTCATCTTTGTCGTCCACAGTGAGGTCGTTGAACTGATTGTGCAGAGGTAATCTGCGTGCTTGATCAAACTTTTCAGAGTTTCTCGAGACTGCAGGACGTTTGGCGGGCTGCCATGGGCCAGAGATATCTTCTCCAGGTCTTTAGGAGTTGAGATTTCCGGCGGATTCCGACCTGACTAGGAATCTTTCCATTTTTGGTACAATATCGACGAAATTATCGATAAGTAACGAGGCATCACTAGTGATGGTGAGCAACTAACTTGGTGGGGTTAACGTAACTACGCGTGCGTGCGAACAGGGCGCGCGCCGTACGCGGAATGAGCTGAAGATTAGACCTAATCAATGATAAATCCAGGTCTTCTGCTATTTGGTCGGCAGCCATGCTTATTGTTCCTTCTTTTAACATAACAGCCGTGTGTTACTGAGAAGTTTTTTTCTTCCTTTGCAGCTTGAACGGTGATGTGTCGATGCGCGATGGACTGTTTGTGTTATATTTTGGGGAGTGTTCCTGTAATTTTGACCTAATTTGAGTTCTGAAATTAGATTTTACTCAACTGTGTAAGAATCCTATTGTTGTCAATGGCGATCCTCTCGAGGTTGTTCGAGAATATATTTACCTAGGGCAAACTCTGCAGTTTGGTAAAAACTACTTTGAGAGAGAGGCTAATAGAAGAATCCAGCTAGGCTGGGCAGCTTTTGGGAAGCTTCGTCGGGTCTTCTCGTCACGAATTCCACAAAGCCTAAAGACTAAGGTCTTCAACCAGTGCGTCCTGCCTGTTGTGACATACGGGGCTGAAACGTGGACACTAACGATACGGTTGGTCCATAAATTTAAAGTCGCTCAGCGAGCTATGCTAGGGGTCTCTCTCAGGGATCGCATCCGAAATGAGGTGATCCGACACAAGACCAGAGTTGTCGACATAGCTCACAGAATAAGTAAGCTGAAGTGGCAGTGGGCCGGCTATATTAGTCGCAGAACCGATGACCCTTAGAGTAGACGTGTTCTTGAGTGGAGACCGCGAATCGGCAAGCGTAAGGTGGGACGCCCGCAGGCTCGGTGGAGCGATGATCTTCGCAGAGTGGCTGGTAACAACTGGATGAGAGTTGCCGAAAATCGAGTTGAGTGGCGTAAGAATAAAGAGGCCTATATCTAGCAGTGGATTGCAATAGGCTGATGATGATGATGTGTAAGAATCCGGGAAGTGTTCTGTAATTCTTTATAACCCAAAAAATTGCTGACACCATACACGCTAAAATCCCCAGCAAACCCACTCCATCTATAGCCTATTAATCCAAACCAGATAAAAATGTTTCAGATGTTCCCGCCCCTCCCCACAAAGACGCGAAGCAGATGGCTTCTCACCACAAGGACGCGAAGCCACTCGCTTCTTCTCACAAGGACGCGAAGCAGCTCGCTCCTCCCCACAAGGACACGGAGTACAGAGTCTCGTATATAGACGCATGCCCTGATGTGGGCTTCTTCTTCAAGAGGGAGGCTTCTGCGAACTCCTTGTTCCCTGATGCCTGCTACCTCTGCTTCTGCCAAGGAGACCACACTGCTGTCTGTTGGAAGAGGGACAATAGGAAGTGTACTGATGAGAGTTTCCATTATCATGGAATCGGGAAGAGGTTTGTGTTTTCAAAATGTATTTTCATAGACCACCTGCCTTTTTTTGACAAAAAAAAAATCGTGGTATCATTGTGGTTATTTATTACTTTTGCAGAAGAATAGGTATCATAAGGAAAGACTTATCGTAGACCATATTCCTCGAGGATGTATGTGTCTTCGCTTTGAGAACGGTTAAATTCCTTTAGGTACTCAGGAATTCAGGATTGTATTCTTTCTCTGGGCGGTTTTTTTATTAAGGCTCTTGACATAAGATGCTGCATTACTTCGCAGTATATATTAACTGTTTGATTGTTACTTGTTCAACAGAGACAAGCGCAGTCCCGGGTTCACAGATATTTTCTTCCGCGATGCATCAAGAGATGGTAAGTAGCAAGTTATATAAACTAACTGCGGTTTTGTGATCGATTCCCAGGACCGTCAAAATGTTACTGGGCTTTTTAATCGGAGAACGAGCAGCCAAAAGCACACACAAATGGCTTGCTTCCTATTACATAAGACTTAAAACAACTGGCGGAATGTGGGTGTTCTATTAGACTTTTGCCTAATTCTTCGGGGAGTACCCCGAAAGAAATACAGTATGTTAGTTTAAACGAGGGACATATTGAAACCCGCAATAGCGCATGCTTACATGATAGTAATAAAATTTTGAACATTAAAAACTAATTAATAACAGACAGAACCATACCAAATATTTCGGAAAAGTCTCGCAGCCCTTGCGCTTATCACAGAAAATGTGCGCGGGTCAATGACTTTTTACCCGACTACGGCAAAGCCAAAGGAGGGTTATGATTTTAGGTATAATCCAATTTCCCTTCATATCTTAAAACTGGCGTAGGATAATGGCGAAAAAGAAACGTCTAATAAAGTGAGATTTGGAGAGCGTGCATGACACAATTACGTCACAAATCAAGATTATAGTTTTATTACATATTTGGGACGAGAATCGAATACTGAATACCCAGTATAATTATCCCTCGTTTAACCTAACACACTGTATATTTTTTTTATTAGCTTGCATTTTCCACTGCTGGGCAAGGGCCTCCCCCAATTCCCGAATGATATGTGTGAAAATTACTTTGTGTAATTTAATTGTGATTTATTTTCCAGTTTTCAACAAGAACTCGAAGACTCAGTGCAAGCCGTACGAGTCAAGCTTCAGTGATGACTGCCCCCCAGGTGGTTTGTTATATCTCTCTTACTTCTCATTATTGAACACTAACTTATTTTATTTCAATACTTATTTATACACTAGCATACTGTTGTATACACATCACCTGACTATTCCCAGTCTACTTGCAAACCAGCGTCTGGCATTTGGCTGAACTGCGTCCATTCACGCATTTGATCATCAGGCACAAATTTTTATTTTTTAAGCTTAGCATAGCTTCTATCGCGGGCCTTGAGCGTGGAGAGCGAATCCAGAAATTCCGTAACGAAAATATTTTCAACCAGGTTGCTATGGTTACGGAAAATAACAAGTTTGTCAACTGAGGTTGTCAAATTAAATAATTAATTATTTGCATAAGTTGATAAAAAATGCTATGCAATAGCTTTACCGCGGCAGTCTCCGAGTGCCACACGTTTTTTTCTTTTCTTTTTTCTGAGTAGGTATATTATGACTCGATTTCATTGCATTCCTTTCTCTTGGATTCAAATTAATGCCTCTTTTTCTAAAACTAGGCAAAATCTAAATGAACACCTTAATAAACTCTCTTTTGTATTTTCTGCACTCCGTTAAGCGTGGACAGAACGTTTGAAATGTTACAAGGGGTCTTTGACATTTTGGCATCAATTTAGAAATCACCTGGTTTTAGTAAAAAATAACTCAATTAAACTTTATTTAAGACGTATTTTCGCTTGGCATTTATTTTCTTTGTCATTGTTAAACGCACCTTCACTATAGTCCCCTAGCGTGTATCGAGTAATCGCGCAGCAAGCCATAATGTACGAAACCTGTAAGTACTACGCGCTTGCTACGCCGTAGCACATTGCTACGCCGTAGCATGTTGCTACGTCGTAGCTCGGTTCGAAGGTACATACTTGTGTGACGGTCCCATGTCCCATCACCGTAGTATTACACAATGTACCCGAACATGGTTGTTTTCCAGCTGATTGGTGTGTCGGCTGCACAGTGTGCGACTGCGATGCCAATGGACGATGGGACTGCCACCTCCTCAGCTTCTGTCCTGACGGTAAGATGGTGTGATGATGATCATGATACTGATGATTGGTTGTATGGTGTCATCATGATCAGCCTATTAATGTTTCCACTGCAGGGACACAGGCCTTCTCTTTTTGAGAGGGAATGGGCTATAATCTACCACGCGGGCGGCAAGCGGATTGGTTTCCTCAAGATGTTTTCCTTCACCGTTTTTTGAGAGCAGTGGTGATGAAATAAATTACACAAAGTAATGCATATGCCTGGGTTTGAACCCACGACTTACTGTTCGTATGTCTGGGCCGGTGTCATGGTGACATAAAATTAAAGAAAAATACTAAAAACCTGGCGTTAATCTACTATTTGATATTTATAATACGATTGTAGAGGCTTATGTACTACTGAGGGCTGCCTATCGGGAATAGTAAATGAAAGGCTGAAGAGCTCGATGCCAACTGGTTTATTTAATTAAGTTCACGTTTATATAGCCTGTATAAGTATGTATGCATGTGTGTGTGTCTGTGTGTGTCCCCACACGATTAATAAACAGGTACCCAATAAGACACTGAATTTGACTTTTCCATTTACGAAACAAAATCATTTTCAGGACAAAAGAAAAAATCCAATAACAAAAAGCCGCCCCCAGTACCAGATGAATGGCTGCAATTTATGGAGAAAACGAATGAAAAAATAAACAATGGCAAGAAATCCCCAAAGAAGTCAAAAACAATCAAAGGTAAAAATTACAAAACGAAAGTATTAAACAATAAAAGCAAGCCAGTCGCACGTGGCGGACACAAGAAACCGCCGCAACCAAAACGCATCGTCAAGAAAAATGTACCACTCAAGGTGGGCATGAAACAACAACCTGGAAAAATGAAAACCCCGATAAAATACCGAAAAATGGCACACAACAAAGTAACGCCACCAAAGAAAACAATCCAAAAGAACATCGCAACACGAAAACCAATTCAAATTAAAAACAAATCTAACAAAAAAAAATTAGAATCACAGCTAGCGCATAATTTGATGAAACACGTTATGCAGAACCTTAGGAGGCATATCTCCACTGAAATGAAAGACATGGCTGAAATAACGAAACGAAATGCGAACAATGTTAAAAATCAGAAAGCCAAAACAAAGGTGAATCAGGCGAAAAACAAACCAAACCAACCGAAGACTGTACAAAAGAGACAGGTTAAGAAGACGAATCCGAAGCCACCGATGCAAAAGACGAGGGAGCCCATGAAGAAGTCTATCTACAGAGCGAAAGGGAAGACTACAAAGAAACCTGGCGATGGAAAGTACGTCAGGAATAAACGTGAGGTCACAATGACTGAAAATACTACATTATCTACTAATGCTATCCAAGGTATGTTATGTCATGAAACATTAAAGTGTGTTTATTGAAGCGGTACCGCGGTTTAAGTACAAGGAGATTAAACTTTCTTGAACGACTTGTCTCAATTCGATATGTTAAAATTCATGAAACCCTAAAGGAGGGTGATGTAGAAGGCTTCGGTGAATGGTGTTAGGTGAAACAATTTTCGAAGAATAGTGTTTCGAAGAAACGTAGGGGACCCGTTTGACATGTATGTATGTATGTATGTATGTCTTCTTCTTTGGTCCCCCCTCGTAACTGAATGGATGAACGATTTTGTTTTTTTTCGTTGTCGTTAGATTCGTTTTGATTAAAAATTTAAAAAAAAGAAAGAGAAATTGCGGCAAGAAGCGCATTTGCGGTGCCATATAATTGTGAAGTTCGAATCTTTTACGCTATTAACTTAAAAAAAAACTGAAAATAAAATAGACAGCATTTTACTTTTCTTCTTCTAGGGGTAGAGGATGACACTTGTCTACTCTCTCTACAATGAATACGCCCCCGTATAATGTTAATTTTAGTAACTTTTTTGATAAATCTATTTAAAATGTTAATGGTATCAATATGTTTAATATTAGTTGTCTCATTTTCAGATAATTCTACAGAGGCAACAAATACTACAATGCCACTGAATGTTATACCAATCATCAGTAATTCGCTAGTACCAGATGATGGTATTCTTAAGAACGCTGTTGGAAGTGAAAGAAGTGCCATTCCTCCAGATAATACATATTATAAATATACTATCAGCAGTAAAGAATCAAGAACGCCTATCACGATGATCGATGTACCAATAAAAGAAACAGCAACGACACAGTTTAATAAGACACAAACAGTCTTTGACCTCATTAGTCCACCACATGCACCCATTATGCCTACAGAAAAAAGGCAAGTCAAAAACGACGAAGCCGATCAAAGTACTAATTTACCAGAAATAAATCCTGAAGAAAACGAATTGAAATATTCAAAATGGTATAAAGTCAAAATTTTGAAGGAGAAGACTCTTGTCACGGATTCTGATATTAAACATAAAAGGATCATGAAATTAATGCAACCCACAGATAAACTTATTCTTATTGAAAATAAAAACAGGAGTCGTGGGAAGAGCATTGAAAGAAAGATGAGTTACAAGAAATATAACATGGTGAAGCTTTTAAACCATTCAAAATGTAAGTTCGAAGACAGTAAGATGAATAACAGTATCCATATTCAAACTACGCCAAACGTCAAAAGTGATCTGTATGGTTATCTCACAAATATATTCAACTATCACAAGAATAACAAGACTTACCCTCTTAAGAGAAAAACGAAAATAAGTGTTCTTAAATATTTGAAAGGATTTTTCAACAAAATATATAAAGGCAGGAAAATACCTATCAGAATAGACAGACGCCAACTTATAGAGACTTTGTGTGAAAGCTTTGGGCCGTGTTTAAAAATTAACAGAAAAGACAAAGTACTCTTGAACTCGAAACTTGCTGAATTAAATAGAGAAACCGCCAAAATTCTGAAGACTGTGAAAATTATAAAAGGCCTATTGAAATTGTTAAGCATACCCATGAGTAAAAGTAGTGACATCTCGAAACAGGAACATGTACGAAATGATGTACAAACTTTGAAACAAATTCTGAATGGTAGATATGGAAATGGTAATGTCACATTGACAGCGACGGAGAAAACTCAAGTAGAATATATAATTGGAAGCACTAAAGATTTTATAAAGCTAGTTGGTAAATTCGGATCATTGCTAGACGACATAATTATTTTACTTACCAAAAAAGATACCAGCCGCTCGAGAACTAAGGCAAACAACTATTTCAAGAACAAAGATCTATCAAAAGACTCAGATCCTTTTGAAAGTTTGAAAAATCTTCTTTTAAGATACAATTTGGTTCAAAATAGCTTTATGAAACAAATGTATCAGCAATTGATCAAATTTGAAAATAAAATTAATGTGAAACCGAAGGTGAGTGAAGTTAAGGATATCAATAATAATGTAGAAATAGAGAATATTTCAAGGAATATCATTCACAACCTCAGGAAGCTGAAGCGCCTCGCTCAGACCGTGAGCTATAGAGGACGGGGGACAGAGGGGAAGGGGAGGACCAAGAGGAATATCGACGGAGAAGACGATTCCATTGAGTATCTTTTGATGATGATGGAGTATTTAATAAAGCAGAATCATCCGTTGAACGCAGAACCAGGTACAATATTTTTGTTCTAAAAGGCTTTACTAACATGTTTTACTAAAAAGCTATTTGATAAGACAAGGATTATATTGGGCTAATTAAATATTAATTCACACTATTTTATGATGACAATATTACGTTAGTCTGGCTGCCTGAGCATGAGAAGTTGAATTTCTAGGTCGGGCAAAGTGTTTTTGGGATTTTCCATTCGGAATATCTTTGTAGCAGCCACGGAGTCTGGGTTTGGACACGGTTAACACGTTCACTGCGCCATCATTTTCTTAAAACATTCAGCTGGTGCTTTGGAGACCTAAAAGATCTCGAAACTAACCTACCCTTTGGTGCGTTTGAGACCTAATCAGTCTCCTAAAAATACAGTTTTGAAAATAATTTATATCTTCCAAAAAACCAATGACATAATATTTTGAAGTTTTTGTGAGTCAAGAGAGGCTCTACATTTTGCTAATTTCGCACGCAGTTATGACATTAGAATAAACTACAAATACCAAAAAAAAATTAGGTATCGATTGTATCTCTTACCGCAACCGAAGATAGTTCAATAATATGTGTAGTAAAGTAGTGATGGGAATAAAATATATTAATATCTCGTCGATTGAAAAAGTTTTTTTAAAAGTGTTTTTCATTAAAACATGGTAAGCACATTGATTGTTTGCATTGCGCGCAAATGGTAATAATTCATTTGGCTTTTTTAGAAGCGTCAGTGCTGTTGAATGTACGTCGTAATTTTTCGTGACAACCCACAAAACGTCTTTTTTTGTTGCCACGTTGGAAAACATGATCTGGTACATCTTCCTTCGGGAAATTCTGTAATAAAATGCATTATTTATATAAAAAGCATGCACCCACATCACGAATAAATGCAATGGAGTCTAATTTTATTAGTTTTTCTAATAGTGAAAAGTTATTCGAGTGTCATAAATGTATTTTTGATCTTAGGCTGTTGTTACTTTAAAAAAATATATGGTGGTATAAAATTGATGACCTTTTTTGAAATGGGAAGTTCAGAAGCAATAACTGATCACGTTCTGAATATTTAAAAGTCAAAATGGAAAGTTTTTTCAACTTTTGTATGGCAGAATAACAGCAACAAACACAATTTTTAATACCTATATATTATATTTTGAATTTAAATATTCAGAATGTATTCAGTTATCGCTTCTGTACTTCCTCTTTCAAAAAATGACGTGAATTTAATTCCATCCTATATGTACATTGCCATGGGACATCTGTATAGTTCACAGTTTACTATAGCAATAAGTTTTTGTTATAATAACCGATTTAAAGGTAGGCTACCAGAAACTTACCAGAGAGATGTGAAATCCCTCCTGTGTAGTTTAATGCTTACATAAGTATAATACTCTAGCATTAGAGATAAGTAGCAAAGCCCACCAGAAATGCTACTAAGCTAAGACAATCTCAAAAACACCGAAAAATATTCAGGCAATAATAATAATAATTCATCGACCTCCCACGTCGATGCTAGGACAACACTAAATCGAGTCACACGACGCCTGCGCCACCCACCCTCCCTCTCTTGCGTCTACGAGGCGTACGATTTCACGAGTACCGACAGGTCTCCTAACGCAAGGAATGGAAATAATTATACTACTGTGCGTTAGGGACCTAATCCATCTCTATATTTTTTTTTATGTCCTTGAATTCACCCTTAAATAGGAAGCAAATATGTATATTTGTTTTACTCATACTTAAAGAACTTTACACGTTAGAGCCTCCCGCAAGGAGTGAAACAACACGATTATAGTCAACGCACAATACAAAAGTCCTGCAAGAGATCTGATAGATCTCGTAATACAACGAACGTGTTAATGGCATTAGGCCAATAATAAATAACCTTCTTCCTTCTCCTTTCTCTTCCTTTTCCTTTTTTCTTCTTTTTCCCTTCTTTTTTAACCTTTTTTTAATATTCTTTTTCTCATTTCATGGGACATTACTGGCTAAATGTTATTGTTCAATTAGGTACACCTTTGCTTTCTCCCTTTTGGGACTACAAGCGTGGTGTTATGCATGTAATGTAACAAACACAAGCGGAAATAGCACAGTAGTCTTACTCGTAACTTCTTGTCCATTTTCAGAGTATTCATCGTAAAATATTTAAACGTTTTCTTGTCATCAATTTCTGATGAAAATATTAAAACTTTCTAATAATTTTCAGTGAACGACGGAATAGATTTACTATTAGACGCTATCAAAAATGCACCAGATATTAAACCTATTAAGAAAAAAGTACTGGAATTCACACCCGCTGATATTTCGGATACCATGATCACTTCATCTACACCCCCTGCACCACCCTCCCGCACTGAAGATACACAAAGTTTAGATGATAGTCTTTCACAACATGAAAAAATGTCTTCGAGTGAAGATAGTAGCAAATTCAAGCCAGAAGACAATGGAAGAAAATTGATCGAAAATAAAGACTTCGTAAATATAGTCGAAGATGAAAAAGAATACGAAGATAAATTTCAATTTGATGACAGAGCGGAACCTGAAAAGACAGATGTAATCACTGAAATGTCTTTCTTTAATAAACTTCAGCGGAAGGACGGAATAGTAGAGGAATCAGAAAGTATAATAGAAACTACGACCTTCGTAAGTACGGTAAAGCCTTTAGACAGGGATACAAATGATAAATTAGTCACTCGTAATCATTTGAATAAGGATAAGACACTTGTGAGAGGAAAAAATCATTTGGACAGGGCTGTAGACGATTCTGATACAGGCAGAAAAATAATGGAACTGTTCTCGAGAGACACGGACGAAGAAAACATTTTACCAAGTGCAGTCGCAACTGAACCAGATGTACCTACTACTTTGATCACTGAATTCCAAACTCGTCGTGTTGAAGCTCAGAAGTCGAAAATCAAATTGAAAAATTTAGAAATGTCTAACAGTGACAAATCTAAACTTCAATGGATAGAAGATAACTTTGGGAAAGGAACTGAAAAAGGAAATGTAGACTTGGAAGAAAATAACTCTAATCAAGGTGTAACACCTGCTACAGCTAAGGCTAAAACATCAAAAACCTTATCTAAAATAGATGTCACAGGTGTATCTAGAGAAAAGGGCGAAGTAAACGGAAGAGGTAATGAAGTAAAAGAAAGGAATGGCGAAGTAAAAGAAAGAAATGGAGAAATAGAAAAATATGATGTTTCTGAAAACAAAAAAACTGCCACAAAGTTAAGTGCTGAAGAAATAATGTTTCGGAAGCAAATGGAACTTTTAAATTCACTAGATTACGGTACGGAGAAGGCAGAAGTATTTGACGTTGATGTGAGGGATAGCAACGTAGACGAGAGATACTCAGGGGACAGTTTTTCGTAATATTTCGTTTAGATCATAATGTTTGATTTGTTGTTTACCTGTAGAATATGTTGGAACACAAAATAATGCAAGTAGCGATTTTCTTAGTAGCAGTTTGAGTTTTGAATCCATGTTCTGTCCATGGCAGGCCTGTTCAATGCTTCCCTCACAATTTTATGGGACTAAACGTAACAGGGGAAATGTGCATTTTGCCACTGAGGCACACCTCCGTTTAATCCTTCCAGCATTACGGGCATAATGTAATATTTTAATTATCCATCAGAATAAGAGTATAACTTACCTCTTCTAGTTCATCTGCTGTAGTTTTTATTATTACGATCTAAGCTAAAATGAATATTTCTTGTTTGCAAGTATCTGATTGAATTGTTTTTTAGAAATACAAAATATGTTTAAATCGGCCATTTTTATAGTTTTATGGACCTATCTGCTTGTCAGGTCACAAGCATGATTTGTTTCTGTTGGTTTGTTTTGCGTTATTGTTATATAATTTTATATACTTGCGAAATGATAGTGTAGATATATACTAAAAAATTATGGAGATACGTATTCATCATCATTTTCCTGCTCTTATTCCATTCCATTTGGTTCTTTGATTTCACGTCACGGTGGCATTTACTCTTTCTCTTTCATATCATTTCTCACACATTCCATCCATATTTTCTTTGGCCTTCCTCTCCCTCTCCATCCATCAACATGGATACGTAATCGTAGTCTCAATTTATTTTAACCTGCAGTAAGTGTTTGTCTGTGATTTGTCTGATGATAATGATGCATGAAAAACTTGTTGCGAATGTGGTATTCTGGCAAATTTGTGTTAATTTGGATATTATTAGAATGAATTTAGAGGGTGTAAAAGTACTCTTAACGAAGCCACAAGGCACTTGTTCTTCTCGTCAGTGCGTTGCATTTTTTTTGTTCTAGACCATACCTGGGAACATACTAGGGGTCAAAGTTAAAAAAAAAAACAGGTTATAACTTTAATTACCTCTATGACCCGTTTACTATTCAAAGCATCAAATAGCACAATGTTTTAAGAGTGCAACATTGAATTTTACCGTAAAATGTGATTTTTCACCCCCAAAACAAAAGTCGTTTCCCAGCAATAATATTTGCATAAGGGTACTTAGTTTGATGTATAATTTAATGCTTGGTTGGCTTCGTGAAGAGTTCGTTTATTACACCCTAATACATAAGTATTAACTGAAATCTTAAAAGGTCAAAGTTTCAGCTGGAAACATGTAAATTCCTTGAACGTTCTTTTTATTCAGTGTTTATACATCTGTTCCTGGTCTTCCTGTAAAATTGGTTTTACAAGCAAGGGCTGTTTTAGTGTTAAGGTATTATTAGTCGTTAAGTTTTTAATTTATGTTCATGTCTCTATGACTATTATATATTTATTCTATCTTCCATTGTGCCAATTGTTTTTAAAGTAGTTTTGATAGATTAAATGAAGGATTACTTTACATAATGATTAATATTCGTGACTCTACCGAGGATGTTTTGAAAATATGATATAAAAAACTGATTTCATGGCCTACAGAGAGAATAAATGAAGCCATGCCAAAACATTACAACATTTTTTCAGTTATATATCGATTGCTATTCTCATCTTCATGCTATCCTAGTACTAACAAGTACGTACTTGCTATATTATTGTATGCATAAATTGCAAATTGTGACTAGTTAATTTATATTTGTTCAAGGTAATGTAGGTATCAGTTATATAAATAGACGTCCTTACGGGATAACAAGACATGCTGCTATGTTATGTTATTTTAGAATCAATATAATAAGGTACTTCACTCACGGTTCTCGTTCTACTGTTGAGCAGTGGTCAAGTTTAAGTGGAACTGACTTATATTTATGCACTCATTAGTTTTAATATTGTACATACATTCGACTTTGATTCTAGTTCATTAAATTATAAACATTAATTTGATGTTTTTTTTTTAATTTTCTATAGTTACTTCAAATAGCTGTTTTTCAAATTCATCCCAGACTCCTCACGCTCTGGGCAGAGTGGTAGGGAGTGTCAGACTTCTACTGACTAAAAACCACCCATGTTCCTTCTTAGCCCTTTGTGTCGAGGCCGCGGTATCTCTTTTGAACAACCCTCAGTCCCGACGGGGAGGCACGAAGCCTATGGTACGGTAATGAGTAGTCACCCAGCTGTTATTGTTAAGGTAAAGTAGGACAAGGGACCTAAGGTAGACTGGTACAAAATGGCCAAGGTATATTAAGTCCGCCTTTGCAAGGTATTTTACTTGTGTATAAAGTTTTAATAATTAAATAACTCAGTTGAATACTTACCCATCCACGTAGAGACCTCGGTATAGTTGCATAAACGAGAAAATCATTAGAGATTAAGAGAAGAGCATTAATACAAACAAATCATCATTTGCATTCCTTTTATCAACATTATGGGGCCGGCTTCCAGTCTAATCGGATGCAGCTGTATCGGATAGAGACTGTAGAATAACAAGACGAATATACATCTTCCAGCTTAAAAGAGCCTGTCCCGTTACTTGCACTCCACAGGAGCTGATGGAGACTACTGAAAGTGCCAAACTCGTCGCCAAATTTTGGGCCGACTCAATTTAAATTGTCATCGACACGCTAAGAAGAAGCTTAAAAGAATGACTGGTTTAACTTAAAGATCAACTCTAACAGCAGTTATTATTAAGCCACGAGCTCCTTAAATCAAATCCTTACTTCCTTACTTATATAATATTTATAAATGCGAAACTAACTCTGTCTGTATGTCGCGCTTTCACGCCAAAACTACTGAACCGATTCAGGTAGTCTTAAGTCTGAGAACTGCTACTTTTTAATGCGAAAAAGCGCTCTAAGTGGTTGAAAAGTAGGGAATGATAAGATTACTTTTGATCGCGATAACCGACATTCACGCTAACGAAGCCGCGGGCATCAACTAGTAAATATATAACCACAGATATAGATAGACCTAGATAACGCAAGAGCAATTACTTCGCTTGCCACTTTTCGTGCCTAGCCTACGTACAAAAATCGTAAGCAGCTTTCGCGCTCAGTTTGCATCGGTATAGCGCTAGTCGGACGTAGGCGTTTGGTGCAAAAGGCAGGGGTTGGGGCGAAGGAGGCGTCCTACCCGCCGGTGTCTTTGAATCGATTTGATTTTCCGATTTATAGTGCTGGTGACGTCATAATACCTACGAGTAGGTACTCAAAAAATGGCACGCTTGGTTTTCATACTTGCGTTATCTAAGTCTATGTATATTATTATACTATATAAAGCTAAATTACCACTGACTGACTCACTGATTGACAGAATTGTTCTCCCAGATGGTGGATGGGGAGGTGGGTATATTTTGACAGATTCGTAAACAAGCAACTCTCGTGAGTATGGGAAAATTGCCAAAACCCCCCTTTTCCCCCCCCTTCTCCCCCCTCCGTATCGTATCTCGGAAACAAAGAGACTTTATTTGTTTTTTTTTAGAGATTTGTATAGAGGAGGCTCGGGGAAATAAAAACCATTTTTCAAATTTGACCCCCTTGCCCCCCTTCACCCCCCCTTTAGGCGGATCTCGAAAATAAAGAGATTTTACGAGTTTTTTTTTTAGGGATTCGTATAGAGGAGGCTTGGGGAAGTAAAAACCATTATTCAAATTTGACCCCTTTGCCCCCCCTTCACCCCCCCTTTCGGATCTCGGTAGTTAAGAGACTTGGAACGAATTTTTTTTCAGATTCATATAGAGGGGCATTGCGTTAGTCGAAATGATTTTTAGAAACTCCCCCCTCTCCCCCCCTTCACCCCCCCCCCTCTTCACCTCTTTTTTACTCCTGAAAAATTTTTTGATTCTTACCTAAATCTATTTGAGGGGCGTTGAAATTTGTATACCCTCCCCTCCCCAACCTCCCCTAAAATTAAAAGGGCTGTAACTTCATAACGGTTAGAGATAGCCATTAGGTGTTTGAACAAATATTATAGGAGGCGTCGAAACCTGTCCGGTGGTGGTACAGCGGTAAAGCGAAGGGGGGAGCGGGCGAGCGAAGCGAGCCAGCGACCCCCGTAGCGTAGGGATAATGTCATGATAGCTTTCCGGTGGTAGATAGGTCCTGAGTGGAGCGAACCTGCGAGACCGAGTGAAGCGAAGGGGGGAGGTGGCGAGCGAAGCGAGCCGGCGACCTCCTTAGCGTAACGAAGGTTGAGTGGGTGAAGCGTAACTCAGGGGCGACGACAAGCAAACTTTAGGGTAATGTTTTTTTAGTGGTAGTAGGAGGTAGTAGGTAGGTAGGTAGTAGGTATGTGTAGGTAGGTGTAGGTAGGTGTAGGTAGGTGTAGGTAGGTATAGGTAGGTGTAGGTAGGTGTAGGTAGGTGTAGGTGTAGGTGTAGGTGTAGGTAGGTAGTAGGTAGGTGTAGGTAGGTAGTAGGTAGGTGTAGGTAGGTGCAGGTAGGTAGTAGGTAGGTGTAGGTAGTTGTAGGTAGGTGTAGGTAGTTGTAGGTAGGTGTAGGTAGGTAGGTAGTTGTAGGTAGGTAGTAGGTAGGTGTAGGTAGGTAGTACCGCGAGCTGCATTGGAACATTTTTTTTTTCAGATTCATTGAGAGGTGCAATGCGTTAGTCGAAATCATTTCTCAAAGCTCCCCCTCTCCCCCTCATCACGCCCCGCGAGCTGCGCGCAGCTCGCGCAGCCACGCAAATACTAGTTATATTATATAAAGCTAAATTACCACTCACTCACTGACTGATTGACATAATTGTTCTCCCAGATGGTGGATGGGGAGGTGGGTATATTTTGACAGATTCGTAAACAAGTAACTCTCGTGAGTATGGGAAAAGTCCCAAACCCCCCCTTTTCCCCCCTCTTCTCCCCCCTCCCTATCGTATCTCGGAAACAAAGAGACTTTACGTGTTTTTTTTTAGGATTCGTATAGAGGGGGCTCGGTAAAGTAGAAATCATTTTTCAAAGTGGCCCCCCTTTTCCCCCTTCTCCCCCCCTTTAGGCGAATCTCGGAAATAAAGAAATTTTACGTGTTTTTTTTTAGGGATTCGTATAGAGTAAACTCGGGGAAGTATAAACCATTTTTCAAATTTGACCCCCTTGCCCCCCTTCACCCCCCCTTTAGGCGGATCTCGGAAATAAAGAGAATTTACGTGTTTTTTTTTAGGGATTCGTATAGAGGAGGCTTGGGGAAGTGTAAACAATTTTTCAAATTTGACCCCCTTGCCCCCCTTCACCCCCCCCCCCCCCCCCCTTTCGGATCTCGGAAGTTAAGAGACTTGGAACATTTTTTTTTTCAGATTCATTAAAATGGGCAATGCGTTAGTCGAAATCATTTTTCAAAGCTCCCCACTCTCCCTCCCTTCACCCCCCCCCCTCTCCCCCCTTCAACGCCCCCCCTCTTCACCCCTTTTTTTACTACTGAAAAAAATTTTGATTCTTACCTAAAACTATAGAGGGGCGTTGAAATTTGTATACCCTATAGGGCTGTAACTTCGTTACGGTTAGAGATAGCCATTAGGTGTTTGAACAAATATTATAGTAGGCGTCGAAACCTGTCCGGTGGTGGTACAGCGGTAAAGCGAAGGGGGGAGCGGGCGAGCGAAGCGAGCCGGCGACCCGCGTAGCGTAGGGATAATGTCATGATAGCTTTGCGGTGGTAGGTAGGTCCTGAGTGGAGCGAACCAGCGAGACCGAGTGGAGCGAAGGGGGGAGGTGGCGAGCGAAGCGAGCCGGCGACCTCCTTAGCGTAACGAAGGTTGAGTGGGTGAAGCGTAACTCCAAGCAAACTTTAGGGTAATGTTTTTTTAGTGGTAGTAGGTAGGTAGTAGGTAGGTGATAGGTAGGTAGTAGGTAGGTAGTAGGTAGGTGGTAGGTAGGTGTAGGTAGGTGGTGTCATACGTGAGATTCATATAGAGGAGGCTCGGGGAAGTAAAATCCATTTTTCAAATTTGAACCCCTTGCCTCCCTTCACCCCCCCCCCCCCCCTTTAGGCGGATCTCGGAAGTTATGAGACTTGGAACATTTTTTTTTTAAGAGTCATTGAAAGGGGCAATGCGTTAGTCGAAATCATGTTTCAAAGCGCCCCCTCTCCCCCTCTTCACGCCCCGCGAGCTGCGCGCAGCTCGCGCAGCCACGCAAATACTAGTTATATTATATAAAGCTAAATTACCACTGACTGACTCACTGATTGACAGAATTGTTCTCCCAGATGGTGGATGGGGAGGTGGGTATATTTTGACAGATTCGTAAACAAGCAACTCTCGTGAGTATGGGAAAATTGCCAAACCCCCCCTTTCCCCCCCCCCTTCTCCCCCCTCCCTATCGTATCTCGGAAACAAAGAGACTTTACGTGTTTTTCTTTAGAGATTCGTATAGAGGAGGCTCGGTATAGTAAAAATCATTTTTCAAAGTGGCCCCCCTTTTCCCCCTTCTCCCCCCTTTTAGGCGGATCTCAAAAGTTAAGAGACTTGGAACGATTTTTTTTTCAGATTCATATAGAGGAGGCCCGGGGAAGTAAAAACCATTTTTTAAATTTGACCCCCTTGCCCCCCTTCATCCCCCCTTTAGGCGGATCTCGGAAATAAAGAGATTTTACGTGTTTTTTTTAAGGATTCGTATAGAAGAGGCTTGGGGAAGTATAAACCATTTTTCAAATTTGACCCCCTCTCCCCCCCTTCACCCCCCCCCTCTTCAACTCTTTTTTTACTCCTGAAAAAAATTTTGATTCTTACCTAAATCTATTTGAGGGGCGTTGAAATTTGTATACCCTCCCCTCCCCAACCTCCCCTAAAATTAAAAGGGCTGTAACCTCATAACGGTTAGAGATAGCCATTAGGTGTTTGAACAAATATTATAGTAGGCGTCGAAACCTGTCCGGTGGTGGCACAGCGGTAAAGCGAAGGGGGGAGCGGGCGAGCGAAGCGAGCCGACGACCCCCGTAGCGTAGGGATAATGTCATGATAGCTTTCCGGTGGTAGGTAGGTCCTGAGTGGAGCGAACCTGCGAGACCGAGTGGAGCGAAGGGGGGAGGTGGCGAGCGAAGCGAGCCGGCGACCTCCTTAGCGTAACGAAGGTTGAGTGGGTGAAGCGTAACTCCAAGCAAACTTTGAGGTTATGTTTTTTTAGTGGTAGTAGGAGGTAGTAGGTAGGTAGTAGGTAGGTGATAGGTAGGTAGTAGGTAGGTGTAGGTTGGTGGTAGGTAGGTGTAGGTAGGTGGTGGTATACGTGAGATTCATATTGAGGAGGCTCGGGGAAGTAAAATCCGTTTTTCAAATTTGAACCCCTTGCCCCCCTTCACTCCCCCCTTTAGGTGGATCTCGGAAGTTAAGAGACTTGGAACATTTTTTTTTTCAGATTCATTGAAAGGGGCAATGCTTTAGTCGAAATCATTTTTCAAAGCTACCCCTCTCCCCCCTTCACTGCCCCCCCCCCCTCTTCACCCCTTTTTTTTAAACTCGTGTTCTGTTTTGTTTACGGATTCGTATAGAGGAGGCTCGGGAAAGGAAAAACCATTTTTCAAAATTGACCCCCTTGCCCCCTTCTCCCCCCCTTTAGGCGGATCTCGGAAGTTAAGAGACTTGGAACATTTTATTTTCAGATTCATTGAAAGGGGCAATGCGTTAGTCGAAATCATTTTTCAAAGCTCCCCCTCTTCCCCCCTTCACGCCCCGCGAGCTGCGCGCAGCTCGCGCAGCCACGCAAATACTAGTTATACTATATAAAGCTTAATTACCACTCACTGACTGACTGACAGAATTGTTCTCCCAGATGGTGGATGGGGAGGTGGGTATATTTTGACAGATTCGTATACAAGTCACTCTCGTGAGTATGGGAAAAGTCCCAAACCCCCCCTTTTCCCCCCCCTTCTCCCCCCTCCCTATCGTATCTCGGAAACAAAGAGACTTTACGTGTTTTTTTTTTGGGATTCGTATAGAGGGGGCTCGGTAAAGTAAAAATCATTTTTCAAAGTGGCCCCCCTTTTCCCCCTTCTCCCCCCCTTTAGGCGGATCTCGGAAATAAAGAGATTTTACGTATTTTTTTTTAAGGATTCGTATAGAAGAGGCTTAGGGAAGTATAAACCATTTTTCAAATTTGACCCCCTTGCCCCCCTTCACCCCCCCTTTAGGCGGATCTCGGAAATAAAGAGAATTTATGAGTTTTTTTTTTAGGGATTCGTATAGAGGAGGCTTGGGGAAGTGTAAACAATTTTTCAAATTTGACCCCCTTGCCCCCCTTCTCCCCCCTTTTAGGCGGATCTCGAAAGTTAAGAGATTTTACGTGTTTTTTTTTAGGGATTCGTATAGAGGAGGCTTGGGGAAGTAAAAACCATTATTCAAATTTGACCCCCTTGCCCCCCTTCACCCCCCCTTTAGGCGGATCTCGAAAATAAAGAGATTTTACGTGGTTTTTTTAGGGATTCGTATAGAGGAGGCTCGGGAAAGTAAAAACCATTTTTTGAATTTGACCCCCTTGCCCCCCTTCACCCCCCCTTTACGCGGATCTCAAAAATAAAGATATTTTACGTGTTTTATTTTAGGGATTCGTATAGAGGAGGCTCGGGGAAGTAAAAACCATTTTTCAAAATCGACCCCTTTTCCACTCTTCTCCCCCCTTTAAGCGGATTTTGGAAGTTAAGAGACTTGGAACATTTTTTTTTTCAGATTCATTGAAAGGAGCCTATCCTGTGGTGGTACCGGTAAAGCGAAGGGGGGAAGCGGGCGAGCGAAGCGAGCCGGCGACCCCCGTAGCGTAGGGATAATGTCATGATAGCTTTCCGGTGGTAGGTAGGTCCTGAGTGGAGCGAACCTGCGAGACCGAGTGAAGCGAAGGGGGGAGGTGGCGAGCGAAGCGAGCCGGCGACCTCCTTAGCGTAACGAAGGTTGAGTGGGTGAAGCGTTACTCAGGGGCGACGACAAGCAAACTTAAGGGTAATGTTTTTTTAGTGGTAGTAGGATTAGTAGGTAGGTGATAGGTAGGTAGTAGGTAGGTGTAGGTAGGTAGGTAGTAGGTAGGTAGGTAGTAGGTAGGACTACAAGCAAACTTTAGGGTAATGTTTTTTTTGTGGTAGTAGGAGGTAGTAGGTAGGTGTAGGTAGGTAGTAGGTAGGGAGTAAGGCGGATCTCGGAAGTTAAGAGACTTGAAACATTTTTTTTTTCAGATTTATTGAAAGGAGCAATGCGTTAGTCGAAATTTTTTTCAAAGCTCCCCCTCTCCCCCTCTTCACGCCCCGCGAGCTGCGCGCAGCTCGCGCAGCCACGCAAATACTAGTTATACTATATAAAGCTAAATTACCACTCACTCACTGACTGACTTATTGACAGAATTGTTCTCCCAGATGGTGGATGGGGAGGTGGGTATATTTTGACAGATTCGTAAACAACCAACTCTCGTGAGTATGGGAAAAGTCCCAAACCCCCCCTTTTCCCCCCTCCCTATCGTATCTCGGAAACAAAGAGACTTTACGTGTTTTTTTTTAGGGATTCGTATAGAGGGGGCTTGGTAAAGTAAAAATCATTTTTCAAAGTGGCCCCCCTTTTCCCCCTTCTCCCCCCCTTTAGGCGGATCTCGGAAATAAAGAGACATTACGTGTGTTTTTTTAGGGATTCGTATAAAGGAGGCTCGGGGAAGTAAAAACCATTTTTCAAATTTGACCCCCATTTCCCCCTTCACCCCCCCTATAGGCGGATCTCGGATATAAAGAGACATTACGTGTGTTTTTTTAGGGATTCGTATAGAGTAGGCTCGGGGAAGTAAAAACCATTTTTCAAATTTAACACCTTTGCCCCCCTTCACCCCCCCTTTAGGCGGACTTCGAAAATAAAGAGATTTTACGCGTTTTTTTTTAGGGATTCGTATAGAGGAGGCTAGGGGAAGTAAAAACCATTTTAAAATTTGACCCCCTTGCCCCCCTTCACCCCCCCCTTTCGGATCTCGGAAGTTAAGAGACTTGGAACGAATTTTTTTTCAGATTCATATAGAGGGGCATTGCGTTAGTCGAAATCATTTTTAGAAACTCCCCCCTCTCCCCCCTTTACCCCCCCCCCCCTCTTTACCTCTTTTTTACTCCTGAAAAAATTTTTTATTCTTACCTAAATCTATTTGAGGGGCGTTGAAATTTGTATACCCTCCCCTCCCCAACCTCCCCTAAAATTAAAAGGGCTGTAACTTCATAACGGTTAGAGATAGCCATTAGGTGTTTGAACCAATATTACAGTAGGCGTCGAAACCTGTCCGGTGGTGGTACAGCGGTAAAGCGAAGGGGGGAGCGGGCGAGCGAAGCGAGCCGGCGACCCCCGTAGCGTAGGGATAATGTCATGATAGCTTTCCGGTGGTAGGTAGGTCCTGAGTGGAGCGAACCTGCGAGACCGAGTGGAGCCAAGGGGGGAGGTGGCGAGCGAAGCGAGCCGGCGACCTCCTTAGCGTAACGAAGGTTGAGTGGGTGAAGCGTAACTCAGGGGCGACGACAAGCAAACCTTAGGGTAATGTTTTTTTAGTGGTAGTAGGAGGTAGTAGGTAGGTAGGCTGTAGGTAGTAGGTATGTGTAGGTAGGTGTAGGTAGATGTAGGTAGGTGTAGGTGTAGGTAGGTAGTAGGTAGGTGTAGGTAGGTAGGTCTAGGTAGGTAGTAGGTAGGTGTAGGTAGGTGTAGGTAGTAGGTAGGTAGTAGGTAGGTGTAGGTAGGTGTAGGTAGGTGTAGGTAGGTGTAGGTAGGTTTAGGTAGGTGTAGGTAGGTGTAGGTAGGTATAGGTAGGTGTAGGTAGGTAGTAGGTAGGTGTAGGTAGGTGTAGGTAGGTAGTGGGTAGGTGTAGGTAGGTGTAGGTAGGTAGTAGGTAGGTGTAGGTAGGTGTAGGTAGGTGTAGGTAGGTGTAGGTAGGTGTAGGTAGGTGTAGGTAGGTGTAGGTAGGTGTAGGTAGGTGTAGGTAGGTGTAGGTAGGTGTAGGTAGGTGTAGGTAGGTGTAGGTAGGTGTAGGTAGGTGTAGGTAGGTGTAGGTAGGTGTAGGTAGGTGTAGGTAGGTGTAGGTAGGTGTAGGTAGGTGTAGGTAGGTGTAGGTAGGTGTAGGTAGGTGTAGGTAGGTGTAGGTAGGTGTAGGTAGGTGTAGGTAGGTGTAGGTAGGTGTAGGTAGGTGTAGGTAGGTGTAGGTAGGTGTAGGTAGGTGTAGGTAGGTGTAGGTAGGTATAGGTAGGTGTAGGTAGGTAGTAGGTAGGTGTAGGTAGGTGTAGGTAGGTGTAGGTAGGTGTAGGTAGGTGTTTGTAGGTAGTAGGTAGGTGTAGGTAGGTAGTACCGCGAGCTGCATTGGAACATTTTTTTTTTCAGATTCATTGAGAGGTGCAATGCGTTAGTCGAAATCATTTTTCAAAGCTCCCCGTCTCCCCCTCTTCACGCCCCGCGAGCTGCGCGCAGCTCGCGCAGCCACGCAAATACTAGTTATACTATATAAAGCTCGATTTTATACTATATAAAGCTAAATTACCACTCACTGACTGACTCACTGACATAATTGTTCTCCCAGATGGTGGATGGGGAGGTGGGTATATTTTGACAGATTCGTAAACAAGTAACTCTCGTGAGTATGGGAAAAGTCCTAAACCCCCCCTTTTCTCCCCCCTTCTCCCCCCTCCCTATCGTATCTCGGAAACAAAGAGACTTCACGTGTTTTTTTTAGGGATTCGTATAGAGGAGGCTCGGTAAAGTAAAAATCATTTTTCAAAGTAGCCCCCCTTGCCCCCTTCTCCCCCCTTTTAGGCGGATCTCGGAAATAAAGAGACATTACGTGTGTTTTTTTAGAGATTCGTATAGAAGAGGATCGGGGAAGTAAAAACCATTTTTCAAATTTGACCCCCTTGCCCCCCTTCACCCCCCCTTTAGGCGGATCTCGGAAATAAAGAGATTTTACGTGTGTTTTTTTAGGGATTCGTATAGAAGAGGCTCGGGGAAGTAAAAACCATTTTTCAAATTTGACCCCCTTGCCCCCCCTTAACCCCTCCTTTAGGCGGATCTTGGAAATAAAGAGACATTACGTGTGTTTTTTTAGGGATTCGTATAGAGGAGGCTCGGGGAAGTAAAAACCATTTTTCAAACTTGACCCCCTTGCCCCCCTTCCCCCCCCCCCCATTAGGCGGATCTCGGAAATAAAGAGACATTACGTGTGTTTTTAGGGATTCGTATAGAGGAGGCTCGGGGAAGTAAAAACCATTATTCAAATTTGACCCCCTTGCCCCCCTTCACCCCCCCTTTAGGCGGATCTCGGAAATAAAGTGATTTGACGTGTTTTTTTAGGGATTCGTATAGAAGAGGCTTGGGGAAGTATAAACCATTTTTCATATTTGACCCCCTTGCCCCCTTCACCCCCCCCTTTAGGCGGATCTCAGAAGTTAAGAGACTTGGAACGATTTTTTTTTCAGATTCATTTATAGGAACATTGCGTTAGTCGAAATCATTTTTCGAAACTTCCCTCCTGTCCCCCCTTCACCCCCCCCCCCTCTTCACCTTTTTTTTTACTACTGAAAAAAAATTAATTGTTACATAAAACTATTGAGGGGCGTTGAAATTTGTATACCCTCCCCCCCCCTCCCCAACCTCCCCTAAATTTAATAGGGATGTAACTTCATAACGGTTAGAGATAGCCATTAGGTGTTTGAACAAATATTACAGTAGGCGTCGAAACCTGTCCGGTGGGGGTACAGTGGTAAAGCGAAGGGGGGAGCGGGCGAGCGAAGCGAGCCGGCGACCCCAGTAGCGTAGGGATAATGTCATGATAGCTTTCCGGTGGTAGGTAGGTCCTGAGTGGAGCGAACCTGCGAGACCGAGTGGAGCGAAGGGGGGAGGTGGCGAGCGAAGCGAGCCGGCGACCTCCTTAGCGTAACGAAGGTTGAGTGGGTGAAGCGTTACTCAGGGGCGACGACAAGCAAATTTTAGGGTAATGTTTTTTTAGTGGTAGTAGGTAGGTAGGTGATAGGTAGGTAGTAGGTAGGTGTAGGTAGGTAGTAGGTAGGTGTAGGTAGGTTGTAGGTAGTAGGTAGGTGTAGGTAGGTGGTAGGTAGGTGATAGGTAGGTAGTAGGTAGGTGTAGGTAGGTAGTAGGTAGGTGTAGGTAGGTGGTAGGTAGGTGGTAGGTAGGTGGTAGGTAGTAGGTAGGTGTAGGTAGGTGGTAGGTAGGTGATAGGTAGGTAGTAGGTAGGTGTAGGTAGGTAGTAGGTAGGTGTAGGTAGGTAGTAGGTAGGTGTAGGTAGGTAGTAGGTAGGTGTAGGTAGGTAGTAGGTAGGTGTAGGTAGGTGTAGGTAGGTGTAGGTAGGTGTAGGTAGGTGTAGGTAGGTGTAGGTAGGTAGTAGGTAGGTGTAGGTAGGTAGTAGGTAGGTGTACGTAGGTAGTAGGTAGGTGTAGGTAGGTAGTAGGTAGGTGTAGGTAGGTAGTACCGCGAGCTGCATTGGAACATTTTTTTTTTCAGATTCATTGAGAGGTGCAATGCGTTAGTCGAAATCATTTTTCAAAGCTCCCCCTCTCCCGCTCTTCACGCCCCGCGAGCTGCGCGCAGCTCGCGCAGCCACGCAAATACTAGTTATTATACTATATAAAGCTAAATTACCACTGACTGACTCACTCACTCACTGACAGAATTGTTCTCCCAGATGGTGGATGGGGAGGTGGGTATATTTTGACAGATTCGTAAACAATCAACTCTCGGGAAAAGTCCCAAACCCCCCCTTTTCCCCCTCCCTATCGTATCTCGGAAACGAAGAAACTTTACGTGTTTTTTTTTAGGGATTCGTATAGAGGGGGCAAGGTAAAGTAAAAATCATTTTTCAAAGTGGCCCCCCTTGCCCCCCTTCTCCCCCCTTTTAGGCGGATCTCGGAAATAAAGAGAATGTACGTGATTTTTTTTAGGGATTCGTATAGAGGAGGCTTGGGGAAGTAAAAACCATTTTTAAATTTTGACCCCCTTGCCCCCCTTAACCCCCCCCTTTCGGATCTCGGAAGTTAAGAGACATTACGTGTGTTTTTCTAAGGATTCGTATAGAGGAGGCTCAGGGAAGTAAAAACCATTATTCAAATTTGACCCCCTTGCCCCCCTTCACCCCCCCTTGAGGCGGATTTCGAAAATAAAGAGATTTTACGCGTTTTTTTTTAGGGATTCGTATAGAGGAGGCTTGGGGAAGTAAAAACCATTTTTAAAATTTGACCCCCTTGCCCCCCTTCACCCCCCCCCCCCCCCCCCTTTCGGATCTCGGAAGTTAAGAGACTTGAAACGAATTTTTTTTCAGATTCATATAGAGGGGCATTGCGTTAGTCGAAATCATTTTTAGAAACTCCCCCCTCTCCCCCCTTTACCCCCCCCCTCTTTACCTCTTTTTTTACTCCTGAAAAAATTTTTTATTCTTACCTAAATCTATTTGAGGGGCGTTGAAATTTGTATACCCTCCCCTCCCCAACCTCCCCTGAAATTAAAAGGGCTGTAACTTCATAACGGTTAGAGATAGCCATTAGGTGTTTGAACCAATATTATAGTAGGCGTCGAAACCTGTCCGGTGGTGGTACAGCGGTAAAGCGAAGGGGGGAGCGGGCGAGCGAAGCGAGCCGGCGACCCCCGTAGCGTAGGGATAATGTCATGATAGCTTTCCGGTGGTAGGTAGGTAGGGGCGACGACAAACAAACCTTAGGGTAATGTTTTTTTAGTGGTAGTAGGAGGTAGTAGGTAGGTAGGTAGTAGGTATGTGTAGGTAGATGTAGGTAGGTGTAGGTGTAGGTAGGTAGTAGGTAGGTGTAGGTAGGTAGTAGGTAGGTGTAGGTAGGTAGGTGTAGGTAGGTAGGTGTAGGTAGGTAGGTGTAGGTAGGTAGGTGTAGGTAGGTAGGTGTAGGTAGGTAGGTGTAGGTAGGTAGGTGTAGGTAGGTAGGTGTAGGTAGGTAGGTGTAGGTAGGTAGGTGTAGGTAGGTAGGTGTAGGTAGGTGTAGGTAGGTGTAGGTAGGTGTAGGTAGGTGTAGGTAGGTGTAGGTAGGTAGTAGGTAGGTGTAGGTAGGTGTAGGTAGGTGTAGGTAGGTAGTAGGTAGGTGTAGGTAGGTAGTAGGTAGGTGTAGGTAGGTAGTAGGTAGGTGTAGGTAGGTAGTAGGTAGGTGTAGGTAGGTAGTAGGTAGGTGTAGGTAGGTAGTACCGCGAGCTGCATTGGAACATTTTTTTTTTTCAGATTCATTGAGAGGTACAATGCGTTAGTCGAAATCATTTTTAAAAGCTCCCCCTCTCCCCCTCTTCACGCCCCGCGAGCTGCGCGCAGCTCGCGCAGCCACGCAAATACTAGTTATACTATATAAAGCTAAATTACCACTCACTCACTGACTCACTGACAGAATTGTTCTCCCAGATGGTGGATGGGGAGGTGGGTATATTTTGACAGATTCGTAAACAAGTCACTCTCGTGAGTATGGGAAAAGTCCCAAACCCCCCCTTTCCCCCCCCCCTTCTCCCCCCCCCCCTTCTCCCCCCTCTCTATCGTATCTCGGAAACAAAGAGACTTTACGTGTTTTTTTTTAGGGATTCGTATAGAGGAGGCTCGGTAAAGTAAAAATCATTTTTCAGAGTGCCCCCCTTGCCCCCCTTCTCCCCCCTTTTAGGTGGATCTCGGAAATAAAGAGATTTTACGTGTTTTTTTTTAAGGATTCGTTTAAAAGAGGCTTGGGGAAATATAAACCATTTTTCAAATTTGACCCCCTTGCCCCCCTTCACCCCCCCCTTTCGGATCTCGGAAGTTAAGAGACTTGGAACATTTTTTTTTTCAGATTCATTTAGGGGCATTTCGTTAGTCGAAATCTATTGAGGGGCGTTGAAATTTGTATACTCTCCCCTCCCCTCCCCAACCTCCCCTAAAATTAAAAGGGCTGTAACTTCATAATGGTTAGAGATAGGCATTAGGTGTTTAAACAAATATTATAGTAGGCGTCGAAACCTGTCCGGTGGTGGTACAGCGGTAAAGCGAAGGGGGGAGCGGGCGAGCGAAGCGAGCCGGCGAACTCCGTAGCGTAGGGATATTGTCATGATAGCTTTCCGGTGGTAGGTAGGTCCTGAGTGGAGCGAACCTGCGAGACCGAGTGGAGCGAAGGGAGGAGGTGGCGAGCGAAGCGAGCCGGCGACCTCCTTAGCGTAACGAAGGTTGAGTGGGTGAAGCGTAACTCGTAACTTTAGGGTAATGTTTTTTTAGTGGTAGTAGGTAGGTGGTAGGTAGGTGGTCGGTAGGTGGTCGGTAGGTGGTAGGTAGGTGGTAGGTAGGTGGTAGGTAGGTGGTAGGTAGGTGGTAGGTAGGTGGTAGGTAGGTGGTAGGTAGGTGGTAGGTAGGTGGTAGGTAGGTGGTAGGTAGGTGGTAGGTAGGTGGTAGGTAGGTGATAGGTAGGTGATAGGTAGGTGGTAGGTAGGTGGTAGGTAGGTGGTAGGTAGGTGGTAGGTAGGTGGTAGGTAGGTGGTAGGTAGGTGGTAGGTAGGTGGTAGGTAGGTGGTAGGTAGGTGGTAGGTAGGTGGTAGGTAGGTGGTAGGTAGGTGGTAGGTAGGTGGTAGGTAGGTGGTAGGTAGGTGGTAGGTAGGTGGTAGGTAGGTGGTAGGTAGGTGGTAGGTAGGTGGTAGGTAGGTGGTAGGTAGGTGGTAGGTAGGTGGTAGGTAGGTGGTAGGTAGGTGGTAGGTAGGTGGTAGGTAGGTGGTAGGTAGGTGGTAGGTAGGTGGTAGGTAGGTGGTAGGTAGGTGGTAGGTAGGTGGTAGGTAGGTGGTAGGTAGGTGGTAGGTAGGTGGTAGGTAGGTGGTAGGTAGGTGGTAGGTAGGTGGTAGGTAGGTGGTAGGTAGGTGGTAGGTAGGTGGTAGGTAGGTGGTAGGTAGGTGGTAGGTAGGTGGTAGGTATGTGGTAGGTAGGTGGTAGGTAGGTGGTAGGTAGGTGGTACGTAGTAGGTAGGTGTAGGTAGGTAGGTAGGTGTAGGTAGGTGGTGGCATACGTGAGATTCATATAGAGGAGGCTCGGAGAAGTAAAATCTGCTTTTCAAATTTGAACCCCCTTGCCCCCCTTCACCCCCCCTTTAGGCGGATCTCGGAAGTTAAGAGACTTGGAATATTTTTTTTTTCAGATTCATTGAAAGGGGCAATGCGTTAGTCGAAATCATGTTTCAAAGTTGCCCCTCTCCCCCTCTTCACGCCCCGCGAGCTGCGCGCAGCTCGCGCAGCCACGCAAATACTAGTCATTATACTATATAAAGCTAAATTACCACTGACTGACTCACTGATTGACAGAATTGTTCTCCCAGATGGTGGATGGGGAGGTGGGTATATTTTGACAGATTCGTAAACAAGCAACTCTCGTGAGAATGGGAAAATTGCCAAACCCCCCCTTTTTCCCCCCCTTCTCCCCCCTCCCTATCGTATCTCGGAAACAAAGAGACTTTACGTGTTTTTTTTTGGGATTCGTATAGAGGGGGCTCGGTAAAGTAAAAATCATTTTTCAAAGTGGCCCCCCTTGCCCCCCTTCTCCCCCCTTTTAGGCGGATCTCGAAAGTTAAGAGACTTGGAACGATTTTTTTTTCAGATTCATATAGAGGAGGCTCGGGGAAGTAAAACCCATTTTTTAAATTTGACCCCCTTGCCCCCCTTCACCCCCCCTTTAGGCGGATCTCGGAAGTTAAGAGACTTGGAACGAATTTTTTTTCAGATTCATATAGAGGGGCATTGCGTTAGCCGAAATCATTTATAGAAACTCCCCCCTCTCCCCCCCTTCAACCCCCCCCCTCTTCATCTCTTTTTTTACTCCTGAAAAAATGTTTGATTCTTACCTAAATCTATTTGAGGGGCGACCCCCGTAGCGTAGGGATAAAGTCATGATAGCTTTCCGGTGGTAGGTAGGTCGGTAGGCCCTGAGTGGAGCGAAGGGGGGAGGTGGCGAGCGGAGCGAGCCGGCGACCTCCTTAGCGTAACGAAGGTTGAGTGGGTGAAGCGTAACTCAGGGGCGACGACAAGCAAACTTTAGGGTAATGTTTTTTTAGTGGTAGTAGGTAGTCAGTAGGTAGTAGGTATGTGTAGGTAGGTGTAGGTAGGTGTAGATGTAGGTAGATGTAGGTGTAGGTAGGTGTAGGTGTAGGTGTAAGTAGGTGTAGGTGTAGGTAGGTAGTAGGTAGGTGTAGGTAGGTGTAGGTAGGTAGGTGTAGGTAGGTAGTAGGTAGGTGTAGGTAGGTAGGTGTAGGTAGGTAGTAGGTAGGTGTAGGTAGGTGTAGGTAGGTGTAGGTAGGTGTAGGTAGGTGTAGGTAGGTGTAGGTAGGTGTAGGTAGGTGTAGGTAGGTGTAGGTAGGTGTAGGTAGGTGTAGGTAGGTGTAGGTAGGTGTAGGTAGGTGTAGGTAGGTGTAGGTAGGTGTAGGTAGGTGTAGGTAGGTGTAGGTAGGTGTAGGTAGGTGTAGGTAGGTGTAGGTAGGTGTAGGTAGGTGTAGGTAGGTGTAGGTAGGTGTAGGTAGGTGTAGGTAGGTGTAGGTAGGTGTAGGTAGGTGTAGGTAGGTGTAGGTAGGTGTAGGTAGGTGTAGGTAGGTGTAGGTAGGTGTAGGTAGGTGTAGGTAGGTGTAGGTAGGTGTAGGTAGGTGTAGGTAGGTGTAGGTAGGTGTAGGTAGGTGTAGGTAGGTGTAGGTAGGTGTAGGTAGGTGTAGGTAGGTGTAGGTAGGTGTAGGTAGGTGTAGGTAGGTGTAGGTAGGTGTAGGTAGGTGTAGGTAGGTGTAGGTAGGTGTAGGTAGGTGTAGGTAGGTGTAGGTAGGTGTAGGTAGGTGTAGGTAGGTGTAGGTAGGTGTAGGTAGGTGTAGGTAGGTGTAGGTAGGTGTAGGTAGGTGTAGGTAGGTGTAGGTAGGTTTAGGTAGGTGTAGGTAGGTGTAGGTAGGTGTAGGTAGGTGTAGGTAGGTGTAGGTAGGTGTAGGTAGGTGTAGGTAGGTGTAGGTAGGTGTAGGTAGGTGTAGGTAGGTGTAGGTAGGTGTAGGTAGGTGTAGGTAGGTGTAGGTAGGTGTAGGTAGGTGTAGGTAGGTAGTAGGTAGGTAGTAGGTAGGTGTAGGTAGGTGTAGGTAGGTAGTAGGTAGGTAGTAGGTAGGTAGTAGGTAGGTGTAGGTAGGTAGTACCGCGAGCTGCATTGGAACATTTTTTTTTTCAGATTCATTGAGAGGTGCAATGCGTTAGTCGAAATCATTTTTCAAAGCTCCCCCTCTCCCCCTCTTCACGCCCCGCGAGCTGCGCGCAGCTCGCGCAGCCACGCAAATACTAGTCTGTGTATATAACTCAAATAATTCACCGGTGAGTGCCCGAGCCGTTTGCGTGTTGCAACCGTTCCGGTCTGATGCCGAACGGTCCAACGGCGAACGGTCTGACCTTCCGACTACGCCGCGTCTAATTGACGACGGCTTATCTGTGGTCTCCAGTTCTGAAACATCCGTTGTTACTGATAGTGATACTGTTTTTGTTATGTTTCGTAAACGTAAATAGGAATAAGATGTTTGAGGAATTTACGTTGAAAATAGAATTGACTTCGATTCAAAAGAATTTTCTTGCCCTAATTGTTCCTTACGTTGTATGAAGTCAGAGAGCCCTGCCAAACCTCATCGCTCTTACAAAAACGGAGACGGTAAGCAAGATAAATCAAATTAATAGAGAGCGCTAACTGTAGTCATTCACGTAAGTTAGGTGACAGTAGATATGGGCAGCACGTAAAATAAGTACTGAAGAAGGAGTTGCGCGGCTGACTCTTTCTCAAAGGATTTATAGTCTACCTACAATCGCAGTAGATTGCGAGGCTTTTACCCTGCAGTGGGACAGTATAGGTGTTGTGTACATTAGGGTTCGATTTGGTTCGGCGAGTAGTTAGCACAAGGAAACAAGCGTCTGTCTTCGAAGGTGTTTATTGGCAACTAACTTAAAAATATTATAACATATTGAATGCGGTCGGCGGCCCGCTCCTACTACTATACATAGATACGTGGACTGTATGTTTGTTCGTTTACTTCTACAAGCTATTAAAATGAGCTTAACAATAGGTCTCCTAGACAGTATAGGAATAAAGTGAATACTAGTTACTACTACATACGAAATGGGATAATGTGTTAGTGATAAGATTAGAAAAACAACGATAGTAGATCTCTCTTGCAGGTTACCTACATACCCATGCTTGGGACAGTTAAATAATTGGGAATGCCTGTAATCCCGAAAGACAGACATGACAGTCCCATGTAAAAGGGGAGTGTCATCAGCCGGTTACAAATGTAGACTCTTCTGGTGGAAAAATCCAATAGCACTTTGCCCGTCCCTAGAAACGAACGCTGGACCTCAAGACAGCTGTCGCGCTTGCGACCATTCGACCTATGGGGCAGTCTAAGTACTAAGTAGCAAATTCTATCAAAGAACCAGACTGGTGTTTGGATACACTATATCTTGTTATTGTTTTGTTTTTATCATCTTTTGTTTAGTAAACAGCAGACTTCTCAATATAATGAACCAGAACGAAAATGACGTTTCATCATTCTGCAAAGATTTCTAAACGAGTTGCCACTGATTGACATTCTTACTAAATTATAAGAAAGTTATACTGTGTTTTTGCAGGACACAAAATGACTAGGTGCTGCCAGTTATATATAACAAAACAAAGTTTTGAAAAGCAAGTCATTTACCTACTTATGATACAGTAATTTTTTTCTGAACTAGAGAATTACATAATTCAGCGCCCAAAACACCATTATTAAAACGTTTCTATATTCGTTTTTTATATTCGTACTATTTCGGAACCTCAATGACATCTAATACTGCTTTTGTGACCAGTGGTTGTTGAAATAAGATGCATTATAAATATTTCTCAAACCACGTCAGCAACGTGCTAGGTCGTAAGGTCTGTATATTACACAGATTGTCTCATTGGCGGTCTGCGGTCGTCATTATATACACAATGCGGTTTATATTTGGTTACTGCCGAACCTGACACGATGCTCATATTTTGTGAGAACCTCGATTTAGTACGCACAACGACCAATATTTATTAAAAACCAGTTTATGCGGACCTCTTGTTGTAAGAGAAATGTTGGCAAGGTAAGGCCATGTTATACTGGAAATTATAGCTTCAGGTTTTGTACACACGACGAGCGAGGAAGCTATAGTAACCAGTTTATGTGGACCTCTCGTTGTATGGGAATTGTTGGCAAGGTAAGGTCATGTGGTACTGGAAATGTATAGCTGTGTCGCCGTGTGAAAATGATCTGTGTGTATGATATAAATGTGTTTGTGCTAGTAATTCTGTGGTTACATTTAGATTTAAAAATAATCTTGGACTTTATTGTCTGAAGCCAGCTTCTTATAAATACTTAGGTGAAAATGATCTGATTGCAGCACAATTTTCTTTTCGAAGACATGGAATATTATATGAAATCAATCTGGGTGTCAAAGGTCTAAGTAGCAACATACATTACACCTGTAATGCGTGATGGGTTAGGCAGTGATGTACCTAATAACACACCCTCATTTCAACAAATATGTTTAAGTCCTATGTAATAGGGGCGAGCCTGTTGCCAACGATCGGGTAAAAATCTAGACTCTGGGCTGTTACTAAGAAATTCCTGATGGGGATTTGTCTGATCGTGGAATCGAACCCAGTACCTCATGCTCAGCATTCACGCTTACGACCACTAGACCAATGAGGCAGTCAACATTTCAAATATTACTATTGATTTTATTTTTATTTTCCTTTATTGGCCAACCAACAATTGTTTACACTGATAATATTTAAAGTATAAAGTATGTAAGGTTAGTGTCACAATTTATTATAGGTTAGCACCGCATGCCCCATATACATTTTAAGTGTGCCACAAGCACTGAACTATTATCTTATTATTTGAGTAACAACCATTAACAAGTTCAACAAAAAGTTATTGATGGGATAGAAAACTATAATAAACAGTAAAACAACAGAGATACCTACACAAAAACAGTACAGTACAAAATTAAAATCAGTATCAAAAAAAATAATCAAAACATAATCAAAGCCAAAATCAAGATCAGAAATCAGAATTAAAATTAAAAATCAAGAAAATATTCCAAATCAAGATCAGAATCAATAACATAAAAAAAAACAAAAATTAAAATCAAAATACATAATCAAAATCAAAATACATAATCAAAAATTAAAATCAGAATACATAATCAAAAATTAAAATCATATTTAACACCAAAATAAGAATCAAAATTGAAATTAGAATAAAAACAATAATCAAATGCAAAATTAAAATCATAATTCAACTTAAAATAAAATCGAATAAAACATAATCAAATACATAGATGAGTATGAGGCAATGGAACTAAATGTATGGTTGAACAGATGGTTAGAAATGATGTCTGTAATAGTCTGTATCTCCTGACATGGCCAGAGCATGTAGGTCACAGTTAATTTTTCACTTCTCTCGCTCTAAAATTCGTCTTTATGTCGTGCGTAGGCGACATAAAGTCGCGTTTTATGCTCTAGAGCATAAAGTAAAATCTTCGTCGAAGACCAAGGTAATCGGCACAGGTAATCGGCCCAACAGCCACAGGAACAACTTCATAGAATAACCTCTTTAATTTAATTCGTTTCGCTAGTATTCTAAGAACAAGGGATTACTGCTTTTCATTACGAATACAAGGAAAGTTGATGGGAATAGGCTTCCCCCAATTACCTAAATCGCTTGATGGCAATAGGCTTGCTCTTAATTAGGTTGGTTGATGGCAATAGGCTTGCTCCTAATTACATCATTTGATGGGAATAGGCTTACTCTTAATTACATTGATTGATGGCAATAGGCTTGCTCTCAATTACCTAAATCAGTGGATGGCAATAGGCTTGCTCCTAATTACATCGGTTGATGGCAATAGGCTTGCTCCTAATAAGATTGGTTGATGGCAATAGGCTTTTCCTAATTGCATCGGTTGATGGCAATAGGCTTGTCCCTAATTACATCAGTTGATGGCAATAGGCTTGCTCCTAATTACATTGGTTGATGGCAGTAGGCTTGGTCCCAATTACATCAGTTGATGGCAATAGGCTTGCTCAAAATGTTTTTATAACTGAGCAGTATGAGTAACGACATAAGTCAGCTGGTATTATGTCAAGTTTCCTACTGAAAAAAATAAAGTTAATTCGTTAATAATTATTTTTACAATATTTACAAGTTGCTGTTGCATTTCCTCGCAATCGAAGTGAAAAGTAGAGTGTAAAACTCGTCCATAAAACCCATTTTACTCTCTACTTTATATCCATCCTCGCTCGCAAGCTCGCATCGGATGGATAAACGTCTCGCGCAAAATGGTGCGTTTTATGCACTTGGTGTACAATCTACTATAGTTGAACGCACAAAAAGTTATCATTATGAGCGTTTACGGCGTACGGCATATCATACAAACTTTCAAGTTCTTATTTTTCGAAATGACTAAACCGACACACCAAAACGTAGAGAAAACATTTTCAAAATGTATTATTTAAAAAAAAGATAATTTTAATTGGTAATTTTTGTTTGTATGGAATATAAAAACATCGGTCTAATTTAACTGTGACACTATTTATCGAAAATGTTTGCCTTTTTTTTCGGAGCGTGTTGATGATTTCCTCAACTGAATCCTCCCGCTCTGGGCTTAGCGAAAGGGAGTGTCAGACTTCTACTGATTAAAAACCACCCATGTTCCTTCTTAGCCTCTTGTGTCCATCCCTTTGTGTATCTCTTTCGAACAACCCGCAGCAAAATGTTTGCCGTACGTCGTAGGTACTTACATGCTCTATAAGTAGTTTAAGGCAAGTTATCAGGGCATGCATCTGCGCGACCTTGTCACAACTTTATGTAATAACTTTGCTGCTGCTCGTGACATATGCATATGGGGCGAGGTTTAGTTAAATACTGGTTTGTGTCTATGAATATAGTTTAGAAGGCTGGTTAACAGGTTTTTTTTTGTATTTTAAAAAAGGAATGGATGCGTATGCCAAATCTCGTCGACATTTACTTTAATGAGAGTGTGTGCGACCAGATAGGCATTCGCTCTGACGTCGAGCCCAACTTAGTTGAGAAATGGCTGGGCAAATGGTGATGTTCAGGAGAACATAAAATGCTGGGGCATAACAGTTTCTTATGAAGAAGAAGTTTTTTGGGATCATCACTTCAGCAGAAATAAGTGAGGATTTATTTCTGGTGAAGGAATTTCTCCGTAGTAGCCATGGTGACTGAATTTATGCCCAATTTTTTGCAATAGGCTCGCCCTTATTACATGGGACATAAACATAAAACTGTGGGTGTACTATGTATTAAGTAAGCCTCTGCCTAACCCTTCGGGTATTACGTGATGTTATGTTATGTTTCTTTGAATATAGTGTCACAATACCATAAACTCAAAGCTCCTTGTCTACAATATTGTACTACCGACAGAAGATTATCCACGACCACCGGTTAATTCGCAACGCACCAACCGGTTGGCGATACTATCACCACTAAAGAATCCACTCAGAACATTGCCACACATCTCCTTCACACTAGATAATAAATCTAATTGCGTACATCCATGTCTTGTCTTTATAGAATGTTACAAAATCGTGTTCATAGGAGATTTGGAAGGAAAGATACTGTCTTGTCCTAAAGATGTAAAGGGTCTTCGTTGGAAAATCTGCTTTGTCTTTAAAATTATACTAACTGTGACTGTAAGCCACCAAGTCGAGCACAAAAGCTGAGCTTTACCTACCGAACAGGCTGACCATAGATAAGATTCCTTACTTATTTTCTTCTTGCCTTGACGAAAATTATCTTTTTTCATACCGTAACTTTCGTACGTATTTAAAACGCCTGTTCTTAATGCGTTACATGAACAAATGCTCTTACTCTTATGCACAATAGGCGGCACACTCCAGTGACCAGCCTTCGCCAGTTTTAAGTGAGTTAGGTTAGAACATACTGAGCTTGTGTCATCTCATAATTATGTAAGTGGAGTCTTCCCGAAGTACTTCTGGAAGAAAATTTTATGTTAAGAAAAAATTGTTTGATCGGATCAGGTTCGCCTTTTTTAGGAAACAGTCGAAATTAAAACTTCTTGCCATGGCTTGTAATTTTTGGAACTTGCTATCCTCAAATGCACAGTTTTCTTCTAAGATATTTTTGATTGCCTCGTTTGTCGAATCAAGCACGATTATTATTAGGGTTTTCTTTCAACTTCTCATTAGCACCTACGGAGTCTAGAATAGGGGATCGGACAAAAATAAAAACTAAATAGTCCGTCAGATAGATTTCCAAAAAATATTGACCACATATTTTTTTATTTCTTCACGTAAACAAAATATTAAGACGATATTATAGTGCTTCGAAAACTCGTGTGACGTCATATGATAGTACATTTTGTACCTTCAAGTGACGTTTCAAGCCCCACTCCATGATCTTTGACGCGCTTTATCTTCGTCAATTTTTATTGATTTGATAAAACAAAAAACACGTATCCAATATTTTTAACCGACTTCAAAAAAAGGAGGAGGTTATCAATTATTTTTTTATAGTATTTTTTTTTTTTTTTTATGTTTGTTCACTCATAACTTGCGACTGGGTGAACTGATTTTCATGATTCTTTTTTCAAGCTGGTGCTTCCCGTGTGGTCCCATTGTCACCATTTCAATATCTGATGATGGGATCTTGTAGAAATCGGGGGAACTCTTCAATAAATAACAGCAGATTAACCGCGATTGTTGCTATAGCATATCTAAGCATTGTTTACGCCATCACACAACATAATATCACGCCTGTACTCACTACAAAGGTTATAAAAACTATTTGGTGAACATCTGATGAAGAACTTCGGAGACAGACAACAGAACTCCTCATTATATGATAGCAAATGGACTGGGATTGCTGAAATCTCATGTCTGTCTATTGTTTACACCAGTTCATAACATAACATCACGCCGGTACGTTGTGAAGGGGTAAGCACATGTGAACCACTAAAAAGTGAAAAATAAAAACTTTTTTACAAAAAATAAAACCGACTTCGACAAAAATAAAACACAAAAAAGTGAAAAATAAAAATCAGCTTCTGAAGTCGGTGGCAAAAACATGAAATCAAACAAACAAAGTCACCGACTTCAGAAGCTGATTTTTATTTTTCACTTTTTTGTGTTTTATTTTTGTCGAAGTCGGTTTTATTTTTTGTAAAAAAGTTTTTTTCTATAATCTAACTGACGGACTAAACAGAATCATATTTTTTTGAGTCAGTCCGATCCCCTATTGTGGCCCGGTTGATGGCAATATACTCGCCTCCTATTATATAAGACTTAAAAGTAATGGAGGTGTACTATAATTGGGTACGCCACTGCCAACTCTTTGGGGACTACAGGCGCGATATTTTTCGCTAGTAACTCATTCGAAGCATACCTGACGGCCTAGACAAGTGGCCATCGTATCCAAAATAATTCGTTTTTCTACAATGACTTTCATCATAAGCTTGTCGGTAACATAAGTAAATCCAATACATTATGATGACTTTTCCAACTTCGTTATTGCTGATAGAATGTAACTTTGTCTATGCCGGCTTAATCTTAAGCCTCGTTCTTACATCACCGGTATCATAAATTAAAATACTGCTAATCAAGTTCCGTATTTAAAGTTACATAAAATTAAGAGACGTCACATAATCCGACGTAGTCTCATAAATATTATCCGGTTTAACAAATTACATGAACAATATTTCGCCCCCCGCCATATTGCCGGCGACCTTTCCCGCGCTGCAACAGACATTTCACCGCGTTTTGGCGGCAAACGCGTGCGGGCTTGTGTACAGCCTAGTTCGTTTTCTATTTAAATTCTATTTCTTTTTGATCGTGAATCGATTAGTGACTTTTTATTTTAAAAATAATATCGATTTAGTTTTTGTTTTGTGTTTGAGAGATGAGTTATAAAACACTTAAAAAGTGAGAGTTTTAAAACAGTTTCGTGATTTTTTTTGTACAAATTTCGCCGGTTACACCCAGGTGGGTTGAGTTGAAAGTATTTTTATTCGATTACATGTAAACGACCAAGATTTTAAGTTTCTCTGATATTTCTAGAAGTATGTTTTGATATATTTTCGCAACACAAAATTCTGTTTAACGGACTTAAAAAGGAGGTTATTTAACTTATTAAGGAGACCGTAATATGCTCGCGTTATGTAAATTCTTATTACTTAAGTTCTGAGTTAAGTCATCGTTATTAAAAACTGAACTAATTTAACACTATTATGCAAATATAACATATCAACATTAATTTATTTATAATTATCGATGCACCCGATACAAATAGTTTCACAGAGAGAATCACAAATACGTTGTGATTTCCTAATTAATACACTTCCTATAAATGATTTGACTACCATAATGTATAATAATCATCTGAGATAAGTTGATCAGAATCACATCTAATTTAAATCAAACAAGGGTCGTGTAAAATTATCAATGTAGTTGCAGTAATGTGTTTGAGACCTTTGGGTCTGTAACTCTAGGACCATGGGGTCCAAGCGCCCATTGCCCACCTAGTATTTCGGACTATGGTCCGTAATAAAAAAAAAGCGTCCTTTTTTTCTGGCTAAACAACCAGTATTGCCATCTATCGCGACAAAGCCTTCTGGCCACTTTTGCTACTGACACTTGTGGACGAATCTCTTGAGGTCCCATTTTATTACTTGCACATTTATTTCTACTATTGTTTAAGATCTATTTGTACTTTTAAAATAACATACATATTTACCTATAGACAAACCTACTGCATACAACAAAATATGTAAAACAAATATCTTTTGTCCACCCAGTCTCATTGATCATTATCATCTCCACCAAGGTCAAACTTAAGGGCAATATCTCAACAATGCTATGTGAACTACTCAAGTACCCAAACACCCACGATCTCAAGTATTTCGTACATTCTATCCAGCTGTGTAATGTTTAGGAACAAGTACATGAAGCAATGCGTATTGCCTCTAACATTGCGACAGTATCTACAAGTGGCGCTCAGATTGTTCAGGTGCTACTTAACCTATTGCTCCTTAGGAGACAGTTTGAAAGTCAAAAAAACATAACATAACATCACCAGTATTTTACGAGTATTTGAAGAGACTGGCCTATCCGTCATCCACAACCCAATTAGTAATAGGTTAAATGAAACTCCTTGGTAAGACTGCCAAAGATATACAAATGACGTTCGAAACCAACGGCAACTCGGCATGTGTCACCCATCCACCCGCCAACCTAGGCATGCTAGGCTTAGGTTAGTTATTGTTTAGCCACTAGATAGGGCTGTTATGCTTAAGTCTTTGGTAATGGCTATTAACCGGACACATATCCATATTCCCAGCAGAATTTTGCCCAAGCCCAAATCAAAACTCACGGCACGGTTGGCGCAGTGGCTGAGGGATTGGACTGCTGCGCTGTGTGCCGCTGGTACGATCCCTGCACGGAACGAATATTTGTATGGCCTCCAGATAGTTGCTCCGGGTCTGAGTATTCGTGTATGTGAGTTTAAATGTTTGTAAACTCACCCACGATACAGAAGAAATTCCTAGTGTGGGGCCACGTTTTTCAAGAAAAATAAACTCAAGTCCTCGTGTTCAGCAGAAAAAACGTGGAAGGCGAAATGTAGGGGAACTGGTACACCTCTACATAACCTTTTGGGGCAAACAAGCCTGATGATATACAGAGATACGACTGTAGTAGTCAGGCGGTTGTCGTAAAACAGTCGTGTTAATTATCTTGATCAAGATTACATGAAGTGCGCTGATTCTGGGTCAACGGGCTCTCCGTGCGATTCATTGCTGTTCGTCACTTGGATGTGGAATATAAAAGTTGTTTCACAAGATATACATGCTGCAAAAAAACAACCGACTTCAAAAACACCAAAAAGAGAAAAATAAACTTCAGAAGAAAAATCAGCTTCTGAAGTCGGTGACATTTGTTTGTTTGATTTTATTTTTTGGCCACCGACTTCAGAAGCTGATTTTTCTTCTGAAGTTTATTTTTCTCTTTTTGGTGTTTTTGAAGTCGGTTGTTTTTTTTGCAAAAAAGTTTTTTTATTTTTTCATTTTTAGTTGTAATAAGTATAATATATCCTATACAAATATTTACTATGCATTTAACATTCAACCAAGAAACCTAACCACAGATTACTAACCCTTAACCTTCAAGATACCCCTTTCAACTCTTAAGGCGAGGTTACCCCGATAAACGTTGTCAACAATAGCATTTTACTCGTACATGGAACGGATTTAAATTTTGGAAAAATGTATTACATAGTTGACTCTTCGATCATGATATGTCGGGCATGCGATACACGATTACTTACACTTCACTGCATCCAATTAAATCGCAAAGACATGTCCAAATGATGGCTAAATAATCGTTTTACTTGAGTTATATTAGGCTTTGAAAAATAAAACTTAAATCATAATAAAAGTCGTAAAACATGTGTATTATCTCGGGTCACATAATGTATAATTTCTTTATCATTTTTCTCCAAGAGAAAAAACAGTCAAAATTTAGGCATTATATCGCTCGCGCGGCAGGGCGGGGGGTGAGGTCGTGCGTACATAAAAACAAAGTAGTGCAACCTCGCCTTAACCGTTGAGGAGTAGTACCTTCCATTATCAGCTCATCAACATGAATTGATGACTGCTAGATGCGAATACTTGAATAGCGTCAGAAAAAGCACGAAACTTGAGGATTGCCCTCGACTTCTCTGTGATCCCATCACCAGGTACTGGTTTCCATATCATGGTACCATCCTTGAAATATCTCCTTTCCAAAAACCAAAGAATCATCAAAATTGGTTCATAAACGACGAAGTTATTTGCGAACACACATAAAGGAAAATGTTCATAAATTTAAAAAAATGTACATAAAATGAAAAGTACTGGGCCAAACTATGTTAAATTTTTATGGGACCAAATGGCAACTATTCCGCATCAAACTAAAAAAGAATCACGTAAATCGGTTCATAAATCTCGGCGTAATCGGTGTACATATATAAAAAAAAAAATATACCAATCGAATTGAGAACCTCCTCCTTTTTGGGAAGTCGGTTAAAAAGGGTGAACTAGTTAGGTAAACCTCTGCCTAACCCTTCGGGGATTAAAGGTGTGATGATATATTTAGATGTCGCTTTTAAACGTAAGCCCAAAACGGGCATTCGTACATTCCCTGGTTACTAGTTATTTTACGACTGTATCTTGTATATGTGCACTATGTACATATTTGTACATCACAACTTGATTGAAAGTGAAGGGCTTTACCGACTGCCTTTTGAAAGTTTTGGCATTCAAAAGCTCTGAGCCCTCCTTTTTGACATGATTTGATTTTGATTAAAAATTCTTCTCGCTTAATAATTTATCATAAAACTAGCGACCCGCCCCGCTTCACACGGGTGTAAATGGATGTTATTATACATATAAACCTTCCTCGTGAATCACTCTATCTATTAAAAAAAACCGCATCAAAATCCGTTGCGGAGTTTTAAAGATTTAAGCATACAAAGGGACATAGAGGCAGAGAAAGCGACTTTGTTTTATACTATGTAGTGTTAGTGATAACATTACGCAGACGTGTACCTATAATAGTAGTATACATTTCCCCAGTTACGTTTGAGTCCCATGTAATAAAGGCCGAGCTTATTGCCATCATCATTTCAGCCATAAGACGTCCACTGCTGGACATAGGCCTCCCCCAGGCATTTTTGGGGGGGGTTTGCCATAATCGCCACGCTTGGCAGGCGGGTTGGCGATCGCAGTATGGTTGTTACAAAGACACAGAGAACGCTGCTGCCCATTCTCTGGTACATCCCTTAGTCGCCTCTTACGACACCCACGGGAAGATATGGGATGGTGCTATTCTTTACGTCCGACACCACACGGAACCATCAACCGGCCACAAATCTAGACTCACAAACACTTTGCCCGACGTGGGAATCGAACCCAGGCCTTCATGCTCAGCAGTCGCGCTTTCGACTAAACCAAAGATATATTTATTTACGTTAAATTTTTTTTATAGTCATTTTTTTGTGATAAACCCCTGGAAAAGTAAATGGTATTAGCAATCAAAAGACGTGCATAGCCTTATTTTTCATGTTTTACACGCACTTGACCGCTATTTCCAACAAAAACAAACGTGTTTAACTTCAAACGTTCCATTATTCGTACAATGAATTCAATAAAGATTTCTACGAGTAGGTACCTATGTCGCAAGCGTTGCCGGTTCCGAACGATTTCTATGTTATTGTGGAGTTTCTTGTGCCTGGCTGACAACGGTACAGTCAAGAGAACCAATATATATCTCAATACATTCAAAGGTGTTTTTTGTGTTCGCAATTTTATCGTGGAACTAGCTTTAGCCTGCGGCTTCGTACGCATGGATGCAGAAACAAAAATATCGTGCCCTTAAAGCGAAAACCAACTAAAGTCACTTATGGGCAAAAATGAGTTACAAATACCGTTAGAATCTCCTTTTCAAGATCTACTTACTGGTAAAACCCGTTTTCCGAGATGACGCTCCGTTCTGGATTTAGCTTTTAGCTAAGGTAACTTCTTAACAGGAGATTTTTTAAATAAAGAACAGACAAAACCCAGTAAGTGTCGGTTAAAGCAATGTTTTTGCACTGTAAGCAATTTTTCTCGCCAGGAAAAACATTCTATCTGCGTTTAAGTGGTTTTGTCATGATTCACGTTAAATTAACAATAACAATTTAATAACTGAGTAATGAGACTAAATATTTCTACTTAGTATTAGCAATTACCCATTAGGTGAACATAAATATTTCTTTTAATTAAATTCATAAAAAAACTGCTGTCTAAACTCTATTCTTCAAAACATAAGAAAACATTGCAACTACAGGAAAAACCACTAATCTGTAGCATTTATCAAGCCAATTCTTCCTTTTTCCTACTTGTTTTGAGAATTAAGCTATTTTTCCTTTACCACCCGAATAATGAATACAATAAGAAATCAAAATACACGTACTCGCCTCTTTATCAAGTATTTTAATAGAATTTTTACGATTCGAACCTTTAAACACGATTTTCTCGAAACTACATTTTGTACAGTTAGTTGGGTTTTGAAGTAAGGGCACGATATCGATTTTCAATACAAATTTTCATCCCCTATTTAACTCCTTTAGGAGGTGAATTTCACAGTATCCTTCCTTATTCCTGGTTTACATTATAAAGGGAACTTCTGTGCAAAATTTCAGTTTTCTAGGTCTAAGGCCTATGTTCAGCAGTGGACGCTTTTAGCTGAAATGATGATGATGAAAAAATGATGAGGTCTAAGGGCTTGGGCTGGGCGTTGATGAGTCAGTCCGTTAGTCAGGTTTATCTTTTTATTTATAGATATAGTTAACAAACTGTGAGATCCGATCTAGTTCATTAAAATGTAGGATCAAAAAAAGGTATGTTTGTAATATCGTAAAGCAAGTATGAGAAAATCACTTTCCGAAGTAGCTAAATGTGTACATATTGGTGGTCTTGACAGTACAGTTGAAATATTATCATTTTACTGTCGATTCGCACGGTATACCACTGTTTCTACATATTTGTTCTACTGTTTTGACGCACTTTATCAAGCTGTAGAGAATTTGCTAATGACGATTTTAAGTACCTTTAAATTGCCGTTTCGTAAATCGCTAAGTGCTTTTAGACTGATAACTGAAGCCATTTATCATTAATTTTCGTACACTCTTCGTCATGTTTACATATTTTACCATGTGTAAATATGGCCAGAACTCTGCCAGTTCAATAGAGTTAGAGTGATAGTAGTGAGTGAGAGAGTTAGTAGTGGCTTTAAGCAGATATTTCAAGCAAAGTTGCAGGACAGGATATGGGACATCGATTGTGGTGGCTTCACATACATTGTATTTCATCGCAATACTCCCATTGGACTAAGTTAATCAACGACTTCTGAAGACTTGGCCTCTTAAGGCGAGGTTTTTATGTACGCACGACCTCACCCCCCGCCCTGCCGCGCGAGCGATATAATGCCTAAATTTTGACTGTTTTTTCTCTCTTGGAGAAAAATGATAAAGAAATTATACATTATGTGACCCGAGATAATACACATTTTTTACGACCTTTATTATGATATAAGTTTTATTTTTCAAAGCCATAACTCAAGTAAAACGATTATTTAGCCATCATTTGGACATGTCTTTGCGATTTAATTGGATGCAGTGAAGTGTAAGTAATCGTGTATCGCATGCCCGACATAATGATTGAAGAGTCAACTATGTAATACATTTTTTTCAAAATTTAAATCCGTTCCATGTACGAGTAAAACGCTATTGTTGACGACGTTCATCGGGGTAACCCCGCCTTAAAAGAAAAATGTTTAACCAGACGCAGACGATACAGCGTATAAGAATATCTTAGTACCTACTAGAAAATCATTACAAATACCTACTTCTTAACATCTTATAAAAAGCTTTGCAATAATTGCTAAATGATAGCGGTAACCTTCTTTTTGTGTGTCAATCTATTTAGCTTTTTCTTGTATGATTGATAGCCTTTTGTTTTATGGCAGATAATTTAAGTATTACATAGAAACCGCCGAGTTCTCATCTCTGTAAAACCCTGAACCCAATGACTAGATTACCTATCTACAAAGTATATTTATAAAGAATCAAGTCGCGAGACATGGTTCTTTTTAGTCAACGGAGGGCCTGGACTGGTAGCAATCACTTTCAAAGCTTATCGTATTTCTACAACGACTAGTAACAGGATTGACATAATGTTTTTCGTTAGCTAATATAAATCTTGTATTTTATTTTATTTTATTCTCTTCGGGAAACTTACAGCTAATACAAACATTATACTTAAAAACTAGGAATTCGAAGGCCATTTACAAGTTTCCACAAATAAATACATGAAACAAAAACGAAAAAAAAAAACAACATAAAGAATCTCGATCATCGTTCTCGAACTCTGAAAAATCTTTATGTGAAACTCATTTATCTTTCGAGGTAAATAAATCAAACAAATCCATAATATATTTTGGCAAATGTTACATAAAATTCGCAGGATTTAATTTGTTTGAGGTTTTTGTAACAAAATCCTTCAAATAAACATTTACCTAGATTTAGAACACACCTTATATCAATCATCATCATCATCATTATAGCTGACATCCTCTGCACATCTACATATTATGTAGAATTAACAATAATATTGCGATCAGCTCCGTTCACCAACCGTAATGATTGGCCCACATTGGGATCACGGCCGTCCACTCATGGACCATAGACCATACAACTCTATGAGCTATGGTTGTAGACCAAAGGTTAATAGACAAGCTACTGCACCCACTTCATTGAATTCATTATTTATTATGAGTAAATCCTTGAAAATACACTAAAGTACTACGGTATTCAGAAACGGTGGAGTTCTTTGTGAAAAGTTGGTCCGGGGTGTAACACTAAACCTAAAGTCTGAACGTAACAGTGTTATTCAATAAGAGTTACAATAGGTTCGTATCTGATCAATTTAATGCTCAATTTAAATAAATAAACTAAAATCCATTTATTTCAGATTTCCCCATAGTAAAATGGCAAGTTACGAAACACGAGATCATACAAATTCTTTGAACAATCACTAGAAAATAAAACAAAAGTAAAAATAAAATAATGATAAAAACAATGTCAAAAAATAAATCAGAAATACAATGTCAATTAAATCGAATCAAAGAGAGAGACATTGACTAGAACAGGGTTTGTTTATTATCAAATGGAATACTCGTAGAATATATGCGTAAGCAGCGTTGTTCAAAAGTTTCAGTTTAAAATGTATTGATACCGGTGTACACGCACTTGAATATCTTTTTTTCAAATACATGAAAATAATCCACCATTCAAGTACACAAAGAATTTTTAATCATAATAACACTTCGTGTCAAAAAAAATCATTGAAGACCGTCGTCTAGTACTGAAATCCTATACACAGGATGAGCGAGCCCTTTCTCTTCCCTGTGTTAAAACTTTTTCACGCGTAAGCGTCTCGACCGTCCGTTTTCCGTAGCCTTTCATGGCACCCATTAGATAATTTTAATCTTACCACCCACCACAATAAACTAATCAATCATCAAAATTATGGTCAACTCTACCACAATTGTGGCCTAATGACCTTGTGGATTCGAGAGCTGATACTAAAGGTCAAGGGCGACTGTCGAAATATTTGTCTTTGTGAAACAACGCCTCCGCGGCGCAGCACCCGGTGATCATATTTATTCAATAGTTCTACATAGACTGAGAATTGTGATTTATTGAGTGTTATGTATTAATGTTAATTTTGACTCCAAATGAAGCTATTAAATAATAATCTTAAGGTTAAGTAGAGCTTGCCAAGGTCGGACCGAGTATGGGTGACTATCCATGAAGACGTATGGAAGAAGATAAGCGGGATAAGGTCAGGAGAATGATAAGGAAAAGCAGATTCTTGACGAAAATTATCTTTATCTGAGTTGAAGCCTATGTATATGTTCTTTACCAATTTGCTAATCAGTTTATAAACTTTTATATATATATATATATCATTCTTTACCAATTTGCTAATCAGTTTATAAACTTTGAACAGTTGCACCGGACAATACAAGAGCAATCAAAGATCTTCCATTTCCAACGCTTCTAGTAGGTACCTATGAATTCTTATTTTAAAAGTAAAAGGTAAACATAAACCTATACTTTTATTTATTAAACAAAAGATTTCTTAACAAATTCCGTCAGGTCAAGAGCTCCAAACCAGTTTCTATAATAACAACAATTTGTTTGAACAATCAAGCCGTCAATCATCAAACAAATTCAAGGCGTTTGATGAATATTGATATTTCAAAATGCAAATATGCATCTTTCTTTATTTTGAGCATAAAATCATAGTGACCATGAATCCTAACGCAGAATGACGAAATATGTTTGGTTTTTTATCGCGTAGAAACCTATGAATGAGTAAAATATGGAAATTAATGAGTAGGTGTGGTAGCTTGATAGATGGGACTACTTATTATTTAGAAAAGTATGAGATAAGGAAGCGTAAGGCTCCGTTCACGACTTCCGACGTTGCTACTTGTGACGTGATTCACGAGACCGAGCAAGCAGTAGCGATTTCTACGACTGCGGTTGTCGTTCACACGTGCTTTCAACTCGTGGATCACCTGTGTGACTCGTGTATCTCTGAGAAGTCGCTGTCGCAAGACGCGTGTCGCGTAAGCGTGGGTCGTGGAAAAGGAGTATGTAACCATACTAAAAATAGCTTCTAAATTAGCATACTGGTTTTCAGCTGAAAATGGGCATGCAGGATACTATGACTGTCGAATTAATTAAGAAGTGGATATTATGGCCAAAATTAGCAATCGCTTGTTTAGGAGTCGTATTGTGAGAATTGGCTATACGTTGTGTGAGTAGTATGTATTTGAAAATAAACAAAAGGTGTTTTGCGGTAAATTCGAAGACTTACTTAGAAAATGGTCACAAACACGACTGCTGAATAAGGTTCGATTCCCGTGTCGGTCGAAGTTTTAATGGGTTCGGTCATCATCAGTCTTGTCTAGGTAGGGCTGCTCCATCATCTAAGCTGAATAACTTGGCTATCCGTTAAAAATGTCCTTAGCCCTAAAAGTACATGCTGTGGCATGGATTATTGAGATGATGATTCTTGATTTTAGCCATATCTTAGCTATGTACGCTGAAGGACCTATTCCATTTTTTTTAATATTCCACAAAATTATTTCAAAACTTAAGTCTAGCCTTTGTTCTAGTAATTCAGAAATTGCTCAATTTTAGCGTAATTTACATAAATTATAAAATTCTAGACACACCTAGGTATTTTATAATTAAATTGTATGCATAACATTTTGAATGTTGCATAACCAAAAATGTTTCTAGTCCAATTCACGCAGTTGGCATAATAAATGCATGTATGCATTTTTAATTATTGTGAAATTAAATGCACTATATTATATGCCAGGTATTAATAGATGCCTAATGCGTTATTTATAACTTTCATAATCAGTGACGGAAGACCATTGATTTTTACACGACTGCCCAAAAAAGAATGTTATGTTTTAAGCGTTCATGTATGTATGTAGATAAGTTTGTTTGTGACCACCATAACGCCTGAACCGGTGTGGTATCGTTAGATTCTTTGCATTGTCCCGGGCGATAGAGGCTCGTGAAAAATTCTAATAAAACCACTTTTTTTTATTGATATTTTTATACTTATCTTTATCTTCTTAGGTCCTAATTCCTAGGTTAAGCTTACCATGAGAAAGTGCCAAATAGGGACAAAAATTGTTTATTACGGACACCGGGTTCCAAATCAAATAAGAATCAGAATTCCAATTGCGTGACACACTTTCTTTCCTCCGTGGTCGAGTGGTTTAGGCGTTTGCCTTGTGACCCGGTGTTCGTGGGTTCGATTCCCACGGGAACCAGACTTTGTAAAGTTGTTCCCAAACCACTGTAACTCCTGAAAGCCAAAGCCAGAATCAACTGTGAAGACCACAAGAAAAGCGCCCACACAATGAAGCTCGACGAAGTCCCAGAGAAACAATTTAACTGTCTTGGATCCCGCAAAGAAATTAATCAAAAAAGAATAGCGGAGGAGTACGAAAAATATGAATCACGGCCAGTGTTACTTTCCGTGGGAAGCATTGGGACCTTATCAACTGAGGTACGGTTAGCGCTAGAATATTATCCTCAAGAGGTTTTCTTTCACAGTTTTCAGGGCAGTGGTGAAGAAATAAATTACCTACGCAAAGTTTTTGCATAGTAAACAACCCAAAATAGTATAAAATTGTCCTTTTAAACTTGATTATCTGCCCTTTGAGGATACAAGAATCTCCATTTACATACATATTTATAGATATGCAAATATTTCAATTAGTGCGAATATGCAAAAACAATCAGTTTCTCTGTATAAAATGGAGCGGGTTTCCTTACAAGTGAGCGGTGTACGAAGAATGGCTGTTTCGCAAGCGTATCCTTACGAATCGTGAGAAACTGGTTCGATACAAATATAGACCTATGTTCAAATAACTGAGGGATTTAAGAGATCGTGTTGCCTGAAGCTGCGTAACGATTTAAGTTAATTATAGGCAATCATGTTTCTTGGATGAGAAATCAAACTACTTAGATTAAATTAATCTACTTAGATTAAAGTTCACACAAAATATTTCCATAAAAAAACACTTCTATAAATATAAGCTAGGCAAAGCAACTGGACTTCTAAGGTGCAGTGGACTAACAGTTTATATATCATAGTTGAATCCTACGTAGAACGAAAAACTTGAATATCCAAGGAAAAGTGAAGAGGAACATAACCAGTGGGAGAAGGAGGGCTGTGGAAGATGAAGATGATGGGGCTACTTTAAAAGCATTGCTTGTTTCGATTGCCGTTTTCGATTTATCACAGTCACAAAAAATACTCAAGTTCACGATTCCACTCGAAGTCTTAACGCAGTTACCTTCTTGTGATTCTAAATAAAGATTGATTTATTTTTCACGAACATGACCTACCTATTTCTCAAGGCTACAAAATTAATCACAAAAGAATACCATGTATTGTAAATCCATTCTATTAGATAGGTACTCTTTGGTTGCAACCTGCACCTGTACACGGAAAGTGAAGGGTACTGGTATTAATATCATTGGTATCTGGTATTACTACTTAAGTATAATATTATTGTACTTAAGAAGGTGTATTTGTGATTGGATTGGATAATATAAGCCTTGTGAATGGATTTATTGCTGGTCTAGTCCCATAATTTGTGCACAGTTATGTCTAAATACCTTTTGCGTATAATAAACTTGAGACTTTTCAATCATCTGGGGTTGGTAGAGCTACAGAATGTTATCTTCTACGATTCTTGCTCAGTTTGCTTTATCCACGTTCAATGTTGTTCATCAACTGTCTAGTCTTAAAAACCACCCGGTGGGTGCTCTCTTCCCTCACTTGCACCGGTGGTCTTGGGAACTAGTGTACCTCCAACGATTCCTGCCCGGTCCTGTTGTGCCGGCCTCCTCAAGTGCGCGCGTAGAGTAAGGTGTAAAACTCCCCCCGTAATGTCATATAGGGGCGCGCGTGGGACACTACGTGCCAACACCTCGGGTTCAGTTATATGGAGGGGGGGGAGGGGTTGGCAATCCCCAGGTATACCGTCCCTCTGAATTCGGAGGTCGGCTTTTAGCCTAACGGGATACAGCAGTAAGCGGCTGTATTACCAATCTGATCTCCACAACCCAGGTCGTTAATGAGGTTGGTTGACAGGATTTGCACCCGTTCATAACTATGCTGTATTACTTTATAATAAAATACCGACTTCATAATATCCAACCACCAACAAAATAATAAAATTCACCAAGATATTAAAATAAAAATATGTTTATGATGCTAAAGTCACTGTATGATATTTTAGAATTAATTTGACCGACTGACACCAATCTTTTATTGTAATGTTTCAAACGTACAATAAAAGTTATTATCATAAAATATGTTGACATTATTATAATAATGGCCCGTGACTAAGTTACCGTTTGTTGGTTGAACGTTAAAACTAGTGTTAGGTAATAACGTTTTTTTCTCACAACGAAAGCATAGGCTCGCTAATTCGCTATTATATGACTCAAACATAACTGGTGAGATGTGAGTGTACTATTAGGTACACCATGGGTACACCTCTGCCTTCGGGGATTACCCCGAAGGTTTAGGCAGGCATGATGTTATTGTATATTTCCCTTAAACGACCACGACTGATCGTACGAATTTGAATAATTGAATATAAGACATTTTTTAGATGACTTTGACTGACTGATATTTAATGTTTAAGCGTAAAATTTAAAATTCATTAATGTAATAATAATAATTGTAATATGTAGGTACCCAAAATATTTGCCCGCCATGAGAAATGGCAGACATGTCGTGAGCCATTTTTATTTTTTATCTTGCTTGCATGTATTATTCTAATTATGTATGTAAACACATGTAAGCAAATAAAATTTTCTTATTCTTATTCTACGTCGTGTCTTTGCCGCACTTGTAGATATTTACTTCTTCAATGGTGATGAAAGAAACTCTCGACTGGATAATTATGTAAAACCGCTATGTCCTAGATCCAAAAGTTCGAAGACATATTGGTCTCTGCAGCGGAACGGTTGCAGGCTGATTATAAATTGTTGATGATGCTATCCCTAAATTAGCCTAGTAATTTGAAGACTTTGTTAAGCAAACAACTTAATGACATGTTACAAACAATGTTATATGTAGAAGATTCTGGTAATATAAATAGGTACGACTAAACCAATAACTTTATACAAAAGAAAACAATTATTTTCAATGAAAGTCATTCAGCGGAACAAAATAAAATTCTTAAATGACAACCTGGTTTTTTCCGGTGACTACGGGCATAAATATGATTATTATTACTTCCTAGAATGTTAAGGTTCCAAGCAGATACAATGCAATACAATTTTAATTTACCAAAATAACAATGATCTTATGAATTCAGTCCAGTGCAAACCTTTTCCAACACCTTCAAGCACCGTGTGGTACCGTCAGCAACAAAGTCAATTAATATTTCTGTTACATGAGTAATAATCAGCTAATAATATTCCTACTGGGAGGACATTGGCGTCCTCTCTATTGTACCAGTGCGGGTTGTAAATAACATCATAACATGACATCACACCTGTGAGCCCTGAAGGGTTAGGCAGTGGTGTATCTAAAAGTACACCCACATATCGCAAGTTATGTTTAAGTGTATTAGGGAGCGAGCCTATTGCCACCAACCGGATACTAATCCAGACTCTGTGGCTGCTACTGAGTAATTATTAAAGGAAAAACCCAATAACACTTTGCCCGACCCGGGAACCGAACCCAGAACCTCTTGCTCAGCAATCGCACTTGTGATTACTAGACCCGCACTGGTCGGGTTGTAAATAATTAAACATAAAATCTATCCGATTAACTTAGTAACCAAAGTACAGTGCGATCAAATTATCTTGGCAGGTCCTAACATAGGCTCTGCGAACTTTTACGCATGTAAACTTGTGAAGAAAACTGTTATTGGCTGATAAACCAATACTTAACGATCAGAAAATATCTAATTTAAACAGTGAGAAATACAAATAAAATAAATATCATAACACTTTTATACATTAATTGTAACAAATGACCTGCACGAAGTTCGGACCTGCCAAGATATTGATTTTTATTATTAAATTACAATACTTGTAACAAAATGGAGTAGATAAGTCACTTATAATGCAGATAACAGGTACAAACTTTAAGCTACTCAAAAATCTGAAGAATTATGTATCCATAAAATTTTAGTCACATGTATTTTTTATAATCTATCATGTTTTTTTATTGCTGTCGGTACAGTCGCGTGCGCATCTGCTATGAGCATTATGTAAGTCCACACAATAGACGTCGTTATGTTATGTTATGCTCTTACAATATACTTAGTGTACTGTACGGATAATTGCAACACCGTAATGAGGTATGAGGGATTCGTTTTTTGTGTGACAACCATTATCGTTTGTTTGTTGAATTTCTCTGATTATAATAAACTAGCTTATGCCCGCGGGATGTCAGTCAAATTATATATTAAAACCTTCCTCGAGAACCACTCTATCCATTGGTGAAAACAGCATGAAAATCGGTGCTGTAGATTTTGAGTTTATCGTGAACAGACAGACTGACAGACTTTGTTTTATAATATGTAGAGATAGAGATAGTGATGATTAGAAACATTCAATCGTAAATGTCAATTTCATTACCTGATTTATTTGAGACTTTTGCAAGAGTAGCCTTTTCTTAGTGGTACTAATATGTACATCATGAGTAACTGCTGACATGAGTTATGTGGTCGATATTATCAGAATTGGGGAAACACTTGGGGTAAGGAAACATGCAACTGCAGGCAAGCATGGCAGAAGGGGAGGTCCATACCTAGCAGTAGCTAATTCCAGGCTAAAATGATAAGCATGATGATGAAACAGGAAACTAATTAATGAAGGTATAGAAACTCAGAATGAAGTAAACATAATTGTATTTGTCCTTTGTTACAGATGGCTAAACAAGAATGTACCACCATGGGAGGCAGAAAATGAGGCATTTCATCATCAGTGCTGTGCTCCTACTGGGTTGTCCAGCATACTCCTACTCAAAGTCCATCGTGTCCACACAGAAACCCGACAAATATGGAGAGGACAACCTGGACAACAGTATCATTGATTTTGATGAGGAATACACTCTCAAGTACAATAAGAAGTATGGGACGATCCCGTGGAATTCCAATGAATCATTCAACAAAGAATCACATAGATATACCATAGTTAAGGATTTTGATAAGAATGTAGATAGAGATAGAAATAATACCGAAACCAAATTAGAAGCCACATCAACTATAGATTATAGTGTCATACCTTTAGAACTGTTAAGTACAACCACTGAAAATACTCTTGTAAGTTTAATAGAAAGTACTGAGGACCCTGATTTGACAGTTATACCTCTGTCAACTACAAGGAAAACGCCTAAAATAGAAATTGAGCAGACGGTTACTTTACCAACATCAACGCAAGAAGTTGATACTGTAACATATTACAGTGATGATGAAACCACGACAGAGGCGCCAATCACTGAGAAATATACAAGTAAATATACAGAAACCACCGAAGTAGACACATCTATATCTTACGATACTACAACAGATATAACATTCGAAAACCCAAGCACTTTATTGCCTTTTACGAACGCAACTGAAGTTAACTTTGAGAGTTCTACTATAGAACCATTGAATGCTACAAGTCGGGAGAATATAAGCAGAGTAGACTTAGGCACAGATGAAGAAGACTCAGATGGAAACGTACCGATATTTACAGAGTTAGATACAGAACAAGAGGAAGTCCCAGAAGATTACTATGATTCTAAAGATGTAGTTCCGACGACTGCTCCGAAGACAGATGCTCTGTCAGTGATCTTTGGACTTGCCGGCAGTGTGGTTGGCAGTGTGGTGGAGACTGTGGCTGAACGAGTGGTGCCCAAAGGATTAGTGGACCTGTTCAGAAGGATGCAGAGGCAGAGCGAGATGTTGGAGGCGGAGAGGCTGAGGAGCCGAGAGGAGAATGGCGGGATCGGTAAGATGAATTAATTTATGAATGCAAATATACTTTTATACAAGGCACTGATGCTATATAAACTCCATTTTTAATAGGACATTTAATTTCGTTTATGTAAATAAATATATACAAGCGGCAGTCCAGTCAAGTCACTTGACAAGTTTATACTTGCACATTATATTTATATTTATTGTTTATAGTTGCACATAACAAAAATAAAATTGTAAATAATTCATATTTCGCCGGTTTTAGTTAATGCCAGTTTCACCTAACGACTTAACGCTTGCGAGAAACATTTACTCCAGCGTTTATGGATACTTGTAACGTGCAACATTTTTTATGTTTTCCCATACGGGGTCATTTTGATCACGGAGTTAATATAAAAGATGGTTACAACACCATAACACGAAACCGTAATAGCAGTTTGTTATCTTAGATCTTGAAGCACTCGAAAAACCGACAATGTACAAACCTTTAGAATTCTGTATCATCCATCTCGAGTAATTTATAAAACGGTTGCCTTGAATCTTCATAGATTACCACAAGGACAATCGGAATAGGTAATTAAAAATCCTTACATATAGCCCTCCTAAATTTAGCCTACATATAGCCCTCCTAGATAAATTGAGGAATGAGGTTATACGAGAACGTTGCGGTTTAAAAGAAGAAGTAGTGACAAAAATTTAAAAGAGTATGCTTAGATGGTTTGGTCATGTAGAGAGGATGAGTGAAAGTCGATTTACGAAAGGTATTTACAAGGCAGATGTGAGTGGCAACGCCGGAAGAGGACGCCCTAAAAAAAACATATACTCACCTTATTGGTGGTGTTCTTCAGAAAGGACAGGTGCGTAGTACTCACAACCGGCTTGCTGGTTTGACCAAATGTATGAATGTGGACGAGGCAAAAGAAGTCTATAAGGTTCGTAGCAGGTGGCATTCTGTTTCTGCCTACCCCCATAGGTAAACATCCTTAATTATTATCATTTGTTTTGTACAAGTTGGAGATAAGCTAGCTTGTCACCAAATATAAACCTATAACAACTTACTACAATTCATAAGTAATCGGAGTTTCAAAACCACAACGCGACCTGACCTACCTATTCGTACATAATACTAGTAATCTGAGCTTTCTCCCATACAATGAGTACCAACAATAAATTGTACAGTTTACTAGTGCTGTACTGTCCTAGATACAAACAAACGACAATCAGTAACCTGTAGCAACGAACAGCCTCTCATTCTGAAGCCCTTTCCAATTCATTTTTAGACTTAACAAATACAATAACGAGTCACACACTGGAGAGATATCCCAAGTTATTTGAAGTCGGCGCAAGATGTCTTCATCTTCCATCTATTCCTTGTCACCTAAGCAGTCACCTCCTTTCTTGTCATATCGGATTTCACACAGTCCATCAAGTATCACTCAAATGAGTAACAGATATAAATACGTAAAGTCCTAAAACTGAACAAGTAAGAAAGAAAGGCTAATTTTATTTTCATTTTAACATTATTGTCCTATGTCCAGCAGTGGACGTCTTTTGGCTGAAATGATGAATGATGAACATTATTGAAACTAACGTTCGATTTACTCCACGGGTTCGTACTAGGACCATTGTACAAAATTTCTATAAATCGAAAGCAGATTGGACTGTCGATAGGTCCCGAGGTCACATAATATATTTAAACTGACAGGAGTGCTATTACAAGTAATGTTACTTCTCTATTTGAATCGAATTTTCATCATCAGCTTCAGCCTGTCCTTATCTATTTGGGGTCGGTGCGACACGTTTTCTTCTTTATCTTCCCGTGTCAGACGTATCTGTGTTATTTACTCCTTTATTTTTAATATAATTCCTCACACAATCCATTGTCAGCATCAGCATCATATTCATGATCAGCTATTAGGTATATAAAATTGGCCCAGCAGTTTCGGAGATTAGCCGGAATAACTGTTTTTTTTTGTTATAAGTACCGTAACACTTTCAATAAAAAAACCAAACGTATGAATTTTTAAAGTTGTCATTTTGAAATTACAAACAGCCACTTCAATTTCCAATTTTAATTATTTGTATAGATTGAGCGTGTACTCGTGTATTGCATCAGCATCGTTTTGTTAAATAAAATGTTGAAAATAGCGCTCCCTTGAAAAGCATAATAATATAAACTGCCAGTTATTCTTTCACAATCTTTTAGTGGAGTGGAAACACAATATTGTAATTTTATTAGCGTTTTATACCTTTTGGTTCCGATCATAAATTTTAAACTAAGATCAAGGGCTTAGCTAAGGCTTTCGTTAACTTTGACCCTGGATTTTATTAGTTTATAGAATACATTATAATTATGTAGATATTGAACTTAGAGCACATAACTAAACTAATAAGGCCACAATATCTCTTGGCTGCTCTTGGTAAAACATTGTGAGTGCGCCCTTGGGTAATTGTTATTGTTTACGACTCTTGAGGAAACGATATTAGTAAGTCAGTGCTTGGCCAGACTGAAAACGCGGGCGCGGGGCGGGCGCGGCGCGACAAACTTAAACGTATGGAACTTCATTTGAGTGTCCATAGTGGGCACGCGGGCGCGGGAAGCGGCGCGGGCTACTTTCCGCGGGGAGCGCGCGGGCAACTCGTGCCATAGCTCGTTCATACAAGTGGCCGCAGTGAGTGCGCGGGGCGGCAAGCGATAAACCGCGCGGGAGCGGCGTATCTCAAACTTTAGTCTGCGCCAGATAACCAGATAAATTGGATTTATTTATTTAGCTTTAACTTTTTTAAGTTAAAGCTTAAGAAATTAATCCAATTATTTATAATTATTTATAGAAGTATCCAATTAATTAAAATAACCGAATTTTAAAATTCTTACCAAAAAATTTTTTTTTTGGATTTTACACTCATACCACAGAGATCGGACCTAATGCTCATACTCTGCGCTGAGTGTGACGTCACAACGAGTCAGAGATGCACAACCTGTGTGCAATTTTGAAATGATGTAATCTCGAATGCTTCGGCGAAAGTTGTTATTTTTTTTTTTAATATAATTTTTTATATTTAAAATATGTAGTCAAACGTATCCTTGACATTGACATTCTTGTATATTCAAAAAACATTTGAGGTTGCTCTCGCAATCTTTCATACAGTGTGTAAAATTCTCCTTCATTTTCTCTGATTAATTTTATTAACTCCATTTTTCACTTTTAGCATTTGCCATTTAAAGTAAGAATTTTCCAATAAAAACAAGTCTTCGTCATCCATATTATATTTTGACAAACAATGGACGGACAGTTAGACGCGACAACGCTCGGAACGAAATCGCGGTCCACTGCGGACAGGCAAATCGCGCGCGTTCCCGCACCCGCGCCGCTCCCCGCACCGCGCTGCCAGTCTGGCCAAGCACTTAGACAAAACGGTTTGAAAGAATCAAACCATTCTCTATATACAATAAAGTTTTTAGATTTGGCCGTACCATAACCCTTTCGATTTTGACTTTCAAGTTACATTGTATTTCATTAAAACCAAAGAGATTTAAGACATAGCTAGTAATATTTGAATGTCTTTGATTAAAACTATTTCCAAGATATTATAGAAATAAGTTTTTGGTAATATGTTTATTATTAACCAAAAGAAGAATATGATGAGATGATGGATGGAGAGGCAGAAGACCAAGAAAATAATGAATAGATTGTTTGAGGAATGCTATAAAACAAACAGGAGTAAATGAAAGCGCGACGGTTGACAGAAGCGAATGGAAGGAAAAAACGTGCTTATCATGTTTGCAACAACTGTTTTGATCAATCATCTCATGCCTTTCCCAATTTATTTTGGTGTTGACGACGCAGCCTGTCTTCGGACACTGAAAATTTTAATTCTTCTATCCTTTTCCCCAGGTCAGTTCGGGCGAGGCATCTTGAAATCCATCTCCTCTGGCATCAGTGGGCCTCTGAGCCAGCTGATGGCTGGCGCCCGGGATATCGGCTCCGGCTCCCTGGACACCGACCGTGGGTTCGTGGCCAGCCTGGCCTCGGGGGTCACCAGCGTGGCAAACGTGGCTAACTCTGTCGTGGACTCATTTAAGGATCGGGTGCAGGCCATTTATCCAGGTATGTTTCGTATCCTGCTCTTACAAGGAGAGAGAGCTCTCCTTGTAAGTTTAGCTGCATGATTACTGACACAGATGCAATGACTGGATAGGTTCGCTAAAATCTGTGTGGCTCTTATCTCTAAAGACTCTGATCGGCATAATCTGACTCAGACAATGTCTGGACTTCAAAATAAACTGTGACCTTTTAAATTTTCGGAGCTTCTTTTCATAGTAGTCAAATATTAACAACGACTTCATGTTGTAATCATCATTTTTCACAGTCTGACATATTCAACACTGAGTAAAGGCCTCTGTGATTGGATCAATCTCCTCGATTCTGTGCCAGCCTCATTAAGTTTGCGCTGGGTGATCAGTACGACCAACAATTCATTTCCTAGTTGATGAACGTCATTCGGTTACAACTTCACTTCACCCTCTCCCGTCATTACCTCCGACCTTTTTTGTTCTTAGCCCATATTGTCTCACTGCTGGGTAAAAGCCTCCTCCAGAGTTTTTCAGTCGTCTCTGTGTGGTTTTCTGTGTACTTCAGACCGACTTGTAGTTAAAAAAATCTTTTGGCTTGATCTTTCATTTATGCTCGTCTCCTTCCCTCCAGGCACAGTATGGTGTGGCGACGGGCGCTCCGCCACGGCACGTTCCAGCGACCTGGGGCTGTTCTTCTTCACGGACACCTGCTGCCGACAGCACGACGCCTGCAAGCTGTACATCCAAGCTGGGGAGACCAAGTACGGCCTCACCAATACTGGGCTGTTTACCAGGTGAGATCAGATATTTTTCATTGAGAAAAAGGTGACTTCTTCTTCTTATTTATTTATTTATTTATGCACACACAAAATACAAAAAAAAAGGATAAAAACATAACAAATAGAAGAGCACAAAGGTACTGCTTATTTCAAAAGAAATTTCTTCCAGCAGACCTGCGAGAGGAAAGTTTGATTAGAAATGTAGACACAGTGTGTAAATAAGACTAACAAGATTTTAATTAAAATTAAGAACAAAAGTTTATCCATATAAAATAAACATACATACTAATATATACACATATAAAAATAAAAACTTGGAGCTTGGACTTGGAACTTTTGGAGTCGATAACTTAAATTTTGTACGACCAGTATGTAGCAACCTGAACAGCTCTTTCGTTTGCTTTATTTAAGTATTTGAACGAGCAATCAGTTGGGCACGACGGGCAGGACTCAAACTCAAGAAGAACCAGTCTTCTGATATCAGTGTCTTGAATTCTGCTAGATTCTGGCTTTGGGATTCTGGAGTAGTACAGCTATTTTAGCTATGGTCTTTCATGACTACCAATGTCACTGTGATATTTATTCTATTAAAAATAAGGTTGTTATTGGGTAGCAACGATCATAGGTACAATATCTGTGAAAGGACATAGTTTCTGTTAGTGGATGCTACAAAAATTGAACAAAGGAGTATTATGGTCAAGAATTGGACAACAGCGTCTGTATTTCAGACATTTCACAAAGAATTACTGTTTTTTTGTTTTGTTTGTAGAAACATATTAACTTACACGTAGAAACATATTAATTTGGCTTTTGTTGCACAGCAAGAACGATCAATAATAATAAAAAATACTTCGATAAAAGCATAACCAACCACAACCGTCATCGTTGAATCCCTAATAAATCATGCTTACAAAAACAACATAATTTAACTTTGTATATTGTCACATAACACCTCTTTAATGGTCCATTGTGTCAACTGTCACATCAATGGTGTAACCATCATTTGTCCACACAATTATCATAGAATTTCGGAATTCATGGCATTATAGTCACAATGGTCTTATGACCATAATGCGATGATTTAGGCAAATAAATTGTCAGTTTCGAAACATTTGTGAGAAGAATAGTACTTAATGACAAAGATCTGCTATCTGCCAACGAGTTCTATGATAGAATGACGGACCGTTTTGTTGCAAATATTTGGTTACCTAACCCAAAATTTGAAAAGAGGTTAATTACACCTTTCAAGAGGTACTTATAAGTCGGAAAACGTTCATCTATGGGATGATTTTGCTAACGTAGAGTGATTACACTTTACGAGAAAAAATATCACATAGGTACTTGTGTTCGCCTAAAGGATAGGCCGAGTCATATATGCTCAGCGGGTCCTCAGCTCTTACAATCACTAGACTAACGAATTAATCACACTAACAACATCAAAAAATAGCAACAAAAAAGAAAGCAATATAGATAATTGAACGCTGAAGAAATTAAGCATGTAACAACCAATAACCAGTCGCCTTGCGATACATTAATAAAAAGCATAAATAAACTACACAATTACACCACTAAAGTTAGAACAAACGAGTAATGGCCGCGAAACTATAGATTTCATTAGTGTTTTCTTTTTATTGACTAGTCGGGCATAGATAAAGTCTAGTGAACGGACCGTACGAAATTCACAATGATAGAAAGTAGGTATACCGTTTTCTTCAATAAGAATAGGTTCGAAAGTTACCAGTTCTCCTCTGGTGCTCTAGTATATCTGTGTCTATTAGCCTGTCTTGAATCTTGATTAGCAATACGAAACATATAATAAAGTTTGAAATATGTAAGTTCTGTGTACACCTTTAAGGTGAAAAATTCACTGTAGATTTTAAGTTTCATTGTTACAGTACCCCATTAAATATATTAGGCAATGAGTCGTTGGAGTGCTATAATCCTTACTTTAATATTATAAATGTCAAAGTAACTCTGTCTGTCTGTCGCGCTTTCACGTCAAAACTACTGAACCGATTAATGAAATTTGGCACACAGATCGTGCCCTTACTTCAAAACCCAACTAACTGTACAAAATGTAGTTTCGAGAAAATCGTGTTTAAAGGTTCGAATCGTAAAAATTCTATTAAAATACTTGATAAAGAGGCGAGTACGTGTATTTTGATTTCTTATTGTATTCATTATTCGGGTGGTAAAGGAAAAATAGCTTAATTCTCAAAACAAGTAGGAAAAATTAAGGATTGGCTTGATAAATGCTACAGATTAGTGGTTTTTCCTGTAGTCGCAATGTTTTCTTATGTTTTGAAGAATAGAGTATAGACCGCAGTTTTTTTATGAATTTAATTAAACGAAATATTTATGTTCACCTTATGGGTTATGCTAATACTAAGTAGAAATATTTAGTCTCATTACTCAGTTATTAAATTGTTATTGTTAATTTAACGTGAATCATGACAAAACCACTTAAACGCAGATATAATGCTTTTCCTAGCGAGAAAAATTGCTTACAGTGCAAAAACATTGCTTTAACCGACACTTACTGGGTTTTGTCTGTTCTTTATTTAAAAAATCTCCTGAAAAAAAATCCACCTTAGCTAAAAGCTTAATCCAGAACGGAGCGTCATCTCGGAAAACGGGTTTTACCAGTATGTAGATCTTGAAAAGGAGATTCTAACGGTATTTGTAACTCATTTTTGCCCATAAGCGACTTTAGTTGGTTTTCGCTTTAAGGGCACGAGATAGTCTAGAGCTTGAGAAGGCACATAGGGAAAAAAGGGTTGCATGGGGTTGAAAGGGGGGATACAATATTACTTTTGGTCGCGATAACCGACATCAACGCGGGCAAAACCGCGAAACATTTAAATTAAGATGGGGGAGGACGTGACAAGCTCATGCTGACCACTAGACCAACAAAACTTAATTCAACATGTTCGATTTGTACGAGTCAAAGTTGAGTGTGCCTTCTAAGTTAAAAGCTTCAACAACTAAGTGGACCGCTAAGTGTCACTGCAGTATCTAGTATATCTATTGAGAAATGTTGACAATATGCAGCAAACAAAGATTTGGAAACTGACCTTATCGAGATTACTAAATGTTTGCTAAACATGTCAGCCGGCCGTCACACTTACTCGTAATTTTATTCAAATAAATCACACTTAACGTAATAAGCCTGTAATGTTTCTATTGCTAGGCTGCAGGCTTTGTCTCTGGCGCAGGGTTTCAACCCTAGGAATGGTAGCATAGTAGACAGGCCCCCCTTGGGCCAGTGCCTACCGGGGCTGTGGAATGTGTTTGGAAGTGTTTGACTGTCGCATTCTGGGCCTGGGGGGTTGTCCGAAACAGATACCGCGGCCCCGGAACACAAAGGAAGGGAACACGAGGAAGGAACATGGGTGGATTTAGTCAGTAGAAGTCTGACACTCTTCCGGTTCGACCAGAGTGGAAGGAGTCATTAGATGATATCACAGACACCAAAAAAGGGGGCTTATAGTTCTGATTTTCAAATTCCCTTTGTCTGGTAAGCAAAACCCTCCGCTGTAGATTTTCATTTTGAGTGTGTATGTAGTAGTTATTCTGTCGGAAGCCCACAAACACAATTTTTACTGGGTCACAGACAACGCGGTAACGCTCGGTCGGCGCTTGCGCATGTTCAAGGGCACTATACATGAACGCGTACGTTTAGTTTAACTAATAGCGTATCGTGGATGGTTGCGTGCGTCGCGTGCTCGCGTGTTGCTACCAGGAAGGTATGCGGAGGTGGTGGTCAATGAACTGCGGGTGGTGGTTAGGTTTTCTTGGAGGTCTGATCTTAGAGTATGAAGTCACGTAAGATTAAGGATGTAGGTGGTTGGGACCATTTGGTGGCAGAAGATCTTTGACAATACACTAATTAATATGTTGTTGATGCTTTTCTTATTTATGACAAACTTGAGAGTTGTGCACTCGCGAACTATCTCTCTAACTTTAACAAATAAACTTGGCCTAGAGGGCGCTTCCACGTTTAGGTACCGATGCGCGGATCCACTCCAAATCTGAGCCAGCCCACTGGCACTTTATGTTGCTTACTCTGCATGCTATACCGGATACTCCAGACCTATTCCGGATAATACCATTCTGAATTTTATCCTTTAAAGAAAATCTAAAACTCTACCATAAAACTAGCTCACTTTTAATTGGAATCTACTGCTTGGCAATGGGAAAACAGCAACTTTTATTTAGTTGTGGTTCTCATTGGCCCCTTTTACAAAAAAATACTTCTACTAGTGATACCTTCGGCTTCTACCATTTCATTTGTTTATTTTCTAACAAAGGTCATTAACCCCAACCCAAGTTTCCCGGATCCACAATCGTAACATTACGTCACGGCGGTAATTGCCATTGACCTGTAATTACTAATTACCAAACAAATCAATTTAACACTAGAAACTTCCCAATGTCCATCAAATATGAACCAATGTAGCGGACACTGCTAATACGTACTTCCTATACACTTACCAATTTTATTTATACATACATCTGTGATGAACCTTATATGGTGTGGAGTAGGGGTGATAATACTGTGAGTTAGGTTTTACTTAAGTTTGTAAGCCACCTACTTACCAAGTTACACCTACATCTGTGATGGATCTTATATAGTGTGTACTAGGGGTGATAATACCGTGTGTTAGCTCGTGTTTAAGTTTGTGCTCAAAGTTATGGTTGAGTAGGCAATATTGCTTAACTTTGGTGTCGACAAAGATGATTATATTGAATTGATCAATTGATTGGAGGATATAATGAACTTGAAGATAATTCGCAATATTGTACGATATACAAAATGATTCTTCACACAAAATGCTTATTTTCACACGAGGGGACTTTCAAATGAAAGCCAAAAAGATCTTTGACCGTCGGTATGTGTAGTCAGATGCCCGGAAGTCTGACAGCCGGCATTGCTAAGAGGTGTAATGTTACGCACTAATTGGGTTTTAGTGATTCAGCTGCACCCAGTTATACTGAAGCCAAACCCAACTTGGTGACGGAATGAGAAAAGGGCTTTAAAGGGTGGAAAAGTACCCTTAACGAAACCGAAAGCACTGCTATCATTTTTTTTTCAAGCTAGACCATACCTGGGAACTGCATAGTTAGGTACGGAGATATTGGGGATCAAAGGTCCAAATAAATAAATAGTTTTTCAGGTTATAACTTTACTAAAATTACGTGCATGACCCGTTTACTGTTCAAAGCTTCCAAAAGCACAATGTTTTAAGTGCTACAATGAGTTTTACAGTAAAATGTGATTTTTTACCCCAAAAAAAAGTCGTTTACACCACAGACAGATGAACAGCAAGAAACAGAAAGACAAGCGACCGCTATTTAGATGTCGCTTAGTGTTTGCGAAAGCGGGGTTAATAGAGACTTTGTCAGCTTAAAATAATTTATTACTAACTGCGCCACAAATCAGCAAGCCATTAATATTGATTTACCGTCCTTTGTGTGGAGACTGAATGTGGTCAAAAGTTCACTTAATTTTGTTCAACAAGCATTAAAATATCTTAACGTATGGTTTTCAGTTTGTACTTATCAACTGTTGATTTTCAAGCGCTTTGATTGCAGTTTTCGTTAGATAATCTCACCATATTTCATTATCATCATTTCAGTCGAAAGACGTCCACTGCTGGGCATACGCCTCCCACAAGTATCGTCATAATTATCGCTTTATCTTTGATTTTCGATGTGCTAACAGCTAAACAAAGTTATATTGAACTAGCTGATGCCCGCGGCTTCACCCGCGTGGATGTCGTTCAAATTATATACTAAAACCTTCCTCTTGAATCACTCTATCTATTAAAAACATCAAAATACCGCATCAAAATCCGTTGTGTAGTTTTAAAGATACAAACAAACAAACAGACAAAAATAGCGACTTTGTTTTATACTATGTAAGGATGCTGTTGTATGTAATTGCTGTCATTTAATACATAGAAGCAGTTTTTTGGATTACCATTTTTTGAAATCGATATCTACCGTTTAAAAGAGTAGGTAATAGAAAGGTAGGGAAGTAGAAGACATACTGCGCCGACCACAAATAAATTGGAATAGGGAAGGGCAAGAGAATTGTGCTGATCTACCGTCTACGTACTTATGTACATATGGTAGATAATTTCAATATTGTAACATTCCTAGTCTAGACAATAATGTAGGAAGAATTTGACCCAAAGCCTATTGCAAGAAGTAGTAACAAGATACGAATGGTTGCTTAGCAGTTGCTAACCAGTCGTGTTAGCAACCGGTTGCTAATTGATTGTTACGACTGTGCGTTTTCATTATCAGCTGTTGGCTAATTATTATTAGGTACTAAGGTTGATTTGTAATACGGCACTGAATGTGGCTGAAAAACTGAAATGCGTTTTCTCTTATCCTCTCTAAGCTTGAAAGAGTTCCGATGTAACTAAGGGCTAGGTAGCAGTACGTGTACCAATTCATCATCATCATCATCAGCCTATAATGTTCCCACTGCAGAGACTCAGGCCTCCTCTCTAGGAGAGGGATGGGCTATAATCCACCACGCGGGCCCAGTGCGGATTGGTAGATGTCACATGTCTTCGAATTTTTTGGTTCCAAGACATGCCGATTTCCCTATGCTGGTTGAAATATTAAACATTAAATAAATAGCAACTTGCTTTGTTCAACAGTGGATGTCTTCAAGCTATGATGAATTACTAAGTATTTATAACTACTAAGCAACTTTGTCTTTATTATTCAATCTTTCTTGCATTGCTTGATATCTATAAATTAACGTGACTTATACGCTTATGCACTATAACTTCCCGAGGCGTAGCCGTGTGATTAAGTTAGTTCGTAACAATGTTTGCGCAATCTTGTGTAACGTCTGCCGGAAGTTGGATAACAGTTAATTGTCAAAAGAAACCGCTATTGCGGCTTTGGAACCGGGGAGGAATGCTGGGAATTATTTAACTGTTTGTTTTGTTTGTGGTTAGAGACTCAAATATACAATAATATAAAAGGTTTTCGTTCGGCTGTTTGCTAATGAGGAGAAGCGATTTGGCTGCGGGTTGTACTATAGAAGGAACATGGGTGGTTTTTGTCAGTAGAAGTCTGGCACTCCCTTTCGCTCTGCCCAAGAGCGGGAGGGTTATTTGATAATTTCTCAAACGCCAAAAAAAAAATGGGAAGCGATTTTTTGACAACATTTTGAAGGATATGTATTGTCTATGAGATGATCATAAAATGACGAGTAAGTAATAGAGAAGTATGGAAGAATATGGAATAACGCCCAAATACTCAAACATCACTCAAAAGGGATGTTTACTAACTAAAAAAAAATATGATTCTAATTAATCCGTCAGTTAGATTATCGAAAAATATTGGATACGTATTTTTTGTTTTCTCAAATCAATAAAAATTGACGAAGATAAAACGCGTCAAAGATTTGAGTGGGAGGTGGTGACGTCACTGCTCGCTGAGAAATGTCATACTAATGTCTTAGAATTATGACGTCACACGAGTTTTCAAAGCACTGTATCGTCGTCATTGTTTGTTTACGAGAAAAAAATGATGATCCAATATTTTTTGGAAATCTATACGGACTAATTAGATTTTTTTTGTTAACATCCCTATTATAAGTAGCCCTCAAAACTCGTGCTATCTCTGTCACTCTGCGTCAAAGTAACATAGACAGCACGAGATTTAAGTGCAACTTATAATAGGGGATCGGACAAAAAAAAACTAATTAGTCCGTCAGATAGATTTCCAAAAATTATTGGACACGTATTTTTTCTTTTTTCACGTAAACTTAAAATGAAGACGATACAGTGCTTCGAAAACTCGTGTGACGTCATATGATAGTACATTTTGACGACACAAGTGACGTTTCAAGCCCCACTCCAAGATCTTTGACGCGTTTTATCTTCGTCATTTTTTATTGATTTGATAAAACAAAAAACACGTATTCTATATTTTTCGATAATCTAACTTACGGACTAAACAGAATCATATTATTTTGACCCAGTCCGATCCCCTATTGAGTGACGTTTGAGTATTTGGGCGGAAGTCATGCTGCGCCGACCCCAAATGAATTAACATAACTAAAGGAGAATGATGGTAATGATTTTGAAATCGTCTTATCTAGAGGAGCACCTGCCAGCACCTACGCGACACCTTTTCACTGACAAATGTTGCATGATGTTCAGACTGTATTTACTGGTGGGCTATTTCTAAATGACGCACAAGACTTACGTTTTCCATCTATTTTACATGTTGTATTTGCTTAATTTATGCTGAATACCAAATCCAGCGAAATCATGTGGGATACCACAATGTGTTAGGTATTGCAATCCTAACTTTGTCATTAATGGTCTTGATCCCTCAACGAAATTAATTAGAAAATATGCGTAGTACCACGGATAACTATTATATTATCATTAATATTAATGGGTCCTAAGTTGTGAGCTGTTTTATTTGATTCCAATAATAGGTAAATAATAATAAATATTCCAATAATAGGTTCCCATATCTTCCCGTGGGTGTCGTAAGAGGCGACTAAGGGATGTACCAGAGAATGGGCAGCAGCGTTCTCTGTGCTTTTTGTATTGACCGTACTGCGATCGCCAACCCGCCTGCCAAGCGTGGCGATTATGGCAAACCCCCTCTAAGCAAAAATTACACTTAGGGGAGGCCTATGTCCAGCAGTGGACGTCTTTCGGCTGAAATGATGATGATGATGAATAGGTAAGGCAAAATGCTTGAACGCAAATGAGTACACTACACACAGATATAAGATAAACAGATTTGAAAAAATCTCATTTATCTGTGCCAATGATATGTATCTTCTATTGGTGTAGCTTATTCTCCACTCCTAACTTTTGCAATAATACGCAACTTCTAATTCTTGCATTAACAGATTAAATAATATTTGCTTTAAATAATTAGTAATTACATCACAGCTACAAGCGTGTAGCAGTAAACGGCACTAAGCATCTGCATCATTAGATAAGCGCTTGTTGCGCAAGTGATCGGCGCGGAGAAAGTTACCTACCTACCTGCCTACTTACCTACCTACCTGCCTCTACACGCTTGTTACTTATTTGTACTTAGCTAGTTGCATCTGTGAACTGTTTACTGTATTGGGGTCTGAAGAAGTACAAGCCTTCTTGTTAGTATTAGTGAGGGTGAGAGCTGCTGGATGAACTGTGTGAAGGAGGATTTGGCTGGAAATGAGATATCTGATGAGTTATTGTTGAGTAGTAGTGAGTAGTATGGATAGACATGCTGCGATGACCCCAAATAGATTGAGATAAAGGGAGGAGAAATTTGAAAGAGACTAATTATACGAATAAAAATTTGAATTGTTATTAGTTTTTAAACTGTCATGGTCACTAACATTATTTTGACCATTAATGAGATGGATGGAGGAGCTCGTGGCGTAATAATAACTGCCACTCGGGTCAATCTTTAGGTTAAGCGGCGCTTGCCTAGGTCGGTCTATGGATGGGTGACCGCCCATAACTTAACGTGCTTTCCGAGGCACGGAGAAAACTCGGTATGAAGAGTTTTCTCCGTGCCTCGGAAAGCACGTTAAGCTGTTGGTCCCGGCTGTCATATATAGATCTTTGGCAGTCGTTACAGGTAGTCAGTGACCTGGAAATCTGACAACCAGTCTTACCAAAGGGTATCGTATTACCCAGTATAAAACTGGGTTGTGGAGGTCAGATAGGCAGTCGCTCCATGTAAAATACTGGTATTCAGCTGCAGCCGGTTAGACTGGAAGCCGACCCCAACATAGTTGGGAAAAGGCTAGGCAGATGATGATGAATGAGATGGAAATGAACGAAATGTTGTTCCAGTGCTTCTTGACTCAGATTGGAGTGGTTTCCTTTATTCAGATCTACTATAATATCAATTTAATTAATTACCTTGATAAGTAGGCAAGTCCTACCGGTTTGGTGTTTTTAACGAATTTCCGACAATCAAGAGCAAATTAGCATTTACCACACGATATTTTCCTATTGGTATCGTAAATTAGAGTTAGATTTAAACTAGAAATGTGGATTTACACAGGATATGACATTGATACATTTACGTAATACACTCATTACGGATGTTGTTATTTAATTACTTAAGTAGTTACCGGATATAGACCTGTTTGTTAGTTAATAAGATAGCAAGGCTGAATTACAATTATCTAGATTAGACCAGTAGAAAGCTGCATTATCACGGTGACGTTCAGGAACGAACGATGATGACAATATTTATTATCTGTTAAAAACAGAAATGTAGCTATTTACACAGGATCTGGCATTGAATACATTTACTTAGTACACTCATTACGGATGTTGTTATATAATTACTTAAGTAGTTATCCGAAATTATATACAGGCCTGTTAGTTAAGCAAGGTTGAAATAAAAATATCTACATTTAGACCATACACGTCTGTAGTTTAAAGAAAGCTGCATTATCACGGTGACGTTCAGGAGTAAATGATGAAGCAATGTTTACTACCTAAGTTTAAAAAATGTGTTAAGTAACTGTTATGTAGTTAATAATTCTTTTACTCAGAGTGTAATTGATTTGAAATGATGAGTGTTCATAATTTAATTTTGTGGATTAAAAATAATTAATTTGTTCGATGTTGTAATTTAATAGGCTCTGCTTTCTAATTATAATTTTAGACTCACTTGCCTTTTCATTACAAAATATTTATACTATTCTATCCACTATGAGATCTCTAGATGAAAGAAATTAAAATAAAATGATGAAAAGCGTATGAAATATTTGTCGGATGAGTTGTTGTTGAGAGCAGCGCTGGCACAGTGGTGGCAGCCCCGACTTACGAACAGTAGGTCGTGGGTTCGAACCCAGGCAGGCACATTACTTTCATCACCGCTGCGCTCAAAACGGTGAAAAAGTTAAGTTGCCTAATAGTTATAAATACTTAGCAATTCATCATTATCAGCTTGAAGACATCCACTGTTGAACAAAGCAAGTTGCTATTTATTTAATATTTCAACCAGCATAAGGAAACCGGCATGTCTTAGAAACAAAAAATTCGAAGACATGTGACATCTACCAATCCGCACTGAGCCCGCGTGGTGGATTATAGCCCATTCCCTCTCAAAAAAGAGAGGAGGCCTGTATCCCAGCAGTGGGAACATTAATGTGGAAGTATTTTTTTACTAACAATGTTATGGATATTTATGTCTGAATCAAATAAATGAATTGAATTTTATTCAGTAAACAGTGTACAGTGATGGTCCCCGCCACCAGACGCAGGCTATCTCTGTCCAGGCGCAAAAGGCGCCTCGTAGTAGTGTATCATTAAATACATAATTATGTATTCATAAATTCCCTCTTCGCACCAGGTCCCACTGCAGCTGCGACGCCAAGTTCCGCGAGTGTCTCCGGAAGACCAACTCCTTGGTCTCCGCTCAGATCGGCGTGACATACTTCAACATCCTCGGGCCCCAGTGCTTCAGGAACACCCACCCCATCGTCAAGTGCGTTAGGAAGACCAGGTGAGATACATGGCATGACATAACCTCGCACTTTTTATACACGTAGAAAGTAGGTCTCTACATTCTTCTATAGTCTCGTCCACTTTCATACATCTGCTCATGCACGCATGCAGTTTTGCAAGAACTATGAACTTGACCTTTCTGAAGACCAATCTGACCAACATAATTCAGTGTATGTATGTCCTAAATGCGTTGTCATTATAATTATTTATACTCGTTAGAGTCGGCTCGGCTATTTTTATCATCTACGTTTTACCAACTTATTGGGATCGGCAACCAGTCTAACCGTACCGATACGTAAAGAAAACCCATCTATCTAAGAACAAATTTTAGGTAGGCCTGATATTCCAGAATGCTTATATATATTTGTTATTTGCCCCACAGGATAACCGGACAGAAATGCGAGGAATACGAGCTGGACTATACCAAACCGAAAATGTGGCAGTGGTTTGATAACGAGACATTCTGATCACTTCACCACTAAATTAAAGAAGCTGATAACATAGATGCAGGACACTGCCATGATAAGAGAAACATTTGTGATAATATAGTAGGTAGTCTAGGAAAGCCGATGGAATATGCTGCAGCAGCTGGGATACGTAACTTCACGTCTGTAATCCCTTAAAGGTTGGGCAGAAGTGTACTAGTGTGAAACAGTAAAGCCGCGTTTCCACTAGCCAACATTTGGCGCGCGACACGTGACACCCAACACGTACGGCAACGCTGCACAACAGCGCGCGACGTTGCTAGCTGGCGCGCAACATTGTAAAGTAGTAGATGCGTAGAAAGACAACGTTGTTCAACAAAAGTTCCGCGCTGACTTTCAACATGTTGCGCGTCAATTCTTGCCTAGTGGAAACGCGGCTTAAGAGTAACGTAGAGACTGCAGTGACGTGCAGTTATACCAATCGAATTGAGAACTTCCTCCTTTTTGAAAGTCGGTTAAAAATAGGATCAAAGAATATCGGACGTCTTCACACGACTGCAGAAAAAAAGAGAATTAAGTTTTCAGGTTTGAGATAATATGTAGTTGGTGGGTTATTTTTTCCCACCATAACTTCTAATTAGACCCCTTTGTCTTGCATTTTACAAATACAAATTAAGAGTGCAAATTCACCTAAGATTTTAGGTATTCCCATTTTTCTAACGCCATGCAATTTGCATGTTCAATTTTTTTGCCCCAATAATGCAATTTTACATTATTGTTAACAAGTAGAGTTAAGTTTTAATACCTATTTATTGCGTAAGAGACTAATTCCCATTCGTTAAGAGAAAAATAAATAATAAGTAATCAATAAGTTACTTATAAATTAATAAATAATAATAATTTTGGAAATACAACAAGTTGTTTCATTTTTAGTTTGCTTTAATAGAATAAATACCGAGGAGGTTATCAGGGTACCAAATAAAACAATGATTTATATTATATAATAAAACATCAGAATATATTTCGAAATTACATTTAAGAACGGATAAACAATTAATTTATTGCACAATAATTTTTAAACAATTAAAAAAAAAAAAGACAAATTTTTTTGCTCATTTTTGAGCTTTTCTAAACTGTAAATTTGATATTATTTTGTGCGTAAAAATATTTTCAGAAAATTGTGTATATCGGATATGTAATAATTAATAATATTATAGTTCAAAATGATATTCCGATGAGACAGTCAATTGGCGATTTATATGATTATTACAATATTGTATATTATTTAAAGTACATTTCTATGGGATGTGCGATATACGGTGTTTTTTAAGCATTTATTTTGTCTATTTACAAATATTTTGTGAAAAATGAGTTTTGCATTACAAATAATTAAATGTGTTTAGACATCTTTCTGATTCTCTATATGGGTTGAAGATGAAAGATATAGAATTACTTTTGTTTCAAATACGTTTAGCTTACGGCAGAAATAAATAAAGTTACTTTTCTATTAAATGTTGTTGTATTGCATGTTGAATATTGAATTGCATCAAGTTGGGTATTGTTTTGTTATGACCACAATTTACGTGCAAATAGACAAAATTCTCAAGATTTTTTACAATGTGTAGGTACATTTTTTTCCAAAAGTTTATAAGTATGTTACAAAATGACAGTTATTTTTTCTATCAGTAAAAGATTTTAAATGCAATATGGATAAATGTTGTTATCTAAAATGTTCATTAATAATACACTGATAAATATTTATTATCTGATATTGTAAAAATATTTATTTGTAAATTATTATTTCTACAAAAAAGTTTTGGTGTTCCGTCATTAAGTCTTAAAATCATCGTTCCTTATTTTTGGCTTTTTTACCATTTAAGTTTTTTTTCCAAATATTTTTTTTTACAATATCAGATTAAAAGTCAACTACCTAATATTAGATAATAACACATATAATATAAAATCGTGAATAATATTTAAACACACATAAAATGACGTATTCACATGGAGACATCGACTTTATTAATACATATATTTTACTATTTAAATATAAAATTCTAAAGTAAGCTACGCCTACTAAAAATCTATGAAATATCTACGGGCCTATCAAATATATAGATATATTGCTTAACGTGGTCCGATGGGATTATTATAATTAGGCGTGAACCTATTTAAGGTTAATAACATCTACTGCGAATGCAAAAGATCATGGAATTTCGACCAAACTTCGATTCGATGAACCTCTTTGCAAGTTTTATTCTTTTCAGAAATACCTATAATGCCTACTAAGAGTGCTTGTATAGTTCTAGATCTGTATCAGTAAGTAAAAATATAAATTACAATATTTTGCATTACTTTAGATTAAATCACCAATGTTATTTTCCATGAGATCAATGAAAAATAATGTTTTTCTTTTCGAAGAGATGCTTCTATTAATTTGACCTCCTCCTTTACTTCTTATATTCCGTTTTCTTACAAATAACAGTAAGGTTAGTAGATGGTGTGTCTAGATGTCCTGTTTAGTCGAAATTCCATGTTCGACATTCGCTCGACCCACGACTTGGGCTAAGAACGTCACTAAAGTGTCATTCCCGCACAAGTGTGAACAATTTCGCAAAGCAAGCGAGGGAAAGAGAAAGGAAACAGCAGTAGAATTAGCTCCACACTCCATTCATTGTCAAATTAATGTTTTATTTACTTGCCTACTTCGTTTTTCAATCAAACGTGAATACTGCCGTAACTGGTAGTTACGACTTTTTACGCTGACGTTTTAGTTAAAAGGGCGTAACTCGACTGTTAATGAAATTATTCTTCTTCCCAGTTGTAGAAGCTAAGCTAAATAAAGAAGCTTACTTCCTAATAGATGCATTAATAAATATTTTTATAGAAACGTCAAACGGCACGATTCTTCTAATTCGTGATACCTTATTGTCGTTTCCCTGGATACAACTTTGTCTCTTCTAGAAGTTTCCTTAATTATTATGTAACTCCGATTCTAATCCCATGATATTGCTAGCTAGTTTGTTACTTTTATTGAATACAGTTAGACCCACTTGTACAAACTTATAACTAAATGTGTTAGCCGCTAAACGTGTTTGAAACATCTCATTGATTCCGTTAACTTTTGTAAGATGACGGAGGCTAAATGATATTTTAAATACGTTTAGCGTTAAGTACAGTTTGTTATTTGTGATACAAGTAGGTATTAGAACGTACAAGTTTAAAATTAATAAGTTGTTTATTAAAAATTCATTCGCATTTGACTTTACGCCCCAACCATGAATGTTACTAGGATTTGATGGATGTGCTTTTTTAGTAATTTTTATTGATTGAGGCGATTTTTAAGGACGAAATTAGCATAGTCATTCAACGAGGCTATGTTTGCAGTCTTCTTTTCTAAAGAAATGCGAAGGAATCTGTAATAAGAACACAAGGAAACTTTTCTAGCAAATATTAGTACTGTTTCAGTTAATCATTGTACAAAATCTATTATTCGCAAACTGATAAGTTAGTTTACAGTTGATGAAGTATATAAAAATGTAGATACGTTAGTTATAGTCCATATATCAGTAACCTAGCTCCTAAGGACGACTAAACTCTACTGCTGATGGTCTAGGGTGGTCTAGGATGGGCCAGGATAGTCCAAGAGTGAGGCGAAATTGGTGTTTTTTTTGGACCCTGGGGTTAAAAATATGTCTTAAGGTAAACGATTAGTAGCGTTAAAAACTTCCACGTTCTTATTTATTTTGTTAGTTTTGGTTATCTGATCGACTCAGAACTTAAGATTATTTATATTGTAATAATATGATTTATTGCGGCACTAGAAAACAGTACTAGCACAAAGTCGATCAGAGTACCAAAACTCAACGTTATACTAATAATTACAATACTGAATTACAATTTAACATCGAGTAGAGAAGTTAAAAATACATCTAAATTACTTTAACGACTAGTAATTCAATAATACTAATATATAATATAATATTATGTATACCTAGCACGCGCCACCTATGAAATTAACACGACACTAATAAAATAAGGCAAACAGGTTTTACGGAGGGATCAAATAATTATGTTATTCCGAACATCAGGCACTCAAATTGAAATCATTTCCTTTAACATAACATCGCTAAGTCTAAGGCTTTTAGCATCTAAACTGGAGTCAACCATAATCCGAAAATATTTCATCTAACATTTGGGCGTAAAGTCAGCATTTAAATGCACGTACTTTGTGTTTTGTGACTACTTTTGTGGGTTTGACCGTACTTTGCGCGTAGTTTATTCGGATGTAACTTTGCAGATTTGGGCGTAAAGTATGCCCGTATGCATGCGTCCATTATATGCGCTTGTGTGCGTTAGTAGTGTTCGTTAGATTGCGTCTTCGGTTTGTATTCCTCCAGTCTACATGTTCTAAGTTCTAAGGCGTCGATTCTAAGGGAAAACAAAAACTACGCGGGTTTGTTAATAAGTGGTAAACTTCCACCCTAATAATTTTGAGGAACTTACATTTTGATTTTTTCGTAATATTTTTTTGGCAATCTATTTTTTGGATGGACTCGTAATTTTTGTTCCTTCTCTATTTTTTATGTCACGTTTCTGAGTTTCTAAATCTATTCGAATGTTATTTTAATTGTACTTCACATATTTTGGTGTTAGTTTCAGCCATCATTTACAATTTTTTATCCCTAGCTGTAGTCAGATGTTCACAAAATGTTTTCTCATTTCAATATTGATCTTCAATTTGCAGAAAAATCTGATTGTATGTGTTCAGACCTGACCACAGTTTCTTAATCTAAGGAAAATCCTTTCTTTTATCGTCTAAAAACGAATTCAATTGCCCGAGATGTGCACGGAGCAAAATAACCAGCTTTCCTCATCCCAGTTCAACAGCATCTATGTATAAGCTACGCTAAGCGATACGTTCTAGCCCTGTTGTCAGCTGATGACTATATCAATGACGTCGCTCTACTTCTACCTAGCTATGTACTCTCCACGATATAAACAAACAGTAGCCTTAATTTAATTCGTTACGCCAAATTTTGCAGCGGTGGACCCAAATATTTTGTTGATATATTTATGCAGTTAGGGCTTTGTTCGGCTAAAATGAGCCAACCCAAAAAGTTCTAATTACAATATAACAAGGGTTAAGAAGAGGTGTATCTTATTCATTTCAGTTTTATACCTCAAATTGATCCAACATTTTCAAAGTGGTATGTTGTACAGTAGAATTTGCTACAATAGATTTTCAATGAGCAACGTTAAATATCCAGAATCAATTACTTCGGAAAATGTGAGAGAGTTTTATTTAAGTTGGTACATTTTAGCAGAACTAAGCTCAGTTTACAAGTGAGTTATGAAAGTGAATACGATGTCTGAATTAGGAATGTACGATTAAGGTAGAAAAGGTTGGAGAGATACTTAAGAACGAAATAAGAAGAGGTGTAAAGTCATAAGTGTACTTACGTCTTTTTTCAGTCGTAAGTGTACTTACGCCCTTTTAAGTCGTAAGCCTATTTACGTCTTTTCAGTTAGTAAGTTACTTAATACACTTAATTTTAACGTTAAAAATATCATGAAATTAGAAAATAATCGTACATATTCTGATAATTGGACAATATACATGGATTATAAATTATTTTACCTGAGATTAGTATAAAATGTTAAATAGCTTGGCTAATAATAATAACTTTTGTAGGTTACATAATAAGTTAGATACTTCATAGGACAATGGGTTACACTTAGTGGAAGATACACAATGATTTTCGGTATTTTACATAGTTTTTACATTTATTTAATTACGATCACTATAATGTCTGATTTTTGAATAAATGTACAGCGAATATTCATTCTTAAAGTTACGACTAGATAAATGATATCACATAAAACACAATTATGTATGAATAAATAATTTAAATCGTACATACAGTTTGCATTAACTAAAACTTCAATTATTTATGCCAGTTTTTCATCTTATACATATTTTATTTGCAATAATCCAAAGTTACACATAATACACATAAATAAAATATAAAATGACATACATCTATTTGGAGTACAAACATTAATTTTAGGAGACACACCGGGATCACAATTATATATTTTATTAATTTCTAGTCATTCGTTAGCTAATACTCAATAAGCCTCTCTAACCTACTTTGAATAATACCATCGTTTACAAATATCTATACGATATTTTTAAAATTCTTTCCCAATTTTTATTATGAAATGAAAGTTTAAAACCATTCTACTGAGTGACGTGCGTCTGGTTTAGAATATTCCGATAGATAGCGTCTAGTTAGATTTATTATTTATAAATCCTATCATTTCTAAAAAGCATACAATTCACTGATTCAATCGATTTATGATATAAAAACTGAGAATTGTAATTGATTTCACTGATGCAATTGTAGTCAACGCCATCTATCGTCACAATGCTAAACAACGCCGTCACACTTTCCAAAAACATTTAATAGTTTATTTTTACTACCATTTATTTAAATTCAGTCCTCCAACATTTATATTTTGTTAACAAATTCATTAATCCATTTAATATTTATTTGTTTACCGCCGATCCGTCAATTTCCCGAAAGATTATCTATTTTACCCGTTTTTCATAGCAAGATTAGTACAATTTAGACAAGTCAGAAGCTATAAAAGTATTAGGAGACTGATAAAACCCTTTTATTTATAGAACAATTAAACCAATCATATTTGTTTAATAAAATAACTAAACTTCAACAGATGGCGATTGAAATCAACGCCATCTATTGACGAGAAGATTAAATACAATAATTCTACAGGACTCGCAAAATATTGGGGTGATGGGTTCTCGCTACAAGGGGTGCTATGGGGGTAGACAGACAATAGTTTTATAGACATATACGAGTTGTGAACTAAACTGCACTGGACGTAGTGTGAACACGTACTAATTTGAACAGCTTATTAAAATGTAAAAAAGTATTGTAAAAATTAGGACGTTGTATTTTTTTTAAACGGAATTTCTCAAAAAACTGATTGTAAAGTTTCAAGAACGTTTAACAAACAATATATTTTATTGCGGTCTACAATTTATAAAACAATAAACTGCTGTTGTTTATCTTCAAATGATCAAAGGTCGTTTGATCTTCAGTTCATTATGAACGTAAACTTTTATGAAAATAAATGGGGTCAGTACGTTAACACCGAGTTCAAGGGTTGTCAGTTACATATTCTGTAGTTATGATGACACTGAACGCAGTTTATCAGTTCACACTACTCCCCGACGCAGTCTACCTCACCTCCCTAAACCGCCACGTATTTACGTGTAGGTGGCAGCACAGTCGAAGAACGGGAAGCAGGCAACGGACTCGGCGGCCGAGTGCTAGAGGACGTGCAGGTTCTCACACGACTTGGACTTGGAGTCGCGCGCCCACACGCGGCCTAGGAGACCTCGGACCTGGAAAAGGTGTATTCAAATTACCTACTGGTAATTTTTTCGAGGCAAGGTGTTGGTAAATTTCAAAACATCAACCAGGGCTACTAGAAATTAATAAAAATAAAGTGTTTATTACTACCGCAACAAAAAGCGGAGCTCTTGCGCACACTCTCCGAAGTACAGTCTGTAGAAGACCGACAGACAAGCAACTTTGCGGCGGTGGGCCAGGCTATGTAGCTTGGCAACCAGCTTAGCGTCACCAATTAGCCTCCTGGCCCTGCGCTCTACTGAGTCGAGTGTGGCAAGTTGGTATTTGTCTGAGCCATCCCAAAGGTGACAGCAGTACTTCATGCCGGACCGGACTTGAGCTTTATACAATATTGAAAGCTGATGATGATTATGATTTACTTAAGCCGTCACTTAGTAAAGATTTGACATACAAAACCTTTACTAAGTGACGGCTTAAATAGTCATTAAACGTCTCATGAGTGTGGCAGTAAGTCTATTATTTATTTGAGCCAACCTATAATATAATAGAACTACTACATTAAGTTATTAAATCAGCTACCACAATCACTTCCTTATTTGTTATTTAGGAAGTGAATGGTTACCGGTTGACGGCTCAGTATTGCTCAATATCCTTTGATATTACTACCTAATTAGATAATTTTCAACGTTCACTTCAATAGTGTGGCAATGAAAATTAAATACTTCTACAAATTACTTACGTGTAGAAAAATAAGCTTTTGATATAATGTTAAAGTCTAGTTTAGTGTTTTTCGTGACACAAGATTTTAGATGAGAGTTCCACTTCTTATTAATGGACATCGATCTGGCAAGTCTTGTCAGCGCCCCGAGTAAGTACTGCTGGTCACTGCCTGTACCTTCGTTATTTTAGCCACTGTTGAGTTTCGGTGGCTTTGGTGCAAATGTGACACATTGAAACTGTCTTCGGAACAACGCAGCTGCGATATCTGTCTATTAAGGTAGATATTGACAAGCGCTTTCAAACCGTTCTATTCATATTTTTACAATGATTTTCAACAAAATAGACAAATAATTTTCGTAAGCGTTATGTTAATTCAATGCATTGACTTTTCAATGATGTTTCTGCAGCTAGAATGTTAGTTTGTACAGACCATGTGGTTGTGTTGCATTATCGTAGTTAAGCAACAGCATTATTTTACAGTGGCAGCGGTGGCCCAGAGGTTGTGGCAGCGGTGCCCCAGTGGTTGCGGCCCCGACTTACAAACAGTAAGTCGTGGGTTCGAACCCAGGCAGACGCATTTCTTTGTGTAATTTATTTCATCACCGCTGCTCTCAAAACATTGAAGAAAAATATCGTGAGGAAACCGGGCATATCTTAGAACCAACAAATTCGAAGACATGTGACATCTACCAATCCGCAATGTGGTGCATTATAGTCCATTCTTCTCCTAGAGAGGAGGCCTGAGTCCCTGCAGTGGGAACAAATAGGCTGAGTTTTTTTGATGTCATACCTTGACGCTGGCGGATAGTCTGGTGCGCTTGCGCGGCGTGCTGCTGGCGGACACGGAGGGGGGCGCGGGCGGCGCGGGGGGCGCCGGCTCCACCTCCAGCGGGGAGCGCGCGCGCGCACGGTTCTTGCGGGAACTGCTGCGCTTCCTGGAACATCACATTAACAGCAGTTTTAGCTTTTATTTTTGTTTATGTGAAGGACCTTGTTGATAGGAACTCCCGGGTACGAGAAGGCCTATGGTGTGTACGTGATGTTCGGGTAGTAGGTATTTACGTAGTACAAAATATTTGGGAAAGTTTTTTTTAGATTTATGACTTTTCTGGTATTAAAACCTCAATTATTCCCACTGAGTTTTTTTGATCTTTGTAAGAAGCACGGCCGATTGGAACTAAATAAAAGTTTTATTTTCAAAAATCTAAAAACAAATACAAAAATCCCTCAAAAAGCCAAGATTGCTGTCCTATAGTAGTATAGCGACAACGATAAATATAGCTACCTTTAAGGCCCTATCCCAACATTCCACCCTGTATACGCAGTGTCTACGTGAAGGCTTCGGTCAAACCCAAGTAGCTTAACATTACGAAATTTTATTTATTTGATGTAGGTACAGGACTCCAGCTATTATTTTTATTGTGTCTGAAGATTTTTCTTTAAAATATGCCTTTCTCTTCAATAATCTGTTAACAACGAGTTATATCTAACAAGTTTTAATAAAAACTTGCTTTGAAACTTTGAGTACCTAGTGTTAATCTACTTCTGGTGCTGGCTGTACCTAAGTGGCATGTTCACTGCTCACCTGACTCTCTCCGCATGCTGCTGCTTCAGTCTGATCTGTGTGAGCAGCCCCACCAGCAGTTCATCCACGTTGTGGTTGATGCCCACCGACGTCTCGATGAACTTGCACTCGTAAGACGTCGCTAGATTCTTGCCCTCTGGAATATTATATATTTCAATATTTATTTGTGAATAAAATACAGTACAGCATAAAGCAGAGATACGGTTAAGTACCTCTTTAGATACCGACTATTTAGATACCGCACAGACGTGAAGTTATTCGGAATATATAAATATATCTGTCAGATCTGGCAGATATTCCAGTTATTCGCACATTACGCAGACTTAATGGCCAAACACTCATCATCAGCCTATAATGTTCCCACTACAGGGACTCAGGCCTCCTCTCCAGGAGAGGGTTGGGCTATAATCCACCACGCGGGCCCAGTACGGGTTGGTAGATGTCACATGTCTTCGAATTTTTGTTTCTAACGGTACGCGTACACCAAATCCGTCATCGGCCGAAGTATGCTCGGGCGTCAGCGGCCGAACTCGGCCGATCAAATCAAACGTAAGTAAATGGAAGAGAGCGCATACACAGCTACTACCGACGTCGTCCGATGACGCCCGAAAACGGACGATCAACTGACGAGTCCGAACGTGTTTGGATTTTTTGTCAGTTTTACCGGCTTCTTTCTGCAATCGAGTCGTTATTTGGATCAAGAATGGATATTGAAAAATTAATTACTTGCATTTATAACAGACCGTCACTGTGGGACAAACATTCAAAAAGTTACAATAATCGAGATATTGGGAAACGTCTATGGGATGAAGTTGCTTCAGAAATGAAAGTACCGGTGGCAGATATTTTCTAAAAAATACATTTCTTCGAAATCCTCCATTTTAAAAAACACGTCTGTACTCTGTAGTTGCACAGTTCAGACTTCATAAGTTCCACCGACAACGGCCGTTATCGTCTGCAGTGTATTCAGTTGAACGTCCGAGTTACTCGTCCGAGTAGGTCTGTCCGCCATCGGCCGACAAAATCGGTTTTAGTGTACGCGTACCGTTAGACTTACCGATTTCCACACTATGTTTTCCTTCACCGTTTTGAGAGCAGTGGTTATGAAATAAATTAATTCCGTTTGCAATTAAAACCTCGCAAACGTTCAAAGCTAAAATTCTCTGTATAAAACAAAAAAATAAAAATAAAATAAAAATAAAAACTTTTTATTTCAGACAAAGAGTCCATAGAATGTTAGTACAGTAAAACTTATGAAACTAGTGTTAGTAGTAAAAACAAAACAAAAATGGTTAATTCATAATGTGGGTGTTAACCCAGTGCTTGACGTACCGCGTGTCCAGCCTAACCGCAATAACAGCATTGTATATCTAGCATTTGGAATTAAGCACTTAATTCGTCTGGTGGTTCCGTAATACTGAGTATTGATGCCGTCGGAATTCGTGTATTCCCATGATACGGATTCCAATAATTGAACTTTAAAGCTTCTACATAACATAACACCACGCCTGTAGGGGTTAGGCAGAGGCGTACCTACTAGTACACCCACATTTCGCCAGTTATATATGTTTATGTCCGATGTAAGAGGAAGAGGCGAGCCTATTGTCTTCACCCGGGCACAAATTACCCCGTAGCTGCTTCTGAGAAATTTCTTTCGGAAAACCACAATAACACTTTACCGAATCGAACATAGAAAGAAAGAAAGAAAACTAATTTATTTGACACATACCACAAGTACACACAATAAAACAATATAAAAACTAAAACATAACATCACAACAACAAACAACAACAAACAACAACAACAACAACAACATCAACAACTCAACATCTGGAAATCGAACCCAGAACCTCCTGCACAGTAGTCGTGACCACTATACACACGAGGCAGTAGGTACCTACATTTAATGCTTTTCTCACTAACATAAGGTAACACCGTATCACCTAAATAGATGAATGCTGTGCATCCAAAAGTTGTCTTAAAAAAAGTTTAAAATAAAAAGCAAAATTAAAAATTTTGAAAAAACCCACGACGGTTAAAAATTAATCCAAAAAAGGATAAAATAACAAAACACCCGCCTTAAAAAAACCCAAGAATGTCCGTCGGGGGCTGCCATTAAATGAACTAGTTTTGCAATGTTCAGCTCCCGACTGCTAATTCTACCCGACTAATTTTGCTTTTTATTTTAAACTTTTATTTTTTTTTTTGTTTATCTAAGAACATGCACCAATCAAACCTAAACCCATAACTGAAAACTGCATCAAAATCGGACTTGTAGTTTTGGAGAAAAATGGTAACTTTGATTTGCACAAAAAGTGTTTTGATGTAAGTACAGATGCCAGCTCATCAAAATACCAAAAACTAAAAACGCTTGGCGCAGTGGCTGAGCAATTTGACTGCTGCGCTGCGAGTCGTGGGCTCGATCCCCGCGCGGAACAAATATTTGTATGGCCTACAGTTAGTTTTTTCGGGTCTGGGTGTTTGTGAGAAGGAGATATTTCAAAGGTGGTGATATGGAAACCAGGACCTGGTGATGGAATCCCAGAGAAATCGAGGGCAAACCTCAAATTTCATAGGCACGTATTGCGTGTTTCGTGTTTTTCTGACGCTACACAAGTATTTATCTAGCAGTCATCACTTCATGTTGATGAGCTGATGATGGAAGGTACTACTCCTCAAAGGTTAGGAGTTGAAAGCAATAATAAGGGAGTTTTGAAGGTTAAGGGCCAGGTTTCTTAGTCGAATGTTAATTTAATGTACAGTAAATATTCCTATAGGATACTAGCTGTTCCCGGCATGCGTTGCAATAATCTTTTTCCTACCCTAAGTACCTGATTCCCTACCTACCTACTACCCTACCTATATTTGTAAACGTACCCACGATACAAGAGAAATTCCAAGTGTGGGCCAACGTTTAAAAAACAAAAACTGTAAAATTTTCCCAGTGAACCTTGAACCTAATTCTTTAGCGATAACGTTGAAAATCTGTTAAAAATTGACAGATAGCACCTTCATGTGCTGGTAACGCACACTATAATTATCAAGTTTCAGTGCTGAGTCGAGGGTTGAAAATCCAATGGTACTCTTAGTTTTTAGTGAAAATCAGAATTAATTTGAGTCCTGTCCAGTGGAGCGGTTGATAAAGGAAGGTTCAAAAGGAAATTAAACAGTTTGCGTCAGTGAATAAATTACTGAATTGTTGCTAACGAAAGGAAGTCAGGTTAAACCCCTATTAATGTGTATTCAGCTGAGAAATTGGGAAAGTGTTTAATTGCTTTATTTCCTCATAAAATATTTTTTTCTCTTGCGCCAGATGACTGTACTATAAAAAAAATATGCAGAAATACTCTGATCGTTTTCCCGTCAAGCAGAATTATATCATTATTATCATTAAAAGAGATAGGGCACCTGAGTCTGCGTTGTGCACAATTAGGAATCCTTGTGCACAACGCAGACTCAGGTGCCCTATCTCTTTCGTTACTTTCATAGTTTAATAGGGCGACAATCTACACATAAGAGTTTGGTTACTAGATACTTGTATTATAACTTAAGAAGAATTATAGAAATAGTACTAATACACAAATAGGTCATACATAACATTATCATCGTGTTTGTAAGAATAATTCAAGATTTACAGAAGTAACGAACAATGGTAGGATTTCAAATAAAGATTGCTGTCAAAGACTATACACAGAATTGACAGTTTGATTAGAGGACTTCATAAAACCGATTCCTATCTACTCAATCTACAACTTTTGTGTTCAAAAACGACTTCCTCAATAAACAGTACCCTAAAAAGGATTGACAAAATAATTTACTTGAACGCCTGTCAAAGTCTTAATAGCAATTAAAATGTAAACGTATCATTCATCTACGTTTATTTTGCAAGCGCTCAAATTAAATTGAACAAGTTTATTTACGACGACCTGTTATTTTGGGGTACACGGGCGTTAAAAGCCAATAACAATTTACGAAACACGAAAATTAATTAATGAATGCACATCACACATGAAAAATATTGGACTTTTCAATAACATTTACAAGCGCCTGGTAAATAATTGCTCGCAAAATGTGGCGTATCGTTGTTAACAGCGGGCGTCTGTCGGTACTAATTGGTATGTACACAAATCGTCAAGAATTTAATTAAATACGTAAAATTTGTGCTAACGAACATAATTGGCGGGATCTGGGTTTAATCATGAGTTTGTTTCGGCCATTTCGGGAAAAATGTAATGCTTAGAATTGTTTGAGTTGAGCTGTAATTGCTGCGTTTATTAGCTTGTTTAATATTTAATTTTTATGTTGAAAGTTAAATAAAAAACGGAATGTATGTTTAATTTAAAATGTTTAAAGACCGTAATGATATAAATTAAAAGAAGACAATACTTAATAGAGGTTTTTCTTTTAAAAATATGTTTCCATCATGAAAAATCAAAGATCTCGAGATAAAGGAATCTTGGTACAAAACGATCCAGCCGCATCCCTTGAACTCACCGTGGATAGATAACCAGTTGTTGAATAGAAGTGACACTGTTATTGCCTTCAGACTTCGTTCCGGACACATACCGTGAAATAAGTTTTTATACCTTATGGCAAAATCAACAACAGATAAGTTTGATTTTTGTCCGTTGATGATGTTCATCACATATTGACTGAGTGTTAAAATTTGTAAAACCAACCAGGGCGGCATAATCGCATGTGCGACAAAGCCCTTTTTATTGAAATAAAAAAAAAAAAAAAAAAAAAGAGCCACAAGTACTTAATCGGCTCCAGTGCTGCCATTATTGTTCAAGTCTTGAACAGGTTCGAACCCATGCACAGTTCTAGAACTCCACAAATCATGATAACTCACCATCAGTAGGAACAGCTCTCGACCTGGCCAGGTCGGCTTTGTTCCCTACCAGTATAACCGCCCTCCTCGAGGTATGACCAGCCGCCCACAGGATCTGGAGCCTCCTCTCGGCCTCCATAAAGCTGGCGCGGTCTGCTGTCGAGTAGACCACACAGTAGCCATGTGCACAGCCTTCAGTCTGGAAGGTAGAATAGATAGATGTACGGATTAGGCATCTGTTCTCGGGCTGTGGGTTACACAAAGAGCTAAGAAGTAACATGGGTGGTTTTTAGTCAGTAGAAGTCTTACACTCTCTACCGCTCTGCCCAGAGCGGGAGCAGTCATTAGACGATTTCCCACTATCCACCAAAAAAAAAATCAAAGCAAATTAGTAGGAAAATTAGTAGGGTTTTGAATTACCCCGTCGGGGCTGCAGGTTGTTCGCAAGAGATACCGCGGCCTCGACACGAAGGGCTAAGAAGGAACATGGGTGGTTTTTTGTCAGTAGAAGTCTAACATTCCCTACCACTTTGCTCAGAGAGGGAGGAGTCATTCGAAGATTTCCCACACAAAAAAAGGCATCTGTTCGTATATAAGTATGTGCTTTAGAGCAAATTAGTAGGTCTTGAATTATTGTGTCAAAGATGTTTTATGGATAGAATGAGGGCTAGTCCAATGGGGTTATTTACATATTACTTCGTCCTATACATACTGATACAAAGTTGTGCTAGGTGCTTTATGGAATTTTGAAGAGGTATTTCAAAAAATCTAACTTAGCCTTTCTTTTATTAGAGAGAAGTTATTTTTACCAGCCCCCCCCACCCCTCAACGCTCATAAGCAAATACCAGCTGATTGCTCAAAGCTATTTCAGTGCTTCCAATCAAATAACCTTTCTACTGTAGCAAAAGCTAAAAATAAATTGGGCCGAGGGAAGGCAGTACTCGTCTTAAGCTGACCCGTGAGGGCGGTAAATTGGCAAAGTGCACGAATATAAGCTTCAGTAAGTATCAGAATCAAATTAAAAATTAGGTAAATAGGCCTCTTCTGGGTAGGTTCGTTCCATCGTTGACCTCATCATGCCCATAGCGCAAGATAAAAAATAGCTACTCACAATGATACTATCAGGCGGCGCATCCAGGAAGGTGATCTCTGACTCCTCCCCAGCCAGCAGCACGCACACGGAGCGCTCACCAGACTCGTCATCTGTAACGTCATGCTCTACATTTGGGTGACGCGGTCTGTAACGAGCGCTCATTACGTATCATCATCATCATCAGCCTATAATGTTCCCACTGCAGGGAGTCAGGTCTCCTCTCTAGTACGCAGGGACCAGCGTATAGGAACCAGGATATAAAGCATTTTTTATAGGCCAAGCCCGCCACACTATGCCCAAACCATTGTAACTCCTAAAAGCCAGAATTAACAGTGGTGGCCCCAGAAAAGCACCGAGACAATGAAGCTCGACAAAGTCCCAGAGAAACGATTTATGGGACAAGCCTGCCACACTATTCCCAAACCACTGTAACTCCTTAAAATCAGAATCAACAGAGGAGGTGGCCACCAGAAAAGCGCCGAGACAATGAAGCTCGACAGAGAAACAATTCATCAGAAATAAATAGCGGAGGAGTAGGAAAAACGCTTGCAGCACAAGGCGAATTCACTTGGAGCGTCGCATTTCGTGGCCCTCGGGTAAATGCATTGATTACCATCTGTTCAAGACATTGGCAGACATTCAGTCATTGGGGTCATTGTTCTACTCGTAAACACACAACAAAATATCATCAGCAATACATCAAGATACCCATTAAATATGTCTCCAACTCACCGATACTAGTGTCATACGCATGCAGGTACTCGGAGGTCATGAACTGCCCCACCAGACTGGACTTGCCAACGCCGGGCGCGCCCAGCACCAGTACCCGGTACGAGCTGAGGCCGGCTGATGAGTCCCTGGATAACAGAATAAACACGATTTATTTGGAGATCGTGTGTTGGAGTGTGTCAAATACATAGGTACAGAGTGTCATATTCCCATTAGCGAAAAAGCTCTGCAAATAAAGATTAAAAAAAATGAGATATGGCACTTGGTATCCTGATACAGTCCTCTATAGCTCTATAGCTATCCCACACTGAAAAGATATGGTAACCCCACTGGACATCAATTACCAGAAACTGCCAAATATTCTACACAAATACACAATTTCAATATTTGTTTAAGCTACACTGTTACTATGTATAAGTAGCTTGATAGCATGTAATGATGATGATGCTCAAAAAAGTGACATTCTATGCCACAAAAAGCGAACATAACAGTAGTCATTTTTAATCTGTTAAAAACAGGGAAAGAAAATTGTACTGAATATTATTCATCCTCTAGAGGGAGAATGTGATTTCTATCAATAATTGGACCAATGTTTCGAATGTTAACTTTTACTTTTAATAGTCATTATTTTTAATAAATGCTTATCTCATATTATTACTGTGTTAATTTTTTCGCAAATGACTCGGAGAGGGTAAATCCTCGGTGATAAAGCTGCCTTAGTCTTGGGTGAACTTAAATCCCTCGCTACACTCAGGACTCGTCATAAATCCCTCGCTTCGCTAGTGATTTAAGTTTTTAACACCCTCGCTACGCTCGGGAGTAAACTCGAGTCCTTCGTTACGCTCGCGATTTAAATCGTCACCCGCGACAGAAGACACTGCTTTATCCCCTTGGCTAATAATCTACTATTGGGTTGCTACTGAGAAATCACACATGCCCTGATTTTGAAACTGAAACCAATACTTCATGCTCAGCAGGAGTGCTGGTTGTCACTAGATTAGCCAGGTACTTAACTTGTTTTATAATCGAATAGAACCGCCATAAGTGAAGAGATTTGCAAGCGATCCACACTCAGTATTGGTTAGTCAAAGTTTGAAGAAGACAGATATCATAGTAATAGATATAGTTGACAACTGGATCCATGCAACCGCAAGGCAGGTATAATTGACGGACGGACAGTGACCGCAGCCTTTGCTTCAATTAGTGGTGACTGTAGTAATTTCTGTAAGGATCGATATGCTACAGCTAGCAGTATGTTCACCGAAATAATTTGTCAAAGTCAAAGGAGAGCCTCTAAGGTTTAATCACACCTAAGTATGGGATCGGCATCACTTTTCTACATCAGCTGGTTGTCAACCCAACATTAATAGTATCTTGGACGACCCAGGGCCGCCAGACGTCACGTATTTTCTGACGAAGGAAATGTGGGCGATTGAGTAGTGTTAGTATGAACTAAGAACACACTACTACCAGCTAGCTTGCTTGGACGGCCAATTTTCAGGTATCAGGTCATCAAGGTACATACAAAAATTACTTACTTCACGTATTTTCTCCAAGCTGATTTTTACGTATATTTTAGGCAATATCCTTAAAAATAAATCGCAAATACTCCCAGACACTTTCCGTCGGCCGTATTGCTTAACAGACGCTTTAAAAAATACATAAACTCCTAATGTTTTAATACTTAAAGCTAATTGATCGGGTTATTGCCATGCTATATTGGGCAGGCGCTGCAACATGCACCCGAGTGGTCAAAGCAACGTTTTCAACAAAATTCTGAAGACACAGGCAATGGACAGATCCTGTTGAATGCCCACCGAATGAGTCCAGTGGAGGTCTGTATGTCAGCCACACGAGCGATGCCATGCGTTCTCGGGTAAACAGTCACAATACGTTTAAGTCTAAACTTTTTGGGAACTTTAAAGCGTCCGATAGGCAAAACGGCCGCTAGGAAGTGTCTGGGAGTGTTGGCAACTTATTTTTAAGGATAATTATTGCCTATTGCGACTGGCCTGTTGGTCTAGTGGTTAGTGACCCTAACTGCTATGCCGGAGGTCGTGGGTTCGATTCCCACCCAGGACAAATGTTTGTGTGATGAGCACGATCATTTGTTCTGTGTCTGGGTGTAATTTATCTATAATATGTATGTATTTAGAAATATATAAGTATGTTTATCAGTTGTCTAGTACCCATAACACAAGCTCTGCTTAGCTTGGGACTAGATGGCGTTGTGTGATAGTTGTGGAATATTATTATTATTATTATTATATACGTGTAAAAATCAGCTGTCAGAAAATACGTGAAGTTAGTAATGCTTTTATGTACCTTGATAGCCTGATACCTGAAAATTGGCCGTCTAAGCAAGCTAGCTGGTAGTCGTGCGTTCTTAGTTCATACTAACACTACTCAATCGTCCACATTTCCTTCGTCAGAAAATACGTGACGTCTGGCGGCCCTGGGATCTTACTCTATAACAGTTACCGGTTCAGCTCAGAAACTATGTTGCTCCGCCGCCCCATAAGCTCGGTGATTGCTGTTTCTTGGCTGATCACAACCCAAAGTAGTATCGCCATTTCGAATCTCATTAATTCGTGATACAATAAATCGTGTAAATTAATATTATACTCTTTTTATTCTTTCTTTTTTTTCTTTTATTCTTTATTGCACACATAAAATAACAAAATATAAACACAAATTACAATATTACAGCTTATGTACAAAGCTTATATACTCCTGAATAGCACGTTCAAGATTATTTTGTTCGAAGCGCTCTATAAAAATGTGTCTGTGCATTGTTCGTTGTTTCGTAGGGTTGAATTAAATTAAAAATAAATGTAACGTTTAAAAATGTTCTCATGTTACGTGTGTTCGTTTATTATGAACGTTTAAACTCTGTAAACAATAAAAATATTTGTTCCGTATGGGACTCCGCGACACGCAGCACAGCATTTAGTCGTTCAGCCACTGCGCCAACCATAAATCGTCAAACTTCTAACCCAGAAGACGCTAAGAAACAAAGAGTGAAGCCTCTGGTGACAGCCTCTGTGCTGAATACGCTGAACGTTTCCGAAATGTTGGAACAAGAGCGACAGCAGCAAGGGGTAGCCACGGTGTGTGCTTACCTAGAAGACGCCAGCGAGCACGGAGCCGAGGCTCTGGTAACAGCCTCCGTGCTCGACGCACTGGATGCCACTGAGGTGTTGGAGCGAGAGCGACGGGAGCGGAGCGAGTCCCCGCGGTTCACCACGCCTTTACCTGGTGGGGAAGCAGGCTGGTTAGATCTGCAAGAGGTAGTCCGCTAAAAGCATTAACAGCGTTCTTCTCCAATGAAGTGAACGGTGTTTAGGAGTCATCAGTGTCAATATTCCATTGCAATTATGATGCTGACAGCTGCTCTTGAACGAGGTTTAGATAGCCTGATCGGGTTCTGTTGCATTGGGGAATTCAGTTAGTCAGCCTGCTAGACAGACGGTATTAGGTTTCATGGGTATTTTCTCGAGTATATTAAGCGTAAACAGGTAACACGTAAAACAGAGCGACATCACATAACAAGGCAGTAGACTCGGCCAATGCTTGGTACTTTTAAAACATAACTGTTCTTACTATTAATATCATAAACGGGATATTTACCATGTTTGATTATTGTTTCGAGAAAAACCGAAAAAGTGCCGAAAAAACTTCGCGAGTGGACACAATGAGTTATGTGTGTCGGGAACAGAATCGTGTAGTGAGTGACAATGGTAGTGGTGCCGAACGCAAAAAACGAACGAGAAAGAGGGTAGACCGATTTGTCTGCTCATAAACATCCACCCGCAATGACTTCAGTTTATCCGTGATCATGGTGCTTGTAACAGCGCCGAAATATCGGGAACTCGAAACAATAATCAAACATGGTAAATATCCCGTTTATGATATTAATAGTAGTGTCAGTGACCATGTCAGTTTAAAAACTTATATAACTGTTCTTGTTCTACTGATCATCATCTTCTTCTTCTATTCCTGCTTATTCCATTTTATTTGAGGTCGGCGCAACACGTTATATTCTTCCCTGTCAGAGGTCACAGTGGCATTTACTCCTTTCTCATTCATATCATTATCATTCCTCACAATCCATCCATCTTTTCTTTGGCCTTCCTCTCTCTCTCCATCCATATCAATATTTATATGTTCTTGTACTACTATGGTTTCAATACATACACACATCAAAAGTGTCTAGGGATCAACATATATTTTTGCAATAACTTTTCTCCTGATTGATATTAATTAAAATTTTCTGTAAGGATTCATCAAATAAAGTGTTTTCGTTTGTCACAGTAACGATAAACCAAGTCACCTTTGCATTAATAAAGAAATTTGCCATTTTCCTAATAAAGGGATTTTTGACATTTGAACCACTAACATTAAAGTTCGAAAAAAAGACTGAAATAACAGTTTTCTTTAAAATTTTATTGGGAAACTTAAACAATTAATAATCCGTGTTTCTACCGCGAACACTAACAACACAAGAACATCGGTTTGGCATACTCAAAATGAGTTCATCCAAATCACGCTGTGGAATGGCCGCCCATGTTCGTTGCAACAACAAAAAAAGGTCTTCTTGCGACTGGATACCCTCCATATTCGGCAGAGCTCTTCTCTGTAGCATATCCCATGCATGCTCAATCGGGTTCAAGTCTGGCGACTGAGCAGGCCAGGGCAGGACATTGATGTTAGCTGCGGCGAGAGTCTGTCTTACAACTCTTGCGGTGTGCGGTCGTGCATTATCATGCATTAACTGAAATAAGGGACCGATTTGCACTTGTAGAGGAACGATGACGTCTGATACAATCGTCTCAGCATAAATTTGAGCGTTGAGGTTGCCTCTGATCCAAATCAACTCAGTTCTTCCGCCGATCCAAATACCCGCCCATACCATGATGGTTCCACCACTATAAGGATGGACTTCCTGGCAGGATTTTAATCACTGTTGGCGCCCAGGGGTTCTCCAGTGTCGTATACGTCTTGTATCTGGTCTCATACCAAAACGAGACTCATCAGAAAAGCACACGAAACGCCATTGTTCTTCTGCCCAATTTCTGTGTTCAAGAGCCCATTGATATCGAATCCTACGATTGTGCATTGCTATAGGTGGTACCCGTAGCGGTCTTCGGGAATGAAGGTTCACTTCATGCAAGCGGTTTCTGACTGTTCGGTCGCTAATTAAGTTCCCTGAAGAGTGATGAAGCCTCACAGCTAACATCATGGCGGTTATTGTTGGAGCTAACAAGCTAACATCAATGTCCTGCCCTGGCCTGCTCAGTCGCCAGACTTGAACCCGATTGAGCATGCATGGGATATGCTACAGAGAAGAGCTCTGCCGAATATGGAGGGTATCCAGTCGCAAGAAGACCTTTTTTTGTTGTTGCAACGAACATGGGCGGCCATTCCACAGCGTGATTTGGATGAACTCATTTTGAGTATGCCAAATCGATGTTCTTGTGTTGTTAGTGTTCGTGGTAGAAACACGGATTATTAATTGTTTAAGTTACCCAATAAAATTTTAAAGAAAACTGTTATTTCAGTCTTTTTTTCGAACTTTAATGTTAGTGGTTCAAATGTCAAAAATCCCTTTATTAGGAAAATGGCAAATTTCTTTATTAATGCAAAGGTGACTTGGTTTATCGTTACTGTGACAAACGAAAACACTTTATTTGATGAATCCTTAAAGAAAATTTTAATTAATATCAATCAGGAGAAAAGTTATTGCAAAAATATATGTTGATCCCTAGACACTTTTGATGTGTGTAATTTATTCATACTCTCAAAATTTAATTTCAGAATTAACTCGTGCATTTCTAGGTCTTTCTACTTGCGAGTCTTGTTTCAAGCTTCGGTTTCAAAGCTCCTTTGTTATTCAGGACCGTAGACTATTCGGGCAGAGACCCAGACCACTAACTAACCGAGCTAAGCCACATTTAATAGGTATTGCCTTTGAGCTGCAATTTGCACTTTGTATTTTAAAACTAGGTTTAGCTCAGAGTGGTCAAGGGATACATTGTGACGAAACCCGCTTATACCCGTACCCAAAGTTCAGGGGGGTGAGGGGTACATGGTGACACCCTAACAACCCGTACTGGAACCGCGTGATGGATTAGGCCCACGGAACAGAAATTAGGCTCTTTTTATACCACAGAGAAGGAGTCCTATGGAGGTGGGGGTACGTTCTAGTTAGATATGCTTACTGCATTCGATTTTATAGTCGATAATAAAATTATATTTTAAGTATCTGGTTTAGTTAAACTGTTTGTTGGTTTAGGTCCAATTTTGCAACTTTTTAAACTGATTTAGCTGTTTTGCATACCTACAGGTGTATTTAGGATGACAATGCATGACTATCTAAGTGACGTCTTTCTAAATAAAATATAGCAGACCCAGTTATTTTTTATGCACGTCCATAATTTGACTATCAATTAAATGGGTTTGCTGAGTAAATACGTAAAAAATAACGCCACTCCTACAATTAAAAGCTTGTCTTTTTAATATATATATTTTCCCGTAAGCTTGTTCCTTTATTTGTAAACAAATCATATAGGTACATTAACAAGATACTTCAACCTTGCACGGACGATTACCTCTGCTACGAATTAATTGAAAAGAGAGGGAAATGATCACCATTACTTTTATGGTAAGGCTTTATACCAGAGCGGTTAATGAGAGGGCCTTAGTTTGTAAGATATGGGAGGGAAAGTAATCTCTGACAGTTACTGTTATGTTTAGGAGTTTTCTGAGAGGTCAGGAAAAAATACACACGCCAGTACATCATGCTACCTGAAATTGACAGATTTTCCCAATCAACGTTATACCTACCTAGTTCATCTTCTATCTGTATAAATATATAAAATGCAAAGCTGACTGACTGAGGATGAACGCACAGGCCAAACCCTTTCGACTAGGAACTTAAAATTTTTCACACGCATTCCTCTCATGACGTAGGCTGCATCCTACTAAGAATTTTTTTTCAAAATACAACCCCCAAGGTGGTGAAAAAAAAGGGGAAAATTTGTATGGAAAACTGAATTTTTTATGCGGGCGAAGCCGCGGGCAAAAGCAATTAGTGATAAAGTTAAATTGATAGACTGTAGTACCTTGATCAGCTGGCATCTATACAATTTCATGATGGCATTTAGACAATTCGAACGTGAGGTAATATAAAATACTTCGGTCTTATAAAACGATCAATCTATCACTGTTTGTCGCTGGCATCCTTGAATTGCTGATGTTTGAGCAACAAGTGTACTTCTGTACCAATTGTCGGTTTGTTCTGATAAAACTTCTTTAACATTCTATCCCGGTGGGACGAACTTTCATTTGATATGGGCTAGAGAATGATAATGGGGCGAACTTTCATAGCCTACTTTTATCCATTTTAGGAGATGAATTTTCAGAAATATTTCGTTAGGTAGTTCCCACGTTTTAATGGTTTTGCACAATACCACGCTTCTAGACCTATTAGTTTGTAGTAGGTTAGTATTAAACCTATTCAAAATTGTTGATAGGAAATTAAGTCCAGTCTTTCAATATATTTCTCCTAACACTTAAATCTGTTTAGACTACTTACATTATTAGAATTCCTCGTATTCTCGATCTTAGCAAAACCGTGACCTTTCCAATACTAGGAACGCAATAATAATAATTATCAACATTGCGAGTTCCATAATCTATTTAAATCTATACTCTTAGGAGTGTAGATTAATCAGGCTTAGTGTAAACTGCGTGTATTCTAAGAATATCTAATGTTAGCTTAGGTCTGAGCTAGATCTAGACTGTTGTCATAGCCTTTGAGGCAGGCTAGGGTTTGTTTCTCAATGGAATGAATTATGCATGCGTGTTGAGGCATTGCCCGAATGCCCGAATGCCCGAAGGTGTTTGCAAAGTGATTGGGTGTGCTTTGAAACGTTTGTTTGAGGTAGGAACGGTGCTTACGTCAATTGGCTAGCTTGGCAATCTGTATCTGTGGAATATGGAGTTATTCTGAAATACGATCTACACAATAGTCATGGTCTTACTTAGGAAAAATATAACCAGGTGCGATTTTATTAAGCAATTAATAAGGAAAAATAGTACGCGATGCGGTTTTAATGAGCCATTTTTCCAATTACTTGTACTAATGGGCTTTAAATTTTGCTTCTGTTCACATTAAATTAGCTTAGGTATTACCGAAGACGGGTGTTAAATGTTGTCAAGAAAGTGTGTAAAACTGTCAAACTTCAAAAGCCCCTGCGAAATAACATAACATCATGCCTGTAACTCTCGAAGGTTTAGGCAGGGGTGCACTTAAAAGGACACGCACTATTCGCCACTTACATTTAAGACAAAACTTCAGACTTCGTGACTGGAAAACCCTAATTGAAAACTTGGGAGTCGAACCCAGGACCTCATGCTTATAATTCTATAATTTAAGTAGATAGGTTTTTGTCCTTGTGTGGGCAGAAATCGTGTATTTTTGTGTGATGTCCTCTACTCTGAAGGTCCCGTTAATCATCATCTGCCTAGCCTTTTCCCAATTATATTGGGGTCGGCTTCCAGTCTAACCGGATGCAGCTGAATACCAGTATTTTACATGGAGCGACTGCCTATCAGACCTCCACAACCCAGTTAATACTAGGTAATACAATACCCTTTGGTAAGACTGGATGTCAGAATTTCAGGTCACTGACTACCTGTAACGACTGCCAAAGATCTATATTATGGCAGCCGGGACCAACAGCTTAACGTGCTTTCCGAGGCACGGAGGAAACTCGGTATGTCGGGCGGTCACCCATCCACAGACCGACCTAGGCAAGCACAGCTTTACCTAAAGATCGACCGATCGGCAGTTCTTATTAAGCCACGAGTTGAAGGTCCCGTTAATCAAACATCGGAAAACTTACTGCTATGTGTTCCAACTCCTCACAAAAATGCAAAACCATTTATTAATGAATCTTACCAGTAATACTAAAATGCCTGAGCCTGTAGTACTCCTCCTCGACGCCGGTGTTGGGCATGGAGGCCACGCGCGCCCTCTGCTGGGGCAGCCCCAGGAGTTGCCGCTCCCCAGTCCTGGAGCGGCCTGCCTTCACCGACTGCGATCTGGAGTGGTGGGGACTGCCGTACCTGGGGGTCAAGAGGATTTGTGTCATATTAGTTTTATACATTGAACTGCAAATGTTGGAAACTGTTGATAATTTTACTAGCTTATGAACTCGTTTGTTTTAATTGGCGGATTTATTTCTTTTCTTCCTTTGAATCTTTTGCATTTGGCCAAAAATGGAACTGATTCTATGTTGGAATCAGTTCCATTTTTAGTATATTGTTTTTTTTTATATATACGTTTACCCCAAAATTGAGCCTCAAACCATCACTATAACTTCTGATTAGGGTACCTCATACCTCGGGATGGATAAGATTCCTAATTGACTATTCAAGTAATGGCAAATCGTCGACAATGGGTAGGGTCATCAGAGTGGGTACACTGCACTGAAGGTGTTTTAATACAACTTATAAGTCACCAGCTTAATTAAACAGTTAGTCTAAAGGTGAGGCCGTCGGGCTATCAAGTCATAGGTCTCAAATTCAAACCCCATGGGCGGTATAAATACTTTGACAGCAGGTTAGGCACTAACCACACGCTATAGAAAGGAAATGAAAAGAGACAGCAGATATTACGAGTATTATCTATTCATCAATAATTTCTAATCACTATTCTCTCTTGTCCATTTTACAAGCCCGTGTTTTCAATAACAATCAACTACCACGAATAATCGCGTATTATAAAGAGCAGTACCATTAACTTAACGGAGTGTATCGCTAACGGTGAATGGCGTGTGATTACAGCGGCCATTTGTAAGTGCTGTAGCTAATTTATCTAATTAATGATGGTAGTGTAGTTAAGTAGTATGGGAAAGGAAATACAAGGGGAAATGGATTCGGCCATTTGCCTTCTTACTCGACTGCGGCGAAGCCCAAAAGGAGAGTTATGTGTTTGACGTGTATCTATGTATGTATGTCTGTCTCTTTGTTCCCTCATAACTCCTAAACGGATGAAGGGCTTTGAATAAAATATACGTCGTTAGATTCGTCTTGATGGCGCGAGTGTCACTGGCTATATTATAATAAAAAAACACAGAAAAATTGGGTTCGTTGTCACTAGTACCATTGACAGTTCCATGATGGAACTACTGAATGTTTTTTTTTATCACTAGTTCCATTAAAAAAAAAAACTGAAAATAATGGAACTAATGTTGGATTTGTTATCATTAGTTCCATTATGAACGAATCTGAGAATAATGGAACTAATGTTGAATTTTTTATCATTAGTTCCATTTTAAAAGTAGGTATCTGAAAATAATGGAACTAGGTAATGTTGGATTTTATTATCAGTAGTTCCACATTATTATTTTAGGCACTTGTGAAAGGGGATAGAACCGATGTGGCATATCGACCCACCGCCATTTTGATTTTTTTTCGAAATCGCAGCCCACAATGACAGTGGTATGTATGGATAGAGGATATTTAGATAAACAAAAAATGTCATGAAACATGGTAGGTACCCCAAAGTGTCACGTTATCGAGATATTTGAAGGTAAAGATCGACATATGAGTACAATGACCACATCAAAAGTAGACCTTTTAAGTGTCTATAGGGCTTGATTATTATTATTACAGTTTATTGAAAGAGAGTACACACATTGCATATTACTAGGAGCACGAGAAAACTATTCTCAATTCAAATTCAAATTCAAATTATCTTTATTTGTGAACACAGGTATTGAAATAAAGGTGTTATTCATACATTTTAGTTGAGCTCTATGTCCTACCAATAAAATTGGTGTACAAACATTGGGTTTTCAGTAAAAAGTCTGGATATATAGAATACAAAGTCAGGTTCGAGTAAATAATGAGAATTCAATGTAATATAAATCATTAATTAATCATTTATAATTTATTATTCAGTCATGTCAACGGTAATTTATGGATTAAGTTAGTTATTTAAGGCTATTAATGTCAAATTTTATAATACTGTAAATAATGTCAATTAATCATTTATAAATCAATTAAAAATAAATTATAATAAAGTGCAGGTAATGTCATATTTTATCATTTAAAAATTCTTCAATAGAGTAATACGTCTTATCTATTAGAAATGAATGCAATTTACTTTTAAATTTGCGGACATTGTCTTCACTCCTTATACATTTTGGTAATTTATTATAGACCTTTGGAGCCATTACAAAAACACTGTCTCTGTATAATGCAGTACTAGATCCGACTGTTTGTAACCGATCACAACGGCGCTGACTAGTTACTCTAGCAAATTTATGTAAATTATTTTTTACGAACATAGACGTTTCGTAGATATACAACGACGGCATAGTTAATATTTTCGTATTTTTGAAAAACGGTTTGCAGCTGTCTGTTGTCTGCAAATTATAAATAGCTCTTATGCACCTTTTTTGGCACTTAAATACCATATCTTTACCCGTGGCATTGCCCCAAAATATAATTCCATATCTCAATGTTGAGGCTACTAGACCATGATACGCCGTTAAAACTGTTGCTCGATTGGCCGTTTTACTTAACATGTGCAAAGCATAGGAATGTTGGTTTAGCTTACTGCATACTTTTTCAATATGGGAATTCCATTTTAAAGTGTTTTCTATATTTAGTCCAAGGAATTTGGTCACTTTTGCTTCATTTATAGTTTTGTCTTTGTATTTAATATTTAAGTCCAGATTGTAATTTATTCTTTGTTGAAATTTCATTAATACTGTTTTATCAAAATTTATAATCAAATTATTATTCTGCAGCCAATTTACAACTGATAGTAAAGTATTATTAATCTCAGCCTCCAATGTACTAACCTCGTCATTATTAAAAAGTAAAGTGCTGTCATCTGCAAACATTGTCATAGGGTATGATGATGCTGTCGGAAAGTCATTAATATAAACAATAAATAGGGGCGGTCCGAGTACACTACCTTGTGGCACTCCATAGTTTACCGCTCTCTGACTGGATTTATAAGTTATTTCGGTTTTTTGAGAAATTCTTTTAATGAACGTTATTTGTTGCCTATCACACAGATAAGATTCTATTAGATTTGATATATTCTTTGACATAACATATCGTTTATTTACGATGCGAAGCGATTTTCTCGTGCGTATAATAATAATCAACCTGGGAACTATTATTTGGATACAATTTAACGCCTTCAAACGTAATAAGTCTATTTTTAATGATTGTCCTTGCACTCAATTGTCGATCTTTACCTTCAAATATCTCGGTAACGTGACACTTTAGGTACCACGTTACTGGACATTTTTGTTTGTCTATATGTCCTCTATCCATACATACCACTTTCAATGTGGGCCGCGATTTCGATAAAAATTCAAAATGGCGGCCAGGTTGATATGCCACATCGGTTCTATCCCCTTTCACAAGTGCCTAAAATAATAATGTGGAACTACTAATAATAAAATCCAACATTAGTTCCATTATTTTCAGATTCGTTCATAATGGAACTAATGATAACAAATTCAACATTAGTTCCATTATTTTCAGATTCGTTTATAATGGAACTAATGATAAAAAATTCAACATTAGTTCCACTATTTTCATTTTTTTTTTAAATGGAACTAGTGATAAAAAAAAAACATCCAGTAGTTCCATCATGGAACTGTCAATGGTACTAGTGACAACGAACCAAAAATTGTGGGTTTTGGGGCCCAAATCGCGGAGTTCAAAAAAAAAATGTTCCGTTACCATCGAGTAGGGTATAAAAAAGAAGGGTTTTAAAAGGAGATTACAAAAATATATAACACTTATATGTTTAAAAGAAATTCAAAGTGACAAATCCAATAAACAAACACAAAAGTTAACATTCACATTTTAAATTAAACAAAACTTGGGAAGCAGGCGGGGTTCATTTGAATATTAAATTATGAAATGAAAACAATAGAATGGACCCCGCCTGCTTCCAAGTTTTGTTTAATTAAAAATGTGCTTGTTTTTTTGCCTTTCAGTTTTTTCAGTCGGGTTTTTTTTCGGTTAACCATCGTGCATCGATTTCATACGGTTTTTTTCGGTTGGTTGTTCCTAATCCAGAATACTCTTTTTTTTTTTGGTTGGTGGACTGTCATTAAATAACTCCTCCCGCTCTTGGGCAGAGCGAAAGGGAGTGTCAGAGTTCTACTTACTAAAAACTACCCGTGTTCCTTCTTAGCCCTTTATGTCGAGGCCGCGGTTTCTCTTGTGAACAACCCACAGCCCCGACGGGGATCCAGAATACTTCACATACTTTATCGTTGGCATTTGTGCATAAAATCAGTTATCGTAAATATATCAACATGTAACTTACGTAACTCTCCAAATGTGAAAAGGTATCAATAGTTTTTTTCTTATGTGATTTCTGATCAGTAGCTCTGTCTTTTTGTGATGTGATTACCGAGATCTGTCTCTATATCAAATAACTTTAAGACAAACAGTAACTGACCCCAAACATTTGATCATCATGTTTAGTTATGTAAGCTTGACGTCTGCATAATTACGCTAGCATAAAATGTTATGAATTGAAAGCGGAAAGACCAGGCACGCTCAGCACTTTATGCATGTCCCCCCGAAAGAATTAACAAGAATATCGGAAGTCTCACTTACATAGGCCCAATTTCAGATAGAATTGCGAATATTCTTAGAAAACACAATGTTCACGTAGCTTTTCGTTCGGATCACTTGCGTAAACTATGCAACGGAAAAGATAAATTAGAGAATTCAAAAAAATCCGGAGTTTACAAGTTAGTGTGCAATGATTGCACCGGGGTCTATGTAGGTCAGACAGGCCGTGGTTTCGAAATTAGGTACAGGGAACATGTTGCCGCTTACAGGAATAGCCATTCAGAAAAATCACATTTCGCAAAACATTTAATCGACACCGGCCACTCTTTGAGCGACAACAACACCTATAACATTTTGCACGTTTGCGATATGGGTTTCCGGTTGAGTGTGTTGGAACAGTTAGAAATATCAAAACATAACAATAACAATGAATATACACTGTTGAATGACCAAACAAATTAAAAAAAAAAAAAAAAAAAAAAAAAAAAAAAACCCACCACCACTACTAAGTATGATTGCAGGTAATACGGCACAAATGTCTTTGTGACGTTGTATCGAGCGTCATCAAAACGGCATATAAAGGGCCGACAGCGGTGCGACTAGCTCATTCGAGCTCGAACGCTCGACGAGTCAACAACTCCTGAGGATGCCCCGTGGAGGGGCGAAACACGTGTCGAGTATAGGTTTGATTGCATGGCATGCTAATTATTTCACACTTGTTTTGTATGTGTGCATATGCATGAGGGCGGGAGGGTGGGCCCATGTGTGCATATGCATGACGGTGGGTTTTGTGTCCTGCTTTCAGACCTGGTTATATGTCTCGCGGTATTAAAACTACATATAATTCATAGCATTTAATGTCATGGATTACCGCAAAGTAACGCCTGATTCCATAACTTACGCTAGCATAATTAATTTAACTTAAAAGTAAAAAAAACAATTGGCTATTAACTTATAACAGCGACCCCGTTTGTTACCAACCCGCTACAAAAACGTTAACTCAGTGCTTGCACAAAGCCGATTAAATTATAATAAAATGTCGCGTTCCCCACATGCCCATCGATCATTGTACCAGTTTGGTGACAACATTTAATCCTCTGTCAAAGATTAACTCGCATCCATTTGTTCGCCATCAGAGCCATCAATAATATTCGACCGTAAGCACCTTTTGTGATACACATTGCACAACAGAAATGGTAAAAAGTATTACAAAGCATTTTAATAACAAAAAAAAATACAATATTAAAGACATTGATATAATAAAACCCAAGATACACACTCCGCGTCTCAAAACCGTCCGCTTAAAATGAGTTCACAATGAACTCATTTCAAATAGTCTCGCGTCGCTCGCGTCTCTGCACGGTCGTACAAAATACTTTTTTTATTGCTTTTTATAACTGCATTGTAAAAGGAATCTGCGTAAGGTTCAATTTGCCAAAAAAAAAATGTTTATAGTGACGATAACTACATGTAGTAGTGCGTGTATTGGTGAGTGTTTGGCGACAGCTTCGACTGTTTGTTTTGTTCGAGACTGTGCATCTAGGGTTTTATTATATCAATGATTAAAGATCTCGCTTTTAGTTATCATCTGCCTAATGTCAGTCTTACCATAGGGTATTCATGTATTATCCAGTACCTACTGGGTTGAGGAAATCAGTGAGGCAGTCGAGTTAGAGTAAGCTTCCAGTCTAACCAGATACAGTAATAAATGACCAGAATTATAGATGGAACGACTGCCTATCAGACCTACATGTCCAAGTTCCTGGGTTGTTACACTGTCCTTTGGCAAGACTGTTCGTCAGATCTTCAGACTCTACCTAGGAATTAAAGCCGCTTAGGTTTACGCGCTTTTCAAGTCACGGAGATAGTATATTTAAATATAATGGATGATGTTGGAACCCATCCACGGACCGATAGCAGCAAGTACTTATAGCATTACCTTCGATTTACCAGTGCGATGTTTAATATTTAAACACGCACCCTTCTATTTATGGTATATTTGATAACAGAATATTTGTGGACAGTAAGCCTTCTGAGTTCACCTGTCGAGTGGTTTAATTTTTCATAAGAGGATTATGAAATGTATAACCACTTAACCCGTGTATGTGTACATTGTATACACGTTTAATCCTTTATTGTTTGCTAGGAAAGGTATTATACATTGTGTGTTAATTAAACTCGTATTTTTTTATCAGGTCCGGATAAATTTCGGTATTGAAATTGATAGGAATATTATTATTTTATACCTTCAAATGATTCTTGATGTTGTAAAACTTCAGGTTACTTAACATAACATAACATCAAACATATAACCTCCGAAGGTTTAGGCAGAGGTGTACCTACACAATGCACATTAATACACCCACATATAGTCAATCATGTTTATGTCCTATGTATTAAGGTGCAAGCTTATTGCCATCAAGCGGGCACAAGGTTTCTTTTCTGTCTCGTCACTCTGAATACTGTCCATTTTCAGAGTTTTGGAGAGATTCAAGGTTCTAATTCTATACTTTACTTTAAACAGTAATGCTTCACGTTTTGCTACTAATATTATATTAATGGCATAACGGATTTGGATTTATGTAATTCACACGGTTGCGGGGGACCCGCTGGATGAGAGACGCACGGGACCGGTCAATGTGGCGACGCCTGGGGGAGGCCTATGTCCAGCAGTGGACGTCTTTTGGCTGAAATGATGAATTATAAATTCACACGGACGGAAAAAGTTACTAAGTATTTAATATAATGTATCTAGGTAGTTCGTCCCCGTAGAATAATTTTTAAACCTCCAAGCCAAAAGCTACACTTCCATAAAATTAAGATTCTAAATCATACTTGGAACAAAAGTTCGTGATAACCACAAAGCTAAATTTGCTTCAACTGGCAGTTTCTCGAAACAATTTCAATTTCCCTCGAGCCTGTTCGCCAGTAACTTACTAATAACCACTGGTGGCCGCGGGGGCTTGTGGTTAAATACTAACAGCCGCACGAGTCGATCGAAGCTTAACACAGCTACGCTTGTCCAGTTCGGTCTGAAGATTAGCGACCATCCATTCATTTATTTATTTATTTATTGATTTACACATACATTTGTTGTGACAGGTAAGACCCAAGTTAACAAAAGTAGTCATTAATTACAATCCCAATTATCACAGTTATACAGTGGACAACATACTTAGTGTCTCCCTCTGGAATTCCGCCAAGGAACAAGAAAATATGTCCAAACGCCGATTCAGTTTTGTGATCCCTCCGTGTGTCGGAAAGCACGGTAAGCCGTTGGTCCCGCCGATCCAGGAGTTATTTTAAGTTCTTTGACAAGCGTTACGGGTATAGAAATTCTGGTGAACAGTCTTAGCAAGGGTAATCGTATTACCCAGTCAATGGGTTATGGAGGTATCACATATCGTCGAAAAAAGTTAAATGACCTATTACTAAACCTCCTGACCGTTTTCGGTCACGTCGGCCAATCTTGGCGGAGATTAGCCATCGGGTGCGGTCATTTGTGCGCTGACACAAGGTCACTCTCTCTTTCTTTACTCTCATAGTCACGGGTGGACGGCGATCCGATATGATATTAAGAATAAGAATAATTTATTGTTCCAGAAATTAAATTCGTTACATTGATTCCTGAAACACACACTAGGATTCCCTGTGTCGTGAGTTCCAGGCTCATTCGTTCCGTTGACACACTTGTGACACAAATAATATTCTAAACAATAATAATTTTCTAAATCTAACAGTAATTTCATTTAGTATTTACTAAATGAATATCATATCGGATCGCCGTCACTAAGTGACTCCATCCATTCCAAATGGAATGGATGGAGTCACTTAGTATTTGGGAAAAAAGACAGCTATTCACTACTGTCGAATAGTTTGGTTAGAAGTCGCGCAACCTGCCTCCGTCGACGTTAACTCAACTTCATATGACCCCAATTTATTTAAGTTGTGGCTTATTTTGAGTTAGGTCATCTAGGTAACCTCATCTCAGTCCTCAGGACAAGAGTGAGTTGGCCCGTTTAATATAAAAAAATAACTCAATGTAACACATTTGTCATCCTTTTTGCTTATTGCTATATCTACACGTTCTCTATTGGGTTGAAGGAGTCAAAAGGCAAGTCTAGTAAACAATTAGAAGTCAAACTAAACAGTTAACTTCTAGCCTAGTTTTCCTTCACAAGGCCATCAAACATCATAAGTTCAACTAATTCGAAGGGCACCGATCAACTGGGTCGTTAGGACCGTACCCTAAAGTTTGGGGTAGCACCTAACCTACCTATAAACGATTGTACTTATTACTTATTTAACAGAGATCTAAAGGCCGGAACTGAATGGTAAATACGACCTGACCTCAAGGTATTGACGAGTTTTAGCTACGCTTTGCACACATCATCATCAGCCTATGTTCCCACTGCAGGGACTCAGGCCTCTTCTATAGGAGAGGGATGGGCTATAATCGACCATGACTCTAAATCACAATTTCCTCACGATGGTTTTCATCACCGTTTTGAGAACAGTAGTAATGAAATAAATCACACAAAATAATGCGCCTGTCTGGGTTCGAACTCACGACTTACTGTTCGTAAGTCGGACCCGCAACCACTGGGCCACCACTGCTCACATACTACACTGCTCAAGAAAACTCAACATATACCACCACATATTTCCACGTACTATCACGGACAGTTCCGTTCATCAATCAGTGTGCATGGCGGGGGCGTGGCGGTAATAAACAAGCGCTTATCACTGTTATAACACCGTTCGTGTACACACACGACTCGGTTGATGAGTTACGAGCTTTTTCAAACAATAGTTTTCACTATTTGTAACTTGATGAAGAAACGATGGATGGACTATGAAAAGGATGATATGGTAAGAAATAATGTGTCTGATGAGATCACAGAACAGATAAAAGAGGTCTGTTCTGTGGATGAAATGACGAGTACCTACTAGAGAAGTACGGAAGAAGAAGACATGCTGTACCGACCCTTAATGAATTGACACAACGGCTAAAGAATGATGAACACGATGATGGTGATATTATTGTGTAGTTACTTATATTGCCAGTTTATCCATCCATACTTACTTCCTTACATAGTATAAAACAAAGTCGCTATTTTTGTCTGTTTATTTGTCTGTATGCTTAAATCTTTAAAACTACGCAACGGATTTTGATGCGGTTTTTTTTAATAGATAGAGTGATTCAAGAGGAAGGTTTTAGTATATAATTTGAACGACATCCACGCGGGTGAAGCCGCGGGCATCAGCTAGTAATATTATAAATGTGAAAGTAACTCTGTCTGTCTGTCTGTCTGTTACTCAATCACGCCTAAACTACTGAACCAATTTGCATGAAATTTGGTATGGAGATATTTTGATACCCGAGAAAGGACATAGGCTACTTTTTAATAATAATAAAAAAAAAACTTTATTTAAGGGGTTTGAAAGGGGCGAAAATATTACTTTTGGTCGCGATAACCGGCATCGGTAGCGATAACCGACATCCGCGCGGTTGAAACCGCGGGCATCAGCTAGTTACTTATATTGCCAGTGGTTTATTGTTAATCACTCTTTTTGGCATTTTGAGGACTATTAAAGGTTGAAAGTCAGTTTCATATTATGTTAATTTTTGTGTTTTGAAAAGTCCTGTGTTTGATTTCCAGCAGATTGGAGTCTCGATTCCCGCCCAGTTGACGGCAATAGGCTCACCCCCTATTACATAGGCCTTTTGAGCATAATTTGCGACATGTGTGTGCACTTCTACATAACCGTTCTGGGATTGAAGGCGTGATTTTGTTTATATTTTATGTTTACTATTTGATTGGTATAATCTAGATGGATAATTGGATATGGGTAAATTAATTCACGCTTTGGACGTCCGAGCGTGAATTGATTGATTGAGGTGAAATAGTTCTAATTTCTCGAAATACCACGCTGACCTAAATAGTTTTAATGTCAAAGCATTTATTTAATTCTACCGTTTACCAGAACTTTTGTAACGTCTAGAAGTTTCTTAGTTTCAGGCTAGGTAATGCCCTTTACGACTTACATTAAGAAACAATTAGGTATTCGTTGAATAACTAAATATTTACACGTCGTTGTATTTTGACTACTTCATTGGTCTAGCGGTCGCAGGCGTCCTATTGGGCATAAGGTCTTGCGTTCGATTCCCGGGTCAGGCAAAGTGTTTTAGGGGTTTTTCCATGACGAATTTCTCAGTAGCAGCTACTTAACTGATTAAGGCCATTTATCTTTAATCAGTAATTCTCTTAATTTATCGAATCATGAAAAGTGATTTTAAAAATTTACTAGCATGATAGTGTTTTGGATTTTTCAAATTTGATGTGATTAATGTGTGTGGCTCTTCGCTCAAATTCGCTGGCGTTTATCGTTGCCTTAAAACGCTTAAGAAATGTGTGTGCACTGTTAGGTACACCTCTAACCCTTCGGGGATCACAATCGTGATGTTATGTTATGTTATTTTATCACGTCATAGTGCGCTTTTATTTACCCATACATTAATGTACCATCTAGAGTTAGTGAAACCGAGCATTAAATACATTTTTAAACCGGTCACCGAGAAATTCTACCCTATTGGTAAAAAGGTCAAAATAACATCAACCGAAAAACTTCGGAACGGGTCGGTATGGTCCGCACCGATTCGGAAAGAACCGGAAAGTCTCGGGGACCGATAATGGGAAATTAATAGCTGATATAAGACTTGAGCCCTATCGCGAGGTTTTAATAACTATTGATTCGGGGTTCAATTCCCGGTCAGGTCATTATTCTTGTTGATTGGAAAAGTGATAACGTTTTTCGTAAAAAAATTGAGGCGATTTTTTTCTTTGTAATTGAGGAAGTTCATAATACTTGTTTCCCCGAAAAAGGAGTTAATTTGAAGTTTGCATTGGAAATTGGGGTTTGAAAATGATGAGGAGAATTATAGTGAGTAGGAAGTCGACTAGACCAACGAGACAGTCTCTCGCTGGTCTTGTAGTCGCAAGCAATGCTGCTGGGCATGAGGTCCTGGATTTGATTCCCAGGTCGGGCAAAACGTTACTGATTTTTTCCTTCAGGAATTTCGCAGTAGTAGCTACGGGAGTCTGGATTTGTGCAAAGTTTATGGTAATAGGCTCGCCCTTATTATATGGGACTTTTACATAACTGGCGTTGTAGGTATTATTAATAGGAAGAAATCAAAAGATTCGATGATAGATTCAGTCTTCTCTCGACGATCGACTTATACGGCTAGTATTGGCAATTCTGCTATATTGATGCACCGTAGTAGGTACTAGTAACGGATAAAAAAGTACCAATCGAATTGAGAACCTCCTCCTTTTTGGAAGTCGTTTATAAAGTATTCTATCTCCAAACCTGGTATACCTATGAGCCAAATCTCATCTAAATCTGTTCAGCTAACGTTCAATTTACTAAGATTTAAACTAAAACTCACTCATTTTTGTCTGAAGCTGGAGGCACTGTTGACACATCATCTACGATGATACTGAACCGAATCGACGGCATTTTGTCACCAAGTCTCTTATTTCTCACATTTGATCTCGATTATAGAACGTGGATATCTTTCCAAAAACATGTTTTTAAACAAGAATATATAAACAGTACAAATTCTTTCTTTTCACCATTTCTGCATTTATCACTTTATTTTACTCACTAATACCTTGTTGCAACACTTTATTTATATTAGAGCCTGAAATACAACTACCTACTACACTTAACAGTTTTTACTTTTAAAATCCACCAGAGTTAAAGGTTCTTGTTGCTATCCCGTGTGCACAACCCCGAAAAATATAGCACAGAAAGTTTTGGGGGTGTAAAATGGTCATTTTTAAATATGAATTGCGTTAAAAAATGTAAAATGGACCCTTCATAATAGTAACTGTGCGTCTGTGACCATTTAGGAAAATAGATCATAATAGGAAAATAATATTAAATTGCGTTAAAATTCGTCTTCTTCTTAGCGTGTCGATGGCAAATTTCTGTTAAATCGTTTTGGCCCAAAATTCAGCTATGCGAACTCCACTCGCTGATGCAGTCATAAGGTCGTCAAGGGTACAGGTGTCAGGGCATGCAGCGCAAGATTGAAGGTGGGACATTATAAAATTCGTGAAATGGTCACAGACGCATTTACTATTATGAAGGGTCCATTTTACGCTTTTCAACGCAATTCACATTATGATCTGCTATGGTCATTTTAGACATTCTGTCAATCACTACACTTTATAATATTATCCGAATAAAAGTCACCAGTTACTACAAGCTATCGTAATTCTAACCGCTTCAAATCCAGCTCAAACCGATCGCTCCAACATCTTGACTGCGACACTTCATACAAAAGCGGTCGGAAGCAATCCCCGTCACCATACAACTCATACACCACGAGGGGTAGAGCAGGTTATCGTGGGGGATACAATTTCCTCTTCCGGCGGTTTAGAAGGATGCTACTCCGTCGTCGGTGAGGTCTCGGGATGAATTGACGGCATTTATACTGTTTAAAGGGTTAATAAAACGATGTTTTGTCCCATTTTGTGTTTGTATTTGTATTATTTTACAGGACTATCGCGTTGTTCTGGAGTTTATTGTGTTGTTAGAACCAATAAACTGGCTGGTTACCCTTCACAACAGACGGGAAAATTCCTAGGACTCTTCGTTCAAAGGAGAGGATCTTCCGACCAGACGGGTGTTATCTGGTCTAACGGGTGGGGTCCATCCTTATCTCGTAGATTACTACTTGTGCGATAAAAAAATGTATGACGTCAGTTCCAATGCGTAGTTCGCATGTGGCATTGGGTATGCCAGAAGATTGCCGGGTAAAGTGTTTTGAAATAAAATAACAAATCCTGTAATTCTCATAAGGCCTCGGGTAATATTTATTTAATTCTCTTCCTACCTGAAACAACTATCGTTTACTAAAAACAACACGTTATTATTTCAAGTAACATACCACATTATGGTAGTTGTTAAAGCGGTCGGAAGTAATACGTTTTATAACACAAAGCGCAGCTCACTGGCCGGGGGGGAGGGGTAATGTTTCCTTGTAGTCGAGCGTGGTATTCCTGTCAACGAAGATAGTAATAAAGAAGGTTTAGCCTTTATCGAAGATGTACGCAATTGCAGCAATTGACCGCAGCGACAGAACAAGATGAGTTTATGTTTAGGAAAACGGCAACAGATGGCATACGGCGCTCGTCTTCATCTACGGGAGCTTTTTCTGACATTAGAAAACAAAGAAGAGGCACCTTATTAGTTATTAAAGTACCTACTATGCTAGAAAATTATATCAGGTAACTACGCGACAAATTTTTCGTAAGATTGTACAGATCGTACATTATACGCTAGCTCATCAAGTTACTACAATCTGTCGTTTTTTTTAATAGATTTTCAATTTTATGGGTAAAACTTTAGGTTCAATGTTGATTGGGAAAACTGTACCTGTACCGTCTGTACCTTTAATAAATATGTAAATTACATTCTACGACGGATTTTTTTTCAAATCCTTCACCTAGTAAGAGTTTTTGATCTACTAGGTAGACAGACGATCAAAGATATAACCTCCAGTTTAAAATGATGACCGCTCATCAGCCAGCGGTCGTTGCCTGGCAGGCTTTTTCTCAAGGAGTACTGTCAAATAGAATATGAAAAGCTGGGTTGTACTTCTACAACTCGCTGCATCGTGGCAAAACATCCCCTGGGGATGAGTTAGCCTGGTATTTTAGATTTAATGGCATTTCAAATGTGGTGAATATTCACGTCGCTTTTAATTTTATAGGAACGAGGGAGGAGGGTATTAATAAATTTGCTTAAAATAAATTAAACTTTTGTGCACTACGACCAGTGGTCTACATTAACCCTAGACCGATGCCTTTGCCCAGCAGTGGGAAAACGCGAGCTAACAGTATCGGTAAGTTTTATTAAAAGTAGTTCCCTCGCTCTTTGCATTAATTTAATTATGGACGACAAAAGTATTACATACTTAGCAAATTTTTACCCACCACGGTTTTTCCGATGTCCGACGTAGGTCGGATCTCATCTCGCGGAGACGATAACTATAGGGAGGAAAAGGATGTCCCAGGTCTTGGCCTAGTTTGCCATGTAAAGGTTACAAACAGAGAGTTTTTTTTCCATTTAAACTATTTTATATTTGTTTCGCTATTAATATAACTGATGGACTAATCAGATTTTTTGTTTGTCCGTCAACATCCCTATTGGATGGAAAAATCGTAGACATCTATTGTGCACATTAAACAAAATGTTTAATAAATAATCTTCTAATATACTTTTCGAATACCTATCAGTAATAGGTATTCGAAAAATAGAGGGAAAGTCATAGACTACATCGCATATACAAAATACCACAAAAAGTAAAGTGCGTCGAAATATTCTACAACGCTCTGACAGCTGCACTACCCCTATACGACGAAACAAAAAAGTAAAAAAAACGTACCTTCAATAAAGCATTTACAGCGCCACCCAATTAAGGCCGCACTCACCGACAATTGAATATGACAGCCGACGCATTTACAAAGAGATGGCAACATTTAAAAAAGTTGCGTCGGCGTCGCCCGGCCCGAGGCACAAGCAAAGCGAATTACCTCGACAAAGGAAGGAAAAAGGCGCCTTTTATCTTTTTAAAAAGAAACGTCACAAAAGGAGGCTTTTACGCCAAAGTTGAAGTCGGGCTACTAGGTGTTACGAAAGTTAAAGTATGGCGTAGAATTATTATTGTGATTTGCGACTTGCTTTTGTTTGTTTCATCACCAGTGTCTAGCCTTTTCCCAACTATGTTGGGGTCGGCTTCCAGTCTAACCGGATGCAACTGAATATCAGTATTATACATGGAGCGACTGCCTATCTGACCTCCACAACCCAGTTAATACTGACTAAGACTAATAGGGGATCGGACAAAAAAAAACTAAATAGTCCGTCAGATAGATTTCCAAAAATTATTGGACATGTATTTTTTATTTTTTCACGTAAACTTAAAATGAAGACGATACAGTGCTTCGAAAACTCGTGTGACGTCTTATGATAGTACATTTTGAGGACACAAGTGACGTTTCAAGCCCCACTCCAAGATCTTTGACGCGTTTTATCTTCGTCATTTTTTATTGATTTGATAAAACAAAAAACACGTATTCAATATTTTTCGATAATCTAACTTACGGACTAAACAGAATCATATTATTTTGACCCAGTCCGATCCCCTATTGTCAGACTTTCAGGTCACAGAATACCTGTAACGTCCGCCAAAATCTATATCATGACAACCGCGACCAACAGCTTAACGTGCTCTCTGAGGTACGGAGGTAACTCAATATGTAATGGGCGGTCACCCATCCACAGATCAACCTAGTCAAGCGGGGCTTAAGAGCGTATGCTACCTCAGATTAGCAACCCTATTTGTGGTGGTTCAAACTTCGCTTGAAATACTGTAAGAATAAAGTTCTAATCAGCTTGCACTACAAAGCGGTTGTTACGTCTTTCTTTATTTTGCGATTTATAAAAAAACTATTGATTGGACTTAAAAAGTAAAACACTATGACTTTAGTATGTTGCTTGTAGAATTATTTGGCCAAAAAATCAGAACGATGACATGTATTTTAGTATGGTTTTTACTCGTTAAAAGAAATTTTTAGAGGTATCTTCGCGATTTTTTTCTATCGAGCAAAGTTAGTTGTATTATGTTTTCACAACACTATGGCACTAGGATATATCCTGAAGAATATCATATATTTTTCTGATGTTGATTACTGCAGTGAATCATATACTTTTACGCATTATAAAACTCGCGTTTGAGGTACCATATAAGCTCTTAACCTAAAGATTGCCCCGAGTGGCAGTTATTATTTATCCACGAGCTCCTATTTTGCTTGTTTAATGAGAGATTTAAGTGATTGGTGGTGATTAACAGTGTTTAAGTGTTATGTTTTAGTCGCACGCGAAGTGTTTTCTTGGCTTTATAGTTAGGTGAAACGATTTGTAACGGCGTGTAAACGGTTATTAATGTCTGGTTATTTTAAAATTATGAAGTTTAATGTTAAAATATCCAAAGGGTTGGGTTGAGAACCTAATAAACACCCATATTTTGCCAGGTTTGTTTATGTTCCATGTAATTGGGGGTTAGTCTATTGCGATAAATCGGGCACACACGCATTAGATTCTCATGGTCAGCAGTAGCGCTTAGGACCACAAGATGAACGAGGCAGTCATTTTATAACTTGAATATTCCTTACTGCAAAAACACACACACATACAAAGCTACTTCTACATGAAACCCTATCTCCATCAGAACGGGCCATTAGCCAACACAAGTGATGCACTGCATACATCAATTACATCGCAGACATTGTGTACTTACGTATGTTGTGTACTATAAACTAAGTGCAGACTCACAGTCTACGTAGAAAATATCGCGACGAACAAAGTTCCAAACAATATGGTAGAAGGAATAAAGTTGATAAATAAAACCTAACTGAAAGGACACGGTTACTAAAAATGTAAACAAAGATAATTGTATTCTTTTCGGTTTTGGTTTTCGTATAACCAAGTAACATGTTATTGCATGTCTTTTCGTCTGTCTTTGCCGTAGCTAGTTAAAAACTATCTCGATGACACACAGGCTGTCTCAAATTAAAACTTGTATTTATGTACAACAACACAATAACTCCTAGTAAGACTGTTACAGAGTTTCTGGCTTCTTACTCCCCGTAGCGACTGCCAGCCAAGGATCTACAAACAACCGCCGGGACTTGCAGCTCACCGTACTTTCAAAAGCACGGTAGATTCTTACGTATCCGTGTTTATAGTCAAGTTAAAGTAATTACTTGAACTTACGTAATGACTTATGCAAACATTTTTATGCAATGGGCAAGAATTTAAACGAAGTTAGAACCGTCAATGAAAGCAAACCTAAGAATCACCTTTGATAGTTGTAACATCAAGGAATTACTAAACTACAGGGAAAATTTACTCAAGTAATCACTATGACTTGTTTATAAATACGGGTGTTTATGGGTGGGTGACCATTCCTATAACAACTTCTGCATGCAAGTATAAACTAACCTTGAGAACCGAGTCGTTGTTGTTATACCATTTTTCTACATTTTGAAGTTTTGTTTTGTTAGGTATTTACATTGGCCTGACACTGCAAACAAAACCAGCTTACCCAAAGCCTCTGACTGTGATGGGCGGAAATAGGCTCATTTCCTTATTGTTTCCATGTTTCTCATCTTGACGTGGTTTATTAATTACGAAAACTGTCGGTCATCGTTTTACTCCCCCGAAATCCCTTACAGGGGCAGTTAAATAGAGGAGTTGCAAATTAATGTTTCCTCACAGATTTCTATATTACCATGTGGTGGTGAACCCTATGGAAATCCACAGGGTCATTTCAAAGCACCGTGACAGTTTCAGATATAAAAGACTCAATTCCTTATATCCCCATGGGTATTTATCCTCCCGGTGGCTTAGTGTGGGTAAATGGAAGTTACAGTTAGCTGTATTTTTCTTTTTGTGACATAAGAGAGAGTTTGAGCACAGTGATGAGAAAATAATTTACACAAAGTTAGCGTCCTGGTTTAGATACGAAAGCGGGGGCAGTTACCGTGGGTCATCACAGCTGTTAATTTGCCACCCCATCATCATCGGCCTTAAGCAATCGACTGCTGACATAAAACCCAAAAAAAATCGCACGCCATTAAATTAAATTATCGGCAACCAACGACTTTGCAAAGATCTTTACTATGATGACATCCAGCTCATTTAATTTATTATGGGCCTAATGTGTCCCACTGCATGGCAAAGGTCATTTCAAATTTTCCATTTAACTCTGTCTATGGCTCCTTGGGCTCAATCTTTTTGGTAAAATACCAGCTCAACACCACCTCCTTCTGTCACCTAGTTCTGTTCTTAACTCACTTAAAATAAATATCAAAATAACCTCACCTCTTATCAAACTCATGTAGATCCTCAGACGTGAACTGACTGGTGACATCCAACAGCTGCTGTATATGATCACTGCAGACTCTGCTCTTACGCCGCTCATCAGCGTCTCTCACGAGGATGGTGGCGCAGCCACCGTAGTCTAGCGACAGGGACGGCTGCTGCACCACTATGGTGGTCCGGCCTGCTGGGATGGTGCTCGCTGCTGAGTCCAGGGGATTGGCGGTCACGTGGACTTGGACAGCTGGGGAGAAAGGGCAGTGTGAGTTTCAAATTGGTTTTGGTAAAAAATGTAGGTAATCTTGGAAAATAACATCTTTATTTGCTTTGCCTCTTTTTATTTTGGTGTGTCAGAAATCATCAAATGACTCCTCCCGCTCCCGCTCTGGGCGGAGTGGTAGGGAGTATCAGGCTTCTACTGACTAAAAACCACCCATGTTCCTTTTTAGCCCTTTGTGTCCGAGGCCGCGGTATCTCTTTCGAACAATATACGCAGCCCCGACGGGATCATTTGCTTAGCCTTGATTAAACTAAAATGGGGTTATATAGTACAACTAGTAAATAACTTGGAGTGTCTGTCTATCTGCCTTTCACCAATCCTTTAATAAGACTGATTGGCAGATTTTCGGGTTTTCAACGACTGTCAAAGATTTTTTTATGACAGCCAGGACCGACTGCTTAACGTGCTTTCCGTGACACGAAAGAATTTTGGTATGGATTGAATTGTCACCCATCATCATACCGATTTTGGCAACAGTAGTTTAACCTTTGATTGACTCAACCCCTTTACTGTGTACCTTTAAAATGAATGTTTACGGTTACTTCAAAAGTAAATATGAAACATTAAGACCGTAACATAAAGAGATGCAGAAGTTGATAAAACATGTATTTAAGTGAACGTTTCATGTACAATCGCCTCAGTTTACGAGCTTGAAGCACGATACAGTTATCTGATTCGACGAATGTCTAACTATTTCGAATACTAATGTATCTGTAGGCATAGCTAACAGCTAATTTACATACAAGCCAAGATATCTTTATATACAAGTGATATTCGTCATCAATAACGATGATGGAACTTCATGGAACTGTTCATAATGTATTAAAGTGTCATGAATTCCGCTTATGATATTTTTTTTAGACAAATGCAAGTTTGTTTACAATGTGTGTTCTCCGACCAATCTTTTAAAAATGAGTCCAGATTGCCATCCCAGCTGTGGGTTGTGCCTGCTTCAGTTAGGACAGCCGTCTTCAGGCACCCACTATGTGCCTATCTTCGTCTATTTAATACGAAAAGACATATAATACGAAACTCTTTAAAAGCATCTGTCCCTTCCATCGCCCTTAAATCTGTATTGGTAAAGGGCTTACTTATTTGCTACATTCGATTCGGCAATATTTAGCCAACAATAATTATGGTGACCTAAAGCAATCACTTCATATTATTTTTTTATTGAAGTCGTGACGACTGAGATACTTCATTCTGCGTCTGCCGTTGTTGTAACATGTTCGGCTCTGTTCGGCAGATTCGAGACAAGCCGAGAAGCTATGTTCCGAACGTACATTTTATTTTGTTTGTCAATTGTGTAAGCACCCTTTAGGTGTTGGCACTTAATAATAGCCCCGTAAATTGCAAAACTACGGCACTAAAAGGTAATAGGAAAACTGTCACAGAACAGTTACTTATAGGGAAGACCTTACCTCGACGGGAGGGCCTAATACAGATGTCACTGAAAATTAATGGCTTTGCTGTCAAGCCGACCCTAACACAATTGGTCTAAGTGTCAACATAAACAAATGTATGTACGGAAAAAGCAAAATAAATGCCACTTTGTAATAGTAGATTGTACACCAAGTGCATAAAACGAACCATTTTGCGCGAGACGTTTATCCATCCGATGCGAGCTTGCGAGCGAGGATGGATATAAAGTAGAGAGTAAAATGGGTTTTATGGACGAGTTTTACACTCTACTTTTCACTTCGATTGCGAGGAAATGCAACAGCAACTTGTAAATATTGTAAAAATAATTATGGTTCCCGCCACAATTAACTTTTTTTTTTCAGTAGGAAACTTGACATAACACCTGACTTATGTCGTTACTCATACTGCTCAGTTATAAAAACATTTTGAGCAAGCCTATTGCCATCAACCAATGTAATTAGGAGCAAGCCTATTGCCATCAACTGATGTAATTGCGACCAAGCCTATTGCCATCAACCAATGTAATTAGGAGCAAGCCTATTGCCATCAACTGATGTAATTAGGGACAAGCCTATTGCCATCAACCGATGTAATTAGGAAAAGCCTATTGCAATCAACCAATCTTATTAGAAGCAAGCCTATTGCCATCCACTGATTTAGGTAATTGAAAGCAAGCCTATTGCCATCAACCAACCTAATTAAGAGCAAGCCTATTGCCATCAAGCGATTTAGGTAATTGGGGGAAGCCTATTCCCATCAAATTTCCTTGTATTCGTAATGAAAAGCAGTAATCCCTTGTTCTTAGAATACCAGCGAAACGAATTAAATTAAAGAGGTTATTCTATGAAGTTGTTACTGTGGCTGTTGGGCCGATTACCTGTGCCGATTACCTTGATTTTCGACGAAGATTTTACTTTATGCTCTAGAGCATAAAACGCGACTTTATGTCGCCTACGCACGACATAAAGACGAATTTTAGAGCGAGAGAAGTGAAAATAGGTATTACATGACTCTTTTACAACATGGAGTTTTTAGTAGATTATTCCAGGATGAAACACCAAAACTATAGTTGCTGCCAGTTAAGATGTCAATAGCGGTCATTGACCCACCTACATTTATTAGTTCTATTTATTAGTATACTTAGTAAGTTCATAACTTTGGATTCCAAAAATAAGCCTATTCATGTCTTGAATCGTCATCTATCGTGATCATCAACATTTTTCTAATGAAAAAAGATACATGGTTCATATTTTTTGGTTCGTACGAAGAGATTAGGGAAAGGGAAATGACCGCTATTGATATTTTGGAGGTGTATGAGGAACAGGGTATAAAGCTCCTCATCCCCCATAGAAAAGGGAGGATCCTCCGACCAGACGGGTGTTGTGTCCGGCGGGCTAACTGCCCGACAGTTGTAAGTCGGGATCTCCTATATAGGCTTACTAGCTGATACCCGCGACTTCGTTCACGTGGAAATTTTGATGTGTGACTGTCTCGTTGATCGAGTGGTCTCAAGTGCAACTACTGAGGATGAGGTCCGTGGTTTGATTGCAAAGTGTTTTCGCAGTAGAGGCCACGGAGCGTGGTTTTCGTGCCAGGTCGATGGCAATATTATATCTATAGACATCAAACGCCCCCTATTCCATGGCGCTTGAACATTACTGGCAAAATGTGGGTTTACGATTAGGTACACCACTGCCTAACTCTTTCGGGATCTTCTGTTGGCACTGGATGGGAAAACTCTTCGGAAAGTCGAATTTTCGCATCTACATCTAATTCCAGGCGACTCTCTCCTGTTTAAAGCAGTTTATTTGCAAAGACATCTGTTCCATGGCCAATCGCAGATTTTTGGTAATGTTGCAAGTTGGGGTAAGATTCGACGGCAATTTGTAAACGGAAAGTGCAATCTGGCCATTGTTAAGCAAAGTTGCGGCAATGCCCAAGGCAGCCACAGCCGATAAGACGGCACGGTTGGCGCAGTGCCTCGGCGTTTGACATGACCACACTGAACAAATATATTTACGTCGCGGGTCTTATCTAATTTTAATTAGGTTTTTATTTTAAAGTTTTTACAGCTGTTTTTCTTACTGTGTAGGTACCTGTCAATTTGTATTTGTTGACTATTCACGACAAATATTAACACCGCAATTCTGAAAATGGTGTCAAATGAACAATGCCATCTGTCGAAGACGAAGTTAAACTGCCAAAATTTAATGCATGGGAAGCAAACACACACTATAGGGTTTAGGCTATGTAGTTTCCTGCATGAATGGTGCGCGGAGGCACTACACTGGGGGATAACTCCGCTGCCGCCGTATATTGCCGCATGGCGGACAGACCCCACTGGTGTGATTTCATGGCGACATGGAGAGAGCGACTGTCGCAACCCCGTGCAGGGCACAGTGGTGGTAAGTCTCCTCTTTGAGGAGTGGCTTGAGAGGCGCCACGGCGCCCTCACCTTTCGTCTGGCGCAGGTCCTCACCGGACACGGTTGTTTCGGGATTCGGGAGGCACCTGCACCGAATCAGGCGGAAGGAAACGCCCAAATGCTACTATTGCAAGGATCAGCCGGAGGACACGGTGGAGCACACCGTGGAGGTCTGCCTTGCTTGGGCGGAGCCCCACTTGGGTTGAGCCCCGTCGTGTTCTCTTAGCGACGATCGGCGGCGGCGACCTCTCGCGTCCGGCCCTGGTTCAAGCCATGTTGCGGGGCGAGAGGGAATGGGACGCCGTCGCCTCCTTCGGCGAAGCAGTGATGCTAGCGAAGGAGGTGGCGTGGTGAGAGAGAGAACCTCTCGTCCCAGCCGCAATAGGAGACGCTCTGGGCGTCGGGGGTCACGTGATGGCTTCCGGCCACCGTAGGTGCGGGCCTGTGGACGGTAAGTAGTGGGCTAGCTCGCCGTCCGCCCGTCGTAAGACGACGACAGGCCGTGTCGACGGCGCGTTCGGTTCCACGCGCGCCTCAAAGAGATGTCAGCAATATGGTTGAGGCCCGCAAGGGCCGCCGCTTGTCGGGGCTACGGGTTGTTCGAAAGAAATATCGCAGCCACAGCACAAAAGGCAAAAAAGGAACATGGGTGGTTTTTAGTCAGTAGAAGTCTAACATTCCCTACCGCTCTGCCCAGAGCGGGAGGAGTCAAATGATGATTCCCCACCCTCCAAAAAAAAAACCCTATGTAGATTTTCAAAGCAGCGTTATTTAAACTAATCAAGGGTACATTTTGTTATCGTAACTGTTTGAAAAATACGATTTAAAAGTTATCTTGTGAACACACTTATTAATTAGTACCGTTTTGATGCAATAGATGTCGTTGCATGTATGTTTCTAAATGATGATAAGTTTTCTTAAATACCTTAAATTCGTATATCTTTTGATAGAGAGCACCAATTCCAATGAAACAAAAACTAAAACCCTAATCTTATTAGTTTTAAAATGTACACGTGATAATACTATAATAAACTATACACCCAAGACACACAGACACAACAAAAGAAAACATTATTTTTTCTAAATAATTATGTTCAATAGGTATACAGAAACTCTACGTCTACAGATTTATAATATTGTATTTACAATTAAAAGTAGATTATATAAATTTACTCTGAATTGATTTGAAAATCATATAGCATCGAAATGAAAACAAATACATGGAACTTACAAAAAGTGAAAACCGATTGGGGATCGAACTCGCGAACACGTTTCAACATTTTTGGAAATCTTATAAAAAATTACAAAAAGTGACTACTGACTTTGATTTGAACTTGCGTACCTTTGTTTACAGGTAAGTCTCTGTACCGTTAGGCTACGTACACCAGTGACAAACAGTTTGAAATAGACCTTCTGTTTTAATATAGTATGACAGTTGACTGTTCGATTGTGTACGATACCGGAAATTTGAAATGACGTAAGGGACTTCAGCTTTCTCTTGGATTTGCAACGCTCGCACCAGGTGCTTAAATTGAAAAATTGCGCAGCACGCTCGATGTCCCTTGCATTATTTCGTATTTCCAGTATCAAGCTGTAAAACAGTTGAGGATTATGGATAATGCAATACTGCTCACCCCCTTAAGTTATTATGGGGATAATTTATAGCCCATGTGTTATTCCAGACTATAATCTACCTCTGTGCCAAATTTCATCCAGATCCGATCAGCCGTTCTCGCGTGAAAGAGCAACAAACATCCATCCATCCTCACAAACTTTCGCATTTATAATATTAGTAGGATGTCGCGGATAATGTTGATAGCGCGATGTAGGAATTTCTGTCGCTAGTTCGCAGGTGTTGCGATGGATATCGCTAGTCGCCACAATATCTTAACTGGTAGTAACTATAACTCAGATAAGTCTCTAGTCTTTACAATTACAAATTAATTAATTAATTTTACCTACATTATTTTACAAAATAATTAGGTACATGAGGTATACCTAAATACTACACCCACATTTCGCCCGTTATGTTTAAGTCCCATGTAATAGGGGCGAGCCTAATGCCAGCAACAGGGCACAAATCCAGACTCCGTGGCTGTTACTGAGTGTCAGAAAAACCATATTACACTTTGCCCGACCCGAGAATCGAACAAAGGACCTCATGCACTGCTGTCGCGACTACCACTAGTCCAACAAAACATAAAATAAACTAACCAAAGTTTCGAAAATACAAGAAAACAATAGGTCATTCTCATTTCATACCTGTCGACTGTCTCCTAGAAGACGGTGGTGGCACAGAATGCTGGTGTGCAGAAGACCGTCTTCTCGACGTCGTGAACACCTCCGTGCCTTCCAGCTGCCTCCGCAGCTTAGCCACCTCATCCTTATAATACTCCTTCTCAATCTTCTGTTTATTCTTTGATGCCCTCGGTTCACTCCCTCTCCTCTTCACAGGATCAGGCTCGAACTTAAAATGTGTCTCATACTTCGCCTGATTCGCCTTTGGACTTTTCGGCGTATCCATTTTTGGGTCATACGGTATTTGGATCGAAGTGGACGCTACACTGGTCTGACTGACTTGCGTTTGTGTCCTGTTTCTTGGTTTGTCCTGCCTCTTTGGGTCAGGCATAGGCACGTCGAAGACGAACCTTCCTGGACCGGGTCTAGGGGAGTCTATAACATCGGTAGCTGATTGTGGTTTTGTGTAGGCTGGGGATTCGATGTCACAGCTGTTTGTTGGTCTGTGGTAGTGTGGAGGGGCTGTGCTGGGCGGGTGGACAGGCACGTTGGGGTCATCAATAAGGGAGGGTTCCGACAGGTCGTGGGCGTCGGGCTCGGCATCCATGGAGTCGTCGGTGCCAGTGACTGAAGTGAGCGCTGTGGCTGCGGAGTCGGTGCTCGTGTTGATCGTCTTGTCTGACGTCGTGCTGCTGCCCATGACGACCACCTGGAACAAGGAGTTGGAGTTTAGATGACAGGAAATAGATAGACAGTTCTTACGAAAGAGAATTTAAAAAGAGGAATAGTACGAGTATTTAACGTAAGGCGAGACCATCTGAAGAATCGCCAGACTTAAGTGGCAATGGGCATTGCTCGCAGAACGGATGGCCGATGGGGCCGAAAAGTTCTGGAATGGCGACCGCGAACCGGAAGACGTTGCGTTGGAAGGCCTCCCACTAGGTGGACCGATGACCTGGTCAAGGTTGCAGGAACCCGCTGGATGAGAGACGCACGGGACCGGTCAATGTGGCGACGCCTGGGGGAGGCCTATGTCCAGCAGTGGACGTCTTTTGGCTGAAATGATGAAAATGAGACCATCTGGATGCGTACCACCTATAAATACAATAATTTTGTTTGAGTTAATAGGCTTTAGATTGCGGTCCCGGTTCCGAAAGCCCCACGACCCGTTTCGAGAATGCACAGAAAAAGAGCTCTTGGAAGTTGTGAGGGGAGGCATAGCAGTGGGACGGTAGAGGATAATAAAAACAAATTGTATTTGGGATACAAATTCGTTATAGATACTTCCAAATCAATCACAATTTTCCTCGAGGCGAAATAGAAAACAGAAAAAAGATTTCCCTTATATAGAATGCAAAAATATATATTTTCTATTAATGTTACATAGTTTATATCGACACAAAAGGATACTCGAAACACAATGTTTACAGTCAATAGCTACAAACATATAGGTATAATATGCGTTACCTAATAGGGGTATGGCAGACTTAATGATGGTTCTTACCGCTAACATTAAATATACAGGCGCGGCAGGTTCCGCGGTTCAATCGATATCTCACGTGAATGTAACAGACAATTTTGTAATTACTGTTATTGCGACAGGTAACGTAGGTATATTAAGTACTAGCTGATACCCGCGACTTCGTTCACGTGGAAATTTTGATGTGTGACTGTCTCGTTGATCGAGTGGTCTCAAGTGCAACTACTGAGGATGAGGTCCGTGGTTTGATTGCAAAGTGTTTTCGCAGTAGAGGCCACGGAGCGTGGTTTTCGTGCCAGGTCGATGGCAATATTATATCTATAGACATCAAACGCCCCCTATTCCATGGCGCTTGAACATTACTGGCAAAATGTGGGTTTACGATTAGGTACACCACTGCCTAACTCTTTCGGGATCTTCTGTTGGCACTGGATGGGAAAACTCTTCGGAAAGTCGAATTTTCGCATCTACATCTAATTCCAGGCGACTCTCTCCTGTTTAAAGCAGTTTATTTGCAAAGACATCTGTTCCATGGCCAATCGCAGATTTTTGGTAATGTTGCAAGTTGGGGTAAGATTCGACGGCAATTTGTAAACGGAAAGTGCAATCTGGCCATTGTTAAGCAAAGTTGCGGCAATGCCCAAGGCAGCCACAGCCGATAAGACGGCACGGTTGGCGCAGTGCCTCGGCGTTTGACATGACCACACTGAACAAATATATTTACGTCGCGGGTCTTATCTAATTTTAATTAGGTTTTTATTTTAAAGTTTTTACAGCTGTTTTTCTTACTGTGTAGGTACCTGTCAATTTGTATTTGTTGACTATTCACGACAAATATTAACACCGCAATTCTGAAAATGGTGTCAAATGAACAATGCCATCTGTCGAAGACGAAGTTAAACTGCCAAAATTTAATGCATGGGAAGCAAACACACACTATAGGGTTTAGGCTATGTAGTTTCCTGCATGAATGGTGCGCGGAGGCACTACACTGGGGGATAACTCCGCTGCCGCCGTATATTGCCGCATGGCGGACAGACCCCACTGGTGTGATTTCATGGCGACATGGAGAGAGCGACTGTCGCAACCCCGTGCAGGGCACAGTGGTGGTAAGTCTCCTCTTTGAGGAGTGGCTTGAGAGGCGCCACGGCGCCCTCACCTTTCGTCTGGCGCAGGTCCTCACCGGACACGGTTGTTTCGGGATTCGGGAGGCACCTGCACCGAATCAGGCGGAAGGAAACGCCCAAATGCTACTATTGCAAGGATCAGCCGGAGGACACGGTGGAGCACACCGTGGAGGTCTGCCTTGCTTGGGCGGAGCCCCACTTGGGTTGAGCCCCGTCGTGTTCTCTTAGCGACGATCGGCGGCGGCGACCTCTCGCGTCCGGCCCTGGTTCAAGCCATGTTGCGGGGCGAGAGGGAATGGGACGCCGTCGCCTCCTTCGGCGAAGCAGTGATGCTAGCGAAGGAGGTGGCGTGGTGAGAGAGAGAACCTCTCGTCCCAGCCGCAATAGGAGACGCTCTGGGCGTCGGGGGTCACGTGATGGCTTCCGGCCACCGTAGGTGCGGGCCTGTGGACGGTAAGTAGTGGGCTAGCTCGCCGTCCGCCCGTCGTAAGACGACGACAGGCCGTGTCGACGGCGCGTTCGGTTCCACGCGCGCCTCAAAGAGATGTCAGCAATATGGTTGAGGCCCGCAAGGGCCGCCGCTTGTCGGGGCTACGGGTTGTTCGAAAGAAATATCGCAGCCACAGCACAAAAGGCAAAAAAGGAACATGGGTGGTTTTTAGTCAGTAGAAGTCTAACATTCCCTACCGCTCTGCCCAGAGCGGGAGGAGTCAAATGATGATTCCCCACCCTCCAAAAAAAAAACCCTATGTAGATTTTCAAAGCAGCGTTATTTAAACTAATCAAGGGTACATTTTGTTATCGTAACTGTTTGAAAAATACGATTTAAAAGTTATCTTGTGAACACACTTATTAATTAGTACCGTTTTGATGCAATAGATGTCGTTGCATGTATGTTTCTAAATGATGATAAGTTTTCTTAAATACCTTAAATTCGTATATCTTTTGATAGAGAGCACCAATTCCAATGAAACAAAAACTAAAACCCTAATCTTATTAGTTTTAAAATGTACACGTGATAATACTATAATAAACTATACACCCAAGACACACAGACACAACAAAAGAAAACATTATTTTTTCTAAATAATTATGTTCAATAGGTATACAGAAACTCTACGTCTACAGATTTATAATATTGTATTTACAATTAAAAGTAGATTATATAAATTTACTCTGAATTGATTTGAAAATCATATAGCATCGAAATGAAAACAAATACATGGAACTTACAAAAAGTGAAAACCGATTGGGGATCGAACTCGCGAACACGTTTCAACATTTTTGGAAATCTTATAAAAAATTACAAAAAGTGACTACTGACTTTGATTTGAACTTGCGTACCTTTGTTTACAGGTAAGTCTCTGTACCGTTAGGCTACGTACACCAGTGACAAACAGTTTGAAATAGACCTTCTGTTTTAATATAGTATGACAGTTGACTGTTCGATTGTGTACGATACCGGAAATTTGAAATGACGTAAGGGACTTCAGCTTTCTCTTGGATTTGCAACGCTCGCACCAGGTGCTTAAATTGAAAAATTGCGCAGCACGCTCGATGTCCCTTGCATTATTTCGTATTTCCAGTATCAAGCTGTAAAACAGTTGAGGATTATGGATAATGCAATACTGCTCACCCCCTTAAGTTATTATGGGGATAATTTATAGCCCATGTGTTATTCCAGACTATAATCTACCTCTGTGCCAAATTTCATCCAGATCCGATCAGCCGTTCTCGCGTGAAAGAGCAACAAACATCCATCCATCCTCACAAACTTTCGCATTTATAATATTAGTAGGATAGGAAGTAGGATTTTTGTTTAGTTGCTATATCGTAACTTAGTACATACAATGAGGTATTTCTCATCCCAGTGATTCTACAGAAGTATTACCGAGGATCTTTTTAAAGAGTACTATAAAAACATAAACTAGTTTTATTTTAGAAAAATAAAACTATTGAAATTGTTACCAAAATCCGAGTCAAGGAAGGAAGTAGGTAATATTTTTTTAATAATTTCTCGCGAAGAAGGGTGTTGGGCATTGTTAGTCATACAATTATAATTATGTACTTGGAACAAAAACTCGGTACCTGCATTTCCCTAGTACCCTAACTAAACCGCGTTCGATCGTAAAATAACTTGAGCTATAAAAATGCAGGAACTTAATGAAATCGGCGTTGTTTTACTGCGGCAGGTGGTGCTATCTCTCTATCGTAAACTTGAGTACTGCTGAGTTATGGCGGAGATATACTGACGGTTTGTGGTGCAGAGATGGTGCTAGCGATACGGGAGGAAAGTCCTAGGTTTGACTCCTGTTGGGTAGTGATGTAGCTCAGAGAAAATACAATCACAGGGCACCAAGAGATTTTAGTTGTCCTAAAATAAATAAATTTGAATATCCATAGATGAGTACTACCTACTAGCCCAAAACTCTAATAAAATATCTACAAAGTTAGCAGTATAAAATAAAGTCTCTTTTCATGTTTTCCTGTACAACCATTTAGATCTTCTAAATAATGGGATTTTCACCATTGCATCGCTTCCGTAAGTGTGATATTTTGGCATATTAGGCAATATGTCGAAATAACACAGGGTTTATAAAAGTCCTCAAAACAATCTTCACACCTTGATACGGAGGACCCACAGTAATATAAATATGTAGGTACATAATGTTTCATATGATATAAATAAATGCTGGGATCCTAATGAACGCGGAAAAGTATCGCATGTTGCGAACGAATCTAACTCGGAAACTATTTGTTGAGCGGGTCGCCCTAAATATTCGTAGGGTTAGCACACAGTAGAAATAAAATTATTCTCAGATGTTTTCTATTATTTCAAACTGCAGCCTCGACTGCTACGTTGGTCTAGAGCGGTCGCAAGCGCGACTGCTGAGCAAAGGATGTGTTATGTGTGTGTGTTATTGAGTTTTTCCATCAGAATTTATGAGCAAACAATGTTTTTCGGCATCGTCACTACAGCCGATAGTCGTCCACTGACCCAGTCCGCCTCCAAACGTCTCCACGTCACTTATAATTCAATGGCGAAATAATTCATTCATGGATATTCCATTTCCTGTCTCATTTAAATTCACCTCGCAAAACTTTAGCTCCGCTTTTCCAATGCAGCCGTGAATAATAAAGTATAGAAAAACGCGCCAACAGAATTTTATAAAAACTAGCCTCTCAAACGGTAAGAAGAACGTATGGAATCAATCCGAACAAACACCTCATTCGTGAGTTCGGAACTTGCGTCAATCGGCCACCGGGTCGCGTGTTGCAAAATTTTTTATCATCATCAGCCTATAAAGTTCTCACCGCTGGGACTCAGGCCTCCTCTCTAGGAGAGGGATGGGCTATAATCCACCACGCGGGCCCAGTGCGGGTTGGTAGATGTCACATGTCTTAGAATTCTTGGTTATAAGACATGCCTCCTACCTCCTGCATGTTTCCTCAAGCGTTACACCGCAAATTATTTAATCTGGACCACGACACAGCCCTGTGAAAACATCGGGCGCTCAGCAAACCGGGTGTACATGTAAACTTAGTAAGTGGAAGTTGTAGCGCTATCTAATTGGCGAAACTTAATGAACGCGGTTACAGCCTTCAAGCTACTGCGTTTCAGAGAATTTTCATTGTTATAACTCGTGTTATGATTTACAAGTTGGATGAGAAACTGATTTTATTTGCACAGTTTAAAGTTGATAAAAATTAAATTCGTTAGGTTAGGTTAGAAAAAAAATGGTGTGTCCCAAAGACTCACCATTATTTTGTGTTTTAGGTGTACTTCAGTAAATTAATCAATCATGCTTCTGATGGCAAAATAATCATATTATTCATAACTTTATTTGCATTTATCATATTAGCAATATATTGGATTAATTTGCATTTAGCGATAATCGTGATTTTCCTACATATTGTAGGACTGATATTTCCAGGCGCTTAAGTCTATACACGCTCTGATTCCATTTAATTTGTTATTTAAATTTTATTTATTAAGGAGCGTAACAATTTAAATATTTCGAAAAATTTCCGATAGCAGTAGATTTTTCAAAGGCATAGATGATGATTTGATTTTAAATGAATTCTTATTTCTCACATATTTGTAGAATTAATGTAAACTGGAGGAGCGGAACCACCTAGTACAAGCAAATCTTTGTTTAAAATGTGACTCCAAATCTAACATAAGTTATTTTCATAAGTGAATAAACGTTTTTAATTTCATCTGCTAACAGAATATTACATCGTGAGCGTCCATTACAAAAGAAGTAAGTGCAAAAATATAATAATACCGGCCTATCGTAAAATGCCCGATAGCAGTAGATTATTTAAAGGCTACTGATCTGCTACAGAGAGCTTTATGTCCATTACATAAGGATTAAGTCCGTGATCACTCGAGCAGACATCGATTCAGGACGTTTAGTGGTCACGATACGGAGGCGATACGATTTGAATGTCAATTTTTCTAAAGTCGAAGACTGTTAGTATCTTTTCCCTACTCCAAGATACGGAAGAGATATAAAAACTTAAACTCACTACAAACGGGTATCATTTTACTAATAAAGGAGGTACCACTCTCTCTTTCTCTCTTTCGTAGTTTTGGTAGGCAACTTGGATAGGTAAGGCGTCTACAATATTAAATGTCAGTTGTGTGATGCAAGATATTAAAGAACTTTATAACTTTCAGGATTAATTACAATTATTTCAGGTATACATACATGTATTTTATACATTAGTATTGTAGTGTATGTCACGTAGATATCAATAAATCACACTACAAACCGGCAACAGTATTATGATGCTGCCTCGGGCGTGCACTTCGTCGCTAGGTTATAAGTATAAGTTTTAAGTACAAGTCTTGGGGCGGATAGACAACCAACCGACCAACCTAGGATTGCTAACGTAAACGGCTGCTCCTCTATAATATTGTATTAATATAATTCACTGAATCGTACACTATAAACGCACTTCAATAAAGAGCCATTGTCTCCTGCAGAATAATAAACTGCGCGACATTAATACGACGCAGCGAAGGCAGTATCTATGTCAAATTTATAGCGGTGATGATGACAGGGTACTTCAGACATTATTTTGGGCATTTTATTGAGATCTTTACAAGGGTTTTGTAAGATACAAGTTTGGAAGTCAGAGAATAAATCTCGAAAATTAAGGTAAATTTTGGTACATACAAGTTTTCGTGAAAATCTTTTTATGGTGTTGACTCAGGACCTTGATCCTTGATTGATGTATAAAACCAATAAAAAAATAAGCCAGGGATGTCTTTAGTCTACTACCTCAATGAAAATCATATTTCATAATGTTCCTGCTTACCGGACATCTAACGATTATTCTATAGCGATATAATATGTAGATTATACAACAAGTGAATAAAAAGGGAATTTAATTCGAGGTATGAAGTTGGATCCCGAGAGCAGCGAAAGATTCTAGAGTAGAATCCTGAGCGGAGCGAGGGATACAAGTACCGAGATATTTTTTTTATTCACGTGTTGTGTACTCTACTTTTTACCATTGACTGTGAGAAAATAAATAGGAGCATGGTATTTATATTTTCAACACACTTGCTCGTAAAGTGAGCCTTATTACATCGTTCTTAGGGCCATAAACCGAACTATAACTCACACGTGCATAATAATATTATACACTAGTGCATAATAGAATTATCACTACAAAGTTAAGTTAGTACCATATTGCAAATTATATGCGAGTAAACAGAGCATTTTCAATTTAACCGGGTAATACCGTTTTTTTTTTTAATTTTATTGGTTGAGTTGCTATGTTCTTAAAAAAGTTTCGATACAAAAAAGATCGTGTTCAATAGTAAAAATAAATTAATGTACCTAGTGCTTGCTCATTTCATGCAACTTTGAATTTAAATAGATTTTAACTTGTACGTTTTTAATAAATGAAACTTTCACTCAAATAATATAACTTTTGTAATATTTAAAACTTTTTTTTTAATAAATTAACCTCATTCTTTTAGTCTATGGTCGATCGTCATTGTTACAGCAGTATGACCATTTTAAGTTTGAATTTCATGGTGGCGCCACTGGTCAAGAAATATACATCGCTACGTCAAACTTAGTACATTTATTTTAGTTCCGTGTTTTCCCGCCTGCACAGATAAGTTGGCCGAACTGTAGATGCGCGCGTATAGGTAAACCGATTATTTTTTCCCGCTATTGTGAAAAAAAATTCAGAACTCGCTCTAACTGTTGAAGATGACTTTTTAGTATTATTTTCTTCACAAGTGTGTTGAAAAACGTCGTATGATACACGTGTGTATTGATGATTACCGTCCTCGGCTATCTTATGACCCTCACCTGACGGCTCGGGTCTCAATGGCGCCTCGGCGGTAATCACCAACATTACACACTTGCACCATAATGTACTATTATCACATTTTATTATATTATAATCAGTAATAAAACAACAAAGGATATTAAATTAAAATCAAAATTAAAAATGTATAGTAAATTAGAACAACTTTCAAAATTTAGTGTTATAGGAGGTTATAGGCTTGTTTGGGTATGAAACTGTTGTATTAGACAACACTTGGCGGCAACAAATCATCTTCTATAACTGCTGCTTTAGAACTAAATGATTCCAGAGTCAGTCTCTCATTTTCTTCATCGGAAGAACTCATTTTATTATAATTACTCATGTTAATAGATTTTCCAATAACACAAAACAACCACAATAACAGACAGAAAAGAACGTAACTAAATTGGCGGGATATTTTTTTAAAATTTGGAAAGGAATAGCTCCATACCAAATACCCAGTACGTACTTTCAGCAGCAGCTATTTTTTTGTACGTAATTCGTGTTTGTTCCTAATTCAAAATGTCTTTATTCACTCAGTGATTAAAAGAGCGTTTTATTCACTGTTATCGATGAATAAATTGCCCTTTTTCGAGTGCCAATGGTAAAATAGTACATTATGGTACAAGTGTGTAACGTTGGTGATTACCGCTGAGGCGCCATTGAGACCCGAGCCGTCAGGTGAGGGTCTTAAGAAAGCCGAGGACGGTAATCATCAATACATACGTGTATCATACGACGTTTTTCAACACACTATCAACACACTATTTAATACTAAAAAGTCATCTAACCAGTTAAAACGAGTTCTGATTTTTTTTCACATGAGCGGGAAAAATTAATCAGTTTTCCTATACGCGCGCATCTACAGTTCGACCAACTTATCTGTGCATGCGGGAAAACACGGTACTAAAATAAATGTACTAAGTTTGACGTAGCGATGCATTTTTTCTTGACCAGTAGCGCCACCATGAAATTCACACTTAAAATGTTCATACTGTAACAATGGCGATCGACCATAGACTAAATGAATGAGCGCGATAGAGTTTTAGCCACGAATAAAATAAGGAAAATGTTTTCTTTATTACAGAAAAAATAAAAGTTATATTATTTGAGTGAAAGTTTCATAATTATATTAAAAACGTACAAGTTGAAATTATCTATTTAAATTCAAATTTGCATGAAATGAGCAAGCACTTAGTACATTAATTTATTTTTACTATTGAACACGATCTTTTTTGTATCGAAACTTTTTTATGAACGTAGCAACTCAACCAATAAAATTTAAAAAAAACGTTATAACTCACTAGTGATAGCAATTTAAAAGTCACAGTTTGATTATAGGTGTCATTATGTGCCTAATTGCGGTGAAATTATAGGCACTTTATGAGCAAGTGTGTTGAAAAAGTTATTGTGCCTCGGAAAGCACGTTAAGCTGTTGGTCCTGGCTGGTGTATAGATCGTTGGCAGTCGTTACAGGTGACCTGAAAGTCTGACAATCAGTCTTAACAAAGGGTATCGTATTACCTTAGTATTAACTGGGTTGTAAAGATCAAATAAGCAGTCGTTCCATGTAAAATTTTGGTATTAAGCTGCATCCAGTTCGACTGGAAGCCGACCCCAACGTAGTTGGGAAATGGCTAGACAGATGATGATATTATGGGGGTATGAGGAACAGGGTGTAAAGCTCCTCATCCCCCAATGAAAAGGGACGATCCTCCGACCGGACGGGTGTTGTGTCCGGTGGGCTAACTGCCCGACATATGTAAGTCGGGAACTCCTATATAGGCTTATGTAGCGGATAATGTTGATAGCGCGATGTAGGAACTACTGTCGATCGTTTGTTAGTACGCAGGTGTTGCGATAGATGTCACTAGTCGCCACAATATAAAAGTTGTTGTCTACTTACTTCCAGGACTAAACGTTTACCAAAATAAGAAGACATCTTCTCACTTTCATTTCGTTAAAAAATCTCAAGGTTAAAACCAAAATTAATTTACTCAGTGAACAAATTAACTTTCTCTCAGACTTTTCCACGTCAACTTCAGTGGAAAAATCCTTGAAAAAAATTGAGGTGAAATAATTTTAAAACATTTCAATGAATATTTTTTCACGAATTGGGGTTATAAGTTGAAAAGTCAGTGTCTATCAGACCGTCGTCGGTCGTCGAATGTAACTCGCTGACTTTCATTTATAAACTTTGAGTTTACTTTTAAAATTAAACTTGAGGGTTTTGAAGCGATTTATTAAAATGCTAATTCTAAAGATTGGTCAGTTGGTAGACAGAGATAATGCTTATTAATTAATTATGATTCATAATTTTTTGACCTTTTCTTTCAGGTGCAGCTGGCTTTTCATTCCCTTTTTTAACCGACTTCCCAAAAAGGAGGAGGTTCTCAATTCGATTGGTATGTTTTTTTTTTTCTATGTATGTATACCGATTACGCTGCGATTTATGATCCGATTTACGTGATTCTTTTTTAGTTTGATGCGGAATAGTTAGGCATATAGGCAAAAAAACGAAATGAAATAAACAAATGTCACCGACTTCAGAAGCTGATTTTTCTTCTGAAGTTTATTTTTCACTTTTTGGTGTTTTTGAAGTCGGTTTTTTTTTTGCAAAAAAGTTTATTTTTTATTTTTCTTAGAAACTGAGATAAACACCAGTTAACAAACCCTTAGGTGTTTTGTAATGAAGTAGGTAGATAGAGGCTTGTCGGGGCTGCGGGTTATTTGAAAGAGGTACCGCGGCCTCGACATAAAGGGCTAAGAAGGAACATGGGTGGTTTTTAGTAAGTACAGACCGGGTCATAAACTACAGACCGATTTCTATCCTGCCAGCGCTCTCAAAACTTTTGGAGAGACTTATTAGTAAAAGGCTATATTTAGAATCCAAACATCTATTATCAACAAACCAATACGGATTTCGTGAAGGAAAATCAACAGATCAAGCTGTTAATGATCTCATCAACTTTGTTAGCAACAACCTTGATAGAAAACAAAAATCAATCACTATTTTCCTTGACTTAGCCAAAGCTTTTGATACGATTTCTGTCCCAATCTTACTCAAAAAGCTGGACCTGCTTGGAGTCAGAGGAACCCAACTAAAACTCTTTGAATGTTACTTAACTGTTCGGTTTCAATGTGTTAGGATTGGCAATGTCAGCAGTGGAGACCTCGCAGTCACATACGGGGTTCCCCAGGGTAGTATCTTGGGCCCAACCTTATTTCTCGTCTATATAACGACCTCACTAGTCTCAAGCTTCGCCATGGCAAAATTATCTCCTTTGCAGATGATACTGCTCTCGCTTTCTCTGCCGATTCATGGGAAGGGGCCTTCAAAGCTGCCTAAGATGGTTTCGATGCTGTGAGGGATTGGCTAGGGGACAATGTGTTGACTCTAAATGTGGATAAAACAAAATATGTCTGCTTCAGTATACGGACAAACACAGAAATCACTCATGGTCAACAAAACATCACAGCACACGAGAGTTCCTCTAGAGAAAGCTGTGCTTGTCCTAAACTAGAGCGTGTAACATCAATAAAATACCTAGGCGTCATCATAGACAAGAACATCAACTTTAAGGAACACACTAAAGCCCTCTGTGGTAAGATCAGGAAGCTAATTTACATCTTTAAGACGCTCCGACACGTTACCGAACCCTTTGTGCTGAAGCGGATTTACTTTGCCCTCTGCCAGTCCCTCATAACTTACTGTTTAATATCATGGGGAGGATCCCCTAAAACTACCATAAAATCTGTAGAGGTTGCCCAACGTGCCATTTTAAAGGTTTGCACTTTCAAACCAAGATTGTTCCCAACCTCACAACTCTACGAATTCTGTGGAGTCCTTTCGGTACGACAACTTTTCATTCTCAATATTATATTAATGCAACATAAGAATGTAGATTACAACCCTCTCACTCAAAATAGACGTACAAAACATTTGGTTTGCCCACAACCCAAGTCTTTTAGAACTAAATTTAGCAATAGATTTACCTCATTTATTGGCCCCTACATCTACAATAAAATAAATAAAAATCTCAACATTTACCCGATGTCAAAAAAATCTTGTAAAGCGGCGGTAAGTGAATACCTACAGAAACTCACGTACGAAGAGACTGAACATCTACTTCAGATACCTGAATAGATAATTCAAGACAGCTTAAAGTCATGCTCCGCAATCTCACACACCCTCTCACACTCATTCATGCACACCCACACCACACACAAAGAGAGGACAGGACACAAATAATGTTTCCTTTTTAAAATAATTGTAATCTCGTTTCTTCTTTTTTTTCTCTAGTTTAAAAAAAAAAACATCTTAATTTTTTTTAATTTAAAGAATCTATATCTATAAAAGCGAAAGGTCACTCACTCACTCACTGATTCATCACGAAATCTCGAAAACCGCTGGACGTACAAAGATGATTTTTGGCAGGGAGGTAGTTTATGGTTAGTAGACGTCCGCTAAGAACGGATTTTGCGACAGGGCCGGATTAGGGTGGTCTAAGGGCCCTCGCAAGTTTGTATGAAACTCCTTCATTTTTTGTGCTACAATCTAGATTTTTGGCAGATACGTAGTTTATAGTCAGTGGGCGTCTGCTATGAATTAATTTTGCGACAGGGCCGGATTAGGGTGGTCTAAGGGCCCTCACAAGTTTGTATGAAAGTCCTTAATTTTTCGTGCTATAATCTTGATTTTTGGCAGAGACGTAGTTTATAGCCAGTAGGCATCCGCTATAAATTAGTTTTGCGACAGGGCCGGATTAGGGTGGTCTAAGGGCCCTCGCAAGTTTGTTTGAAAGTCCTTCATTTTTTGTGCTACAATCTTGATTTTTGGCAGAGACGTAGTTAATAGGCAGTAGACGTCTGCTTAGAACCGATTTTGTGACAGGGCCGGATTAGGGAGTTCTAAGGGCTCTCGCCAGTTTGTATAAAAAGTCTTTCATTTTTTGTGCCACAATCTTCATTTTTGGCAGGGACGTAGTTTAAAGTTAGTAGACGTCTGCTTAGAACAGATTTTGAGACAGGGCCGGATTAGGGAGGTCTAAGGGCTTTCGCCAGTTTGTATGAAAGTCCTTCATTTTTTGAGCTACAAAGTTGATTTTTGAGACGGACGTAGTTTATAGTTAGTAGACGTCTGGTAAGAACAGATTTTGTGACAGGGCCGGATTAGGGAGGTCTAAGGGTTCTTGCAAGTTCGTAAGAAAATCCTTAATTTTTTGTGCTACAAACTTGATTTTTGGCAGGCACGTAGTTTATAGTTAGAAGAACTCTGCTAAGTACAGGTTTTGTGGCAGGGCCGGATTAGAGAGGTTTAAGGGCGCTCGCAAGTTTGTTTAAAAGTCCATCATTTTGTGTGCTACTAACTTGAATTTTGGCAGGGACGTAGTAGGTGAGTAGAAGTTTGCTAAGAACCGATTTTGCGACAGGGCCGGACTAGGGAGGTCTAAGGGCTCACGCGAGTTTGTATGACAGTCCTTCCTTTTTTGTGCTACAATTTTGGCAGGAAGGTACTTTATAGTTAGTAGACGTTGACTAAGAACGGATTTAGCGAGTTTAGCAACATGGCCAGAATAAGGAGGTCTGAGGGCTTTCACATGTTTGTGAAAATGTACTGTTTTTTTTTTGTACTAACAACCTGAAATTTAACAAGTCTAGCGTTTAGGAGTAGGAGATCTAAGCTAAGTTTGTAAGGAAGACCTGGACTAAGGGCTCCCGTAAGTCCATATGAAATCCTTGGCTTTTTGTACCTGAAAATTGGCAGAGAGATAGAATATAGTTAAGACATTTCAGGTAGGAATAGATTTTACGACAGGGCTGGTTTAAGGGAATATAATCGCTTCGATTGGCATTTGGCATTCGATTTGACATAGTACCATCCACAGGCAGTCCAGACAAGAGAGTCAAAATTTCTACGCGAACGAAGTCGCGGGCAACTGCTAGTATACGTATAATTGTACATTCATGCATTGATCATTGTGATATCAAAATAAATATAATTGGTAACTCAGGGGGATCGGCGTTGAGGGCTGAAATACAGGCTCTGCCTAGTTCGGCCTCAAATGTAATTACTTTTGTGTACTTCTAGTTTAGATTAAGCACTTTACCTGTAAAAAATGTACCTATTTATTCTGAATAAACATTATTATTATTAAGTAGAAGTCTGACACTCCCTACCGCTCCGCCCAGAGCGGGAGGAGTCATTGATGTTTTCCCAACCTCCAAAAAAAAAAGTAGGAAGGGCTAATTATGCATTCTAAGGAGATGATCAGACTTACTTAGCGTTCCCGGAGACAGAATGGTCTAAATGCGCTTAGGCTGCCAGGTTATCTATAGCGCATTTAGACTATTCAGTGGGCGTCGGGGGCCACGTGATGGCTTCCGGCCACCGTAGACGCGGGCCTGTGGACGGTGAGTAATGGGCTAGCTCGCCGTCCGGCCGTCGTCATGACGGCAACAGACCGTGTCGGCGGCGCGTTCGTGTTCCACGCGCGCCTCAACGAGATGTCAGCAAGGAGGGCCCGCAAGGGCCGACGCCCGTCGGGGCAGCGGATTTTAGTACGAGATGACGTGGCCTCGGCACAAGGGCAAAGAAGGAACATGGGTTCGGTTTTTAGTCAGTAGAAGTCTGACACTCCCCTTCGCTCTGCCCAAGAGCGGGGGGGGGGGGGGGGGGCATTTGATGATTTTCCACCAACCAAAAAAAAGGGGGATGAGTACCCTTTGTCCACGCACTAGTTATTTACTAGTATTCTAAAATTTGGTTCAGTATAATAAAAAACCTAAAATATGGTAAAACCACGGTTGCTTTCATAAAGAACCAAACTTGATAGGAACATATTTCATTCGTGGCAATCAGTTCTTTTAAAAATGTCGTTACATTTTCACTAACCTATGATTAAAGTCAATTATCCTCAAATGTGGTCGGTAGTAAACAATTCTATATTATTACTCTTTATCGCTATCACTAACATATTATTATTAAAAAACAAAGTCCTGCGCCACTTCTGTCTGTCCGTCTGTCTGTTCGCGATAAACTCAAAAACTATTGCACCGACTTTTATGTTGTTTTTACCAATGGAAAGAGTGGTTCTCGAGAAAGGTTTTAGTATATAATTTGAGGCGGGTGAAGCCGCGGGCATCCGTTATTATAATAAATCTGAAGGTAGCTTTCCTAAATATCACAACGTGTTTTACATTAGTTAAACTAATTTAAAACAATTTGTATAGAAATGTTAGCGGCACAAACCGGGATATTGTTGGAAACTAGTCTGCTTAAAAACTTTAAAATAAGCCTTTTCATTTCCTTTTGCGTTTGCCCACCTCAATGGTACCCACCACACTTCACAAATCTCAGACACCGTTAGGATTGACAAAATTGATTGACCAAAAAACCTTTAAGTAGGTATATTTTTAATTTCTTATTCCCAACCTTTGTTCAAACATTTTGTAGAGGCTTTGAACCCTGTCTCAATGACCTCAAGTACCCTCAGGCGCCATTTTGAAATCATTCAGAAATGCGCGGGATTTTTTATATTGTTTTAGAATGAATGAGATCAACATATAAAGGGGTAGGTTGAAATTGAGTGACAGTATTTATTTGAATTTTTGAAAAATGTCTGAGGTTAGTGTAATCTATTTACATACCTATCCGAAGAGTGTGATAAAAATGGATTTTGTGGAGCAAACTCGTTCCGGAAAAAAATCAAGACTGTGTTTCTGTTGGCTTCCAGTCTTTGGGGGTATGAGGAACAGGGTGTAAAGCTCCTCATCCCTCATTGAAAAGGGAGGATCCTCTGACCGGACGGGTGTTGTGTTCGGCGGGCTAACTGCCCGACATTTGTAAGTCGGGAACTCCTATATAGGCTTATGTCGCGGATAATGTTGATAGCGCGATGTAGGAATTTCTGTCGATCGTTGTTAGTACGCAGGTGTTGCGATAGATGTCGCTAGTCGCCACATAGTCTAACGAGATGCATCTAAATACTAGTATTTAACATGCAGAGACTGCCTTGAAAACTTTGAAACTATGTTTAATAGTTTGCCCTGGTTTGCCCCTTTATACAATACTTTCCCACACCATTCTGTGCATGTCAGTACTTTATTCAGAGAAGAGGAACTCAAAAATCAAAAGTCTTTTGCGATCAAAATATTTTCAAAATAATGTCTGTTGTCTTAATTTAAAAAATAAGACAACAGTCCATTTAACGAAAAAACAAGACGACACAGAATTGAAAAAAAACTTACTAATGGTTTAGCTGGGGACAAGATAATTATAACGAAACAAACTCCCCAGCACACATCTGTCTGATTTAATAATAAAAATGTCTATAATTATAAATTTTCAGCAGGGTTACAAGTTGTCTGAATTTCAATTATAACTTTCAAACGCTTGAATAAACTTACTTTAAACAATATTTCAAATGCACAACGTATACTCAAAACCATTTACCAAAATCTGCAAAAAAATGTTTTACTCAATAGAATTTCAGTAATTTTGTACGTCGAGTGATTTATAACATGCCTGACTTTTAGGCGTTTTCAGCGTAATATAGTAAATTGAGCCTCCACTTGAATTGAGCGGGTTTCAACGAAATCCTCTGGAATTGAGTATCGGAGTACACTCATCAATCTAGACTTTAATGCGTGTGTCGAACACTAAATATACAGCTTTGTTTTTAACTAGACTACGGTGAAATAAAGAGTTATTAGTTATACAGGCTTTGTGTGTGTGTTGGTCTCGTGGTTACAAGCGTGATTGCTGAGCGTGGGGGGACCTGGGCTCGATTTCCGGGCGGGACAAAGAGTGCTATTACGTTTTTCCATTAGAATTATCTCAGTAGTAGCCGAGATCGCGTTTGGAAGTTGACGGTAATAATACCGCCAACTCCTGCGCCTGATTTCTCTACGGTCATGTCCGATTGCCGTTCTACCGGACTATGAAAAAAAAGGAAAAAACTAAACACACACGACTAGACTCACACGTTATAGGTACCAACCTAAACACTTAAATACCGTGTGACTACGGCTTTTCTTTTTGTTCTATCCTGAAAATCTTGTTTCATACTTTTTCAGCGTCGTTTTTTTTGTCGTAGTCGGGTTTCAGTTTTTTCCTTTTTTTTATTTAAACAATTTTGGTGTTAATTTTTTTTTACTCTTGACTTTTTGTCCGCTAGAGGGCGTGATTTTAAATTTGAACAATATTTTGGAAATGTACAAGTGAGGCCCTTTCAAATGATACCAAACACGGCGTATTTATCTCCATTTTTACCCGACTACGGCAAAGCCAAAGGAGGGTTATGATTTTGACTGGCTATGTATGTATGTATGTTTGTATGTATGTATGTATGTGTGTATCTTCATCTGTTCCCTCATAGCTTCTAATACTTAACGGAACTCGACTTATGAGGTATCGTTAGAACCGTCATCATTTTCCGCTGAACATAGGCTGCGTGACGTGTCACAAAAAGTGATTTGGCGCCCTCTAGCGGTCAAAAAGTAAGGCTTAAAAAATAAAAATGGAGATAAACACGCCGTGTTTGGTGTCATTTAAAAGGGCCTCACTTTTACATTTCCAAAATATTGCTCAAATTTAAAATCACGCCCTCTAGCGGACAAAAAGTCAAGAGTAAAAAAAAATATTTAACACCAAAATTGTTTAAATAAAAAAAAGTAAAAAACTAAAACCCGACTACGACAAACAAAAACGACGCTGAAAAAGTATGAAACAAGATTTTCAGGATAGAACAAAAAGAAAAGCCGTAGTCACACGTTATGGGTACCAACCTAAACACTTTAATACCGTGTGACTACGGCTTTTCTTTTTGTTCTATCCTGAAAATCTTGTTTCATACTTTTTCAGCGTCGTTTTTTTTTGTCGTAGTCGGGTTTTAGGTTTTTACTTTTTTTATTTTTTAAGCCTTAGGTACTTTTTTGTCCGCTAGAGGGCGCCAAATCGCTTTTTGTGACACGTCACGTAGCTAATGTTCAGCGGAAAATTAAGACGGTTCTAACGATACTTCATATGTCGAGTTCCGTTATGTAGATTAGAAGCTATGAGGGAACAGATGAAGATACACACATACATACATACAAACATACATACATACATACATACGTAGCCAGTCAAAATCATAACCCTCCTTTGGCTTTGCCGTAGTCGGGTAAAAACAGAGAGAGCACCTGTGCCTACACACATACTTGTGTTCTATAATACCTACCTCCCGATGACTAATCTGTGCTAAGATTGGGAGCCGAGACTGAAAACAGTCCGAAGGACGATGTGTTTAGCTTATTTAATTTGATTGGCAGGCGATGTCAAACTTTTAAAGAGAGATGCAGATCAAGGGGAATTCCTAGTAATGGCCAAATAATTTGCGAGAAATTCCAAATTTTCAATTTTACCTTGTTAATAAACTGCGCAACTGCCTTTCATCCCTAACAAGCGTCCTTCAAAGTTAGTTCAAAAGACGATACAATAATAACAATAAGTAGGACCGGTTCATAACTTTATTACAGGTTATTTCATATATTATACTGGTAGTAAACGGACCCTTCAACAAGCCGTCATTCAAACATTCTGTACTTCAAAGTAACCTGACCCGCTGACCGGTGCAAAAAATATTGCTGGTAACTATTTTTTTGGTGTGAAAAATCACGTTTTCCGTTAGTGCTCAAAGTTAAAAAAAAACGTTCTCAAAACATTGTGCCTATGCATGTGTGGACTAGTTAGTTACAGGGTTCACATATCATAACATCATGCCAGTAATACTTGAGGGGTCCGGCATTAGTCCACCCAGAAACGTCACATATGTTTTTAAGTCCATTCAGCTGTAATGGGAGCAAGCCTATTGCCAGGGTTCATGCAAATATTCAAAGTGAAATACTTTGACTATCGATATCTCCGTAACCATAGTCCAAAACAGAAAAAAAACAATTGCGATTTCGGGAAAGTCGCATGCTTTCAACCTTGTTAAGGATGTTTTTACAACCTTTAGAAATACAGCCTTATTACCCATCTAACGAGCAAGTAAAACAGATAAAAACTAAAACAAACTTATAATATTAACTATGGGAACATGTTAATCTCAGGAGGTATAAGTTAAGACAGCTGCTCACTTCCGAGAAACCAGAGTTATAACTTAATTCTACGTAGATTATATCTTGCTTAAGATAATAATTATATTGGAGTTAGAGGATGTTTGCTTTAGTTACCGCGGGATTAGTTAACAATTAGTTATTTTTTAATATCGGGAGGTCGCATGTGACAAAAAAAGTGATGAATATAAATGTGGATGGATGGAGAGGGAGAGGAAGACCAGAGAAAAGATGGATGGAGTGTGTGAGGAGTGATATGAAGGAAAAAGGAATAAATGATAACGTGACGACTGACAGGGCAGAATGGAAGGAAAAACGTGTTGTGCCGACCCCAAATGACATGGGATAAGGGCAGGAAGATAACTTATTTTTTAATATGATAGGTCTTATAAATAGCACGGAGTCGTATCTAAATAAAAGCAGTCGGTCGGGTTGATTGTCAGGTTAATTAAGCCGTGTTTGCCCGGGGTTGTCCTTAGATGAACTCGGAAAGCACGTTTCTCTCATTTTACATCTTTGACAGTACAGGTAGTCCAGTAGCCCAGTTTGTCAACCAGTCTGAACTTTTGTCTGAATGGCAATGTAGGTGGGATAATTCCATCAAAGGCCGACACCTCCACCAGTTCTTTCCATCCGTTCGTGAGCGGCTGGCCAGGACATGGCTGGAGGTGGATCACTGTGTCGCCCAATTTCTCACAGGTCATGGTAACTTTAAGAGTAAATTATTTTCCTTCAAGCTTGTTGCCTCGCCTTTTTGTCAATGTTCTACATCTGACTGCGAATTTGAACAAACAGCACATCACATTTTATGGGAGTGTAGTCTTTGGCAGAATGAACGTAATATTATGTTAAATAGTGTACAGGTTTCATCCGGAGTTATTTACTATACGGACCTTGTAGAAACTAGAACAAATTTCCGTGCGTTCAAGCATTTTTGTCATACCTATTATTGGAATCAAATATAACAGCTCACAACTTAGGACCCAGTAATATTAATGACAATAATATCCGTGGTGCTAGGCAACTGGGCTTATCCCAGTTGTATACGTCCCTGTGTGCCTATTGGCCTTGTTCTGTTCTGTCTCCTGCTGATATGGAGGGAAGTGGAAATTATGTTTTTTCCTACTCCTCCGCTATTCTTTTCTGATTAATTTCGTTGCGGGATCCAAGACAGTTAAATCGCTTCTCTGGGACTTCGTCGAGCTTCATTGTCTCGGCGCTTTTCTTGTGGTCGCCACTGTTGATTCTGGCTAACAGGAGTTACAGTGGTTTGGGAATAGTGTGGCGGGCTTGTCCCAAATGATAAACCAGTCTGACCAAGTACCTACCCCAGTACTAAGTGGGTTGTGAAGGTCAGGTATCCGGGAGATATTCAGCTGTAACTAGTTAGGTTTCTTTTTTGGCCATGGCCTTATCGAATGAACAATCTTGCGAAAACAAAGACAACTAAATGCTCCAATTTCAATTTCCCGATTTTAATCAACGTCAGAAAATTCTGTCTAATCTTGACTAGCGGTATAATATACGAAGATAAACATAATATTATGTCGCATTATTCTCTTTAGCAATAAAACTGTCAACTTATATAAATGGCTTTCAGTATGTGTGTCAAGTAATTCGAATTACTCATGAATGAACAAAACGTGTCGGCTGAGTCGTTCACTCCATTTGCCATTCATTCATTCGTTCATGTGAGTGACGTTCCGTTTCGAGTTCAACTGTTTCATATATAGCGTATTTAGATGTGAAAACATATATGCGTAAAGGGGTGTTATAACTATCTACATATTTTTTTGTTCCGTATGGTGTCGGAGTTCCGTATGGTGTCGGACGCAAAGAATAGCACCATCCCATATCTTCCCGTGGGTGTCGTAAGAGGCGACTAAGGGATGTACCAGAGAATGGGCAGCAGCGTTCTCTGTGCTTTTTGTATCGACCGTACTGCGATCGCCAACCCGCCTGCCAAGCGTGGCGATTATGGCAAACCCCCCCTAAGCAAAAATTACACTTAGGGGAGGCCTATGTCCAGCAGTGGACGTCTTTCGGCTGAAATGATGATGATGATGATGATGACATATTTTTTTCGAGTCAGGAAATATTTATTGAATAGTAAAGTCGATCCGGCCGGTCCAACCTGGTGAAGGTTGCGGGGATCCGGTGAATGCGAGACACGGGACCGGTCAATGTGGCGATACTCAGGGGAGGCCTATGTCCAGCAGTGGACATCTTCCGGCTGAAATGATGATGATGATGAAAGTCGATCAGTAGCAATAACTACATTATTCCGTTTTCATTTCCCTATCGGCAAACTCGGTTTGGCATCGTGGTGAGTCATGTGCCGGTCGATTTGGCACAAACATAGTTAAATCTAGAGGCTTATAATTACATTCTGCATAATATTGATCAAATATGCAGTATTCATTCCAATTTTACCGGTCGGCAAACACCGTTCGACATTTTCCAACATAGCTGCGCGATCTTCGGGTCGGCACAATTTGATGCCTGGTCTTCTGGTTTTTCTCCGAACATACTACCTACATTTGTATTTACCACCCAGCTCATAATATTTTACAAATACCTTTGTCTTTAATTAGATAGTGGGTGTTCTAATTAGAAGTTATTCTTGGAATTGAGTTTATTTTCGTTTAATTATGTCTGAATTAATAAGATGTTATTTTTAACCGACTTCCAAAAAAAGGAGGAGGTTATCAATTCGACTGTATTTTTTTTTTTTTTTAATTTTTTTTTATGTTTGTTCGCTCATAACTTGCGACTGGGTGAACTGATTTTCATGATTCTTTTTTCATTTGAAAGCTGGTGCTTCACGTGTGGTCCCATTGTCACCATTTCACTGATGATGGGATCTTGTAGAAATCGGGGGAACTCTTCAATAAATAACAGTAGATTAACCGCGATTGTTGCTATAGCATATCTAAGCATTGTTTACACCATCACACAACAATATAATATCACGCCTGTACTCACTACAAAGGTTATAAAAACTATTTTGTGAAAATCTGATGAAGAACTTCGGAGATATTCAACGGAACTCCTCAATAAATGATAGCAAATGGACTGGGATTGCTGAAATCTGATATTGTCTGTCTATTGTTTACACCAGTCCTAACATAACATCACGCCGGTACGTTGTGAAGGGGTAAGCACATGTGATACACTAAAAAGTGAAAAATAAAAACTTTTTTACAAAAAATAAAACCGACTTCGACAAAAAAAACACTCAAAAGTGAAAAATAAACTTGAGAAGAAAAATCAGTTTCTGAAGTCGGTGACAAAAAAATGAAATCAAAGAAACAAAAGTCACCGACTTCAGAAACTGATTTTTCTTCTCAAGTTTATTTTTCACTTTTGAGTGTTTTTTTTGTCGAAGTCGGTTTTATTTTTTTTGTATCAAGTGTCATAATTACGGTCTAATTATTTCAAGAAACTTTAGTGGGCAAATATTAAATGTTTATAACAATGTTTAATAACAGTTATGACTAATGGCAGGTAAAATAAATGTTCCATTGCTTTAGGTATCATAACTTATAACAAAAGTTACATCATCACATATCACTTTGGCCACACTTACTCACTAAACTCTTCAGAGCTTTACTCACCTCAAGTAGTTCTCGTCACATTTCGAAGAAGTCAGAAGTCTCATGATAAAATGACGATAAAAACAGAAGTATGGGAAGAAACCCGGAAGACGTTGCGTTGGAAGGCCTCCCACTAGGTGGACCGTGCACCTGGTGAAGGTTGCGGGGATCCGCTGGATGAGAGACGCACGGGACCGGTCAATGTGGCGACACTTAGGGGAGGCCTATGTCCAGAGGGCACGCCACGATAGTGGCGGTAAGTCCCCTCTTTGAGGAGTGGCTGGAGAGGCGCCACGGCGCCCTCACCTACCGTCTGACGCAGGTCCTCACCGGACACGGGTGTTTCGGGAGGTACCTGTACCGAATCAGGCGGGAGGAAACGCCCGGATGCTTCCACTGCGAGGATCGACCGGAGGACACGGTGGAGCACACTGTGGAGGCGTGCCCTGCTTGGGCGGAGCCCCGCCGTGTTCTCGTAGCGGCGATCGGCGGCAGCGACCTCTCGCGCCCGGCCCTGGTGCAAGCCATGGTCCGGGGCGAGGAGGAATGGGACGCCGTCGCCTCCTTCTGCGAAGCAGTGATGCTAGCGAAGGAGGTGGCGGAACGAGAGAGGGAGAGAACCTCTCAACGTCCCAGCCGCCGCGGAAGGCGCTCCGGGCGTCGGGGGTCACGCGATGACCTCCGGCCACCGTAGACGCGGGCCTGTGGACGGTGAGTAACGGGCTAGCTCGCCGTCCGGCCGTCGTCATGACGGCAACAGACCGTGTCGGCGGCGCGTACGTGTTCCACGCGCGCCTCAAAGAGATGTCAGCAAGGAGGGGCCCGCAAGGGCCGACGCCCGTCGGGGCTGTGGATATCGAAAGGTTACCGCGGCTCCGACACAAGGGCGAAGAAGAAGGAACATGGGTTTGGTTTTTAGTCAGTAGAAGTCTGACACTCCCCTTCGCTCTGCCCAAGAGCGGGGGGGGTTATTCGATGATTTTGCACCCACCAAAAAAAAAAAAAAAAGGCCTATGTCCAGCAGTGGACGTCTTTCGGCTGAAATGATGATGATGATGATGGAAGAAACAGACATGCTGCACTGACCCCAAATTAATTGGGTAAGGGCAATAGAATTATGATTATAGATGCATGCTTGTTGCGACCAAGCAGGCAGAAATATTAAATTCAGACACTTTTCCCAATCTAACGATCCAACCGAGGACCTCACAGTAGACAGTAAACGAAGCAGTCATAAAAAAACATATAAAAGCATCCTATTACTGAAGGACGCCTCAAGGTCACTTTAATTCATGAATTTCATTATACTAAGAACCGTAAGAACCTAAAAATTATCTCGCCGCATAATTGTCAAGATAACAGGAATGAGGACCAACGTTTTATTATTAGAATTTTATTTTCCAGTTTATCTTTGTCACTTTTCGTTTGAGAGTGAGTTATAAAGATGGTGATATCATGATACTGCTTGTAAATGTAACAAATTGCTACGGGCACTGTTAAACAACGCTTGCCAAGGTTGGTTTATGGATGGGTATACTGTGTCTCATCTCCTTGTCAAATAACATGTATTTATGACTTTAGACCTGACTGCCTGACTGACTGCTAGACGGGAAAAGGCCTCTTGGACGCAGCCCAATACGTTGGTCCGACCAGATCCGCACCGCGCTCAACTCTACGTTTCATAATGCCCTCCACACCGCCCGAGACAGAAATAGATGGAGGAAAATCGTACGGGAGAAAGTGATATCGAAGGGAGGTCACGACCCTCATCACTGAGGAATACGACGCAAGGAGGAAGGAGGAGACCTGACTGCCACCACCCACACTATACACACCATACCACCGACCACCTTACAACATGAATATCATAATTATTTTAGGATAATAAGTGATTGAAATCTGCTTCATCCTAAGATCTTTGACAGGCATTACGCGGCGGGTAGTCAATAACCTGAAAATTTGACAGCCAGTCTTGACAAAGGGAGTCGTATTAACTGCTTAGTGGGTTGTGAAGATTATTTTGGTAAGGTCCAGAGTAGCCCGTGTAATTCAAGATTTATTACGTATTTTTTCAGGTCAGTGTCAGGTTGCGTGTTGATTTCAGATTCAGTTGAAAACCAGCATCGGGCACTAGTTGCCAGGCATTTTGCTGAATAGGGTATTTCACCAAAAAAATCTAATTAGTGCGTCAGATAGATTTTCAAAAAATAAAGGACACATATTTTTTTTCTTTTTTCACGTAAACAGAAGGTGAAGACGTGTGACGTCACAAGATTAGTACTTTTTTACCCACAAAGTGACGTTAAATAGCCCCCACTCATGATCTTTGACACGTCTTATTTCCGTCAATTTGTATTGGTTTGATAAAACAAAAAACACGTATCGAATATTTTTCGATAATCTAACAGACGGACTAATCAGGTTTTTTGGTGAAATACCCTATTGAACGTTTTTGGCGCAGCCGTGAGGCCATGGAGCACAATAACCATTTTGCTCCATGCGTGAGGCACACAGTGGCACCATTTGTGCGTACTTGTGGCATGTGCCTCTATGCATTTTCTTTCTTTCTTGATAAAATAATGATTCTTCTCATTGCATGACTTCTTCATGAATATCTTTTAACTGAACTTCTCTAAGTTAAGTTATTAACATAATACTTATGTAAATAAATAAGATTTATGTTTTCAGAAAGCGTGATGATATTAAGTAGTATTTAACTTAAGTACCATCACAAAATGTGTTGTTAAGTAGAGTTATAAACACGCCCCAGCCCCATTGTAACCCCCCCCCCTAATCTGTTGTAACAACCACTGGTTTCTTGCCATTATTTCACCGTTTTACTTTATGGCGAAAGTAAACTCATAAAAATTATCGTAAAACTCGCTAGGTAGAACTCCTTAAATATTTTCATGGAAATTTGTGAAATTTTCCCTTTAAAATGTTGCTGAAAGTGTCAAAAGATTTTGATAGAGCGATAAAAAACGGTTTTCGTTTTATGGAGACGATCAGTATTTTGTTGAGTAAGTAAAATATAGATGTGGGATTTACATGTATTTAGTTCAATTTTATGAAAAAGGTTCTTTTGATGCTAATAGTTAAATAATGATTTTACCCCACGTTTTACCCAATGAAACCTATTTAGTGGTTTCTAAAGAACGTAAGCTGCTGCTGTGGTTTGGGGTATTTCTGTGGTTTTTGCCTACCATATGGGAAAAAAGGCATGAGTTTATTAACGTATTTGTAAAGTAAAGTAAGTTACCGTTTATAGAACTAGGCTAAACTGCAGTGAACATTGCTCAGGAAGCAAGACTAAGACCGCTTTCACATTAGGACGTTAGCAGCGCGACGTCGCGCGACTATAAACAAATACTCACGGGTTATAACGGCTGTTCTTATAAAATGTAAAGGAATGTGCTTCTGCCGCGCGACTGTCGCGCTGCTAACGTCCTAATGTGAAAGCAGCCTTATGGTAAATATACCTTCTTCTTTTGGATTGTTTGAAATCATCAAATGACTCCTCCCGCTCTGGGCAAAGCGGTAGGGAGTGTCAGAGTTCTATTGAGTAAAAAACAAACATGTTCCTTCTTAGTCCTTTGTGTCCGGGGCCGCGGTATCTCTTTCGAACAACACGCAGCCCTGACAGACCATTCATCAAAATATTCCACATGAAAAACTTCAAGAAACCGAATTACCACCACGGTTATAACGCGGCTAACTTCAGCTCTTCTATTAAGCGATACTCGCAACTTACTTCAGAAATACTTTAACTAACTTATTTCCCCCCCCGCCGTCTTCCACCGATGAGTTCCACCTCAGGAGTCGTCTCCCGAGGCTTACAGGTTTACTGTTCACTAACTCATTTGTGTCAACATATTTTTTACCTGACACTAATGTGTTTTCAATTAAGTCATGAGAAAAAAGCGTATTATTCAGATATGTAGAAAGTTAAGTGATTTACTGAACAGGAAGTATTCTTAATAGCTATACTTAATTAAAATTAAAATCTTTAATTTAGGTAGATTTTCTTTTTTTCATTTTACATTTAAGTTCTTTTAATAACTACTTTATTAAAATTAAAATCTATAATTTATTTATCCAGTGAAAGAAAGCAAAGCCCGAAACTGCCTGATCTAAAGGCATTAATAATAATTATACTACGACTAGCAAGGATTTTCGGAAATCATATGAAAATCCAACAAAAACGGGGGCTTTTTTTCACCAAATCCTGTGCTTTACTGTATATATAGTAAAGGATATACGCTTAAATAGGGTTTAAAAGTTTGTCTGGAATTGTAATACTTTTCCTGATCAGAAATTCCATTAAGAAATTAAAAATATTCACTTAAACTAACAAAAAAGGTACTTGACACCTATCCTTGTAAAAAAACCCTTGTCATAAGTTTTTTTGTTCAATAAATCAAGTGGTGTTTGGGTCACATTCTGTACCGCCGAGTGTAGTTCGCGGTTAAAGTGATTGACGTTCTAATCAACACCGCAATTCAACTTGAGAGACGTTTGGTCAACTAAAATTCATGCAGTGAATTTATTACGAAATTATAAACATAACATAATCATCAAGCCGGTAATCCCCAAAGGCAGATAAGGCAGAGGTGTACCTAAAAGCACACCCACATATCGCCAGTAATATTTAAGTCTCATGTAATAGGGGGCAAGCCCATTGCCATCATGTTTCTTGCCCGTTCTTCTTCATGAGATCTACGTTAGGGAACTGGCAACTTCAGTACTTTCACAAGTTATTATGCCTTGTGCTTGTGACTGTAGCTTAGGAGTGCAATGCGTCGTTTCGGGAGTTGCTGTGTCGGGCTGCGCGGTGCCGGATGTTACCGGCGGCGAGTGCTGTGGGTGCGGGGGCGTGCGGCGGCGCGTGCCGTGGCGGCGGGTGTGTGGGTCTCCGGGTCGCGGGGCGGCGGTTGCGCGTTGCGGCGTGCTTTCGTTGTTCCGTGATTCGGGGTTTCGTGCATTTGTTTTTGCGGTGTGCGTCGCTGCGTGCTTTCGTGCTCGTAGTGTTCGTTGTTGCGGGCATTCGGTGGCGTGTGGTTCGGCGTGGTGGCTTTCGGAATGACATTATAAATTTTTAAAGTGACATGGTCACTGACTTCGGAATGACGTTTTGCACTCGTAGTTTTGTTTTTTTTTTTTGTGAAATGTTCTTCTGACATTTAAAAGTGCCTGTAATGGCATAATTGAAATAAATGCTTTGAGTTTGAGTTTGAGTTATCATCCGGGCACGTATCCAGACTACCTGAATGCCACTGAGAGATTCCTACTGGAAAAAAACCCAATTACATACCAACCTGGGACTCACACCCAGGACCTCATGTTCAGCAGCCACGCTTGCGACCACTACACCAACAAAGCAACAAAATAATGGAGACTATAACAAAAACGCTACCTCTTATCACTGACACCACTACCCGGGCATGAGACAAATAAATCGTAGGCAATTTGCCGCATGAGCCTGAATACGGTACAATGATCTTGCGAGAAGATCCTACATGATACGTTCTTGACTTTCACATACTTTTACATACATTATGCAGTAAATATAATTTAGGCTTATTTGCCGTGGTTTAAGGCGAAGAGTTTTGATTGACAGATTGTTTTATGATGCATGGTTAATGGGGAATTAGAAGGTGTCTCTTGTGTGCTTTTTTGGTTTAAACTGACTGATTGCCAGTTTCTGAATGAATTACTTTAATACTTATCATGCTTTTAGGATTGAACCGTTTTTTTTTTGGAGGGTGGGGATTCATCAAATGAATCTTCCCGCTCTGGGCAGAGCGGTAGGGAGTGTTAGACTCCTATTGACTAAAAACCACCCATGTTCCTTCTCAGCCTTTTGTGTCGAGGCCGCGGTATCTCTTTCGCACAACCCGTAGCCGGGTTGAATTGAACCTTAAGTTGAGTTTGGTAGTTCTCTATTCAAATACTCAACTCTGTTATTGGTTGTAAGAGATATTACTAAAACAAAATAGCAACCCCCTATTTAAGATTAGAACTGTTTGAACGTCAATTTTCAAATAACCGACTTTCAAAAAAGTGGAAAATATCTTTGGTGGCGAAATAAAAAGATGTAACAAACAAAAATCACCGTTATTACCCACTTGTCTAGTGTATTCTTTCGTTTCATGTAAAAAAGGTATAGCGACAGAGAAAGGATCGTTCCTAAGTAGACAGTTGACCAATTTATGATGTCAATCTTAATAATACGAACCGTTGGTTTTTTCGGGACAGAGCCAAGTGGCTGAAACGAGACTTCAGTGTAAGTAACTGCTCTGTTCTGCAAATAATTGCTGTGTGAGCAAAATCTGCGGTAAAAATAAATGGAGCCGTAAAACTTTTTGCCAGACTAGTCAACCTAGTATGTCAACCTATTGCATTTAAGTGAGCCACAAAAATGAGTCGTCATTTTTAGATTTAAAATAGAAAAAGATTACTCATGCCATTATTTTTAGAAAACCAATAAGTACAGTCGACAACACCAATATGTACACTAGCTGTTGCTACACATAGCAACATTTAGTAGCAATGTTCACCTACAAAACCAATATCTTGAAAGCCACATTATCATAAAGTAAGGTCTTATCTGAAAGTTGCAAAACGTTATTTCAGGAGAAATTCGCGTTTACCAAGTGTACACAAATTAGTAGTATGCCCCGTACTCTCATGGTCCAGTCTATGCTAGGCTAAACATATCTACATCTACATCTACACTAATATTATAAAGAGGAAAGATTTGTACCTATTTTTGTATGTTTGTATGTTTGTAATGAATAGGCTCAAAAAGTACTGGGCCGATTTCAAAAATTCTTTCACCGTTAGAAAGCTACATTCACCCTGAGTAACATAGGCTACTTTTTATCCCTGTATTCCCACGGGAACGGGATCTACGCGGGTGAAACCGCGGGACGTCCGCTAGTAATATACATATAGTCACATATTTTTCTCATGTTTATGTTAACGTTAGGAAAAGTCAAGGTTAAAGTGTCACCACTGCCCTTTGATTAGCATCCACTGGTCTTACATGCATATTTAATGTATTATTTACTTTACTTGTCAAAGGTAATGAGGAAAATGTCGTGAGGAAGGTTTTAAATGTGAATGTGGATGGGGATAAGAGTAGAGGAACACCAAAGAAACGATGGATGGACTGTGTTAAGAATGATTGTTAAGGTGGATGTTCACGGTAGCCCGCGAAATTCAAATTTTGTTAAGTTTTTAGCGATTTGCAGGCCAGTGCTAGGTTGTATGTTAGTGAAAATATAATTCGCGGCTGTAAAACGTACGCAGTTACAGAATTATAATCATCAAAATCATCATTACAACCCTCCAAGTTCATGTAACTCTCCGACAAGCCAAAAAGTACCTTACGTCGACAGACTTAAGGTCCTTTTTCATCATATTTTTTCTAACATACAACCTAGCACTGGCCTGCAAATCGCTAAAAACGTAAGAAAATTTGAATTTCGCGGGCTACCCTGGAACATCAGCCTTAAGAAAGGAGGTGTCTCATGAGAAGACGAGAAACAGAGAGTTATGGAAGAGGAAGATATGTTGCACCGACACCAAATGAATTGGGATAAGGGCAGGATAATGATGACTTGTCAAAGGTAACCGAAATAAACCTAACAAGCGCAGTATATTTTAAACCCAATTTTAGAGAGGTTGAGTGAAAGTCGATTTACGCAAGGTATTTACAAAGCAGATGTGAGTGGCAACGCCCGGAAGGGTTACATACCTTATTGGTGATGTTCTTCAGAAAGGACAGGTGCGTAGTTCTTGTAACCCACGTGCGTGTATGACCAGATGTATGAATGTGGACGAGACAAAAGGAGTATGTAAGGATCATAGCAGGTGGCATTCTGTGGTTTCTGCCTTCCATGGGAAAAAGGCGTGAGTTTATATATTACTAGCTTTTGCCCGCGACTTCGTTCGCGTGGAATAGTGACTTCCGGCAGATTTTTGGTTTATCTCGCGAAAAAAAAAAAACTATCCTATGTCCTTTCTCAAGTTCCAAACTATGTCTGTACCAAATTTCATCAAAATCCGTTCAGCCGTTTAGGCGTGAAAGAGTAACAGACAGACAGACAGACAGACAGAGTTACTTTAATATTATATATATATATATACATATATATATATAATACATATATATACTGTAGCGTGAAAACTTCAAAGAAACACTTTTCCGCTATTTAAAATGTATAATTAGTTATCTTGATTACAAAAAAATACAAAATTTTGAAAGTATAAAAAGTACGCAAGATAAAAAGCACGTAACTTACGACTAGGGAATTTAATTTGGTTAGGAATAAATCTTTAGCGATTTAAAATCAATAATTTAGAATACGGAATCAAATGGGAAAAAATGATGTTAGCTCCTGCGTATTTGCTCTAATATAAGACGGCGGCAGACAATGCGCATAAATAAAGGAAAAAAAAGGCCTAGATTGATCAATCAGGTAACATAAGTAAATGGTGCAAACTTATACGTAACAACGAACGCAGACGCTAGTATTTAAAATAGGTAAACTATGAGTAACAGAAAATATAGAAAAGAGTATTAATGTTTTAAAAAAAATAAGGTTTTAGCTGGTAAGGCTCTTCCGCTCCCGCTGCGTTGCGATGCTCAGCGCGGTTTGCGTAGAGATGCTCAGTGCGATGCAGCGATGGCACCTCTCGAAAGTCACCTGGTGGTGAACTTAGATGCGTTTCGGGATCTTCTTCAAGCGCGTCTGCACGCTCGTTAACAACGGCGGCGGCGCGGGCGTGGCTTTCAAAAACCCCGGCCGGTGGGTCGGGCCGAAAATCGGCCTTCGCGGTTATAGAACCTATTAAAGGAACAGCACCGTGAGACCAAACTTAAAATCAGGATTTGGGGGTTAAATTGAGCAATAGGTGATGAGAATAAAGAACAACATACCGTTAAAATAACTGCAGAAAAAAAACTGGTCAAAGTAGATAAAGTAGGACTTCTTCACCACTTCATATACCAATTTAAACAACACGCCTCCCTTGGGGCTGATAAATCTATATTCGACACTTTTTATCAAAGCGAAACGTGATAAAATAAAAATTATTTTAAGGGAACTTCAACCCGCTCGTAAGTCACGTACTTTAATGACAAGCTTCCATCGCTCATTTTTTTTCTTCATCATATGACGGCTCTAAATTTAAAGTATATTAGGAGAAAAAGAAAAATGACGTTTTATAGTCGAAGGTTCAAAATGTGCGAGGTTGTAATAGCTCTGCCAACCAAAAACTGTAGCATGTCTAATACGACATCATAATGATGATGTAGCATTAGACATGCTACAGTACCCCCTTTCCATGAAAAAGGACGGAAAGTCCGGTAAAGAAAGGAAGAATTAAATAAACGATGGAAAAGAACTTGCGTGAACGACCAGCTTAGTACAACAGAAAAAACTGAAAACCTAAAATAAATCAAGATCAAACTACTAATCCTACGTTAGTAAAAACTAAATCTAATATTGACAACTTAGAAGTACGAAGGCAACTAAATAAAAGAGTATATCGACTCCTTAAGTGTCAACAGTGTCAGCTTACGAAGCGACCCCTAAAACCTAGTTTGACCAAAGTCAGAAACAAGAGTTTAATAAACCCAAGAGAAAAAGAAACTAACCTAAGTTAATTCGTAAATAATCAAAGGCAAAAAAACAAAAAACAAACCCAGGAAAACCTAGAGATATATCATGAGGTACTTTGAATATGTACTAAAACAAAAGCAAAGCCTAAATGGCAACTTCACCAAAGATGGGCAATGCTTTATGAATAGACTCCAGTTGAAGTGACATGAAGCAAAGAGGTACTTAGAAGCTAAGTCAAAGAAGCAAAACAAGTCAAATGGGGACTTGTGGCAAAGTGTGACTTCAATCACAGAGAAAAAACTAAAGCACAACAAAGAAAGGCTTACGCACATAAGCAAAAAGAGTAATAACATGACGGAACAAACTTAAAAAGAATAAAAGGAAAGTAAAGTTATGTGACTCAAACGAATAAGAATGTCACAAACTCAATTAATATACAAACTATGCCATCTGTGAAAAATAGCTGGAACTAGGTTAACCAAAACTTGTTCAAAGGTAAATGAATTCAAACACTTGAACTCCATAAACAAAACTTTTCTGACATTTAAACTTCATATACAAAACAACCGCAAGTGAATTTTTTTAGGGATATAAAACAACGGGCTTGAAACGCATGGTTCCGTACAAATTAAATGGGGAATAAATTAGAGGAAAGGAAAATAATTATTTTAAGATGTCCTTAATATGGTATTGACCAGTGTGGTCGGAATCACAATCCCGTAGTAAATATGTGGTCCTAGAAATAACTTGAGTAACCCGACATTTAACGAAACGAGGAGCAAGCTTTCCAGAGAAAAAATCTCCGCCAGATGACTTGGAGAAATTGCGCCTCCATACAGTGTCACCCACGTTCAGAGTGATAGCCGACCGGTTAGAGTTATAAGCCCGCGAGTTACGGAGGAAAGCTAAAGAAAGGTTATCCGCAACCTTTGCATAAACCTCGCCGAGAGAAGAAAGATTCGAGGCGTGGCGAGTCCGACTGTCCGCTAAGTTAGAGCTTTGAGTCTGACTATTTGCACGACTATTATCTAATACTACTTCTCTGCCAAAGATGAGAAAATTAGGCGTGAAGCCAGTTGCTAGGTTGACGCACGAATTAAGATAAAGCTTAACCTTAGGCAGCATCCTAGCCCAATTTCTTTGGTTTTCACCAACTAAAATTCCTAAGCATGTCACAACACTCTGGTTATAGCGTTCAACCGTATTTGCTTGAGGGGTATAGTATGGTGTAAAAGTAGGTGACTCAATATGGAATGATCTGAGGAAATTAAGGAACTGATTACTACGGAAAACCGTGGCGTTGTCGCAAAGAATAGAACGCGGTACACCAAAATTAAAGAAAATCTCTGACTCTAAAGCTTTTATAACCGAAAGAGCATCCTTTCTCTTTAGAGGTACAAGCCAAACATACTTCGAAAAAACGTCAACCATAGACAGAATATACTTATACCCATAATAAGCGATGGGCAATGGACCAATAACATCAATAGAAATCATCTGTAAGGGCATGGATACCTCCTTAGGGTAGCACATCTGACCGCGAGGCTGCGTGTTCGAGATCTTATAGGCCTTACAAACTTCACATTGCCTTAACGCGTTAGTGACGTCACGGAACATGTTAGGCCAATAAAAAGTCTCCCTGAGCTTTAAATAGGATTTAGTAACGCCAGGGTGTATGGAAGGAAAACTATTGTGTATTTCCCGAATGGCAGACGGAACCTTTTCGGCTGGTAACACCACGCGCCACGGATCAGAAGACAAAGGGCTGGTAATAGGCATGCGTCTTAGCAAAACACCATCATGTATAGTGTACGCTGGGAACATCTGTGGTGTATCACGAGCACCTAGAAAAACCTTCCTATACCACCGATCGTTGGTATGCTCGTGACCCTGATTAAACGTCACAGGACAGGCATAAATCCTGGACAAGGCATCTGGAACTACATGATGTGTACCCTTGCGGTGTACAATGTCGAACGTGTACTGGGAGATTATAGTAGCCCAGCGAGCTAAACGACCTGAAGGGTTACTCAAAGTGAGAAGCCACTTAAGAGCCATATGGTCAGTTATGACCGAAAACTTCATCCCGTCTAGATAGCAACGAAAATGTTTTATAGAATCAAGCACGGACAAAAGCTCGCGCTCCGTAGTGCTATAGTTGCGCTCAGCTTTCGAAAATAGACGCGAATAATAGGCGATAGGGTGCTCAACATCATCAATCTTTTGTGTTAAAACAGAACCAAGACCAACAGAAGACGCATCACACTGCAGGATGAAAGGCTTCGAGAAATCGGGACATGCCATAACAGGTGTATTAATCAAAGCTTCTTTCAATTTAACAAAAGCCTGTTCAGCTGAATCGTCCCAACTAATAGGATCACTGCCCTTTCTCTTACCAATCAAGGCAGTGAGTGGTGCTATTATAGAAGAAAAACCATCTACAAAACGCCTATAATAAGAACACATTCCAATAAAACCACGTAAAGAATTAGCCGTAGTAGGAGTGGGATAATCCTTAATAGCCTCGAGTTTTCCAGGATCGGTTTGAAGACCCTTCTCGTTTACGATATATCCTAAATACTTTAATTCGCTTTTGCAGAACTCGCACTTCTTTAAATTGATGGATAGGCCTGCCTCCTTAAGTCGAGCTAGGACCTTCCTGAGGAGCGCCAGGTGACTATTGAAGTCTTTGGAAACTATTATTAAATCGTCGACGTAGCCGAAGACGCAGTTGTCACTTGTAGAGGTAAACTCAAAATTGACAATCATGTCAGTAAGACGTTGCATCTCAGAAGCGGCGTTAGTAAGACCAAATGGCATCCTAACAAATTCAAAGAGACCACGTTGTGGAACTATAAAAGCAGTCTTCTCGCAACTCTCTTTATCAGCAAGAGGAATTTGCCAGAAAGCACTCCTAAAATCGAGAGAGCTTATATATCTAGCACCTCGAAGGTTGTCGAGAATATCATGTATACGAGGGAGAGGGTACGAATCTCTAACAGTAACACTATTTAATTTCCTACTATCGACGCAAAAACGTACAGAACCATCCTTTTTTGTCACCATTACCACTGGACTGGCCCATGGGGATCGAGAGGGACGAATAACACCCATCTCTAACATTTTGTCAATCTCCAGGTTGAGAATTTTTAATTTAACTGGAGATAAAGGATAAAACCTTTGACGAATAGGATGCCCCGTTGTATTGATTTTATGGGACAGCCAAGTGGTTTTTCCAAGACCAATTTTTTCAGAGGAAATGACTTCAAACTCGTTTATAACCTGCTGAAGGCTCGTCTCTTGATCCTGTGACAGAACGTTACGAGGATGGACATAACGTACCTCATTAACCGAGGAAATTTGGGGTGTAGAATGCTGAACAGAGGGCAGGTACATATTACCATTAATATTTTTATCAAATGCCTGACTAAAGACAGACGTTAAACCAAACTTATTCCAAAATTCGATACCTAATATCACAGAGAATGACATAGAACTAGCAACCAGAAACTCATGGATAAAAGTCGTACCATTAAACTTGACTGGGAGAAAAACAGTACCAAGAATATCAATCGGCGAATTATTCGCCGATATAACGCGAGGACAAGAATAATTAGCGTTCAAAGAAAGACCAAGTTTCCGAGTTAAAATGTCGCTGATGAGTGACATCTGTGCTCCGGAGTCAAGCAAAGCCTTCACAACCTGGTCACACAAAGAAATCTCAATAAACGGTCGATTGTCAATTGAATCTTCGGTTATCACCGGTGACACTCTACGGAAAAAAGTGTGTCGTCGGTGGTTTAAGCATTTTTTTGGGTTACAATTTGGACAGTAACGAGTTATGAAACCGGGTGTGTGACATTTAAAGCATATCATGCCAGTAACCACAGGACAAGAGCGGTACGAATGACCGGGTTTATTGCACTTGAGGCAGTGGCGGTGGTGGTGTTGGCTACAAGTTGGGCAGCTCTGAACCTTGCCATCACCCTGGTTAGGTCTGTTAAAAAGAGATTTATGGGGTAGGACAACCTGTGAAGAAATAGTCGACTGGTGAGGTACACTATCAAGACTAGCGACAGCTTTAGGGGTTTGGACAAACGACTCGAAATGAGTAGCGCCCTCTATGAGAGAATTGAGGTCTGAAAACTTATGGATGGACAATAACGGAGTATAACACGGTAGCATATTGTGTGTGATTATATCTACCAACTCAGGTTCCTCTATTGGCTTGCAGAGTTTGGCATTAAGGTATGTTATTCGGATAACGAATTCTCTAACGGATTGATCTGATTCTTGTTTAAGGTTACGAACCTCCTGACCAGTTTTGAACTCGAAATCTGCGGTTCCGAACGTCTTCAAAAAAGCCTGTCTGATTTCGACGAAAGTCTGTCCGGGTCGACGAATCGTCCTATAATATTGCAACGCAATGCCGGACAAAACCTCATGGAAACGCCCAACGAGGTAGCTGTCTGTCAATTTGTCAGCCACACTGCATTCTTCTAAACTAGCGAAGAAATCACGTACGCAGGTATTTCCATCAAAACAAATCTTCCACTTGGTCAATGAGAATTGCTTGACGAACTGTGGCAAATCTTCCGATCTGATTGGAGATGGTAGAGCAGAGTGTGTGGAAACACGAGAGGTTCTAGGTGGTATAGGTGGGGGAGGAGGTCGTGAAATGATAGGACTGCTACGACGCGGAGTCTCATCAATGGAATAAGCTTCTTCGGACATGATGAAGACTAAAAAAATAAAAACAATCTAGAGCAAGAACTAACAAGGAATAAACAAGAGTCAATTCGATCCTAACAAAAATAATAGCCTCGACATGAAAAGTTGGACCAAGGCAAGAAAGAAAAAAAAAATATTCATCAAACAACCGCCACAAGGATCACCAAATTAGGAATCAAAAGAACACTAAAAAAAAGGCAAAACAACCGCACTTACAAAGCTTACCTTTATAACACGACGCCTAAAAATTCACACATCACAAACATACCATACGGGTTCTAACTACCGCTAGCTAAAGGTGTGCAATAAAAATCAGGTAAAAAATGTATTAGTCGGATAATAATAAAAGAGGTTATGTGTTTTATAGTTACAATTTTTTTTAAAATATAATGAATAATTAGAATTCACACAATCAAGAATAGAAATGATGATGTACTCCGTGTTCGATGTTGCAGTTCAGAACTCGTGACCAATCACCACGGAAGAATAAAAATCCAGGCTCTAGGAATCCCTTAATCTGGACAAAGGTAACCAAGTTTCAGACCTGTGGAAATAAAACACGGGAAATAACAGAAAATACAAGTTCACTCAATGGGTAAACTAATTAGCACGGAAGCGGGCTACCACCCACGAAATGGCAAAAAAAAATAATAATTATGTAATACAGAGTCAAATAATCAATAATAAAAAGAAAATAAACTCACTTTAGTTCGGGCGCCATATGTAGCGTGAAAACTTCAAAGAAACACTTTTCCGCTATTTAAAATGTATAATTAGTTATCTTGATTACAAAAAAATACAAAATTTTGAAAGTATAAAAAGTACGCAAGATAAAAAGCACGTAACTTACGACTAGGGAATTTAATTTGGTTAGGAATAAATCTTTAGCGATTTAAAATCAATAATTTAGAATACGGAATCAAATGGGAAAAAATGATGTTAGCTCCTGCGTATTTGCTCTAATATAAGACGGCGGCAGACAATGCGCATAAATAAAGGAAAAAAAAGGCCTAGATTGATCAATCAGGTAACATAAGTAAATGGTGCAAACTTATACGTAACAACGAACGCAGACGCTAGTATTTAAAATTGGTAAACTATGAGTAACAGAAAATATAGAAAAGAGTATTAATGTTTTAAAAAAAATAAGGTTTTAGCTGGTAAGGCTCTTCCGCTCCCGCTGCGTTGCGATGCTCAGCGCGGTTTGCGTAGAGATGCTCAGTGCGATGCAGCGATGGCACCTCTCGAAAGTCACCTGGTGGTGAACTTAGATGCGTTTCGGGATCTTCTTCAAGCGCGTCTGCACGCTCGTTAACAACGGCGGCGGCGCGGGCGTGGCTTTCAAAAACCCCGGCCGGTGGGTCGGGCCGAAAATCGGCCTTCGCGGTTATAGAACCTATTAAAGGAACAGCACCGTGAGACCAAACTTAAAATCAGGATTTGGGGGTTAAATTGAGCAATAGGTGATGAGAATAAAGAACAACATACCGTTAAAATAACTGCAGAAAAAAAACTGGTCAAAGTAGATAAAGTAGGACTTCTTCACCACTTCATATACCAATTTAAACAACACGCCTCCCTTGGGGCTGATAAATCTATATTCGACACTTTTTATCAAAGCGAAACGTGATAAAATAAAAATTATTTTAAGGGAACTTCAACCCGCTCGTAAGTCACGTACTTTAATGACAAGCTTCCATCGCTCATTTTTTTTCTTCATCATATGACGGCTCTAAATTTAAAGTATATTAGGAGAAAAAGAAAAATGACGTTTTATAGTCGAAGGTTCAAAATGCGCGAGGTTGTAATAGCTCTGCCAACCAAAAAAAGCCGACATCATAATGATGATGTAGCATTAGACATGCTACAATACATATATATTATTATATTTATATATATATATATAGTATAATATAGTATTGAAGTATGGATTATGTAAATATGTATGGAAGCAATCAAAATGGCTGGCATTTTGTAAAAAATCCTGTGTATTTCATCTGTGTCGGCTGCTCCATATCAATTAATATTTCAATCACGATATGTGTGTGTGTCTACTGGCTAGCTCTCTCTTTGACTCGCTCCAATGATATTCTACGTAGTATTTACAAAGCTCTTGAAGAGACGGGCATCAACTGTTACTATATGATATTAGATTGGTTTATTGGAAAATAACTTTTGCATGTTTTCATTTATATAATACTAGGTGTCACTTGTATGATGCAAAGAACTCCAAAATGAATGCTTCTTTAAGAGCGTAGACGGGCTGCATTTTTCCATACAAATGTATTCCCCTATTCTCTTCCTGGATAATGCCTCTAGAGTAATCGTTTTTATTTATAAAAATCCAGGTCTATTGAAGGCATGCCCCTGTCATTTTTTTTTTCAAAAAATTTATTATAAAAATAAATATGACTTACCAAAAACCTAAAAAAATACCCCGTTTTTACCTACGTAATCAGATGACTACCAAAGAAAATTGAAAAGTTTTTAAAATAAAAACAAATAATAGGGGCATAGATCTATTCTTCCTTTAAATTTTGATACCAAATATAATTTAATTGGCTTAGGTTTCGAGGAGAAAACAGGAGAATACGAAACGTCGATCGGTCAAGGTTTTTTATAGGTAAAATCGTTCTGAGCTGCAGTTGTCTCTATCGCACTCACATATTGATAACGCCCGGTTGCTAGAGCGCAGCGCGACGGCAATAGTTTCTTCAAATACCTATTTTTCAATTCCCGCGCAGCCCGTCTACGCTCTTAATAGAAACACACAGTTTTATTTTAATCAAAAACAAATAATATTTAAAACATTGTACACGATATGTCGGATTTTCTGAATCCCGTGATAGTTGAAACTGTGTTGCAGGAGTCATATTAATGATACATTTGTTTTATGATAAAAACGCAAACGAACTAAATTAAGTACTACTTCGTTAAAACAAAATTACAAAACGAACAATCTACTTACGCGGACGGGAAAATGGGAAATAGTGAGTGACTAAACTATGCAAATGAAAAAGCATTTGTCAGATAGCAATATATTCAAAAACTCGATTACAAAATCAATACAACCTCTTCTTTCATCGGAAAACAAAAGTACTACATTATTCCTTTTTGATATCCCTTACAAACCCTTCTACGTAATATGTTATCGCTACCCGGATACTACCCGGGTACTCAGTAAATAAAGCTCGCATACCTAATCCTACTAACAGGGGTTTGATTCCCTTCCGCCCGTTCAAGGCCTGTAGGTAACCCGTTAGAAAATATATTGGTAAAACAAAATCACTTTCCGTAAGCGCTTAGTACCCGAGTCGCTTCTAAACTCAGCTTTTGAGGCAGGTTTCACCATAATTTCGAGAATTTATTTCGAATTTATTTAAGGTGTGAGGTCAATTGACAGTATAGTATGGCATCATGAATTTGCCTTGAGTTTTTTTGCAGTCTTTCTAAGATACTCCTTATTGCAACGTACTCTTATATTAAGCCAGCTAGTAACATGAGCTTAGGTGATGTCGCTCCGGTGTAGTGCTTGCGTGTTTTGTACATCATCATTTCAGCCAAAAGACGTCCACTGCTGGACATAGTCACCCCTAAGTGACGCCACCTTGACTGGTTCCGTGCGTCTTGCATCCAGCGGATCCTCCACCCGTGTTTTGTACGAGCATAATGCGGTGACGTGGTGGCTATTGGAGGAGGCCTTAGGTCAACAGTAGACTATATACTTAATAGCAGTGCTTGTCTAGTGGTGTGCCTGATCATTCTCCTGCACTTATCCCAATTCATTTGTGGTCGGCGCAACATGTCTTCTTCTCCCATACTTCCCTATTTCTCGTCATCTCAGCAGTCACCTCCTTTCTAGCCATATCATCCTTCACACAGTCCATCCATCGTTTCTTTGGCCTTCCTCTACTCTTATAGCCATCTACATTCATACTCAACATTTTCCTCACAACATTTCCTTCATTCCTTCGCATCACATGTCCATACCACGACAATCGATTACCAATCAACTTATCATTCACTGACGCCACTTTCAGACTTCCTCTTATGTACTCATTCCTTATTTTATCCCGACTGCTAAGTCAATAATATGTCTCGAATTCGAACCTGAGATACTCACCTCTGATATTTCGGATGCATGTGCGTATTGTATGGTTATATCAGTTGCTTCGGTGTAGGCAAGCATCGTGAATCGTGATGAAACCAGCGTGCCTATGCGGCCGCCACACTATGCTCCTCGCGCTGCTCATCGCTATGCTCCTTGCGCTGCCGCTATTCGCCGCGATGTTGCTCGCTCTGCCCACACTGTTCTACTCGCGCAATTAATCGTGACGCTCCTCACTTGTAATTTGCCTTTGGTGGGCGATGAAACTGTGGTAGCGTGCACTATGCATTTTTAGTATAGCTCATTATATCAATGTCATAAAAAGAAATATACATCGTCGTCATTGTCCTCGCCAACGGAGATGGTGGATCACATATAAACATCGCGCGATCATCGCGGAGCGGTGGGCAGGACGAGGAGCATGACGTGCGGCATGACGAGTAACGTTGCCACACTATGTCCCTGCCTCCTTTCCTCGCTACTTCCCATGCCACTCGTCGAGTGTGTGGCGGCCGCTTAAGAAATATTTATCGACGGCATGTAAAGCCAAGCCAGAGGTCCATGGTTGGCATACAAACGGTGACACCAGGGTTAGGCAAATTAGGCAAACACACGATAAAGAAAGAAGACTGAAATGATGATCCTTATTTAGCAAGTCTGCTGGCAGAAATTATACTTCAGAAATAAGCAGTACCTTTGTGCTCAAATATTAATTTATGTTATTTGCCTGTAAAACTCAATGTGTTACCATGCTGATAGGTTACACCCGTGCAAAAGCAGGGGCGGGTCACTAGTTTAATATAAATATAATATATTACCTTAAAACATTACCTTTTCTTTTGATCGAAAACTGTTTGTGAAGGCATTAGGGGCTCTTTCTTAAATTGAAGAATATTGCGTAGGCGGGTTGGTAATGGAGTTTATTTAGCGATTAGAGGGTTTTTCCTTAAGTTTGTGTCTCCGAAAATTATTATAATGATATTTACGTAAAAAATGGGGACGGAAAATTTTGCGTAATTTTTGTGGGTCATTGGACTAGAATAGAAAGATGAATATTTTGTCAACAAATTATTTTACCTTATGTAAGTAACAAAGAAAGTAAATTGTGTTTATTTGGAACTATTCACAAAAACATCTTATGTAAATTACTTAAGTACTCAGCAGCGGTGGCCCAGTGGTGGCGGCCCCGACTTAGGTACGAATAGTAAGTCGTAGGTTCGAACCCAGTCAGGCGCATTACTTTGTGTAATTTATTGAATCACCGCTACTCTCAAAACGGCGAAGGAAAACATCGTGAGGAAACCGGCATGTCTTAGAACCAAAACAAATCGAAGACATGAGTGAACCCGCACTGGGCCCGCGTGGTGGATTATAGCCCATCCCTTTCCTAGAGAGGAGGCCTGAGTCTCTGCAGTGGGAACATTATAGGCTGATGATGATGATGAAGTATAGTTAGTTAAACTTTCAAAACTAAACGATTCAGTCCATACACAGGAACATCGCAATTAACAGCACAATGACCCGACCGACGATTATTAGCCGCGAATGAGCCGGAATGATACCGGATGTGTAGTTATCCGGCTCGTCGGACCGGACGTGACGTGCGACCGGGTGTGGTGTGGGAGGACGGATGATGAGGCTTTAATTATATGAGGCATATTATGTATGTGTGGTGGATAGGTATTTTATTTCTTTGTGTAGCTCGTGGCTAGTTAATAATAGCAGCTTGGATCAATCTTCAGGTTAAACCGCACTTTCTTAGGTTGTTCCATGAATGGGTGACCGCTCTTTTTTTTTTTTTGGGACAAGCCCGCCACGCTATTCCCAAACCACTGTAACTCCTGTTAGCCAGAATCAACAGTGGCGACAACAAGAAAAGCGCCGAGACAATGAAGCTCGACGAAGTCCCAGAGAAATGATTTAACTGTTTTGGATCCCGCAACGAAATTAATCAGAAAAGAATAGCGGAGGAGTAGGAAAAAACATAATTTCCACTTCCCTCCATATCAGCAGGAGACAAAACAGAACAAGGCCAATAGGCACACAGGGACGTATACAACTGAGATAAGCCCAGTTGCCTAGCACCACGGATATTATTGTCATTAATATTACTGGGTGACCGCTCATTACAAATCGGGTTTCCGCCGTGATTCAAAAATGACATTAAGCCACTGGTTCCAGCTGTTATTTATACATTTTTGACAGTCGTAATTACCCGGTAGTCAGTGGCTCGAAAGTCTGTCAACTGTCTTACCGGTACCCAGTATTAACTGGGTTGCGGCGGTCAGATACACAGTTACAGATTCAGTAAGACTGGAAGCTGACCCCGACATTGTGAAAAAGGCAGGCAGATTGTTATTATTTTTTTAAAACCTTGCCCCACACTAGGAATTTCTCCTGTATCGTGGGTGCGTTCACAAACATTTAAACTCACATATACAAATACCCAGACCCAAAACAAGTATCTGTAGGTCATACAAATATTTATTCCGTGCGGGGATCGAACCCGCGACACGCAGCGCAGCAGTCTTGATTCTTTTAAAAGATAAATGTAGATCTAGGTTTATTAAAAACGACTTTGTTGCAAGTGTATTTGGTTCGATTCCCTGTTAGATAAAAGCGGAAGCGTGTCGTAACAGTTCATAAACTCCATTCAATAAATTAAAAATACTTAAACATAATTATGTTTGACCAGCGTTAGTAAATAGTGTACATTAAATCTATTTACAGCCCAAAAATTAATCACAACATTATCGACTGACCCAACGCAACACTTTAATTATTCAGAGTGACAAATTGAACGCAATATTACGTAAACGAGTTTAAAACAGAATTTCATAAATGTTATGAATTTTACTGAAAAACAAGTTTAACAGCTGCATATATTTGTTGTGAAAGCTAAATTCAAACTAAAAATTTAGTTGGGAAAAGTTTAGAAAGAACTTCGTAGAGCCCGCGTAGCACTTTCGTAGCGCTTTCGTAGCACTTTCGTAGCAGTGTAGCGCTCGTAGCAATAATGTGTAGCACAAAAACGTAGTTAGAACTTTTGTACTGACTACAGATATTGCAAAATTATATGGCATTATTTATTGAATTATTGAAGAATTTAACTGCAATCGTTACACAGATAACATAAGCGGAAATACTTGGTTTAGATTCTTACGAAAAAAAGGTTTAAGTAATCGCCTACCGTGCAGTAGTTGAAATATTTCATATAGCTATAATTACTAACCTAACAAGGTTAGAAGCCAGCCAAACCAACTCTTCGTAATAAAATAAACACTTTCCACGAAACCAAATAAAACCTCAATGGACGACAATAAAAACATTCCTAAAATACCTTTCAATGAGTTACCAAATAACAATTTATTGACCGTCCCTACATCCTTGGTTACAATATGATTGTTAGCTAACCTCTCCAGAACCAAGTAATTGTATGTAAAGAAGAAAGAACCAGCACTTTGTGGCAGTCAGCTACACTGTGTCACAGTACAAAGATAATCAGTATACCAACTGTGCAGAGAAAATATATCTATACTAATATTATAAAGCTGAATAGTATTTTGTTTGATTGACGGCGCTAATCTCAGGAACTACTGGTTCATCATCATCAGTCTATTATGTTCCCACTGCAGGGACTCGGGCCTCTTCTCTAGGTGAGGGATGGGCTATAATCTACCACGCGGGCCCAGTGCGGATTGGTAGATGTCACAAGTCTTTGAATTTTTAGTTCTAAGACATGGTATCCTCACGATGTTTACCTTCACAAGTTTGAGAGCAGCCGTGATGAAATAAATTACACAAAGTAACGCGCCTGCCTGGATTCGAACCCACGACTGTTCATAAGTCGAGTTCGCCACCACTGGGTCACCGCTGCTCTTCATTACCTTCTTCTTCTTCATGATTTACCTGTTTCCCTGAAGCATGTAAACTCTTTACATGTTTCTGTTGCCCAATATCGATCATTTGTTCCGAGTTGAAATACTGTGTCTCAATGCTAATTCGTGTCTGAGTGACCGAGGTATTGACCCACAGGTCGTCGGGGGCTAAATATATAGTGATCGATACGCGTAGGTATGACACAATGTTGGGATTCAGGTACTGTGTGCTTTCATATATAAGTGGAAAGTGGATAAATAGAAATAATAAATCCAGTAATACACAGGAAGTCTTTTTGCCTTTTTAAATGGCTTAAATAAGCCAGCATTCAGTAAATTTGTTCCTGCCCTATTATAGGAATAAGATATGATTTTGTGTGTACATGACTTATTTTTTTACAGCTGTTTTGTCCTGAGAATCGGTCACGATCCAAACCAGATTTTAACATTAGAAAACATGTAGAAAGTCAAAAGAATTATATAATATTTTGAAAACATGCTGATAATCACACCTCTTAAACGGCGTCAGAAGAGATGTGATAATTCCTACAAAAGTACAAATATCATGTTTTACCATATTGACGACTTACAGCAAGTTTGGAGGAAGATGACCTGCTTCGCCAAATCAAACGAAATAAGAATAAGAGCAAGATCTTTGATGATGTTACCGTACTATCTTGCAAAACATTTCATAATCACACCCCTTTTTTACCCGACTACGGCGAAGCCAAAAGGAAGGGTAATGATTTTGGCAGTCTATGTATGTATGTATGTATGTATATATGTATGTAAGTTTGTATGTATGTTCCACCGTAGCGCCTAAACTACTGAACGGATTTTAATAAATGAGGTGTCAATAGATTTGTAAGAATAGCCCGGGTGACATAGGCTATATAAATTTTATAAAATTCTTTTATGACGGAATTTAAATGTCAAAAACTTACATAAAAAAAATATTTATTTAAGATAATCATAACATGTTTGGTATCAAATGAAAGGTCTTGGCAAGCACATTAAAAATATGTATATCATATTATAGTTTTAGTCAAAATATACGTTTAGATTGCGGTCAAACAGTTCTCGCGGTCTAGTCTGTATAAACCAATATTTTATTCGTAGTCGGGTTTTAGATTTTTTAACTTGTTTGGAGGTTGGGAAACCATCAAATGACTCCTGCCGCTTTGGGCGGATCGGTAGGGAGTGGCAGACTTCTACTGACTAAAAACCACCCATGTTCCTTCTTAGCCCTTTGTGTCCGAGGCCGCGGTATATCTTTCGAACAACCCGTAGCCTTTAGAACAACCATCAGCGTCACACCCTTTCCATTCTTATCACTTACAAAATCTTTACTTTACATTCAAGTCTCATTATGCTCCACTGCTTGCCTTACAAAGTACTCCACACCACATACGCTAACACTATTGCCCCGCCCTTATTAAATTAGCGTGTACCCACGCCTCTTCCGTTAGGCCCCTAGCACACGGCGTAATTTAAACGCGCAGACGCCGATTTTTTGCGTTTTTATAAATACAAACGCGCGTTTTGCGTTCGAAACTCGTTTGAAGGTTGCAAGTAGTTCTCGTCGGGGCTACGGGTTGGCCACAAAGATACTGAAGCCTCGACATAAAGGAACATGGGTGATTTTTAGTCAGTAGAAGTGTGACACTCCCTTTCGCTCTGCCCAAGAGCGGGAGGGGTTATCAAAATCAAAATCAAAATTCATTTATTCAAACTAGGCTGATAATCAGCACTTTTCGAAGGTCAAAATTTACTTTACCTACTTTACTACAGTGAAACTTGGTTAACTGGGACTTGGGTAAGTGAGAAACCTTTTTAACTGGAACTCATACTGGGGTCCCATGAGACAGATTTGAATATCTGAGACACATTTAACCAGGTTTCACTGTATTTACATTTTTATAAGACAGTCCCACAAAACGCCCACCCATCGACACTTCCTAGTGTTTAGCTGGAAAGAAGAAGTGGCGGAACAAACTCCCCAGCACACATCTGTCTGTTAGGTTGGTTAGAAGAACCAGACACTCGATACAATAGCAAGGTGTCAGTTACATTTAAGATTTACTACAGACACAATCAGATATGATGATTTTGCACCCCCCCCCCCAAAAAAAAAAAAGAAGGTTGCAAGTACATAGTTAGCAGTTGCAAGCGCGTTGACGCACGTTTCCCGTGTGCTAGTTTACAAGGTTGCGTTCAAATCTCGTTTGAAGCGCGTGTAGTCGTATGCGTGTCAGCTGCGCGTCGTCGAGGCGTTTAAAATACGCCGTTTGCTAGGGGCCTTACTTTGTAAGCCCGCCGCACTGCACCGACTTGTTACCTTGTAAACTTAGTTTGTATTACATTGTGTGTCTTGATTTATAGGGCACAATATTATCGGACAACTATGTAAGTTGGGGTTAGTTCGCTGTAGTCTAAACTTGGGGATTTGCGTTTGCATCTAACTTTTTATGTTACTGCTTTTGTTGCAATATTTGTTATAGTGCACTAATTGTTTGTTTGTTTTCACACATAATTTGTTATGTGTCTAGGTAGTTGAAAGCGTAATTGCTGTGTAAAAGGATCGACATTGATTATGACAACCGGATTGGCTATGACAACCGGAGTCAACGACTTAACTTGCTTTCCGAGGCACGTAGGAAACTCGGTATGTAATGGTTGGTTACCATTTCACGGGCCAACCTAGGCAAGCTCCTTATTAAATGAAGTTTAATAAATGAGCATTCATGCATTATGATTTCACTACATATTATGAAACAAAGTCCTCTGCCGCGTCTGTCTGTTCGCGATAAACTCAAAAACTACTGCACAGATTTTCATGCTTTTTTATCAATGTATAGAGAGGTTCTCGGAGTAAGGTTTTAGTACATATTCTACTGCGGGAGAAGCCGCGGGCGACAGCTAGTCCTTATCCTTATACATAGTATAAAACAAAGTCGCTATTTTTGTCTGTTTGTCTGTATGCTTAAATCTTTAAAACTACGCAACGGATATTGATGCGGTTTTTTTAATAGATAGAGTGATTCAAGAGGAAGGTTATAGTATATAATTTGAACGACATCCACGCGGGTGAAGCCGCGGGCATCAGCTAGTTTTATATAATCTCCAAATGTACATGTCAAAGAAGGCTTACCTTTTACAATTACGAATTTTTTGGTACCTGGTGTTCCATTTATAGCCTTTTCTTGAATAAAATGATAAATTGTGCCAGAGAGCACATTATTTTACTTAAGGCCCTTTGTTTCAAATAATACCTACTGTAGAACTAAGATAACTCTAACCCCACCCTTGTGGATTTATTATGCTTCATATTTTCATACAGTTTAACCAGAGAAAATCACAAGACATTCCCTTACTTATTCATACGGTAACATTGTATTTTTCTCTCTAAAGCAACATTTACATTTTTACTGAGACCACGTTTGAGTTTCTGATAAAAAAATATGACGATGCTCAAAAGCATATTACAATAATTGTATAGGTAAAGTTACCTCTAAAGAGGTAAAAATAAAATGTTTATTATTATACACGACGCGCAAAGGCACGGTAGTGGCTGAACGATTGGACTACTGCGCGACGTGTCGTCGGTTCGAGCCCCGCACGGAACAAATATTTGTATGGCCTACAGATAGTTATTTCGGGTCTGGGTGTGTTTGTGTATGTAAGATTCAATGTTTGTAAATGCACCCATGATACAGGAGAAAGTCCTAGTAGTAGCTTATGAACAGTCGAACAAACTAATAAGTACAATTTACACGCAGAAATCTTTATAATTCTAGTACACTGAAAATATTGATTGCTTTGTTTTTTATAGGCCGCTGGCTGTATACTTAATAGTTGTACATAGTTAGGTATGGGAGGACAATGTATACCCGACAAAAAGTCAGTGTTTTTTTTTAAATAAAATACCCGTTTTGCACAGTTTTTACGATTTGTCAAGACGTTCAGGATAGACAGGTCAAATTCTGTCGGTGTTGTGTAGGTGTGATTCTATTGTGTGTGTTTGTGTTCTGATCTGTCCCGTATCAATTAAAAAACATTACTTAGTGACACTATATTCATAGTTCGTTCGACCAATTGAAAGTCACCCACTAATTAACAAGAGCCTCTTAGATCACTAGACTATTCGATTATTTACGTTATCTAGCCCATCTAGGATACCTATGTCACGTCTGTAACTAATCTAGATTGATAGATGTGTCCCTATGCGGGCTTACCGGTGAGACAGATGTTTTGGTGCGTGCTGGAATCAATCAATCAACTGTGCCTGCTGCCCATAGCTGTACTCTGCTGTGGTTTGGACTTGCAGGATCGTGGATCATCATCATCATCATTTCAGCCGAAGGACGTCCACTGCTGGACATAGGCCTCCCCTAAGTGTCGCCACATTGACCGGTCCCGTGCGTCTCGCATCCAGCGGATCCCCGCAAACTTCACCAGGTCATCGGTCCACCTAGTGGGAGGCCTTCCAACGCAACGTCTTCCGGTACGCGGTCGCCACTCCAGAACTTTCCGGCCCCATCGGGCATCCGTTCTGCGAGCAATGTGTCCTGCCCACTGCCACTTAAGTTTGGCAATTCTTCGGGCTATGTCGGTAACCTTGGTTCTAGGATCGTGGATATAAGGTGTAAACAAACCCTTTACGAAGACGTCAAACAAGAATTATGTACATCAAACTAAGAACCCCTACGCAAAAACGATTGCTGGAAAACAAATTTTTTTTTTGAGGTTATAAATCACATTTTTGGATAAATGTAGCACTCTTAAAACATTGTGCTAGTGGATGCATTGAATAGTAACGGGTCATGGAGGTAATTTAAGTAAAGCTGTAACCTGAAAAACTAGTATTAAAAAAAGTAGGTGTGAAAAATTTGGAACTTTGACACCCAAGAGTTATGCTACTTATGTAGAAATTAACATAAGAAGCATAACTCTGACGTACAAGGTTATGGGCCTACCACACGCTCAAGCTTCACCACACTTTTGCCTGCGCGATTACACGGTGCACACAGTACATCGAGCGTGTGGTTGGTAATGGTAGCACAGTTTTACCAACCACACGCGCGATGTACCGTGTGCACCGCAGGCAAAAGTGTGGTGAAGCCTGTGCGTATGGTAGAGGCCTTAAAGAATTTTACGCAAAAAAAATCAAATAGATTCACCCGACTCCGTCAAAGATGTCACAGAAAGAAACATTTTAATTGTATCGAATCATGCGATCCTGAAAAGACCCTTTTTTGATGTGCGCGTCTACACACGCATGATTGAACAGTATGATTTCGTTCATTCACAACGAACGAACGCAACACACACGTTCAAACATACAGTAAGTAGGCCTGCTCTGTTTTGTTGACATTTGATTAGTATTGTTTCGCTCTCTCATAATCAAAATTGAATTTATTTTCATGCAAGCTGAGTGACTTGTCTCTCCTCAGTGTGGACACTTGTTACGAGAGACTGAATTTAGATCAGGTAGACTTCAAAAGCCGACGACTTGAATGTTTAGTTTGAAGATACTCTTCTTTCTAGGAGTTCAAACTCGAACTATTTATTTCAATTAGACCATTATAAACTTTAATGTCAGAAAATATCAGTCACAGTCACAAGGTATAATAAGACGTGAAAGTACTGAACTTGCCCATTCCGAAGCGTCGATTTGTATCGAGATGAATTAGAAAACTTTTCTAACTTAAAAATTTTGTTACAAAACCTTGGTTACATCTTTCATGTCGAAATTATGTGAGGATAGAGTAAAGTTACAAGTAGGTTTCAATAACACTTGTGGATATTAACGTTGCTCATTTGCTATTTTATTTTCATAATGGTAAAAACTTAGCCACTTCTAGAAAATAACTTCAATAACCTGAAATAGCTCACAAAGTGACTTCCAGATATGCCAAAGCAAAACTGCAAAACGTCAATTTCTCACTATTTGTAAAGGCAGCGCTACAATTCGCAATGTCAAGTATTTCCTGTGCAGTTCACAATTTCGCTGACAACACAACGTGTTTGAAGTTATATTGGCCGCTTTATACGTGCGACTGTTACGTACGAGAAATACTGATTGAGTGCAATGCATTCCAATTTATATTGTACTAGCTGATGCCCGCGGCTTAGCTCGGGTGAATGTCTGTCAAATGATATACTAAAACCTTCCTCGAGAAACACTCTATCCATTGGTGAAAACAGCATGAAAATCGGTGCAGTCGTTTTTGAGTTTATCGTGAACAGACAGACGAACAGAAGCGGTGGAGTACTTTGTTTTATAACCTACCTGCAGTTGCGTGGTTGATATCGTGTGCAGCACAGCACATATCCGAGCTGTGCTTAGGTTCGTTTGTAGATGGATATTTAAATATTGTATTTAATTAAGCAGCGGTGAGCAGCGGTGGCCCAGTGGTGTCGGCCCCGACTTACGAACAGTAGGTCGTGAGTTCGAACCCAGGCAGGCGCATTACTTTGTGTAATTTATTTTATCACCGCTGCTCTCAAAACGGTGAAGGAAGACATCGTGAGGAAACCGGCATGTCTTAGAACCAAAAAATTCGAAGCCATGTGACATCTGCCAATCCGCACTGGGCCCGCGTGGCGGATTATAGCCCATCCCTCTCCTAGAGAGGAGGCCTGAGTCCCTGCAGTGGGAAAATTATAGGCTGATGATGATGATGATGATGATGATTTAATTAACCCTACCTTGGTCTTTGAGGTTTTTATTGATGAGCATTATTCTCAATCACAAAATATTGAATCCTACAAAACTCATCAACCATGTTACAATGGGACTGGACGGTTCTTAGGATGAAGCCGGACAGATGGGCGAAGATAGTTACTCAGTGGTTGCCTGAAGACCAGGGACCGAAAACCCTTATAAATTAAGGTACAGGTATTGAAGAATTTTGGTTATTTTTCAGACTTAGGTTACCGCTACCTGGGTAACCAGACCGAGGAAAAATGTAACCTCTATTCAGGTTACCGTTTTAATACCGACTACCTAAAAATGACCTTGATTACGAGAAAAAAGTTCGCGTTCGCCTAAGTTTGTGTGGTGTGTCTGCCCGACTCTTTGTCACACACACAGGCGATGCGCGCCCTTTGAATATTGCCGACGGCACGTGTAAGATAGGGGTAATTTTGATTTCGGTAACCGGTATTAATATTGGTTAAGTATTCAATTTAATAATAACTAGCTGATGCCCGCGGCTTCACCCGCGTGGATGTCGTTCAAATTATATACTAAAACCTTCCTCTTGAATCACTCTATCTATTAAAAAAAACCGCATCAAAATCCGTTGCGTTAAAGATTTAAGCATACAGACAAACAGACAAAAATAGCGACTTTGTTTTATACTATGTAAGGAAAGGAAGGTAACCTTTAAAATTACCTGTAAAAGAAAAAAAGGTTGTTACCGAAAACATACCCGTATTGATCATACCGGTTTCGGTCCCTGCTGAAGACAGCCGTCTCAAAGTTGCTGTTAATATTGTAAGTACTTTTTTATCTACTAGATATAGTTTTCGCCTCGGGAATCTTCGTATATGTTCGGAAGTCGGGATACCTACTTCAGAGCGACAAACGTATCATCGAATATCGTTTCTTCGAAAACCTTTCATCGATATCACTATACTGCGATGATTTGTTAAATCGACGCCTTGTTACTGCGATGTTTCATTACATCGAAAAACTGTACTGCGAACTATTTTACTTCGTGGGTATCATACTGCGAAGCCTGGTTTAATCCAGGTCTTGTTACTGAGATGTTCTGTTACTTAGTAAAAGTTACATTGGTTGATACAAAACTGATATCAGGCTTTTGAAGTTGCTGCGGGGATTCAATGTTCACAATGTCCCCTTTTTGGGGGGGTAGTAAATCATCAAATGACTTCTCCCGCTCTGAGCAGAGAAGAGTGTGTGTCAGACTTCTTGAAAGGCGCAGACTTTTTCAACAGAGTGATACGCCTAACTTTTGCAGACTTGTAACCATAGGTAACTTGATGTACTTGATATTCAGGATGTTCAGCAGGATCGGGATGATAAATGAAAGACGATTTCTTCAGTAAAAACAAGGGCGCTGCGATGTGGAGTGTAGTGCGTGTGGAGTGTAGGGGAGACGGTGATCTTCGTATGTAGGTGGTGTCTTCAAGCAGCGGTCAATCGAATAGTGAATCAGAATTTTGTGGGCGGGCTATATTTATAGCCTTAACATCTTAGCGCTAGGCGCGGCAGTGAGAAAATGCGGCAACTTTTTGACTGGCCAATGAGAGGCGACTATTTATGATGTATATGTGTGTGTGAGCTGTAAACGCATGTCTGTATATGTGTGTAAGCAGCTTTTATTTATTGTACATAAGACACAATTTGAAATACATAGTTACATACTTGGAAATAGTAAAATCTAGTACATATTAGGTCAGAGTTGAACATACAATGTAAAAATCTTATATATCTAGGTTACATGTGTAGATTTTCTACGTTTTTGTTGTACATAACAAGTTATACTTATGTATTAGGCACTAAAAGGCGCTAAACAGTAAACAAAAGTGGTTCTTTACGTTAATACATAAGCAATAAGGCTCCTATATGCCTTAGAAGTGAATAAAACTATTCTAACAAGGACTAATAACAAAAATAACACGATTACATGGCTAAATTTTACATGCATCTAGCCTTATATCTAAGCTGTTATTTACAATCTCCCCCTCGTGCGCGAGCACCATTTAAAAGGTTTTAGTCCGCTGTAGGGATTAAGATGAGGCGAGAGGCTGGGCGACGAAGTAATCCAGCAGCTGTTCGTATCTCAGTTACTCGTACTCGTCCATCTGGGCCTGGGTAGACTTTCATGATCTCACCTCGAGGCCACACTCCTCTGGGCATCGTGCCATCACATATTATGACGATGTCGCCAACTTTTAAGTTTTTATGTTGGGGATTGGCGCTAGGTCGGGGCATCAAGAGAGGCTTGTATTCTGCCGTCCATCTTGCCCAAAAGGCATCGGCTAATGCTTGACTAGCTTTCCAGGAGTGTGAAGTCAGCTGTGCGTCTTTAAATGAGCCAAAGGGTGACATCCCACTTGAGCGCCCTATTAGGAAGTGATTAGGGGTCAACGCTTCTTCATCTAAGTTGGGATTCACCGGGGTCAATGGCCTCGAATTTACCACGTGTTCAGCCTCTAATATTAACGTGTGTAATATATCGTCAGGAGGAAACCTTTCTTTCAGAGTGACTCGTAATGCTGTTTTCACCGATCTGACCATTCTTTCCCAGGCGCCGCCCATGTTTGGGGCACCAGGTGGTATCTTCTTCCAGGTGATCAGCTTTTCAGACGCGAAAGCTCTTAGGTCTTGGTCATTGCCTTGCATGGCTTCGGATATTTCCTTTTCGGCGCCAACGAAGTTGGTTCCGTTGTCGCTATATATTACAGTCGGCGTGCCGCGGCGAGCTATCATTCTGCGCAGGCTCATGATCATAGAGGAGGCCGAGAGGGATGTGGCCACCTCTAGGTGCACTGCTCGTGTGGTAAGGCAGGTATATAAGGCGCACCACCTTTTCTCTAGCCTTCGCCCGACATTGACATGCATGGGCCCAAAATAATCCACCGCGGTAGCTGTGAAGGGCGGTTGGTTTTGGGCCAGCCTTTCAGCTGGTAAGTCGCCTAAGGGAATTTTTGAGGGGATCCCCCTATAGGTCCGACACCATTGGCATTTGTTGCAAATATAGCGTATAACGCCGCGCAGTCCTATTATGTGGTAGCGTTGTCTCAGCTCATTCATGACGGTTTGATGGTTGCCGTGGTTGAAAGTTGAGTGCGTGTGATGCACCAACAGCTGAGTAAAGCCTTCTTTGGCATGTAGGACTGGCAGGTTTTGCTTTTCTTTTATTCTGCTGTCTAGACACAGGATACCGTTGCGGTCGATCTTCACGGAGAGCTTGTAGAACGGGGACTTCTTCGGTGGTCGCCGTCCAGCCTCAATCGTCGTGATGTCTTCGCCGAACGAGTTATATTGGCTCCTTCTTACTAGCAGCAGTTCAGCTAGTTTTATATGGCTTGGTGCCAGTTCTTTACTTGTGATTCTTTTGAGCATTTTGGCTTTAAATACCTCGGCGGTGAGCAGAACGGTGGCAGCAACACGCACTAATCGAGTGTATTTCGAAAAACGTTCTAACTTTGGTAAATAATCGCTAACGTCATGCCTAATAATCACATGGACTTGCTTAAGAACTCTTTCCTCCCCTGAAGGGGGTGGCGGCTCCGCGGCTCGCTTTTCCTGCGGCCATAATGCGGGGTCGCCCCTTATGAACTCGGGTCCATAAAACCATCTGTGGTTAGAGTCAAAATCGACAGGAATGCCCTTGGTCGCGTCGTCCGCGACGTTATCAGCACTGGGTACCCATCGCCAGTTAGCTGGAGTAGTTAGGCTTTCGATTTCAGCCAGTCTATGAGCTACAAACGACTTGAAAGTGCGCGGGTCCGACTTAATCCAAGCTAATACGGTTCTAGAGTCAGACCAATAGAAGCAATTTAATGTTTTATAATCGGACTCGCGCTTGACCGATTCAGCTAATCGACTGCCTAACACTGCAGCCTGAAGCTCTAAACGGGGTATCGAAATAGGTTTCAGCGGAGCCACTTTGGCTTTACCTGCTATCAGTCGTGATGTTTTAGTACCGTCCGAGTTCGTACTTACGAAATAAATCGCGGCTGAATACACTTTCTCACTAGCGTCACAGAAAATGTGTAACTCCCCTTCGTTAGGGGGTGTAGCAGGTACGTATCTATCTATTTCTAACGTTTTTAATAGCTGTAAGTTTTTAATGAAAGATAACCACGTCACGTGATGCTCGGTTGTGATGGGATCGTCCCAATCTATACCACTGCGCCATACTTCTTGTATGAGACATTTGCCTATCATCGTAATCGGCGAAACTAAACCTAGTGGGTCGAATACCGACATGACCGCGCTAGTTACCTGTCGCTTGGTAGGCAGAGTGTCGCCTTGTATGACGCTGGCGGGCGTACTTCTTAAGTTGACGTTAAAACCTAACGTATCGCGTGCGTGATTCCATATCAGACCTAATGTTCGTTCTGTATCGCTTTTCCCTAGCGTAGTCGAATCGCCACTGCGCGTATCTGTGACGTCACTTATAACAGCCGGCACGTTCGATGCCCATCCGCGTAAATCGAAAGATGCGTTTAAGTGGACCTTATACATAGCGTCTATCACTCGCTTCGCTTCGCTTTCGTTGTCGAACGCGCCTAGGTAATCGTCCATGTAAAAATTACGCACCGTGGCTCTCGCGACTTCGGGATATTGATGGCCGTGATCGTCTGCGTTTTTATTTTTCACGTATATAGCGGTACACGGAGAGGATGCCGCCCCGAATATCAACGACGTCATTCGGTACTCCTGCGGTGGTCCTACCCTATCTTCGCCCCTCCATAAAAATCGCAAACTATCGCGGTCCTGCATAGCGATCTTGACCTGCAAAAACATCTCTTTTATGTCTGCTACTACTGCAATTTTACCCTCCCTGAATCTAACTAGCACACCGAATAGCGATTGGAGTAAGTCAGGGCCTGCTAATAACGCGTCATTTAGACTTTTTCCCCCATACTTAGCTGCTGCATCGAACACTAAACGTACCTTACCCTTCTGTGGATGCACTACTGAAAAGTGCGGTAAGTACCAGCTGCGTGGCGATGTAGCTGGGGTGTCTACCCTTTCGGCGTAGCCCGCTTCCAACAAGTTATTTACCTGCTTGCTATATTCGGTTTTTAGATTTGGGTTTTTATCTAATTTATTTTCTAAATTATACAGACGACTGAGAGCTTGTTTTTTATTATTCGGCATTACCTCATCGTCTGTGCGCCACAGTAATCCCGTTTCGAACCTATTACAGCTTACTTTTTTACAAGTTCCTTCTAAGATCGCTAGGGCGCGCTGCTCGGGGTCAGACGTTGGCCGTCGTGGCTCTATTCCTAGCGAATCTAAACTGAAAAAATTCCTAATAAGTTCTAACGCGGGGTCATCTGTTGTAGTGGGCCGTACGTGGTTAACCAGCGCTACGGTACTACGTGGACGTGCATCTTGCCCGTGCAGCACCCAACCTAACTTGGTCAGCGATGCTACGGGCTGGGTCTTTTTGCCGACACGAAGTTGTCTGGACGTGATTAAATGCCAGTTGTCTTGGCCTATTAAAATAGTCGGTTTTCCCAACTCGTAGCACAGCTCATCTTCTAACTCTGCTAGGTGGCTGCACTGTTGCATTACGTCCCTGCTTACCTCCTGTGGAGATAGATTTAAATTCTCTATGGTGTTTGCACTCATAGTTTCTAAGTTTCGACTACATAAACCGCGGATCGATAAATTGACGTGACACGACTCTGCATCGTCTATACGATTACCTCCCACCCCCTCTAGAGATAATAGTTGGCTGCGACCCCTAGGTATAACGCTGTCGGCCACGCCTCGTTCAACAAGCGTCATGGTTGAACCTTCATCAAGTAAGGCGTAAGTGGCCGTCGAACCTATCGGACCGCTTAATTCCACCGGAACTATTTTTAGGTAGGTATTAGAGGTATGTATATGATTTATCGAGCTTACATTACCGCGGGTAGGCAGAGTTGTATTGCCGCTGCCGTGCAACATTTTATTATGCGATGCTTCGCACCCGTTTATTCCGCATGGTACGTATTTACACCTGAATGTACGTATGTGCGAGTTACTTAAACATCTAAAACACAACTTTTCACGTTTGGCCGCGTCCCATCGTTCTTTTATTGGTAATTTCACGAAGTCTGCACACTCCGCGGCGGTATGGTTTCCCGCACAAAATACGCATTTTTTATTTTTATTTACCTCTGCTGACGACTCGCTATTCGGTCGTGATGGGCGTGGCTTTTGCGATTTCGGCGCCTGTTTTTTAGAGTTGGATTTATTAACAGTGGCGACCGTTTTATTGTGCGTTTTTTCCTCGATTTCTGATTCATCCGATGAGGAATCGGAGTCATCTTTATGCCGGCTACGTGACTGTGGGCGTTCGCGAGCCGTGTTCACCGTGCGCGGCCTATTACGGTTTTTCCTTTCATCACGCGCTGCATCATAGGCGAACATGGCACCGCACTGGTCGGCCATGATGTTTAGAAATCGAGATAATAACTCTAGTTCCGGCGCCCCGGAGCGCTCGGAACGGAACTCGTACCATTTATATTTTAAAATTAAACTGAGTTTTTCTACAATTCGACTAACTAACTCAGGTGAATACAGATATTGCGGTTGGTCGAGTGCTTTTATCGCCGCAACTGTATTGGCTATTTTGCTCGCGAAACTACTGACATTGCGCCCGTCTTCGCTCATGCGGGGCATGCGTTTTATATTTTCGAGTTCTGATAAGACGAGTAACTCTGGTCGGCCGTAACGCCTTTCTAACGCGTCCATGACTTCATACGGATCCGACACCGTGAATAATAACGCCCTAACGGTTTCGCGGGCTGCACCTCTTAGTGCTTTTCTTAGGCGGGCTACGTTTTGTACGTCAGAAAACATGCCTACTGTGTCATTAAAGACTGATCGGAAAGCTATCCACTCGGCAATCGCCCCGTCGAAGTGGGGCAGTTCGTGGATGAACTTGGGAGCCGCGGAGTCTGATTTATTGGAATTTACCGCCTGCATTATCGCGTTGGCCAGCATCGCCATGTCGCTGCCACTATTTGACATGTCGTTTCCAACGCGTGGTTCCTTCCTACATATAGTGGGTGATCGCGGGGCCTGTCCCGGGACTTGGGTATTACCTACGATAGCTGGCCTGTCTGCTACACATTGTTCCGAAATCCAGCCTTTAACACGCGACTCTTCTAACCTAGGCGGGCGCTCCGCGTCGTTAGAACTTTCCAGTTCGATCCTGGCTATTTCTAGACGACTCATAGCAACTGCGGATGCCGCCTGAGCTCGTGCTAACTCGGAATTATGTAACTCTAGCTCTGCTTTTAACATAGATAATCTACTACACGCCCTATCCGTCGTGGGGACATTAACTACAGTGCCCGGCGCACTCCTTACTAATGTATTATCTAAATCGACTTGCGCGGACCTATCTTTGACTATCGTTTGCTCGTTACGTGATGTGCTGCTGTCACCGCTCGTGTCCTCTATGCTGGTGCCATTACTCCACGTATTTGTTTCGGCCGACGTAGTCTGACCGGACGCCGGCGTGGCGTCTGTGAGAGGCGTAGATTTGCCTGAACGCAATACACGTGCGTCACTCATCGCGCAAGAGGGTCCCTAATCCTACCAATTACTTAGAATTTAACACTTTTTTAACACTTTTTATCACTTTATCACTTTATCACTTTCACTTATTGTTCTTCTTGATGTGACGCCTACTTTGTCTAGCTGCCTGTCGGACTACTAACGTAGGGATGCCGAACAGGAATAGGAACGTATAAGGAAAGGAGGGTATGGGAACCTCCCAGCAGAGGGCGAAGGTGCTCACGGGTGCATCAGAACATGGGAGGAAAACCACATCCGTCGTTGCGTGCCAACTAGTGGCCCCAGAGCGTTCCAACACCGTACCGGCGGGGTCTGACTGTAACACCAGGGATGGTGCGTGGAGGCGTCAGTTCGTCCACTATGCCTCCGTACGATATAGGCCGTTTAACACCGCTAGGTGGCCACGTACGAGTGATAAATGATGATTGCTTCCAAGTAATTAGCAGCGGTTAGGCAAGACCGACTACTAACACTCGCGCGTACTTGTTTCTTTCTTGACTGGAACGTTTCTTTCTTGAAAGATTCGTGCAGAGAACTTGATATTTTCTCTCTTGAATGACGAAATCTTGAATTTTCTTTCTTGAAAGCTTGATACAGCGATCCGGCTCGAAGGACCATTGAAAGGCGCAGACTTTTTCAACAGAGTGATACGCCTAACTTTTGCAGACTTGTAACCATAGGTAACTTGATGTACTTGATATTCAGGATGTTCAGCAGGATCGGGATGATAAATGAAAGACGATTTCTTCAGTAAAAACAAGGGCGCTGCGATGTGGAGTGTAGTGCGTGTGGAGTGTAGGGGAGACGGTGATCTTCGTATGTAGGTGGTGTCTTCAAGCAGCGGTCAATCGAATAGTGAATCAGAATTTTGTGGGCGGGCTATATTTATAGCCTTAACATCTTAGCGCTAGGCGCGGCAGTGAGAAAATGCGGCAACTTTTTGACTGGCCAATGAGAGGCGACTATTTATGATGTATATGTGTGTGTGAGCTGTAAACGCATGTCTGTATATGTGTGTAAGCAGCTTTTATTTATTGTACATAAGACACAATTTGAAATACATAGTTACATACTTGGAAATAGTAAAATCTAGTACATATTAGGTCAGAGTTGAACATACAATGTAAAAATCTTATATATCTAGGTTACATGTGTAGATTTTCTACGTTTTTGTTGTACATAACAAGTTATACTTATGTATTAGGCACTAAAAGGCGCTAAACAGTAAACAAAAGTGGTTCTTTACGTTAATACATAAGCAATAAGGCTCCTATATGCCTTAGAAGTGAATAAAACTATTCTAACAAGGACTAATAACAAAAATAACACGATTACATGGCTAAATTTTACATGCATCTAGCCTTATATCTAAGCTGTTATTTACACTTCTACTGACTAAAAACCACCCATGTTCCTAATTAGCAAAAAAAAAAAATTTCATGTATGTATTGTTTCTGAAAAGAAAACCAGTGTACCTACTTGTATCAATCAATGTACCTAAGTTTTCCTAAGTAACAACAGAACATTTCAGTAACAAGATCTGGATTAAACCAGGCTATGCGGTATGATATTCACAAAGTAAAATCGTTCGCAGTACAGTTTTTCGATGTAATGAAACAGCGCAGTAACAAGGCGTCGATTTAACAAATCATCGCAGTATAGTGATATCGATGAAAGGTTTTCGAAGAAACGATATTCGATGATACGTTTGTCGCACTGAAGTAGGTATCCCGTCGTAACCAAGGTAGGCCCAAGAAATGCCGGCGGAGGCGGCGGCGGCGTGACGATCTGGACTCATTCTTAACATATTGGACGGAGAAGGCAATTAGCAAACAAACTTGTAAAGCCATGGGGGTGGCCTTTGCCCAGCAGTGAGACAGACTGGGCTGATTAAAAAAAACTTATCATCTGCATAGCCGTACTGTGTAGAAAGTTACGTACAAAATCTAGAATATAATTTGGCTAAATCCAATGCCTGCATAAAACATCAGGAAATCACAGACGTAAGAGCAGATAAATGTGTTCAAGTTCTGATACAATAAACTTTTAAGATCCACACATAAACAATGAATCGTACATTATTTATTACTGTTTAACGAATACATTTCCAATAAGCAGTTTATTATGTTTTTATCCTCGACATTATTCCTTTTGAGTCCCAAATCACGTTATAGTCGGCCAAACAGTACCTACCTTACCTAAGAAAAACTGATATCATTATCAAACTGTAATTCCAGTATAAGCTGACCTCTTATAGTACAGAATGCCTGTATAAGGCGAGGTCAGGTTATACTGGTAACGTTAGGTGTGCCTATGAAGGATTTGTTTTCCAGTATAATCTGACCTCTCATAACACAGAAAGCCTGTAGAAGACGAGGTCAGGTAATAATGGTATATGTAGGTGTACTTATAAAAGATTTTGTCCGTGTATTGAGTAAAATCTTTGACGTAATCCTGTTTAGGAGGCTAGTCTGTTGTAGTGGGTAGTTGTATCGTAAATATGGGATTTTGTTGTAAGCTTTGTATCTAGACTTAGACCAGCGGGTCTGGCTAGGATTTGTGAAGGTAATGTTTTTGTACATGAACAGTACATTTATTTTGAATTATAGGAACCGATTACAGAATTAAATAAATTTTAATTTAATTTAAATATTTATATAATTTAATAAATTTGATCTAGACTTGGCATTCTGCCTATTAAAAACCTGACTGCATGAAAGTATAGAGAAAGTATAAATGAAAAAAATAGAACCCCGCCTGCTTCCAAGTTTTGTTTAATTTAAAATGTGCTTGTTTTTTGCTTTTAAGTTTTATCAGTCGGGTTTTTTAGTTATTTAAATACTTTTTTATTTCCAACTTTTTAGTTCTTTTGTGTTTGTTCTTTCGTTGGTCGCGTAAAATTCGTAGATGATTTAACTTTTGTGCTTGTTTATAGGATTTGTCACTTTGAATTTCTTTCAAACATTTAGTATTATATATTTTTGTAATCTCCTTTCAAAACCCTTTATTTTGATACCCTACTTGATCATCATCATCATCATTTCAGCCAAAAGACGTCCACTGCTGGACATAGGCCCTACTCGATGGTATTGGAAAAACAAAATATTTGAACTGCGCGATTCGGCCCCCGAAATCCGCAATTTTTGTTCGTTTTTTAATTTTAATGTAGCCTATAACACTCGTGCCATCAAGACAAATCTAACGACGTATGTTTCATTCAAATCCCTTCATCCGTTTAGGAGTTATGAGGGAACAAAGAAACGGACATAGGTACATACATACATACACGTCAAACACATAACCCTCCTTTTGGACTTCGTCGCAGTCGGATAAAAACATAAAGCACATACCTACCGCATACCGTCACTTATAATTTGGAATCAGCATTCGTCCGAAGTCGTCCGAAGTTGTCCGAACTCGTACGATTTCGTCCGGTTCTACTCGTAAAGTTTTTACGAGCGCCACGACTGCTGCAATTACTTTGTGGTATTTGATTCCGAGGATTGCCGCAAAACATCTACCGGGGATAGAAGGTAAAGTAACTTTGATCGGGAATCAAAGAAATTGGACTATGTTCCTAGGTTTATAATAACTATTTTGATAAATTTTATGTTATGTTTTTTGAGTCACCATTCTGATATAATCTAAAGTTTCAGGTAGCCTATATGAGATAAATCCTACACATAATGACACATAATAAGCATTGCCATTCAACGTGGCAATGCTGCCAGTGTTCTGGGCACGTTCCCGGTTGACAGCGAATCAGCGATGCGGAGGAATACTTGGACGTCTAAAACCCGTATTTATAAACAAGTCATAGTGATTACTTGAGTAAAAGTCAATGTTTAAGATACGATTTTTTCCCTGTAGTTTAGTAATTCCTTGATGTTAGAACTATCAAAGGTTAGAATTCTTATGTTTGTTTTCATTGACGGTTCCAACTTCGTTCAAATTCTTGCCCATTGCATAAAAATATTTGCATAAGTAATTATTTAAGTTCAAGTAATTACTTTAACTTGTCTATAGATACGGATGTAAGTGTCTTATTTGGTCATTGTATGTATAATGTATTAACTATTAGTTTTAATATTTAATTACTATTTTTGTACTTTTTTGTGTATAATGTACAGCTATGTTATATAGCGCATGTTATAAGGGGTACGTATTTGAATATCGAAGATTAAAATACCTACGCTTAAAATACCAATGTTCAAAACATCAAAAATTTATATATCGATTATATGAAAATATCGAAAATTGTTAAACATACGCTTAAAACGTCGAAGATTAAGATGCCGAGTGATTAAAATTTCGAATGATTTAAAATATCGAATTACATTATGCCTAAGTTCAAAATATCAACATTTAATACATCTAATTTCATAATATCTACGTTAAAAATACCTACTAGTTAAAATATCGAAAAAAGAATATTAAATGTATTTCAAAAATAATAATAATGACGTCACTAGGCATAAGGATAGAATTGGTTTGGTTAGGTTAGGTTCCCGCTGAGTTTTTTCTTCGTGTTCCTATAATACGACCGTCTCGCGACAGTATCCTTTATGAGCGGCATGGGCACCGGGCCGTAGGCCGACGAAGGAGGCCGGTGGAGGCCCGGCACTTCGGGGACAGAAGAAATTAGTGTTATTTAATATGCGAGCGCAGCGAGCGCGCGTCATGGAGTACATGCGTTGCATGTATGAGTGACGTCATTATTATTATTATTACTAGACATTGGGGTGATTCATCCACTTAGCGGACATGCAACGCATGTACTCCATGACGCGCGCTCGCTTCGCTCGCATATTAAATAACTCTAATATCTTCTTTCCCTGAGGTGCCGGGCCTCCGCCGGCCTCCTTCGTCGGCCTACGGCCCGGTGCCCATGCCGCCCATAAAGGTGGTGAGTTGTCACCGTAACACCTATCTAAGAACATGCTCAAATCATACCCGAACCCATAACTGAAAACTGCATCAAAATTGGACTAGTAGTTTTGGAGAAAAATGGCAACATGTATTTGCACAAACAAACAAACAACCTCTCACCCCAAACGCATATACCGTCTCCGTTCCGTCGTGGGTAAAAATAGTAAACACAATGTTTGCTTCGTTTTTCAGAAATAGAAAACCACAGCGGATCGCTGGCTTTTATGAGAAGTCGGTAAATAGGATCCTGCCTGGTTTTGATTGCTTTTTGTTCCCAGAATTTTATGGCAAAAAGCGGTAAAAACAGCATATTTCGAACTCTGATTTCTACGGGGAAATGCGGAAAATCTTTTATTGCGTATGGACTCTTAGATTTAAAGAGAAATCCATGGATTAATATTTCAGAATTATTAAAACAATAATTGGGGTCGCTTTGCAACTCAAACTCCTCGTAGGTATAGTGGTCGCAAGCGCGACCGCTGAGCATGTGGTTCTGGCATAGTATAAAAAGGTTCTGGGTTCAATTCCTGGGTCAGGCAAAATGTTATTGGGTTTTTCCATCCGGAATTTCTTAATAGCAGTAACAGAGTCTATATTTGTGCCTGGTTGATGATAATTAGTCCTCTCCTATTATATGGGGCTTAAACAGAACTACAAGGTTACTGACGTAGGCCGAAGAATCGCCAGACTTAAGTGGCAATGGGCAGGGCACATTGCTCGCAGAACGGATGGCCGATGGGGCCGAAAAGTTCTGGAATGGCGACCGCGAACAGGAAGACGTTCCGTTGGAAGGCCTCCCACTAGGTGGACCGATGACCTGGTCAAGGTTGCAGGAACCCGCTGGATGAGGGACGCACGGGACCGGTCAATGTGGCGACGCCTGGGGGAGGCCTATGTTCAGCAGTGGACGTCTTTTGTCTGAAATGATGATGAAACAGAACTAGTGAAATGTGGGTGTACTATTAGGTACACATTTGCCTAACCCATCGAGGATTACAGGCGTGATGCTATGTGTGTTGCAAGTCCAAAACACTTTCTTTGTTTTTTTTTACTAAAAAAAAAACGTTGCCCCTCTAGGAATTTCTCCTGTATTGTGGGTACGTTTACAAACATTGAAACTCACATACACAGACACCCAGACCCGAGACAACTATCTGTAGGCCATACAAATATTTGTTCCGTGCGGGGATCGAACCCGCGACACGCAACGCAGCAGTCAAATCACTCAGCCACTGCGCCAACCGTGTCGTCGTGTCGTTTTGGCAGTAAAGTAGAAAAATAACCTCACAATTCTAGTTTTCCTTTCCACACGTTTGTGTAAGGAAAAACAAAAGGAATACTTATTGCAAAAGATTAATTGATATAAAAGGGATGACATTCAGATTGGAGGTTCAGGTTGATTCAGGATGACGTATAGCTTATTGACTGCCCCGAGTTCGCCAGGCATTACTTAAAGTCAAGGATTTTATTGCCACCCGTCGGGGCTGTGGATATCGAAAGGTTACCGCGGCTCCGACACAAGGGCGAAGAAGAAGGAACATGGGTTTGGTTTTTAGTCAGTAGAAGTCTGACACTCCCCTTCGCTCTGCCCAAGAGCGATGGGGGTTATTCGATGATTTTCCACCCACCAAAAAAAAAAGGATTTTATTGCCAACGTTGATTTCAAAATGCCGTGAGGACGGAAGGTTTTAAATATAAATGTGGATGGGTATAAGAGTAGAGAAATAACAAATAAACGATGTATTGACTTTGTTAAGAATGATATGAGCAGCGGTGGCCCAGTGGTGGCCGCCCCAACTTACGAACAGTAATTCGTGGGGTCGAACCCAGCCAGGCGCATTACTTTGTGTAATTTATTTCATTACCGCTGCTCTCAAAATGATAAAGAAAAACAACGAGAGGAAACCGGCATGTCTTAGAACCAAACATTTCGAAAACATGTGACATCTACCAATCCGCACTGGGCCCGCGTGGTGGATTAAAGCCCTTCCCAAGCCTGAGTCCCTGCAGTGGGAACATTATAGGCTGATGATGATGTTGAGTGTGAAATGTCGTGAGGAAGGTTTTGAATATGAATGTGGGTGGGTGTAAGAGTTCAGGAAGAACGAATAAACGATGGATGGACTGTGTTAGGAATAATATGGTAAGAAAGGAGGTGTCTCTTGAGATAACGAGAAACAGAGAATTGGGTATTTCACCAAAAAATCTAATTAGTCCGTCTGTTAGATTATCGAAAAATATTGGATACGTGTTTTTTGTTTTATCAAATTAATAACAATAGGGGATCGGACTGACTCAAAAAAATATGATTCTGTTTAGTCCGTCAGTTAGATTATCGAAAAATATTGGATACGTGTTTTTTTGTTTTATCAAATCAATAAAAATTGACGAAGCTATAGCGAGTCAAAGATCATGGAGTGGGGCTTGAAACGTCACTTGAAGGTACAAAATGTACTATCATATGACGTCACACGAGTTTTCGAAACAATCTATCGTCTTCATTTTTTGTTTACGTGAAAAAAGAAAAAATATCTGGTCCATATTTTTTGGAAATCTATCACTGACGGACTAATTAGTTTTTTTTTGTCCGATCCCCTATTGACGATAATATAACGTGTCAAAGATCATGAGTGGGGGGGGGGGGGGGCTTTTGTCGCCACTTTGTGGGTAAAAAAGTACTAACTTTGTGACGTCACACGACTTTTCGAAGCACTGTATCGTCTTCATCTTGTGTTTACGTGAAGAAAGAAAAAATACGTGTCCATTATTTTTTGGTAATCTATCTGACGGACTAATTAGATTGTTTTTGTGAAATACATTATTATGGTAGAAGAAGATTATGCTGCGCCGAACCCAAATGAGTTGGGATAAGGGCAAGAGAATGATGATTGGTGATTTCTTTCTATGTTTACCTTGGATAAGTCAGTCTTCTTCTTATTGTGTGGGCAGTAAGGTCTAGTGACCCCACACACCCTAGTGTCAGAGTTTCTAAACCGCCGCAAGGGCCTCTGACATGGTTTGACGACCGCCATTTGGCGGCCGGGACCACCGGCTTATACGTGCCTTCCGAAGCATGAAACCATCTTTTTATCAGACAATCAGGTGATTCAAGCCTGCAATGTCCTAACGGAAACAACTTCTCAAAGTATACTTCCCGTGGGAATCGAACCCACGACCACCGGGTCACAAGGCAACGCCTAAACCACTCAACCACGGAGGCAGTTAATCCCTGATAGAAATCCCAACAACACTTTGCTCGACCTGGGTATCGAACCTTGGTAGTCGTGCTTGTGATCATTAGACCAGCAAGACGTCACAAACAATAACTGACTTATTACTAAACTTAACTGCCTCCGTGGTCGAGTGGTTTAGGCGTTGCCTTGTGACCCGGTGGTCGTGGGTTCGATTCCCACGGGAAGCATACTTTGTGAAGTTGTTTCCAGTTTGGTTAGGACATTGCAGGCTTGAATCACCTGATTGTCTGATAAAAAGATGGTTCCATGCTTCGGAAGGCACGTATAAGCCGGTGGTCTCGGCCGCCAAATGGCGGTCGTCAAACCATGTCAGAGGCCCTTGCGGCTTTCCCGGCCGCCAAATGGCGGTCGTCAAACCATGTCAGAGGCCTTTGCGGCTTTAGAAACTCTGACACTAGGGTGTGTAGGGTCGTTAGACCTTACTGCCCACACGATAAGAAGAAGAAGAAGAAGAATCAGGGATTTCTCAGTAATAGCCACGGAGTCTGGATTTGCGCCTGGTTGGTTACAGGCGGACTAAAACATAACAGGCTAAATGTGGGTGTACTAGGACCTCTGCCTTACTCTTTGGGGATTACAGGTGTGATTTTATGTTTGCAAAAAATTTACGTAAACTTTAACGTGGAACTTCCAGGATAGCCAACATCATATGGATCAAGGTCTGAAATAAAGTATTTTTTTTATTTTTTTTTATAAAACCTGACACTGACCTGCAAATTGCAAAAAACGTAAGAAAATTAGAATTTCGCGGACTACCCTGGAGGTTTCACCTTAAGTTTATTTAGATTAAAGACCGGAATTTTCTTTTGAAGAGAACTATTTATAACAAGATATCAGTTTCTACCTCCGCCAAACATCAATTTAATTATAGCCATAATTACTAGTCTTTTTTTTTTTTTTTTGGTGGGTGGAAAATCATCGAATGACCCCCCCCGCTCTTGGGCAGAGCGAAGGGGAGTGTCAGACTTCTACTGACTAAAAACCGAACCCATGTTCCTTCTTTGCCCTTGCGCCGAGGCCACGTAATCTAGTACAAAAATCCGCGGCCCCGACGGGCATAATTACTAGTCTGAAGGAGATCTCAAACAATATAGACCTATTTTGTTTGAGATATATTGACCTATATTAATACCTATACCTGTATAGGTAATGACAAACTAGATTCTCGTTATAATTTCACTTTGATTTTGCCCTCAAATAATACTAAATTAAAAGACGGCTTCAGTCTAAAATCTATTAAGAAAGCCATCTGTCGCAAAATCTGGAATTAATTACGATAGACAAAACATTTAATAAAGAAACCCATAAGAAAATCCACTTGCTCTAGAACCGAAAATCTATTAAAATTTTAATGGAATGTAATCTTAACTTTAACGATTTTAGTTATCAATTAATCTAAAATGTCGTTAAACCAGATATTAGTAATACTGTTGAGACAGGGTATTTATAGAAAGTAATTAAATTACCTATATGCAATTAGTCGGTGACATTAGTTGCAAATGTGGAACTAATGGATATTGTTTAAGATGGTCGTTTGAAGGAGTGTCCACTATAAATTACCATGATGTACCGTTTTACTTATTATCTGAAGAACACCACAAAAAAAGAAGATTGTATTCTTGTTCAACTGAGTAAAACTTTACTTTTTGACTGGCCTGTTGGTCTAGTGGTTAGTGACCCTAACTGCTATGCCGGAGGTCGTGGGTTCGATTCCCACCCAGGACAAATGTTTGTGTGATGAGCACGATCATTTGTTCTGTGTCTGGGTGTAATTTATCTATAATATGTATGTATTTAGAAATATATAAGTATGTTTATCAGTTGTCTAGTACCCATAACACAAGCTCTGCTTAGCTTGGGACTAGATGGCGTTGTGTGATAGTTGTGGAATATTATTATATTATTTACATAAATAACAGGTTCGTAATAGGCAAGCGCATTACTACGTTATGTAATTCATTTCAATACCACTGTTCTCGAAACGGTGAAGGAAAATATCATAAGGTAGCTGGTATATTGTCCTAGAATCGAAAACTCGAAGACATTTGACATCTACCTAACTGCACTGGGTCCGCGTGGTAGATTATAGCCCCCTCTTGGTCATAGAGAAGAGGGCTGTGTCCCAGTTATGGGGATATTAAAAGCTGATTATGCTTAAGCTAGGCAGAAATGACAAGACGTCGCCTGCTATGATTCCTTCTAACGTACTACTAAAATAATCTTTCATCTTTTTATTCTTAGTATTCTAAAAGATTTGCATATAACATTGAAACTCTTGCAACCAACAATGTACCCGCACTCCTAAACACACCCTTTACTAACCCACGTGTCTTAATTTTAAGACAAAGCACACACCGACCCGTCCGTGACAACTTAATAGAGCTGTAGTATGTTAATGTTGTGGCCTCAATGTGTCCCACACCTTATTTGTATGAAGATTGTGGTCGAGGGTTTAAAGGAGGTGGGACAATGAGGTCTTTGTGGATTAGTGTAAGTATATGTGTGATGTGATGAGAGATAATTGAGTTGGCTATTTGACTACTGTTAAAAATTCACGAAAATCTTATGTTATTTCAAAGAACTAACAGAAATAATACGATGTGTGAAAAAAATAATAAAATCGATCAAAAAATGACTTAGTTTTACCTGATTTTAAATGACGTGCTAGACAATTCTATTCTAAGATAGGTTGCCGCTTAGTTTGATTTTAGAATGTTTATATTTAGGTATCTTCACGAAATATTTTTCTTAACAAGTTAGTAAATATATAATGTGACCTTTCTGGTAAATATGATGTCAAAATATTGTTTGTACATAGCTTTGTGATGAAGAGCATCCCTGTATTTTGAGGAATTCATCAAATAAATTATGGAAAAGGTTCAGACGTTCCATACTTCTTTGATGATCTTTATTCCACGAAAAAAAACCCTTATAAAAATTAAATACATATCAATATGAAGGATCGATACCGCACTTTACCCGTTTCTCTTAAGCTGATAATTTTTCCTTTCAGTTAGCTTGTCTATTTTATTTACTGCTTATTTTTATGGCTGCGACAACCCCTAATGAGTTGGGATAAGAACAAAAGATTGATAATCTTCTAAGTCTAAGTATATAGTCTTCTAAGTATCATAATAGTCTTAATAGAAAAAGAATCAAAAACTGCTAATTATTCTCCATATTTACGAATAAATAATCAAAAATGAGATTTATTGAATTAATGAACCACTTCATCTATTTTTAGATAAAATAGTGAGCAGTCACTCAAGTTAACAGGTGGCTGAAGTAAAGTTTCTGATTTCGACTTGTTTCAACACGAGCTTCATCAATAATAACTTTGAACCTGCGATTATTACACGAAGCCTCATACATAAATCTCAGTGTCATAATTAAAGTCTCCATAATATATTATAGTGAGTGAAATGAGAACTTTAACAGATTAAGTGAATAAGTAACCCTAATGCTAATACTTTTTCAGAACTACTTATTTATACTGTCACTGTTTTAAGCTTTCACGGTTTCTATCTATATTTAAAATGTCACTTGCGGGATATCTTCCGTGTGTCAACCCGCGATCATGGCGCTTGCAACAGCGTCGAAATATCGGGAACTCAAAACAAATAACAATCACGGAAGATATCCCGTAAGTGACATTTTAAATATACTTATACTGTTCTCACTTTTTGATGACAGCATCATCATTATCTGCCTAGCCTTTTCCCAACTATGTTGGGATCGGCTTCCAGTCTAACCGTTTGCATCTAAATACCAGTATTTTACATGGAGCGGCCTATCTGACTTCAACAACCCAGTCTTTACAGGGTAATACGATGTGCCCTTTGATAAGACTAGTTGTCAGACTTTCTGGGCCCCGAGTCTGCTATTCAATAGTGTCAGAATGGTCTATCATTGATCTCATAATTGTTGATTGATGACAAGCCAAAAAGTACCTTAAGTCGTACTTTTTGGCTTGTCGTCTACTTGTACACTATTGAATAGCAGACTCGGGGCCCTGGTCACTGACTACCTGTAAGGAAAGGACTGCCAAAGATCTATTTATGGCAGCCGGGACCAACAACTTAACGTGCTTTCCGAGGCACGGAGGTAACTCGGTATCTGACGGGTGGGCACCCATCCACAGACCAACCTAGGCAAGCGCGGCTTAACCTAAAGATCGACCAGAGTGGTAGTTATTATTAAGCCACGAGCTTGAAGTGAATGAGTAACCCAAATGCTATTTTTTCAGAACTACTTAAACTGTTCTCAGTTTATGGCAAACATTTGTTGGTAATTGTGACAAAAAAAAAACATACATTTCAAGTTAATGTGTACATCATTTCTCAGCCTCAGATGAAACAATTAGTGTGAAATAAATATCTTCCACCTCTAACTCAATCAAGAACCGATGAAAAACGATTATTTTAAAAGGTAACACTGAAACAATTACCCCTACACCTCCCAGTGTTTGCTCAACGCTGTCGGAGCAGTTTGCAAAAAGTTAAACTTTGTGTCAACATAGTCCTACAGACAGCGGGTAAGCTAGAGAAGGTCGCGTGTCAGTCATAGAGATATATTTAAGAATGCAGTCTAATTGGACTAAATCAACGTCCAGTAGCCCTAGATCAAAACAACTGGAAGTCAAGGAGACCTTGGCCAGCTGTGGGATGACGCGGGCTAACAGTATCGCACCTTTAATGAGAAACCGTTATTAAACGAATATTTTTCAAGAAATGAGTTTCTGATGCCATCTTTCTTAAAATTACGTAAACTACGCAATGAATTTGAAACTGAATTCTTGAAAATTTTCGTTTAGTAACTGTTTGTCATTAATGGTTTATTTTATCATTATCAATCAGCCGCATTGGTCAATCTTCGAGGTTAATCTGTGCTTACTGACCATCCATCTCATAAAAATTTCCCCCCGTGCCTCGGTGCGGGATGTTTATTATGATGTTTGAAATTCGCAACTACTATAGTTGCTGCCTGTTAAGATTGCAATAGCGGTCATTGACCCACCTACATTTATGAAAGTTCTAAACTTAAAAATCCAATAATAAGACTGTTTCCGCCTTATTACAAAAAGTAGTTAACCCTGGTTTAACTTAGACTTGGTTTATCTCGCATGACGTCTCACTTCAAAAATATTCAAAAGAAAGTGACGGCATGCGAGATAAACCTAGTCTATGTTAAACCAGGTTTAACTACCTTTTGTAATAAGACGGTTTATGTCTTGAATCGTCGACATTTTTTGGGTTCGTACGAAGAGATATTAGGGAAAGGGCTATGGCCGCTATTGCTATCTTAATTGGCAGTAACTATAGTCAGAAGTTTGCAAGTATGACAACAAGTCTAACCATCCAGTAAAATGGTTGCAGAAGTCCCCAGTGACTGTTTATACCCGCCGCCGCCGAGACTCTACAAAACAAACAACTCGACTGTGTCGCTAGCTCTATTCGCTTCTCGCTTCTCGCTACTCGCTGGCGGTGGGACCAGAGCCTCACATTACATCAGTTTGTTGCTCGTTCAATTAGTTACTTTAACTTCAGCGGGGGCTTAACTGTATTTGTAGAATGAAAAGTTTATGTTGGATTGTAGATTTAATAGTGTTATTGAAGAGAAAAGATTAAAGGTAACTAGTTTTCTATATTTTAGGAAAAATAAATTAACTGGTCAAAGTAACCCGGGTGCATTTAATCAATAATATACATTTACTCACACTATTGCCCCTTGGTGGTAGACCAACTGTTTTAAAAACTTGTTTCATCATCAGCCTATAATGTTCCCACTGCAGGGACACAGGCCTCCTCTCTAGGAGAGGGGTGGGCTATAATCCACCACGCGGGCCCAGTGCGGGTTGGTAGATGTCACATGTCTTCGAATTTTTGGTTCTAAGACATGTCGGTTTCCTCACGATGTTTTCCTTCACCGTTTTGAGAGCAGTGGTGATGAAATAAATTACACAAAATAATACACCTGACTGGGTTCGAACCCACGACTCACTGTTCGTAAGTCGAGGCCGCTACCACTGAGCCACCACTGCTCTCAGCCACCACTGCTCTCAGCCACCACTGCTCTCAGCCACCACTGCTCTCAGAAACTTGTTATCTGCTCTTAAATGTCGTTTCCGACTACTCTGGATATTTTAAATACACGAAGTTTTTTTATAAGTAAATCATTTGACTCATAAGGTTGCTAATTCCTCTTCCCCCGAAACAGTTGGATTCCAGTCTGACCGGATGCAGCAAAATATCAGTATTTTCCTTGGAGTCGCGGTTCTCTGACTAACATTAAAAGAACAGAACAATTTTATTCCGACATCTTTATAAAGGCTACATCTTGAAAACATAAATAACTTCATCCCGAATATCCTCACTCCCTTCCCCTCCCCCTTACTGATGGAGGATGTTCTTTCAATTACACAGACTGACTTATAGCCCGTGAAGCAACATGGCTGCTGCAAGGATTTTACAATTGCCATGGAAAGATAAGAAAGATTTGTTTGTTTTTAAGTTTGGCTTCTACGGAAGGCATTTTGAATAACTTTGTTGTCATAGGAATATTTAAATAAAATTGAAGTTATCAAGTTATATTCCTGAAATTGAAATAGGATAAAAAAATAGCGATCTTTCAATATGGTCCCGTTGTTGTCAGATCAGATCGACAACGGTATTTACTTAAGGGACACGATTCTCCAGTCGGTGCTGTGGATTATCGAAAGGATAACGAGGCTCCGACACAAGGGCGAAGAAGGAACATGGGTTTGGTTTTTAGTCAGTAGAAGTCTGACACTCCTCTTCTTTCTGCCCAAGAGCGGGAGGGGTTATTCGATGATTTTCCACCCACAAAAAAAAAGGGACACGATTCTTTTCACAGAAATATTTTAATAGATTTATGTATTGGTACAGAAGCACCAATATGTATATACTTAGCAACGTTAGACGCTTTTTTCGCCTACTGTCAGTACAGTATTGATTTCATTTTCATGTGACGTAACGAAACTAATATATAGGAACCCATATTATCATAAAGTAGGTCATTATTTACACACACACTTTAGTTAATTGCAATTTAAAACACATGTGGAAGGTGCGGTAATTATAATAACAAATGTTGTCATGAATAAGTTTACGTAACAACTTATTTACTTAAAAACGAACAATATCTAAATAGTATGCAGGGGAAGAGTGCGGCGGTGGCTGAGAGCAGTGGTCGCCCAGTGCTGGCGGCCCCGACTTACGAACGGTAAGTCGCGGGTTCGAACTCAGACAGGCGCACCAACTTAACTAAGTTTGTTTAATTTATTTCATCACCACTGCTGCTCTCAAAACGGTGAAGGAAAAGACCGTCTTAGAACCAAAAAAATCGAAGGTCAAACCACACTGCGCCCGGGTGGTGGATCCATCCCTCTCCTATGGAGGAGGCCTGCATCCCTGCAGTGTGAACATTATGGGCTGATAATGATGATGCAGAAGAAGTTGCCCCTGATATTTATTCTGCATAAATTGACCTATGAACCTAGTTCGACACATTTTTTTGCTAGGTGTCATATTGCAACTATATTTTCATTAAATTCGACAATGAATTCGGGTGACAAGGCCAACACATCACCTTGCAAAATTATCCAAGAAACATCCCTCGTTGCTAGCTACCTTAAAATTGTAACTGCTTAGGGAGATACCAACATAAATACGATCCGCGAATTGACACAATTTACAACCACATATCACTACTACCCCCATTAATAAAACTAGTCGAAATTAGGACAGGGTGGCAATTAATCGTTAGCTCCCCCTTTCACCCCCTCGATGGATTTATGGCACAGGAGGGTCTCGTTAAGGGATATACCTTTGTCCTTGAGATACTTGTTTATGGTAGTCAGGGGTCACGATACCTGGTGGCTTAGAGTGTAAGTTTTGTCACAGTAGAAGGTAGGAACCACAGATATAGATAGACCTAGACCTAGATAACGCAAGTATCACGATCTGTATGAAAACCAAGCGTACCTACCATTTTTTGACCTACTATTATGACGTCACAAACACAGAAAATCGGAAAATCAAATCGATTCGAAGACGCAGCCGCGTACGGTGCCCCCTTCACCCCAACCCCTGCCTTTTGCACCAGCGCCGACGCGGCGACGTCCGACTAGCGCTATACAACGATGCAGACTGAGCGCGAAAGTGACCACTTACGATTTTTGTACGTAAGCTAGGCACGAAAAGAGGCACGCGAAGTAGTAGTTGTTTTTGAAGATGAAGAATTCGAAGATGTCTGGGTTAGGGGCTGGGGTTAGTTGTGTTATAAAAGTCGGGCATGAATGGTGTCTAGGGCTTAGTATTAAATGTCAGTGGAGAGAGATTTATTAGGTTTTTCAAATTAGATTGTCAGTCATCACTAACAATCTAATTTATATAGGAACTAGCTGACCCACGCAACTTCGTCTGCATCACATAAATATAGCTCATAACCTTTCTCGATATCGACTATCCGACATAAATTAAGCTAAATCGTAACAAACAAAAAATCTTATCTTTCCTCTTTATTATAATAGTTCAGATGGTTTAGATTAGCTTAGATTATATTAAAGTGTGAATTACTATAGGTATCTCTTACTGTTAAATATACTATAACACTCTATACTTGTAAACAATGATGCAGTAAATATTTTGAATTTGAATTTCCCGGAGGCCAGCCAGAATCCCCCGTACCTACATTGCGACGCGCGAAATATTTTGCCGCGCGGATATTTTTATATTGCGATATCTTTTAGGATATTCGTTTAAACTGTATAGAGCAAAGGGCACAAATATTCTATATTAAATTTCCGTTCTAACAAACACATTTATTTAGATATAGATTAATACCATATGGGTTAAATAAGCTTCGCAAAAAATAATTATTTTTAACCTAACAGTTTAACTGTAAAAAAAGGTTACAGTGAGTCAATCTTAAAAGATAGATATATGCTGTCGCGGACTTTTTTTTAGAATTTTTAAAGAGGAACAATTCCTTCTTATATGATATTAGCGTAACTTAAACCGTTTTCGCAGCGCACGCAGCGGAAGCTCTCAAAAAGGAAATACCTTTTCCCGTTTTTGTAACATTTTTCATTTATGCTCCGCTCCTATTAGCCGTAGCGTGATGTTATATAGCCTATAGCCTTCCTCGATAAATGGACTATCCAACACAAAAATATTTTTTCAATTCCAACCAGCAGTTTCTGAGTTTACCGCGTTCAAACAAACAAACAAACAAACAAACTCTTCAGCTTTATAATATTAGTTTATTAGTTTATATATACCCATTTCATCAGTTCTGATTAAGTAACAAGTGAAAGACAGCGAGAGCTTGATCAGTTAAATATTGGCAGTTCTGAGCCACAGGTATCTTGTCTATGAGAAGCATGGGGCATCGAGTGAAACCACAACGACGCTGGTTGGGCCAAAAAACCTCTACAGTCAGTTCAATCGGTAGTTGCAAAACCTTTCTACCTGGTAAACTAGCCAGGTCTGGTAAACTAGCCATTACCTGTCAAACAGGAGAAGGCCAGAGGTGAGTGTGGTCGCTTCTTCGATTTTTTGGTTCTTGGTCACGACAGTTTTGAGAGTAGTTTTGAAATATATTTCACACAGCTCTGGCTCGGTTCAAAGCAGTTTCTCAGTATTTCAAATCGGCTTGTGTTTAAACGCCTACCAGAAAAGAATCTATTTTACTACCAAAAAAATTCGAAATGCCGGCCAAAATGGATTAATGCTCACCAAATTGTGTTTCCTAAAGTATTGTAGGAATGAACCTATTTTCCTTTTTATTCTATACCATAAAGATTTATAAACGCCTTTAAAGTTAACTGCAGGCCAAATATTTTATATTATCACTAAATAGATGTCACCAATATTGTATTTCACGACTTTCAATTTATCTCCATGACGCGCGCTCGTTTCGCTCGCATATTAAATAACACTAATATGTTCTGTCCCCGAAGTGCCGGGCCTCCGCCGGCCTCCTTCGTCGGCCTACGGCCCGGTGCCCATGCCGCCCATAAAGGATACTGTCGCGAGACGATCGTATTATAATTGGACCGTGTTATGCAGAAGGCAGCCAAGTCGGGAAAAGTACAAACAGAGTTATAAGCATTTTTCTGTCGATGGTTGCACTTCGGTTGTAAATTAATTTTATGATTATTTTTTATTTGAGACATATTGGTTTATCTTTTGTTATTTATTGTATCCTATCCAGAATTCCGAAACGTGGCTATTAATATTAATAATTGCGATTTTAGACGTGGCTGTTTTATACAAAATAACTTATTTTGTAAAAATCACAATAAAGTATAAACCAACCATGTAAGTTGGCTGTGTTTTAAAATGTGATCTGTAACTATTTAAAAAATAAAAAACAGACAAGAAAGTAATAAGTGAAACAGCTATTGACTAAAATGTTTACTACGTTCACTAAAATAATCCGAATGTTGCATAATGTATTCATACTGTTTTTTATTTTAACTATAGGTACACTTACGTTAGGTCATATTATAACAAATCAAATAAATCAAATTATTTTGATTTGAGTAAAAACTTGGCAATAGAGTACCTATTAGAAATATTTATTTAAAAAAATATTAAAATGTCACAAACTATTATACGCAAAATATAAATTTTCGCACTTATTCATCATCCAAAATAAAATCTAACTCGGTATTAAATCCATCAACGTCATCTTCAATAACAGGTGCACATGACGTCAAATTGTCATAAAAGTGTCGAGCATCTTCTGGTATTAGATGTATTATTGATATTATATCACGTAACTTAGGCTCTGCTATAGGTTTTCCATTTGGCCATAATTTAGTTCATCATCATCATCCACAGCCCGAACTCACCCACTGCTGGGCATAGGCCTCTCTTTTCTTGTGCCATTCTCCACGGTCCTGTGCTAGCCTCATCCAGGTTTTGCCCCCGATGGCAATAGGGTATTTCACCAAAAAAATCTAATTAGTCCGTCAGATAGATTTTCAATAAATAATGGACACGTATTTTTTCTTTTTTCACGTAAACAAAATATGAAGACGATACAGTGCTTCGAAAAGTCGTGTCAAGTCGTGTGAAGTCATAAGGATAGTACTTTTTTACCCACTAGGTGACGCCAAAAACCCCCACTCTTGATCTTTGACACATTTTATTTTCGTCAATTTTTATTATATTGATAAAACAAAAAACACGTATCCAATATTTTTCGATAATCTAACAGACGGACTAATTAGATTTTTTTGGTGAAATACCCTATTATGTCGTCTGTCAATTTAGTTAACTGACTCTTAAAAACACCTTCTCTTTCTGGATTGTCAGAACCGTGACGTCTTGATATTTTACGAGTAATATCCAAACAGTCGTAATCTTCTTGGTCAAAGTCAGACTTCATGTAAATATGATATTGGCCTGGCTTTGTTATTTTTAATTCTCCTGTTTTTAGCCAATTTACTTTGTCATTATTTGTTGTTTTCTTGCGATTAACTTTTCTAGAGTCTCAGTAGAGTAGAAATCATCAAATTCCATTTGGAAAGTTATCAGAGGTTTTTTCTTTTTGCATATAGCCATAATTTGAATGTAGTCGTCAGGCGTATAAATCCTTTGATTGTACTTCAAAGCTCTCTCAATATCACCGAAGTCTTTATCATTGGGTAAGTAACTATGGCCTGGCATCAAATACTTAAATGTAATAGATTCTAGGTTTGGTTTCATCTCGAGCACTGCTTTCATCATGAGAGTAATTTTTATGTTCCGGTTTTGACCGCCACAAGAGTCTGACCAAAGAATTAAATCTTTTATAGTGTCAGAGACGTTCTTGTCGATGTGTTTTAAAAGTGAAGATCCCACTTCCTGTGCGCCACGTCCAGCCTGACCCTCGATCCATTTATAACAGTAGCTTTGGTTGTTTTTAGCACTGTGCACACCCAAGTTATAGAGCCAGAGTTGCCTTTTATAAAAACTAGCTTTTGCCAGCGGCTTCGCACGCGTGAAAATGACGATTTTCCATACAAACTTTCATCCCCTATTTAACCCTTTATACGGCAATGGCAATATATATGCCACCATATTTTTCAGCTCAAAAATTAAATAATTTGTTACAGGTAAGTACTCTATCGTTGTACAGAGAATATTTATAAACTTATTAGACACTCATTAACTTATCAAAAAAACTTTTTTACAAAAAATAAAACCGACTTCGACAAAAATAAAACACAAAAAAGTGAAAAATAAAAAGTCAGTGACTTTTGTTTGTTTGATTTCATGTTTTTGCCACCGACTTCAGAAGCAGATTTTTATTTTTCACTTTTTTGTGTTTTATTTTTGTCGAAGTCGGTTTTATTTTTTGTAAAAAAGTTTTTATTTTTCACTTTTTAGTGGTTCACATGTGCTTACCCCTTCACAATGTACCAGCGTGATGTTATGTTATGAACTGGTGTAAACAATAGACAGACATGAGATTTCAGCAATCCCAGTCCATTTGCTATCATTTATTGAGGAGTTCCGTTGTCTATCTCCGAAGTTCTTCATCAGATGTTAACCAAATAGTTTTTATAACCTTTGTAGTGAGTTCAGGCGTGATATTATGTTGTGTGATGGCGTAAACAATGTTTAGATATGCTATAGCAACAATCGCGGTTAATCTGCTGTTATTTATTGAAGAGTTCCCCCGATTTCTACAAGATCCCATCATCAGATATTGAAATGTTGACAATGGGACCACACGGGAAGCACCAGCTTTCAAATGAAAAAAGAATCATGAAAATCAGTTCACCCAGTCGCAAGTTATGAGCTAACAAACATAAAAAAAAATATAGTCGAATTGACAACCTCCTCCTTTTTTTGAAGTCGGTTAAAAACACAAAAAAAGTAAAATAAAATGAAAAAATATTTTCTACCAAATAAAACCTGTCTTTTTGGCATTATTTTCAAATTGCCAGATGCGTTATACCGGTTAAAGGGTTAAATCCCTTAGGGGTTGAATTTCAAAAAATCCTTCCTTATTCCTTGTCTTCATTATAAAGGGAACCTCTGTGCAAAATTTCAGCTTTCTAGGTCCAAGGGTTTGGGCTGGGCGTTGATGAGTCAGTCAGTCAGTCAGTCAGGACTTTTCTTTTTATATACAGGAGCAAACGCGGAATAAAAAATATTTAAATTTTAGCTAATTGTAATAAAATCCTTATTATAGACAACAAAACAAAAAGTTATACCTATTTTTATTATTGGCAAAAGCAGCCTGGATGGTGTTGAAAAAAGCCAACTGCGATTATCAACAAATAAATAATTTGCAGTGAACAGCCATCATAGAATGGCTGCCTTTTACGTAACTCGAACACTGATACCTCCTAACATTTTGAAATTTGTAAAAAACGACCTTATAGTTAGGCTGACTTCTGCAAAATAGGTATTTTAATTTTTGTCAAAATTGGCTGCATTTTACATGAAGATGACTGTTTTTTACAATAAACATTTGTAGACGTGGCTGCATTTGACGGCTCATATCTCCGTGATAAATAGAGATATCGACATGGCTGTTTTTGCAAAAAATCGGGCATGTCGAAATTAGTATGGCTGTGTTTATAACTCATTTTTGGAAAAAGTGCCACATGGCTGCTTTCTGCATAACACGGTCCAATTTTGGTTAATTTATTTGGTGAGCATTTATCCATTTTGGTAGGCAAAAAGAATATAAATACAACACGTACAATTATTCTGATGAGTGTCTAATTATTTTGAAACTTAAAACGTTGTTCTTTAGGCACTTCAGTATAGAGTGGGTTTATTTTATTTGAAGTTAAAATATTTTATTTAGTACTTTACTGTACTTTAATCTAGCGTCTAAAAATCTTTTTTGGTGAGCATTTAAATTGTAGCCTTTCAAAACAAAGTAAAAGTGACAATTAAAATATTACAATATCTTGCACTTAGAATATGGTAAAGTGTATTTATTTATTCATATCCACTACGATTTTAGCTTCACTCTCAGAATAAATGAAATATTCACTCAGAGGAACTTTGAGTCCTTTCCTAGTGTCAAAGGTTCGCATTGCAGTCACAGTAGTGTAGGGAGATTAAAATTGTGTTAATAATCATAACTTCCTAACTAATATTATAAATACGAAAGTAACTCTGTCTGTCTGTCTCTCTTTGCTTCACGCCTAAACTACTGAACCGATTTGTGTGAAATTTGGTACAGACATAGTTTGGAACTTGAGAAAGGACATAGGATAGTTCTTTTTTTTTTTTCGCGAGATAAACCAAAAATCTGCCGGAAGTCACTATTCCACGCGAACGAAGTCGCGGGCAAAAGCTAGTATCTGCATAAATATGACCTGCAGAAGTTGTGAATTCATCAAATGACTCCTCCCGCTCTGGGCAGAGTTGTAGTGAGCGTCAGACTTCTACTGACTAAAAACCACCCATGTTACTTCTTAGCCCTTTGTGTCTAGGGCCGCTATACCTCTATCATCTCTTTCAAATAATCCACAGCCCCAAAGTTTATAGCCCTTGATCGTGTTTAGATTTTTTATTGAAAAAATCTAATTCAAAAACAATGCACAAACTGGTTTTCAGTTAAAACTAGTTTGTTTTGCACAAACCGATTTTCAGTTTGACTATTTCTAATTATTCAAGCCATTGAATTCCAATATTCCGTTTAAGTTAAATTGAGTTGAGAGTTAACAACTCTCGTCGGGGGTTCAGTAAAATGGTTTATGATTCAAGAGGTATGTGACCAGTTATGGACTAGTTGTTTTGTTTGGTACTTTGTCATAGTAATATAGGCAAGGGCCTTAATAATTGGCAAGCGTTTTCAAAGGATTCCATTCTACTATATTGTCAAACAACAGTATTGCCAGCCGCTGCTTTTCGGTAGCATTCAGACCAATACATTTGACGACTTTGTATAGGTCCTCTAAAACATAACTTCCTTTCAAAACATCCACCATAGAAAAGGGACAATCTTCCGACCAGATGAGTATTATGTGTATGGGCTACTGCCCATGTTTTTATATTGTCTTATTACTCGTAGTTAATATTGCTTTAATAATGCGACTTAGTATTTTGATGTTAGTTCTTCATTTGTGTTATTCGTTCGTTTATTCGTTTATTCATGGTTACATTTCGTGTTACATAGTATATTACTTCTGCCAAACTGTAAAACAGTTTGTTGGCAGATGTAGCTCCCTTAACTAATTTTATATTTAGGTACATGTAACAACTTGTTGGTACTTTTCCATCAATCACACGATACTTTTACCTACTTATAACTAAACACACTTATCACAAATTTGCTACGAGTATGACTATAACTTATACTAATAAAATAACATGTTAGTTGCGTAACAGCACTTCACTTAACAGCGGTGAAGCCGCAAACATGAGCCAGTATGACATTACTTTAATTACACATATTTATACTTACAACAAGAATAAATGGCATCTACACATCTTTTGTTATGAGGTCTTTACAAAAGGTATTAAAAAGAAACTTTCCTAGTTTATTTCTAAAAGACATTTTCGTGGTACAGCTATTTTCTAATTCGGAAGGTATGTCGTTAAAAATTGTTGGTACTAAGCATTTCCTACACCTTTGTCCATAATAATTAGTACAAGTGGGTACTACAAATCTACTGATGCATTTATTCCTTTGAGGTTTATAGATGGCGCTGTACTACTTTTTATGTTGCTGTCGTTCATTTAGTAGTGCCGCTACATTTTTAATCATAATAGTTAATAGTAAGTAGTCCTTATGGCCCACGTATATACTAAAATAAACCAATAATTTTGATTCCCATGTCCAACATAAATGTTATTACCTACAATAAAACAATAAATAACAATCGGCCAGCGCTTACCGCAGTTAATAACAATAGTTTACGACGCCACCATCACGACTCGTAAACAGGGGACCGACAGAGGTATAAACGTTCACGGTGGAAGGAGGTTTAATTAATTTTATATAGAACTGGAGATATAAAGGAGAATTGCGTTTTCGTTTTCAATTAAGCAACGTTTACTGTCTGGTGATAAAATGGCGGTTTTGATTAAATGCTTCACAGTATTTCATTGTTTGGTACCTAGTGTCATAAATTGTATTAAGTAATCTGACGATATTATTAGTTTTCTGTTGGTTAGTGACTAACTGTTAGATTGTTATGTTTAGGGAGTGGGACTGCCTCGTTGGTCTAGTGGTCGTAAGCGCGACTGCTGTGCACGAGGTCCTGGGTTCGATTCCCGGGTCGGACAAAAAGTGCTATTAGGAATTTTCATTAGAACTTTCCCAGTAGTAGCCCGGAGTTTGGAAGTTGGAGGTATAATACACCCGTGCCTCGGAAAGCACGTTAAGCCGTTGGTCCTGCGCCTGATCTCTCTCCGCGAGTGTCGGATTGCCGTCCCATCGGACTATGAGAGAAAAGGAACAGAGAGTGCACCTGTGCCTGCGCACACACTTGTGCACTATAATATCTCCCGCGCAGATGGCTAATCTCCGCTGAGATTGGCCGCCGTGGCCGAAAAACGGTCAGGAGGGAGGACTATTAGGGAGTGGGAAAAGTGGTTATTTTTTGTAATTTAAACGAACTCACGGCGCGGCACTTTTTATTTTATCAACCTGTAAAGTCACACTGCTGGCAAATGTGTCATAGATTTCCAAAAGAGTAACATTTGGAGTTTCTTGCCGGTTCTTCTCTTAAGGAATCGACCAATGCACCGAACCGTGCCTTTTTGTCGACTTTTTACAAGTTCCCATTTAGGCCTATGTGGAATAAAATTGATTTTGATGTGATAATCACAGACGCCGCTGACTGCAGACACTTTAAAACAGAGTAAAGGAAACAGTGTATCAATAATTATAATAATAATATAATAATAATATTCCACAACTATCACACAACGCCATCTAGTCCCAAGCTAAGCAGAGCTTGTGTTATTTATTTATTTATTTATTTATTCATCAACTTACATCTACCATTACAGGGTAACCCCAATGCGATAAATGCGCCTTAATTACTTAATTCTTACTTATAACTAATATTTATAACTAATAACAAATAGAGCATTCCTTGTGAATTCACTCAGAGAACAACAGAATAAGTCAGTGTCACTCGCTATGAGGTTGAGCGTTCGGAGTGCCCGCGTCAGCGGCGCCTCCCGTAAAAGGTTGGTCCGAGAACGCGGTTGCACTAGCAGTCGTGGTTGTCGCCGCCGCCACACGTACCTGTCCGGAACACACAGACTCACTTGGCTTAGAATAACAGCATTATGCACCTTTCCTCTCAATAATCCTACTAATATTATAAATGCGAAAGTTTGTGAGGATGGATGGATGTTTGTTCCACTTTCACGCCAGAACGGCTGAACGGATCTGAATAAAATTTGGCACAGAGGTAGATTATAATTTGGAATAACACATGGGCTATATATTAGCGCTATAATAACTTAGGGGGGTGAGCAATATTGCATTATGTGCATATTTTTCAACTGTTTGACAGCTAACTTCTGTCATACTATGAATTAAAAGCGAACTGCTATTTCAAACTTTTTGACACAGATGAAAGTAGCCTAATAGTTCGGCGTCCTACCTTCAAACAAAGGTATGCAAGATCAAATCTCAGTCAGTGCCTTCTTTTTGTGTTTTTTATAATGCTGTAAGATTTCCAAAACTGTTAAACATGTTCGCGAGTTCGATACCCAATCGGATTTCACTTTTTGTAATGTTTTGGTATTTGTTTTTATTTTGATGCTTTATGATTTTAAAATAATAACAAAAACAACAAAAAGCGATAATAAATCTAAATACATAATAATAAATGTGTAGACGTGGAGTTTCTGTACATTGAACATATTATTTAGAAAAAAGAATGTTTTCTATTGGCGTGTTCATTCGTTTTAGAAAAATTTGTGTGTAGTCTGTCGGGAGGCTTTCCAACGCAACGTCATCCGGTTCGCGATCGCCACTCCACAACTTTTCGGCCTATCGGCCATCCGTTCTGCGAGCAATGTGCCCATTGCCCCATAAGTCTGGCGATTCTTGGGGCTAAGTTGGTAACCTTGGTTCTCATGCGGATGTCTTCATTTCGGATTCGATCACGCAAGGAAACTCCGAGCATAGCCCTCTCCATTGCCCTTTGGGTGACTTAGAGATTTCTGATGAGGCCCATTGTAAGTGACCACTTTTCGGTCCCATATCTAATCACTGGCAACACACAGTGGTCATAGACTTTCGTCTTGAGACACTGGTAAGTTGGACGAGCAGATACCGTGCAACTTCCCGAACGCTGCCCAGCCGAGTAGGATTCGTCGATTGACCTCTTTCTCGAAGATAGACCTACCCAACTGGACCGTTTGTCCCAGGTAGACATAATCGTCCACAACTTCGAGTGTAGAATCTCCGATCTTGATAGGAGTGGGTGAACGAGTACATGGACATTCAACGTAACCTTGGCTTTGTCCATGTTCATTTTAAGACTCACTATTTCGGAACCTCCACTGAGGTCATCGAGCATTGTACACACGGCTACACATCAAGCTATACAAAACCAGTTAATCTTGGCCTCACTTTACTAGATCTTTTCGCACAATGAACGATCAGATTATACTGGTTTTGTATAGCTTGATGTGTAGCCGTGTGTACTGAGTTCCTCTATGGTCCCAGCCATAACCAATAAGTCGTCGGCAAACCGAAGGTGAGTGATGCACTCGCCGTTGAAGTTGATTTCAAGTCCTCTCCAATCCAGATATTCTCCAGTGCAGTTTCGGAGATATGACGTCTCCCTGTCCCCATTCGTTATAGTATCAGGTGTAAATTATAAAGGCAATTTAATAAGGGTTTTAGTTTTCATTGTAATCGGTGCTCTTTATCAAAAGATATGAATTAAAACAGAAGAACTTATCATCATAACGAAAGATACATAGGTACATGCAACGACATCTATTACACCAAATTGGTACTAATTATTAAATGTGTTCAAAAAGTTATGATGGCTAAGGTACTCTTAAATAGTCTAAATGACGCTGCTTTGAGAATCTTCATAGCCTATAATATAAACCATAAAGTGCCTTCGCTTTCTATGCATTAAATTTTGACTTCGTCTTCGATAGATGGCGTTGTACATTTGACGAATCAAATTTTGGATTTTCTGAATCGAAAACTTACGAATACACACAGTACGAAAATAAAAACGTAATTCAAATAAGACAAGCAGCGCCACAATCAATCGCCCAGCCATGCCACTTCGCCAACCGTGCCTTCATATAGCTGTGGCTGTGGGTTCCTCGGGCATTGCTGCAATTTTACTTTACAATAGCCAGACTACACAATAATTGCACATTCCGTTTCCGAATTGCCGCTGAATCTTGCCTCAAATTGCATCATCACCAAAAACTGCGTCTTTGTAAATAAACTGATAAAACAGGAGAGAGTCGTCTGGAATCGGACTCAGATGGGCCAATTCTGTTTTCCGAATAATTTTTCCCTCCAGTGCCAGTAATAATTATAATATGGGACGAGTGCACAATATCGCACTAGCATGCATTAGAGGCGTTGAACCGCAGCTTGCAGGATACACGCGGCAACCACGCGGACGCGCTGATGGTCAGCGTTGTTGTGTTGTTCACAGGCGACTGTTGGCAGACCCTGCCAGTCATTGCGGGTAGCACACCGGTGGATGAAATAAACACATGACTCAAGGCGTCGTCGCTGTGTTCCAGGATCAAAAATTTGCGTCTTATGTAAACTGTACAACGACCACTAAGCAGGCGTCTTTGCAAATAAACTGATTCAAATAGGAGACAATCGACTGGAATCAGGAGACAGATGGGAATATTCTATTTTCTAAAGATTTTTTTCATCCAGTGCCAACAGAGGATGAACTTATTATGCACGTTTTACCTATTTTTGAGGTTAATATAGGTAAATAAAATAAGAATAGTGATTTTTAGTGAGGGCAGGTGCTGTCACCAAGGAACGTGTGGATGTTCACAATAAAACAACTTAGACAAGATTTGGCAGTTCAAAAGTATGCACATCCATAGGCGCCTGTAATTCCGAAAGGGTATGGTAGTGGTGTACCTAATCGTACACCGATAATTCGCAGTGATCTTGAAGCGACATGTAAATGGGGACGCTTGACGTTTATACATTGATGTAATATGGGCTATTGCCATCAACCGGGCACATAACGAGACTCCGTGGCCTCTACTGAGAAAACCCTTTGCCCGTATCGGGAATCAAATCTTGGACTTCGTGCTCAGTAGTCGCGCTTAGGGCCACTCGATCAACGAGACAGACACACATTTTTCCACGTGAACGAAGTCGCGGGCATCAGCTAGTTTAAATATATATGAGGCGAGTGCAAGATCCCTCCTAACCCTAAGCTCATTATATCCTACCATACCTAAAATAAATAAAGTGGGATACATTAACGGGTAAAAGGGATAGAATAATATCGTTTATATAAATATCTTATAAATTTATTTTGTACTCTCTCCAGCATGAGACTATATTTAGTTTCATGCGGAGCCCAGATGACTGCATTACATTCTAACTGGCTCCTCACCAATGCATTGTACAATGCTACAATAGCTTTCACATTCGTGAATCCTCGCACCGTACGAAGCATGAAACCTAAATTTCTATAAGCTCTTTTACAGCTACGCATGATGTGATCACGAAAAGTCAAAACGGTGTTAAATTCAACTCCCAAATCCTTGACTTCCGTGACCCGTTCCATAGGCAACCCGTCAATAAAGTAGGTATGTAAGATGGGATTGTGTGCGCGGGAAAAACTGATGGTCACGCACTTGGAGCTATTAAATTGCAAGAGATTTTCCTTGCTCCATCTTACTACCCTATCAATGTCATTTTGTAGCCTGACACAGTCATCGCTACTCTTTATAGCGAGGGACAATTTGAGGTCGTCGGCAAACAGCAGGCAAGAAGCATCCCGGACTACTTCTGGTAGGTCGTTTACCACCAAAAGAAAGCCCAAAGGGCCAAGGTTACTACCTTGACTTACTCCGGACCTCGTGAAATATGGATCCGACACGTGTCGTGTGATGGGTACTAGACAACTGATAAACATACTTATATATTTCTAAATACATACATATTATAGATAAATTACACCCAGACACAGAACAAATGATCGTGCTCATCACACAAACATTTGTCCTGGGTGGGAATCGAACCCACGACCTCCGGCATAGCAGTTAGGGTCACTAACCACTAGACCAACAGGCGGTCATTATGCTTAAAATGAGCAGAAAACATGACCGTACAAACGTAGCCATACATAGTAAAAGCTCCAATCAATGCAATAGGCGTAAAAACTGATTGCACTGGACTTGCAAACCTGCACTAAGCGAATAGTGAGAGCTACGAAAATGCTACGCCGGTGCTACGAATTTCGTAGCTCGTAGCGCTACGAAATCCCGTAGCTCTTTGTAGCCCGTTGACCATGTGCTACGATTTGCTAACCAAACAAATGTTACGCTTTGAACTTTTATCTGAATAAAAGCCAGTTAATTTACGAACTTACACCTTATTAAAGTAACGAGGTAGAAGATAATATGCTGCACCAATCCATACTTCCATACTAATATTATAAATGCAAAAGTAACTCTGTCTGTCTGTTACTCAATCACGCCTAAACTACTGAACCAATTTGCATGAAATTTGGTATGGAGATATTTTGATACCCGAGAAAGGACATACTACTTTTTTAATTTAAAAAAAATCTTTATTCAAGGGGTTGAAAGGGGGGTACGAAAATATTACTTTTGGTCGCGATAACCGGCATCGGTAGCGATAACCGACATCCGCGCGGTTGAAACCGCGGGCATCAGCTAGTACCAAATAAATTAGATTATTGGCAGAAGAATATTGATGTTTCCACCCAAACACTCACATTTCAATAATATTTGCAGTACTATCAAAGCAACTTTTTTACCGAAGAAGCCGTTATATTTAATTTACTCTGGAATACTCGCAGAAATAAAACACATTTTAAATTCCTTTAGAAAAAAACCTGTGAAACCTGAAAACCCGTGTGTGTGTCCTTTAAAATACCTGATAAGTGTGTGGCAAGTCCGTGGCTTAATAATAACTGCCACTGGGGTCGATCTCTATGTTAATCTGCGCTTGCCTAGGTTGGTCTGTGGATGGGTGACCGCCCATTTCATACCGAGTTTTCTCCGTACCTCGGATAGCACGTTAAGCTGTTAGTCCTGGCTGTCATTTAAAGATCTTTTTTCTTTTTTTTTGGCAGTTGTTAGTATATAAGGTCCAATTTAAATAGGTGGACAAAATTTCAGAAATCATTTAGACTACCAAAATAAGGATGATGGTAAAAAATAATAAGAAAAACGCATTTAAGTACGTACTCGTAAAGGATGAGTTTGTTCTAGAGTGCCGGCAATTTATTATTTTAAGTAAAAAAAAACACTTTATTTAATGTTTTTTTTTGTTCAGATATCTTTGGTTAGTTTTTAAACTGACATGGTCACTGACACTACTATTAATATCATAAACGGGATATTTACCATGTTTGATTTTAAATAAAAATGGTAAATATCCCGTTTATGATATTAATAGTAGTATCTTTGGTTAGACCTACTGAACGCTGTGTTAAAATTTGTCCACCAATTTTAATGGGACCTTATATAATCATGCAGTGCCCAGTATTAACTGAGTTTTGGAGGTCAGACAGGCAGTCTGCATCTGAGACTGGAAGCTGATCATAATAGTTGGGAAAAGGCTAGGCAGATTGAGAAGTGTGTTGCAAGATGTTCATTCATCATAAGTCATAAGTCATTTATTCATTCGTTTAACATAGGTACAATAACAAAAAAACAAGCACATTTTAAATTAAACATAAGTTGGAAGCAGGCGGGGTTCATTCTATTTTCTTTCATTTCATAATTTAATATTCAAATGTACCCCGCCTGCTTCCAACTTTTGTTTAATTTAAAATGTGCGTGTTTTTTTACTTTTCAATTTTTTCAGTCGGGTTTTTTAGTTTTTTAACTACTTTTTTTTTCCAACTTTTTAGTTATTTTGTGTTTGTTCTTTCGTTGGTCGCGTAAAATTCTTCGCAGATGATTTATTTTAACTTTTATGTTTGTTGATAGGATTTTTCACTTTGAATTTTTTTAAAACATAGAAGTGTTTTATATTTTTGTAATCTCCTTTTAAAACCCTTTATTTTGATACCCTACTCGATGGTATTAGAAAAAAAAAAATTTGAACTCCGCGATTTGGCCCCCAAAATCGCCAATTTGTTTTTGTTTTTTTAATTTTAATGTAGCCTATAACACTTGCACCATCAAGACGAATCTAACGACGTATATTTCATTCAAATCCCTTCATCCGTTTTGGAGTTATGAGGGAACAAAGAAACGGACATACATACATACATACACGTCAAACACATAACCCTCCTTTTGGGCTTCGCCGCAGTCGGGTAAAAAGCGCCTCATAACGTTCAATAGGACACGCCTCAATAAATACTAACTCAATACGAGCACATTTTCTATAGACATGAATGCCGAACTAAATATATTACGAATGAATCAAAATAATTGGCTCATAGAATTGGTTTTATTTCATTGCGATCCGGGTTCGCCTTTCACTTCCAAAATAAATCATAAAATCTCGCATTCTTAGTAACTTACTCAACTGTAGGACTCCAAACCAGGGTGAGGTATTCGACATTTTTAAGGTTCCGTACCTCAAAAGAAAAAACGGAACCCCTAAAGCCTTATAACGATTATTTTGTTGTCCATCTGTCTGTCCGTCAAGACTCTTTATCTCAGGATCGCGTGAAGGTGTCAAGCTAAAATTCATATCAAATACTAGTCTACTGTCCCTTGGAGCTATGAAAAAATCCAACTTCGAAAAATCAAATTTTCGACACGAATCAAATCCTAAAGGGCACTTTCCTACAGGCTTGAACGGAAACCTCGGTGCGCGAGTCCAACTCGCACTTGACCGGTTTTAATCTTGTGATAGAATATTTGCTAACTCGCATAATTCGACTGAGTAATTTAATATTATAATAATATTATGACAGACACCTGTCTGTAATAAATACGCGATGATTTACCACCATTATTGTACCTATGTTAAACGAATGAATAAATGACTTATGACTTATGATGAATGAACATCTTGCAACACACTTCTCAATCTGCCTAGCCTTTTCCCAACTATTATGATCAGCTTCCAGTCTCAGATGCAGACTGCCTGTCTGACCTCCAAAACTCAGTTAATACTGGGCACTGCATGATTATATAAGGTCCCATTAAAATTGGTGGACAAATTTTAACACAGCGTTCAGTAGGTCTAACCAAAGATACTACTATTAATATCATAAACGGGATATTTACCATTTTTATTTAAAATCAAACATGGTAAATATCCCGTTTATGATATTAATAGTAGTATCTTTGGTTAGACCTACTGAACGCTGTGTTAAAATTTGTCCACCAATTTTAATGGGACCTTATATAATCATGCAGTGCCCAGTATTAACTGAGTTTTGGAGGTCAGACAGGCAGTCTGCATCTGAGACTGGAAGCTGATCATAATAGTTGGGAAAAGGCTAGGCAGATTGAGAAGTGTGTTGCAAGATGTTCATTCATCATAAGTCATAAGTCATTTATTCATTCGTTTAACATAGGTACAATAATGGTGGTAAATCATCGCGTATTTATTACAGACAGGTGTCTGTCATAATATTATTATAATATTAAATTACTCAGTCGAATTATGCGAGTTAGCAAATATTCTATCACAAGATTAAAACCGGTCAAGTGCGAGTTGGACTCGCGCACCGAGGTTTCCGTTCAAGCCTGTAGGAAAGTGCCCTTTAGGATTTGATTCGTGTCGAAAATTTGATTTTTCGAAGTTGGATTTTTTCATAGCTCCAAGGGACAGTAGACTAGTATTTGATATGAATTTTAGCTTGACACCTTCACGCGATCCTGAGATAAAGAGTCTTGACGGACAGACAGATGGACAACAAAATAATCGTTATAAGGCTTTAGGGGTTCCGTTTTTTCTTTTGAGGTACGGAACCTTAAAAATGTCGAATACCTCACCCTGGTTTGGAGTCCTACAGTTGAGTAAGTTACTAAGAATGCGAGATTTTATGATTTATTTTGGAAGTGAAAGGCGAACCCGGATCGCAATGAAATAAAACCAATTCTATGAGCCAATTATTTTGATTCATTCGTAATATATTTAGTTCGGCATTCATGTCTATAGAAAATGTGCTCGTATTGAGTTAGTATTTATTGAGGCGTGTCCTATTGAACGTTATGAGGCGCTTTTTACCCGACTGCGGCGAAGCCCAAAAGGAGGGTTATGTGTTTGACGTGTATGTATGTATGTATGTCCGTTTCTTTGTTCCCTCATAACTCCAAAACGGATGAAGGGATTTGAATGAAATATACGTCGTTAGATTCGTCTTGATGGTGCAAGTGTTATAGGCTACATTAAAATTAAAAAAACAAAAACAAATTGGCGATTTTGGGGGCCAAATCGCGGAGTTCAAATTTTTTTTTTTCTAATACCATCGAGTAGGGTATCAAAATAAAGGGTTTTAAAAGGAGATTACAAAAATATAAAACACTTCTATGTTTTAAAAAAATTCAAAGTGAAAAATCCTATCAACAAACATAAAAGTTAAAATAAATCATCTGCGAAGAATTTTACGCGACCAACGAAAGAACAAACACAAAATAACTAAAAAGTTGGAAAAAAAAAGTAGTTAAAAAACTAAAAAACCCGACTGAAAAAATTGAAAAGTAAAAAAACACGCACATTTTAAATTAAACAAAAGTTGGAAGCAGGCGGGGTACATTTGAATATTAAATTATGAAATGAAAGAAAATAGAATGAACCCCGCCTGCTTCCAACTTATGTTTAATTTAAAATGTGCTTGTTTTTTTACTTTTCAGTTTTTTCAGTCGGGTTATTTAGTTTTTTAACTACTTTTTTTGTATATATGAAGTTATTTGGAGTTTTATGTTATGACCGTATTTTCAATGGGTAATTAATAATTTATTTATAAGTGAAATGAAATATAAATACATGTTGATCCTGCTCCTTTTAGTGCAGCGGTGGCCCAGTGGTGTCGGCCCCGATTTGCGAACAGTAAGCCGTGGGTTCGAACCCAGGCAGACACATTACTTTTTGTAATTCATTTCATCACCTCCCAAAACAGTGAAGGAAAACATCGTAAGAAAAGTTCGTGGTCTTAGAACCAAAACATTCTAAGACCAACCCGAACTGGGTCCACGTGATTTTATTATAGCCCATTCCTCTCCTAGATCGGAGGCGTGAGTCCCTGCAGTGGGAACATTATAGGCTGATGATGATGATGATATTTTGTTGCATATACCTCACTCCAAGTCCGCGTACAGGCAGAATTCATTTATGATCCGTGCCTGCAGAAGCTTTAACGAACTGATTAGTGAGCATGATTTGGACATATTCAACACCAGTGTGTCTCGGCTTAAAAATGTGTTGGTGAAAACATTTTTTGCAGAAAAATAATTGTAAATTGTTCATTAACTGTTGATTTTTGGTTCTATGTTTATATTCTTCGATGGTGTTACTTTGTTTGTTTATTGTTACCTTTTCTTTTTGTTGTTTTTTCTTTGTTTTCGAATTTTAACTGTGGAAACTTGTAATTGGCCTTCGAATGTTTATTGTTTAAGTACATTGTTTGTATTAGCTGTAGGTTTCCCAAAAAGAATAAAATAAAATAAAAATGATGTGTGAAAATGCCATCGTTTAATGTCTTCGTAAAACTCCTTTGTTTACACCACGTACACCATCCTAATTTACATATTACCACGATCTTAACACTAACAAATCCCTTCATAAACTCACAATCACCTACAACCATCAATAACGTAGTAAATGGTGCACAAAAGTAACAATTTACTCGCTGGCGGCACTTTGTCACCATTACGCGGTATAACCCCACGCTATGTCACTACGGTACAATACAGAGCGGTATTAACACAATGACGGTTGTCACGCGGTGTGAGGGTTAGGGCTAGTTCAAACTAGACACCTTTTTTATTTTATTTTGTGAGGATGTGACATCATCAAATGACTCCTCCCGCTCTAGGCAGAGCGTAAGGGAGTGTCAGATTTCTACTGACTAAAAACCACCCATGTTCCTTCTTAGCACTTTGTGTCGAGGCCGCGGTATCTCTTTCGAATAACCCGCAGTCCCGGCGGGAAACTGACTTCATGACTAAAACATAATCTGTCGTGTCTATATCTTTGTAAGATAGTGAGTACAAGGATAATTTTAAACAAAACATCGGTCTATTGGCAGTAGTTCTGTTGTTAGTCCGGTTGACCGAACTATTGGCAGTAGTTCTGTTGTTAGTCCGGTTGACCGAACTATTGGCAGTAGTTCTGTTGTTAGTCCGGTTGACCGAACTATTGGCAGTAGTTCTGTTGTTAGTCCGGTTGACCGAACTATTGGCAGTAGTTCTGTTGTTAGTCCGGTTGACCGAACTATTGGCAGTAGTTCTGTTGTTAGTCCGGTTGACCGAACTATTGGCAGTAGTTCTGTTGTTAGTCCGGTTGACCGAACTATTGGCAGTAGTTCTGTTGTTAGTCCAGTTGACCGAACTATTGGCAGTAGTTCTGTTGTTAGTCCGGTTGACCGAACTATTGGCAGTAGTTCTGTTGTTAGTCCGGTTGACCGAACTATTGGCAGTAGTTCTGTTGTTAGTCCAGTTGACCGAACTATTGGCAGTAGTTCTGTTGTTAGTCCGGTTGACCGAACTATTGGCAGTAGTTCTGTTGTTAGTCCGGTTGACCGAACTATTGGCAGTAGTTCTGTTGTTAGTCCGGTTGACCGAACTATTGGCAGTAGTTCTGTTGTTAGTCCGGTTGACCGAACTAGTGCAACTTTTTAGTAGTCAGTGGAAGTCTAACACTCCATACCGCTCTACCCAGAGCGGGAGGCGTCATTTGGTGATTTCCCACCGTCCAAAAAAAAAAAGTACAATTGAAGGTGAGTATTTCATTCCAGAAGATCACACACATCCGTAACCTATACCTACTTGCTGTGCAAAAAAAGTACTAGTCTATTCTATGACAGTCATTTACTGCTTAGACAGAGACCTCCTCTGTGCAATAGGACTCGGGTAGTAGTAATTGAACACGAAAGTGATCATGTCTTTGGAATATCTCACTGCAATGTGTTGTCTTATAGTTTTGAGAACAATGATGACGTAATAATTTATCTATTTGGTGCTGGAATTGTGTATGTATCGTGATTAATATTTGTTGGCTAACACACATGGTTCACAGCACACAAATTTGTGGGATTCGCCAACTTAATCGCACAAAAAGTTCGGCAACCTCCGTTAGGCTGCGTTCGCACAACAGGTACAGTAGGAGGCTGTGAGGAACAGAGACTAGCCATCGGAGAAACATCAAACGCTGGACCATTTGCATGGAGTGTTTCGGGTCACAGGGGTATCATGTCGCCATCTTTCGAACTCCGGGCCGCTACAAAGAATTTCAAAACGGAATATCTCAGTTAAGCTGAGTCAGACCTGGGAATTAAAACCATGAGAGAGATCCTGCAGGATCTCTCTCACAGCAACGTATTTATTTGATGACTACAAAGCCAAAGAGTTAATAAATAAAATGATTATAAAAGTATGAAAACAAGTGACAATAAGTTGGTCACTGGCATCGTTTTTCTGGAATGGCGACCGCGAACCGGACGACGTTGCGTTGGAAGGCCTCCCACTAGGTGGACCGACGACCTGGTCAAGGTTGCAGGAACCCGCTGGATGAGAGACGCACGGGACCGTTCAATGTGGCGACGCCTGGGGGAGGCCTATGTCCAGCAGTGGACGTCTTTTGGCTGAAATGATGATGATGATTTTTTCATTAACAACTGTTTTTCGGTTGACTGTACTTCACTTGTACTTGTGTCAAAAAGGGGATCAGAACGGAAAGATAAATTACAGGGGATCAGAAAGGAATAAACAAAAGAAAAATATTGGCAGTGGGGGGATCAGACCGGAACAACTCTTTTCTGCGAACCCAGGTTGGCCGCTGTAGATATAATTTGGCTAAATGGGGTATCCTCGATCCATCCCAAACAAATTGCCCGTGTGGAGCCCCTCTGCAGGATATGCGCCACCTCCTATCCTGTCTATCCTGCACAAACACTTGCACCTTTCAGGACTTACTTGAAGCATATGTTAGAGCTGTGCAGGTCATTGACACGTACCTAAAGAAGAAGATCGTTTTCCCCACATATTTTGAACTTGATGTTCATAGTCGGTGAATGACTATACGTTTTGTATGCTGGTATGAAGGCAGCCTTACGGAGTTATGACGTAGTTACGCTTGCTTTGTTACACTTTACTGTTTGTTGTTATTAATGCTCACGTGTTAATGCGCGGTGTCTTTGTGTCGCATGATTAAGTGTTTGGTTCGGGTGGCAGAACGTGTGACAGGGATGTTGGGTTGTTAGAAATGGTTACTGGTGTTTTGGTTTTTATGATTAGGTTGGATTCATAAAATGGAGTTGGCCCAATGTGACTAAAAGAAAAAACAGCTGTTTCATATAATAGTTCAATTCACCGTCAAAGAGCTACAAGTATAATATTGGCACTCTTTACACGTCTCGTTGTACTCATGAGAAAAGGAGTCATTCATTCGTTACTTGAATTGACATCAAACAAGTACCCACTTCGTTTCGTTCTGACATTTAATTTTACAATATTGAATATGAGATGTTCCCACGTTTTACCATCTCCGTTGGCAAACATAACTCGAAATTGGTATCACTCAGTCAAATACAGTCATTACTTGAAATAAATGCTTTAATCTTGAGAGTTTTATGATTTTTTTAATGAAAACTGGAATTTAGTAATAAACTTCTCATTGCAGCAGCAGCCTGGTGCCTAGATTTGTGCCTGATGGGTGGCAAAAACGCTCCCAATTGTTTATTTATATATAGCTTTTTATACTCAATGTCTATGTCAATTTATTCAATAGTTTCTAACGGTAATAATATATAAACTCAGATTATGAATAAGTGAATGCAACGTCATTCATTCAAATTACTTTGAGTATAAGCAGTTTTAAAACGACAAAAATAACTTAAATAAAACAGGCCCTTTTTTGGGATGGGTGGGAAATCATCAAATGACTCCTCCCGGTCTGAGCGCAGTGGAAGGGAGTGTCAGACTTCTACTGATAAAAACCACCCATGTTCCTTCTTAGCCCTTTGTGTCCGGGGCCACAGTATCTCTTTATAACAACCCGTACCCCGATAGAATAAAACCGATCTTCTAACCACCATTTTCCAGTACTATTAGTATTTTAGTTAAAAGAAATACGTAGAACATTTCAAACACCTACCAGTTCTCTCACCTATCGTCATTTTGTTATGAAACACAGTGCATATACCGCACTATACCAGAGTGTTCACCGTGCATCTGACGCGTCCATTCTCTGCGACCGCGAGTGGAACACAACGGTTGTCGAGTACGCATTCAAATTGACGTGTCGGCTATAAGGGTGGACAGAGAAGTCTCACTACTTCATGTCTCAAATTTATTTTCTTCTTTCCCACTGTGGAGTAAATGCCTCTATGTCGGGGCTACGGGTTGTTGGAAAGAGATACCGCGCCCTCGGCACAAGGGCTATGAAGAAACATGGGTGGTTATTAGTCAGTCTGGCACTCCCTTCCGCTCTGCCCAAGAGCGGGAGGTTTTATTTGACGATTTCCCAACCCCCCAGAAAAAAAAGGCATCCGCTACTTCTTTCTGAACCTCTCTATCTTGTGCGATATCTAACCAGGTTCGCCCCGCAAACAAGATTGGATCTTCACACCACCTTCACCACGGTCTACCTCGACGGCAATTGTCTCCGTCAGGCGTCCAGTGAGTGATGATCTGTGCCCACCTCTAAGGATGCTCTCACGCTACGTGGCCAGTTACTCACAGCCAGATCAGTATGTCTCGATCTGTCATCTTATCAAAATTATCCTAGTGTACCGCTTTGGTTATACGATAAAAGTCACTTCATTGCATCATCGACTCATAATGTATAGGTATCGAAAAGCGAATATTTTATTTCCAACAACTCCATATTTCCTAACATTTTCAGATACGAGTATCCCTTGACTTATGTCAGTGATGAACTGGACCTTCTTTTCACCATCCTACGTTGACAATGCTTTCATTCAGGGCAGTAATTACTGAATTAATTGGCTTAGGTGCACGTTGAGAGCCCACACAGGTTTGTATGAGCTGTATGGCCATTGTTATGGCTTTCGCAGCAGATGACCTATTATGCAGAATTTGTGCTGCGTTTACGACGAGACAGCGGAAGATGATATTTCAGCAAGATGTGAGATTATTTCTAGTTATCGTGGTATTTTTTTTTTAAAAAACGTTGCCCCACACTATGGTATGGGCATGTCATGCGGAGAAATGAGGAAAATTTCGTGAGGAAGGTGTTGAATATGAATGAGGACGGGTATAAGAGTAGAGGAAGAACAAAGAAACGATGTATGGACTGTGTTAAGAATGATATTGTAAGAAAGGAGGTGTCTCATGAGATGACGAGAAATAGGGAAGTATGGAAGAAGAAGGGAAGTATTGAGCAGAGCGGTGGCCCAGTGGTGGCGGCCCCGACTTACGAACAGTAGGTCGTGGGTTCGAACCCAGGCAGGCTCATTACTTTGTGTAATTTATTTCATCACCGCTGCTCTCAAAACGGTGAAGGAAAACATCGTGAGGAAACTGGCATGTCTTAGAACCAAAACATTTGACGACATGTGACATCTACCAATCCGCATTGGGCCCGCGTTGTAGATTATAGCCCATTCCCTCTCAAAGAGAGGAGGCCTGTGTCCCAGCAGTGGGAACATTAATAGGCTGTTGATGATGATGATGGAAGAAGAAGACATGTTGCGCCGACCCCAAATAAATTGGGATAAGGACAAGCGAATCATTATGATGAGAGAAGGTTTTATATCTGCATCATATACTTAGTTTTGGGAAACTTTAACTTGTCTACCAAGTGGGATTCTACAAGCGATAACAATAGTGTTACTGTCTATAAATTCAACTTTTCCTATTATTTTTATTAGTTGTTTTAAAGCCGCTTGATGATCTCACAATAGTGTCGTGGGTGAAAGGTCATGTGGATAAGCTGTCAATAATCATAATCTGTTTAGCCTTTTCCCAACTATGTTGGGGTCAACTTCCTGTCTAACCGGATGCAGCTGAATACCAGTATTTTACATGGATAATAAGAATCAATAATATGATACGAAAAAACCTTTTAATAATTTATGCCCAAAATTTAGTTCGCCTGACAAAAACATGTAAGTAAAATAATTTGATGGCTAAGGTTGGGCACTACTTAAGTTAAGTAATCACTTGGCTTTACCCGAAAGCGGCGGCTAACCTTTGTACGAACTTTAGTGTTTAACAATAAAAACAAACGATAAAATCTTTACTTAAACTTAGAGTACTTAGATACAGATAAATGTTTGTGTGATGAGCACGATCATTTGTTCTGTGTCTGGGTGTAATTTATCTATAATATGTATGTATTTAGAAATATATAAGTATGTTTATCAGTAGTCTAGTACCCATAACACAAGCTCTGCTTAGCTTGGGACTAGATGGCGTTGTGTGATAGTTGTGGAATATTATTATTATATATTATTATACCTACTTACATACAGTACAAAAGGGAATTCATATGTTAACACTTGTTTACTTATTACGGTATATTTAGTACAGTCTGTACCCAGCATTACCTGATCTCTCTTCTTACACCACTTTTTACCATCTTTTTCTTTATCCGTGGGGTCAGGTAATGCTAGGCACTAAATGTACCACATAATAGGCTTTTGTTTTAGAGTTTACCCAAACGAAGGGTTACCCGGATAAACTATATTTATACCGTCTAGTTGTGCGTGACGGTGTTTCCTAATTTAGCTACACCAAAATAGAATACTGTTTTTGGACGCTGTTTTAAGATCTCCAGGAATGCAATTAAATTGTTCGCCTAAATTCCGCATTTTTTTTAAGTTGCGGCAATACATAGAACCTATATTAATTGATAGTTGGTATGAATATGTTATGTTCTAAAGTGTCACAATTTAGAGATTATTATGAGCTATCAAAATTATTCGCTGATATCATCGGTCAGATTTGATTAGCCACGCACTAAATCTATAGCAGTGCAGTGGTGGCGTCCTCGATTTACGAGCAGTATGTCGTGAGTTCAAATTCAGGCAGGCGCATTACTTTGTGTAATTTATTTCATCACCGCTGCTCTCAAAACGATGAAGGAAAACATCGTGAGGAAACCGGCGGCATAGAACTAAAAAATTCGAGCACATGTGACATCTACCAACCCGCACTGGGCCCGCGTGGTATAGCCCATCCCTTTCTTAGAGAGGAGGCCTGAGTCCCTGCAGTGGGAACGTTATAGGCTAATGATGATGATCAAATCTGTATGAATTGATAACTGGCATCAATATAATCCTGCGTAGGTATTCCTTTTGCTTTTCAACGATGAAAAAGAAAGATTACCCTAGATCAAGAAAAAATATTAAAAAATCTACCTTCGAATGTCGTTCTTTTTTAGCATTGTTAATTTTACTTTATTTTACTAACATAGTGATAAGTTAATGATTAACAATATTGTAATAGGTACCGTTCCGATACTCGTTCCAATGAACGTTTATTTATGTAACCAGTGTTTCTCATCCAAGTGAATAATTGTATTCTGTTTTTGAGAAATAAATGTCTTAAACCATAAACCATAAAAGAATCGTACGCACAGTGACCAACCGAACTATTCTGTATGGAGATCTCTCGCTGTAAATGAAATGTATACAAAGCGAGGTCATGTTAAGCTTGAAAGCACAACTTAATGTGTCACCGTGTGTCGATAATTTATCAAACTGGGGAAACTATTTTTAAACATTAATAAAACTACCTACTGTTCCTTACACCAATAAACAATAACTGCAGCGGTCAATAAGACATTAAAAACCTATCTCTAGATAATCTCCTGAATCAGCCACACTAAACTATACTCCCGGGGAATAAACTAGTACTTACATAAATACTTTTTACTAGGTACTAGCGAGCTCTCTCAAGAGTACTAAATGTGCAATTTATTCGACTGTACCGTGTACGAAACTTTATTGTCTTAAAATACGATGCTTTTGCACTTCTCGATGGTCACTGATCTTAATTTTTATGGTCTCTTATTTTATATAAGAGTATCAGTAAACATAAATTCGTTTTAGACAATGGTTTAATTGCCAAGAGCCGGGTGCAATACATAAGGACGCTCTCGTTCGGTGGCTTGATTTAGAAGCAGTACTCGTTCGTAAATGTTTCGAAGATTTGTCGGAACCAACAGATAGACATTTTTTTTTAAGTTTTGTTTAAAACTATTTGCTTGTTGCGAATTACCAAGTTATAATTGCAGATTTTTAAATGTGCTTCTCCTTTAATTTTCATCTTTTTACCAACGACGGAACGGAGCAGGTATATTATGCGTTTAGGGTGAGAGATGTGTGTGTGTGCGTTTTTTAATGTTCCCACCTATCTCCTAAAGTAATGATCTGATTTTGAATAACGGGTTTGTGTTCGATGAGTTCATGTACTTAGACAGGTGTCATGGCTGTAACTCACTAGGGGGCGCCACAATATTACTGCAAAACAATGTTGCAATATAATCAAAACGAAATGTCCGATAACAATTCTGTTTTCAACAATGTGTACGTGGTAGCTTAATGCATGTTCCCAAATAATAAAAATTAAGCAAAATTAAAAATTTTGAAAGAAACCCACGACGGTAAAAATCTAAATGAAAAAGAATAAAATAACTCAAAATAAACATAACTAAGGAATATACGTCGGGGGCTGCCACTAAACCAGCTAAAGGTTTTCTAGTGACGTGAATACAATTATTAAAGAATTGTAGATGTTTAACGACGACATAAAATACACAAAGTATAAAATTTTTTTTGAAATTTCCTAAAGAAAAGGCAGCCCTCGACGGATATTCCTTAGTTATGTTTATTTTGAGTTATTTTATTCTTTTTCAATTAGATTTTTACCGTCGTGGGTTTTTTTTTCAAAATTTTTAATTTTGCTTAATTTATATCTTTGAATAGACAAATTCTTGAAAACAATAATATCATTTTTCCAAGAGCAATGACTTCCCAGACCCGAAGCGTATAATAATCTTTAATGATCACTATGAATATTGAATTACGATCTTCACAGATCCTCTTTCCAACTATTTCTTCTAACTCAAACACTTTCATCAATACATGAACGCGTCGTTCCATAGCTTAGCGAACCCTTTCTGTAGCATTTACGGAATAAATTGCATTTACTGTATATCAAAGGACCAGTTAGGGTTGTCCGCGAATGGTGGAAGTCTAAATGGGAACGTTGACTACTCGGATTGGAACATAGAAAATACGCGTGAAGCGTTTATAAGAGGATTTTCAGCTGGTCAAAGGGAGCATGTCAATCTATGCATTCGAGAACATTGAATAGTCCGACGCAGTGTCGAGTAGTGTTGCCCGAACAGAAGCGACATAAAGCACTTAAAAGTGTGCTAACTGACATTTTTTTTGTATTTTATTAGGTAATATGACTATACTATGAGAGCAGTGGCGGCCTAGTGGTGCCGGCCCCGACTTACGAACAGTGAGTCGTGGGTTCGAACCCCGATAGGCGCTTTACTTTTTGTAATTTATTTCATCACCACTACTCTCAAAAGGAAAACATCGTGAGGAAACCGGCATGTCCTAGAACCAAAAAATTCAAAGACATGTGACATCTATCAATCCGCACTGGGCACGCGTGGTGGATTATAGCCCATCCCTTTCCTAGAGAGGAGACCTGAGTCCCTGCAGTGGGAACATTATAGGCTGATGATGATGATGACTATACTAAAGATAACAGCAAAATTTAGAAACGAAACTTTACTAACAATAAACTATAAAAAGGCAAAACACAACTAATAAACTTTTTATAAATTAATTAAAAAAATATTGAACATAATGAATCGAAGTCTTTAATACAGATGACACATTTATAAAAATTGTACAAAACATGTAATTTCCGCGTAATGTATGCCTTCTATTATAGAAAATTGTATCTATCAATAAAGTGTACTTTTGTAACACAAAAGGTGTTGTACAAACACACAAATAGACATAATAGCTAACGTGTAGAGTGGTACGAACATAGGCTGTGATATTATCTCAAATTGGATTTGTTTAGTAATGTGTATTGTTGTTCGTAGTTCAGCCAAATAGCCAACACTTATAGCCAAAGCGTTATGATATTATGTGCGTAGCTAATCGTTTTGGATACTTTGTAGGTAATAGTAACGTAAAGTTCATGTTGCATGAAGTTTTCAGCAAATGTATGGCTATAAAATGTAGAATCTATTTTTAAAATAGTCAGCACGTAGACTACCTATATTAACTTATGGTAAGGAACGTGAGTCCGTGAACTAACTTAAGCTTTAGTTTAAGTAATTTACGGATCCACGTTCCTTACTATAATATGTCACAGCCACTTATTTTTTTTTGGATGGTGGTTAATCATCAAATGACTCCTACCGCTCTGGGCGGAGCGGAAGGGAGTGTCAGACTTCTACTGACTAAAAACCACCCATGTTCCTTCTTAGCCCTTGGTTTCCGAGGCCGCGGTATCTCTTTCGAACAACCCGCAGCAAGAATTTTGACCTGTGTTGGAATAATCACGAACTGACCTGAAAATGAACGAAACTGAAGATTTTGATCAAAGTATAATTTCAAAGATAAATGAAAAAAAAAAAGCAATCAATCAAATCTTTCATTAAATTATCAATCTTAATATAGTCTACGCCTATGCAAACTTGATTAAAACCACTTTCTTTTAAAACAATAACTATTTTAATTGAACAAATCCAATTAATACCGCTAGTCTTCTCAGAGGCGACGAGACCGCACTCCAATCTATTGAAATGGAATAAAAACAATAAGTTTTTAATTGAAGAGTTATCTTTACTGAGTTAGTTTAAACTAAAACCAATTTGGTTTAAGTATTTACTTGAGATTGTGAAGACTGTCTGACCGTGAGGAAAATAAATATGTTTGGGATTCTAAGTAAAGTTTGGAAGTTTGTTTGTAGGGGGTAATCTTCCCGGGGCTGTGGGTTGTCTGTCTTCGTGTTATAATATTTCTACCTCAACGCGAGTAATTAGATCTCTTTCTCGAAGTTAGATCTACCCAACTGGACCGTTTGTCCCAGGTAGACATAATCGTCCACAACTTCGAGCGTAGAGTCTCCGATCTTGATAGGAGTGGGTGTTACACGAACATTCAACATAACCTTGGTTTTGTCCATGTTCATTTTAAGACCCACTCTTTCGGAAGCTCTACTGAGGTCATCGAGCATTTTACTGAGGTCTTCCATGGTCTCAGCCATGACCACTATATCGTCGGCAAACCGAAGGTGAGTGATGTACTCGCCGTTGACATTGATGCCAAGTCCTTTCCAATCCAGAACCTTGAAGACATCCTCCAATGCAGAGGTGAACAGTTTCGGAGATATGACGTCTCCCTGTCTCACACCGCGCTGCAGAAGGATAGGTTCCGTGGTCTGGTCCTGAAGTCGGACTGACATGGTGGCGTTTTTGTACAAACACTTCAACACCTCGATGTACCGGTAGTCGATTTGGCACCGTTGGAGAGACTGCAGTACAGCCCAAGTCTCGATCGAATCGAAGGCTTTCTCGTAGTCCACAAACGCTAAACAGAGAGGCAGGTTATACTCTTTGGTCTTCTGTATAACTTGCCGCAGCGTATGTATGTGGTCTACGGTACTGAAGCCTTTTCGGAATCCGGCTTGTTCGGGAGGCTGGAAATCGTCGAACCTGCGTGCGAGACGATTCGTGATGACTCTTGAAAACAACTTGTAGACATGGCTTAGAAGTGAGATGGGCCTATAGTTCTTCAACCGGGCATTGTCACCCTTTTTGAAGAAGAGCACCACCACACCCCTGCACCAAGCCTGTGGCGTTTTCCCCTCGAGTACCTAGATACTATTTGATTAATTTGTCAATCTATACCATGAATCGTGGACAATAGGTATTTGACAGAAACCATTCGAACATTGAAATCGGATCAGATATAATATGTGGAATATCTCCATCCTCTATAGAAGAGAAGAGCTCGTGGCTTATTAATAACAGCCTTACGGGTTGATGTTCAAGGTTAGCGTGCCGAACTCGGTCCTTGGATGTCACCTATGAACATTCATAACATACCGAGTTTCGGGAATGTCTCTCCGAAAGCACAATTAACCGCCTCGTGTCTCGGCAAGCAAATGTTTCTTCAGAACACTTTTGTCACCGACTTCCCGAAAGTAAAGTTATTTCCCCTTTTTAGTGTTACATTACTGGAAATACGGAGAAATTGGTAAACATACGTGAAAAAAGATGCTGGTATAACCTCTTTTTTTAGAAGTCGATTAAAAATCTAGTGTACTGAATGGATAAAAGTAGGTTGTGTGAAAACTTTGCGAACTGAAGTAAGTTTTCACGTCAGGAAAATTCCGTAAAAGTGAAAAAAAGAGTCGAGGACGTTCACAATCCTCTTTTTCTTTAGCCCGTAAATACTTCTGTACGCATTGAGCCATGGTGTCTATTCAACATATTGATTACGAACCCACCCACCTACAGTATTCATAAGTACACCTCTCATGTGAATGGGCCGTAGTGAAGACACCAGCCCTTTGGGGATCACTGACCCAAATACAACCATTCAATATTACATGACCTATGATATAGAAGGTGTATAGATGTGGTTGACTATCTATCAATGTGTGGGTAGGATGGAAATATCGTATACGGCGTGCATAAGCAGTAAGTTTTTAAGTTTGACGTAATGTGTCATCGAAAACTTTTTTGCAAAAAAAAACGACTTTTATAGGTAACACAAAAAAGTGAAAAATAAACTTCAAAAGTATAATAAATAAATAAAAATTGTCGGGGATAATAAAAACAACTGGATACCACAAAAAAACAGTTTTTTTTGTGGTAATTGTTAGTAAACGCTTTGTTCAATGGGCTTCTTCTCAGGACAAGATTAAAGTCAAGGGCAGTTTGATTTATAATAATAAAAAATGGTCAAACGAGTTTTTCTTCGACAATTTTTGTTTATTGCTAAAACAAAATTAATCTCAAAATCAATTGCAATAAACGAATCTTAAGATGAATTTTACAAAAGTCAATTACTTCAAACTTAAACTTACTTTTATTTCAACAACTATTTAGTTCATGAAGTCAAAAGCAAGTTTTGGCAACACAACCTATCAATAGATGGCAAAAATAAGAAGGAAGGCCAGTAAATAAAAAAAAAAACACTATTTTATATTTTGGTCATCTTCTTTATCTTTACATAGTATACAACAAAGTCACTCCCTCTGTTTGTACACTTAAACCTTTTAAACTCATCATCATCTGCATAGCCTTTTCTTTAAACTTATATGTGACGTCTCAGACTAAAAGCTAGACTAAATAAATAAATAGTAGTAAACTACTGAACCGATTTAAATGAAATTTGGTACACAGATAGTCTAAAGCTTGAGAAAGGACATAGGCAAATTTTTAAACCGAAAAAAGAGTTTAAAAGGGGGGATGAAAAGACTACTTTAAATCGCGTTAACCGACATCTACGCGGTCGAAGCCGCGGGCATCAGCTATTAAGTTTTACAAGGTCTACAGCTCGCAACAAAAGTTACCTCTACTGAAAAACTTCAACATTAAAAAAGACAAATGTATAATAACAAGTGGGTTCACTTGTAGACTAAGGGGATGTCAGCCTAGGGGTGAGTGTTTGGGGGGGGGGGGAGCTATTCATTCAACCGGACAACACGGCCGGGTGCTCACGACCTGCCCGATTGATATCTAGACCTATCGGGTTTTTATATCAACGAGTTATTCAGTTAGCGATCTATATTAGTGTTAGAATGAGTTATAGTTTGTATAGAGAATCCATAAAATTCTTTCACCAATGTGAAATTGCATTTGTGCCGAGTTCCTGGATTGCATAACACGAGTGAATTCGCATTCAAAAACTAGTGTGAAACCGTTGTTATCTTGTCAAGATTTTACCTATTTTATCTTCAGCACTTGAGATATTATTTTTACCCTAGAATTAAGAGATATAAAAAATCACGTAGTTTTCTAGATTTTGACACGACCCACGTGAAGCATCGTAAATTATCCTTCGATGATATTTATTACCCCGATCATGTGTATCATATTATTATGTCCTCAGTGAGGTCATGACCTATCTGCGTGTCAAACATCGCCGAAATCTGTTGACATTATGTGGGAGACTGAGTTACTTTCACATTTCAATTAAGGGTACCTAAAGATGCAGGCAGGGGAATTACTGTCCCGTCGGGACTGCGGGTTGTTCGAAATAGATCCCGGGGCCTCGACACAAAGGGTTAAGATTTTAAGAACGAACAAAGGTGGTTATTAGTCAGTAGATATCTGACACTTCCTACCGCTCTGCTCAGAGGGGAAGGAGTCATTTGATGAATTCCCACCCTTCAAAAAAAGGTGTCTGTTTATGATCAAAAAACCAGCTTTTTACGGAATACAAGAAAAAAAGTGCGACCTGTCTGTCTGTCTGTTTGTTCCAGCTAATCTCCGAAACGACTGGACCGACTTCGATGGGGATTTTCTGGTGATAATACCTACGGTACTTTTATTTTAGAATAAGTAGTGTATTTATTCCGTGTTAGAGGTTCCGTGCAAAAGAAAATCCGTTGCAATAGAAACGGAAATTTGGTTAAAAAGGGAAGTATTTTTTTAATAAAAGATTCACATGGACGAAGGCCGTGGACAACATACAGGTGTGATTGAACAGCTGGTAACATCGATCTGGCTGTATAATTTATATTAACCTTGCTTGTAAAAAGAAAACTTTATTTTCACCCATAATGCCCCATACAGCTATCTAATGGGGCATTATGGATGGAAATATTATCTTGTTAAAGATTTTGAATTTTATTTTTATTACAAGTACTTAAGGCTCGGTTTCTATTGGTATTCTTCTTATACTTTACCAACACAACAAAACTATATATTCAATAATCACTAGCATAGCTATCGTACATCGGAGTGACGAACATTCTGAGTACAGTACTTCGTAGTAGCAAACTTTCGGAGTAACGTACATCGGAGTAACGAACATTCTGAATACCGTACTTCGTCATAACGTACATTCTGACTAACGTAATTCGGACTCACAAACTTTCTGTATACCGTACTTCGGTATTTCGAACTTCGGAGTAACGAAATACAGTCATCTAACATACATGTTGTTTCAATTCTATAAAATTACATCACACGTCACGTACTTTTATTTCAAGTGCGGGATCCCGCACGCTACGGGATTGCAATCCCTAAAGTAATATTGAGAGGATGAATGAAAGCGAACAGGTGCGTAGTACCTATCTACCCCAATCGGGGGTGGTATAGCATGAACAAGGACGTAGCAAAAAGAGTACTGAAGGATCGTAGTAGGTCTGCGGGTTGTTCGAAAGAGATACCGTGGCTCCGGACACAAGGGCTAAGAACGAACATGGGTGGTTATTAGTCAGTAGAAGTCTGACACTCCCAACCGCTATGCCCAGAGCGGGAGGAGTCATTTGATGATTTCACAACCTCCAAAAAAAAAGGATCGTAGTAGGCGGAGTTCTGTGGTTTCTGCCTACCATAATAGAAAACTGTGTGAATTCATCTATGAATGTATGAGTGAAACGAATAATCACCTACTTAAAGTTCAAGGGTGTCCTATTTCCCGCATTCGTTACACGTTTTAATTAGTAATTAGTATGTTCCCCGCGGGTGCCTTTACGTCTAACTGAAATTATTACTAGCCGTTCATTTGTTCAATATGTCCGCTTAAATTTGGAACGCCATTTCATTTCCCTTGTTCAACAATGAATACTTATGTATTTATTACGTTTTGTGTTTATTATACTTATGTTGAGTTAGAATATGAATGTATACAGCAAAATAAGAGAAAAGAAAATAATCATTTTGTAGAAATTGAATTATATGCAACTTATCACCGACGAAATAATTACGTCCGTGACAAATTATTTACTAACACGCTAACACCTTCTTGGAGAACCATTATACATAGGTGAAAACAGCAAGAAAATCGGTGTAGTTGTTTTTGAGTTTATCGTTGTTTTGAGACAGTCATGGCAGAGGACTTTGTTTTATAATATGCAGTGATAAATGCTCCAAACATGACACATAAAATTTGAAATAAATACCTACCTACTACAAACTATTATGTTCTTTTAATTTACTGTTTTTCGACTAGTTATTATCATTTTTGTTCTTGAAAACTTTTCTAATTGAGTACTCACTATTCCAAATTATTAGTAAACGATCAATGATTTACTGAGGTCAATGCGGTTGTCAACATTTGGCATATTTTTGCATTGTTTTAGATAAATATTCACAGTTAAAATTAAATGAAAAATGCTAGAAATAGCCACAGCCGGTTATCTTATCTTTAAAAACAGCCGAAATATACAAATGCATGGATTTGCATATTTTTTGCTGTTTTGCATTTAATCCGTTCATTGGATTGAAATAAGGTATCGAAAAACAACTGTCACATATATTTCAACTGTTGCAGAAATTAAAAAGCTTCGAAAGTAGTTGAATTCACTTGAGGTGGTCATCCGACCTTTTAAGGCGCAGATAAGAGGGACATCGTAAAAACGACCTGTTTTTCGTTGCAGAGTTAGCCGTATTGCTACTTATTACAATTCCAAAAAAACTACAGTGTATAGTCAAATAGACTTATGCAAAAATATTTTCTAAAATTAATCAAGAACCTCGAAAAAAAAATCACAAAATCACAAAAAAATCACACGAAAAAACTTTTTCGTCTCGAAATGCTCAATATTTTGAGCGATAACTGTTATTTTTTTTTTACTATCAGAAAGGAAATTTAACCAACTAAAGACATAAGTAAAAATATTTTAACATTACAGCGTATTTTTTTTTTAATAAATTAAATCTGCGAACTATCGTTCATATTGGCAGTCACGAGAATCAAACGCATCCCCATTTTTAACCTTATTTGTTTAGGCGATGAGTTAAACGCGCTCTCAAGGTCGCGGGCAGGTAATGTCGCCTTAAGAGGAAACGGTACCTCCTCTCACGTGTGCATTGTGACAACGAAGGTCGTTTTATTGAGGTAACAATCCCAAACTCTCTGGTCTTATCTCCAAAGACCGGTAACCTTCTAAAGGGTTCGCCCCGAAAACAAATAAAGGCATTCTGACCTGTTTTATCTTGCTAAGGAAGTAATATTGCCATCACAATAATGCCAAATCAAATAGCATTAAGCTGAATATAAGTTTGTACATAGAAGACTTAAACTTTCAATAATTTATCTAACCTTAGTAACTCACCACTTGTTTCTCCATGTCGCATCCATCATTATCGAAAACTTCACAATTCACTCATCACTTAGATTGTTTCACCCAGTGACCACAAAACCAAATTCATTAAGACTTCGATTTAAACAAACTTTATTCAATCTAAATCATCCCGCGAACACTCCTGAACTTTGCCGAACTTGAAGTTCTGTTTTCAAATTGGGCTCGCTAATTGGTCGACGGTTTGAAATTCGAAACACTGATTGGATTATGTTCGTTATAAATAAAATACGAACAAAATAAATAACTAATTTTTATTAGTTGTCTCTGTAAACTTTTCATTTAAAAGTTTTAACGATACAATCGAATTGTTAAAACAAACTTTTAAAGCTTTTATTGAAAACAATCACAATCAATAAAATGTCATTCAGTAATATCAGTAAACTCACTTTGTCAAACTTTTTTAAGTACGCTAGAACAACACAAAAACTCTTTTTCAAATCCTAGTCACGAAAAAATAAAAGAACAAAATACAAAATCGTTCGGAACTCGTTTGAATCGGTCGTGAAGTCGTGTGTAGTGGTAATAGTTCAGAAGGGAGGTGCGGCCCGGCCGCGGCGGTCGGTCCGAGTGGCTGACCGGTGGCCACATTTCACCCTTGCGTTTTGGGGCGCCGCTAATGGTGTGGGCTGTGAGCGGTAGCGGGTGTTAGATAGATAGAACACTCTTTATTCAGTCTTACTGATATTATAGAATAGTATAGGCACATTTTATAAGAGTTTTAGTAATAGTACTATGTTTTTACAATCGTCTGATTAGTAAATCATACATTGGTCTAGAGGATTCAAAGTAGAATAAGAGGTTCCTGCGAGATAAAAAGCTCGAATCAAGAGTTATACATGTAGTTTAGCAGGTTGTCGACATGCATAATAACGCATGAAGAAGTTTTTGGACTATGGACAACAAAAAAAGTACGAAAACATTTCCTTCATGGGTGTCTAAAGAACTTATCAGTTCGGTGAAGGCACACCTCGGACACTCCATACAACGCCCGCAAAATAATTACCTATTACTACTACATAAACAAATAACGTTTGTGCACGACGTGCACGTGCAAATGTGTGCGTAAACTCTAGTAGGGTTATCGTAGCCTAAAAAATGGCGCGGAAAGTGCAACGGTCTGCGTCGCGAAAACCGAACGACGACTAATACGAGCGCGAGCCATTGCTCAAGTGTCGACGACGAATACCTCGAAGTGCGGGGTGAGGTGCGGTATTTAATATGAGCGCGGGGAAGGGAGTGTCCCTTCTGTACGTAGTACTATTATGTATTCTGTGGTGAAGGAAAACATCGTGTAGAAACCAGCACGCCGTAAGAAAGTTCGCGAAGGCATCATGTAAGTATTGTAAAATCAAGTCACAGGTTCATGGGCGACACCTCTGTTTTTCGTTTACCTAATCCAATCATCATCATCATTTCAGCCAAAAGACGGCCACTGCTGGACATAGGCCTCCCCCAGGTCCGTGCGTCTCGTATCCAGTGGGTCCCCGCTACCTTCACCACCTTCTCACCTGACCTAACCAAATATGTCTGACTAATTAATAAGGGTATGCAGAAGTAGAAATTTGAAAACGTACAGTAAGTGCCCAGTTTTACATGACCCCTCTTCTCACACCACTTGCCCGGTTCTTCTTAATACCAGGGATCAGGTAGTGCTGGGTAAAGGCTGTACCTACCTCTTCCCATCACACAACTTTCCATACTTCCTTCACTCAATTTTTTTTCTTCCACACATTTTCAAAACCCGCTTCCTCTCTTCCCTTACACCGCTGTGCGTCACCACACTCGATGACGTGTATCTGTTTGTCCTCAGAACAATAACGCTGATTGGTGGGTAAACATCCCGTGACGTCACCACCTCGACCACCCCGCCAGTACTTACCGCTCGTCTTGAAGATGATTAGTCCCCTGATTTGATGGCACCAGATAAGGTTTCGTTACAGGCTTGATTGTTTTGTTAGGGGCTCGTAAATTTGAGTGTGAATGTATTATTTTGAGGGTCAAGGTTGAGAGGTGCTACAGGTTGTGGTTTTGGGATTTGAACCAGCCCATGCTTGTGCTGACAGTGGTGGCCCAGTGGTGGTGGCCCCGACCTTCGAACAGTAAGTCGTGGGTTGGAACCAGTTGGAACCCAGGCAGGCTCATTACCTACTTTGTGTAATTTATTTTTTCACCGCTGCCGCTGCTCGCAAAACGGTGAAGGAAAAGCTCGTAGGGAATGTCTTAGTACCAAAAAAAATCGAAGACATGTGACATCTACCAACCCACACTGGGCACACGTGGTGGATTATAGCCCATCCCTTTCCTAGAGTCTTACTACATAGTAATAATATGAATGCGAAAGTCTTTACTTCGTTTGGTTCTGGCTCTGCTTGTTGGTTGGTCACAAGCGCGACTATTGTGCATGCGGTCCTGGGTTCGACTCCCAGGTCAGGCAAAGTGTCATTGGGTTTTTCCATCAGGAATTTCTAAGTAGTAGACTCGGAGTTTAGTTTGTGCCCGGTTGATGGCAATAGGCTCGCACCCTACTACATGGGACTTAAACATAACTGGCCTAATGGAAGTGTTTTAATGGATACACCTCTGCCTTACCCTGGGATTACAGGCGTGATGTTATGTTATGATTATGTAGATCATAACCTGAGTATAGAATTTGGGTTAATTTTCGACTTACAGCCGAAAGCTACTTGAATTTTATAATGGTGTCGTTTTTTTTTAACCTTCGGCATGCCTGGTGACTAAAATTTACACGGTATACCTGGTGGGTTTATCAGACCCGGATTTTTAACTTGTAAATTTCTTAAATATTTATTGATAAATAAGTTTTTTTTTTTTCTCTTATACTCACTTTACTTATTAAAAACTAAAGAGATCTCAATCGACTATATAAACATATAAGGCACTTCTATGTACTTATAAATAACTAAAGAATATTCAGTCTATAAACATTTTCCAGAGTTCTGGTCCAAAGGAAATTGCACATTGGAAAACTATACGCACATCCTACTACCACGAGAGTGCGTTCTGGTCTCAGGTAGTGGGCTGCGGGTGCCTAGCAATTCATAACGGCCAGCTACTAAGTGCGGTTAGGCGAGAAATTCGAATTTAAAGGAAATACAATGGTTAGTGTACACAGGTGGGTCTGACGGACCCTACCAGGCATGTCGAAGGTGCAGCTACACTCATTGAATGCAACCATCACTGGACATGACACTTTCAACAAGTAGCTCTTTGTTATAAGAGTCACATATAGTCCTCTGTGTCGAGCCTGCATGGAGGAAGAACAGCAGCCCACGTGCTCCTGCACTGTCCGGGGGTTGCCCCATACAGGGCCAAGTACTTCGGTAACCCAGGTACTCTCTGCGAGATTGCCAGTAACACCAAGGGATTGCTGGCTTTTCTCGGGGAGCTGGAGTGGATCGAATAATATTCCCAATTTCCCACCCGTACGCGAAATACGCGCTTTGGACGTGGAGTTGCGGACACCAGCCCGTTATAGTATATTAAAGGTGTCAATTGCAATGTATAAATATTATTTCATTCGTTATGACAATGACATGCTAGCGTGAACGGCCATGTCCTTAAGATCCCTCCAACCAATCACACGGTATAATTAGTAACCCATACCTTTAATAGCTAGAGTTAAACAACTAGGTCATCGATAAAGCCTAGATTTCACCCGCGATTACTAGTTATTAGGATATCACATGCGATACTCGTAAAACTATCGTTTGACGCGATGTGAACCGTGTTTTTCAGCTATTTAATTTGGATAATGTTTGGGTAAATAGGTGGGTGAAGGTTAACCTAACATTAAACAGACATTAACAAACATCATGCCTTTTATACCCGGAGGGTTAGCCCACCACACTATTCCCAAACCACTGTAACTCCAGAAGAGCACCGAGACAATGAAGATCGACGAAGTCCCAGTGAAACGATTTAATTGTGTTGGATCCCGCAACGAAATTAATCAGAAAAGAATAGTGGAGGAGTAGAAAAAAGCATAATTTCCACTTCCCTCCATATAAGCAGGAGACAGAACAGAACAAGGTCAATAGGCACACAGGGACGTATAAACTGGGATAATCTAAGTTGCCTAATATGTGGGTGTACCTAATACCCACATTTCGACAGTCACGTTTAAGTCCCGTGTAATAAGGGGTGAGCTTATTGTTATCAACCGGGCACTATCCAGGCTACATGACTGACACTGCGAAAATCCTGATAGAAAAGTTGCGATCCGCTAATTTTAAATCTAAGTCTAGATACACCTTTGGAATAGTTAGCGGAACAAAGACATACAAAAAAATTGCCAAGAGTGGTTCTAAAGAAATATTTGTCTCTCGCAGCCTTTGCACATGTTCAAGTTATCATAAAAAAAATCCTGTAATACTGAATCCCTATCTAATTTACTTTCACCCCAGGGTATTTACTAAATGCAGTTTAAATAACACTTCACTTCATTTCACTTCACTCAGAAAAATATACTGCATCAGCATGTAGAGCAAAGAAACCAATAATGCCACCTATAAAATCCGCCTGGACAAAAATATTCCATTACGTCATGCGAGATAACGGGGCAGTGCGCCGAGAAGTTAACTACTTGTAGTGAACAAAATGTTAAGACGATGTCGGAGGCGTTATCCTCGCTTCCTCGTCACAGTGGAGGTCAGGAAAATGGTGATGGGCAGTGGAAAACGGTAGAAAGTCGGAAATCGAAATTTAAAAAACGATTAGTTAGTGTGTTGGGTTCGTCTAGTGATATTGACGGGCGATTCAAAGTGGCTGATTTAAAAGTACCCGTATTTATCAGTCATGTACACAAAGACACCACTGAGAACGATATTATCGAGTATATTCGACGGAAAACCCAGGAGACTGTTTCTTTGCATAAAATAAACCAAAGGAGTGACACAGAATATAATGCTTATAAAGTACTTGTTCCCAAATATAAATTGCAAGTATTTTTGGAAAATAAGCTCTGGCCGCAAGGAATTTTATTCCGGCGTTTTGTAAGTTTTAAGCCCAATACTTTTGTGGATAATGAACGTAAACAACCAACTAATGGATAGAACAAATAATACATATAATATGGTTAGTTTCAATTGCAAAAGTGTCAAGCGATCGACCGAAAGTATTAAGGAGCTCTGTAAGACTTGTGACATTATAGCCTTACAGGAAACATGGCTATTGCCCGAGGAGATCTCGTATCTAGGCAATATCGATGTAGAATTTGCCAGCACTGGAACTTCTGCAGTGGACACCGCGGCGGGAATGCTGGTCGGCAGGCCTTATGGAGGAGTGGCAATTCTATGGCGGAAAAGTGTTTTCAGTGAAGTGTCAGTGATACACAGTGATAACCCAAGGGTTTGTGCTATCAAAATTGTTTCCAGTAATAGGACTATAATAGTGATGAGTGTTTACATGCCTACTGAAAGGGCTGAAAACACAGTGCATTTTACGGATTGCCTGGGGCTGGTGAGTGCTATAATAGACATTGAGGATGTAGAATCTGTGTTTATCCTAGGTGACTTTAACGCTCACCCAAGTGGACTATTTTTCGGTGAGTTGACTCATTTTTGTGCTGAACATGAACTGTTTTGTGTAGATGTGGACAAGTTGGGTTTGGACTCAGGCTCTTATACTTTTATAAGTGACGCTCATGGGACGTCAAGCTGGTTAGACCATTGCTTAGTCACAAGGTCTGCATTTAATGCTGTCGTTGATGTTAGGATAGACTACGACACGCTGTGGTCTGATCACTTTCCTCTACACCTGTCATGTAAATTTGACGCCATTAATCCTGTATCATCTAACTTGTATGATGCAAATAAAAATGATGTAAATTGCGAAGTAAGGTGGGCCAATAGGAACTTAAATCAAATACATGAGTACAGGGAATATTGTCATGAGCAATTGAGATTAATTGACTTTCCACATGAGTTTATTAAGTGTGGTGACAGAATGTGTTGTAATCAGAATCATAAACATTTACTGGATGAAATGTATAGTAATTTAGTGACCGCCCTCCGTGAATCTGCGAAGGCTTCTTATCGGGGAAATAGGCAACATAGAGGTAAATGTGTAATAGGGTGGAACCGGCATGTGGGTGAGGCTCACGGGACGGCCAAGCTAATGTTTCGGGACTGGGTTGATCATGGCAAGCCGAAAACAGGAATAATATATAAGACGATGTGTGAGAGTAGAAAGATTTTTAAATCTCGCCTGAAGTGGTGTCAAGACCATAAAGAACAAATTAAAATGGATAAGTTAGCGACACTATGTAAGGAAAAGAATTTCTCTGGTTTTTGGAAAGACACTAGAAAGTTAAACTGTAAGCCTGGCCTTCCCGTGAGTGTTGAGGGTCAATCTGATCCTAGAACGATAGCTAATAGATTTAAGGATCACTTCTTTGTTAGGTCACCACTTGGTCCGTCTGTGTCGATGCTCAGTACTGGGTCCCGGGGTGGGGGGGTGAACTTAAAAATCTCAGCAAAAACTGTGACACAAGTTATTCGACAAATGAGAAGAGGAAAGTCTCCTGGCCATGATGGACTTAGTATTGAGCATCTGCAGCATGCCGGGCCTCACATTGCACGAGTACTAGCTATGTTTTATTCGTTATGTATAAGTCACTCTTACCTGCCGGAACAGTTGATGAAAACTATTGTAGTGCCCATAGTTAAAAATAGAACGGGAGATGTCTCCGACAAAAATAATTATAGGCCGATATCTTTAGCGACTGTGGTGGCTAAGGTACTTGACAGTTTGTTGGATGCACAATTGGCAGAATCCATAGTTCTACATGACAATCAATTTGGTTTTAGAGCTCAGCTATCGACGGAAAGTGCCATATTGTGCTTGAAGCATACTGTCAGGTACTATACCCACCGGGAAACACCTGTGTATGCCTGTTTCCTCGATTTGAGCAAAGCTTTTGACTTAGTTTGTTATGATATACTGTGGAAAAAGTTACAAGAAGTAGGGCTACCGTCTGAACTTGTGAATATCTTAAAGTACTGGTATAGCAATCAAAGTAATAATGTACGGTGGGCGGACACCCTTTCAGATCCATATCAATTGGAATGTGGCGTGAGGCAGGGTGGTTTGAGCTCGCCCCGTCTTTTTAATTTGTATATAAATGCCCTAATCGAGGAGCTCAGTAGCCAGAGGGTTGGTTGTCACATAGATGACGTATGTGTAAATAATCTTAGCTATGCGGACGACATGGTGCTGCTGAGCGCCTCGGTTTGTGGCATTAGGAAATTATTACAAATTTGTGAAAATTATGCAGATGGTCACGGCTTAAAGTATAATGTGAAAAAATCCGAGTATGTTGTCTTTAGGGCTGGTACTAGGTGTCCCGCTAGCGTGCCCCCTATAAAGTTGTATGGAGATGAGTTGGCTAGGGTACCACAGTTCAGATACCTGGGTCATCTAATTACCGAGGACCTTAAGGACGACATGGATATTGAACGTGAACGTAGGGCACTGTCCGTGAGAGCAAACATGATTGCTCGCAGGTTTGCCCGATGTACGAATGAGGTAAAAATCACTCTCTTCAGGGCCTTCTGTACATCTTTTTACACCTGCAGCCTGTGGGCAGTCTATACTCAGAAAGCGTACAGTGCCCTACGGGTACAATACAATAATGCGCTTAGAACGATGTTGCGGCTGCCCCGCCACTGTAGTGCGTCACGTATGTTTGCAGAGGCGCGCATCGATTGCTTCTACGCTACTCTGCGCAAGCGGTGCGCGTCAATGCTGAGCAGAGTGCGGGCTAGTCGCAACAGCGTTTTAGGTATGATAGCCAGTAGACTTGACTGTCTGTACATGAATCGATGTATTAATGTTCACATGAGTATTGATACATCGATTCGTGGATCAGGCAGGGGGCGAGTGGATTAAGCCTGTTTTACTAACATTAGTTATAAGTTATTGTACTACTAACAAATTGTATCACAGTTAATTTTATTTTTTAATATGTATTACTTATGTGATTTTTATGCCTACTAACATAGTTTATAAGTTCAACTGTTACTAACCATTATGGATCTTTGTTATTCGATAATAAATAAATTATTATTATTAAAAAAAAAAAAAAAAAAAAAAAAATTATTATACCTATACTATTTCCAGAAATGCGACAACGCTATGCACCCTGAATAGCTCTGTCCCTTTCTTGCATCATGTCTGATGCAGGGCTGTCAAACTTTTTTTTGCCAGTTTTTTTTTGCCAATATTTTTTATGTAATGTAAATCAGCCTCAGCTATTATATGTGTATTATGTGTTATTTTGTAAAGATCTTTCAGTTTTTTACCATACTGTAATCAAATTTCCATGACTGCCATAACTTTTTAGGGTTCCGTACCTCAAAAGGAAAAAAAACGAAATCCTTATAGGATCACTCGTGTATCTGTCTGTCCGACCAATCCCCCCTCCTTATCTCCGAAACTACTGAGCCTAAAATTTTGAGAAAAATACAGAAATTAACCCTTATAGATTACAGGGAAACCTATAAGAAGTCTATGGTGCTAAAATACCATGGAAAATCTCTCAATATCTACTACAATGGTACGGAACCCTTCATGTACAAGTCTGACTTCCGACAGCACAATGAAGTGTGTCCCACGGTTTTTACGAGATTAAGTTTTGTAAATAACAGCAAAAACAGCTGCTATATATAGCAACCGTCGTGATCTGCAACTAAAATGCCAAGCATAATTTTACCAAAATAACTTCAAACAAATCACTTGACAGCGACTACAGATTGAAATGGGGGGCTTGTGACGTTACTGGTCGGTAAAAATATACTACAATGTGACGTCACACGAGTTTTCCAAAGACTGTATCGTCTTCATTTATTGTTTACGTGGAAAAAGAAAAAATATGTATTCAATATTTTTTGGAAATCTATCTGACGGACTAATTACACTTTTTTTCTCAACTACCATAATTATTGATCTACCCTTCAGAACCCTCCCGGTGATCCCGATAAATCTCGGGACAAGGACACAGTAGCTGATGTTTGCCACCCCTGGCCAGGTGTTTATATTGAGAGCGTCTGTTGTCTCTGATATTAAACCTACACCTGCATACGTGGGGGATATTTGTTGCAGTCTTGTGTAACGGAGATATGGTATGTACAGGTTATATCAGCTTTGATGTTTCACATTTAGTTCATATGTGTCTTTTATTTGCAGTGACTGTGACTGTCGAGCATGTTGTGGTGGAACGTTTCTTGTATTCATCCTCTTTTTTTTATGGGTCAAGCCCGCCACACTATTCCCAAACCACTGTAACTTCTGTAAGCTAGAATCAACAGTGGCGACCACAAGAAAACTGCCGAGACAATGAAGCCCGACGAAGCCCCAGAGAAACGATTTATCTGTCTTGGATCCCGCAACGAAATTAATCAGAAAAGAATAGCGGAGGAGTAGGAAATCTCTTCTTACATCCCAAGTTGCGTGGTGAAATCCAGTTACTACCGATGTGACTTTTTCAAAGCCATCATCATCATTCTCCTGCATTCATTCATCACAATTCATTTGGGGTCGGCGCAGCATGTCTTCCTCTTCCATACCTCTCTGTTTTTCATCATCTCATGAGACACTTCCTTTCTTACGATACAGTTCATCCACCGTTTCGTGAGCAATACGTAACATTCACTAGAACAGAGCGTCTGATGCTATATAAATAATTGTAACATTAAGTCAAAGAATATCCTAATTATTACGTTAAACCTTTATCGAATTAGCCAATTTAATTAAGATTTAATTAAATTGGCTAATTCGATAAAGGTTCAATAAAAACATAATTTATTAACTAACTTTTAATAAAGGTTTGGACTTAAAATAGTAATAAAATACACGAGTAAGTCAAAAATAAATCTGACCTTTATCTAGAATTGTATTAAAAACCGGCCAAGTGCGTGTCGGACCAAGCACAATGTAAGGTTCTGTAGTTTTAATTGCAGTTTTAAAACCTGTGCTTGCATACAAATTATGTTGCAGAAAATATGTTACGCAAGTGCTTTTTATAAGTTGGTTGACTATTACTCGTAAACTTATAAAGCCTACTTAGCTGTGATAGTTTTCCTATTAATTTCGTTTGTATAAACAATAAAATTCAAGGGGAGGGGAGGTTGGTGTAGGTCTTAGTGGGGTGTATTCTTTCAGCCAGGAAATACACTCCGACAAAATGCTAAGAATACCAGCAGCACACGCCTCGTGAGTGCGGAGTCGAGGCTATCAGGCGCACACCGACAAGTTCTTTGTATACGTCCACGCCGTCTCTAGGCTGACGCCTCGGCCTATTGATGGGCCCACACCTACATCAGTGTGGGTCGTCCTCCCCGGGCAATGCTGTGGTCTGCAACGAGTCCCCGTACATTTCCACCTACCTCGGGATCACAGCAGCAAAATATAAAGAGCGACAGGCGAACCTTTGGCGCCTTAAAACCGAACCAACTGGCTGAGCCGAACAGTGGCGGCGTATAACCACATTTCGGGCCCACCTGGCCTTGGGGCACTAAATACCCTCAGAAAGCGGTACCACACTCACCAAGGGCAGGTAAGTGCGAGTTTCTGGTTTTTAATACCTATGCCCAAACCATAAGATGGAGGCAAATTTTAAAAAGACATTACCCCAGGAAGGTACCGCTGCCTCAGGCAGTGGAGAATCCTTCACTGAGCCTAGCTCAGTCTGTCCCACGTATTCTGGGGGGGACAAAAATTGCTCAAGTCTTGACTTGTCGGGCCTCGCAGAGGCCATACCACGTGACACCAACACCACGTCACAATGGACGAATGTTGCCGCACGTATGCGACCCTCTAAAAGGAGCTCGCGCGTGCAACAAGAGAATACCAAAGGGCAGAAGGGCCTACCTGGATGTAGTCGCCACAACCGGCGCGCAGGAAGGAAAGCCCCAAAGCCCCAACCCTTACCCCACCCTAAATCCGCTCCTACTGAGACGGTGACTGTAGCCACGGAAACGCGGCGCGAGCCCGATCAGTCCGACCCGAAGGCACCGGCAACGGCACCCGAGGGAACGGAGTCCCAGAACCAACCACCACCACCACCACCACCATCTGGTCAGCAGACAATGAGGCGCAGGCCAAGAGGTCATCGCGGACGGCGGCCAGCTGCGGCGGCTCCCACTGCTCCTGAGCAGGAACAGTCTGGGGGAGGGGTAAGTCTGGACGGGCACGCTTCTTCGAAGCGTCCTCGCCTTGATGAAACCCAGACTCCTAGAGGGGATGCCAAGCGCGCGAAAACCGGAGCGAAGCGGACGGTAAGTTACGCGGATGCGACACAATCGCATCTGATGGTAGCAGTTGTTACCGTTCCACCTAGGGACCTCTCGACCAGCCAGGCCAAGCAGCTGCAGGTGGCTATTGATGCCAGTATTCTGCAAGCCGCTCTGTCTCTGCAGTCTCCGAGCATGCCGGCCCCATCTTTCCGCGGTCGCCCTTTCCTCATGGACGGGGCCCTAGCGATGTGGTGTGAGGACGCAAACGCTCTCAGCTGGCTAAAAAGGTCAGTAAAAAACATCCCATCACCTATTCCTGACACCACTCTGGCTGTCATTAGACAATCAGAGATGAAAAAGAAGATAAAGGCAGGGCTTCTCATCCACACCCGTATCACGGAGACTGCTACACTGCACAGGGTCCTTTGCGCCCAGAACCCGTGGTACAAAGTCGAGTCCTGGCAGCTGTACGACATGACGGTGGATGACAAACCCGAAGAACCAGAAGACGGGGAGAAGGTAGTCTACCTGACCCTGGGCATCCCCGAAGACCAAAAACAGGTAATCCTCAGCCGTGACCGACGTGTAGCACACATGTCGGGAAGTGGGTACATCCGCTTTTTCACATCGGACGAGGCGACTACGGCGAAAGCACAACCAGCAGCGACGAGTGGGGCAATAGCCTCGACGCCGTCTACCTCGGCTCCCCGACAGGGTACGAGCGGGGGAGACCTGAACTCGTCGTCGCAGAGCGGCGGGCACACCAGCGACGAAGATGTCCTGCTCAGCCCATAGCTCCACCCTAAACGTCATACAGACCAACCTCCAGCATAAACAAATAGCGGCGGCGACCTTACGCAGAGTGCTGGAGGCAAACAACGAGACCGTCGCCCTTATCCAGGAACCCTGGATAAGAAACAACAGAATATGCGGTCTAAACAACATCGGTGGTAAGTTAATGCTGAACACGGTAGTTGACAAACCTAGAACCTGTATTTATATTCCCAAAACCATAGCAGCCACACTGCTTAACCAATTCTGTTCCAGAGATCTCACCGCTGTGAAACTTGTGACAGAAACACAAACCATCCTAGTCCTGGCCTCAGTGTACATGCCGAGCGACGGTGACATTCCACCAAGTGAACTCGTCGAACTGGTGCGACACTGCGAGGCATCGAACTGGGAACTCATCATCTCGGCTGACTGCAACGCACATCATCCGCTATGGGGAAGTAAGAATGCAAACAGAAGGGGTGAGTTACTAACCGAATTTTTATTCCAAACAAACCTAAACATTATGAATAGGGGTGCGGAACCCACTTTTGTAAGCTCTAGGTACCAAACTATTATAGATATTACTCTAGCTACACATGCGGCGGCAAATCTTGTTGAGGGATGGCACGTGTCGAGCGAACCATCTTTCGCAGATCACCGCCGTGTGTGTTTCAATTTACGGCATAAGATAACAAACCCTGTTCCATATCGTAACCCCCGAAAAACAGATATAACTAGGTATACCAAATTAACAAACGAGGCACTAAGTGATGCACAAACAGCTGATGCATTACTCAGTACGAACGACATAGAACGCGGCGTACAGTTCCTAACCGACACTCTTTTGAGCGGATACGAACTGGCATGTCCAATTATAACTCCTAAAAGCCTTGACAAGAGTTCATGGTGGGGGCCAGAACTAGAGAGATTGCGCAAGGGCCTTAGGAAACTCTTCAACCAAGCGAAAAATTCCAGGACCACCTGACTGGGACAAGTATAAAACAGCGCAGAAACACTACAAAAAACGGATCAGGTATCGAAGGACAGAAGCCTGGCGTAATTTCTGTAGTAGTATAAACTCAACAAACCAAGCCGGAAGAATTAAGAAAGTTCTTGCTAAAGGCGATCTCAACCTTTTGGGCTCCCTTAAAAAAGACGACGGCACCTATACAACCTCGGACGATGAAACCAGCGCAGTACTGCTGGAGACCCATTTTCCCGGATGCCAAATCACATCCGACTCAGAGTGGCCTAATGACCACCACAGCGCACCAACAACCAGCGAATGGGATGTGGCCAACAAGCTCGTAACTGCGGATAGAATAGAATGGGCTCTAAGGAGCTTCAAGCCTTTCAAATCCGCAGGGCTGGACGGAATATTCCCGGCCCTACTACAATGGCAACTAAAACAGGTAACCAAGCACCTAATACCAATCTACCGGGCCTGTATAGCTTTCAAATATATTCCCACACTTTGGAGAGAGGCAAAAGTAGTCTTCCTACCTAAACCAGGAAAAGAGGACTACACACAAGCCAAATCTTTCAGGCCCATCAGTCTAACATCTTTTCTTCTGAAAACACTGGAAAGACTGGTAGATCGACACTTACGGGATGGAGCTTTAAAAAGCAAACCACTGCATCCCCAACAACATGCGTACAGGAAAGGCAGATCAACAGAGTCGGCATTACACATGGTAGTGCACAAAATAGAAACGGCTATAACCAATAAAAACTCAACACTTGCTGCCTTCATAGACATCGAAGGAGCTTTTGATAAAACAATACACAACAGCATTAACCACGCCCTGCAAAAATTTAGTGTAAAACCAGTAATAAGAAACTGGATCACTGAACTGGTCAGCAAAAGGGCGGTTCAGATAGTGGGAAATACTACCACAAGAGCCAAGGTAGTAAGAGGATGCCCCCAAGGAGGCGTTCTATCTCCACTTCTCTGGAACATAGTAGTGGACAGCCTCATAAAGAAACTAAATGACAGAGGATACACTACTATTGGTTATGCAGACGACCTTGCTATACTGATAAACGGGAATGCTGAAGATATGCTATGCAAAGTGATGCGCTCTGCTCTGCAGATAGTAGAGGAATGGTGTGAAGAACACGAACTTTCAGTAAACCCCAAGAAAACAGAACTTATCCTTTTTACCAACAAAAGGAAGTTACCAGAATTACAACTACCAAAGCTTTTCAACACAAGACTCTCCCTATCAACGCAAGTGAAATATCTGGGCATAATTCTTGATAACAAATTGAATTGGGCGAGTCACCTAGAGGCTAAAACAAAGAAGGCCTGTATAGCTTTTAATCAGTGTAGAAGACTAGTTGGTAAGAGATGGGGTCTTAACCCAAAGATCACACTCTGGCTATACACATCAGTCATCAGACCTTCTATTACCTACGGATCAGTTGTATGGTGGCCCAGAACTCAGCTGACCACGGTGAAAACGAAACTCCAGAGTCTGCAACGCCTAGCTAGTGTAGCAGCCACTGGATGCATGAGAACAACTCCATTAGCAGCGTTAGAGTATCTTCTAAATTTAAGACCTCTGGATCTGGTCATACAGGAGGAAGCTCAGGCAACCGCTTTAAGACTAAGATCAAACGGACTATGGAAAGTAAATACAGAAACAACACACTCAAAAGTTTTGCATGGGATCCTGAAGGAAATACCACTCCTTGAGGCGCCCATGGATAAAGCTTCATGCCACCATGTGTTCGATAGAAGTTACGACATCCAACTCACTGCAGAAGCAGTAGATAGCTCTGGCATCAATGAAGTTAGGATATATACGGACGGCTCCAAGACCTCACACGGTACTGGAGCCGGCGTCTTCTCGAATGATTTAAACATTTCAATATCAAATACCCTAGATAAATTAAACACAATCTTCCAAGCCGAATGTATCGGTATCACCAGAGCGGCACAAGCAGTTGCAGCCAGAGACGTCAGTGATTTTAAAATAAAGATCATCTCAGACAGTGCATCGGTGCTTCAAGCCCTAAAAAACAACACAATTACCTCTGTCCTAATACTGGAATGCCACAATGCACTCCAATCCATTGCAACCACAAATAGTGTAACCCTGCAATGGATAAAAGGACATAGCAACTCGCTGGGTAACGACGCAGCAGATGAGCTGGCCAAGAGAGGCTCAAGCAATACAGTATTTGGACCGGAACCACTACTGCCCATACCTCAGGCCCAAATAAAAACATGGCTGCGTTCAAGAACCACAGAAAAACACCTCACCGAATGGAGAAACAGTGAAGGATGCAGGCAAACAAAAGATGCAGTTCCGGAGGCATCAATGAAGTTTACTCGCAATCTCATCAAACTTAAAAGGGACAAACTCCGTAAAATCATAGGAATTTTAACGGGTCACTGTTCCCTAAACAAACATCTACATAACATAGGTGTAACAGACAGCCCACTGTGCAGAGGATGCATGGAAGCGGAAGAAACGCCACGGCACGTACTCCTAGAGTGCAGGAGCGTAGCAGATCACCGGGCACAAACTCTACGATCCCCATTAACTCTCCCGGAAGCCTGCAGCAGTCTGGGAAGGCTGCTGCAATTCTGGGACGACCTATGTTGGTTGGAGTAGGTATTACTAAAACATCACGCACAATGGCCCAATCAAGAGGCTAAGTGCGGATAAAAGCCCCGTTAAACTAAACTTAAACTAAACTAACTATAATAAAATTCATGGTAGTAACCATGAATTTTTTCACACGCCCAAACACAACCAGGGGGGGGGGGGGGGGGCACTTGAGTCTAACTTAAAATTAGCACTTTAAATCTCACATAAACGAATCCCTTAATCGAAAAAGTATTTTATCCAATGACATTCAAAAACTCGTCGGGGTACTCATCCGTATTATTCATGACAAATTAATCTAATTAGTACTAAGAGTTTCTGAGCTGTACTGCGGAGTTGCGGACGGACAGACCTTCAGACATGGTGAAACTATAAGGGTTCCTTTTCGATTAAGGAACCCTAAAAACAGAGCCACTAGCTGACCTTGATTCATCATCATCATCTGCCTAGCCTTTACCTAACTACGCTGTGTTTGGCTTCCAGTCTATCCGGATGCTGCTGTTAGGCTGAATACTGGTTTTACTGGCCTTGATTAAAAGCAGTCTTAAATAAGATTATTACTAACATAATAAAACAAGCATGATTAAAAGCATTTGACTTTTGACTAGGTTATAAGTTTTATTTTGTAAATCAATTTTATGGAAATTAAAAAATATATAGTCCAACCTATTTTGGCTACATATTTTGACTTTATAATGTTATCTTACTACAATTCATTCACCCCTCTCAATGTCAACTGAAGCTTAAATAAAGCTTTCGTTGCATTATTGACAAACAATGTTAAAAGAAATAAAAATATTTGAGGCTTTAAATATATTTACTTTTGTATTTCTAAAAATCTAAGCCTATCTTAGGCGGATCACGACCACAATGAAGCTTAGAAGAATAAAGGAGTCTAGGTACCCACTACACCGTACCGTAAAATGATGCGGTGCATAATGCATAACAGAACGTATCAACTTTATATTATTATCATAACCGTTTAAGAGGGATCTAGGACGGGCTTAACTGATTTCATGTGAATGTATGCGTGTCGGATTTGAGTGTCCATGGAGTGTCTTGCCCACTCTTTTCCATAGAGATCTACGCTTCTAAATGGGTAACAGCAGTACATTCACAAGATGACAATATGACTCTAGTTGTTTTTGTGTTTTTTTTTGACATGCAAAAGTGCTTGCTATGGTCTAATTAAAATAAAAACTTTGAGTCGAGTTAATTTAGAACGGTCATCATACGCGGTTGAAAAACCCCTAAATTCGTGTAAAACATGAATGAGACTGCACAGTAGGGGTTTTATAGTAGAACTTTTTGTTTACGAATTTTGTTTTGCATAGTAGTGGATGGCAGAAACTTCATTTCGCCGAAAATCATTTGGCGTACACTCATTTACCATAAATTCAAAACGCATAATTTTGTAAGTCAGAATCATCTTTAAGCATAAACTTCATTTCCAGAACCATCATTTCGCCGAAAATTCATATTCAGAATCGTCTTTTGGCACGCATTTTATTTCATACATACGTGTAACATGCAGCAGGCATGACTTCTGTCACGGCTCCGGCGCTGCGCTCCGGCGCGGCGGCGGTCCCACGCAAGCTTATCGACGCGGATGGTTTTAACACACACCACCGCAGCTTCGGCTTGCCTCAGCCGCAGTGGCGCGCGTTTCAGCCACCTGCTCCTCAGCTTGCGGGTCGCCTCGCCACTCCGCGCCTACCCGGCTTAAATTACACTCTCGGGTTAGGGCAGAAGAGACTATGTGGAGTCGGTTTTGCAGCGATTCGTTTCTGTCACTAACTTTTGTAGCAAAAGGTATTGACTTTTAATTTTAAATTAGTTCAAAAATATTGTAATAGGATTGGTATTATACCTTATATAAATCTACCAAATAAAATTCTGCCATCTTCAAGGTATGCCATTGAAAATTCGGCCATTTGAACATTCGGCGAAACGAAGTTTTGCCTTAAACACATTCGTTCAAAGAAGAATATGCCAAGTGTGTTATGCCAAATAAACGAAACATCAAGTTTCTGCCAGATAGATGGTACCCGCACAGTAGACCGTTCTGTCACCGTCGCGTATCATGCACGGAGCGTCAATTCAGAAAAAAGAAAACGAGATAATATATTTTCATTCTTCGGTTCAATGCACACTTTATCAGCCCTGTACGGGACTACTAACGCCTCGGTTCAGTTTTTATCATTGACTGATCACGATCCGAGACGATATCGTTACGACAAGATTGGAGAGCAAGATGACGGAGTTTCACAGAAAGTCCTGAGACCTGGTGAAGGTTGTGAGCATCCGCTGTATGCGAGGTGCACGGGACAAGTCAATGTGGCGACAATTGGGGGAGGTCCATGTCCAGTAGTGGACCTCTTTCGGCTGTAATGCTGATGATGATGATGACTTCAGTTGATGTCATGCTGGTCCCGTGAACTGCTTCTCATGATGCGTTGACCTATGTTGTAGTAATCACAGTCGACTTTAAGAAACATAAGAAGGTAAGAAACAAAGTTTGGGATGAAAGGTTCTCATCGTGTGGATGACTCATCAAGTGGAATCATTGAAGACAATAGTTGTGCTGGCTTAGATCTGCTTCCACCAGTGATAAGAAGATCACCACTCTCTGCTGGGTATAGACCTCCCCTTTTTTCTGATGCACTTCTCGGTTTCGGGAATATACATAAGTTAATGAGCTTTTGTTTGGCCTACCTTTGAACACCACAGGCAAAACAGTGGTGTCACCATGGTGTCACGAAGTATCAATGTTTTAGACTAGCTAAATAAGAACCAAGATTTCAGTAGGTAGGTATTGTAATTATATCTTTTTTTTTTTTGTTGGGTGGAAATCATCAAATGACCCCCCCCCCCCCCCGCTCTTGGGCAGAGCGAAGGGGAGTGTCAGACTTCTACTGACTAAAAACCGAACCCATGTTCCTTCTTTGCCCTTGTGCCGAGGCCACGTCATCTAGTACTAAAATCCGCATTTGTAATTATATCTAACGCAGTGATATTCGATGTTTATAAGCATGAACAGCAGGTCAAGGGAGGCACATACCTTTTGCGTGCTGCCCATTGAGTACATTTTCACTTCATACCTGAAACAAAAAATAAAACGTTTAGTAGGTGTGAATGGTTATTCCATTTTATTTTTATTTTATCAAATAGGAACAACAAACAGCTATATTATGGAATATTACAACATGATAACAAATAACTTAAATAATAATGTAGCCCACAACGTAGTAGTAGTAATGTAGCTCAACTTAAATTGCTAGGAAAGAAGCTGTTCATACAAGACAGTTAAAACATACAAATACAAAAAGGAAAAAATAAAGTCAAAGTCAAAGTCAAAATTATTTATTTGCAACAAATGTGGTAAAAGAGATGGTAAAATAATAAATAAGTAGTGCAATGACACATTTCGCCATTCAGTTGGCATGCAAACATTAAGTACATAGTTTAAAACAAATTAAATTAGATATAACGTGCATTTCTACGTTTAAGTTTCACTCAGCACATAACAAATTTTGCTGTTAAACAATAGAAAATTACCAAACAAAAGATATTTTTAACATAAACAGAGAGAAAACAAAACAAAGATTATAAAATATATAGAAAATTTCCAAACAAAGACATTACTCACATAAACACAGAGAAAATCAAAGATAACATAATATTTTGAGATATACAAATACAAAATCTTATAATTATAATTATGGCACCTTACTTTATAATGCATTCCGGTAATGGTACGACTTACAATTGGAAAGTTTTAAAAATTCTGCTACGGAATAAAAACTATGTGAACAAAGCCACTTTTTCAGGACTTTGCAGAATTTCCTGTACAGAAGATCAGTTATAAACTTTGGTAGGGAATTGAAGATGAGTGGAGCCATGTATACACAATTACGTCTGAATAATTCGATCCTAGGTACTGGCATTGTTAATAAATACTGTGTAACTGTACGTTTATTGATATTGTTTTTACATTCAAAAAGTGAAGAATTAGTTTTGACAAATTTAGCTATTTCGTATATATAAATACAAGGAACTGTCAGAAGATTATGTAATTTATACACTGGTCTGCAAGAATCAGTCCAGTCCATATTAAAAATTGTGCGTATGCATTTTTTTTGTGCTAACAGAACCCTAGTTATTTCAGAAGAGTTCCCCCAGACAATGATACCATACCTGATGATGGAACAAACATAGGCGTGATATACCATTAACGCAGTTTGTCTGGAGGTCTCATCTTTAACTTTTTTCAAGGCGAAAACGAATCTATTTATTTTCATACACATTTCATCAATATGATCTTTCCAAGTGAAATGTTCATCAATTGTGATACCAAGAAATTTTGTTTTATGGATTTGTTCAACTGTTTGATCTTTATGTGAAATTTTAAGGTGTAGATATTTACTTTTCTGTGTTTTAAAATTTAATATTTTAGTTTTTTCTAAATTAATTTTTAAGGCATTTAAATCTAACCATGCAATAATTTTATTTAAGCTGTTGTTTATATTACACTCATGTGATTCACCATTTTTACAATCGTAAATAACGGTTGTGTCATCAGCAAACAGAACACAGTCTTGGTCTATCGCTTGAGGGAGATCGTTCACGTATATAAGGAATAATGGTGGCCCCAAGATGCTTCCCTGCGGAACACCGAAGAAATTGTATCGTGGTTGGGAATCAAAGTTTGTGATACCATTAATTTTGTCGTCGAATTTAGTGATTCTTGTTATTTGTGTACGATTTGAGAGATACGATTTGAACCACTCTAAGGCTGGGCCGCGAATGCCAATTTTATTCAACTTTTCAATAAGAATTGAATGATTAACGAAGTCGCAATGCGTACTAAATTATGTTTATGCTAGATTATGGATACAAATAATAATATTAATTAATCAATCAAATGACTTAAGCGTCTCATACAACAAGTTTCGAAATCTGTGTATGGAGCATGTAAATATGACTATGTGTTCATTGTAAGATGCTGCCATTCGCCGAATTGGCGAACGTTCGCCGGTGTTAGATCGGCAGACCGTACCTATTGCAAATAGCGAACCTGCACGCACTAGCCGTCTATGAACAGTTTTGGGGACTGCATAACACAGTACATTGTTCAGGTCTATACAGTCAAATTTGCCATTTACAATATTGAACAGGGTCATTGCTTCTAATTGTTTGCGTCTGGAGCTGAGTGTCAGGAGTTTATACCTATTGAGCAACTGGTCATACGACAGATACGCTCTGTGACACTTAAAATGCATTGCACGAAGGAACCTGCGTTGTACATTCTCTAACATAGGTATCAATATATTTTTTATAATACGGGTTCCAGATGGCGACAGCGTATTCAAGCTGTGACCGGACAAGAGTTTTATATAGGCAGAGGTACGAAGAGGTCCGTTTAAAATCGTGAGTTGATCTCATTATAAATCCATACATCTTGTATGCTTTATTAATTATTTGATCGACATGTAAATCCAAGCAGAGTTTAGAGTCAAGCAATATGCCCAGATCACGCACCGAGTTTGCGTTATTTAATGCAATGCCACATAAGCAGTATACAAATCTAATAATATTCGATTTCCAGCAACTCTGTGTAATAAGAAAATATATCATTACCACCGATCTCAAAACGGTTAAGAACAACGTTGTTATTTAAAAAGTTGAAAATTTGTGACATCTACCATGTCACTTAAGGGGACGGTGAACGAACATTCTCCATACAAACGTAATACCAAAATCATTCGCGATACGAACATATTACCAACTTAAAATTATGTTATTCGGATACAGACGATATTTATCTAGGTTCCTATTAAACTTTTTGTTTTAAACATTTACTATTTACGAAATGCAAGCGAATTGCTATTTACTATTGACGAAATGCAATTCGCTTGCATTTCGTTTGTATGGAGAAATGTTCGTTCACCGTCCCCTTAAGAGGAGGAGGCCTGTGTGTGCCCCAGGGGGAACAATATAAGAATGTGCTTAACTTACAAGTTATAATATCTACCTAAATCAGTACGACTGTATTAAAAGAAAGTTTTAAAAATCAAATTTTAAGAAAGCAAAGTCAAGTCAAAATATTTTATTTCACATAATGGGCACTTATAAAACGTCAACAAAAAATTGGCACGGTTCGGTGCATTGGTCGATTCCTAAGGAGGAGAACCGGCATGAAACTACAAAGGTTACTCTTTTTACCCACGACGTAACGGAGACTGTATATGCGTTTGGGGTGAGAGGTTGTTTGTTTGTGTGTTTGTGCAAATACATGTTGGCACTTTTCTCCAAAACTACTAGTCCGATTTTGATGCAGTTTTCAATTATGGGTTCGGGTTTGATTGGTGCATGTTCTTAGATAGGTGTTACGGTGACAACTTGCCAGGGGGCGCTGTAGCAAACATTTTTTGTGCAAATCAAAGTTGCCATTTTTCTCCAAAACTAAAAGTCCGATTTTGATGCAGTTTTCAGTTATGGGTTTAGGTTTGATTGGTGCATGTTCTTAGATAAAAAAAAAATAAAAACAAAGTAAAAAGTTTAAAATAAAAAGCAAAATTAAAAAATTTGAAAAAACCCACGACGGTTAAAAATTAATTGAAAAAAGGATAAAATAACATAAAACACCCGCCTTAAAAAAACCCAAGAATGTCCGTCGGGAGCTGAACATTGCAAAACTAGTTCATTTAATGGCAGCCCTCGACGGACATTCTAGGGTTTTTTTAAGGAACGTGTTTTATTTTATGTTATTTTATCCTTTTTTCAATTATTTTTTTAATCTTAAGAAGCAAACAATCGCCACACTCACACTCAAATTCGTGGCTGCTGGTGATCACACATCATCGACAGCTACCAACATTCTTCAATACCCGAGTCACTGCAGAAGCAGTTCCATTTGCCATCCTAGACTGAAAATTTATCCGTTATTCATTCGACTCGACAAATTCATTGAATTTCAGTCTGCCACGAGCTGAACAACAAATACCGAAGATAATCTAGACTTAAGAGACCAGCCAATACAAAAACATTCCAGTTTACCTCCCCCCCCATTGTCACGCTTCCAATGATCGGACAAATATGTACAGACAAATATATATTATATGCCACCCACTGGGCACATCCCTGCATTGTTCTACTCGTACTGCCTATATTCTGAGCTGAAATACCGTCTTATAAATACTCTGTGGTCTTAATACCCCGGGTTTCTATACGGCTGGGTTTTAATACCAACGGCTGTTAAATTGACAATATAATGAGTTTTTGAGGCCCTCGTTGAATAAAAGATTGTCTTGAATTCTTGATGATGAAATAATATGAGAAAAAGAAGATAGATTTTTAGTGTGATTTGTGAGGCGGTAAAATCCTATTATCATACTAATATTATAAACGCGAAAGTTTGTATGGATGTTTGTTACTCTTTCACGCAAAAACTACTGAACGGATTTGAATATTTAGGTACACAGATAATTTCTAACCTGGATAGGTTTTTATCCCGATTTTATCTTCCTGTAGGATAATTTTCGAGTTGTAGTGGGTGAAGCCGCTGGCAACACCTAGTAATATGAGTATAGCTGTAGTTTTTGCGTGAAAGAGTAACAAACATCCATAATTACAAACTTTCGCGTTTATAATATTAGTAGTAGGTATATTTAAAATGTCACTTACGGGATATCTTCCGTGATTATTATTTGTTTTGAGTTCCCGATATTTCGACGCTGTTGCAAGCGCCATGATCGCGGGTTAACTGGAGAATGCGGGTGGATGGAAAAAAAAATTGTTAGGAGCAGACGAATCTGTCTACCCTCTTTCTTTGTCTTTTATTACGCGCACTACTGGAACTCGACACTAAGTCACGGCAAAACACACTCACAGTATCACCAGGTTTTTTGAATTCTTTAATATGTTGCTTGCTGCTTTTTTTGTTTAGTAGGTGCCTACTTTATTGAATATAATTATATTATAACATAATACTCGAGGGGAAAACGCCACAGGCTTGGTGCAGGGGTGTGGTGGTGCTCTTCTTCAACAAGGGTGACAATGTCCGGTTGAAGAACTATAGGCCCATCTCACTTCTAAGTCATGTCTACAAGTTGTTTTCAAGAGTCATCACGAATCGTCTCGCACGCAGATTTGACAATATCCAGCCTCCCGAACAAGCCGGATTCCGACAAGGCTTCAGTACCGTAGACCACATACATACGCTGCAGCAGGTTATACAGAAGACCGAAGAGTATAACCTGCCTCTCTGTTTAGCGTTTGTGGACTACGAGAAAGCCTTCGATTCGATCGAGACTTGGGCTGTGCTGCAGTCTCTCCAACGGTGCCAAATCGACTATCGGTACATCGAGGTGTTGAAGTGTTTGTACAAAAACGCCACCATGTCAGTCCGACTTCAGGACCAGACCTCGGAACCTATCCTTCTGCAGCGCGGTGTGAGACAGGGAGACGTCATATCTCCGAAACTGTTTACCGCTGCATTGGAGGATATCTTCAAGGTTCTGGATTGGAGAGGACTTGGCATCAACGTCAACGGCGAGAACATCACTCACCTTCGGTTTGCCGACGATATAGGTAGTGGTCATGGCTGAGACCATGGAAGACCTCAGTTCAATGCTCGATGACCTCAGTAGATCTTCCGAAAGAGTGGGTCTTAAAATGAACATGGACAAAACCAAGGTTATGTTGAATGTTCATGTAACACCCACTCCTATCAAGATCGGAGACTCCACGCTCGAAGTTGTGGTCGACGATTATGTCTACCTGGGACAAACGGTCCAGTTGGGTAGATCTAACTTCGAGAAAGAGGTCAATCGTCGAATCCGACTCGGCTGGGCAGCGTTCGGGAAGTTGCGCGGTATCTTCTCGTCCAACTTACCCCAGTGTCTCAAGACGAAAATCTATGACCAGTGTGTGTTGCCAGTGATTACATACGGGACCGAAACGTGGTCGCTCACAATGGGCCTCATCAGAAAGCTCAAAGTCACCCAAAGGGCAATGGAGAGGGCTATGCTCGGAGTTTCCTTGCGTGATCGAATTAGAAATGAGGACATCCGCATGAGAACCAAGGTTACCGACGTAGCCCGAAGAATCGCCAGACTTAAGTGGCAATGGGCAGGGCACATTGCTCGCAGAACGGATGGCCGATGGGGCCGAAAAGTTCTGGAATGGCGACCGCGAACCGGAAGACGTTGCGTTGGAAGGCCTTCCACTAGGTGGACCGATGACCTGGTCAAGGTTGCATGAACCCGCTGGATGAGAGACGCACGGGACCGGTCAATGTGGTGACGCCTGGGGGAGGCCTATTTCCAGCAGTGGACGTCTTTTGGCTGAAAATGAATAACATAATGATATGTTTTTATTACTAGTAGTTTTTTTTATTAGGCTGGATAAACAGCACATGATGTCATGACATGTGTGTTAGTTATAGACTAACTCTGCTATAAACTGGTCAATTAGTTTTTTATTGCTAGTTAGTTATAGAACCAGTTTTATAGAGTATTAATAAATGTCGAATAAAAAACATAATTATGCAACAAATTAATCATAATGATTAACATTTCCAATATTATGCTAAAAAGTTTGAATTAAAAACTGCTTAAATTCTATTTTTGACTAAAAACGGCACAAGTGGAGCTCGGAGTTAATAATAGAACGACTTGACGTGCTTTCCAAGCAACGAAGAGAACTCAGTATGTAATCGATGGTCACCAACCCACTGATCGACTTCGCCAAGCACTGCTTAACCTCAAAGATCGTTCCGTGAAGCTAATATTACCTAATATATCGGGCCCCATAAATAACCTCTGATCCAAAATGGAAAATAAAGCGAAATTAAATTTTAAAACCTAGTTAAATATTCCACACGACATTGACCTCACAATAACATCCTTCATTTATCTATTGGTCAAGCGTAAACAATATCCTTACGCGGCTGGACCTCCTCATCATCAGACCCTGACATTCGCGCCACATCAGGTCATTTAGGACATTGCCAACCACTCGCGAAGGTTGCGCCTTTTGTTGTGTTGAACTTAGGAGCAATGTCCTTTGTCTAATTCTCTGAACTAATAATACGAAAAATAGGCATTGAAGGCTTTTGTTTAATCTATTTATGATATGCCTTAATCTTAGACTTCTTCTTATTGTGTGGGCAGTAAGGTCTAACGACCCCACACACCCTAGTGTCAGAGTTTCTAAACCGCCTCAAGGGCCTCTGACATGGTTTGACGACCGCTATTTGGCGGTCGGGACCACCGGCTTTATATACATGCCTTTCGAAGCACGGAATCATCTTTTTATCAGACAATCAGGTGATTCAAGCTTGCAATGACCTAGCCAAACTGGAAACAACTTTGCAAAGTAGGTATGCTTCCCGTGAGAATTGAACACACGACCACCGGAACACAAGGCAAACGCCTAAACCACTCGACCACGGAGGCATGACATGATATCCTTATCATAATTATATCATTATTCTTTAAAGCATGTGAATATTCCTAACATACGTATAAGTATTACTTATTTGGACTACCCCGTTGGTCTCGTGTTTCCAAGCGCGACTGCTAAGTGTGCAGGTACTAGGTTCGATTCTCGGGACGGGCAAATAGAGCTATTGAATTTTCCCATCAGGAATTTCTTTATTAAGCAGGATAAAGTGGTTTAAAAATAATTTTTAATAATATATATGGTTTAAAAATAATAATTTTCTATTACACACAGATCAAGAAAGTGGTGTGGGATGGTGGAAATTATTTCATGGGAACATAAAAAAATTAAATCTAAATCAAAACATTTCTTTACAGTAGCACAGTTACAGACACTTTTGAATAGTCGAACAAATACAAAATAAAAGAAGCTACAGTCCCAATCACAAGGCTTTTAGGCCGTTTTCTCACTACGCGAAACCAACACCACATCAACACAACTGTGTGGCAACTCCAACCGCCATACTAATGTATGCGCCGTTTTCTCACACACGAGGACAACACAACAGCAACACAACTTTGAACCAACAATTCGGCTATGTTGTCTTGTCCGCTAAATCGGATCAACTTTATTGTTGTGACAACATAGCCGCCTTGCAATATAGGCCGCTTTCTCACTACGCCAAACCAACACACGACATCAACACAACATTCCTTTTTGTGACAAAATGTGACAGTCGTGTTGTGTTAGAGTCGTGCTGGTGAAAAAGGGATGGACAATACGACATCAACACAACTTTTAATGTTGTTCTGATGTCGTGTTGGTTTGGCGTAGTGAGAAAACGGCCTGACTGTACTGTAGTTGCCATTCCCTAGCGTAGAAGCTCTATGGTGAAGAACGGGCAAGAAACTCTAAATATTTAGAGACAGAAGGATTAACTTCCGTAGTATAATATTAGTATGAATTAATAGTATCTTGTTAGCGATTCATTAGGGGAAAAGGATATTAACGTCATTGCTTTTAAGTATTTTTGTACGCAATCAGCATACCGGTTATGCAGATCTTCCACTATTAAAATAAAATATTATGCTGCTTGAATGCCATTGCATACGCATAGGAAAACACTTTTTTATGACGAATTATTCATTTACAAATATAAAATCTATAAATAGCTAATATATATAAAAATATATAAATATCTATAACGTGGTCGCTTTACGTGTCTGTCCGCGTGACCAAGTTGTTCTAATAGGTCTTTACCTATGTAATTGGAGATTCTTTAACCGGCATTTTCAGATTTAATTATCTGTGGATAAATTTTATTCGAAAGACGTGTTAATTTAATTTAAAATTCAGTCATTTGTTTTTTGTGTAACATCAATATGTGCCTTACAAAATAACTGGCCAAAACATGGGCTGTAGATACACAAATCTGCCTAACCCTTTGAGTATTACAGGTGTGATGTTATGTCATCATCATCTTACAGCCAAAAGTCGTCCACTGCTGGTCATAGGCCTCCCAAGTGTCACCACATTGACTGGTCCCGTGCGTCTGATGATGGTGATATGTAAGCTTTATTATCCGAGAGTTTCCACCAGGTTTTCCGTTTATTTTATCACCTAAGAATGACATTTCTGTCTTTTGTATAAGATTTAATTAGTAGACTCAGTTAATAGTTGCAATTATTTTTTATTATGACGCGTTAAATCCTAGTTATATTATAACTACTATAAATACTGCAGGTTATTAGCGGGTCTTTGTTTTTCTCGTAGATTTTATCTTAAGTTTTTCTCTTGTGTAAAAATTCGTGGTATTAAGGCAGTTGACTAAAAAAATCTAATTAGTCCGTCAGATAGATTGCCAAAAAATATTGAGCACGTATTTTTTCTTTTTTCACGTACTTAAACAAAAAATGAAGACGATACAGTGCTTCGAAAAGTCGTGCGACGTCACAGTTTGGTCCATTTTTACCAGACTATGACGTCAAAACCCCCCACTCCATGATCTTTGACAAGCTTTATTTTCGTAATTTTTTATTAATTTGATAAAACAAAAAACACGTATCCAATATTTTTCGATAATCTAACTGACGGACTAAACAGAATCATATGTTTAGTTAGTCAGTCAACTACCCTATTCATAGCAACTCATGTTAGCAGTAACATGAGTTGCGAACATTCAGTTATAATCCAACAATATTATGATAACACAAAATATATTTTATCCAATTTATTTATAGATTTTGTTTTCTTAGAACTTATAGAAAAAAAACCGGCCAATTGCGAGCCGGCCTCGCGCACGACGGGTTACATAAAAAACGGACCTATAAAAATCGCCTTTGTTATAAGGGAGCCCCTTAAATATTTATTTTGATTTGTTTTTAGTATTTAATTTTGTTGTTACAGCGGCAACAGAAATACATCATTTTGAAAAGTTCAACTGTCTAGCTATCGCTGTTCTTGAGATACAGCTTGGTGACAGACAGACGGACAAACGGACGGACGGACAGACGGATGGACAGCGAAGTCTTAGTAATAGGGTCCCGTTTTAATCCTTTGGTTACGGAACTCTTAAAAGGGTCAACAAGGTGCACACGGACCCGGGCCTTCACGAAGCCGTCAACCAAACATTATGTACATATTCTAATTTCCATCGACGGTAACGCGTGACCAAGTGAAAGACCGAAAACGGACGGACATAGTACTAGAGTATTTGTCATTGTCTGTTGTAGCAGCTTGTCCGCAATCTATCCACACGTACCAGTCTGAAACTCAAACCATAGGAGCTTCTATGGACCATCGATATCGAAGTTCATCTTTTTTTGAAGATAGTAGGTACTCATAAGGAAAACTTAGATGCAAGAGCGAGCGAAGCGAGCTCGGGAATTAGAGCACCCTGACTCGAACGGTTAGGTGAGTGTGGTTATTTTTATAAACCACTTAGAAATAGGAGCCCCGTTTGCAAGCTAACAATACCTACTAGGCCAGCAATATGAATGATTCCATGTTCTATTTTAAAACTTATTCCCATTAAAACAGCATCGCACAAAATCCAAACTATTCAATTCCAATGAACAATGAATGAACACGTATTTTATTAAAAATTTCTTTCGTTCACTTCAAACAATTTCGCGAACGAATGGAAAACATTTTTTTAATTTTCCTCTACTCGTCCGTAATACACTGTTGTGCTTTTTTTATAAAATGTTGCCAGTCGCGTAATCGTCAGCCATTTTAATTACAAGCATGGCTGACTGCTCATATTACTTTTTGTTCTCATTGTAGGATATGGACATTATTTTGTTCGACTGATCTCTTTCATTTCGACTACAATTGTTCCGAAGCTACAATACTAAGAACTACAATTGTTTTTAGCCATGTGCCTAGAAGTGTTAGGTACCGTCGGATTTTCCAAGTTTAGATCTCTACTCAATACTTTATTGCATTCCACATGTAGTACTTAGGTGGTAAAACTTAAAATTAGATCACATGGACCCTCTAGTTCGAACCTAAGACACGCACCTCTGATTTTTTGTATTTATATATGCGTATTGTATAAAACTTTAATATCACTTGAAAAACACCGTTAGGAAACCAGCATTCCTAAGATATTTCTCGCTATTTTTTTCATAATAACTAGTTGAGGTCCGTGTTGCCTATCTTACAACTTTGAAAACTTAGAGGTCTTTACAGAACTGATGGAATCTTAGTCAAGACATACAATAATAATATGAGGACCATGCAAGTTTATTATACCACCAAATAAAAACTATATTGTGTGTTACTTGAGTATTATATTAACGACAAAAAGTATTGTTAAAATATTATATTTGTATCTCCATTCTTTTGGCTAATGGTGTGAACTGAGAAGAATATGACATGCCCAAAAAAACATCAATTCTGTCGGGGAACGGATATAAAATACATTATCTACATACTAAAACAAAAACCCAAAAATATAACAATTTTTTTTTGGAAAGCTGCGAGTTTATCAAGTTAAGGTGACATTTAGATTTTATGAATACCTATGTATTAAAAAGAAATATTAGCAGTTTATAATAAACTAGCTGATGCTCATGGATATCGGTCAAATTATATACTAAAACCTTCCTCGAAAACCACTTTATCCATTGGTGAAAACAACATGGAAATCTGTGTTCACCTTCAGTTTCCCCAAGAATGGTCGCCAAAACCTATAACCAGGACACGGACACTAGAAAATCTAGATCGGGCCCATTAAGGCGAGGTTGCAGTACTTTGTTTTTATGTACGCACGACCCCACCCCCCGCCCTGCCGCGCGAGCGATATAATGCCTAAATTTTGACTGTTTTTGCTTATTGGAGAAAAACTATAAAGAAATTATACAATATGTTTTCAACATTTACTTCAGAATAAAAAGTTATATCTATTGATATAACTTTTATATAAATTCATGATGAAATGTCTTAGCAGTACACGTTTGAAATTGTGATTTAGAGTCATGTTTGATAAAAAAAAGTATCGAGCCGATCATTCTAAATCGCGTTTCTATCTTTACGATTTACTAGAGAGTATGTTCAATTTTTATGTAATGATTTTATTTATTAAAAAACTCGTATTTAATTCGATTTTTATAGGTTCAAAAATCTTAAAAAGTACTGCAACCCCGCCTTAAGGACGCTGTTACATTTTCGATCAACTCATGTTTAGGTAACTAAAGTCGCTCAAAGCAAGGTCTCACAATAGCGCTCGGTTTTAAACCTCCTATAAATAATCTTGATCTTTGATATTATTTTTTAATTGTATTGAAATAGAATTTGGTAGATTACTTGGAACTTTGAAAACGCATTTGGTAATTGTTAATTATTAGTATCGTCGTCATGATAAGTAGGTTAGTATTTTCAACCGAGTCGAAAAAAAAGAAGGTGCTGTATTTGTATGTATCCGCGATTTTCCCAAAAGCTACTGATCCGATATCAATCGGATTTTCGTTGATAAATGCATATTGTGTTTTTAAGGAAGGTTTTACTGTAAAATATGATTATAATATAATAATAATAATAAGTTTATTTATTTCTCTCACAATGGTTTTGTAGCACGTTTTGAACACTATAATATTCACATTGTGAGAGCTGGTGCCTGAAGTACGTTTCAAAAAAACCTGTATTACAAGTCACCAGGATTGGAGATCTTCCGAAGTAGAAGATGGAACTCTTCAATAATATAGACAGCAAATGACTCACGATAGCTGTGATCGTATGTTTATGTAGTGTTTTCGCCATTTCATAATATAATATCACGCTTGTTCGGGTTTAAGGGGCAAACAGATGTACACCCAATATGGGGTACCTACCAACCAAACTTAATGAAAAAGAACAACCGGTACCGACAGCGACTTCCGAAAAGAAAAATACGCTACCTACGTGAAATAACCATGTGAAATAAGTAGGTACTTAAAATGAAATAGGAATTTCAATTCCAAACCTCTCCGTCGAAAGCTTGACCTGACCCATCCATTTCCAAACCTCACCGCCGACAGCTTGACCTTACCCATCCATTTCCAAACCTCACCGCCGACAGCTTGACCTGACCCATCCATTTTCAAACCTCACCGCCGACAGCTTGACCTTACCCATCCATTTCCAAACCTCATCGCCGACAGCTTGACCTTACCCATCCATTTCCAAACCTCACCGCCGACAGCTTGACCTGACCCATCCATTTCCAAACCTCACCGCCGACAGCTTGAACTGACCCATCCATTTCCAAACCTCACCTCCGACAGCTTGACCTTACCCATCCATTTCCAAACCTCACCGCCGACAGCTTGACCTTTCCCATCCACTTCCGAACCTCACCGTCGACAGCTTGACATGACCCATCCATTTCCAAACCTCACCGCCGACAGCTTGACCTTACCCATCCATTTCCAAACCTCACCACCGACAGCTTGACCTTTCCCATCCACTTCCAAACCTCACCGTCGACAGCTTGACCTGACCCATCCATTTCCAAACCTCACCGCCGACAGCTTGACCTTACCCATCCATTTCCAAACCTCACCCCCGACAGCTTGACCTTACCCATCCACTTCCAAACCTCACCGTCGACAGCTTGACCTGACCCATCCATTTCTGAACCTTGTCAACAAACTGCTTAACCCCACCCATCCAAATCCCGGTCGTACCCAACATAATTTCTAAATCACATTCTAATAATAAAAGTATGAAACTCGTACTTACTTTTATCTCTGTCCTAAAAAGTATCAACTCCTTCCGGTCGTCGTCGGTCGTCGGTTGCCGTGGTAACCGTACACTAAAATCTTTTTCTATCACGTTTATCGTACGTATTTTTTGCAAGAGAGCGATACACCCGTCCTTCCACTAGCGCTGCTGAGCGCGGAATGATGAACCGGGAGCGAAAAATGTATGAAGAAATTGGCAAATGTTTTTATTATAGCTAATAATTGAATAAAAAAAATTATATAAACAAAAAAAATATATCTCAACATCTAAAGGACTGTATGTACCGCAATTTATAATAATTTTGGAGATATAATATGCTGTAAATTTACCTATAATGGGTACCTATTCGGACCCTACTTTTTTACATTTTCTGCGATTATTGTGATGGAAAAAACGTATTTGTGCGATTTTTTTGTATGACGTCATACAATTTTTCTGATGCCAATCTGGAGACGAATAAATTATCTTTAAATTAAGACCATGATATCTTCACATTTATGATTGCTTATACGTTAAAATGGTACCTGAAAACCACTGTTATTTGTAGAAAAATGTTTTAGCGTCCTTAAGTGCCCGGTAGAAGCGTCAATGTAGATTCTTCCCTTGCCATAGTTCCTTGCGTCATCGTTAGTAAGAACTACTGGTTTGCGCCAGTTCTCTTTAGGCTCCGTACTCACATACGAGCAGCACTTTGCTTTCGATAGAGCCAACTTCAGCTGTCGACAGAGACAACTGCGTTTGCCAGCGACACGTGGACAGCAGACGCTGTCCAAGTTGCCTCTGCCGACAGCTGAAGTTCTCTGTCAGCTCTGTCGTTAAGATAAGTACTGGTCGTCTGTTTAGTCTCTTGTCCATTGCTACCTCCATTCTCGGAACATATTCATCTCGGCTTTAAAAAGCAATAGATAACTCCTACTAAAATCAATCTAATGTTATAACTGTTTAAATAGTTATGAAACCGGTTCTATAATCCAAACATGTGATGATAATAATATAACTAATTACGGTATTTCTCATACACACAAAAAAGCTCAACTACGCAAATAAAATAAAAACAAGCAAGCAAAAATATTTAAACATACTTAAAGTTAGATAATAATTATGTACTTACGTACAAAAGTTGAATAAAAAATGTTGAAATATTCAACCTTGTACCTCGCACAAGGAATCAACGAATTGGTACATTGAACTTGACCATATAATACTACCTAAGCAATAAACATACATAAATTATCTGCTTATATAAAAATTTATATTTTCACTTTGATATACATTGACGGGTTTAAGATCTAACGACCCCACACACCCTAGTGTCTGAGTTTCAAAACCGCCGCAAGGGTCTTTGACATGATATGACGATCGCCATTTGGCGGCCAAGACCACTGGCTTATATACGGGCCTTCCAAAGCACGGAATCAACTTTTTATCAGACAATCAGGTGATTGAAGCCTGCAATGTCCTAGCCAAACTGGAAATAACTTTTACAAAGTATGCTTCCCGTCCGAATCGAACCCACGACCACCAGGTCACAAGTCCACTCGGACTAAAGAGTCAGGCAAGAGAGAATGCACCTGTGTACGTGCAATATGATATCTCTCGCACCGATGGTTAATCTCTGCCGATATTGGCAAAACCAGCAATGGTAGATGCACATATAGGTAGATGCTTATATTTTTTGTTGAGTGGTAATGTGACAAACATGATTAATAAGACATTAATTTATCTTTATCAGTAATAAAAAAATCTGTTGTGCGTGAATTCGTATTTCTTCTCCGCTTAAACGGCTTGACTGATTTTGATGATCTTTTTTTTTGTTGTATTTATGGGGTAACCTGTACGGTTCTTAGCTAAACTTGTACCCGATTTACCCGGATAAGTCACGAGAGAAGAGACATATTATATTTAGATTCCGCCAGATTTCGATTAGCCCTTTTTTTGGGGTTGGTGTGAAATCATCAAATAACCCTCCTCCCCTTCTTGGGCAGAGCGAACGGGACTGTCAGACTTTAACTGACTAAAAAACACTATATTCCTCCTTAGCCCTTTATGTCGAGGCCACGGTATCTCTTGCGAACAACCCGCTGCCCATTTGAATTTGGTTTTGATACTTGTCTTGTCAGTTAAAATATAATATCCTAAGATTATATTTGAACTGGTTTGGCAAATTAAGTTTTATGCGTATGCGTAAAAGTCTTGAGAACCAGGACTTGTTTTGATATAATTATTTCCTTATTTTTTAGGCGATTTTATCGTTAAACTAGTTTATAATTGATAGCTAAGAATATGCTATGTGAGTATTCTAGAATATATCGTTTGACCTTCTGGCAGCTGCGTAGATATTTAGACCTCAAAGATATATTTGGTATCTAAATAGGTATATATAAAAGCCTCCACACGATGGTTGCCGGAAGACGGACGGTGCCACTGAGGCCAGCCTAGAAAGAGGTGGCGTTACGATTTAGACGCGTACCATGAGGGCTGTTTCGAGGCGGCACAGGAAAAGAGCTCTGGGAATGAATTGGGGGAAGCCTTTGTAATGTTATGATGTTCAAGATAAAAGACGATTTAATATTTTAGTGTTTATTACTTCTAATACATATGCTTGGTCGGTTCCCAAACCGGAAGTGAGCAATGTCATCTTTATGTCACAGATGATTAATACCGGAACCAGTGTTGCCCTAGTTTATCTCTATTACAGCCTTTGCCCAGCAGTGGGACAGGGCAGGCTAAACAAAAAAAAACTCAAAGTGTTATTGGGTTTTCTATCAGGAACTTTTCAGTCGCAGCCACGGCACGGAGTCTGCATTCAGTCTGCATAAATATATAAAAAAAAAAAAAAAATGAAGTTTTTTATTAATTTAAACGGTGATGATGACACTGATAAAATACTACTACCTAATAGGTACTTGGCTTAAAAAGTCTAGACCGATGATTATATAATAAACTGTAGTTAAGAATACTAGCTATGCAATTAATCATTCCTCTTAAATTATATCAGATCTATTAAAAATCAAAATAAACTGTATTTAAATGGTCGAATTGATTCAAATCAAAGTCAAATCGATTTCATAAAAAATGCCGTCGTCGCGTCGTATTCTAATGGTTTTATGGGAGTCATAAAAAAGTCGCATTTAAACTAACTAACTTACTTAAACTTTATATTATTTTCGTCGTCCAGTAAAGATGGATCCAGGATTCGCTAAATGCCCCCTATGATGTCCGGATCGCCCAACCCACTTTTCAGTTTTTTGTTCTTACATATCTGTGGATTGGATTACCTAGGTAGTAGGTAACATAAATTAGTTTATATGTACCTATAGAGTCTTATGGAGATTCGAAATGAGTGGTTTCCTAAATGATTCTTACCATATATCTACGTACACACACACGATTAATGAAATGTTTACTAGCAAAACTATTATATTATCTCTTATTTTCTCGTGAAATAACTGTTTCTAATACCTAAGTATTTCGTAATAGTACCTACCAATGTCTTTTAAAACACTATTTTTTTTTAAATGTTAATCAATACAGTAGAAAAAAATCGCTTTTGTGTCTTTAAAAGTGTTTACATGTTTTTAATTACTCGAGTGTCGAGGCCGCGGTATCTGTTTCGAACAACCCGCAGCCCGGACGGGAATCCCTGGCTTCGGTGAAGAAAGACATAGTGAGGAAACCAGTATACCTGAGAGATATGTTAATCGATGCCTTGATCTCCATCCATAAACATTTAATATTTATACATCACTCTTTTAGTCAGTCAAGACAGCCGATTCCTTTTCAAATCAAAAAATATTATTATAGCTAGCCTATGTTGTCCCACTGCTGAGCAAAGGCCTCCCTCCATTCCTTCTAACGGTCGCGATTCTGTGCAACGTCTCTCCAATTCTCAAGGAAGACATCCAGTTCGTCCCGCCATCTCCTTCGTGGTCTGCCACGACCTCGTGTTACTGTTTCAGGGCACCAATCCTGAGCTTTACGGGCCCACAGCTCGTTCGGCATGCGACAGACATGTCCTGCCCAGTCCCACTTAAGTATGGCAGCCTTTTGAGCCACGTCAACAATTTGCGTTTTAGAGCGCAGTGTAGTGTTTCGAACCCGATCGGTTATCAAAAAATAAAATGATAATTATGACACGCGCCCCCAATAACTATTAGGAGCATCCTATTTCAAGCTATTAAGGATATAATGTCCCAACAAGGAACTCTAAAAGAGTAATAAAAACGAATAGTTCTAGCTGTAGTATGAGTTAATTGAAGGAAACCGATTATTGCAGTACCACGGGAAGGATGGAATGGAAACCACTGCGTGTTTGCACACAACGGCCTTACGAACGAATTATTCTTAATACATTGATAAAATACTACTAGGACCTCGTGGCTGTATAATAACAGTTGCTAGGGTTGATCTTAACCCTAAGGTTAAGCAGCGCTTGCCTAGGTGGGTACCCATTACACACCGATTTTTTTCGATGCCCCGGATGAAATGCACGTCAAACCGTTGGTGCCAGCTATCAATTGTACATCTTAGACAGTTGTTATTGTTACATTACACGTAGTCAGATGACCCAAAATCTAACATCGAAACTTATAACAAATAAAAAAAAAAATATTGTGAATCGGTCCACAAATGGGGGAGAAATCAGGTAACATACATAAAAAAAAAACAAACACACGAACATATAACCTCCTCCTTTTTTGAAGTCGGTTAAAAAGGGTTGGGTTAGTAATTATCCAGTAGTAACTGGGTTGTGGCGACCGCGAACCAGAAAACGTTGCGTTGGAAGGCCTCCCACTAGGTGGACCGATGACCTGGTGAAGGTTACGGGGACCCGTTGGATGCGAGACGCATGGGACCGGTCAATTTGGCGACACCTGTGGGAGGCCTATGTCCAGCAGTGGACGTCTTTTGGCTGAAATGATGATGACTACTTTTATGCCTGTTGGTATAGTGGTCGCAAGTACGATTGCTAAGGGCCAGGTCATGAGTTCATTTCCCAGGTCATTTGGTGTCCATCGAGAGTTTGTCTATTAGATCGATTTTCTATGTCATGATTGTCTAAAATTGTTTATTAAATTGAATGACATTAAACGAGTTAGTTTTAACTGTGTCCGTTACATAATAGAACAACTTTGAACTTGACCTCGCTACGTCAGCCACACTGCCGATTACTAACTAATCAGTAAAAACGCGTGGTAAATAACCTTCACATTAAATGCAGGTGATCGTTAACCTTATTCTAGAATAAAATAGAGTTTATTTCAGCTTGTTTCGAAATTCACGTGGCAAGACATATGGAAATTATATAGAAGTTTTTTTTTAATTGTATGATGCAGTGAGATGTTTGCGAACTATAATGACTACATACATCGTCTCCAGTAAGATAATATTTCTTTTATTTTACAAGTCATCTTGTATTGTAGACTTTCTACGGAAATATTATGTTATTAACCTGTAACTTAGACTTAGGAAATAAGTAATCTTAAGGAAAACTCGCGAACCAATTACGGAACTCACCTTCATTTGAAGAAGATTGTCATCATTGTATCATATTTCTAGATTTCGCTCCGTGGTTTCCTAGACTGAAGCAAAGAATTAAATAGCCTTTAACCCTCCTAAAGAAATGGATAGTCAAGTCCAAAATAAAACGACTGGCGTTCAAACAAACACACTTTAAGTTTAGCTTAAAATTTGAAGACTTGAGACATCATCTACCAATCTGCTCTAGGCCCGCGTGCTAGATTATAGCCCACTTCCTCTCAAAGAGAGGAGGCTTGTGTCCCAGCAGTGGGAACATTAATAGGCTAATGATGATGATATAAAATACCGTGTCACTATGTTCGTTCACGCCGATCTCCGAAACTAACCAACCGACTTTAATGACATTTTGTGAATTTGTTTAGCTCCATTTTCAAAGATTGCATTGCTACCCAACTGTTTTGGAATCGATAAGAAGTGGGTTGAGAAGCAGAGGGCTAGAAACTAGCCAGTATTAAGCAGTATAATGGTTGAAAATACCTCCTTTAAATGGCACAAATCACAATTATGATTATAATAAATAATTAATATTATTAAACCTGGATGAGGCTGGCACAGGACCGTGGAGAATGGCACACGAAAAGGTGAATTCAGGCTGTCAATGATGATGATTCAAAATTGTCATAATGAAAGGTTATATTCAACAACAATCGGTAGTGTAATTTCAGAGTAGACCCCCTATTGCGTATCTTTTTAATATCAGTGGCTATCATATTATAGTGTCCATCAATTAAGGCGGGTTACCCCGATAAACGTCGTCAACAATAGCGTTTTACTCGTACATGGAACAGATTTAAATTTTGAAAAAAATGTATTACATAGTTGACTCTTCGATCATGATATGTCGGGCATGCGATACACGATTACTTACACTTCACTGCATCCAATTAAATCGCAAAGACATGTCCAAATGATGGCTAAATAATCGTTTTACTTGAGTTATAATAGGCTTTGAAAATAAAACTTATATCATAATAAAGGTCGTAAAAAATGTGTATTATCTCGGGTCACATAATGCATAATTTCTTTATCATTTTTCTCCAAGAGAGAAAAAACAGTCAAAATTTAGGCATTATATCGCTCGCGCGGCAGGGCGGGGGGTGAGGTCGTGCGTACATAAAAACAAAGTAGGGTAACCTCGCCTTAACTGTCAATTGATTTTGGTTTGTTACATTTTTTTTTAACTAACCGATTGACAGTTATTTGATGGACACTATAATTATGATAGCCACTAACATAAAACGATACGCAATAGCCATGCTGTTCAGTTTTATTCTACCTGTAATATTTACTACATTTGATATTTCATTTCCCACACGTTTCTCCTTAAAACATCTGACATTGGCGGAATTGTTGACATCGGCACCTATTGCCATGAACAAAAATAGAATAGAATAGATATAATAAAATAATGACTATTGCAAATGGTCAGGTCAAGCGTGGGCACTTTTTCTTGCCTTGAATGAGAATTGACCTTTGCATTACTACATTCCAGTAATATTGTTAGTAAATACATTAATTATCTTATTATAATATTGATTGCCCCTATCAATGAACTAATAAGTGATAACAGTGGACAATATTATAAGAGCTAGTTTTGACCCTCACCTTCTGGCTAGTCCGTGTGAAACGATAAGTAAACATTATGATAATTACTATCTTATTTATGACGGATTTAATTATGTCTGTTTGTATAAATTAGTTCACTAAATCATACGTTACATGTGTCCTACAATATGTTTGTATGTTATTACGAGACGCACTGGAACGGGTCTATGTAGCGACACCTGGAGGCCAGCAGTGGACGTCTTGACTGAAATAATGATGATGATGATTGGTTAGTACCTTTTGCCCGCAACTTTGGCCGGTCGCATTTCGGGAATTATCCACATTTTTAGTACTACATTGTCTACGGTGGTCTAAAATGGCCACTTTAGCTGATCATAATATGAATTACGTTAAAAATCGTAAAATGGACCTTTCATAATAGTAACTGCGTCTGTGACCATTTTACGAATTCATATTATTTTTATATTATGATCTGTTTTCCTTAATGGTCACAAGTGACCATTTTAGACCCCCTGGCCAGCAAAGGGATACAAATAATCCTAAGTATATCAAAACCCAAAAAACCGATCCGATGTTTCACTTTCCTAAATCTAATTGAATTAAGTACTCATAGATAATACCATAGTTCCGATGACAATACAATATTAAAGTGTCGTTAATATTTAATAGTTCTAATATACGTCAGGTGGATCCGAACAATATTAACCTTTGAAGTTTTTCGACAAAAACACGTTATGATTGTTGCTCTTAGGACCAGTCATCCACCCCGTCCCTTAGACCCCAAAGACCTGTTCTCCCACACTCAGATAATTGTGAGGACCCTTTTGGAAGAACTGGTTCTGGTCACATTTGTCATGTGGGTGTTAACTTGATTCGTTAGAGAAAACAAGTATTTTTTAAATGTAGGTATAATTTAAATAATATAATCTACGCAAAATTATAATGGAGTCAAATTCGTGATGTGTAGATTTTTTTTTGTAGGTCATTATTAAGGTAATTTAAAAACCTGGTCTATTTAAATTCAGCCTCAAAAAAGCCTAAAATTCAGAATTCTGGTTTTGATATGCTAAAACCGCGGGGCCTCACAAAACAATTTTGTAATTAAGACAAAACCAGATATTTTCCTACGAACATAAATTATCTATTTTAGTTCGATGCCATTTTCGGAATAAATATAATTGAAATAACTTCACTAAATGAAAACGGTGTTTAAAAACTTGAATACATTTAATTTAAGTTTTGTGTTTAAACAGCCGTAATTATAACATTCCGCCTGCATTATCTAAAGGGGTAAGCAGAGACACATTATTGATTGGCATCAACTGGCCAAAAGTTTAGATTTTTTATTGGTATTGAGAAATCTAATGGAAAATCCCATAGAAATATAAAAAAACAGGAAAATCACAATAACAGCACTGCCCGACCATGAAATCGAACTTTATAATACCGGCTTTAGCTCTTCTAGTCTTATGAGCACTAAACCAGGGTCAGAGCCCATTCGTCCCCTAAAATTCGTCCCCCAGCATAAAAGTTGTAGATTCCTATATAGGTGCAATGGCGGAGTATTAATGCAGTTTAATTGTTTGTTTTGTAACGATAGCCATATAATTATTAAGAGTATTAAATGAAACAAAGACAATTCTGGCTCCAAAGTCCTATACATACTACGTACAAATAAAAGATAACTAGGTACTAATTATACAAATAACAACACTAGGATACATAAAATTAATTATTAAATGAACTACGAAAACAAGTGCCTCATTTACATTAGGAAGTAGCCTATGACAACTTTGACAGTTGTTTAAATGTACCTACTAGGTTTAACGTATTATTTAAACCTAAAAATATCTAGAATTTTTGTTTGCTATGTTTAAGAATGATGAATGACCTGCCGGCCAAAGACCTCTGAGAAAGGTTTCAAGTTCAACGCGGCTTGATAAATATTTTTACGAATTGTTCTACAGAAAGTCAATAAAATTTTAAAAGGCGCTTCTAATTGTTTTTAGAGAAAGAATTTTCTATGAAAAATTTAATACATTGGTAAGTAAAGATTTGATTCTAAGTCATACTAAACAAAGCTGCCTCTCAAAACATTTTTGGTGCATTGGCATCAGGGCATTGCACTTAGTTCAAATATTTATACTACCTACCTGTTCGTCAACATTTTTGATCCGAAATACGCAAAAAAAAACATTCCGAACATTCAAAAACCAATGTAAAACTGAGGTTAAAACATTAAAAACAAAGCCAGGTTAATACCTACTGTCGCGACACGTATCGATATTTAATTACTCAGAAACAATTCCAATCAAACACAAAATCACAGCTACGCACTCGTATATTTTAATAAATACTCGTTAATCTTAGGGAAAATAGTATCACTGGTGTATTGACTATAGGTAACGTCCAGGTGGTTCCATTGAGGATCCTCCACTTTCACTGACTCTAACATATTGGGGAGTTTTGACATCAACCACTCCACATCTTTCGCGTCCGCTAAACCATCGTTCTTCCCATAAATGCACACAACTGGCACTGTTGTCGCACTTAGATTGTACTGAGGAGGCTGTTCGCTGCCGTATAGCACTAGGTTCTGTTCCTTTCCATAGTTAAACTTCTCAAATCTCTTACTCTTTATACTCTGGCCGTACCTAGCCATGTTATGCACGGACGTCCCCGCAGGGAAGTGCCCGAAGAGTACCCCCGTAGTCTCGTTGGTGATGGACCCCAGGTGATGAGAGTCCACGTGGTCGAACACGTCGAGCATCGTCTCACACAGCGTTCTAGTAAAATCAGATAGCTGGCAGAAGAACGCGACAAACTCCTGACTTAAATCGCCTTTCGAAAACACTTCTTGGACGCCGTACATTGTTAACACACCTTCCATTTGTGCTATGGTCTGTGTCAGAGTTCTAAATAACGCCGATTTGGTGTTGAATTGTCTGGATGCTGGCGCTAAACCAATCACTAGTTGAACTTTGTCACAGTACCCTGGCCTTTCGGAGCACATCACTAAGAAGGTCCCGGTTCCTTGCGAGTAACCAATGTAGTTTAGCTTTTCATATCCTGTATAATCCAGGACATAGTCGATCATCGCTGGTACATCGTAAGTCCCAATCTCTTCGATGTAGAAATTCCAGTAAGCAGCATCCTGATCTGGGTTCATGTGCACGTGTCCTCTGGAGTAGTAGTTCCCTCTGACATTGCCCAACCACAGGTCATAACAGGCATCAGATATGAGGTACGCTAATCCTGCATTTGGGCCGGAATCTATCCAGGAATCCGAACTCTGCAGTAATCCATGCATGAGTAGAACCGGGGGCGATCTCTTCTTTTGATGACAGTTCCTTGCTTTCGCTATCCTGAACATTGTAAGAATATATCCATCGTCTGTGATAACTCTATGTTCTTCAGAGATATATCCATATTTTTCGGTCAGTTCGGTGAAGTTCATGAGAGATTCTTCGGGGTAGCCCAAAGAGGTCTTGGTCTCCCTCCTGATAGGCAGCAGCGGCGTGCGTATGACGTAGCCGACCGCGACTACTGATAAGGATATCAGCAGGACGTTAAACGTGTTGAACCGTTTCAAAGACATGCTACCAACTGAGCTACACCTCCGCGAATCAACTAATCTATATAACATCTAAACCTGTATGACGTGTTGTGTGTTTGTGTGAACCAAGTATTAATTTCCAAAAATTTTAGTGACGGGTTGTCGTTAGAATATAATTATTTATTTTATAAGTATTTTTTTTTTACTTTTGGATCAAGCAAATGATGAGGGTTTAATTTTTATGGACCATTTTTTGTTATTTTTTTCATGGACCTTCTTTGTCATTACTTTTTAACTTGATTTTTTGTTGAATTACGATAGATTGATATAATATTATCTTCAATAGTCATCATCATCAGCTCATAAAGTTTCCACTGCACGGACTCAGGAGAGTCATCTAGAATTATCAACTACGTGGGCCCAGAGCAGCGGTGATGAAATAAAATAATGCACCTGCCTGGGTTCGAACCCACGACTTGCTGTGTAAGTCGGGGCTGCCACCACTGGGCCACCGCTGCTCTTCGATAGTAAATTAAGCATATTGACAAAATTGTTGTTTGAGTAAGAATGTTTTTTATTTTGTTAATTTTATGACAACATTTTAAGCAGTGTTAGGGAATAATTTTAAATTACTTAACTCGTCCGTTAACTACCGACTGCCTCGGTGGTCTAGTGGTTGCAAGTGTGACTGCTTAACATGAGGTCCTGGGTTCGATTCCCAGGTCGTGCAAAGTGCTATTGGGTTTTTCCATCAACATCTCAGTAGCAGCCGTTTACATTTGTGGAGTTTACATTTGTGGCCGGTTGATAGCTGTTTATTAGCGTATTTCACTGATTAGCACATTGAATCTGCAAGTCATTTGTTTAGCAGACTTTTAAGTCACTTTTGTAGATTTCCGCTCCACGGACGTCTTTGATAACACTGTTATACTTGATTAATGTGGGTGTAGGTAGGTACTATTTGGTACTTGATTAATGTGGGTGTAGGTAGGTACTATTTGGTACTTGATTAATGTGGGTGTAGGTAGGTACTATTTGGTACTTGATTAATGTGGGTGTAGGTAGGTACTATTTGGTACTTGATTAATGTGGGTGTAGGTAGGTACTATGTGGTACTTGATTAAAATGGGTGTAGGTAGGTACTATGTGGTACCTCTCAGCCTAATCCTTCAGGTATTACAGGTGTGATGTAATATTATGGTTATGTTACCAGTACCTAGTAGTCAACTCATTTAGACTTCATTCTTTGACCTTACTGCCCAAAGAAAAAATATGTCGAGCATCGCCGCGGTCTAAACTTGTACATATAAAGTAGTGACGGCTACGTCATTCTGTAGTTTGCTATAGATTTAATTTTAACTATACAGACACTGTTCTGTGACTTTACTTGTCATTTAATTTATATTATTTTATGGGTACCTATCCAGGTAGTGGAGAGCAGTGGTGGCTCAGTGGTGGCGGCCCTGACTTACGAACAGTACCTAAGGCGTGGATTTGAGCCCATGCAGGCTCATTACTTTGAAAATTTATTTCATCAATGCTGCTCAAAATGGTGAAGGAAAATGGTGAGGAAACCGGCATGTCTTAGAACCAAAAAATTCGAAGACATGTGACATCTACCAACCCACACTGGGCCCGCGTGGTGGATTATAGCCCATCTTCCGAGAGAGGAGGCCTGAGTCCCTGCAGTGGGAACGTTATAGGCTGATGATGATGATGATCCACGTAGCGGATGATGTTCTTCAGTTTCTGCCGACCCCTATGGGACAATGGCACGGGTTTATGTTCATGAGGTACCTAATAATTTAGATAATGACTACGGCATTATATCTGCCGCCAAGTCGAGCAAAAAAAGTGGAAATATTTACGACTGTTCTTTGAAATTACTATCTTATTATCAATCTATAAAGAGGTAAAATTGACCGATGACCTGGTGAAGGTTGTGGAAATCCGACGGATGCGAAGCGCACGGGACCTGCCAATGTGGCGACACTTAGAGGAGGCCTATGTCCAGCTGTGGACGTCTTTCGTCTGAAGTGATGATATGATGAAAGTTTGTATGTATTAGTTTATTTTCCCGGAAGATTTTTCAGAATCGGTTCAGTATTGATCAGTGGTTACTGAGCCGATTCTGAAAAATCTTTCACTGATGGGAAGCTAAATTATATCCGTGTGTCACATGATACTTTTTATATAACATTACAATATTACAGCATTCCGGTAGTTAACATATGCTGCTCTAAATGATTTTTTTTGCTGACCCTCTGAGTGCTTACCAAAATTTTATTCAACAGGAGCAGCTCATTGCAGCTTATACAATTAAGTCAGTTCAGTCTCGCTCGCACAGCCGTGACGTGCGCGCGCGTCCTTTGTAAACAATGGCGGTAAATAAGTTGAAGTGTTGTAATTGCAATATAATTATAAGTGAAGTACTGGCATTCATTCAAAATAAACATGATGTGATGGATAACGAGTCTATAGTTCGTGTGTGCCTATCTGCCTTCTCGGAGCCAGATATCGACGAGGCGAAAACTTTGTTGTTTGAATCAGTAACGACTTCTCAGAGGAAAAAATCAAGAAGGCGAGATGGCAAAATGCAAAGAGACTTGGAGGACATTATCTGTCTCTTTAAGGAAATCGATCCGGATGTGATTCCCACCTTCGTCGCACGGGACTTACAAAAATTGCCTCCGATATCGTTTGATCACATTGATGTGACAAAGTTGCTAAAGGACATTATGGTACTTCGTAGTGAGATACAAACGATAAAAGAAAACTATGCGACCGTAGATATGGTGGAAACAGTACGCATTGACCTCGACAATCTCAAGCTTACTTCCTTGGTTAATTACCCAAATATTAACACGGAAAAAAGAGGAGCATATTTTTCAGATAGTGGGCCGGTAGGTTTATCACATGAATCAAATACCGACATCACAATAAAATCGACGGGACGGAACGCGCTCGAGCACACACCGCCGACATCTCAATATCGCGCTTGTGTAAATAGGACTATCTCCCTCGCACCAAGAACATCTGTGGATCGCCCGGCAGAGGTGGCGGCGGCGGCGGTGTCGCAAATGTCATCGGCACTCGAGCCAGCGAACAAAGTTTTGTCCCCATGCGTGACAGTGACAGGACTGACAGGCACTACGTCATGTAAGCAAGCGCCCGCGCCGTGTACAAGTACAACACAATTAACGTTGGCGGAATTAGTTAAGGCGCCAGGTGAATGGAAACAAAACAAACCAACGGACGAATGGACTGTGATACAACGTGGACGACATAGGAATCGATTCATTGGAAAAATGGGAAAAGCAATAACCGATGTTGAAACAAAGTTTAAAGCGGCGGAAACGAAGATTCCTTTGTTTATATCGAATGTAAACAAAGGTACAGTAGAGGCTGACATCTGTGAATATATATTTACTAAGACACAGGAAAAAGTATTTCTTGAAAAAGTTACCATGAAGAAAGAAAGGCCGTACAACTCTTTTAAGATATTCGTGTCAATTAGTAAAATAGATACCTTTTTAAATGACAACTTGTGGCCGGACGGGATAACGTTTAGAAGATTCATACGGTTTAGACCACGGAATTCCGTTAAAGATGACATACAATTAAATGAATAGTACGTTAATAAGTTATAACTGCAAAAATATTAAAAGAAGCATGGAATGTGTGAGAACTTTATGTAAATCGGCAGATGTGATAGCCCTCCAAGAAACTTGGCTGCTACCCTACGATTTACAAGTGTTGGGTGATATTGATGACAACTTCGGATATACGGGGAAGTCGGCAGTGGACTTAACCGCTGGAGTGCTACGAGGCAGACCTCACGGAGGGGTCGCAATACTGTGGCGAAAAAGTGCTTTTCGTAATGTTACGGTGGTGAAGTGCATAAGTGAGCGTATAGTTGCGATTAAAGTAATGACTGGAGCGGGGCGTGAAATGTTAGTTATGTGCGTGTATATGCCCACTGACCAAACTGTGAACTTACCGGAATTTACTCAGTGTTTGGGCGAGTTGAACGCAATTATACAAGACAATAGTATTGAAGTAGTTTTTATGTTGGGGGATTTCAATGCACATCCAAATGCTCCGTTTTGTAGTGAACTTCTTGATTTTTGTAAAGAGAATGACTGGATATGTGCTGATCTAGTCAAATTAGGTATGTCCTCTGACACTTACACTTTTCAAAGTGAAGTGTATGGGTGTAAGCGCTGGCTGGACCACTGTGTGGTAACCAAGTCAGCATGGCAATCTGTGGTGGATATTATGGTTCACAATGATGTGTATTGGTCAGATCATTTCCCTGTACGGGTGACTTGTAATTTGGAAGTTATTAAAGCTAAAGTAGAAGTACACAGCTATGTACGTAATAATGTTGTATGGGGAGTAAGGGAATTAGAGGAAATACAGAAATATCATGAAATTTGCAATAATAACTTCAAAACAATTATTTTTCCTGATGATCTCCATGAATGTGCTGATATTATGTGTAAAAACATGCAACATAGGTCTGTAATTGACAACTTATATAACAAGATTGTTAGTATATTAAGTCAGGCTGCAGCAAACAGTCGTAGTGCCTTACCTAGGAAGCCGATTAACGTTAAGTGTGTCCATGGTTGGAACAAGCATGTCAGAGACGCACACAGGCAGGCTAGGCTGGACTATCAACTGTATGTCTTAGGTGGTAAACCAGTTAGTGGATCTTTGTATGATAAAATGTATGAAAGTCGACGAGTTTTCAAGTCACGCTTAAAGTACTGTCAGAATAACCAGGAACAGATAAGAATGGATATTCTGGCCTCACAACATTCAGCTAAGAAATTTAACAAGTTCTGGAAGGGCACTAAGCGTTTGAATGGTAAGACTAGTCTGCCTGTGTGCGTTGATGGCATCAGTGACGCAAAAATGATTGCAAATTCGTTTAAGAATCATTTTCAGGTGAGTTCTTCCTTGCTGTCGGTGTCTGATACTGAATATGGCCCGGTAGAAAAGCCTATTGGATTCTCTAGTAAAGATGTGGCTCATGTGATTAAAAATATGAAAAGGGGGAAGTCACCAGGTCATGAGGGACTCAGTGTTGAGCACCTGCAGCATGGGGGAGTACACCTATATAGAGTTTTGGGCATGTTTTACACTTTCTGTATACGGCACTCATATCTGCCGTCTGATCTAATGAAAACAGTGGTTGTGCCAATAGTAAAAAATGTCACTGCTGATGTATCTGATAAAGGTAACTATAGGCCAATTTCTTTAGCTACTATAATTGCAAAAGTGTTTGATGGGTTATTGGATAGAAAACTGGATTGTTTTGTGACATTACAGGATACACAGTTCGGTTTCAGAGAGGGGTTGTCAACCGAGAGTGCAATATTAACTTTGAAACACACGGTTGACTACTATGTCAAGAGACAAACTCCAGTATATGCATGCTTCTTGGACTTGTCCAAAGCTTTTGATTTGGTGTCATATCATAAGCTTTGGACAAAGCTAAGAAGTGCAGGTGTCCCACCTGATCTTGTGAATATCCTCGCTTACTGGTACAGTGAGCAGCTTAATATTGTAAGATGGGGAAATGTGTACTCAGATGAATATTCCCTAGAGTGTGGCGTCAGGCAGGGCGGACTGACTTCGCCAAGACTCTTTAATATTTATGTTAACCATCTGATTGAGGAGCTCAGCAGCATGCATGTTGGTTGCCATATTGATGACATTTGTGTTAATAATTTGAGCTACGCTGATGATATGGTGCTGCTGAGCCCCTCAATTGGTGGTCTCAGACAGCTGCTAAAGGTGTGTGAGGTCTATGCTGTGGAACATGGCTTGAGGTACAATGTCAGTAAAAGTGAGTTCATGTTATTTAAATGTAATAAGAAAAAAGATATCTTTATACCACCTATATTACTCAATGGTGTACCTTTAAGTCGTGTTGCACAGTTTAAATATCTTGGACACATTGTTACTGAAAATTTGAGTGATGAATTTGACATTGAGAGGGAGCGCAGGGCATTGTCGGTTCGTGGTAATATGTTGGCACACAGGTTTGCTCGCTGTACGGCCCCAGTTAAAATAACGATGTTTAAGGCATTCTGCCAGACGTTTTACACGAGCGGCCTGTGGGCAAACTTCACACAGAAGACCTACAATGCCTTGCGCGTCCAGTATAATAATGTGTTCAGGGCTCTGTTTCGGCTCCCTCGATATTGCAGTGCATCCGGCATGTTCTCTGACGCCAGCGTAGATGACTTCTACGCAATCATGCGTAAAAAAGTTGCGTCGGTGGTGCGACGAGTACGTGGGAGTCCAAATAGGGTCCTGAGAATGATTGGTGAGAGATCCGATACTGTTCTGCTCAGTAGGTTCACTGAACTACATGTGTTGCGAGACCGGTGAGCCTACTGTGCACGGGTAGACGGTGTGCCTATTTCCTTTTTACTAACATTAGTTATAAGCATTTTCGTTACTAACAAACATTGCCTTGTCTATGGACTTTTTTGTCTGAATTAAATGATTTTTATTTTTATTTTATTTATTACATTTATTATAAAACAAAGTCCTCCGACGCGTCTGTGTGTCTGTTCGCGATAAACTCAAAGAAAACTATCAGCACCAATTTTCATGCTGTTTTCACCAATGGATAGAGTGGGTCTCGAGGAAGGTTTTAGTATAATAGGGGATCGGACTGGGTCAAAATAATATGATTCTGTTTAGTCCGTAAGTTAGATTATCGAAAAATATTGAATACGTATTTTTTGTTTTATCAAATCAATAAAAAATGACGAAGATAAAACGCGTCAAAGATCTTGGAGTGGGGCTTGAAACGTCACTTGTGTCGTCAAAATGTACTATCATATGACGTCACACGAGTTTTCGAAGCAGTGTATCGTCTTTATTTTAAGTTTACGTGAAAAAAGAAAAAATACGTGTCCAATAATTTTTGGAAATCTATCTGACGGACTAATTAGTTTTTTTTTGTCCGATCCCCTATTATATATATATTTTTTTTTATTTCAATAAAAAGGGCTTTGTCGCACATGCGATTATGCCGCCCTGGTTGGTTTTACAAATATGTAGTGCTAAAACGAATTAAAATCTATTATTTAAGTAAATCTTAGCATAGCTAGTCTGTAAAGTGCTCTGGTTATGCGGCTGGATCGTAAGGCAAAGTCGCAGGCATCAGCTAGTATTATGTAAAATCATTCCAATGTATAATATTTCAGTCATGACGCGAGCAAAGTCGCAGACAGAAACTATAATAGTGTGTCATGGGGACTGTGTACATACTTATATATGAACATATGATAATTTAGGTCATAAAAATAGCACTCGCAAAACTCACACGTTTAATATACGTATATGTAATATACGCCCATATTAAAAATGTATATATGCGTAAAAATGCATTTTATTTAAATATATATTGTTGGCTCAAAGTCACGCCATCAGCCAGTAGCCGTCCGGTCAACGTACGGTCGTCGTGCGGCAACCGACAGAAGTTCATAAAACGAGGCGAGCGGCGTTGCAACGGTCACTTTTTGCTTGGACGGCGCTCGGAAAGGACTTGTTACCCGACTATTATCGTGTGCTTCGCTATTTTTGGTTTATGTTTTTGCTCGTGTACTGATTATTCCATTTTGCTAGTGCTATTTCTATTTGATTATTGTTTAAAACGTTTGTTGTGATATTTTTGTAAAAGTGTAATTTAAAAGATAATAAACATTGTTTATTTTGTTCACGTATTTCACTTCTGATTCCTAATATCAGAAGTGGGATAAAGAATATCTTCGTCCACAAGTTAAAAACTAGTTTTCAGGCTTTTAATTTTAGATAAAAGCGGGTAGTAGTTAGCAATGGATAGATCGAGTTGTTCGCGTTCAAAAACTAGTGCCTTGCGTTCTAAGCGATCTCGTAGCCACCGTAAGCGGAGTGGAAGGTCACGTACGTAGCAAGTTTCGGGATCCGATCGCCGTTCCAAGCGCGAACGAGATCGTCGTAGGAGCCGCGTGAGAGACCTCGCGGTTGAGATGACATCTCCGTACATGACTGTTGATTTACTTTCGTTCCTGATACAAGTAAGATCGAACCATTTTTATATTTCGTTGGTTTAGTAGTCGCAAGCGCGACTACTGCGCATGAAGGTTCTGGGTTCGATTCCCGGGTCGGGCAAAGTGTTATTTTCTGGATTTGTGCCCTGTTGGTGACAATGGGCTCACCCCTATTACATGGTTAAGCTTATGTCTTAACATAATTGGCGAAATGTAGGTATACTGGGTACCTCTGCCTAACCCTTCGGGGATTACAGGCGTGATGTTATGTGTGTGTTTATAAGGTCACTGGGGTGATTGGCAATGCCTCGGATGCATTGGTGGTTATTTACATGGTTAAGCTTATGTCTTAACATAACTGGCGAAATGTGGGTATACTGGGTACCTCTGCCTAACCCTTCGGGGATTGCAGGCGTGATGTTATGTGTGTGTTTATAAGGTCACTGGGGTGATTGGCAATGCCTCGGACGCATTGGTGGTTATTTACATGGTGGTGCTAATACGTCGCTTAACGATTGGTTGACCAATAACAGCACGTGGACTCATTTTAAACACGAATTTCGGTCATTGTGTCCGCGTGAAGTCGATATGGTCACTGTGCTATAATGACGTTATGAGTACAAGTATCTGTATGACCTAGTTAGTTTTTTTTCAAAGTCGGGTACTTGTGTAAGTGAGTTTAAAATATTTGTGAAGGTACCCACGATACAGGAGAAATTCCTGGTGTGGGGCAACGTTGTGATTTGTGGTATATCTGATGCTAAACAAAATACAGTCAAAAGTCTTGTTTTCCGTATATTTGAAACCCAAAAGTGCAGTTGTTGGCAAATCAAACTTAAATAATCATGGTCTGCGTAAATGCAAACCCCTACGCAATATGATCAGTTGACTTGTTTTCGTGTGAAGACGTAGGCCGTATACAGGTGCACTGTAAAGTCTGATAAGTTTTGCTTTATTAAAGAAGTAAGTTGCCTAATACACATGATAGGCTAAGAAGGATGCCAATGAGTTACGTATCAGTTGATGCTTATAAGAATTTTGATGAAGTAAAGTTGTGGTTGCAAGCCAAGAGATTCTATCGGCTGTATTGTGTTAGACAGTACCAGTAATTATTGTGTAGTCGTAGTCCGATTAAAATTGAAGGTTTTTGAGGAAACTCTAGTAGACAGTGGGTGTGTTTGTTGTATTTTGTGCGTTTAGCTCTGGTTGAGGTCAGGGTCCGGAAAGACCGTAGTGTGAAGTCAAATGGTGATACACACGGGAGATCGACTTGTTTACTAATCAGTTAGAGATCTGTAGTTTTACTCGATGATTTTTGTGAACCTGGCATTTTTTTGACGCAATAATGTTTTTAAGATTGATTTAAACGACAATGGTACATGACCCAGGGTGGTTGATTGTTGTATTTTCGATAATTTCCAGTTTAGCCACGTTTGATTTTATCAACGAGAGTGGGACCTAATTGATGTTTGGTCAGGAGTGACCGAGTGGAACAAAATTCTGTCGTAGATTTGTCTCTTTGCGGAGTAACCATTACATAAGAACGTGTGGTTTGGTCAAGCGCGTGGCCTCAGCTGCGTGTGTGAAAGTCTGTGTGATACGCTAACAATGTGTCTATGTCAACAGCCACTGAGGGGTATGCAAACTTGGAGCCTATGCCTACAGTGTGTGTGGAAGTCGACATCTGAGGGGTATGCAAACTTGGAGCCTATGCCTACAGTGTGTGTGGAAGTCGACATCTGAGGGGTATGCAAACTTGGAGCCTATGCCTACAGTGTGTGTGGAAGTCGACATCTGAGGGGTATGCAAACTTGGAGCCTATGCCTACAGTGTGTGTGGAAGTCGACATCTGAGGGGTATGCAAACTTGGAGCCTATGCCTACAGTGTGTGTGGAAGTCTACATCTGAGGGGTATGCAAACTTGGAGCCTATGCCTACAGTGTTGTGGAAGAAGTCTGTGTGATATGCTAACAATGTGCTTATACATCCCTATGTGCCTATTGGTATTCTTGTCTGACAAGTTTTGTTTGGTGAATGTTTCTTTGAATTTTATTCTCGACTTGAATGTCCCTAATGAATGAGATTACTCTCTTGTTGTACTACTCGGTTAGAGAGCCTTGGTGTTAAAGGTTTTACTCGATGATTTCAGCAGTTTTTGTTGCAATAGAATTTTTAAGGTTGGTGTGAACGACTATGGTATAATGATGACTCAAGGTAGTTGAGTGTTGTATTTTCGATAGTTTCCAGTACATTTGATTTAATCAATGAGAGTCGAATTTGGTGCCACCCAATGGAACTAAAGTTTGGTCAGGAGTGATCGAGCGGAACAAAATTCTGTTGTAATTGTAAATTTGTTTGTTTGCAGAGTACCTAACCATTACACAAGGATGTGTGGCGTGTGTTTGGACGCAACGCAACGCTGCTTGGCCTTAGCAGTGGTTACCAGGGCTTTGCCACAGTGATGCCATGAACGTGCACGGCGCTGCAAGGCGACTGCGCGCCCTACTGGCGTTGTTGCTGAGCGCCTCGCTGCAGGCCGAGCGCCTCGCTGCAGGCCGAGCGCCTCGCTGCTGCAGGCCGAGCGCCTCGCTGCAGGCCGAGTGCCTCGCTGCAGCCCGAGCGCCTCGCTGCTGCAGGCCGAGCGCCTCGCTGCAGGCCGAGCGCCTCGCTGCAGGCCGAGCGCCTCGCTGCTGCAGGCCGAGCGCCTCGCTGCAGGCCGAGCGCCTCGCTGCAGGCCGAGCGCCTCGCTGCAGGCGGAGCGCCTCGCTGCTGCAGGCCGAGCGCCTCGCTGCAGGCCGAGCGCCTCGCTGCTGCAGGCCGAGCGCCTCGCTGCAGGCCGAGCGCCTCGCTGCAGGCCGAGCGCCTCGCTGCAGGCCGAGCGCCTCGCTGCTGCAGGCCGAGCGCCTCGCTGTAGGCCGAGCGCGTCGCTGCAGGCCGACTGTGCGCCCTACTGGCGTGTACAGCGCGTGGCTCCAGGCTGCCAGCACGCTACTGGCGTGTACAGCGCGCCGCTCTGGGCTGCCAGCGCGCTACTGACGTGTACAGCGCGTGGCTCCAGGCTGCCAGCACGCTACTGACGTGTTAAGCGCGTCGCTCCAGGCTGCCAGCGCGCCCTACAGGCGCAGTTGTGTGCGGCACTCCACGGTGCCAGCGCGCCCTACAGGCGCAGTTGTGTGCGGCACTCCACGGTGCCAGCGCGCCCTACAGGCGCAGTTGTGTGCGGCACTCCACGGTGCCAGCGCGCCCTACAGGCGCAGTTGTGTGCGGCACTCCACGGTGCCAGCGCGCCCTACAGGCGCAGTTGTGTGCGGCACTCCACGGTGCCAGCGCGCCCTACAGGCGCAGTTGTGTGCGGCACTCCACGGTGCCAGCGCGCCCTACAGGCGCAGTTGTGTGCGGCACTTCACGGTGCCAGCGCGCCCTACAGGCGCAGTTGTGTGCGGCACTCCACGGTGCCAGCGCGCCCTACAGGCGCAGTTGTGTGCGGCACTTCACGGTGCCAGCGCGCCCTACAGGCGCAGTTGTGTGCGGCACTCCACGGTACCAGCGCGCCCTGCAGGCGCAGTTGTGCGTGGCACTCCACGGTGCCAGCACGCCCCACTGGCGTTGTGAGACACGCAATCAAGGAGACAGCGAAGACTCAGCCGCCTTGTTGGAAGCTGACGAGGACGTCAGAGCGTCAGGAGAGGCCGTGTTGGCTCAAAGTCACGCCATCAGCCAGTAGCCGTCCGGTCAACGTACGGTCGTCGTGCGGCAACCGACAGAAGTTCATAAAACGAGGCGAGCGGCGTTGCAACGGTCACTTTTTGCTTGGACGGCGCTCGGAAAGGACTTGTTACCCGACTATTATCGTGTGCTTCGCTATTTTTGGTTTATGTTTTTGCTCGTGTACTGATTATTCCATTTTGCTAGTGCTATTTCTATTTGATTATTGTTTAAAACGTTTGTTGTGATATTTTTGTAAAAGTGTAATTTAAAAGATAATAAACATTGTTTATTTTGTTCACGTATTTCACTTCTGATTCCTAATAATATATAATACAAAATTTTGCCAGTTTCACCCACCCATGACGCTGAAAACACACGAAACAATGAAAATTATAATAATATAAATAAAATAAACTAGGAATACTAATTCTGTAATGTAGAAAAAGGCACATAAATTATGTAATTTGTTATTGTTTCCTGATTGTGAGCTGTGGATACTTAACCTACTTTGCTTTAACTGACATTTAACACCGTTAACTGTGACGGAAAAGTCGAAAATGTATTATAGACATAAAATATGAAAGAACGTACTTTGTCACTCCTATTGTAAGTCCTTTTTAGGTTTCCGTAGCCGAATGGCAAAAATACTTACAGATTCGTCATTTCTGTCTGTTTTTAATATCAAATGGGCCTTTCCTTGACCTAAATCTTGTCCTAAGGGCAGAGATGAGGTCGCCGATGAAACGGGCTAACCCAAAAGAAGCCCATTACCTCGCGACTTAAATATATTAGTTAGGGTATCCTTATAGAGAAACGAAACAATGTCACTTGTCTAATGGCTCTTGTGATCATCTTTGCCTGTGAAGAGGACCAAGACCCGAACCGGACGGAACTCCGGACACGACTTCGGACACTGGTGTCCACAACCAGACTACCTTCAGGCCACTGGGATTCACTGTAAACATACTCAGTAGAGGAACAAATATTTTTCATATCGATTTAAATTCTTGATACTCATTAATACATTAAGTATAAATTCTTGCATCAAATGAATTTCCTTGTAATCTCAGTAACCCTGCGGTGAGTAGCCACTTAGCTCGTCTATAGGAAATACCCCAAAAAGAAAAAAATCCAAGAAAGGAAAGAAGGTCTACATAATAATATATTGTAACATCCGACAAACCGCTTTTAGCACTAGTTACACCCACGTCATATGTTTCGTTTGAATGCGAATATTGTGGACGAAAATAGAAATAATTGATGTCTTATTAAATGCTTTGGTGGGATTTTTCATACTGAATTGGTGCAATTGGTGTTATTAATTAAACCGTTATACAAATATGTATTTGATCAGCATACGACAAGGTAGACCGCGATATTCGAATTTACGTTTTTTGCAATTTGCTGGTCAGTGTAAAGTCGTATGTTAAATAAAATAGGATTCGCGGCAGTAACAAATGTCTATTTATTTAATGATTAAAATCACCAATACAACCGTCTCAGTTCTTAAAGGTTTCTTGAGTGACTATTTGATGAAAACGGCATTCTTGAGACCTTTATGAACTGAGACATTATTTAACACACGACTTGACTGACACTGACCAGGGGTAACATCAAGCCTGATAGCCGGACTAATTAAAATTCATAATGTGCCATAAATCTATTTTATAGTAAACAGAATAACATTCGGCAACATTCTATGACTTGTGAACCTGCGAAGGTCATGGAATTAATTTTCCGACTAAAACCAGGAAACATAAATATGTTTAAAACGTTGTTGACAAACAAACAAACAGCTTCTATCACTTATACACTGTTGTACATAAATGAACGATATTATTATCAATAGATATATGTAGTCGTAGTGATGTCAAGGTTAAGGCCGTTTTTTGTTGTGTATTGATTGTCACACGTAATTGTAACAGTATTATGTGACGCTGATTATGTTAACTTTCGAGTATTTATACTGCTATATTTATACCTATTATAAAGTCTAATAGGTATGACAAACCTATTATAAAGTCTAATTACGTCTTTTTTTATTGTGTTGTGTTTGTAGTAAATCGTAATACTACACCTCACCATTGTATTGAATCTGGTTCTTCTAACCTAACAGACATAATATTAAGTATGTGTTGCTGCGGATTTTGTTTCACGACTTACAGTTCTTAAGTCGGGGCCGAGACCACTGGGCCGCCACTGCTCCACGTATTAAATTATGCAGTATGTTATGTTTTTTTACTAACAATTCGTGGGCTAATCATGTTTTTATACAGTGCCTAAAATAGCAACATATAATTTGCTAAAATTAACATAATTCTACATTGTATCACTATTTGCTCAAGTGACTGAGTAGAATGGTATTAATATTAATTAATACTCTTAATTTTAATTTTATGTCTACCGGATGTAGGTACTATTTTTTGTTCTGGTCGAATTAGTTATTGACTTATCGACTAGCAAAAAAAGTTGATCTGCCTTAAGATAATCCTCTGCCTAAGCCTTACGGGATTGCAGTAGTGATGTTATATTATCACAGTATAATAACATTTTGGTCCACCGGTGTAGGGGGCAGGGTTCAAGCCCTCGGTACCCCCTCCAGAGTAGTTCTTAGTACGGCTGCCTTCTGAATCAGGCCCTTGATCCCACCAACCTTCGAGTGAGAGTCTTGAAAGATGTTTGCCGATGCTCTTGGCTATCAGCACAATGATAGCAGAGCTAACATCCCAGAATTCAGTAATCTCGCTGGTTAGCCAGCGTAACCAAGCCAGTTAAGATATTTAATTTGTGTCTCTTTTTCAGCTTACTCGAAGTTATTCATCACTTCTTCAATCGGTCCCTATTACTGAGAATTGTTGTCACCGGACCCCTTTTAACGGACAATCTGCCTCCTTCGACTCTGAGGTCCAAAGTTGCCATCACCATGGCCTGAATTTTGCCAACAATGACCAGCTTTTCAAGGCTGCTATCTCCCCTACACATTATAGAGTTTATTCAAGTTAAAGTAACATCGTGACTTATCGGCCTAAGAGTATGCTGATAGATACAATGCTACATAGATAAACTGGCAGCGTTAGTTTCAATTTCGAGCACATGCCAAAATATCGTTGTGTAACTGTACCCGCTCTCTTTACGTCAGGATCATCCCTTTAGAAGGTCACAAATTATGCTACCACTATCCCAAAAAAAGATATTCACCCTACTCATCAAAAATGAGCACATTGTACAATCTTCTATACAATCTTCTTATAACCATCCATAACAACACGCAGCCAAATCTCGAGGTCAGTTCTTAGTTAAATACTTACTTAATTAATAAAACCAGTTTAATAATTAACCAAATAAAATGGTTCCCAATGTATATTTGGATCGGTTATATTTAAAACATAAGCCTATATACCCTTGATATTCCATTTGACGCGGAAACGGTAGTTTTTGGACAACGATAATAATATCAATATAGGTATAAATCCGGCCAAGTGCGAGTCGGACTCGCACATGAAGGGTTCTGTACAAAGCCCGTTGGGGCTGCTGGTTGTTCGAAAGAGATACCGCGGCCTCGACACAAAGGGCTAAGAAGGAACATGGGTGGTTTTTAGTCAGTAGAAGTCTGACACTCCCTTCCGCTCTGCCAAAAAGAAAAAAAAAAGACGATTACTCCATTCAGTAACTCCGTCTTTGCCAGCTGTTAAACCTTCTATAGTAACGTTTTCCCTAACATTGTGATAAGGAACCATACGCCCCCGGGATATTTGATGATTTCCCAACCCCAAAAAAAATAATGGGTTCCGTATTATTGTAGATATTGAGAGATTTTTTATCTTATTTTAGCACCTTAGACTTCTTATTTTCTGGTTTTCCTGTAATTTATAAGTGTTGCACTAATCTCTATAAATTTTTCAAAATTTTAGGCTCATTATTTTCTTAGAGATAAGGGGGTGGGAATGATTGGACAGACAGACAGACAGACACAGGAGTGATCCTATAAGGGTTCCGTTTTTTCCTTTTGAGGTACGGAACCCTAAAAAGCAGAAGTAGGCAAAATAATACCAGGACAGTGGAAGTCAAAGACCGGTTGTCTTGCGGAAGATCAGTGCTCGTTGACAATGCCCTCCGTGGTTCCCCTTGATCTTCATTGAGTTAATTATGAGGCCTAGACGAACGCTACGTTTGTCTGCGATGATGTCATTGTCTCCCTGCCCTTGTCTCGTGATAGTTGGGGTCGGTCCAACATGTTTTTTCTCCCTTTTCCGTAAAGCTATCATTTAAATCATCCCTCATACAACCCATTCCTTTGGTGTTCTTTGAACAATGACGGAAATGTGACTGCTATAATTATGCTACCTACTGCTTCCTTTATATAACGTCACTCCTGTTGAAATAAAATATTGTTGTCGAAATACTTAATGCTTTGGTTATTTCTTAGGATCACCAATGATACTTACTAGTGAAATGAACTGAATGACTATTCTGTTGACTCCCTTATGACTAAGGCAGGAGCCCCTTATATAATAGCTTAATAGTTAAGTACTCGTATCATGTTTAATGCCTCGTTTTATAATCACACTATATGACTGTTTACTCTTTGATTTCCTTAACAAACAAATAAATAAACGTTAATCAGCCATAATATCTTCATACATAAATATCTATTTCGTACCACTTGCTCAAAAAAGTGACATTCTTTGCCACAAAAAGAGAACATAACAATAATAGTCATTTTTAATCTGTTAAAACAGGAAAGAAAATTGTACTGAATTTCATTCATCCCCTAGGGGGAGAATGTGATTTCTATCAATAATTGGACCAATGTTTCGAATGTTAACTTTTACTTTTAATTGTCATTATTTTTAATAAATGCTTATCAGTCTCATATTATTATTGTGTTAATTTTTTCGCAAATGGTACGAAAAGTAGAGTATTTTCCTCGGTGATAAAGCTGTCTTAGTCTTGGGTGAACTTAAATCCCTCGCTACACTCAGGACTCGTCTTAAATCCCTCGCTTCGCTCGTGATTTAAGTTTTTAACACCCTCGCTATATACGCTAGGGAGTAAACCTCGAGTCCTTCGTTACGCTCGCGATTTAAATCGTCACCCGCGACAGAAGACACTGCTTTATCCCCTTTATTTTATTTTTTTTGGTTGGTGGAAAATCATCGAATAACCCCCCCCCCCCCCCCGCTCTTGGGCAGAGCGAAGGGGTGTGTCAGACTTCAAATGACTAAAAACCAAACCCATGTTCCTGCTTCGCCCTTGTGTCGGAGCCGCGTTAATCTTTCGACAAACCACAGCCCCGACGGGCTACTTTATCCCTTTGGATAATAATCTACTAATTCCTTCCAGCAACAATGAACAATGCTATGGTCATTATTGACACAGAACATTTCATAAGACGAGCATCCAATTTAGCAGTTTAATGAAACACTGCTATCTAGACAATATCAACAAGTAATATCCCGACATCCCGGAGCGGCGCAGCCACATTCATGTCATGAAGCAAGAAAATACAGAAGATCAATACAACACTGAATTTAAAGAAGGAGGAAGGCCTCCTCCTTGTTCTAAACCAAGCCAAAATAGTCAATCGCCCGAATATGCAATCTTCGAAGTCATTTGAGCAATCACCATATCTAATTGGCACAACCACAAAGATTCTTGTTCGCTGAAAAAAAAATATGTGAAGGACTCATGTTCGCGCATCGACCACTAGGACGGTAGGACCTCTGTTGGGTAAAACATAATCCTAAGGATATGCCATGGTTCAAAGTCACTCAGAAGAGTCGCAGTAAATAACTGATCTATTTTTAATTTGAGACTCATGATTAAGTGCTTGTAGCGGTACTACAAAATCTATGACAAGAATGAAGAACTAACAATAACATCCTGAATCGCGCAGTTAAAGTTATCCACGATGGATATTATAGAAGAATCCGACCACAACTATCGGGCAGTAACAGTAAGTAGCCTACAGGACAACACACTCTGGTCGAAGTATCCTCCCTTTTCTATAGGGGATGCAGATATTACACCCTGTTCTTCATACTCCTTTATGCTCCACTGGTACACGTGGGTGTACCAAGTGTTCTCCAATTTTCAGGATTCGTTTCAACAAGTATTTCTGCGTCAACGTCCTAGTGCCGCCCATAGAAGAGCTACGCTCAGCCGAGTGACCTAGTTAGCGGGATCGATGCAGGGTCAACGACCGCGCGCAATTGATCATCGGGAAGCGCTGGAATGTTGCCAGTAATAGCGACATTATTGTACCAGGTTTCAAGGATTGTTTTTATTTGAAACTAGCTGTTGCCAGCGGCTTCGCCCGCTACAACTCGAAAATTAAAGATCGGGAAGATAAAATCGGGATAAAAACTATCCTATGTGTTAATACATGTTATAAACTATCTGTGTACCAAATTTTATCCAAATCCGTTCATTAGTTTTTGTGATTGATTTATTATCGTCATCATCATCTTCCTACCCTGGTTCCATTGTTCTTGGGGTCGGCGTTATTAACCGACTTCTAAAAAATAAGGAGGTTCTCAATTCGGATGTTTGTTTGTTTTTTAACCGACTTCTAAAAAAGAAGGAGGTTCTCAATTCGGATGTTTGTTTGTTTTTTTTTTGTTTGTTCGGGCATAACTCCGTCGCTTGCTAACCGATTTGAAAAATTATTTTCTTGTTTTTCTTTTCTTTTTCTAAATGGTCCCATATTTTTTTATCGAAATCGGACAAGCGGTTTTTGAAAAATCAACAAAACTCAAAAAAAAAAGCTACATTGTCCACATTAAGACCCATGAACATGTGAACCACTAAAAAATGAAAAATAAAAACTTTTTAACAAAAAATAAAACCGACTTCAAATAAAAAAACACAAAAAAGTGAAAAATAAACTTTAGTAGAAAAATCAGTTTCTGAAGTCGGTGGCAAAAAAATGAAATCAAAGAAACAAAAGTCACCGACTTCAGAAACTGATTTTCTACTAAAGTTTATTTTTCACTTTTTTGTGTTTTTTTTTAAGTCGGTTTTATTTTTTGTTAAATAGTTTTTATTTTCTTGCATGCTCCTCTGTCAGACGTCACGGAATTACTTACTCCTTCCTCTTTCATATCATTCCTCACACAATACATCCGTCTTTTCTTTATTTATTTATTTATTTATTTATTTCTTAGGAAAACTTACAGCTAGGGTACAGATAGTTGACAGATAGTGAAAGAAGGCCAATTAAAAGTTTTCACTGACAATATAAGGGTAGCACAAGAAACAGTAGACATGCAAGAGAGAGTAAGAAGTAAGCACTCGCAGAGAATCAAGAAAGGATTGAATTGATTGAACAATTTTTAGGGAGTTTCAAAAAAGTTTTTACAAAGAATTTTTTTTAGTTTTGGAACACTGGTGGAGAATAAGTCAAAGTCATCGAAACACCGGCACATAGAATTGTATGACCTGCTAGCTCTTATCATATAAGAATTTTGCCTGTAAATGCACCGCACAGAGGGAACATAAAGCGGTTGATGGTTCCTTAAGGTGAAGGATGGAACACGCAACCCAATTTTGCCTATCAGTTCGGAACAGTCGGTTGTACCATTTGCCAAATCGAACAAGAAAGCAATGTCGGCAATTTTTCTCCGCTCAACCAGTGGAAGAATGTGGAACTTCCTGCACCGGCTGTGATAATTAGGTGAATAGGTTTTAGATCTATATTGAATGTACCTTAAGAACTTCTTCTGAATGCTTTCTATGCGATTGATGTAGATATTATAAATCGGATTCCATACTGGTGAGCAGTATTCGAGGTGACTGCGTACAAAAGCACAATATAGAATTTTGAGTGTTTTGATATTTTTAAAATCGGCTGAAATCCTCAAGATGAAGCCTAATGCCTTAGAAGCTTTTTTAATAATGTTATCGATGTGAGTGTCAAAAGTAAGTTTCGAGTCAAAAGTGACGCCTAAATCTCTAATAGTATTAACTCTGGCTATTGAAGTGTTGGCCAGTTTGTAATCGTGAAGAATAGGTTTAGGTTTACGAGTGAAGGTACATGTATAGCATTTCGTGACATTAAGATCCAAGCGGTTGGCCATACAATACTCTTGGAATCTGTCCAGATCATGTTGGAGACGTTCAGCATCTTCATAAGTTCTGATTTCACTTAGAATCTTCATGTCGTCCGCAACCAAAAGAACTGTTGAGTTCGAGAAACATGAAGAGACGTCGTTGATGAAGATGTTGAATAACAAGGGACCCAATAGCGATCCCTGTGGAATCCCTGAGGGGATAGTCATAGTTCTCGATGTGTACCCATTAAGAACAACAGTTTGACATCTGTTGGCAACATAAGATGAGAACCATCTGAAGAGATTCCCACTAATACCCATAGCTAGTAGCTTACGCAGAAGTATAGCATGATCCAAACGATCAAAACACTTGCTGTAATCTGTGTAGATAACATCTACCTGTGTGCGATGGGCCATACATTCGGTCAAGTAGTCACCACAGACAACAAGATTGGTAGTTGTGGACCGACCTCGCAGGAAACCGTGTTGGCGGTCACTGATGGTTAGTTTAAGACAAGCATAAAGCTGCTTGTATATTATTTTTTCCAAGATTTTAGCGAAGATACATAGTTTGGATATGGGCCTGTAGTTTACCACGAGGTCTCTCGGCCCTTTTTTGTGAATCGGAGTGATTAACGCCGACTTCCAAATTGCAGGTACCGTACCCAAGCTTAGAGACCGCCTGAACAGAAGTGAAAGAGGAGTAGTTAGACTTTTGGCACAGTTGAGTATGAAAACCGGCGGAATATTGTCTGGTCCCGCAGATTTAGATAAGTCAACTCCTTTAAGAAGGTTGAATACCTCTAATTCATTAACTTCGACTGAATGTATGTCAGAAACCATATCACTCAAATGTATGTTTGATCCCTGCGCGCAGTCATTAGAAAGATCGCTGTCACCGTTGATACTAGTAGAACTGAGAAAATTAGAATGGAAATAGTCGCTAAACATGTCACAGATATCCTCTCCTGTACTTGAAACGCTATTTTTATATTTAAATAATGAAGGATAAGCATTTATTTGATTTTTTGATTTGACGTACGACCAAAACGCTTTAGGGGTCTTAAATATGTCTTCTTCTATTTTTTTAATATAGACACTTTGATCTAACCCTCCCGCTCCATCTATTACTTTTATCAACTTTTAGTAAGTTGATATTGAGTCGCTCTTCATACGTCTGGAATGTAATAACAGAAGGCACAGACACGAGATCTACATTTCGCCAGTAATATTTTTTGAGTAATGTTCGTTGCACAAAAAGCCACCAATGAGAAGTGGGAGTGAGATGGCCATGTCTGACTTAACTATGGGCCAAAATATCCACAATGCAAAGCCCTGACACAACCAGAAGGCGTCACGGCAGACCCGTAGGTGAATTACTCGAAAATAACAATTGAAACCACAACTATAACTTTAAATACCTATTTAAAGTCTGGTTGTGCCTCTGATAAGGATTGCTAGAATATTTTTGCACATCTCAGTTAATAAATCAAAATAACTTAACGAAAAAGCGCTGTAAAAAAGGTAAACTAAAAGGTATCAATCTAAACCCAGGGGGCCAATTCACGGTTTTAGAGATGGTGTCGAACTCGAGAAAAATTTCTAATGACGTAATTTTTTCGAGAAATTTTAAAAGTTGCTATTCTGGGGATGTCGAATTCGACATTTGTCGAAGGCTAACGTTAGAGTTCATGTCGAGTGCTTCTGAGCAGTAGAGGTGTCATGTCGATTATATACATACGTCATTTCTGAGTGAATTTGTTGAGTTTTGGATTGTACACTGTGTTTTCTTTTCTTTAGTTTTTAAATAAAATACGCCTTGGCATCTCATACTGGAAATTCGATTTATACTCTTTGATTTGTGAATTGTGTTTTCTTGAAACGACGACCTTCGCGCAGACAGACTCTGTAATTTGTGTACCTACGATTGGACTTGAAACTACTGAAAGATGGACGAGTTTATTAGCATTTTTATCTCGGAGTTGTTGGAACGTGGCGTGCAACTGGCCAATACACGGCGACAACAGCTATCCCGCCGTCGATATTTACGACTTGATTGAAACAGAAGTCATTAAAAACTTCAGACTAAATAAAGATTTAATAAGGGTTCTAATACTTAGATCTATTGGCTCCTGTAATTCAGGATACCACTAAAATAGACCTGAAAACGAAGGTAAATAATAATTTTATTAGTCACTGACAGACAGTCAGCTGTCAAACTGATTATTTTTACACTAAACGTTTCGTTTTACTTTGGCTTTGCACGGGACTTATTCAAAAATATATAAATGATGTCCTAATTTTAAGTGATTCTCATAATTATGTTTACTTGTTTGTTTGTGAAACCAATAAATACTTTTTCTTTCTTTCTTTCTTTCTTTTATACTTAAATAGTTAGGTTTAGTCAGCGTTTTAAAACAAAATCATTCATTCAATCATAGCTACCTAAAACGGAACGCGCGATTCTTCATAATGGTAACATTAGCTTCACTTGACTCGAGATTTTCGTGACATTTATTTCTATTTTGACTGAGAATACGGAATTCTGCTCAATTCGAAATTTTTTGGTAGAGATAGAGATATTTTTGATAGACATAGAGATAGACTTACGAACTCGAACTCGAGATAAATGTCGAAAATCGAGAATTGGCCCCCAGCCTGCCATCTGCCAAATACGAGTAATGTATTTAGTTACGCACCCCACACTAATCGATTGACGCCTCATTTGCCCGAATTGCTTCACTAGTTTGGGTAGGCAAAACGAATTTGGCATCCACCTAAGAATATTCAACGGGTCCTAGCCGTGAGAATGTTATAGGTTAGTATAACGTTCCCATTAATATAGGATCTAGGCCTCCACACTGAGATGAAATGAGGCACGCCCTGGTTTTCAAGTTTTTCAAGTAACGCCCCACCTTTATCTCAATATTGCATCCCATTTAGCCGTAATAATAAAACCGAAACAGACAGTCTAATGACAGTAAAGTTAGTACAAGTAAAACAATAGATACCTACTACTAGGCACTATTTGATTAAAAATACTATCACACAACAGTTTATATCCCTCTAAAGCGATCGTTTTAAAACCAATAAAAATGAAGATGAGGCGACCGGATAAATGGCGGCAAAATGAGATAGAAATAGAACCAACCACGGTGAAATGTCAAAAGCGGTGGAGTGAATTAAAATGATGTTACGGCATAAAACCACGGCGTTACTACCCTCTAATAGATGTTTTAATGATATTTATGATTATTTTATTAGGTGCTGCCTTTCATTCGAGGATTCGTTACGTTTTCATTGCTTTTTGATGTAATAAAGATTATTTTCAGTAAATGTCAGCCGTGAAATTTATTTTAGGTGTAGGCTGGTATCTTTTTTTAGGTTCGGTTATTTCAAAGGGTGGGTAGCTTCAATGGTTAATATTGCTCGACACTCGCTGACATAGATTCAGATATTAAAATCTAACTAGTCTGACATATAGATTTTCAAAAAGTATTGGACACATATTTTCCCTTTTTTCACGTAAACAAAAAATGAAGACGTTACAGTCTTTCGAAAACTCGGGTGACGTCAATTTTTATTAATTGGATAAAACAAAAAACATAATAAAATATAATAATAATAGTATGCTATGCTTTTATATAATAATTTAATATAATAAAAATATGTTTTCATTCTTTTTCTATTTTTATTTTTTATTTTTCTATTTTTAAAAAAAATCTGTTTAGTCCGTACTAAACAGATTTTTTTTTGTCAGGAAACCTCCGTATTATTGCTGTATTTATTGAGCAATTGTCGCCAAACTGTAAAGAGCTATGTTAATTGCCCGCTTAAGAGTACTTTAGCGTATCACAGAAGTGCTCTTTCAAGTTATTTTGATTGTGTTTATGGAAAGCTTTAAAATAACTGAATGGAATTTCCAAGATAGAAAATTTCAATTTTTCATAGAACTTACCTATACACGAAAATAAATGTATTTTTTTTTCTTTGTATCATTTAACAGTAGGTACCGTCTATATAGACCAAACCTGCACTATGGCCGATTGGCCGTAGTCGATTTAATAGGGTACCTAGTTGACAAAAAAAATCTAATAATTAGGCCGTCAGATAGATTTGCAAAAAATATTAGACACATATTTTTTTCTTTTTTCACGTCAACAACTTCATGATCTTTGACACGTTTTATCTTCGTCATTTTTTATTAAATTGATGAAACAAAAAAAAACACGTTTCCAATATTTTGCAATAATCTAACTGACGGACTAAACAGAATCATATTTTTTTTAGTCAGTCAACACCCTATTATACCTAAAAAGTACCACCCAGAAAGACCCTGCTTTTTTTCAGCCCCTTTTCAATCTCAAATTGCAACCTTACTCCTTTCACGGTATTATCTATCACTCCTCACACAGATGACAGAATTTATTATATCTATGACTCCTCAAAAGCAAAGACAGAAAACTAAAAAATAAACGTAAACCCTTCCCAAAGTTTAACAAAATATTCTAATCTCCAAAACTTCTTTGAAACCATCTAAGTATTCCAAAACACCCGTATGATAGAACGTCCCGTGTACTGTGAATCCTTGGGGGTCACGGGAGGTCATGCCTCGTTCAGTTAACTGGGTCAAGTGGCTGTCTGCGTCTGGAGCTCAGCTGAGCAAAGGAATCGATACCACTGGGATCAGCGTGGGAAGCTGTTCTTGAGGACCTCACCTCTTTGGATCCATATCCAAACAGGTGGTAGGATTGCTTTAGATAAATGGTTAAGAGATTTAAGGTACCTCCTACAGATAGAGGCCATCGTAATAAATGTCATCGCAAAGATTAAACAAACTGACCTTTTCTACCGATTGTTTGTAAATGAGAAAATTGTAGACCTTGTAGATCCGAGATGCTTAAGGGGACGGTGAACGAACATTCTCCATACAAACGTAATACCAAAATCATTCGCGATACGAACTATTTACGAAATGCAAGCGAATTGCTATTTACTATTAACGAAATGCAATTCGCTTGCATTTCGTAAATAGTAAATGTTTTAAAAAAACAGTTTAATAGGAACCTAGATAAATATCGTCTGTAACCGAATAACATAATTTTAAGTTGGTAATATGTTCGTATCGCGAATGATTTTGGTATTACGTTTGTATGGAGAAATGTTCGTTCACCGTCCCCTTAATAAGTTTTGTTAAATTAATAATAATTTCAGTTGCTATTAATTATAAATTTAGTTACTGAAATGGTTGAAGATGGAAATAAATAGTGATTGTCGATTACCGTGATCTTTTCAATTACCTCCAAGATTTTACAAGGCAATATTTTATACTTAATAGTTACATGAAAGCCAGTGTAAAATTAAAATCTCTTCGTAGAAAGTAAGCCAGTTATTTCCCCTGTAGACAGCAACTAATTTCCGATGCCAGTAAATTACCAATCGTTTACGAGAAAGGTCGGTGTAATTACTTTTCAAAATGTAAATTATCATACATTTAAAGTTCTGTTCATCATCATCTGCCTAGCCATTTCCCAGTTATATTGGGGTCGACTTCCAGTCTAACCGGATGCAGCTGAAGACCAGTTTTGATGTGAGGTGACTCTCCTATCTGACCTCCACAACCCAATTAGTACTGGGAAATACAAAGAAGAACTAAACCATTTGAGTTACGCCCAAATACTCAAACGTCACTCAATTTTAAGTTGCACTTAAATCTCGTGCTGTCTTTGTTACTTTAACGCAGAGTGACAGAGATAGCAGGATATTTGAGGGTTACTTATAATAATTGAGTGACGTTTGAGTATTTGGGCGTTAGTTTAGTAAAGTTAGTCTAATGCAGTGCAGTGGGTGCTTCGCTACGTTTAAAGAACACGAGAACAAAGTGTCTTTCAACATAATAGAGACTATAAGAAAAGTGCCAATGTACGCATTCTTAATTTTGTAAGCTTTAGCAAATTAAGTTAAAATTACTTATTAGCCTCAAGGTCTAGATTGTAATTGTATGAGTAACCGTTTATTAACGAGTACTTCATAATGAAAAAAAAAAAAAAAAGACTGGTTGTCAGGCTACCGGGTCACTGACTCTCTGTAATGGCTTTAAAAGATCTACAAATAACTGATAGAAAAAAGAGCTTAACGTATATTCCGAGGTGCGGTAGAAACTCGGTATTTAATGGGTAAGCCACCCATCCAAAGGCCAACCTAAGCAAGCGCGTCTTTACCTGAAGAACGACCCCAGTGGCAATTATTATTAAGCCACGAGCTCCTCCATGATATTGTGTTATTTTTTTGTCTGTCGGTCTTCTACAGACTGTACTTCGGAGAGTGTGCGCACCATCTCCCTTCTTCCATAGGGAGACTAGACGTACTGCAGGTTATCACCGATACCTAGTCGACGTTCCACACATTCGAACGAAGCGCTTTGCCAAGTCCTTTATTATGCGTGGACAAGGAGTGGAATTCCCTGCCTGCGTCGGTTTTTCCGAGTACCTAAAACCCTAATCTATTTAAGTCGCGAGTAAACAGGCTTCTTCTGGGTAAGCTCGTTCCATCGTCGACATCATCTCTGCCCTTAGGGCAAGATTGAAGTCAAGAGCAAGCCCATTTGTAATTAAAAAAAAACTAAATGAGGCACTCGGAGACTGCCGCTTGTCTGTGTTCTGTGATGACCCCTGTCGGCGAAGAGTCCTGTCGGCAGAGTGTCCTATCGGCGAAGAGTCCCGTCGGAGCAAAGTCTTGTCGGCGTTAAGTCTGTCGGCGTAATGTCCGTCGGCGCAAAGTCGTACACTCCGCGGTAAAGCTATTGCATAGCATTTTTTATCAACTTATGCAAATAATTAATTATTTAATTTGACAACCTCAGTTGACAACCTTGTTAGTTTCCGTAACCATAGCAACCTGGTTGAATATTTTCGTTACGGAATTTCAGGATTCGCTCTCCACGCATAAGGCCCGCGGTAGAAGCTATGCAATAGCTTAAAAAAAAATAAAGCCTTAAACAAAAATATTCTACAGCAATGCAATAAAAACCCAGAAACTAATCACTTTGGGTCTCTCGACCTTCCAAGGGCTAAGAGATTATTATTATTTAATGCACGACATACAAATCTCCGGAGTTATGCCTTCAAAGTAACAGTAAAGTAATCGCACTATATATAAGCATAAGGGGGTTTATAGAGGCCGCTATAGACTTCCCCTTATCTTCATCCCCTTGACATAATCCCTTAGTCGCCTCTAACGACTTCTTGAGGAGTCAGGGTGACCTTTCCGTGGGTAGCAGCCCCTTTTGAGTGGTAGGCGTGATTATGACAGTGGAGTATCTTTAGGTACTTGAGTATGGTGTGGATTACTGCCTCGGTTGTATCGTGATTTTAAGTGCGTTTGATGAGCGTGGAGTTCGGGGGGTTTGAGCCAGAGGGTAGAGAAAGAGTTTGGTTTTCTGACAAATAGGCTCACAATCAAAACTTGTTGGGGTCATCCCCTGTAACAGAAAGTCCGCTTGGAAACTATTTGCCCCGGAGTCACTTTGAGGCACAAAAGTGTGGGGCTTGTAGTCCCGAAAATCACTCCAGCGGATAAAAACCAATCACAAACCTTGACAACAGATCAAAAACAAAACCCCCTGAAACCCGGGTATAATCACACCCTCAGGCCTTATTAAAGTCAGAACAATTTCCCCCGGGTCCATTGTACAGAGTATTGATAAACATCCCATTCCCTGCTAATCAGGGCATGGTAGGTTCAAAGCGGCGCAGACAGGTCACTTGACCTACTTCCACTAATGCCGACAGTGACGACCTCCGATGACCTCTGTCATATAGGGGAGGATGACACTTGGCTGTATTTAGTTGTCTAAATGGCTTAGTTAGCTCTTAAAATAGTCACTTTAGCAGACCATAATATGAATTGCGTTAAAAAGAACCAAAATGAATGACCAAATAAATGATGAAAGTGGCCATTTTAGACCCCCTTTTTTCGGGGGATGGGAAATCATCAAATGACTCCTACTCTCCCGCTCTTGGGCAGAGCGAAAGGGAGTGTCAGACTTCTACTGACTAAAAACCACCCATGTTCCTTCTTAGCCCTATATGTCGAGGCCACGGTATCCTGTGGACATCCCGCAGCCCCGACGGGTCTAAACACCCCCTTTCTTCCTAATAAATGACTACAGACATACAGATGACTGAATTCAGCCAAGTGTGCTGGTCCCTTTAGATCAGCAAAGTAATAGAGGCCATGACGCCATGAATGCAAAAGGTCAGTTTCCGCATCCATTATGAGCTGTTATAGAAAGGTGAATAGTATAGTTAGTTTGATAGAAAAGGTACTACACTGGTATGCCTTTTGTCTGTAAGATACACAAGGAGCTTTGCAACTTGGTACTCCTAACATAAACATAACATAACATCATGCCTGTAATCCCCAAAGGGTTAGGCAGAGGTGTACCTATAGTACACCCACATTTCGCCAGTTTGGAAGGTTAGTCCCATGTAATAGGGGGCGAGCCAATTGACATCAACGTGGCACAAAAGCAAACTCCGTGGCTTTGTCACATAAAATAACGACTAAATTCTCATTACGGTTATTCAGAGGTGTGCCTCAGTGGCTAAACCCACATATCTGTAGTTACGTTTAAGTCCCATGTCCATGTGATACATGCGAGCGATTAAAATATTTGATTTCAGCCAGTTATAGATTTCAATATTCTTAGTGTAGGTACTTTGTCCTTTCGTCATCTTTTCATTGTACGATGTTTTAACAGAACAGCTTTTCAATATCAATAACATTTCAAATCAAAATCTCACAATACCATCACATAGAACTGACATCTCAGAAATTCGACTCAAAATCCACGGCGTCCTTCCTATAACCATCTTAGTTGAAACTTGATCAATTTCCATCGGTCCGTCAGCCTCTCAACAAAGGCGATACTCTCCCGTTGCCTAGCAACGCACACTTGAGTGATCAGCTCTCAATTGTCAAAGTACAACTCAAGCGAGGGATTCTGCTTCGAGATACACTGGATGGTAGTATTCTCATGTCAGTGAGATAGCGTATTGTGTTTAAATTATAGGTGCTTTGGACCACAGTATAAATATGGACAGTACCGAAACTAAGCCTAGTTGATGCGATAACTACCTACGCTCCATTGAAGCCATAGGGTTGTCGTTGACTCGTTGTCCCTTTTAATGTTGATGATATTGTTTTTTTTTTTCTTAAATATTTTTATTCTGTTGTGATCAATGAATCGAATTGAAATAACTAGCTTACTACAACTAGTGATGTGCAATTCTGCTATAAATAATTAACATATTATTAATATTAAGAACGAATAATATAATATGGTTTTAAATAAATTATTATTATCAATGAACTTTCCTTCCTATCATACTACACAGTTTTAGACTAATAAAATGTTATTTACATAATGTTATTATTAAGTAAAGTTGGACCAGTGTAAAAAAAAATTTTTTTGGTGTCATGTGATTCTCACTTAAATATCACGGGGGTGACAGAGGGGGGTCAAAATTTTGGTCCTTTTTTGTCTAGGACGCTCCGTTTTCGAGATATTTCGATTTATTTATTTTTATACGGAAACTTTGAACGCCCATAACTCTGAAACGGTGCATCGTAGGACCGCAGCGCGCCACCGCTTGCTACTTATTATTAGTTATTATAATAATATTACCCCGTTCTGGCCCCGTTGATATTCGTTGGGCGTGTTGTTGAGTTAGACTATAATGATAACACGTAGGCAGCGTCGGTTTAACAAACAAATAAAAATTCATTATGATCGATCACAAGGACATAATAGGTATAATTCGATAACAAAAATCATTCTTACCTTTCAAAATTAGTAGGAAGTTTAAAATACAATATCTCCGGTTTTGATGAAGCCGAGTTCAAACACCCGTTTACGATCCCGGCATTTTAAAAAAGATTGGAGGATATTTCAAAAAAAACTTGTACGTAAACTAATCACTCGTCTCGGCGCGGCACGCACAACTGAGAGCACTGCGATGTTCGCTGGCTGGCCCTGTCGATGCGCATGTTTGTGTGAGTGTGCGGTTTCGAGCGTTTGTAGGCAGTTTCCGTACTGTCCATATTTATATTGTGTTTGGACTGTGACGTGGTCAAGTCGAGAGCTTCACTGATGCCGTTACAACCCTTGAGAGGGCTTCGTCAGGTTCGACAGGATCGGGGGAAATGGATTTTTTTTTGGGACAAGCCCGCCACACTATTCCCAAACCACTGTAACTCCTGTAAGCCAGAATTATTAACAGTGGCAACCACAAGAAATGCGCCGAGACAATGAAGCCCGACGAAGTCACAAAGAAACGATTTAACTGTCTTGGATCCCGCAACGAAATTAATCAGAAAAGAATAGCGGAGGAGGGGGAAATGGATATGTACTATTATTAACTCTGCTTACCATTTCTTTAGGTAAATTTAATCATGACTTTATCATCATATCACCGCTCGTTACATCGTCAACCTCATCTCTGCCCCTGGGGCAAGATTGAAGTCAAGAGTACACCCACATCTGAGAAAAAAAAACATGATCTGGTTTTATATAGCCTTTCCTTTCCCCAATTATGTTGGAGTAAGCTTCCAGTCTAACTGAACGTGAATGCCTATCTGACCTCCACAACCCAACAGTAAGAATGACTTTAAGCTACGTTTTAATACTCGCCCCTGCTAAAAATATTTTTCTACCTTTGCATTATCTAACTTTTAACTAGATTTTATTTCACAGGAAAAGAGGCCTTATATAACGAAAAAGACATAAAAAGGCAACTCCGCGTCACGTCCGACACGTGGGCGTATGGTTCCTTATCACAATGTTAGGGAAAACGTAACTACAGAACGTTCTACAGCTGGCACAGACGAAGTTACTATATGGAGTAATCATCTTTTCTTTTTTTTTGGAGGTTGGGAAATCAACAAATGACTCCTCCTGCTCTGGGCAGAGTGGTAGGGAGTGTCAGACTTCTACTGACTAAAAACCTCCCATGTTCCTCCTTAGCCCTTTGTGTCGAGGCCGCGGTATATCTTTCGAACAACCTGAGGGTTGTTGGAAAGAGCCCCGACGGACGGCTTTTTCCAAACTACATATGTAATAATAATAATAATAATAATAATATTCCACAACTATCACACAACGCCATCTAGTCCCAAGCTAAGCAGAGCTTGTGTTATGGGTACTAGGCAACTGATAAACATACTTATATATTTCTAAATACATACAAATTATAGATAAATTACACCCAGACACAGAACAAATGATCGTGCTCATCACACAAACATTTGTCCTGGGTGGGAATCGAACCCACGACCTCCGGCATAGCAGTTAGGGTCACTAACCACTAGACCAACAGGCCAGTCAAAGGGGGGTCCGCTTCCAGTCTAACCAAATGCAGCTGAGTATGTCAATATTGACATGGAACGACTGCCTAACTTACTTCCAGACCTTTTACCTACAACCCAGTTACTAGCTAATACGATAGAATGGAGTATCAATATTAGAAAATCAAATTCTACCTCGAGGTGCGTCTAGGGAAGAAACAAGCGATTGAATGATTTATTATGTTATGATTGAAGGAAGAGATAATCTCGCTGATATCAAATCCAGATTCACATGGAGGCAATAAAAAGGTATTTATTAAATTTTTGCTTTCGTCATCATTTCAGCCGAAAGTCGTTCACTGCGGGCTGGACTCCTCCAAGTGCCGCCAAATTAACCGGTCCCGTGCCAGCGGATCCCTGCACCAGGTCATCAATCCACCTAGTGGGAGGATTTGGATACTTAGCTTAAGATTTTTCGTTTTAAAAACAGAATATTATTAGTGCTGAATTACACAGTGCACATGAGCACTCCATATCTAACTCCTCCGTGCCAACAGCCGGGAAGGGTAAAGGGTTACCTCGGCAGCGGTGGCAGGGTTAACTGGGGGCTTATCTGCGGCTCTAACAATCCTACTCACTGGATATATGGGGTTTTGTTATTTCTTCGAATTGAGCTTTGTGTACAAAGGGACTGATCTGTCGTTGTCCGACATTTAAGTCCTGACCTATAGAATTTTTCACATAAAACATCAATGAAAAACACTATGGGCTTTTTTAAATATTTTTGTGTAATATTTAATGTAGTCACCTTTTTTTAAATTAGGTACTAGGCACGAAGGAGATGGCGGGATGAACTAGACAGGTTCCGTCAAAAATGGAAGGAGTGTAAGGAGGCCTTTGCTTAGGAGTGGGACAGACCAGGCTAGAAAACAAAAAAAAAGATAAAAGTACTTGACAATATAGGGTAGATACAAATCCACTGTCATAATAACTTGCTAATTTAAGTACAATTATTAACTCCAATTTGAAATCTATGTTAGTACTTATTTTCGACTACTTAACTGGTTCTAAGCTAGACTTTAAAATAAAGTAAATATTTATGACCTAACTTAATAAGGGCGAGGGCAATGACCCTCCATCAGCTAGTATATTTAATGGACTCCTTTTCAAATGATAGTTGTAATATGCATCTTTATATAAATTGCTCTAGTTATTGTACTCAATTATACTAACGTCATATAACGATAGATAACATTTTTATTTTAATAGATTCACCTAATTGAATTAATGACTATTAATAACAAGAAATATATTAACTCTAAACGATATTGGGATTGGGACCCCTTTTTTTTGTGGGTAGGGAAATCATCAAATGACTCCAGTGTCAGACTTCTAGAAAGCATCCATGTTCCTTTTTAGCCCTTTGTGTCGAGGCCGGGCATCTCTTTCGGACAACCCGCAGCCCGGTTTGGGGCCCCTTCCATAATCATCTACCTAGCCTGTTCCCAACTACGTTGGGGTCGGCTTCCCGTCTAACTGGATGCAGCAATACCAGTATTTTACATGAAGCGTCTGCCTATCTGGCAAAGCTAGTACAACGCTGTTAGTACTGGGGGTAATATGATACCCATTGGCAAGACTGGTTGTCTGACTTTCGGACCACTGACTACATGTTACGACCCTGTCAATGATCTACAAATTAATCAAAGACAGGACCAGAGCCTTAACGTGATTTCCGAGACACCCAGGTAGTAAGGAAAGGGATCCATTCGGATACGGAACCCTAAAAAGTAAACCTACTCTACATCCTTCTACGAATCACTCAAGAAAAACATAGAATACTTCACCGAGTTCCATAATATTCAAATAGATACATTGGACCAACCTTTGCGACAAGAACACTTGACAAATATATTTGGCCAACCTTTGGCTGGAGAGCACTTGACGAAAGGGTACTCTCTCATATAATTGGGGACCTGCCTTATCTGTTTCTCTCGTCCCTTAAGGTTGAGACAAAATATTTTGATGTTAGAATACTTATTGCGCAAAATTTTAATGAATTCGAAAGGTTGTGATGAAAAGTCAATTTTTCAATTAGTTTGTTTGTTTAAACGTGATCAAAGCAAAGAAGAGTAAGGATTGTATTAGTCGGTAATATTGGTTTCCAAAATTAAGTATTAGTGGGCAGGGCACATAGTTTCCAGAACGGATGGCCGATGGGCCGAAAAGTTCTGAAGTGGCGACCGCGAACCGGAAGACGTTGCGTTGGAAAGCCCCTCACTAGGAGGACCGATGACCTGGTGAAGGTTGCGGGGACCGCTTGATGTGAGACGCACGGTCACGAGACCGGTCAATGTGGCGACACCTGGGGGAGGCCTATGTCCAGTAGTGGTCGTCTTTTGGCTGAAATAATGATGATGGTGATATAGTTTCTGAAGGTCGCCATGAAAAAAGGCGTGACATTTTTTACCATAAACTTGTACAGTAGGCCCCATGCTTGTACTAACACGTTAACTTTGAGCTGGCCTAGGGTGTAGTATGGAGGTCCAATGGAATACTGGTTATGTATTGTAATATTGACGTGTACCTAGCTTATCATACAATCAGTTCCAAAATTGCTGAAGGAAATGCAATAATAGAACTCAAGAGAATTACGATTCGGTGGTGACCATATTTTGACAATTATCAGCGCTAGTATACCAACCGCAATTTTTAAAATCAATCTGCGTAGTATCAAAAACCCGTACCTACTCATCTTTTAGAACCGGAATTAATGAGTAATTGCATCTAAAATAAAAACTAGTAACATTCCACAAAAAGACTTGTCTTTAATCGCACAGTTAACATTTATGTCGTTTTTGTGAATTAATCCGACTATTAATCTAGGTAATAATAATACTAGTTTTAGTAGCTTACGTACAAAAACTCAGTAAAGATCGTAGTTGGCAACCTGCCGTAACCGCAGACAAGCAAGTTATTTAACAGTTCAGTTTTGCAGCACCAAGCCTTATGTTATATGAATAAGCTATATCTTGTACCCCGTTTTTTTTTTGGGAGGGGGTGAAATCATCAAATGACTCTTCCCCCTCAGGGCAGAGCGGTAGGGAGTATCACACTACTGACTAAAAACCCCCCCTGTTCCTATGTGCTGAGGCCGGTATCTTTTTACCCGACTGCGGCGAAGCCCAAAAGGAGGGTTATGTGTTCGACGTGTATGTATGTATGTAAGTATGTATGTATGTATGTTCGTTTCTTTGTTCCCTCATAACTCATAAACGGATGAACCGATTTGAATGAAATATACGTCGTTAGATTCGTTTTGATGGCGCGAGTGTTAAAGGCTACATTAAAATTAAAAAACAAAGAAAAAATGTGGATTTTGGGGGCCAAATCGCGGAGTTCAAAAAAAAAAAAATTCCAATACCATCGAGTAGGGTATCAAAATAAAGGGTTTTAAAAGGAGATTACAAAAATATATAACACGTATATGTTTAAAAAAATTCAAAGTGAGAAATCCTATAAACAAGCACAAAAGTTAAATAAATCATCTGCGAAGAATTTTACGCGACCAACGAAAGAACAAACAAAAGAACTAAAAAGTTGGAAATAAAAAAAGTAGTTAAAAAACTAAAAAACCCGACTGAAAAAACTGAAAAGCAAAAAAACAAGCACATTTAAAATTAAACAAAACTTGGAAGCAGGCGGGGTTCATTTGAATATTAAATTATGAAAAGAAAAAATGAAAATAGAATGGACCCCGCCTGCTTCCAAGTTTTGTTTAATTTTAAATGTGCTTGTTTTTTTGCTTTTCAGTTTTTTCAGTCGGGTTTTTTAGTTTTTTAACTACTTTTTTCAAACAATCCGTAGCCCCGACGGGATCTTGCATCCTACAATGAAGTTTTTAGTCTAGCTGCTGTAGCGGTCGCAAACGCCACTAAACGGTAAGCATGACATCTTAAGTTCGATGCCCAGGTGAGGCAAATTATACTTCGTATCTCTCCCGAAGATGATTACAGTTTACATGCAGCAGTACGAGAGTTGATGCTGTCCTTATCACACTTTTTAGAGAATTTATTTTTAAATAAATTAAAGAAATAGGATAAAAAGTAGTGTATTGACTATTTCCCCCCACTGTAGTGCAAGCCGCCATTGCGCTGCAACGACAATCCTTGACTCATTACGTGATTTCGTGTTGTCCGACTCACACAAAACTTTGTTTCGTCCGGAAATAACTGTAATTTCGTTACACGATGGGAAAAATAAAGCGATCTTGTCGGGACGATAGTGACAGTGTCGAAAATTTACTAACAAAAGTGAAAAAACGAAGAAGAATCTCCTCATCGTCATCGGAAAGTGAACCAGCGGGATCTCCTTCGCATTCTCTGTCGGAGGATTTAACTATTTAGTGATCTAGAACCACAACGTAAGTAAATGGAGAAATACCCACAAATGTTGATTTAATTTCCCGCCTTTAAGATTGTTCTCAAAAAATTAATTCATTGTGTTATGCCGACGTTTAGCGTGTGTGCATTGTATGTATGACCATTATGTGTCTAACTATCCACCAATTTTAATATCCCGACGTATTTATATCGTGTGTGGATGCCTAATGCCAAGTTGCAAGTACCTTATAATGATTTTATTCTTTGTGTTACGCCGACGTCTATCGTGTGTGGATACTATGGCCGCCGAATGTGTTGATACCTGGTCTGCATCCACCAACTTATATATCCCGACGTATATCGTGTGTGGATACTATGGCCGCCGAATGTGTTGATACCGGCACCCACCAACTTATATATCCCGACGTATATCGTGTGTGGATGCATGCCAAAGTTACAAATGCCATAAAATGATTTTATTCATTGTGATATCCCGACGTTTATCGTGTGTGGATGCATGCCAAAGTTACAAATGCCATAAAATGATTTTATTCATTGTGATATCCCGACGTTTATCGTGTGTGGATACTATGGCCGCCGAATGTGTTGATACCTGCACCCACCAACTTATATATCCCGACGTATATCGTGTGTGGATACTATGGCCGCCGAATGTGTTGATACCTGCACCCACCAACTTATATATCCCGACGCAAAGCGTGTGTGGATAAAGTCAAGTACCTACCTACCTACCTATTTATGGCGGGTGACTTATGATTATATTTTACTCCTTGGTAGGTGAGATCCCAAATAACGAGGCACCATAAGAAGGAAAATAAACGGTTGGTGAAAATCCTGATGAACTAGACCCGGATATTTTACAATTGTTGGGCTCAGACCCTACACTAAATAAAGCATTTGGAGACAATTTACACAAAGATTTGACAACGCGGTGGAAACACATCTTAATTAACGGTCTGACTAAAAAATCCGTTCAGTAGTTTAGGCGCTACGGTGGAACATACAAACATACATAAATACATACATACATAGACTGCCAAAATCATTACCCTTCCTTTTGGCTTCGCCGTAGTCGGGTAAAAAGGAAAACGTTGTTATCCTAAAACAATATCTGGCTGCTGAAAATTGTATTCACATGAAAGCACCCATGCTAAGCACACAGTGAGTAAAAACAAAATCAAATGGCCAGCTGTTTCTCAGCAATCTGCAAAGCACAGCTTTAACTCTAATCGTAAACATACCACAAGACATTATTAAGACACTCGGTGATAATGCAGGGCGACTAACGCGCAACGCAAACCACAGAGAATCTCTGTCTAGAAGATTCACTGTTACAATCCGAGTAAACAAAAAAGGGATGTAGTAAAAAACGCTACAAAAGACGATTATCTATTCGGTTCTAATTTGCCTGATCATCTAAAATCTACCCAGGCTATAAAACGACTACCTACCTCAGAATTTTATTAAGATTCACCGCAAATAATGCGAGATTCAATCAGCAGCGCAATCAGTCGAGTACTACGTATCGTCTAAACGGTCCTTTAAACGCATGGGGGGTGCCGCGTGCGGGCACCAGCCGCCGAGTCGCGAGCCGCCTCCGCCGCCGCGGGATCACCGCCGCCGCCGCACCGCGCACAGACGGCCACGCGTGCACGGGTGGCCAACCACGCAGCCTGACGCCGCTAATCACCTCGGCACAGGTAGACAACAATATTCCAATAGCTGGCTGGTTACAGCATTACTTTAATGAATACATACTCATTACAAAGGATAAAACTATCCTTTCTTGAATTAAAGGATATAATAAAATACCTTTTATTTGTGAACCACATCAGCCTGACATACCAAAAAGGTTATTCATGGTCACAGAAAATAACATTGATAATTGTTGTTCTGAGCTATAATCAGGTTTTATTTCTCAATGACTAGCTGTTGCCAGCGGCTTCGCCACCTACAACTCAAAAATTATCCCACGGGAAGATAAAATCGGGATTAAAACTATCTTATGTGTTAATTCAGGTTATAAACTATCTGTGTACCAAATTTTATCGAAATGCGTTCAGTAGTTTTTGCGTGAGGAACTAACAAACGTACACACTTACAAACTTTCGCCTTTATAATATTAGTGTGATGTATTTCACCTTCGCCTTTGTTTACAGTACCTAAGCCTAACGGGAAACAAAAGGATTAACTAAATCCGTTCATGTTGACCACTTTAAAATGGAAGACTACCGCACAGTTATAAATCAAAATTGTTTTATGGCAAATATAGACTTAAAAGACGCGTATATTTTTGGTTGCAGTTGCCCAAAGCGAGATTATTTAGGTACCTAAGTCTTACTTGGAACTTAAAAAGATTTACCTACTAATCAATTATTTGAGCTTAACGTTTTGCCGCTTGGACTCTGTACCGCACCCGTACCCTACGAAGTATTATAATATCTGTGCCTACGTATTCACTAAATTAACAAAACCTGTACTGAATTATTTACGTTCACTGGGGTATTTATCAGTAAACTATAATATGTTTTTTTATGCATCGGTTAACCTGTCATAATAACGTCGAAGCGACAAAAGAATTATTATAAAGATAAGGATTTTTAATCAACACTGACAAAAGTAAAATTTACCCAAGTAAAAAGTGCCTGTTCTGTGCAAGCAACATGCCCAAAACATTACCGAAAAGGGAACCTGATAGACTTACAGGCCTGTTAACATCAGCATGCTCCGCCATTCAATACGGCTGGGTATACACAAAGGTTCTAGGAAGAGCAAAATCTCTGGCACTAAACTATTCTAATAATTACAATAAACACATTTACATATCATAAATACTTTTGAGTTACTGGTAACTTTTTATGGTCTAAAAATCTTTACTTCACACAATGGTGTGAAGATACTCAGAATAGACAATACTATTAGCAATTGCTAATATAGATACAGAATCGGAATAGCAGATTACGCATTTAATAAAGTAACACTTTCACTCGGTATTCCACAGTTCGACTTATTTGCAAATAGCCAGAATCATAAATGTTACAGATGTACTTCCTGGAAATTGGATCCAAATTCCGAAATTATTGTTATTATTTATTGTTGTTGGAGGAGCCTTGCGTGCCTAGGGCGGTCTGTGGATGGGTGACCGCCCGACATACCGAGTTTCCTCCGTGCCTCGGAAAGCACGTTAAGCTGTTGGTCCCGGCTGCCATATGTATAGTCTTTGGCAGTCGTTACAGGTAGTCAGTGACCTGAAATTCTGACATCCAGTCTTACCAAAGGGTATCGTATTACCTAGTATTAACTGGGTTGTGGAGGTCAGATAGGCAGTCGCTCCATGTAAAATACTGGTATTCAGCTGCATCCGGTTAGACTGGAAGCCGACCCCAATATAGTTGGGAAAAGGCTAGGCAGATGATATTTATTGTTGATTAGTATATTTTTTATGCTTTTACTCCTTTTAGTCTTATCTCAAAAGTTTTCATAAAATTAAAAATGACAAGCAGAAGGGATTATAGTACTACCATATTGACCAATACAGCCTTGGCACCCAGTGCGGTTAAAATTACTTATTTCGAAAGTACTTTATTTTAATCCTGACAAAAATCTACTGTGTTTTACCTTCAAGGGGGAGTATCCTCTCCACTCGGATCTTACTCTGATGGCAGGGAATTTATCCGGCAGTCACTATTAAGGCGCGGAACCCAAAGCATCTCTCAATATATTGATGGCCTCTCTCTTCATAAACGCGCTGAAGCAATATAATACTGCACTAAACTCATTTATAGTGGCTATATTGTAATGGTAAAGGTTTAGATTACTGTGATTCCCACACTATTCAATTAATAGAATTCTTGACTTAGCTAGTTAATTCGGGTGTTACAGCACACTTAATAGTTCTGCAATCAATATTGTTAGGTCAGGAAATTTAAAAAGGTTTTTCAAAGAGGTCTATTGTTTAAACCAAAATTCCACACCTGGAATCACAATCTTGTATAAAGTTATTAAACCAATTATAGTACATTACTGCAGCGGCCAGCAACAGAGGCATTGATGGACGAACGTGTAAATGTGGGCCGAGGCGAAGCCGAGGCACACATACGTAAGTCCATCAATGCCTAGTTGTGGCCAAGGCTTGTATAGTACTTTTCTCAAATAATGCGAGGAAATTAAATACAATTTACTTTTCAAAATCACATACAAGAATAATTTTTCACGCGTTGAAGAGTTCAGCCAATTCGAAATTTAAATAAAACCTTTAATAAGTTACCTCCTTGGTTGCTATGGTTTAGAGTAAAAGATCGTTCCATTTTTAAATAACACGACAGATATGAGTTTAGTATGTAATTTATTTGGCCGCTAAACACGACAGATATGGATTTTCATACAACTTTTGCCGGCCGCTGGTCGCATGTATCTGGCCAGTACAGCAATTTCGATTTATCTCGAAGAAGGTTGTCAAAATAATGCTCAAATTTCCAAGCATGTTTGAGAAAAGTACTTTCCTAATGATTCAATTACACTAAAAGATTTTATTAAAAACTGTAACTCTTTTAGCACTAGCATCTGCACAGAGAAATCAAACTTGCCTAATAAAAATAAAAAATATTACTTTTGATTCAGACAAAATTATAATTAAAATCGAAGATTTAATATAAACCGGCCAGGTACCATTGATTCTGTTGCCATATATTAGAAAAAACCCTAACGTTTTCCCAGCTTTAACCTTCAAACACTATATAGATAAAACTGTTTGCTTACGTGTCATGTGTCAAGAAGATTCTTTATTTTGTAGTTATCAAACCACATAAGAAACTGGGTTCTCAAACTTTTTCTCACTGGGTAAAACAAGTTCTAAAAAAAAAAAAAAAAAAAAATGGCATAGATGTAAAATTATATGGGACACACAGTACAAGGCACAGGTGTCAATCTGGAAGTTATTCGAAAGGCCGCAGGCTGGAGTGAATCTTCCCAATTCCCATGTATTCCAAAAACACTACAATAAGAATGTACCTCCCCATAACTAAACTGAATTTGTAGATGCACTCTTTAGATGATTATTTATTATTGTTGTACCTTAGTTTTATAATTATTACAAACAAATATAATTAGCATTACGTTTCAGTAATTAAAACGTAATAAATAGCATAATATTTTATCGATCGCTTTAATGTCAATTTTTTTCGATGCTCTAAACATCTGCATGTAAACTGTAATCATCTTCGGGAGAGATACGAAGTATAATTAAGAATCAAACGAACTTACCTAGTGAAGTTTGATATCTAATTATACGAGTGTCTCTCCCGAAGATGATTACACTCCCTCCCTCCCTGATAATCCCGAGACCTATCGAAAAAATCGAACTCTAAAAAATGAGTCAAGGATTGTCGTTGCAGCGCAATGGCGGCTTGCACTACAGTGGGGGGAAATAGTCAATACACTACTTTTTATCCTATTTCTTTAATTTATTTAAAAATAAATTCTCTAAAAAGTGTGATAAGGACAGCATCAACTCTCGTACTGCTGCATGTAAACTGTAATCATCTTCGGGAGAGACACTCGTATAATTAGATATCAAACTTCACTAGGTAAGTTCGTTTGATTCTTAAGTATTATTGGGTTCTTCCTTCAGGAATAAAATGATTTTCATTAATTTTCAGAGTCTATAGTAGCACTCAGACGCAGGCAATAGGCCCGCTTTTATTACTACGACTAAACATAACTGGCAAAATGTGTACTTTTTGTGTTTATCAAGGGCCACCCTTTTTTTTGGAGTGTGGAAATTATTAAATGACTCCTCCCGGTCTGCGCAGAGCGGCAGGAAGTGTCAGACTTCTACTGACTAAAAACCACCCATGTTCCTTCTTAACCCGTCCCTACCTACTTACTAAAATTGTATAGACAACACAATCTACCCCCCTTCTATATAAAAACACTACAAGTACTAATACCGTAGGATCTGGCGGATTTAGCGGAGGACGTGGCTCGGATGTGACGTCATGCACAATATGGCGTCAGTCGGCAGCGGATGTCGCGTCATCCGGGGACAGATTGAGACACGAAGATTGTGGGTATGGGACTAGTTATTACTGATGCTTTATGGGCCTACTACACGCACGCACTTCCCCACAGTTTTGCCTGCGGGATTACACGGTGCACACAGTACATCGCGCGTGTGGTTTGTAATGGTAATACAGTTTTACCAACCATACGCGCGATGTACTGTGAAGTGTGAACGAAAACTGTGGGGAAGTGCGTGCGTGTAGTAGGCCCATTAGTTACGGACGGTGCTTTCCTTACTTAATATTATAAATGCGAAAGTAACTCTGTCTGTGTATCTGTCTGTTTGTCGCGCTTTCACGCCAAAAGTACTTCTTCATCTTAGCGTGTCGATGTCAATCTAAATTGTGTCGGCCCAGAATTGGGCTACTAGTTTGGCACTTTTGGTAGCGTCCACCACGATTGCAATCCCAAGCCAAAAGTACTGAACCGCTTTAAATGAAATTTGGTACACAGATAGTCTAGAGCCTGAGAAAGGACATAGGCTACTTTTTAATGCGAAAAATGGGTTGTACGAGGACCGACATCCAAGCGGGCGAAGCCGCGGTTATTTGGTATATATTTGTGGTGGGGTTTGGTTCCCAAGTCGGGCAAAGTGACATTGGGTTTTTCCATCAGGAATGTCTCAGCACCAGCCATCAAGGCTGTATTTGAGCCAGGTTGATGGCAATGGGCTCGCGCCCTATTTCATGGGACTGGCGATTTATGTGGGACAGTGGGTGTACTAATGGGTACACCTCCGCCTAACCCTTCGACGATTACAGGCGTGATGTTATGTTATGTAAGGACATGTCACTCAAATGTTTTAGAAAAATAATTAGTTCACGCGCCATGATTTTTTAAAATAGAATAGAGTCTTTGGCGGTACTTTGAAACTTCGATCTCTAGCTCCGTAGAGTTAAAATGCTTAAATTAGAAAATGTTTAAAATATTCAGATACTACCGATAAAGGTGTTAACATCAAGTTTTACAGTTTTGTGAACGTAAAATTCAGAAGGACTATTTAAATTACTATGAGTGATTAAACAAAGTACTTACCTATTCAGTAAATACCTTCTTACCTTTTAAATTAAACGGCATTTTAAAAATTCTGCCTTCAAATTATGCCCATTTAAACGTCAACTGAAATCTTAATGCTGTTCACGACATCTGCATAATTTATGCCGTGAAGATAGCGAACGGGCCGACTGGGGCTGGCTCAGTAAACTTGAGACCGGCCCAATTGGGGCCTGAACTTGAGCCAACTTGCTTTGAATTAGAGCTAATAATATACGATTCGAGGAGTTGTCCTGAAACTATAAACTTTATTTCTTGGAAGTTTGATCCGCTACTTCTTGTCTCCAGATGAACTAGGAAGTGGTGAAGGTGTTATTGGGCTTTCGCAGTAGTAGCCTCGGAGTCTGGACTTGTAGAATAAACTTGCCCACTATTACATGGAACTTAAACTTAACTGGCAAAATATGGGTGTACTTATGGATAGGATTAGGGATGACGAACCAATGGCACGCGTGCCATTGATGGCACGTTGCGGAATATTTTAGGCACGCCACCCAATTTTTAACCATATTTTTAACTATGCATATGAGTCATTATTTTCAAAGATGTATAACAGATTAGAAACTGTTTGGTGGAAGGAGTCTAGTCCAAGATGCAATCTTACTTTACACGTAGAATTGAACATTTTTATCGACATAGGTAGAGTTTTTTCTGTATGGCAGCAAAGAAAGAGCTTTTAGTAGAAAATATTTAGTTTAATTAACAACCTATAAAGACTAAGCAAAATTATTTGACGGCACGTGTAAGGTCTCAATATTTTTTTTTTAGAAAAAATGGCACGTTGATCCATAAAGGTTCGCCATCCCTGGTAGACTGTCTTATTCATCGTCTCGACTCGATGGCTCAGATTTTGTATGTCCAGTATGTAGCAACCTGGACAGTTCTGTCGTTTGCTTCTTTTAAGTCCTGATGGGTGCAATAAGTAGTGAACGACGGGCAGGATGGAAGTAGCTACAATGACAAGAAGCGTCAAAAACCGACTGCGGGCTAAAGTTGGCCGCTGCAGATGCAATCTAGCCATTTGGGTATAATCTACCTAAAATAATGCTAGTTTGGAGGGCTCCAACACAGGTGAGGACGCAGTTAATTGTGCTCGACGATGAATCTTTGAACCATCGCGACTGTCTGATCAATCACGTTCGTAATTTTAACGTTCCAAAAGTTCTGCCTCAGCTACTCTCTCAGCCAAATATGGCAGTGGAAGGTGCTAGCTAGACGATTTAGGCCTGGTGGAAATGGCTGAGAAGTCATTAAGTAGCATCTTACATCCTTACATAGTATAAAACAAAGTCGCTATTTTTGTCTGTTTGTCTGTATGCTTAAATCTTTAAAACTACGCAACGGATTTTGATGCGGTTTTTTTTAATAGATAGAGTGATTTAAGAGGAAGGTTTTAGTATATAATTTGAACGACATCCACGCGGGTGAAGCCGCAGGCATCAGCTAGTAAATTATAATTCATTAAGTACCTTCGTAGATATCATAGAATTATTAATCAACATAGGCACCTATATTTTAGTATTTATAAGAAAAGTTTTTAGTATAGTAACCTTGACTATCACAGTATTAAATCCTACATTACCGTGAGTACATTACGTGTAAGTAAAGGATGTGTGTTAGTGACACATAAACCACAGGGCGTGAGTTTTATGCACTCCGACACGTTCTCTGTTACTTTGTGAGACACAAAGACATGTGGGTCCCGGAGCTTTACCGGTGTGCTTTTAGTTTGTCCTTTCAAATAACGAAAGTCAGGAGTGAGTCTGATTGCATTACGAAGCACTCCAGCATACTGCACAAAGCAACACAATACTACGAAGCATCGCATTAAGAAATGTCAAAACATCTTCCATCGGAAGTCCAAACGAACTGCATTATCACTTATCACTAGTTATCACCCATCATCATCGTCAGCCTATAATGTTCCCACTGCAGGGACTCAGGCCTCCTCTCTGGGAGAGGGATGGGCTATTATCCACCACCACCAGAACAACACCACCATAGATGTCACATGTCTTCGAATTTTTTGGTTCTAAGACATGCCGGTTTCCTCACGATATTTTCCTTCACCGTTTTGAAAGCAGTGGTGATGAAATAAATTACTTAAAGTAATGTACCTGCCTGGGTTCGAACCCACGGCTTACTGTTCGTAAGTCGGGACCGCCACCACTGACCCAGACCTTGTTGATATTCCTCAATTGTTTTCCTAGTTAAGCGATTTGATTATACACGTCTGTAGGTGTACCTTTCCCCACATTTCACTTATTTAAAGTACCATGTGACGAAGGATGTGGGCGAGCCTATTACATAATTTTGTACTCCAAGCGGCAAAAAAACTCGTGTAGCAAGAATATTAACACACAGCTTAACTTAATGCGTTACAATGTTGTTTAATTTATAATCTGGCAACACAACAAACGAGTATAAGAGGATTAACAAAAGTATGGGAAAAGGTATTAACATAATATTAGTGTTGTTGTTTTGTGAAAATTCGTGGAAATATATCGCTGGTAAACTTGATGTTTCATTTGTTATAGGGATAACCAATTACTGACGAAATTTTGATTGGATATTGCGAGGTAGGAAGCTTTGATTGGATTCGGTGGTTAGTCAAGGAAATTTATTGTTTAGAAAATCAACAATTGTTGTTAAAGATTGTCGTTTTGTTTCGAACGTACGATAACTGTAACTATTAAAAACTATTTAAATTGGCAGTTAATTTGCATAACAATATTATTGCTCTCACCTTTTCCTAACCATGTTGAGGTCGGCTTGCAGTCTCACCGGATACAGCTGAATATCTGTATTTTAGATAGAGCAGCTGCCTATCTTTATCCTAAGACCCAGTTAGATACAATAACAAATGCAACTTTAAAGTCTATCTTTCGAAAAACAAAACTACATTCTTAGCAACTTTTTATAAACCAAAACCTGGAACGTGAACAAGTTTCATGAACTTTTCAAATTGGTTCTAAGTAGTTTCTGATAACAGTGAATCCGCCGCTGTTTACGTAAAATTAATTTGTTTTGACAGAACCTGCTTATGTTCAAACCTTGTTACACAAACTAGATTAAGTAAAGAACCATGATTTTATAAAGAAACCTGAAGTTGACGTTTCTTTGAGACAGAGTTTCAATGGCTGCGGGATTTTGCAGGTAAACATCGCTTACTTAGGGTTTTGATATAACCTTACCCGATGATTTTTTCACGTTTTATTTAAATACTGCTACTGTTAGACTGCACGGTTGGCGCAGTGGCTGAGCAATCGGACTGCTGCACTGCGTGTCGCGGGTTCGATCCCCGCACGGAACAAGTATTTGTATGACCTACAGATAGTTGTTCCGGGTCTGGGTATTTGTGTATGTGAGTTTAAATGTTTGTAAACGCACCCACGATACAGGAGAAATTCCTAGTGTGGGGCAACGTTATAAAAAAAAAACTGCATCTACAGAGGTACTAGGGGCAAAGGCTTCTTTCAACAGCACACCTAAATAGCTGCCTAGAGTTCCGGAGCGGTTTATCCAGTGATTTAGGCTTTATTATGTGGTCTGTCAGGTAATAATAAGATTTCTTTAACATCTTTTTATATATTTTCATCACCTTTACCCAACTATGATAGGGTAAAATGCTGGAATTCATTGCAGGCTTTCAAACCATTGGAAACCGGAAAGGAATTCCAGCATTTTACATAGAGCGACTGACTATGAAACTTGAAGTACTCAGTTAGTAGTATAAGACTGGGCTAAGACTGACTTTTGGGCCACTGTGACCAACGGCTTAGCGTGCTTTTCGAGACACGGATTAATCTCGGTATGTAATGTCCTATGTTATCATTATTTAGCAATTAAGTGCTATGACTAAAGTGGTTCGTCGAGTATCATCAATATTAAGATCCATTAAAAACGATTGGCAAGGTTTTGTAAGCACTCTATACTTAATAATACATTATACATTTTTCATCATCATTTTCAGGCAACTTAAGATAAATTAGAAGAACAATAAAAAAACGATTATAAAAAACTTTATTCAACTATAACTATTTACAAAACGTTATCAGCGCGGCGTTGTATTTCGCTGCCAGGTGTCTCTGACCTCTGACAATATCTTCCTTATATCTTATCCTAGAAGTTCTGCCATCATGGCTGCCATCCCTACGTATCAAATAACATTTTTCCCCGGCACACAAACTCCATTTGTGCCCACAGCTCGTATTTACTCGTATATGTTAACTTCGTACATTCACTCCATTTCTCGTTCACTCATTCGTTCACATTACATTCGCTCGGAGTTCCGCTCACAGGTTAAAGTCCTGTTTATCGCGAAAGTTTTACTAAAACATATCAAAGAGGTGTTTGCTACGGATTTTAATATAAATGATAAAGTGGGGTTTGCGATGGAAATATTAAAAGTTTTATTTATGCAATGGTAGTTTCGTTTTGTTAAGGACATTATGAATCTATAGTTACATATATACTAATATTATAAAACTGAAGGAAGGTTGTAAGCTTTGAGACGCAGACGAAGTTGCGTGGGTCAGCTAGTACTAGAATAAAATGATATTTTCCACTTCTTGTAGCTCGCGTTCGTTTATTTCTTTTGTTTGATTTCAAAGCAAATCACAAAAGTTATTGAATGAGAATAAAGTCTGATGATGAAACACGTAAAAAAAGAGGGTATAAGTACTGATTTGAACCTCAAGATTGCCAGCGTTAGATTAGGTACTAAGGCTGGCAAGTGTACTTTAGTAAGTATACTGATTATGACCGAGATCTATAAAACTCACTTAGCTCGCGCTTGAATTTGTTGGCGTTGCTGCATTCGTTCGAGCATGATGGCGTTTGGCGGCAATCTCTCATTTGATCACCGAAGTCAAGAGTGGAGCATTTTTAAGAGTCGGTTTATCCAGTACTGCACGGCGAACGACATTCAAGACGACACCGATAAGTCTGGAATAAAAAGACGAGCTCTTTTGCTCACTGCACTCGGAGAAGAAACCTACCGCGTGGCGAGAGATTTGGTATTTCCCGACAGTTTAGATACGATCGAGTACTCAAGTTTGTTAGAAAAGATAAATGATCATTTTCAAACTAAGAAGAGTACCTTCGCAGAACGTTACAAGTTCTATAAAGCAGAGCAACGGACAGGCGAAGACCTAACTGAATGGGCGGCTCGCGTCCGAAATCTAGCTCAATATTGCGGGTTTAAGAGTGAGCTAGAAACCGCCTTACGGGACAGGTTCGTCCTAGGTTTGGAGAATACCAAGGAAAATGAAAAATTGTTTGCTGAAAGTATTGAAACATTGACATTTAACAAGGCGTTAGAGATGGCTCAGAGCGTGCGCTGTGCGCGCGCCGCGCTGCAGATGGCGCGACCAGCTACGAGCGGCGTGGAGGCACGGGCAGACGCGTCAGCGCAGCCTGTGTTTGCGTTACAGCGGCGCGCGGGCCACGGCGGTGGCGCCAGCGGCAGCGGCTCCGCTCCAGGTTCACATGGTGATAACTCGCGTGTGTCCAAGTGTTGTGAGGTGTGCGGTTACAAAAATCACACTAAAGATCAGTGCCGTTTTGCTAATTACCAATGTCAAAAGTGCAAAAAAAAAGGTCATTTGAAAAGAATGTGTAAGGTTAAGATTAGTGATAACAACTTTCTAGAAACGGATGACGATGGCGCTAATGAAGGTATTTATAACTTATTTAACATAAAAAACTCAGGCAGGGACGGACCAATCACAAGAAAAATCTTGTTAAGTGATAAAGAAATTACATGTGAAATTGATTGTGGCAGTGCTGTCTCTGTCTTGCCCGCCCTTATCTATCAACAGCTGATCGGAGGCGATAACGTAAACTATCAATTAAAGCCATGTAAGGAAGTTTTTAACTTTTATACAGGAGTGAAAATAGCCCCGTTAGGTTGTTTAACAGTGCCGGTGACATTCGAAGGTTGCACAAATAACATGGTATTATTTGTTATCAAAACGAATGAAAAGCGATTACCTCTTTTAGGCCGCGATTTTATGAGATTGTTTAGGTTACATTTATGTAGTAAATTAAATTGTAACAATGTAACGAAAGATATCTCCACCGAGAAAGTGTTAATTGATAAATACTCAAGTTTATTTTCAGGGGAACTAGGGAAGTTTAACAAATATAAAGTTAGTTTGAAAATAAAACCAGATGCACAGTTAAGATTTTTCAAGCCCCGGCCTGTACCTTTAGCTCTAAAGCCTAAAATTGAAGAGGAGTTAGATCGATTATTGGCGGCCGGTATTATAGAAAAAGTTGATTATGCGGACGTCGCCACACCTATTGTGCCAGTTTTGAAACCTGATGGCAAGGTTCGAATTTGCGGAGATTTTTCTATAACATTGAATAAAGCATTGTACTTAGACAACTTTACTCTTCCGCGAATCGAGGATTTGTTTGCCAAGCTCCACGGTGGAGTCGAGTTCAGTAAACTAGATTTAAAATTAGCGTATTGGAACTCGATGACTCAAGGAAATGGTGTGTAATAAATACACATAGGGGATTGTATAGGTACACACGGTTAAATTTCGGCTTGGCTAATGCACCGTTTATATTTCAACGCACAATGGAACAGCTGTTAGGCGACATAGACGGCGTATGTATATACTTAGACGATATTCTGATAACGGCTCCTAATAGAAAATTGCATTTAGAGAGGTTAGAGAAGGTAATGCAGAGGTTGCAAGATGCGGGGTTACGATTAAAACACGATAAATGCGAGTTATTTAAAAGTTCCGTGGAGTATTTAGGTTATTCAATAGATAAAAATGGTCTCCACAAATCAAATAGCAAAATTGAAGCGATAGTAAATTGTAAACCTCCAAGAAACGTTAAAAACTCAAACTCAAACTCAAATATTTTATTTCAATTAAGCCATTACAGGCACTTTTGAATGTCAGAAGGACGGAAGAAGAACGAAACTACGAGTGCAATACGTCATTCCGAAAGCCACCACGCCGAACCACACGCCACCGAATGCCCGCAACAACGAACACTGCGAGCACGAAAGCACGCAGCGACGCAAACCGCAACAACGAATGCTCGAGACCCCGAAACACGGAACAACGAATGCACGCCGCAACGTGCAACCGCCGCCCCGCGACCCGGAGCCCCGCACACCCGCCGCCACGGCACACGCCGCCGCGCGCCCCCGCACCCACAGCAATCGCCGCCGGTAACATCCGGCGCCGCGCAGCCCGACGCAGCAACTCCCGAAACGACGCATTGCACTCCTACGCTACAGTCACAATCACAAGGCATAATAACTTGTGAAAGTACTGTAGTTGCCAGTTCCCTAACGTAGATCTCATGAAGAAGAACGGGCAAGAAACTCCATGGACACTCTTTTAAATCAGAATTTGTTACAAAATCTTGGTACATTACATCATTCATGTTGAGATGGTATATTATGTGAGAACTATGTAGCAAGACGTGCAAGTAAGAGCGTCCAGAGTAAAAAGATATAAAAAACAAATCAAAGAAAAATATATAAACCATGGCAGCTAAGAGATGACCAGTCTCCACTGACAGCGCCCGTTCACGAACATGACGCATGGATCAGCACCATCTAACTCAACCATTTTGAAGGGAACCAAATGATCCGACACACCCGCCACCATCAGCGAGACATTTGAGTGAGCATGACATTCTCCCAGCCACCAGGGCAACGTCACTAAAATATAACTAAATGTAAAATGTAAAAAGTGGCTTTATAGTACATAGTACTCACACATGTGCCATGCAATTATACAATATTAAGACATTGAATCTATACAATGCAAAGATATTTTTACAATCTTCTGCAGCCTCTACACTAACTTCACATGGTAGTTGATTTATTTGCCCCTAAGGTTGTGGAGCAGGACCAGCATTGAGCCAAGCATTTTTATCATCAATGTAATCCCCCAACTTATAGTATGCCTGCCTACATAGTGTGCGTTTTACACAAGTTTTAAATTTCGTCTCACTCAGTTGAAGAATGTGAGGGGGTATTTTATTGTAACATTTTAAACAATACCCCATGAAAGATGAGTCTACTTTAGCTAGCCTGAAACCTGGCTGTACTAGTTGGTTGGTTAATGAATTGAAGTCATTCTTAGGAATGGTGAACTATTATCGGTGTTTTGTCCCCAACACATCGTCAGTATTAAGTCCGCTTAATAACTTACTAAAAAAAGATGTTAAATGGGTTTGGGACAAAATTCATGCAGATGCATTTAAGGAAATAAAACGAGAACTAGCATCGGATCGCGTACTAGCGCACTACCACCCCGAGTACGTGACGGTGGTGACGTGCGACGCAGGCCCCGCCGGTCTGGGCGCCGTGCTCGCGCAGCGCCAACCTGACGGCACCGAGCGCGTAGTAGCGTATGCGTCGCGTTTTCTGACCAAATCTGAGCTTAACTACGCTCAGATCCAGAAAGAAGCCACATCAATTGTATTTGCGATTAAAAAATTTAATCATTATTTGTATGGCCGTACGGTTCCATTTATTTTGCGCACGGATCATAAGCCACTGTTATCCATTTTTGGAAACAAGAAAGGCGTGCCGGTTCTAGCCGCGAATAGACTACAAAGGTACGCTTTGTTTTTATCGGCGTATAATTTCAATATTGAATATGTGAAGAGTGACGACAACGTAGCTGATTTTTTGTCTCGTACCGTCGCCACTCCGCTAAACGAGAGCGAAGAAATAGATCGTTCTTTGTACATAAATTTTGTTGCTGAAACAGTACTTCTACCAATCACTCTCGAAGACATTCAAACTGGCACAAGGCGTGATAAAGTATTGCAGAAGGTGATAGGCTTCATTAAAAACGGATGGCCAACTAAAATCACGGATCCGGTTCTTCGTCCATTTCATTTATGTCGAGTTGAGTTAGCAGTAGAAAACGAATGTGTTTTACGAGGCCACAAAATAGTAATTCCTTCTTGTTTCCGGGAAAGACTGTTAGATGAACTACATAATTCGCATTTTGGGGTCGTCAAAACGAAGACCGAGGCTAGAACACGTATGTGGTGGCCAAACATAGACAAAAACATCGAAGAAAAAATAGGCTCATGCAGTGTGTGCAACACGTTCCGCAATAACCCGCCCAAAGCGCCGCTGACTCCGTGGCCATACCCCGCGCGCGCATGGGAGCGCGTGCACATAGATATGTTTATGTTGGACGGTAAGCAGTTTCTTATCGCTGTTGACGCTCATTCTAAATGGGTCGAATGTTTTTTAATGCAAAAAACAAACAGTGAATCAGTGATTAGTAAGCTGTGCGAAATGTTTAGCAGATTCGGTCTAGTCCACACCTTAGTGTCTGATAACGCCACTAATTTCTGTTCAAATGAATTTGAAACATTTTGTCGATTAAACGGGATACAACACATGACAGGGGCACCGTATCACGCGATGTCAAACGGCCAAGCAGAGAACAGTGTTAAAACAATCAAGAAAGGATTAAAATCAATATTAAAAAGTAACAGCAACACAAATTTAATTTTGAAAGTTTTAAATAAGTTTTTATTTGATTATAGGAATTCTATACATATGTCTACTGGTTTTTCGCCAGCACAGCTGATGATTGGTCGTCCTTTACGTTGCCGACTTGATTTGTTAAAGACCCCTTTACAGTCACAAATAACATCATCGCCAACGTCGTCCGCGGCTAAAGATAATGTAATAAAGGCACAAAAGAACCAATGCAAACAGTTTGGTGGTAAAAGAAATATATGTTTCTCAGTAGGAGACAGAGTATTGTTAAAACATTTTCAAAATAACGTTACAAAACATACTTGGAAACAGGGCGTAATAAAAGAATGTTTGGGTTCTCGGATGTTTACTGTAAACATTCCGGATATAAATTTAAATGTAAGAAAACATGTAGATCAGTTACTGGCGTACAAAGGGAACTTATCATCGGACCAAGATGACGATGTGAGTGATTTCGGAGAGTATTCGAGCGAGCCGACGGCTCCACCTAACGAACCTGAGGTTCGTAAGGCGTCAGAGCCGAGTGTGACGTCACCAGAGCAGACTACGGCCTCCACCGCATCTCCTGCGCGAGATGATAGGGGAGAGGAAGTACGGTCTGACACTGATGATGAGTTCCTAGACGCAGGATCACCTGTTGCGACTGATGATGATCATAATGATCCTAGTAGCGAGCACACCAACAAGGGTAGTGATATGGAACAACAGGATCCTTCATCTTTGCGCCGGTTTCCGATTAGGAAAACAAGGAAACAAATTAATTATAAGTTTTAGTTAAGCATAAAATAAATATGTTTAATTAGTGGTGGAGGGATGTGGTGTATCTGTTCATTATTTTATAATGTGGGTAGGCTTTTTACGGCAGTTGATTGCTAGCCAATATACGAGTTCAAGTGGATCTCCGTGTTTAATTACGATATTCCCATAAATACATAACAGTTCCCAAGTCGGTCTAGGCCCACGTGGTGAATTACAGACACACAAAGAGAACTTTGTCGCTGCGGTAGGAACATGGTGAGACATAAAATGGACTGGTAATAATAATCATACACCCAAATAATATTATTGACCAGTCTTTGGACTGCTACAAAGTAATTACTATCTCAATTATATTTAGCCCACACCTGGGAATTAAATCTACGCACCACAAGAGTATTACTTTGTGTAATTTATTTTATCACCATACTGCTCTCAAAACGGTGAAGGAAAACATCGTGAGTAAACCAGCATGTCCTAGAATCAAAAATTCGATAACATGTGACATCTACCAACCTGCACTGAGCCCACGTGGTGGATTAGCCCATTCCCTCTCATTGAGAGTAGACCTGTGTCCCAGCAGTGGGAACATTAAAAGCTGATTATGATTATCACCACGAGAGTCGCGCTTGCGACCACAATAACGAGAACGACCATCAAATTATTTTACAAGTACCTACTGTGTACTACAATCATTGAATCTACTAGACACGTGTATGCTCCAAGTTAAAATGATCTTCAAAGTTTGTCGACTGTTGCCGTGACCATATTGAAGCATACAATCAGCATGTCTGCCTTATGGGCTTGTTTACATGTGACTTGGTTGAAATTTTTGACGCTTTGCCATTCCACTCGAAGTGGACCCACGAGATCAGTCGAACAAATCACATTAAAAATTGTGTTTTTTTTTCATAGTTTTATTGTGGGTCCAGTTGCAAGCGGGTCTAGTTTACCAAAGACTCTTTAGATTTGTACTTTATTGTAACTTCAAGTAGTAATAAAGTGAGAGTGAGCTAAAATCGAGTTACGCGATCGTAGTAGAAGCCCTAACATCAATCATGTCGGGTCATGCACTCCTCACAACCCTCCCACTCAGTTCAGTTACACTACGCGGTGAACTGGTGAACTGTGAACGCATAGATATGTCTGTAAGTTGTTCGTTCATACCTGCTGTCGAGAGTTTCTCGATTGTTTGCGAATATTGAAAAGAGATTAATAATTCACCTTTATTTTGATGATGGAAATCATCAAATGACTCTTCCCACTCTGGGCAGAGCCGTAGGGAGTGTCAGACTTCTACTGACTAGAAACCACCCATGTTCCTTCTTAGCCCTTTGTGCCGAGGCCGCGGTATCTCTTTCGAACAACCCGCAGCACCAACTGATTAATAGTTCACCTCCTCTTTTAAATGAAAGAGTTCCATAGCTATAATTTAGGCAGTTTATCGAAATAATGTAAAAAGCGCAAAGCGCATAAAAATGTATGAAATTAGACATCTCCGTCTTCTAACGAGTAAGAATCTCCTCATGTAAAATATTTCTTCGTATTTTATCTTACGTAGATATTATATTACATATTTCTTTCTATTTGCTTTGTATGAACTATGAACTTTTCTACATTGTAATAAGGTGATCACGTCATATTTGGGGACTTTCTTTGTTATCTTAATTTTAAAATGGATCAGTTTTCTTGTTTTATTAAATGAGCTGTTGATCAGAACAATCAAAACCTGATGTCATTACCAATCATAATTTGAATATATTTAACAAAGAAGTAACTAATGAACAAATATTAGGCTCCAATTAATGGTCAAATTATTGTTAATGAATCGTTTTAAGTAGATTTTTTATTAGGATTTTATAAGCATAAAGCAGTTTTAATAGTCTTCTTATCTCGATGATCTGGTGTGTGTGTAATTACATATTAATTACACAGATATACCTATACTTTATCTTTTTCAAAAAACAATTTAAAATTACATTAATAGACGAGCTCTTATTTATTATTATTATTAACTACAGATTTCTCCTTTGACCTCCTTCCAAGTTGTCACAAAACGTTAGATATTAACAGTTCAATAAACATCAATAGATAATTTATTCACAAAAGTCATCCGAGTGTGAGGACTCTTAAAAAGAATGAAAAATATCGGAAAGTTACCGAACGCCATTGTGCCCTGTTCTGTAAACTATCCGAACTTATAAGGGCAACAAAGTTTTGCCAGTCTATCCGTCTACTTATACCTGAATAAACCTCAGTGGAGTTTTTTTAAGATCATGTACAAAAATAAGTATGGTAGGTCTCACGGGCTGCGGCTTGTTCTTCACAAGAGAAACCGCTTCCTCGACATAAAGGGCTACGAAGGAACATGGGTGGTTTTTAGTCAGTAGAAGTCTGACACTCCCTTTCGCTCTGCCCATGAGCGGGAGGGGGTTATTTGATGATTTTTTGTATTAGAGAAAAGACGGAAAGAGTTTTTGATGAAGTTATTAATAATCATTTTGATTTTGTGTCATACATTACTGTAAAAAAAAACCCTTTTTTCCGTAACACTGTTGTGCTAAAACAACTGAAAATAAAAACTGCTGTAAAGATAAATGAAACAAAGAGCAACTGCAAATTAATCCAAGTCATAAGCGAACTGTGTTCCAACTTTTATCTAAATCCGTTCAATATAATCTACTCTCACAAACATACTCATTTTATGAGTAAATAAAATCCAAAACACGTCGTCGCGTTTAAAGCGAAGCAGAACATATTCAAAGACCAAGTAAGCGTGCATAGATAGCAAAGTGCTCGTAACCTAACATTAATCCGCTAATTAAGTACAGTTTCTCAGCTTTCCGTAGCGCTGCGCCGAGTAAATGAGGATACGTCGCAGTACATTTATTACCGGTGGCGGAAATAGAGTTGTGCCTATATCCGACAGAACCGCTGCAACTTGCCAATATATTTCCAGATGTGTTACGTTTTCAGTTTATAGACTGGTAAAGAGGTTAACGTTTCAGACAAAACATGCCCGTATAGAATTTAACGATAAAATATTTGAATTCGACCTGAAAAAATATTCTTCGATCATCGATATTAATGAGTCTGCTAATAGATAAATAACTAATAAAGTATCGTGTCCTATGTCTCACTAGAAAAACATAGATTACCATCGACTTCTTAAGAACACCATTTTTTTTTGCAGTTATTTGTCACACGCACACATACGTCACTCCTAGGAAACAGCTGAAAATCAGCGTCAAGTGGTACTGGTTATTCTTTCACACATGCAAGTATTAATGTAACACCAACCTTTGGCGTGGTGCTGCTGGAGTTGTGATGCCGTGCAGCGGCGGAGTGCGCGCGCCTCGTAGCCTTGTAGTGGAGGCGTCGGAGCGCGCCGCCCAGCCGCTCGGGGGAACCATCGCCGCGAGCTACTGTCATGCTGCCGTCTGCACCTGGGACAGGAAAAACGGGTTTAGTACAATAATTACAATTTTATTATCTAAATACTCGTATTGGCGCCCATAGTGGGACTCATAACACAAAAATGCAGCTTGGCTAAGAGATGAGCAGTTCCTTTTCTTTCACACACTGCAGTTATATTAAACGCACCCGCGATACAGGAGAAATAGAAGGTGGTAATTAGGTTCGTTTTAAAAAAGAGTTGGGCCCTCCTGGGTGCCATTAAGAGGTATTGGCGCCCACAGTGGGACACGCAACACAAAAATGCAGTGTGGGAAAGAGATAGAGTTTAACGTCCTAAATAGCTCTATCTCTATTACACCGAAGTAATATTAAAATAATACTGCAACAGAAGGTGGTACTAGGTAATCAGGTTCGTTTGAAAAAAGAGTTGAGCTCTTCTGGGTGCCATTAAGAGGTATTGGCGCCCACCGTGGGACACACAACACAGAAATGTAGCGTTGGAATAAGACGGAACTTAACGTCTTAAATAGCTCCATGTCACACACTGAACTAATATTAAAATAATACTACTGTAGACGGTGGCAGTGTGTAGTCAGATTCGTTTGAAAAGAGAGTTGTGCCCATCTGGGCGCCATTAAGACGTATTGGCACCCACCTTGGAACAACACAAAAATGCAAGAATTATAAATTATGGCGATAATTGTTGGAAACAAAAAAAAACTTATTTCAGTAATGAGAGCACACGCATGTTTTATACAGTCACGACAAAAGAAACAGTAGTTAACGTAATGTTGTGTTAATTAAAATTCGTGCAAGTAAAAATAAAGCGTTAGTTCAAACTGGGACACAAGACGCAAACCTTTCAGAACATTAAGTAATAATCCTTCCTTACATAGTATAAAACAAAGTCGCTATTTTTGTCTGTCTGTTTGTCTGTATGCTTAAATCTTTAAAACTACGCAACGGATTTTGATGCGGTTTTTTTTAATAGATAGAGTGATTCAAGAGGAAGGTTTTAGTATATAATTTGAACGACATCCACGCGGGTGAAGCCGCGGGCATCAGCTAGTATTTTCTAAAATTGTCAACTGTAGCAGGAATTACGGGCTTTGATTATTTCCAATACTATATTTGAATAAATAATTTTCTAATCGCAAGTCGTTTATCATCATCGGACATATCCAATTAAATGCCAGTTGTGGTGGACAAACCACCGCTGAATATTAGATCAAAGCAGTATAGTAATTTAAGCGTTATTTGCACCACTAATGTCATTTTATTTCAATGACTACCCACATTTAGACACTATCCCTAATGTGGCATTTTGCTCGTTTCTGTGTTTGTGTTGGTGTGGTTCATGATCGAATAATCGTTTAAAATAGTGCTGATTTTGAGACAAATACCTACATGCATGAAAATTATCAGCTAAATCTAACTTTACACAAATAGCCAAGAAGAAAACCCCAGAAAAATTCAGTAGTATCAGTTGTATTCAATAAACATCAGTAGATTTTAATAAAATATGTACTTACGTCGATGAACTGAATTTTAGTCACAGCTACTCAACCAAGTAAACTTTCTACTAAGAAACTAGTTCTATTAATGCTTTGACAGCAGTTCTCAGAATTTAACTGCAAAGGGGAGTGCAATAGGGGATCGGACTGGGTCAAAATAATATGATTCTGTTTAGTCCGTAAGTTAGATTATCTAAAAATATTGAATACGTGTTTTTTGTTTTATCAAATCAATAAAAAATGACGAAGATAAAACGCGTCAAAGATCTTGGAGTGGGGCTTGAAACGTAACTTGTGTCGTCAAAATGTACTATCATATGACGTCACACGAGTTTTCGAAGCACTGTATCGTCTTCATTTTAAGTTAAAGTGAAAAAAGAAAAAATACGTGTTCAATAATTTTTGGAAATCTATCTGACGGACTAATTAGTTTTTTTTTGTCCGATCCCCTATTACTTAATACAACTAGCTATCGGAAACAGTCTGTATTTGTTTGCTACATATTTCTCAGAATACGACTACGAATGTTACGACGAACTGGTAGAAATGCAGCTTTATTATTCTGTAACTTACTGCACTATTGAAACTACATGTAACGAGCAACAACCTCATTATTTTGTTAGACAAGTTCTAAGACAGAGGAATAGTTTTGTTATCAAAATTTGTTGTTATCTTGCCTAAACAATTTCTCATGCACGCATGCATGCATGTTACTAGTGATTGATTTTAACTAATAACTGTTATGCAAACAAGTACGAACATATTGCGTACCCTGCTCCGGATATCATCATTCTCCTGCCCTTATCCCAATTTATCTGGGGTCGGCGCAACATGTCTTCTTCTCCCATACTTCCCTATTTCTCGTCATCTCAGCAGTCACCTCCTTTCTAGTCATATCATCTGTCACACAGTCCATCCATCGTTTCTTTGATCCTTCTGTAACCTTATAGCCATTTACATTCATACAAATACTCAACATTTCCTCAGTCCTTGCATCACACATGTACCATACCACGAGAACCTACACAATTATTCAGTCACCAGCGGCATTTCCCCCTTAGCATTCTCATCTCAGCCACATTCAACTACCTTTCATTCATCAAGGTAAAATAATATTCTGAAATGTCTTTCAGAGTTCGATATCCAAAGCCGATCCTCAACTTGCCCATACCGGTGTAACTGAATCTTTATTGACAACGTACAATAAAGGGAATAGTTTTGAGTTTACCTGCGGCGATTTCAGGGGAGGGTCGAGACGACTGGATTTTGGTTGCTTGGTGCCGCCCATCCGCCTGCAACAAACGAGACACGCTTACATCATCGCTCTTAGAACTGATTCATAAATGTATCCGCCATTTTATGTGTCGTTGTGACTAAATAGGGTAGTTGACAAAAAATCTTATTATTCCGTCAGATAGATTTCCAAAAAATATTGGACGCATATTTTTTATTTTTTCACGTAAACAAAAAATTTAAGACGATACAGTCTTTCGAAAACTCGTGTGACGTCACATTGCAGTACATTTTTACCGGCCAGTGACTCCAAAGCCCCCACTCATGATCTTTGACGCGTTTTATCTTCGTCAATTTTTATTAATTTGATAAAACATAAAACACGTATCCAATATTTTTCGATTGTCTTACTGACGGACTAAACAAAATCATATTTTTTTGAGTCAGTCCGATTCCCTATTGTACTGCTGTTAAAATTGGATATTGTGTCTGTTTGGTAAAATTTGAAAAGAGAATCTGACACTTCATATCGCGGCTGCGGTAGGTAGCAGCAATTGTACAATATAAATAGTTGATAATTTACTCATAACACACATATCATAACCACATAATGGGTTCCAAACAGCACCAAACGGGAATGCGGCAGACCCAGAAGGTGAATAACAGCATTGTATAGATAGGGAATTAATCCTTCGTGTGCCGAAACGTAGATCCACGCAATGACTTTTTAATTGTGTCAATATACTCGGCATACGATGAGGGAAGATGTTAAGGGAGTTTAATAAGTGGAAGAGGCAAGGGAGGCATTTGCCCAGCAGTGGGACACAAATAGCTAATCATAATTTAACTCACCGAACACCAATCTATGTTCCTCAACTTTATAATCCACCACTTACAGTCTCCAAGGGAAAATCACCATTAATTTGGATCATTCCTTTGAATTTGTAATGCTACACTAAATCCTCATTTGGAATCCCCGTGGTCACTAATGCCTCTAATCCGCTATTAACTAAAACATCAACAGACGGAGTCAGGGTTGCCGCGACCCTATCGGACACTCCCTGCTTCTACGTTACACAGCGGGTCGTAGGGCCAGCCCTAACGAAACGAGCCCTCTCAAAAGATAACCTGATTATCGGCCAGTGGGACGGACAGTGGGTAGGGAAGTCAGAAGGGCAATACTGTAAAGGCTGAATAGGTATACGATAGCGGTGTTCATTTTAGGTCCTCCTTACTAATCTGAGTAATTACAGGAATTAAATACCTTTGATTTCCTGAAACTCCAATGAAATACAAAACTAAAGCAAAATCGCTAAATCAGTGATTGGTTCATTGGTAACGCTAAAAATTCAAATATGAATGATATTAGAACAAAATGGCAAAGCACTGTTGCTAGCAAGAGCGAAAGCCACCCAATGAGGCATCTGTGCATGTGCGCAGTCCATGTACAGTTACTGTTGCCAGGTGTTTCCACGAGGTGGCGGAATTAAGAGTTCTTAGTAAAAATTTCTTAGTTATTGATTGTGTGTTTTTGGTCGATTACACTAACATCGGTTAATGAATGGTTATTATGTACTATGAATTAAAAGCTAAATAAATATAAATAAATAAAACATGCAAAACATGTAGGTAACCGTTATTTAACTGTTAATCAAAAAAACCTTTAAACGAATCAAAATAATATCTTCAATACGTGGTAACATGGGCCTATCAAATCAACTTTCCTACAAGGAAACAAGTGATTTCACCCTACATCGTGTTAAACAGATAGGCAGACACCTACCTCAGGTATAATATCATTACGTGCCGGCCATTAACCCCCTTTGAAACGGGGTGTTCGCGGCAATTCGCCCCCTAATGAAACGCTGCAATTTATGAGAGAGTATATCTTTTCACACCCCCTCAAGTGGGGTGATGGGGTGATTAATAAAGGTAATTGATAATAAATGGCATTGTAGGTGATTTTATTAACCTCTCGCAAAGTTATTGAAGTTGAGCAGATGAATTATTTTTGTTACTTTTTATGGACTTACTTTTGTACACAGCTTCGTCCGCGTAGAGGTCGAAACCTATCCCAAGGGATCATTCAACCCCGTCGGGGCTACGGGTTGTTCGAAAGAGATACCGTGGCCTCGACACAAAGGGCTAAGAAGAAACATGTAGTTTTTTGTCAGTAGAAGTCTGACACTCCGCGGGAGGAGTCATTTATTTGATGATTTCCCACCATCCAAAAATAAATGGATCATACTCGTACAACGCTACTTCTGTTCATGTGGTTCTAGGTTAGATTCCCAGGTCAGGCAAAGGGTTGTTGAATGTTTTAGTCAGAAATTGTTATACGAAAATAGTAGCTCGGAGTCATACTCAGTTCCTGATTGATGGCAATAGGCTTGCCCCCATTTCAACTTAATAAAATGTGGTTTTTCTATAGAAACCTGTGTTTCACCCTTCAGGGATTTATTGCGGTGGTTACAATAATCTACATTCCGTCTGTGTATGTTTATTCTGTCTGTCGGTCCGTCTTTGATTAATGAAATTGTGCAATTTGTCTATTCACATGTCTCAATAGCTAATCTGATTACCCCTACTTGACCTTCTGACGTAACTCCCTGCCAGTCTATTGGGTCAGTGTGACGGCGATTGACCTAAATAGGGTCAGTTGTGAGGCATTATGGCGAGGTGAGGGGAATCACATGCTCCAGCGAGCTGCAGTATAAGCGGTCTAGGTCGTGTGACCTTGGGGACAGGGCGGTGGGGAATTTGTTGTAGATTGAGGATTAACGGACTTGCTTGTTAAGCAAAAAGATACGGGATTCAGATGTGATCTGTGGTCTGATTTAAATGAGTGTCCATGAAGTTTTTTGTCCGTTCTACTCTATACAGATTCTGATGTACGCTTAGGAATGGGCCACTACAGTACAGTCACAGTTATTATGCCTTGTGACTGGGACTGTAGCTTTTTTTCATATTGTATTTGTTTCGACAATTCAATGGCGCCTGTAACTGGCCTACTTAAAATAAATGCTTGGATTTGGATTGACTTGGTCACTTCCCAGTTACTTAAACACTAGAGAAGTGATGTTTTGAGGGACTATCTTTATGTATTTTTGATGCTCTGAAAATATTAGGTTTTGACCTTATTTAAGACTTTCGAATATTATTATGTTAAGAGTCCTGATGTCTTATAATACATAGTTAGTGAGTTGATAATTTGTATAAATTTAATAAAAGATAAGCTGTAATAAGTAATGTAAGTTTATTCGAACTTTTCTACAAAGCGATGCTATAATAACACTAAATAACATCACGCCTGTAATCCGCGAAGGGTTAAGCCCTTCCAGGGTTAAGCTCCGTAATGTGCTAAAGTAATGGTCCATAATATTCTCAATATCGACGCATTACTGCATGGTGAGGGTATAAAGATGGAAAATAAACATTTTTATGACCTTCAACGCGAAGCTCGTAAGGAACTGTGCTTATCTATAAACTATCAATATACCGTGATGAGTGTGTTTATGTGCACTTTGATGCATAACATAGCAAGGTTATATCAACAAGGAATTCATATAGATGAAATATTTAAGATTCCATTCAATCAAAAGCAAAGGAATATACATCATCATAATTATCTTGCCCTTATCCGAAATTCTTCCATACTTCTCTGTTTCTCGTCATTTCTTAAGACACCTCTTTTTTTGGAAGGTAAAATATACTTAAATACTGCAATTTTAGGAGTTCTGTGCATAGTAGCAATCTAATATCTTCAGGAAAGTTAAACACCCAAATAAATATTAGGTAATTATGGCAAGAAAAGCGAGAATAAGGACAACATTTAAATATACATAACATCACGCCTGTATAATCCCCAAAAGATTAGGCAGAGGTATACCTACATCAACATTTAATTTATTTTAACTGTTACGTTCAATTCCAACTTATAATGTCTTAAATAGATTCCGATTTCTCCGGAATGCCGACAGAATTTATTGAACGTTAACACATATATTAAAGGGTGTGCGAGCCCCCTAAAATTCGTCATAGGGAACCATATAACGCCATAAAGTCGAGTCATATAACTGCAGTAAATGTCGTAAACAGTCTAGTCGTAAACGATCGTATTATAACACAATTTATGATTTGTTTTATGTTCTTTTAGTTCTACCATTTTTTTATTCTCTCGTCTCGTTTCCAAAAAAATACGGTCTAGCTGTCGTAAAAGATGTGAGAATTTTCTTGCGTCTACCAATGTTGTAGACACAGTAGCTATGCACTGTTGCATTAAGGGTAAAACAGGAGAAGATACATTATTCCAACACCACTCATCATCATCAGCCTAAATGCTCCCATGTTTGTCTGTATCTGGAGAAGGGCGTTGGAAGCTGCGCTACAGTTTATACATTTGCAGCTTCCATCGTTTTACTTGTTTTATTATGTCTCGTGTTACTGTTGCTAAATAAACTTTTATTAACCGACTTCTAAAAAATGAAGGAGGTTCTCAATTCGGATGTTTTTTTTATGTTTGTTCGGGCATAACTCCGTCACTTGCCAACCGATTTGAAAAATTCTTTATTTGTTGGAAAGGGTATATAGGCTTCCCAAATGGTTTCATATTTTTTTTATCGAAATCGTACAAGCGGTTTTTGAAAAAAAAAAGTAAAAAACTAAAACCCGACTACGACAAAAAAAACGACGCTGAAAAAGTATGAAACAAGATTTTCAGGATATAACAAAAAGAAAAGCCGTAGTCACACGGTATTAAAGTGTTTAGGTTGGTACCTATAACGTGTGACTACGGCTTTTCTTTTTGTTATATCCTGAAAATCTTGTTTCATACTTTTTCAGCGTCGTTTTTTTAGTCGTAGTCGGGTTTTAGTTTTTTACTTTTTTTTATTTAAACAATTTTGGTGTTAAATATTTTTTTTTACTCTTGACTTTTTGTCCGCTAGAGGGCGTGATTTTAAATTTGAGCAATATTTTGGAAATGTACAAGTGAGGCCCTTTCAAATGATACCAAACACGGCGTATTTATCTCCATTTTTATTTTTTAAGCCTTGCTTTTTGTCCGCTAGAGGGCGCCAAATCGCTTTTTGTGAGATGTCACGTAGCCTATGTTCAGCGGAAAATTAAGACGGTTCTAACGATACCTCATATGTCGAGTTCCGATAAGTAGATTAGAAGCTATGAGGGAACAGATGAAGATACACACATACATACATACAAACATACATACATACATACATACATACATACATACATACATACATACATACATACATACATACATACATACATACATACATACATACATACATACATAGCCAGTCAAAATCATAACCCTCCTTTGGCTTTGCCGTAGTCGGGTAAAAATCAACAAAACTCAAAAAAAAACTACATTGTCCACATTATGACCCATGAACATGCCATGTGAACCACTAAAAAGTGAAAAATAAAAACTTTTTAACAAAAAATTAAACCGACTTCAAAAAACATTCGACATTGATTATGAGTTTCTAATGTGTATGTGTTACTTAATTTATATTGACTATTTTAATACTACATTTGTGTTGTATGGCATTCTAATTTTAATATCATGTATGGACTGTGTCTGAAGTAAAATAAATTATATACTTATTTAAATAAATAAAAAAACACAAAAAAGTCAAAAATAAATCAGTTTCTGAAGTCGGTGGCAAAAAAATGAAATCAAATAAACAAAAGTCACCGACTTCAGAAACTGATTTATTTTTGACTTTTTTGTGTTTTTTTTTTTTTTGAAGTCGGTTTAATTTTTTGTTAAAAAGTTTTTATGTTTCACTTTTTATTTTTTTACTTTATTTATTTATTATTTGAGTATTTCTCAAAATAAGTGTACATCTGTTGAAAAAAAAGTGTGCCTCGAAATAGTAACAAAGTTTCAATGTTTTTATTTAACCATACATACAAAAAATAACATATTTGTGAAGAAAAACTATTAAACTTTAAAGTTGTGAAGAATAAATGGTAAAACCATAGTATTCAATCAATTTTAGAAAGCTTTTTTAGAAAGATGTTTTTTGCGTTTCATACAAAAATCAAATTGCCACCCTACGACTTCATACATGTAACACTTCATAAAATTCGATATGTCGCGTTAATATTGTGCATTTTTTTGTATTACAGACCTTGATTAAATGTAGTTTCTTTATTAAAGTGATTTTCTATGGGGTTTCATAGTAAAATATTAAAAAAAATGCGAAAAACAAAATGAGTCGTGCCCATTTACTTTTTAGTAACTTACTCTTTAGTTACGTTTTATTTCTACTTCCACGTAATTTCTGAACGCATCCGTTACCTTTTAACACGGGCAACACTAGCATCATTCTGATTGGCTGTAGGTCTGACGTCTCCGCCATAACTTTTAATGTGAAAATCAGTTTTGAACGTGTTGTCCAAGGGAGATTACTTTTTCGTAATAAGAAATACTTTTTCACTTTTTCACATTAAGATAAGTCTTGATTTATATATGTTATTGTAATACGTGTCGTACGAACATTTAAGCGTATTATATTATTTGCAGTTTCAGGTTTTATCAAACCATCGACTTATTATGATCTTAATTTGTACAATTTTCGTTGCTTTTTCGTAACGATTTTTATGAATTTCGTTACGTTATGAAAAAGTATAGTGTAAAGCTGAGTGTTTAAAGCTCTTAAAACTTTGCCAATATTAAAACCCTAGTGAACATTCACTGGCAAATAGTTCTTTACGAATTTTAAAGTCTCATATGCTTTATTTAATAGGTTGGTTTATAGCCATAAGTTTACTATTTAGTAACATCTAGAACTATTTCATAACAATATTTCGTAACAACTTTTTCGTTACGTACACTTTTTTTGAGAAATACTCATTTACTCTTCAAGGATTCAGGCCTCCTCTCTCGGAGAGAGATGAGCTATAATCCAGGACGCGGGCCCAGTGCGGGTTGGTAGATGTCACATGTCTTGAAATATTTTGATTTTAGGACACACCGGTTTCCTCACGAGGGTTTGTTTCACCGTTTTGAGAGTAGTGGTGATGAAATATATTACACAAAGTAATGCGACTGGGTTCGGCCCGCGCGGTGGATTATCCCATTTCTCTCCTAGAGAGGAGGCTTCAGTCCCTGCAGTGGGAACGTTATAGGCTGATGATGATGATTCCTTGCTACTGATTTTTTAAGATATTGTTAAAGTTTATCACTTGGGCTTCGGCATTCACCAAGCAAGCGAAAGCTAATCGATAGTCCAATAAAGCCTTAATACCACAAGCACATCTAAACACATTCCCACAACAATACGTCACGCTAATAACCGCTATATCTCGCCGCAAAATTACGTTCAACTCAACTGACACACACAAACATATATAAAACACACACAAACATATATAAAACACAGCCAAACATATATATAAAACACATTTATGTTCAAAACATGAACACGTGTATATTATTGTGGTTAGAAATTATGACGCTAGGCGTAACTGTTTAATCAAATGTGGTTACTTGGTTAATATTGCTAGTACTCGTATAGCTATTGATTTGTTATTTTCAATATCAAATTATATTACAGGTTAATTCCATGCCGTACCCATTATTAAAGCCCTACATTGTCTAGTAGCAGTGTGGCGGTAGTACAGCTTAGTAGATTCTGAGTAATGCAGGGTTAAACCAAATCTACCTTATTTATGTAATGGTTAACTTAACAGTACTTAAACTTTTCGTACACGTGTACCGTAAAATCACAGAACCAGTGTGAGCTGTGCTGCTGGCTGTCCTAGCACACGCTTTGATACAACGCGCAGCGTAGCGCTTGCGTAGCACTCACGTAGCACTCGCGTAGCACTCGCGTAGCACCGTCGTAGCAACCTCGGACACTGGTTTTATTGAACGCACGAGTGGCATTAAATACTGACTAATGGGCCTACTACACGCACGCACTTCCCCACAGTTTTGCCTGCGGGATTACACGGTGCACACAGTACATCGCGCGTGTGGTTTGTAATGGTAATACAGTTTTACCAACCATACGCGCGATGTACTGTGAAGTGTGAACGAAAACTGTGGGGAAGTGCGTGCGTGTAGTAGGCCCATAACACTGGTCTATTATCGCTAGCAGATTTGCTCACATACACTTTTTTCAATACTCAGCCCTCATATCAAAACAAGATAAAAGATAAGAAATCATACAAATATTCGCCCTCAACTCCGAAAGCGATTACTTATGATAAATGACGCGAGAGATTTAAAAACTCACGCATATTGGATGGGAGTTGTATGGGAGTTGTATGGGTGCCATAAATTACGCGATACACGACCGACGGTGTCAACCGCACGATATATCAGATGTGTGTGTGTTTTTATATACATGGAATATGTAACGGGATACGATGGGACAGGAAAGGCATGTAATTAATTGAATACATGATTTGTGAGTTCCTAGATAACTATTTTCCAGGTGTGTTGTTTATTCGAGAAATATATTATTACTAGCGACCCGACCCGGCTTTGCACGGAAGCATTAATATTCTACATATAAAACTTCCTCTTGAATCACTCTATCTATTAAAAAAACCCGCATCAAAATCCGTTGCGTCGTTTTAAAGATCTAAGCATACATAGAGACAGACAGCGTGAAGCGACTTTGTTTTATATTAATAGTGATAGTGATGATTAGTACTAATAAAATCTATCTCCGACTCTTGATCACCGGGAAATGGTATAAACAAAGCATAATTGAATGGTGTTTTATTATTGACTAGCTTTTGCCAGCGGCTTCGCCCGCGTGAAAAAAACCGACTTTCCATACAAACTTTCATCCCCTCTTTAACTCCCTTAGGGGTTGAATTTCGAAAAATCCTTCCTTATTCCTTGTCTACATTATAAAGGGAACCTCTGTGCAAACAGCTTTCTAGGTCCAAGGGTTTGGGCTGGGCGTTGATGAGTCAGTCAGTCAGTCAGTCAGGACTTCTCTTTTTATTTATATAGATAGATAGATAGATTGCCTCGCTAGTCTAGTGGTCAGTGGTATCCAGTGACTGTCGAGGATGATGTCCTGGTTTCGTTTCCCCGGTCGGGCACCGAAACGGCCGGAATTTCTCAGTAGCAGCCACATAGTCTGGATTTGAGCCAGCTTGATAACAATAGGCTCGTCCTTTATTACATCAGACTTAACTATAACTAGCCTGGAGTGTGGGTACACCGCTCTCTGCCTAACCCTACGGGGATTATAAGAGTGATGTTATGTAAGACATTTGGTTTTTTAACAAGCTAGTATTCGTTGCTAGTAAATATTTTTGACATCGCTATCCATTCTCAATTCTAACCTTACGGACAAAATTTCTTCTATTATTATCCCTGGGATATTTTCCTAAATAAAAATGACGGTATGTAATATTATTAGGCCACAGGATATTGCATTAAATATCCGCTCCGAAATCCTCGCAAGACGCAATCATTTTGCGAGACCTACTCGAAGCCAAGTGGTTTACACGATAGCTTGTATCTATTTATGATTTTATTGATTGATCCTTTTTTATTTCCTCCAGACTTGTATTTTTATGTTAGGCAATATAAAAAATATCCAAATAGTCGGAAAACCGTCTGGACTATAAAACTTAGAAACGTTTAGAGCTGTTTTCTTCACCAAATATTACTTTTACTATTCTGCAGCGATGGAACATTTAGCATTCATCAAATATGGGGTATTCACGTATTCATCATCATTTCAGCCCGGAATTACCCACTGTTGGGAATAGGCTTCCTCTTTTTTCTGCCACTCCTTTCTGATCTGTGCGTCCCTCATCCATCCGCTTCCCGCACTCCTGACAATATCGTCGACCCAACGCGCTTTTGGATGGCCCTGCTTTCTCTGGCCCAACCTTGGTCACCATTCGGTCAGAATTTTACTCCATATGAAATCTCCGCGCCTAGCTATATTCAACTGAAGATTTGGCAATTGCCAATGACCCCATCAGGAAAAGAATTAGAACATGGATATGCGAATTTCAATTTCCAAGTTACAGCGTACGTTAGATGATGTATGTATTAATAGGGCCTTATATTGTCTCACAAACCCAAGGGTACTTTTTTCAGGCGGGATCCTAAGGGCAAGCACCACAACGATTCTACATGAAAACGATGTTAGGACTGTCCAGTCCCATCTCAGATTTCCACTGATTCCAAATAAATTAAGTAATCATTAACATCTTCTTGCTCATACATTTTAACATTAAAACGTCTCTCCACGTTAATTAGCGTTTATGAATAAATTCCTCACTTTTATTAAACACGTGCAGACATAATAAAATATAATTTAATTTCGAAACGACGACGGAAAAAGAAGAAAATATTTCTTTTAAGCGGAAACGCTAATTATATTACACTGTGGAACAGGGAAAAGAAGCCTCCTGCGAACAGTAAAAGGGTCATCTACAAAATATAAAGGCACTCTAAAGTTGCACTTTGCTCAATTAGAGACGTTTCACGGTAAAGTGTGACTTTTAGCAGCTTGATTTTATTTTGTTTTGTTAAATGAAGTGAAAAAAAATTCTCGTCGATAAAATGCCTCCATGTAGGAGGCATTTTATCGACGTGAAATTTTTTAAATCAGATTTTGTGAGGAAGATTTGACAGGTATCTTTAAGGGACAATGCGATATATTAGTAATTTTACCAGCATACCCTCTAAACTGGTTCAGGCATCATCTACCTAGCTTTTGCTCATAGTTGAGAAGTCGACCCTAACCCAGTTGTTGGGGTCGGCTTAGACTTAGGTCGACTTAGACAAACATTATCATTAAAAGCCACAAACTGCCTCCGCGGTCGAGTGGTTTAGGCGTTTGCCTTGTGACCCGGTGGTCGTGGGTTCGATTCCCACGGGAAGCATAAATTGTAAAGTTGTTTCCAGTTTGGTTAGGACATTGCAGGCTTGAATCACCTGATTGTCTGATAAAAAGAGGATTCCGTGCTTCGAAGGCACGAATAAGCCGGTGGTCCCGCCCACCAAACGGCGCGGCGGTCCTCAAACCATGTCAGAGGCCTTTGAGGCGGTTTAGAAACTCTGACACTAGGCTGTGTGGGGTCGTTAAATCCTTACTGCCCACACGATAAGACGAAAAAGAAGATTAAAAGCCACAGTGTACTTAAGAAGAGGTAAATAACGGTCACAATCATTATAATCGTTTCTTTTTTCTTACTGTTTTATGCGTCCACTTGAAATTATGTTCAAGCAAAAACAAAAGACTGACCCAGAAAACTTTCCTTCCTTATCCGATTTACACAAGTACCACCTAATTTCGTCGCGAGCAACACTACGCGCCCTCACCTAATATTTATGACGTAACAAGTCCCTCTGAGAGGCTGAGGGCCTCTTAGCACGAGTCGTAATGAAGGGCCGCTCGAGAGGAGGGAGTAATTGTATGATCACACGTATAGCCTCTTACTCTTTGATGATCTTATTAGACGGTACTTCAGTTATTATGAGCAGATTTGAGAGGAATAGTGAAGTAAGATGTTTAGGACAATGTTTAGAACTGGTTTTAATGATGATTTATATGAATTATATCACACTATGGGGACCACACCTGAACACAAAAGCGGTTGGAAAAAATACACATGATTAGCGAGGCACTGGTGCGTTTCGTTGCGGCCTGGTGCAGTCTACTCGTGCAAGATGGCTCATTTTTATTACTATTATTATGTCAATCGACGTAAAACAAGTTATACACATTTAGTGATAATCGAGACTTTTTTTTCCAATGCGTGGTCAGTGGTCACATTATCTATGCAACTGTTTAGAATGTCCTTGCTTTCGTTCTCGGCTCATGGGATCTCAAAATGTTTTCTAGAGCAGATAATTATGTGCGTGAATAATATCGTGTAATGTTGGGGTTCCTAAAGGGTGTTTAAAAGAAACAACCACATCTATTGAGTACTATTTATTGATTATATAACTTATTATAAAATAAGTGCATAACTCAGCATGTACTAATAAAGGAGTGTACTTACTAACTAAAGTAAAGGAGTATACATATTAATAATTATTGCATTTCAATCGGTACATCTGCAACTCGATTAAGTAATTCAATTGGTAGTCGATGACATATTCATTACATTTTAAAACATTTCTATCGTCTTGTCATTTCAGCCAAAAGACGTCCACTGCTGGACACAAAAATCATTGAGCAATCTTTTTTTATCTTTGACAGGATGCAATATCGAGCGATATCAGTATTATGTGAAACAAAGCCCTTCAAACTAATACCATGACTCATTTCAACATATAACACAACATAACGCATGTGAACCCAGAAAGGTTAAACATAGACCTACGCCTAAAACAACCACACCTCAATTTTCTCAAAACTTTAACTTTCAATCAACCCACCATCATCGTACGCCCATTACCTGTCCGAAGTTAGCCACAATATTGATATAAAGCACCTGTCACTTGTCCAACCGTAGCCAACTTCATGACGAGGGACGGTAAGGGATGACTTGAAGACTTAATTGCATATCTTAGTCATGAGAAGTTATTTTATGGAAAGGTAATCAAAATTGTTTGGGTACTGTAATGATTGGCAATTGTTTTTGGGTTAAATGGGGGTATGGTTAACTATTAAAGTTACGGTTGATGTTAATAGAAGGATACATTTCGGCAGTTGTAAATTATTGTCAACTTACTTTTAGCCGCGGTTTCGCTCGCGTTTGGTAGAAATTGATGCCACTGAAAGTTTTTTGTGGGATAAAAGTACCCTGTGTGCCTGACCAGCTGTCAAAGTATGAACGAGAAATTCTATTCTATTTTTAGTTGATGGCAAGCAAAGCCGATGTCGACCATTCTGCCAATGTCAAAAGTGAATTGGAACGCAAGTGTGTATTAAAAAAAAAACAGAAAGGAAATTTTAAGTCTTCGACGATACATTGATCTTTATGTAGAGCTTGTGGGGTTAGTTAGTACTGGAGAACGAGAAATTAAAGACAAGCAGTGACTATTTACTTTCGTATTTATAATATTACGTATAGTACGGATGGATAAATGGATAAGTAGAATGTATGTAGTGGTAAAGTGTAAGTCTCTGAGAGCGAGAGAAGTAAGGAAGAAGAAGATATGCTGCGCAGACCCCAAATGAATTGGGATAAGGGCTAGAGAATGATCATGATGAATAAATACGTGCCCTGGAAACACATAAGCAGTTATTCCAAACCTTTTTATTTTTCTACCCACACCCACGACACCGAAGACGGTTGTGTAATTTTTAAACAAAGTTCATTTGCACGGTCGATGAAACAACAACGTCTACCATTTGTAACAGGAGCCAACGCTAAAAGCTACTATGACATATATATGTACTATATACACAACACACGCTATTAGGCACAAACATACATGTTACTGAAGGTATATTCTGTTACATTTACACTTGTATGTACTCTACTATCGGGAGCAGCGGTGGCGGCCCCAACTTACGAATAGTAAGTCGTAAGTTCGAACCCAGGCTGCCGCATTACAATGTGTAATTTATTTCATCACCACTGCTCTCAAAACGGTGAAGGAAAACATCGTGAGGAAACCGGCATATCTTAGAACCAAAAAATTTGAAGACATGTGACATCTTCGAGTTCCAACCAGCATTGGGCCCGGGTGGTAGATTATAGCTCATTCCTCTCTAGAGAGGAGGCCTCAGTCCCTGCAGTGGGAACATTATAGGCTGATGATGATGATATAGGTACTCTAGTTGACGCGTGTACATGCATTGTTCTACACGATCTTCGTACGGCACTGAATATCTTAGGGCACTGACACGGTTGCTATGTCTAGCCTTTAGTTCGACACGTGTGAAATTTTGCTTAATAACGAATTATAGATGACATAGTTGCCCTGGGGGGAAAACTGAGACAGGACCGTGGAGATTGGCACAAGAAAAGAGTGGCCTATACCCAGCAGAATTCAGATGATGATGATGATGATGATGATGATGTACGAGTAGGTATAAACGTGTGAAGTTTCGTATTTCATGTTCTTTTGAAACAGGCGTTTGTTCTGCTTCAATTAGTATGTCATGTAATAGCTGTTTGTAGAAAACAAAATCTACATACCCCTAAACTCCTATTTTCCCTTGCCAGGCCCATCTAAAGACTTTAAAACTTTTCAGTAAAGTGATCAAATATTGTATCAAGTTTTAAGTAAGTTATGTAGACTTACACAGAAATCCAAATTTGCTAGATTAAACACCAAAGTATTCAAGTTCGTTTTCTAGTACATAGTTACAAGAATAAGCAGCATAGTCATGTTGCATTGAGAACCTAAACCTACCTAGTTCGTCGTATCATCCCGCGGTCTGCCCGTAAGTCCCAGGCGACTGAACCGGAAGCCGGTCAATTTGAGCAGGATCTCTGGCTTCCTGGCCAATTTGTACACTTATACACATCCTACCTACATAAGCTGGGTTTTTGCGATTAGATATGTGATCTCCTTCGGAAGTTACATATTTTGTCGATTTTAAAATGCAATTTGTATTGCAATGGCCGGAACTTAAAGTTACGAAATGTACTATTTAAATGCGTTGTGTTACATATACAAAATGTTGCAAAAATTATTTTATTTTTAACTTTTCAATGCATCCTCTAAAGTTAGACGATGAATTTTCAAAAATTGCTCCCTAGTTCTCAACCTCGTTGAAAAGAAATCTCGTGCCTCGCCTACAACCTCATGCTGACAGCGTCCAGACCGAGCGGTTCAGACTGTGGGTTATGTATCAGGAAGTGAATTACAGATTTTTAAATAAGCAAGGCATCTGGATTCATACAATGCAAAATTAATCAGGTATATTCGGTACCTACACCTACATACTACAAACAGGTATTACTTGTATCAACACAAACTAACACATTAATTACCCGTTCGCATAGTGAGCCTGTCTAAGACAGCAGCGTATCAAATGTTGTTGTAATAGGTTGATACCTAATAGCAACAATCTGCCTGCGTCGCGTCGGTACGTGGTGTTCAATAATGGAATCCAAATTAATATAGCACAGTGCGACCATTAAATATGCGATGTGCATGGTTAATATTTACCGTATTGTAGCAGAAAGGTTTAGTAGACCGCAGCCTTCAGACTTTTAAAAAAAAATTCAAAGTATTCTTTTTACCCACGACGGAACGGAGACGGTATATGCGTTTGGGGTGAGAGGTTGTCTGTTTGTTTGTTCGTTTGTTTGTTTGTGTGTTTGTGCAAATACATGTTGCCATTTTTCTCCAAAACTACTAGTCCGACTTTGATACAGTTTTCAGTTATGGGTTCGGGTTTGATTAGTGCATGTTCTTAGATAGGTGTTACGGTGACAACTCACCAGGGGGCGCTGCAGCAAACATTTTGTGTGCAATTCAAAGTTGCCATTTTTAACCTTTGATTAAAACATGGGACTAACTTCAGCATAATAGTCATGTTTCCGCCGATGAGACATAGGCCTTTTTTTTGGAGGTTTGAAAATCATTAAATCGACTCCTCACGCTAAAACAACCCATGTTCCTTCTTAGCCCTTTGTGTCGAGGCCGTGGTATCTCTTTCGAACAACCCGCAGCCCTGACGGAATGCTACGATCCTTAGGAGCAAAACGAGGAGCCGCGCGCCAACTATAGTCATTAATATGGATAAATATTCCGGATGAGAGGAACTCCTACCTATCGCTTACGTGGAATATGCGCAAGTCTCCCAAAGTTAACACGGATCATAATAAATAATTATCAAGCACTGCAGGCGCTCGCAAGTGGAGACTTGCGAGCGCCTAAGTCTAAGAGAGAGAGTCTAAGTCTTGAGTCTAAGTGGAGACTTAGACTAAACTTGTGCATCTTTGACGGAGTTTTAAGAGATTCTCATCTGGCGCACACGGATGCTGTAGCTACTCATCGAGGTATTAGGTCGATAACTTACCTAAATACGTCCCTACATATTTGTGGCCATTCAATTTAATTATGTTTGGCCATTTAAAGAGGAGTGAAGGAGTGGGAGAAGTGGAGTCTTAAATGGCCTCTTTAACAGATCATAAACAGTTACTATTATGAAAGGTTAATTCATATAACGTCGGTCATATTGCAATTAGTTCTACGTCAAAAATGACAAGTTTACAGGAGAGTAAAAAACCGCATACTGGAAAAAAATCTTCTATGACACCAAAATGTTTTTTAATAGAACACAATAGTTAGGAAACATCAGGTAAATGAGCATTTTGAAATTTTTAAAATTAAAGCAAGCATACATCCTTACATAGTATAAAACAAAGTCGCTATTTTTGTCTGTTTGTTTGTCTGTATGCTTAAATCTTTAAAACTACGCAACGGATTTTGATGCGGTTTTTTTAATAGATAGAGTGATTCAAGAGAAAGGTTTTAGTATATAATTTGAACGACATCCACGCGGGTGAAGCCGCGGGCATCAACTAGTTAGAAATAAAAGAAGAATTGAAATTTTTGACATTGAACAAATTGCGACGATAATGGTCTGCTAAAATGGGTATTTTAGACCCCCAGTTACTTTTAATCGTTAAACTATATTGTTCAACGTTCGTTTATCATATAATGACTATAAAACTATGATTATAAATAATTTCACTGGACAAAAGAATGATTACTTTTTTTTAGGAATGCAAACAACTTATGAATTCAAATGTGACAACTTCTGACGAATTTTCGCACCTAAGCGTATTAGTCCACAGCGAAGAAATTTGACAAAGAAATTTTATTTTCAACAATTCTCAAAATCTAATATTTTTATTTGAAAACAAAAGGCACAATGTTTTCACAGATATTTTATTTCTGAATTAACATCACTAACAAAATCCCAGCTGCTATCTGAATAATAACTAAAAGAGAGAGAACTTTCAACATAATCATGGCGTACACAGCTTTATAAACTCTCGCCGTTCTCGTGGCCCAACGTGCACGGAGGGGTTCTAAGTAAAAGCACTTTATGTTATTATGTCGTGTAGAATTCAATCCGCTGTAGGACGCGCCACGCGCCACGGGGGGCGGGTAACTTACATTATACGATATGTTCGACAGAACATAGGTACGTTGACTTGGTCCCTATTACAGGCATGGGCACTAATATGTAGGTACAAACTAGACAACGTTTAAAAGATTTACTCGTTGAATACTGTTGTTTAAAATGCTTTGTTTGTAACAAGATATAATGACAGTCGGTGTAGTAGGAGAATAACTCTAAAAAATACACTTAAGCTGTTCACACACTGTTCGTGACACTTTTTTTATGGGACAAGCCCGCCACACTATTCCCAAACCACTGTAACTCCTGTAAGCCAGAATCAACAGTGGCGACCACAAGAAAAGCGCCGCCGAGACAATGAAGTCCCACAGTAACGAAATTAATCAGAAAAGAATAGCGGAGGAGTAGGAAAAACATAATTTAAACTGTTCCTGACTGTATAAATAGTTAAATGATTTCTATCTTGCTTAGTGATGATCTATCATTCTAATATTTACGTTACAAACTACAGTAAAGTATACAGCATGTTAATAATATGTTTATTAAATGTTCAAGCTACATGTTTGTGTTGGCTGAGTAAACAGCGTGCAACCACCTCACCGTCACCTCTGCTACATTATTTACTGTATTGACAGTCCTGCCATTGTTAGTTGAAGCAAGTGGTTAGAAGTATTTTATGTTATTCTTATTATTACTGATGGAATTCGATGTGCTGCAGTGGGAACTTCTTTGATCGAGTACCTAATTTTATGGCTGCAAATACCTATAGAATTGCTTATATCCGTTTTCACACATTTTAAGATAAGCGATGTCTGATTGAGGCACTAAGTTTACCTGCAGGTTGTTTGGAAGAGATACCGCAGCCTCGGCACAAAGGGCTAAGAAGGAACATGGGTGGTTTTAAGTCAGTAGAAGTCTGACACTCCCTACAGCTCTGCCCAGAGCGGGAGGAGTCATTTGATGATTTTGCACCAACCAATAAAAGAAGCAGTACCTAAGTTTAAGGTAGTTTAGTGGGAATTGTAGTAGGTAGTCCTGACTGCCCTGCTTAAAATCTTTTTGTTTTTATTGCGTTATTTAATAAGATGAAATTGTTATCTTTTAAGCGGTTTCGTGGAAAACTGTTTCAAAATGTATTTCTACTCCTTTCAATACTCGGTGTTTTGTCAAGTTATACCTACAAACCGGTCGAAGCAGGAGCCGGTCCCACCTCTATAAAATCTCTTTCAATATCCCAGCTACTAGCACCAGTAACTAGTTCACTCGTTACTAATGCAGACCAGTGACCTTTCAGCCACAAGTGGCAACACTGCACTCACGTGTCACGGTAGCTCGGTCGCTCCACTCAAGTTGTGAGCGAAAGGGCGGGAACTAATAGCTTATTAATGATTTCTTATACACGTGTTCCGAAGCGGTTCACTATCAAAGTTTGTACAGTCGACCAAACTAATAAGTATACGGTATATAGAGTTTTTTTATAATTCTAGTACACTGAAAATATTGATTGCAATTTTGTTTGACTGATGCCAAACGCTGTATTATTTAGCATCAGTCTCTTAATGTAATATATAATCTTAAAAGTAAATGCAAGTTAGCTGGCTGTATACTTATTAGGTTGTTTGACTGTACAACCCTTGATAGTAAAATTGGAATAGTGTTCATATTATGAACACCGTTTATGTAGTTGAATAATTTGTATTATTTAAGTGGGTAAATAATAACAGCTGTTTTAATCAATGTTCAGGTTAAGTCGCGCTGGCCTAGGTTGGTATGTGGATGGGTAACTACCCAGTACATCGTGTCTCGTAAAAAGTACGTTGAGCCGTTGGTCACGGTTGTCATTTAGATCTTTGATTGACCATTGCGTCCTGAAAGTCTAACAACCAGTCTTACTAAGGGATATCGTATTACCCTGTATTAACCTGGGTGGCTGGGTGGAAGAGGTCAGACGGGCAGTTGCCCGAAGTAAAATTCTGGAACTCAGCTGCACGGTTCCAGTTTGGTTAAACTGGAAGCCTGCAGCTGAGTTCCAGAATTTTCCATCAGCTTGCAGATGTTGTTATTTTTATGTATTTACAATAGCATTACGCTGAATAAATAAATTAAAAAAAACAACTTCATATCGGTCAATCTTAACCAATCAACCAACCGAACTTGCATCAAAGTAGCCACCAGTTTAACAAGATTTTTCTCACAAAAGCTCTCAAAAATTTTCTTATTATAATAAATGATTAAGATATTAAATTGTTTGCCCATTAGGTACCTTGTTCCTACAAAAGTTTATTAGAGTATTACAAACTTCTGTTGATGGAAACTTTTCGAATTAATTTGACGAGTTTATGACTTGTTAGAGACTAACAAGAGATATTGTTTAATTAATTTTATCTAAATAATATTTTTTAGTAAAACGTGGCACATTCTACCTTAACCTTTTATAGAAAAATTCTTAACTTTACGTTTCCATGAAAAGTTACATCATGTAGGTACACTAACTAGGTCAAACTAAACTGGGTTCCCAATTTTCAAACTAACATGTCGACTCGAGGATTCCAAAGTTAATTCGTTATCGTAAGGAAACTATTGACAAGCCACCACAATAGAAACAACCAACACAATACAGGTTAACCAATAAATTACTATAATTACCATCGGTTACCGGTGCCCAAAACACCCTAGCAACAATAATTTTAACAACCGTGCGGCCGTGTAGGCGACAACCGTAATGTTCACAAATTCACTGAACAAAGATCAAAAGCGCCCTTAATACATTAATTACTTCCATTAATATTCAAATGAGCTCGTTCACAATACCGTAACGCCACATGAACATAAACTAAATGAACAATCACGTACGTTATTTAGTTCTGAAGCTTTGTAGCGCTTGATCAATCTCTCATAGCAATGTTTTGTTGGCAACTGAACTGAAATGTCGAGCAGGCGCTCCGTGTATTATTACAGCTTGTCTAATTAAAATTGCAAGTTAAAACAAAGCTTGCTAAGCTAGCCTTGCAATTCGAATTATTTTTAAAAGATTTTCTGACGAGATATTTAAATTGTCCGGAGAAACCAAGTTATTTCTTAGAAAGGACGACAAATAATCCATCTTATGATTATGTAATAAAGCGGAAAATAAACAGGGTTTTACTTTTCATTATTATTTTCTAAGAAATAGAATGTTATTTGACAAGGTATGTGTTCATAGAGACGCAGTTTATTAAAGTAAAGCGACGCTGTTTACTAGGCGTGCCTTACATGATACGTCTGAGTTGCGGTTACTGACGTGAAAGCACACGCGAACCTGCAATTAACGTGAATCCTTAAAAGATATAAGATGAAGCCTGCGCAACATTACGATACTGTTTACATAATATACTTTAATTATTTATTTAGTAGCGTGTTTGTAACAGTAAGTAATAGTCTCTTATTATAGTATATTGCTCCCTTTCCTTGGCTTAATTTACAGCAACCATCCTTTTCTGAATACAAAGCAAGTTCGTTAGTTTCTGCTTCCCGTATGAATGGAAAAAGGAGTGAGTTTGTATATTATTCTGAAGCAACTTGTTTCAATGTGTCGAGTTTGTTTTAAATTATTAAGTAATAAGAAGTTAACAATATTAAAAACACAACAATCAGATGCTGAAGTACGAAAAAAAACTAACTAAGTATATGTATATATTATCGGGTTTTTATTTATTTTGGCCTACCCTATAAAACATTAGGTTAATACTCATGAACTCGTATTTTCCCAGTGTAATAAAAACGTTCTAACATAGAATTCATCCCGATTCACAGTATACATTACAGACATGATTAGGCAAACAGAGCGGCGTTCGTATCGTAAACAGCTCGAACGTGTTGCGCCTGATTGGATCTTGTTAGCAATGTTGCGCGCTGTATCATTACTGCCGTACTGTTTGTCGTAGGCTCTCGTGGGGGTAATTGAGCGGACATAATGATAGCACTAAATGCTGGGTTTCGAGGATAATTATTGTCCAAATAGTAGGTAATGATTTAGTAGTTTGATCGACGGTGATTATTGAAATGTTTGTTTACCGCAATATTACATATTTACATGAAACTTCGCTCTTGACAAAGTTTTCGAGAGTTTTGATTCTGTTGCTAATCTTCCTTATTTACAAAGCAATTATCTAAAGTAAATTGTTGTTTACCTACGCTATGAGGACAGAACAAGAACAAACTTCCGCAATGAATTTCCTTAAATAGGAAAAATAATATTTGTCATTAAAATTAAATTATGGGGGTACCGGGTAGGTAAGTGGTGTAACTTTTAATGAATTACTTACATAACTAAATTTAAATGAGATTTCCTAACTTTTACGGTAAAAGTAAAATGGATGATTGCCATTAAAAGTTTCGGACAGTTCTTTAATTATTATTGAAATATGGCAAATATAAACGACTTATTAAAGTCCAATGAATTATAAGCGGGAAATCGCTTATGAAATAGATAAAAGTTTAAAAAATAAACCTCTGCGTCCTGTTGAGGTAATTTGCACCTAACAGTCTTCACACAAAGTTAATTTTGAAAAAAAGAAACAAGCATTGTTTTCGGCTCATGTAGATGCAAATTCTCAGATGTTTTCTTTCGTGGAACAAAACGCAGAAAATCTTGAATTTACATAAAAATAACGTTACATTCATCTCGCTGGAGAGAATCAGGTAAAGCAGATGTTATTGATTGTTATCTAGGAAAATAATGGAAATGTTTTTCTTATTCTCTTTCAGTGGTACGTACCACAGTAAGTCACGAGGAAACATAAGCTATAACTTTTATAGTCCAATGGGACGGCAATCCGACTCGACCAGAGAATCATCAGGCACAAGACCAAAGGCTTAACATGTATTCCAAGACACGACGGTATAAAACTGCTAATTTCCCGGGTTGTAACAGAAAAATCTCAGAAAACCCCGTTGACATGACCTGAGAATCGAACCCAGTGCCATTATCAGTCGGCTAACTACAACGAGACATGGCAGTTACTGGTTTGCTCTATGCAGGTATCACTAGAACTCTAAATAGCTAGTACCATCAACAGTTAATTATTTAGGTAGGTAAGTCTGCCGGTCCATCTCGCCGACATCCGGTAGCTACAGGAAGTTCTCAACAATCCTAATTGTAAAGTTCATACCAGAGCCCGTGTGATCCAACTAATTAAAAATGTTACTTTCGCCATTTATCTACAGACTAACATTTACTGAACGAAACTTCACGATACTTTGTAGAAAGTATGTTCAGTCTACCTGAATATTACCTAGATAATAGGAATCTAGAATTAAGTACAACCGAATTAAAACCACTTATATAAAGCTACATTTACCTACACCAGTGTAATTTTATTCAAGTAACAAAGTATCTATACAAAATCGTTTAAGTTCTAACACCATATAGGTAGATTTTTGGCGGTTTTGACATTTGATTTTTCGATGCCGCTTGTTAGAAAATCGTAATATGCGTTGTTTCAGCCAATCACATAAACAGGCAACATCTCTAACTAATTTGAAGTGGACACAAATAATTATAAAATGGTGTTGTATTATTGCCTAGATATAATTTGCTTTTTCACTCTCCTGTGAAGTTGGGGCTGGGGGTTATCACTGGTCTAAGAACTAATCTTCTCTCAAAAGATCGAGCTATATAATTATACCCCATATCGATCACTAGGGAAAAAAGAGCTAGTGGATATCAATAAACCGTTGCTAAATATTACCACGGTCTAACGTGAAAGCTAATTTTATAATGCATAAACATAATATTTTTACCAATATTATAAATACATAAGCACTTAATTTTTACTTTTCACATCTTCATTCAAAACTGAACGCCTTTGAATATGGCATGCAAATGATCGGGTTTCAAGGCATAGAGGTTACTTTCGGCATAATTCCCTTTATCAACCCTAACGCTCCACGTAACCACAGGCAAAATATAATAAATAATTTGGTAACAGACAGTAATTATCCACGAAATATTACAAAATTCTAATTATCAGCCCTTGATGGAATATTCAGTTAATCTCGAAATCCTCTCCATTTAGATTATTTCGCGTCGAGGGCGCTTCTCAAAGAACATCACTGGTTGGACGTAATAAGTTTACGCATGCAAAACCTCGGGTGGGTCGGCAGCGGCCCAGGCAGTGCATTATAAATGGAGAGCTCTGGGGCTTGATTAAATTCTGTTGTACACAAACACTGGACGTAAAACTGTACTACTAAATATACATTGGTTTATGGCCGCGTAGTGGAGATATCGGTAATTGAAAACACTCTTGTATTGAGCGTTGATATTTTGCCAATAATTTTGCCTCGGAAAGCACGTTAATTCGTTGTTCCCGGTTTTCAATAGGATAGTTGACAAAAAAAATCGAATTAGTCCGTCAGATAGATTTCCAAAACATGTTGGACTCGTATTTTTTCTTTTTTTACGTAAGTAAACAGTAAAGACGATACAGTGCTTCGAAAAGTCGTGTGACGTCACAGCTTGGTACGTTTTTGACCACGAAAGTGACGTCCCGACGACCAGCCCCCACTCACGATCTTTCACACGTTTAATTCGAGATTTTTTATTACCTAATTTGATAAAACAAAAAATTCGTAACTAATCATGTTTGGAAACATTTTTTAGTCAGTCAAGTACCCTATTGCGAGAAAATAATCTACGAGTAGTAAGCTGATGGAATGAAACTTAAGGCGAGGTTACCCTACTTTGTTTTTATGTACGCACGACCTCACCCCCCGCCCTGCCGCGCGAGCGATATAATGCCTAAATTTTGACTGTTTTTTCTCTCTTGGAGAAAAATGATAAAGAAATTATACATTATGTGACCCGAGATAATAATACACATTTTTTACGACCTTTATTATGATATAAGTTTTATTTTTCAAAGCCTAATATAACTCCTGCAGTCAGAGATTTTAAATTTACAGGGTTCCCTAGAAAGTATTACATCTAAATATGATATTTCTCAAAAGGAAATGGGGGAATATTTACTGGCAATGAATGATCTGGTGGATCTGTGTACTGAAAATGAAAGAATGTTCAACTCTATAGTAAACAATCCAACACCTGATTGTGATCCATCAGGTCGTTCAGAGTCAGTCCCCTCTCACGAGCCCGTACATTCTGTGGAGATGTTTGACAGCCTTGCTAGTACTTCCCTTCCCGCACCAAATACAAAAATATTGTTAAATGATAATTTGTCAAATTACAGTTTGTTAAAGGATAATGACCAAATAATCATGTACTGCGATGAGATGGGAAAAAATATGGGTCGTATACTAGAACTTCGTTTACATAAAAGGATTATTAATTATTGCATGCCTGATGCCAGTTACTGCGAAATACTGGAAAAAGTAATAAGTAGTAAATACAGCTCATCAACTACTATCATCATTCTGGTCGGGAGAAGGGGAAATGCAAGCGGTAGAAAAATAAAAATGTATTTTGATTATTTAGCCAAGTTAAATGTTAAAAAAATAGTCTTGTTTGCATTTCCCTATTGTAATGGTTTGCCACAGACTGAAAATAATATTAGAAATAAGTACAATATTAGATTACATACCATGACATTATATAATGAAAAATTTAGTTTTATTGACTCTAACGTGCTTATTAGTAAAAATTACTATATGAGCGAAGATAATTATTATCTTTGTAACTTTTTTAAAGGACAGATAGTAGACTCGCTATCCTATTGTATTTTTAATTGTAATAGTTTTTTAAGTAACCATACTGCTTCTATTGAGCAATTTAGTGATGTAACTACTGTAAATGCGCAGGAGTTGGATGTTTCTTTAAGTCATTTAAATTAAAACATGGGACAATAGAGTCACCCTCTAGCAGTAATTGTAATACCGAGATAGACTTGATCAATATTTCTAAGGACATTGAGACAACAGAGTTAAACTCTAGCAATAATTTGGACCAATGTTCGTTACCACAACGTTCAAACTGCAAAACTAAATTAAATAATAATACTCTAAAAATAGCTCATCAGAATATACAGGGTGTAAAACGTAAGGAATTGGAATTGGAGTTGTTTTTGAACAGCAATTGTATTGACATCTTGTGCATAACTGAACATTGGTTAAAATCTCACCAGCTTCTGTTTAGCTTTAATAACCACCAGATTGCCAGCTCGTTCAGCAGAGTGAATATAATAATAATAATAATAATAATAATAATATAATATTCCACAACTATCACACAACGCCATCTAGTCCCAAGCTAAGCAGAGCTTGTGTTATGGGTACTAGACAACTGATAAACATACTTATATATTTCTAAATACATACATATTATAGATAAATTACACCCAGACACAGAACAAATGATCGTGCTCATCACACAAACATCTGTCCTGGGTGGGACGGACGGACGGACGTGGTGGCTCCCTTATAATTGCACATAATAATTTGAAATTCAAAGAACGCAGTGATATTGTGGATCTCTCTGTTGAGCGAGTAATCGAAGTGGCTTGCATTGAGCTTGAGCGGTACATTGTAATGAGCGTGTACAGGCCCCCAGGTGCGCCTTATGATATTTTTGAGCAACATATGGAGGACATCTTATTAAAGACATGCAACAATAATAAAACAGTTGTTGTCTGTGGCGATTTCAACATTAATTTACTTGAAAAATCGGTTACAGTAAATAAATTCTTGACATTATTAAAATCATATAACTTGCACAGTAATTTCGCTGAACCGACCAGAATAACTACCACTAGTGCTACCTGTATAGATAACATATTTACAAATCTAAAACCATTGATCCATTTAATTTTAAATGAGTTAGACTCAGATCATTGTGGCCAGTTAGTTGCTTTTCCTCGGCAAATAGTCAGAGTTCCGAAAAAACTTGTCAGTTTTGTTCCTATAAATAAAAGACGTTTAGACCTATTTAGAAATAATTTAATGGAAAAACTTCCCGCTTTGCCATATCACGATAACGCAGATCGAGCATATACTTAGTTATTTAACTTAATCAATTTAGAATTCAATAAAGTGTTTACCTCCAAAACATTGTCTGTTTCTGATCGCGTTTTACTAAGTGACTGGGCAACACCGGGTATTTTTAAAAGTAGGCGGAGGCTATATGAACTATATAATGAAAAATTATATAACCATAATGAAAACTTTAATGAATACGTTAAAAATTACTCAAAAATATTTAGAAGAGCCTGCTCCTCAGCTAAAACCATTTATTTTAAAAATAAAATCAAAGCATCTGATAATAAAATAAAAACAACCTGGAATATTATAAACTCCGAAATGGGAAGGAACACAGCACGAAGCCGTGACTTTCATCTAAAAATAAATGATCTAGATATTGAGGCAGACATGGAGATTGCAGCAGAGTTTGATAATTTCTTTACTAATATCCCTATTGTAACAACTAAAACTCTGCCATCATCCTCCACTTCTGCTTACTCAATTTTGCAGGAATGTGTACCAGAATGTGTTGAATCTTTTAAATTTATAGTTGTTACCCCAAAGGACATTATTGAATCTTTTAAAGATCTAGATGTCAAAAGAACCGCCGATCTTTGGGGATTATCAGTACATACCATGTCAACAATCATAGATATTATTTCACCTTTCCTGGCAATTATTTTTAACTCTTGTGTTGATTCCGGTGTATTTCCTGATTTGATGAAAATTAGCAAAGTGATTCCGCTGTTCAAATCTGGTAGCACAACCGACCCCACAAACTTTCGACCTATTTCCATATTACCTACTTTGAGCAAAATTTTTGAAAAATTAATTCTGAAGCAAATGTTAAAACATTTCAATAAAAATAATTTACTTCACTTGAAACAGTTTGGCTTCACAAAGGGACGGTCAACTACAGACGCGGGCGTGGAATTACTTAAGAACATATTCGAGGCCTGGGAGGAATCGCAGGATGCTCTTGGTGTCTTCTGCGACTTGTCCAAGGCTTTCGATTGCGTGCAGCATGAAACGCTTATACGGAAACTATACCATTATGGTGTGAGGGACAAGGCTCTAGACCTTCTGACTTCTTATTTAAATAACAGAACTCAGAGGGTTGATGTTAATGGCAAGAGATCTTCAGGGTCTGCGGTCACTATGGGCGTCCCACAGGGCTCAATTCTAGGTCCATTCTTATTTTTAATATATATCAATGACTTGCCATATCACGTAAGAGATAATCACAAGATTGTATTGTTCGCGGATGACACATCTCTCATTTTTAAAATTAAACGTCAATTAGTAAACTTTGACGAAGTGAACAATGCACTATCTGAGATTGTTCATTGGTTCAATGTAAATAATCTACTCCTGAATGGAAAAAAGACCAAGTTGATTAAATTCTCAACTCCTAATGTGAGGCAGTTATCTACAAATGTTCAACTTAATGGAATAGAGTTGGATCCTGTTGAGTCAACAGTTTTTCTTGGTATAACTATTGATTCAAAATTACAGTGGGGCCCACATATTGCAACATTGTCAAAAAAACTTAGTTCGGCCGCCTACGCTGTCAAGAAAATTAGACAGGTTACTGATGTTGATACGGCCAGAATTGTTTATTTCAGTTATTTTCATAGCGTCATGTCGTATGGGATTCTTCTCTGGGGTGCCTGTGCGGACATCGACGCTATCTTTGTTCTACAAAAAAGGGCTGTTAGGGCCATTTACAATCTAGGTCCTAGGGATTCCCTCCGAGAGAAATTCAAAGAGATGAATATTCTGACCGTAGCCTCTCAATACATTTTTGAAAATTTACTGTATGTTCATAAAAATATATCAAATTTTAAGAAAATGTCCGATATTCATAGCTTGAATACTAGGAATAAGCACAACCTCGCTGTACATCGCACTCGCCTCCACAGAATAGGCAACTCATTCATGGGTCAATGTATACGCTTTTACAATAAACTTCCCATTGACATTAGAAATTTATCAATCAATCGATTTAAAATTTGCATTAAAACTAAACTATGTAAAAAAGGGTACTATAAAATAATTGATTATTTAGATGACAAAAAGGCTTGGGATTGAATTGCTCGCTCTGCTAAGCTTTGTGTAATTACAAAATTGACATAAAAATCTGATAATTATATCGTATTGTATATTTCCTTTTTTAATTAATTCTTTTACAATTTTTGACATGTAAATTTTGACATTATAATTATTATCCTATTTTGTATGCTCAGATTATTATTTAATTCATTGTAAAACATATTGTACATGCTTTAAAACAGACTTTGATCCCTGAGTTTGTTTCACCATTTCTTCTCAGGGTAGTCAGATACGAAATGTCGACCCCATCTAGCTTAAGTTTAAAATGTGATGACGTGTAAAAGTGATTCCTACATCCTATTTACTGAATAATAATATAATATAATAATAATAATATTCCACAACTATCACACAACGCCATCTAGTCCCAAGCTAAGCAGAGCTTGTGTTATGGGTACTAGACAACTGATAAACATGCTTATATATTTCTAAATACATACATATTATAGATAAATTACACCCAGACACAGAACAAATGATCGTGCTCATCACACAAACATTTGTCCTGGGTGGGAATCGAACCCACGACCTCCGGCATAGCAGTTAGGGTCACCAACCACTAGACCAACAGGCCAGTCAATAAACAATTTCATTTCATTTCATTTCATTTCACTCAAGTAAAACGATTATTTAGCCATCATTTGGACATGTCTTTGCGATTTAATTGGATGCAGTGAAGTGTAAGTAATCGTGTATCGCATGCCCGACATATCATGATCGAAGAGTCAACTATGTAATACATTTTTTTCAAAATTTAAATCCGTTCCATGTACGAGTAAAACGCTATTGTTGACGACGTTTATCGGGGTAACCTCGCCTTAAAGTAAGTAATATTAAAATAAATTGGTTTAGCTTTTAGCAAGCCCTCTGAGTATAAATTAAATCGCTCGATAAAATAGCAGTGAGTATACGAACGTGTGAACCCAACGTTCTGACCCGACTACATTACTGTCATTAAAAGAAAATAGGACAGCTATCGACCCATAGTTCAGCGTGTGTGTGTGTGTGTGTGTGTATGACCTTCTCCATTAATATTATATTTGAATGACATTGCAGTTTCTACCAAGGCAGGTTGTCTACAAACGTCCTCATCTTTGCCCGCGCTGTAAAGGACATGAAATCAAAATCAAACGACAAAGTATTGTGTAGGTGTTTTTGCTAGTCTAATCTGTCTTTCTCTTTAGCAAAGGCCTTCCTAAACTTCGTCCATTTCTCGCGAACCCGCACGTGTTCCTAGTTCATTTAGATATCGTTAATTGTCAGATAGGTCGAAAGTTAAAATATGATAAAAATTCGTTAAAAAGCACTTGTGTGCCGTAATGTGGTTTGGTAATCTAATGATTTACGTTCTTGTGCAGCCTTTTCACTAATAAAATTAAAAACATCAATCGAAAAGTGTGTTGAAGAAACGGATAGTAACAACCTATTCCTTTTTTCACTAACTTTAGGTACCAAACCAATAGCAAGTCTGATTTTTACTGCCAAAAACTAACGAACAACATATCGACAAAAAAAACATCCAAAATAAAAATATTTGAATAAAAATATGGTTGAACAAACTGCCTGCATGTTGATTTTTAATCACGAGTTTATTCATCGAGGCGTAGTACGCAGCGTACTGGCGTAGTATACTACGCGACGTATATTCAGCGTAGTGCCATAGTTATTTGATTGATTTCAATTAACATTTCCATATGTTTCGCTCACAAACCCGAGGTGATTGCAAATATTTTATTTAATTCAGTGCGCAATATTTACTGTATTTTATCGCGATTGCTAGTACAGTGAATTATAAATGTTTTGAATGTTCAGCGTTTGTTTACTGCGGAATGCGTTGAAAACAAATCATGGAAAGGCACTTTACTAGTTGTAAGGAAGCAATCATTATTTAAATCCCAATTTAAGATTCCGTACCCGAAGGATATAATCATCAGGCCGCGGATTTTAGTACTAGATGACGTGGCCTCGGCACAAGGGCAAAGAAGGAACATGGGTTCGGTTTTTAGTCAGTAGAAGTCTGACACTCCCCTTCGCTCTGCCCAAGAGCGGGGGGGGGGGGGTCATTTGATGATTTTCCACCCACCAAAAAAAAAAAAGGATATAATCATCATCATCAAGCCTATAATGTTCCCACTGCAGGGACTCAGACCTCCTCTCTAGGAGAGGGATGGGCAATAATCCACTATGTGTGCCCAGTGCGGGTTGGTAGATGTCACATGTCTTAGAAATTTTTGGTTCAACGACATTCCGGTTTCCTCACCATTTTCCATGTTTTCGTTCACCATTTTGAGAGCAGCGATGATGTTATAAATTATGTAAAAAGTAATACGCCTGACTGGGTTCGAACCCAGGACTCACTGTTCGTAAGTCAGGGCCGCCACCATTGGGCCACCACTGGTCAGAATCATCAATACCTAATAGTTATATAATAATAATAGTTTTTAGTGAAAACCGTCCTAAAAAAACAAAGTCGTACCATGGGACCTATTTTATCTCAAGCAATACATCAGGACACATAACGCACAAAATGGAGTAGTTATTTCGCGGGTCATTTCCCACCGGTTTGTTTTATTAAAAAGAACAGAATAAATCTCAGCTAAAACATTGGCTACACGGTACAAACGCCGCATTGCCGCCCACAATGAAATCTTTAGTTTGTACTGTAGCATTTGTTCAGGAAACTGAAGAATAATAAAATAGTTAAAGTGATTATTATTCGTTGTGGGCGGTTTTTTGACGAAAATTATATAGGCAGGTACATACTAGGTGGTGTGTTAATTATATAGTAGAAAGCATAATTATATAGTGACTCATGAATAGTTATTAGGAAGTGAACTCTTTTGATCGTGGACAACTACACTGTTGTCTAAATTTTAAATTACCTCACGCCATCTTGAGCTGAAGGAAAACTTAATAAAGTACCCTGAATAAAAGTCTAAAACGACAACAATTCAGTACTTGTGTAGTAAGGGATATTATTTGATATGCTACTTGACTAAAATCTGTCAGTTGGTTGTCTCTAGAGGCGCTCTCTCACCGAAAGTATTCGCTTGTAATGTAACCGTTCCAGATTCGAGCATTACATCAGTGAGTGAGTGTGCATAATCGAGCATTACAGTGTTGGTGTAACGATACAATACTCATAAATGTAACAAAACCACTTGTTTCTGTATAAAAAGGTAGGAGCTCGTGGCTTAATAATAACTGCTCTTCGAGTTGATATTTAGGTTGCGCCGGTATCGTTTTGCTAATCTAGGTTGTGGAGGTCAGGTGTGACAGAAAGCCGAACCAAACATAGTTGTGAAAAGGCTAGGCAGGTGATGACTTGTTTCTGTACAAAATCGCTTCTTGTATTGTTACATTACAGGCGAATGCTACAGTGAAGAGAGCGCCTTTGTGTGAAATGGGTATAACGCGGCAAATTGCCGTAGCGTTTGCGTAACATGTTTTGTTCCTGATGTTAAAATAAGTGTGAAAGTATGTTGCTGAATCTAATTTCTTCGCGTAAAATTGCCCAATCACAAACTGATAAGATTACACAGGAAACACTTCACGGTTACCTAAAAGGCTTTTACACCGTTACCCTTTAAACTCCGTCAGTCTAACCCGTCACGTCGCCTCTCCTTCTATTATGTATAACACGGTAAACACGCTCATGTCTATTTATTTACCTTCCCTTTACATGCCATCAATGTTTAATATTATAAATTAAACACCGTTTTGTTTCGGCGTTTTTTGCTTTAGGTACTTTGTTTCACGAAAAGAGTTTGTTATTTTTTGGGTTTTGTCGTGGGTGAAATTGTGTTTATAGACGCATTAGCCTTATTGTATTACGTTGTATTGTACTTGTGTATAACTGGCTAGTATCCGCAATTAGCGTATTTTGCGTACTAGCCTAATGTAGCATTAATATTATTTAAAAAATATATTTTGTATCTAAATGTGGTTTAAATTAGTTAATCTAACTATGCCAGGACGACTTAACTCCTCAACGGTTAATAAACACGAAATCAAAATGTTGTATAAACCTTTAATGTTGATAGATAAAAAAAAATGTCTCCTTTAATTTTAATTAAAGAAAACTTGTTTTTTTTTTATTTTAAAGTTAAAATTATTCAAGTCTATCGAAAACAACCACTTCTTACTTTATCGTACGTCATCATTCATCATCATTTCAGCCAAAAGACGTCCACTGCTGGACATAGGCCTCCCCCAGGCGTCGCCACATTGACCGGTCCCGTGCGTCTCTCATCCAGCGGATTCCCGCAACCTTGACCAGGTCGTCGGTCCACCTAGTGGGAGACCTTCCAACGCAACGTCTTCCGGTTCGCGATGGCCATTCCAGAACTTTTCGGCCCCATCGGCCATCCGTACTGCGAGCAATGTGACCTGAACATTGCCACTTAAGTCTGGCGATTCTTCGGGCTACGTCGGTAACCTTGGTTCTCAAGCGGATGTCCTCATTTCTGATTCGATCACGCAAGGAAACTCCGAGCATAGCCCTCTCCATTGCCCTTTGGGTGACTTTGAGCTTTCTGATGCTTTCTTTATCGTACGTAGGTATTCCCTAATTATTCTCACTTAGCTACTCAGTAACATGAACATTACGAGTAATTGAATCATAACTATTCGCAATAGACACACATAGCACACAACCGACACAAGTTCACACAAACTTGTACATAAGTGTTATGTGATTATGATAAGTTGCTTCACGAGTTTTTGCTGTTTCAGCCAATTAGGAGACACTTGTATTGTGGACGAGCTGCTGATTGAAAGAACCTTCATCACTGATTGGGTAAACTGTTTACTATTACACAAAACATTATTCAAGTACCTAGTTGGTCTACTAGTCACAACCGCTACTGCTGAACGAGGTTTTGGGTTTGAAACCCAACCATGTTACCAGGTTTTTGACCATCATATTATGGCGGAAGGCAGTACTAGTAATAGTTCTGCCTAACCTTCGGGGTAAACAGGCGTGATGTTATGATGTGATATTTCGTTCAGTAGTACCCCTTCTTTAACCACCTATGCCATGGGACAAAATTCCCATCCACAACCTCTGGGTAGAGCGGTTATAGGGAGTGTCAGACTTCTACTGACCAAAAACTACCCATGTTACTTCTTAGCCCTTTGTGTCGAGGCCGCGGTATCTATTTCGAACAACCCGCAGCCCCTACGGGACAGTAATTCCCCTGCCTTACCCTTCAGGGATTACGTGAGTGTTGTTATGTTATCAAATGCTACCAATAATAATAGCTCATGCTATTTTTTAGCGTGGCGACGATAGCTCGTGCTACGGTATACGGTATAGTATTATAAACTGCCTTCAATTGCATTGAAGGCTAAATGGAAGTGGACGGGACACGTAGCCCGTTACAAGGACGATAGATGGACTCTACGGTCGGTAAAGTGGTCTGGGCCAAAAGGCACCAGATCAAGAGGTCGACCAAGGGCCAGATGGGCAGACGAAATAGTAGCGTGCGCAGGCGGTAGTTGGCTAGACAGAGCTAATGACAGAGAAGGATGGCATTCCTTGGGGGAGGCTTTTACCCGAACGGGGTCCACGCATTAAATTATTAAAAATTAAAGCGAATAATTAAGATAATTACAAAATTAACTTTATAATTCTTACAAATCAAATTTTATCTAATTGTAATAAATGTAATTGAATATTATAGATTAATAGGTTACCAATTGTTATTGTTTAATATAATATTATGTACTATGCATGGAATTAAATAAAGCTTTATTATTATTATTATTCTAAACTGATCTAAAAATCAACTAATTAAGAATGTAAAGACTTTTATAAACATGTTGACGTGACTTATTAACCATGGGTTCTGGCATAGTTTTACATAAACGCGCATTGTATTAGTAGTTCCATTTATACATTATGAAGACTTACATCTTAGGGTCTTCATAATATAAAGGTCTTAAGCATTAATGCTTAACCCTTTATAAGGCTCCTACTATGTGTTTAAACACATAGTAGGTGCAGTTCCAGGCTGGCCGTATTTTACTCGAATTTTTTTTTTATTTTTATTATTTTCTCTTTCAATAGCTGTAATTAATTTTAACCTAACGATCGAAACTACAGACAAATAGCCGCTGGTGTAGTACCTGCAGGAAGTACCTGCCGCCATCGTCACAGTTTTATCATTAATCAATGCCTTGCCAGTCTGCTTCAATTGAATCAGCCAATATCTCGCTCTTCTTTGGTAAACAAGAGAAAAAAATAATAATTAAATAAATAATTTTAATACTGACATCCATCGTCTTTACCATGTTATCGTAATCGAGTTGTGAGAGACCGATACGTCGGCTCATAAACATCCACTCACTTCACTTAATCCGTGATCATCTTGCTTGCAACAGCGCCGAAATATTGTAAACTCAAACAAACAGTAAACATGGTAAATATACCGTTTTCAGTGTTAATGGTAGACAAAGAAATATCACAGAAACTAGTAAAAAGAACATGCTACGTCGGGCTGACCACTTCCAACCTTGCTGACCCCATTTTCACAACCCCACAGTAAAGTTTCCAAAAAAATAATTAATAGTCCCGTCCGTTCCACTTTCCCAAACTCAGCGATATGGCTATCGTTCCTTCCATCTGGCATACATTACGTTGTTCCTGTCCTCCACCGGTGGCGGATGGCACGCGAGGTGCCAGGGACCCCATACACGTAAACAATGTCATGATTTATTCTTAACATTTGCATATACACTTTGAAATGGGAATGTTTAATGTAAGTATAAACATACATCTGTATGTTTTGTTTTGTGGCTTTTGTGGCTCGTGTGTGCTTTCTTTCTTTATTTGTAGCTGTAGTTGAGGTTTCATGATTTCTTTTGGCTGTGAATGCGAAGTTGAATGTGCGGAAAATTGGCCGCACAATTGTAAATGCTGGAGTTGAAAATATTTTATACGTTTTACAGCGAAGTTGACGAATTTACGTTTTTTAAAGTGTAGGTATTTTACATTTATTTACTGGTATTCTCCTGCATTCAGTTACACTGGAAGCCCATATTTTTGTGGAAGACGATGAAGACAGCCTCTGTGCATTCGATTTGATTTAAAAGCTATCATAAAGTGACCAACTTTCTTTTTATATCTCTATTTATTACACTACAGCAAACTGAAGCCATAGAAGGAACTCCAGGAAAATCAGAAATGTTTTAGTTTTCAAACAAAACACAAATATTTACCACGACGACCTTTGTCAACGATAAGCGAGTGTCCAAAGATACTGGTAGCTATTCTGATATAACTAAAACAACAAGACCATATAGATTTTCCTCGATAAACAATAAATCTAGGACAAAAGAATCAAAAACCTGCGTACTCACAGAATTACTTAAACTCGCCACAAAAGCGAATACACGAAAAACATTCGCCCTCAGGCGTCAATGTTTAACTACTTTCCTACAGAATACTGATTTAAACCGGAATACAGGGAACCGGACAAAAGGTAACTTTTCCTCGCAAATAAACAAATAATAAACAGTAACAATACTTGTTGTGGGCGCCGTGAGCTAATGTTTGCGCCCCGTGTTTGTTTAGGCGCCGCAGTCACCGGCTGACAGGGTTGGAGCTCTAGGCTTTTGTTTGTTTTAGGGACAAGGAAACTGGATTATGGATGTCATAGTTGGGTTTAGTGGGTAAGTAGAAACATTCTCGGAATCCCATTGAAGGCTGTATGAGTCCCCGACGGGGCTGCGGGTTGTTCGAAAGAGACACCGCTGCCTCGGCACAAGGGCTAAGAAGGAGCATGGGTGGTTTTTAGTCAATAGAAGTCTGATACACCCTACCGCTCTGCCCAGAGTGGGAGGAGTCATTTGATGATTGATTTCACACCCCACAAAAATAAAGGGCTGTATGAGTTAATACTGGTGAACTCAGGACCGGTGAATGTGGCGACATTTGGGCCTATGTCCAGCAGTGGAGGAATTTCGGCTGAGGTGATGATTCTGATAGGTAAACACGTTTTAGAAAAATACATATTTGATAGTAAGTGTTACGGGTAATAAATAGTACCTTTAGTTTTGGACTACGAAATACAGGCTCAATTTTCACGTCTTTCGAAAGCGAGAAAACAAATGAAGCTTATAGCAACTTGCGGAGTGATATAACCTGAAGAAAAAAAAATTACGTACGCTCGCATCGCTTGACAGAAGTCGTATCGCCCGAGGCCGTGTGGTTTTAGTGCGAAATTCGACAGATATAGCTGACCTCACATATACCTGTACGATGTTTTGTATGTTCGAACTCAAACCAAAACTATGCAGTAAAATATCAAAATCAATCAACAACCAAAAATATTTTTCTCTATCAAAATGTATTTTGCCCAATACTATCACAAATAAATAAAATATGTCCCAATTCCATCCCGTCCTCATATTGTTGAGCATTATTCACACAAGTGCCTGTTTACGTCCGAGAGACGTATACAGTATCCGAGCGATCCGAAGGACCAGCAATAGGATTTACTTCACTTACAGACATCAAATAAAACCTTTCTGTTACGTTCATTGCCGAGGACTCCCGAATACACCCGATCTCGACACGAAATGAATTGGATTGGCGGATTCTAGGAATAAGAACTCTCTGACGAAATTATTTTGTTGACTGAATTGTGGGCGAAAAGGCAACTGTTCTGTTCAATTTCAGAAATTGAATAAGAGTTTCTTTTAAAACAATTAAAGCTTAGGGTTTAAAGACTTTACAGGATTGCGGGATTTGCTTCTAGCCAGTAAAATGGTCGGATAATCTGTTTTGGCTTAATGCCAATGCTGGGCCGCGATAAGTTGAGCCCGTTTATAAAACAAACAGCTAAAAACCGTTCTATGTATTTAACAGTCTGAGAAATATAATTATTTATTTAAGGGCCTATACTACCTAAAATTAGCAACTTTATTTGTAGTGGTTGAAACTTGGTTTGAAACAATGTTAGAATAGAGTTCTAATCAGCTTGCACTACAAAGCGGTTGTTACGTCTCTCACTGCGGCCGAATAATGCGGAAATGAGTGGTTTTTCGCAGATTTAATTTATTAAAAAAAAAATACGCTGTAATGTTAAAATATTTTTACATATGTCTTTAGTTGGTTAAATTTCCTTTCTGATAGTAAAAAAAAATAACAGTTATCGCTCAAAATATTGAGCATTTCGAGACGAAAACGTTTTTTCGTGTTCTTTCTTGATTGTGATTGTGATTTTTTTTTCGAGGTTCTTGATTTATTTTAGAAAATATTTTTGCATAAGTGTTTTACCTATACATTTGACTATACACTGTATTTTTTTTGAAATTGTAATAAGTAGCAATACGGCTAACTCTGCAACGAAAAACAGGTCGTTTTTACGGTGTCCCTCTTATCGTCGCCTTAATGATTCCTTATTAGTCAATTGTGCTGACATGAACTCCTGTGCTCGAATCCCAAGTCGTGCAAAGTATTATTAGATTTTCCTATTTCTATTAAATGGGACTTAGTTAACTGACGAAATGTGTGTGTACTATGGAATATGATATACATACCTCGAATTAACCCTTCTGGAAGTTTGGCGACATACAGGTGGGATATTGTGGTACTTTTTAAATACAATAAGGTATTTAAATGCCTGTTCTAAACGTTCAAAATCCACAACACATACAGTTATTTACATATTAAAGCTCTCCTAAAGCTTTAATATGAAAACAGACCTCCATTTCTCGACGTTTCACGAGCGCTTCCGAGTTCTCACGAGAAAAGCCGATTTCAAAACGTCTCGAAATAAAATGGTAACATTCAGAAATGGAATTACAGCAAAATAATCCGTTGGCAAAGCTGTTTGGAGATTCCATTTTCAAATACGATTGCTGCAAGCAACTGGTTGGTCGGTTCCTTCCGGGAATCAATTACTTGTAAGTATAATTTGATTTTGGAATATTAATGCGGTTTGCGCTTTTTTGGGTAGGGTAGCCATTTTGTATTTATTTAGGCGGGAAGGTTATTAATTATGTTTTAATTTGTAATTTTTTATTTACAGGAGAAGACAGAGCGAATTTCACTAACTGCGACTGAACGCAATCAGCGCGTCTATAATCGTGTTCAAGATTCAAGAGTAGTCAGTGACTCATTTTTAAGATCGAACTTTGACCCAGATATTGAAAGTCCCCAAACTATTAACAGTTTTTTTTTCTTTAGCCTTTAAATTACATTAAAATATCGTTGTAAGTACTTGTCTTCTTCTAAGAAACTAAATTAAAGATCTACGAAACGTATTTAATTTAAATCTTAAATAGATCTCAAAAACCGTTTATTTGCGTCTATTCGTATCCAAAATCCGTTCTTTGAAATCTTGTACAAAATCAGTTAGGGTCGCCCCTAATCCGGGAATGTTTCTCTTTAATTTATTTGCTGTCGGTACATATACCTGTAAGGGTCTGTGCACACTCGATCGTAACTCAAGTGGCGCCACTCGAGGGTTTAATCCAATCTGATAGTGAAACGTGTACAGTCTAGCTTGGGTTGACTGGTTTTAATTTAATCTAGTATCTAGGAATAAATATTATTTACGTCTAGTATTTCTTGCAGGAATAGGCTGAAGTGGTATCTAAGGACGGTAACATACATTCCATCACTTTTGATAAAGAATGCAAGCTTTTGTTAATAACTAGGCTCTTGTTTGACTCGGGAATTAAGATTTTTTTTTTGGAATGTGGGAAATCATCAATGACTATTCCCACTGTGGGTGGAGCGGAAGGTAGCGTCAGAGTTCTACTGACTAAAAACCACCCATGTTCTTTCTTAGCCCTTTGTGTCGAGGCCGCGGTATCTCTTTCGAACAACCCGCAGTATCGATATCGTATTGTTGCCTCTGTGTATCGGAAAGTGCTTTTAGCCGTTGGTCTCGGATGCCATTTGTGGATCTGACAGTTATTACGAGTACTAACTAGATTGTGGAGGTGGACTGGAAGCCAACCACAATATAGGTGGGAAAAGGTCACGTACATGATGAGGTGATAAGGAAATTGGCGTAAAAACAGGCCATAAATGGAATTACTCACCAATTATTTAAATTGAAGGTAGTTTAGTAAGTAATAGGGTAACAAGTGTAATTTCATGAAGTAAATAATTACTACAGAAAATAATTACAGGTTAACATTGCTTAAAAACTGTTATTTACGCAAACAGGAACTTTACACTGTAGACATGGGAATGGATAGAGTTCTTGATGAAAAACGTCCGAAATGCAAAAGTGCAGTGCTCAAAAGGTCCGATTTATTTATAACTTTAAATAATGTGCCGTTAAAGAAATGCTCATTTAATAGTAAAGAATAAGTCTACATATAGTTCGTAAATAATGTACATTCGCATATTAAATAACAAAACTGCCTACAGGGGCTGCGGGTTGTTCGAAAGAGATACCGCGGCCTCGGCCACAAAGGGCTAAGAAGGAACATGGGTGGGTTTTAGTCAGTAGAAGTCTGACACTCCCTACCGCTCTGCCCAGAGCGGGAGGAGTCATTAAATTTGAAGATTCCCGCCCTTCTAAAAAAAAGGTTGGTACCTTGGCCAGTGACTAAGCATGCCATATAATGTGGCAATCGTGAGCACATCATGACCAGTTGACAGCGTTGAAGAAGATTTTTATGATGTTATATTTAACATAATACAGCGTTTTGTTTTGTTTAGAAACTATAATAGTTTTTTTTTTTGTAATGGTATAGCTCGTTAGTGAGTTAAAAAAAGCGTAAAACATCTGTGAAAAATAACACTAATTAATACATACGAAAAACTATTACTTTCACCGACATCGTTACATACAAACAAAGTACCTACCATAAACAGAACTTTTGACGGAAAGCCATAATTATACTTAAAAATAAATAAATTACCAATTTAACTAACCGGTTCCCGCAGTAAAACCTGGCGTTCTCGACACCTGCCAGCTAAGTACTACTCATTACTCCTTACACAACCAGCTCCCTCGTGAACAGCTCTCAGCGCCAAGAGCCCCGAGAGCCGCAAGCCCGTGAAGAGCGCCGACAGCGCCGGATATCGCGAACAGCGCTATTGATTTATAACGCGTTATATTTAAGTTTGTGTTAGTTAGTTGTGAAACAATGTTGATTTAGTTACTTGTTGATTGTTGGTTAGTCGTAGTTAACCTTCAAATTGTGGTTAATAGTGTTGGAATTCTAGGAATCTATTAATTTACACGTCAAACAATTATTTGATAGATGAATACTACGTATATATGTTTTAACTTTGCGTGACTTGCACAGGTACTTAATAACAGACAGCGTTATTACTAGTTTAAAGTTACTATAATAAAGTTTAAGTTAACCATGCACACCGACCACCGACCAATGAGGTCCTAGGTTCGATTTCCATGTCGGGCAAAGTGTTAGGTATGGGGCTTTTTCAACACGAATTTGTCAGCGGCAGCCACGGAGTCTGGGGACAATAGGCTCGCCCCTTATTACATGAACTTAAACTTAAAATGACTGGTGAAATGTGGGTGTACTGATGAGTACTCTTCTGCTTCACCTTTCGAAAACTACCGGCGTGATGTTTACGTTATGCACACCGACCTTAACATAATTGTGACATAATAAATAAAACCGTTTAAAAAAATACACCGTCTGTTTTATCCTTTCTGAAAATAATTGAGTGCACAACAAAGCGAACTCTAAAAACATGAAAAACTTTATTTATTTGGTTCTGAATGCAGATTCAGTTTTCAGAATTCATTTTTCATGTTTACTAAAATCTTTTTCCCGTGTCTGATATTCAGCCGTATGTGAAAAGACCTGAAAGCGGACAAAAATATTTGGCAACTCTCATCTCGCGTGGTGACTCGGTAAAACATTCGCTCAAAGAGTTTTCCGGAAAATTCGAGATTTTCCGAAATAAATCTCAGCGGGCCGGTTTGTTAGGGATTCGAACGAGCCTGTAGCCTTTTGCTGCCAAAAACTGCCGAACGAAAGGCAAACCAAATGCCTTTGATGAGATTATGGCCGTTCGCGACTTTAGGTGCAGTCGTAGGGTGAGAAAAATCATCTAGATGTGGATTTGTACTTTAGATCTTCAATTATTCAGTTCAGATTGTGTAATTATGAAGGACCAGTGGTTCAAGTTTATGTGAATTGTTTCATCACTACTGCTCTCTAAGAACGGTGAAAGAAAATACCCCTGGAGAAACCGGCATGTCCCCCAAACGATTGCCTCTCATACAAAAGGTGTGTGTCCCAGCTGACTATTCAATTCGATGAACAATACGTTTAGCAGTGATTTATAATTAGGTATCACTTGCCCCGGTGATGGAAAACATCGTGAGGAAACCAGTATGCCTTTTTTTTTTTTTTGGTGGGTGGAAAATCATCAAATGACCTCCCCCCGCTCTTGGGCAGAGCGAGGGGGAGTGTCAGACATCTCCTGTCTAAAAACCGAACCCATGTTCCTTCTTTGCCCTTGTGCCGAGGCCACGTCATCTCGTTCTATAATCCGCGGCCAAACCAGTATGCCTGAGAGATACTTCTAGACAGCATGTAGGTAATGCCAAGCCATGAGCGGCATAAAAACTATAAAAAGACTAGCTTTTGCCAGCGGCTTCGCCCGCGTGAAAATGACCATTTCCCATACATACTTTCATCCCCTATTTAACTCCCTTAGGGTTTGAATTTCGAAAAATCCTTCCTTATTCCTTGTCTACATTATAAAGGGAAACTCTGTGCAAAATTTCAGCTTTCTAGGTCCAAGGGTTTGGGCTGGGCGTTGATGAGTCAGTCAGTCAGTCAGAACTTCTCTTTTTATTTATATAGATTTCTAAATCTATACTATCTATACTAATATTATAAAGAAGTAAAGTTTGTGTATTTGTTAAATTGTAAGGGGTAATCTCGGTATCTACTGAACCGATTTTAAAAATTCTTTCACCAATAGAAAGCCACATTATTGCTGAGTGTCATAGGCTATTATCCCTGTATTCCCACGGGATCTACGCGAGTGAAACCGCGGGACGTCCGCTAGTATAAAGAAAGAAGAACACACATTATGCTGAACATATTTTTTCTCGAATGCCTATGACCCGGTAACGCCTTGTAATAAATTATGAATCTTTTAGACTGCGTACTTCAAATATTGATGTATTCATCAGCACGTTTGGCAAACGATTGCCGATAGTAATATTATTGAATTATACAGTACTTAGATATTGGCGCGCAAAACAGGATGGTATTATCATAATAAATATAATTATAATCGAAAAAAATGGTATCTATATTATTCTCTGTCCGTGCTTCAAAAAAACGTTGGTGATAATGGATCTATAGGAACACATGGCAACACCAATGCCAGGCGGGCGAGCCTATTGCTGGCAGCTTGCCAAAAATGGACTCCTTGCTGCTATTGAGCTGTTCCTAATTTAAAAACTTATCAGCACTTTAGACCACCGTATGAATTGAACCCGACCACCAGCTTAGTGTTACTAGTACACCAATACGCCATTCATCGCCATCGTGAATTGATGGCTACATCTGTCACTTTGTCATCAATCCACGAGATAGGTAATTCAAACATTATTTTACATCTCTAAAAACTCTGTTTAGTATCCAATAAGCTTCATATATCCATTATCTGCCACATACCTACATGACGCAAATACAAGTAAACGATTTGAATGTTAATGCCTAGCCACGTGACGCGAGCAAAAAGTTCAACGAGCATTTAATCACTTTATGGTAACGGATTTTTTTCTCTCTGGTTGAAATTCCCTCGCGTGGGTTTTCGAAAATGGATTTGTAGATTAGAAGGTTTTTAAACTTTGGGTTATGTGATGTCATATGACATAACATAATACGTGATGTTATGTCATCCCCAAAGGTTTAGGCAGAGGTTTATCCATGGTTGGGATGGATTAGGTTTATGTGATGTTAATGGGAGATTAAGGGGTTTACACGTCAATTTAAGATTTCATACCAGTTAACCTAATATTATAGGAAAACTTATTCCGTCTGTGAGTTTGGCAAGAGTATTTGGGGTAGACCAAGATTTGGGTAAACCGGTACCTAATAATGTCCGGTAAGATTTTCCTACTTAAGCAAGAACAAAACTGCGGTAACAAACCAACTTTGAATAAAGCCGAATCAGTTTTTTTAATAGTAATGGTCGTACTTTGCCTTAATTTTGTCAATTTCAACGCAATATCAATAAAAATTACGATGAGAGAAGAGAATAAGGCGAACGATATTATTATTATTTTGCTGACGATGGAAGATGGGACGCCAGAAAATCTCCGTTAAAAAAATATTGTACTTGAATTAATTCAAATTCACATCTTTCTGATGACACTCTTGAGTGGGTTCGATAAACGGCAATCGCTTTCAAACACCTCGTATGTATACTACGGTATTATCATAAAGCTTATCGGTAGCTAGTAGATTGAACTGCTGCGCTTCGTGTCGCGGGTTCGATCCCCGCACGGAACAAATATTTGTGTGACCCACAGATAGTTGTTTCGGGTCTGGGTGTGTTTGTATATGTGAGTTTCAATGTTCGTAAACGCACCCACGATACAGGAGAAATTCCTAGTGTGGAGCAACGTTTAATAAAAAAAAAACAAAACATAACTTCACGCCTCTAATCCTCGAAGAGTTTCGCATCCGTGTACCTCATCGTACATTTACATTTCACCAGCTATGTTGATGTTCCATATTATAATAGGGGGAGAGTCTATTGGCGTCAACCGGACACATTTTCAGACTCAGTGGCTACTACTAAGAAATCCCAGATAGAAAAACTCAATAGCACTCCAGCTATGTTAGTCCTTTACATAAATATTTGACTATGAAACAGTCAACGTCGATGACTAGCAAAAAACCTTTTGAAAAATTCAAAGAAACTACATCACAAGACATCGTACCTTTGAAAACCTCATCGCACTGCGTCGATTGGAAACTATCCGATAATATAATTCTTTGCGAGGTAGCGGAGCGTGAACCCGGAGCGGTAATCCGGACCGGACGGCCACGTGATGCGGTTACGTGCGGTCCGGTGAGCCCGCTTTGTGGTAGGCACACGGGGAAGATTACCCGCGCAACTACTAGGCCGGTTTTATGTGGTTTTTAAACTGTGACCTTCAACTTGACTTGGAGACTTGTCGTGGGTAGTTGGAACAGGCTAAGGGATCAAGGTCGATAGAAAATGTGTATGCCAATAGTTTGTGTAAAAGTTAGACTGTGTAAGAATAAAAAAAACTTCAGAAGTCGAATTACTACTTTGTAGTTTTACTGAAGCAGAGGACACCCTCCGTCTCTCTCGTAACACAGAGAAGGATTTGATATATAGTGACACCACAAACATAATTGGAAATACGAGTAATCATTATCATGGTAAGCTAACTGAAAATAATTTGTTTGATGTTAAAATAGCTATATCTGTAATGTTATGACACTTTGGAGATCTACCTTAAATTATATTCAACTTAACAAAACATCACTCTTGCAATCCCCGAAGGATTAGACAGAGGCGTACCTATAGGACACCTACATTTTGTTAGTTAGTTTAAGTCCCATGTAATAGAGGGTGAACCTATTGCATCAACCAGACACAAATCCACGAAAGCTAGCTTCTGAGAAATTCTTGATGGAAAATGAAAAACAATATCACTTAAGCCGACCAGGGAATTGACCCCATGAACTTATGCTCAGCTGTCACGCTTACTATCACTAGACCAACGACGCAGTCAGTGGCAAGTTTAATCCTAATATAAAAACTTGAGATGGCACATCTAAATTATTATTGTAATAAATATTCAGCACCCGTATCCAACCCGATGTCAGCAACCTATAAACTAAGGACCGGCAGAAACATACTTGTACAGTTACAACAGTTTCCCATTGTCCCTATTGTAATAAAATAAATTGCCAAGTCCCTTTGGATCTCGTTCTATTTCCGGGATCGCACTATTTGTGCCATAAATCATTTGCGCTAAATAAAGTTTCCAATTCTTTGAAGGGATTTCTAAAGTATTTCTTAACTTTGAGGGTAGTTGCAAGTGTAGAATTAATTGGAAAGCAATTATTGAACAAATCGTGTTTGCTTAGGGGTTGTAGTGTAGTCTAGACGCAGATATGTTAGTCTAAAGTGAAGATGAATGAAGAACCTATCCATCATATAATTTTAGTGTAGATATCAGCAGGATTGTCTGACTTTATGTTTTTTTCTGCTATTTCTTAGGTATGTAGTGCTTGTTATCCCGGACAAGTCAATTAAAACTAACAACTATATAGGTAATTATTTATCTTATATTTCAAGGGTCTCATCAGTATTCGTTAGTAACTTACGGCCCAGTGAGTACCTTCCCAAAAGGTTGCTCAATAATTTAAATCATGCCTTAAAACCCCTTAAATTCTGGATCGTCCCTAAGTTACTGTTACTCAGCAGCGTGCACTATCTCGTTGTAATCACAGCATTAGTCGGGACACACCTGCCGCTAGTAATTAAATGCTTTACATAATGTCTTCTATTTTAGGACAGGGTGTCCCAACTGGGCGCCAAAATGGTCTCAAGCGGGCGCCAATAGGGTCCCAAGCGGGTGCCAAGAGGAATGGCGTAAACACCTGTGCTTCATAGCTCTATTTTTAGGACGTTTTGTTGGTTGTCGGATTGAAATTGATTGAATCAATCATGGAATAAATGCATCATACATAATAGCGCCATTTACCAGGGAAAAGCCAAAATACAGGAAGGAAATCTCACTGAAATAACTAATTAAGCTAGTCATCTTTACTTTATTGTACCTATTAACTCATTAGCTAGTGTGACTTCACGGTATTCCCTTCTAAGTGCAATGACGATCACAGAGAAAATTCTATTTCTGCCTGTTCTACAAGGAGGAAGGAATGTTTTCCCGAGGTTTTAACCAATTTCACAATACCTTAATAGGTAATATCCTCAACTTGTAACAATGACGTCTTACGTTTCCAATGACTAGATACTATTACGCTTATTGACGTCACACATCATCATCATCATCATCATCATATTCCTGACCATGTTACTTAAGGTCCGACAACACGATTTTTTCTGCCAGTCTCCTCTGTCAACCGTCACGCTTTCATTTACGTCACACATCAAACACCTACTAAATGCAGTCACTGGTTGGTAATTGGTATTCAGCCGCATTCTACAGGATTGGAATGGAAGCCGACCCCAATATAGCTGGGGAATAGCAGGCAGACAGACTGATAATAATCAACATACTATATAGGGAGTGGAATGGTCCGCGATACGATTAGTGAAAAGTATAACTTTAGGAATGATTCAGCACCGTGAAACAACGAAATATTCAAACAAAAACTATTGTAGCATTAAAAGCACTGCAGTCTAAAGCTGTGAACCTATTCTTTTTATTTGGAAAAACTCTCGCAGTTAACTGAGTGAAACAAGTAACACGGTGACTAACAACCAGCCAACTATCTGATTGCGAGTGCAGTCGTAAACTTTTTGCATGGAAGCCTAAAAAATGGCGGCCGCGGCGACGTGAATATGAATGAGGGACAATAAAGATAAGTAGAAAACAGAATACATGGCAACTCCAGTTTAAACTGGAACAGATGTTAGTGTGAAATGATTTCCCTATATTTAAAGCTGTTTAGAGAAGACTGGTTTTAGTCCGCGGCTTTACTTGTGGTAACGTCGAAAATTAAACGGAAAGCTTTTTAAACATAGCTTTTTTTGAATAATGTAGCTTCCCATTAGTTTTCTTTTTAGCGTTTCGTTGAAAATTGAAATTGATTCAGCCCAAAATTTGGCCACGAGTTTTGCATTTGCAGTAGCATCCATCAGCTCCTGTTATGTGCAAACAACAGGATAGGCAGGACTCGACATCAAGTGTTCCATCGTTTGTACGGTAACACAATATTTACACTTCAGGGCAGAGTCAACTAAAAATCTCCGCCTGGGGCTGCAGTCTCTACACTAATAACGACGCTACGAATGTCGCCTAGTAGTAAAATCGTAAACTTTCTTTAATAGATTTTCGACCTTATGCTGTTGTAATAAAGCTGAAAATCTATTAAAGAAAGTTTACGATTTTACGACTAGGCGACATTCGTAGCGTCGTTATTAGTGTAGAGACTGCAGGCCCTGATCAGGTTTTCTTTGCTTTGGCCAACCTGTGTTTTGTTGCCATTCTCTCTCTCTCTTATTGTCCAGGAAACTAGGTTACAAGGTTGTTTTCACAAGTGCCATTTTTATGTCAATTTTTATTTCAATATCGACATTTTTCAATACATTTCAAATGATAACCAACAGGGTGGTGCACGTCAACGTCATTGGAGAGCCAATAACTCCCAGTAGTATGTAAGTTTTAAACGTTCATTGCTAAATAAATGGTTATTTAGCAGTTAAAACATCTTCTATATATATATCTTATATCTATATAAATAAAAAGAGAAGTCCTGACTGACTGACTGACTGACTCATCAACGCCCAGCCCAAACCCTTGGACCTAGAAAGCTGAAATTTTGCACAGAGGTTCCCTTTATAATGTAGACAAGGAATAAGGAAGAATTTTTCGAAATTCAACCCCTAAGGGAGTTAAATAGGGGATGAAAGTTTGTATGGAAAATCGACATTTTCAACCGGGCGAAGCCGCTGGCAAAAGCTAGTTACATATATAATTATGTCAGTAATAGTAATTTTCAATAAGTAGGTATTACATTATTAATTTTCATTATATTCCTTATAAAATAGCGGTCATAAATACCTAATTAAAAACCTAAAATATCGGTGGAAACACTATGACTGTACGTTTAATTGGCCGCAGAACCTAAATGTCACCCAACTTGTATCATTTACAATTTTCCGATTAACACAAAATAAATGAAAACAAAAATAATTTAATAAAAAAAATCCTTTTTTGGTTTGTGGCTACATAAGTAAACCTTGTTTTTTCCTGAAACATCAAAATTCGCGGTATAGGTCTGAAACTATTAGTGCATTAGCAAGGATAATCTTTTATAAATGTGACTGTGCAAAATTCCTGTGGTTTTCAATTTGAAACAGTACTTATGTAGGTACCTACTTGTATTTATGTATAAATCTACTATAAAACTAAATTATTTATACACCATGTAATTTACAAAGTGAAAATCTAAAAAAACTCGCCCACGTCCCTGAGGCAACGAGAAAAGTGCTCAGAAGGCTGGTGATATCGCGGAAGACTAGGAGAGCACGTGGACCGCATGGCCCCAATGTTCAAACCCCAAACGAATCAAACACGTAACTACCAATGAGGTTATTAATTATTATCGCGGTTTAATGTTTACAACAACTGCAGCAACCGCATGAGCAAGGCCCGCCATGCTAGGAAAATGGGACAACGGAAACATCAATAACAAAATAATTTGAAGCATTGGCCATCAAATGAAAAAAAATCCATCGTAGATTCGACGTACCCATAATACAATCAAAACTTATTTATTCGAGTAAGCCTGCAATATTTTGATTCCGGATAATTATGACAGTCGCACAAATCTAAGTACACCACTTACTAATGTTTTAGCTGAGAGAAACTAAGCACAGGGACTGCCCAGCAAGATAACTAAGCAAAACATACTATCAACCTAAACTAAGACGCAAGGATATTTAAAGCGAGGATTACACCCTGACGTTATCAGGAAATCCGGGGACTTGGCACGCCACGCCGCCACGCCCGCCTGGCAGGGCCCACCAACGCCTTGGCACAACGCTGCCAGATACATGCCAAACTGCTTTTTAACATGCCGTTTCTGTCTGGGTGTGCATCATAATAGTTACAGTATGTTTTTAATGTTGTGTGTTATAGATTTTCGCTGGTTTAAGGAAACTGCAAAGGGTGTAAGAAACATGGGGGTAGCTATGAAAGCCAGAGGCGTTTGCTTACATTTGTTCTTATTGCATAACGCATCCATTTAATCATAATCAGAAGCTTTTAGAAACTAAGGCATTGTTTCATGCCGCCGCGGAAGGCGCGGAAGGCGCTCCGGGCGTCGGGGGCCACGTGATGGCTTCCAGCCACCGTAGACGCGGGCCTGTGGACGGTGAGTAATGGGCTAGCTCGCCGTCCGGCCGTCGTCATGACGGCAACAGACCGTGTCGGCGGCGCGTTCGTGTTCCACGCGCGCCTCAAAGAGATGTCAGCAAGGAGGGGCCCGCAAGGGCCGACGCCCGTCGGGGCCGCGGATTTTTGTACTAGATGACGTGGCCTCGGCGCAAGGGCAAAGAAGGAACATGGGTTCGGTTTTTAGTCAGTAGAAGTCTGACACTCCCCTTCGCTCTGCCCAAGAGCGGGGGGGGTCATTTGATGATTTTCCACCCACCAAAAAAAAAAAAAAAAAACAAGGGCATTGTTTCATTCAGGGCCGGTTTTTCAATCGCCAGTTAACTTTTATCTGACGAATAAGTTTGTCATTTTGACAGTTTTTGTATAGACAATCTATGAAACATCACATATTTTATTCCTCAGGTAAAGTTAACTGGCGTTTGAAAAACCGGCCCTAAATAGTTATTGAAAGAAATCGCCTGATTGACAATGCAAGGAATGTACCTACGTAAGTTTAACTGCCAAAATGAGTGTAACGTTACTCCCGCGCAGGCTGCCGTGTTTATGTCCGTGAAATGCATTGGATGGTAATATAATTATAGAATTGGACGAACTAAAATAGGTTTAACAATCTGAATGGCTTGCCCCCGGAATACCATATGCGGCATTTGACAGAAATATCAACGCCGTTTTCGCTATTTTCGTTGTCGAGTAAGTGAAATTTTGGAGAAGCTCAAGGCTTAACAATAACAGCAGCGCTAGGTTCAGGTTAAACAGCGCTTCTTTATGTGGATGGGTGTCCACCATTTACATACCGAGTTTCCTCCGTGCCTTAGAAAGCATGTTAAGCTGTTGGTCCTGGCTGTCATTTACAGACCTTTGACAGTCGTGATAGGTAGTCAGAGACCCGAAATTCTGACAACCAGTCTTACCAAAGGGTATCGTATTACTACTGGGTTCTCGACTGCAACCGCAAAGCATATGAGTATTCTTCATGAAGCGACTGCCAATTGGACTTCCGAATCCCAGTTACTGGGTATGACTGGTCGCCACAATTTCGGGATTCCAACTATCCGCACCTACTAGTATATAATAGATGAACATCCATCCACAGACCGACCCCAGCAAGCTTTTCTTCACCTAAAAGCATTGATATAATAAAACCCAAGATACACACTCCGCGTCTCAAAACCGTCCGCTTAAAATGAGTTCACAATGAACTCATTTCAAATAGTCTCGCGTCGCTCGCGTCTCTGCACGGTCGTACAAAATACTTTTTATATTGATTTTTTATAACTGCATTGTAAAAGGAATCTGCGTAAGGTTGAATTTGCCAAAAAAAATATGTTTATAGTGACGATAACTACATGTAGTAGTGCGTGTATTGGTGAGTGTTTGGCGACAGCTTCGACTGTTTGTTTTGTTCGAGACTGTGCATCTAGGGTTTTATTATATCAATGCCTAAAAGATCGATACATGCGGCAGTTATTATTTATAGCCACAAGTCTTTTACGCCAATCGTAACTCCTAATGCCATCAATACTCACAGATAAAGTAAGCATCGACTGAATTCCGTTCACGATACAGTAATAGCTAACGCGAGACCTAAATCCGTCGCCTTTGCCTCGCCAAGTCGACGAGAAATATATCGAGTCTACATTAGCATTCAAAGCACGATACAGTCAGTTTAGCTCAGTTTAGTGTACCCAGCATCTTATCGAGTTCAGTCTAAATTGGCCACGTTAGCAGATCATAATATGAATTGCGTTAAAAATTGACCTTTCATAATAGTAGCAGTTAAGGTGTATGCGAAAAGGTACCCCGCGAAATTCGAATTTTCTAACGTTTTTCGCAATTTGCCGATCACACGGTCACAGGATCAACGGTCTCAGTTCATACAATCCTCAAGAATGCCTTTTTCCTCTATTAGTCACTCTTGAGGATTGTATGAACTGAGACGGTTGTATTGGTGATTTTAATCATTATTATTCAGTAATAGTACATTACTGCAGAATCCAGTAAGTAAGCCTTCCTGGCCAAGTATGAGTTAACCGGACCGAACCGCAGGTGAGGTCTGGTTATATACGAGGCCAGGATGGCTTTCTTACTGGTTGAGGTTTGTATAATGCTTTTCTCAAAAATTAAAGAAAGTTTATCAACAAATTCGTTTAATTAATATTGAAGGTTACATTCATATGTGAAAAACACAATAGCACTTTTTGGCCGACCCGGGAATCGAACCCAGGACCTCACGCTCTGCAGTCGAGCTTGCGACCACTAGACCAACGAGGCAGTTTAGGAAACAACTTTAGAAAAAACTTTTTAATAAACTGAAATTACTAAATACAATCATAAAATCCCACACTATACTTCTACAACATTACTAAGTACAAAACGCAACGTATAAAATGGCTGTTTAAGGTTCCAAAAATATATGTATCTCAAAAAAGTCATACCAAAAAGAGAGATAGATATATATTTGGAACCTCCCTTCTATAACCATGTTATAATGGCTAAACTCTAATCTGTGTCTGGTACTATGTTTTTTTTTCTAAACAGATCTAAAGAGGATGACCTAGTGTCCAGTAAGTAAATTACATACTTACTTACTGGACAGTAGGAGATTCCAAGTTTAAAATCTCGCTTCTTACTGGACAGTTGTGAATAAGTCTCCGGTAAAGTTCACTTTCTGGATACTTTTTAGAGATGTTATGGCAACATTACATACCATTTTTGAGAAAATAGACATTTGTCATTGCCACAAATCCCATTTTATTTCACATACGACTTGACACTGACCGGAAAATTGCAAAAAACGTAAGAAAATTCGAACTTCACGGGCTACCTTGTCATCAACCTTAAGCAGTAATGTCCATTTTACGCTTTTTAACGCAATTCATATTATTTTCCTATTAAGATCCTGTTTTCTTAAATTGTCACAAATGCAGTTACTACTATGAAAAGTCGATTTTACGCTTTTTTTACGCAATTCATATTATGTTCTGCTAAAGTAGCCATTTTAGAACCCCAGATAATTCCACCTTTCGTGAATCAGTCTGAAACTTAGACATTTTCTTAGCTGGAAAGTTTAGTATTTCGCTAATTATCCCAGCTAGACTTCTGTTAATTAATTGGTGTATAAATAACGAGAAAGGGTTGAAAGAATTTTCTTTAAGAGCTTTGTTTTTTGGTACTGTTAGCGATATCTTTTTAAAATGATTTGCGTTCGTGCGTGCGTTATGTATGAATGTGATTGTTTGTTTACCTATGTTAATTTATTATTTGAATTGTTTAAATTACAATTCTTGTGATATTATTGTCATTTTCCTTGTTGAGTAGTTTGGTTGTTTAGTGTGGAATCCAGGGTTAATCAATTGTATTTGTATACAGTTTTTAAAGGACATTGTCGCATTATGAAATCACTCCATTTATGCATACTTACTATAATAAATTACGTAAATTGTATTGTTTTTGACGACGGTCAATTTCCAAAATTGGGAGTTCTAACTAACTGTTAATTTCAAAAAAGCACATTACGTAATAAATAAATTTTCATGATGATAAAAACGTATGACTGCCTCATTCGTTACGAGCACTATAAGCTCAGTACGAAACCAAGGTGCGAATTCCAGGCTAAGAAAAGGTTTTTGGGTGTTTACATCTAGATTATTAGGAAGTATTTCAGGGTTAGTATTTCTGCCCGGCTGATGGAAATAGTCTCCGCCGACATGGGACTTAACATAAATAACTGACAACATTTGGATGTCCGAATAGGTGCATCTCTGCCAAGCCTTTCAGGGCTTACAGGCGTCTTGAAATGTTTTTATTAAATGCTTCTACATTCAATATTTACTTAGCAAAACAAATCAAACAAACGGCTTCATAAGCAAACAAACTCTTCTTGGAGTTCCTAATAAAGAAAAATGATATTAAATTAGTATATTAAAAGCCTGAGGGCCAATAACAATGGTGGAAAAGTAACAAAAGTACTGGATTGCCTTTTGCTACCCAAAAAACTCATGTCAGTTCTGAGTCGTAGGAATAGGTAACAATTTGAAACTAATTACCACTTGTATATCTGTTCTGTTTATGATTATTTTTCTGGTTTTCCCCCCTTCTTTTCGAAGGGTGGTAAGTCATCAAATGACTCCTGGCTCTGGGCGGAGCGGTAAGGAGTGTCAGACTTCTAATGACTAAAAACCACCCATGTTCCTTCTTAGCCATTGTGCCGAGGACACGGTGTCTCTTTCGAAAAACCCGCAGCTACCCCTTAGTCTTAAAGATTCCTACTGTAACACCGCACAAACACTTTTGCCGCAGACTGTATTACTGACCTTATAAAACATTCTTAAAAGCCTGTAAGTTATTGTAATATCCAGGGGATTTTTACTGTAAATCCGATAATATCCGGTATTAACTAGACGCCGCATTGTGCGTTCGATGGAGCCGGATAATGGCAGCCATGTGCCTCGGGTGACGTTAATGATGAGCCTGGCATTGCCCTAATATATTGAAGAGGTATTTGAGCATAATTCAATGAATTACAGTTTCATTCAGCATATTTATCTTCCGTAACAAAGTTTCAGTACCTGATACATAATATCTGTGTCTCCGAAAGGTAGGAAAAAGGTGTAACATATTAGAACCTCCACATTTTGCTATTTACTTGTGTTTAAATCCCATGTCGTGTAGAGCCTATTTCCAATGGTTCACCCTTGTTTCGCCGAACAACTTTTGATATAATTTTACTTGTTCGAACAACGTTTAAGAAAATAATCATTTTGTATAATATCGGTTAAAAATAATTTTAATTTCATCGAATATTTATTTGCGATAAGTAACAACATTTGCGCTATTGATCAAAAAGTATAACGTTCATTTGATGTAATGTTCAGGTGGTATAATTTGTGTTTTATCGAATACTAGCTTATGCCCGCGGCTTCACCCGCGTGGATGTCGTTCAAATTATATACTAAAACCTTCCTCCTGAATCACTCTATCTATTAAAAAAAACCGCATCAAAATCCGTTGCGTAGTTTTAAAGATTTAAGCATACAGACAAACAAACAGACAAAAATAACGACTTTGTTTTAGACTATGTAAGGATTCAATTTTTCCCCCAAACAAACACAGATGCTGACAGAAATCTTAACCCTAGACGGTCGACGTCAGGGGCACCCCGAGGTTCGGTTAGCTATGTCCCTTTAAACCCTGCAGACAGAAATAGACGTCGAACTGCTGACGGAAACGAATGAAAGAAAAACGAATGATTAATGAACGGAATATTCGATACGATCTTTGGACTAAATCATTATTAGTCTAGTGAAACATTAGTTTAAATAAAATTAGTGCATTTGAAAATTCGGTCAAATGATATTATGTATATCAAATAAATAAATATGCTAAATAAAAATCTACCAATTAATTATTCGGTCAAATGAATGATTATGCGAACTGACTTTATGCTAACTGAAATTAGTCGAAGTGGTTTTCGACAAAACGTTGTTATACCAAACAAGGGTAAACCATTTCCAACAGCTGGGCAGAAATGATGACCCTGGAATGCTTGTGAACATTCTAGATGTAAAAGCCCAATAATGTTTCCTCGGCCTGGGAAAAGCATCCAGGGCTTCATGCGAAGGACTTGTGACCATTGCTTGCGAACACAAATAGCCTTGCAGTTCAGTAAGGCAGTAAGAGCAAGGACGCAGTCACAGTTTTATATCATCATTTTATAACTTAACATGCTTTTTTTGAAATTACCAGTTACCTATTAATAACTGCCAATTATGGAATTTAAAAACTCTGCCATTTGCGTCTTTTATTACACTAGGTATGCATAAATGGAGTGATTTTATAACATGACAATGACCCAAGAATCAAAACCAGGATTCCACACCAATCAACCAAACTAGTCAATAAGGAAAATTACAAAAATACTAACTAGACATCCTACTAATATTATAAATGCGAAAGTTTGTGAGGATGGATGGATGTTTGTTCCACTTTCACGCCAGAACGGCTGAACGGATCTGAATAAAATTTGGCACAGAGGTAGATTATAATTTGGAATAACATAACATAACATAACATAACATAACACATATTATAAATGCGAAAGTTTGTGAGGATGGATGGATGTTTGTTCCACTTTCACGCCAGAACGGCTGAACGGATCTGAATAAAATTTGGCACAGAGGTAGATTATAATTTGGAATAACACATGGGCTATATATTAGCGCTATAATAACTTAGGGGGGTGAGCAATATTGCATTATGTGCATATTTTTCAACTGTTTGACAGCTAACTTCTGTCATACTATGAATTAAAAGCGAACTGCTATTTCAAACTTTTTGACACAGATGAAAGTAGCCTAATAGTTCGGCGTCCTACCTTCAAACAAAGGTATGCAAGATCAAATCTCAGTCAGTGCCTTCTTTTTGTGTTTTTTATAATGCTGTAAGATTTCCAAAACTGTTAAACATGTTCGCGAGTTCGATACCCAATCGGATTTCACTTTTTGTAATGTTTTGGTATTTGTTTTTATTTTGATGCTTTATGATTTTAAAATAATAACAAAAACAACAAAAAGCGATAATAAATCTAAATACATAATAATAAATGTGTAGACGTGGAGTTTCTGTACATTGAACATATTATTTAGAAAAAAGAATGTTTTCTATTGGCGTGTTCATTCGTTTTAGAAAATTTTGTGTGTAGTCTGTCGGGAGGCTTTCCAACGCAACGTCATCCGGTTCGCGATCGCCACTCCACAACTTTTCGGCCTATCGGCCATCCGTTCTGCGAGCAATGTGCCCATTGCCCCATAAGTCTGGCGATTCTTCGGGCTAAGTTGGTAACCTTGGTTCTCATGCGGATGTCTTCATTTCGGATTCGATCACGCAAGGAAACTCCGAGCATAGCCCTCTCCATTGCCCTTTGGGTGACTTAGAGATTTCTGATGAGGCCCATTGTAAGTGACCACTTTTCGGCCCATATCTAATCACTGGCAACACACAGTGGTCATAGACTTTCGTCTTGAGACACTGGTAAGTTGGACGAGCAGATACCGTGCAACTTCCCGAACGCTGCCCAGCCGAGTAGGATTCGTCGATTGACCTCTTTCTCGAAGATAGACCTACCCAACTGGACCGTTTGTCCCAGGTAGACATAATCGTCCACAACTTCGAGTGTAGAATCTCCGATCTTGATAGGAGTGGGTGAACGAGTACATGGACATTCAACGTAACCTTGGCTTTGTCCATGTTCATTTTAAGACTCACTATTTCGGAACCTCCACTGAGGTCATCGAGCATTGTACACACGGCTACACATCAAGCTATACAAAACCAGTTAATCTTGGCCTCACTTTACTAGATCTTTTCGCACAATGAACGATCAGATTATACTGGTTTTGTATAGCTTGATGTGTAGCCGTGTGTACTGAGTTCCTCTATGGTCCCAGCCATAACCAATAAGTCGTCGGCAAACCGAAGGTGAGTGATGCACTCGCCGTTGAAGTTGATTTCAAGTCCTCTCCAATCCAGATATTCTCGAGTGCAGTTTCGGAGATATGACGTCTCCCTGTCCCCATTTGTTATAGTATCAGGTGTAAATTATAAAGCCAATTTAATAAGGGTTTTAGTTTTCATTGTAATCGGTGCTCTTTATCAAAAGATATGAATTAAAACAGAAGAACTTATCATCATAACGAAAGATACATAGGTACATGCAACGACATCTATTACACCAAATTGGAACTAATTATTAAATGTGTTCAAAAAGTTATGATGGCTAAGGTACTCTTAAATAGTCTAAATGACGCTGCTTTGAGAATCTTCATAGCCTATAATATAAACCATAAAGTGCCTTCGCTTTCTATGCATTAAATTTTGACTTCGTCTTCGATAGATGGCGTTGTACATTTGACGAATCAAATTTTGGATTTTCTGAATCAAAAACTTACGAATACACACAGTACGAAAATAAAAACGTAATTCAAATAAGACAAGCAGCGCCACAATCAATCGCCCAGCCATGCCACTTCGCCAACCGTGCCTTCATATAGCTGTGGCTGTGGGTTCCTCGGACATTGCTGCAATTTTACTTAACAATAGCCAGACTACACAATAATTGCACATTCCGTTTCCGAATTGCCGCTGAATCTTGCCTCAAATTGCATCATCACCAAAAACTGCGTCTTTGTAAATAAACTGATAAAACAGGAGAGAGTCGTCTGGAATCGGACTCAGATGGGCCAATTCTGTTTTCCGAATAATTTTTCCCTCCAGTGCCAGTAATAATTATAATATGGGACGAGTGCACAATATCGCACTAGCATGCATTAGAGGCGTTGAACCGCAGCTTGCAGGATACACGCGGCAACCACGCGGACGCGCTGATGGTCAGCGTTGTTGTGTTGTTCACAGGCGACTGTTGGCAGACCCTGCCAGTCATTGCGGGTAGCACACCGGTGGATGAAATAAACACATGACTCAAGGCGTCGTCGCTGTGTTCAAGGATCAAAAATTTGCGTCTTATGTAAACTGTACAACGACCACTAAGCAGGCGTCTTTGCAAATAAACTGATTCAAATAGGAGACAATCGACTGGAATCAGGAGACAGATGGGAATATTCTATTTTCTAAAGATTTTTTTCATCCAGTGCCAACAGAGGATGAACTTATTATGCACGTTTTACCTATTTTTGAGGTTAATATAGGTAAATAAAATAAGAATAGTGATTTTAGTGAGGGCAGGTGCTGTCACCAAGGAACGTGTGGATGTTCACAATAAAACAACTTAGACAAGATTTGGCAGTTCAAAAGTATGCACATCCATAGGCGCCTGTAATTCCGAAAGGGTATGGTAGTGGTGTACCCAATCGTACACCGATAATTCGCAGTGATCTTGAAGCGACATGTAAATGGGGACGCTTGACGTTTATACATTGATGTAATATGGACTATTGCCATCAACCGGGCACATAACGAGACTCCGTGGCCTCTACTGAGAAAACCCTTTGCCCGTATCGGGAATCAAATCCTGGACTTCGTGCTCAGTAGTCGCGCTTAGGGCCACTCGATCAACGAGACAGACACACATTTTTCCACGTGAACGAAGTCGCGGGCATCAGCTAGTAAGTAATATTTTAAAAATCCACTATTACATTAATAATTAACATTTAAGTAAGCAAATGTAAACATAACACAGGTCCAGTAGTTTTGGCGATGACAAACAAAGGTAGAACCACATGGATATAATTAGTGCGAACAGGACAAATGACCACGGTTACTCGCTATCAACTAACTGTGGGTTATGTCATTAACTCAGTACTGACGGCTAATTGGAGGACGTGATTAGATAAATGTTCGTTAGTTACGTTAACGTAGTACGGTGAAGCAAAACATCGTGAGGAAACCGACATGTCTTAGAAGCAAACATTCGAAGATATGTGACATCTACCAACTCGCTCTGGGCCCGTGTGGTTGATTGTAGCCCATAGAGAGGAGATCTATGTCTCAACAGTGGAAACATTATAGGCTAATTATGCTTTAAATTATGCTTTAAATTATGCAAATAAAGAATCTTGAATTTTTAAATGCTTGAGTTGTAGGACATTTTTTGTATCTAGAAAATAGTGTGATCTAATCATCCTTTCCTTTGTATAATCATTCTTGAGCTACGTATACTTACATAATATCCTTTCTATAAAATACAAAATAAAATGCTATAAAACTTAAAACTCGCAAAAAAAACATTTTGTTCAAAAGACCAAAGAAACCAAACTCAATATTCCCTACAAAGGTGCCACTAAAGCAATATTGCCTCACAATATAATAATATTATGACCCCGGTCCTCACCCTATCGATCGCATCGACTCGGCCCGCCACATAATTATATCAGTGATGCATCAACCCTCGTACGGGGGGAATCATTGCCAAACAACAGTTCAATCACACGTGACTATGATCAGGGGGTCTAAAATGGCCACTTTAGCAGATCAGAATATGAATTGACCTTTCAAAATAGTAACTGCGTCTGTGACCATTTTACGAATTTAACGCAATTCATATTGTTTTCCTATTATTACTTACCTATGATCTATTTTCCTTAATGGTCCCAGACGCTGTTACTATTATGAAAGGTCATTTACGCTTTTTGACGCAATTCCTATTATGAACTGCTAAAGTGGCCGTTTTAGACCCCCAGATCTGTCCAGTTATTGGATGTCAGTGAGAGCATCCAATCGTAATCTACAGGATCGATTTGAATGCAATTGGAATTTAATGGGACTAATTAATATGCTTTTGATTAAAACGTGGGTTTCGATACAGTGGAATTCATTGATGCATTGTCCATGTGATTGGCATTCCAAACATTGGCGTACCTACGGGCAATTTGTGTTAAATGTTTGAACGCTTTGTTCAGTTTCATGTTGAGGTAAATGCCACTTTACTTTAGTCCCACTGCTGCTGGTAAAGGCAACCCCATTTCTCTCGGTATTTCGGCTTTGGCCATTCAATCAGTTAGGTACCCATATTTAACAATTTTAGGTGAAATCCTAGGCGAAGTTGTGATCCAATTTACAGGCAAAACTAAGGTAAAATAGCCAGCCTAATCTGCCCAGATATATCCAACCAGCCTTCCCAAATTTTACCCAGTTACCTTCAAAAACTTCTGAACGACAATATCTTCAAAAACTAATTTCCTATTCTTTCGCACTTAGATACGAAATGAAACTTTGTCTCACGCTTACTTGGCAAACTTTCGAGATAGGTAACACTCGGGGGATAGGCGATGTGACTCGTTACAAAGAAATTTCGTTTGGGACCAAGTTAAGGAAGTTCAAACGGTCAGGTTAAGCTGAAGTTTGAGGAGATTCCCCGGGCACTGGTGATGGTCAGTATTACGGGAATATTCCAAAGTTGGATTTGAGAGATTTCAAGGCAATTCTGTAAAGGTTAAGTTTTGTAGCTGAAATATTGATGAACTCTGTCTATTTGCTGCATCGATAATAGTGAATAATAAAGTAAACACCAGCATTGCATACACGAGGCCAGTTTTTCAAGCCAGGATAGCAAGCTAGTGTAGACAAAACTAGCTTCATTTCTAGCATATTCCAAACCAGGGCAGTAGGACAGGACAGTTTAGTAGAGAACTAGCTTGCTGTCCTGGCTTGAAAATCTGGCCTCGTGAATCCCGGGCATTATTGAAATGGTTTTGTTCAAAAAACGGGCACGCTTTAGGGATAAACTCACCTTGGACGGTTCTCGCGAGAATGCCGTGTGTAAATTAAGGTTAAGAATCAACACAATATGAATCAGCGCCATTATGAGAGTTTTAACGACTGTCAAAGTGGTGTCATCATCACATCATAAATTCATGTCCTACAGCATTCTTTTTTTTCGGTTGGGAAAATCCTCATGGATACCTTCCGCCTGTGGCGAGCGGGGGTTATGTCGGACTCCAACCGACTAAAACCCCACTGTTCCTACTAATACCATATTATGTCGGAGGCCCGGGAGATACATTCGCGCGCACCCCCGCCGACTGGTATTAGCCCACATGTCCTACAGCCTAAAATCTTGATAACAGTACCTATTAGTAGCAGTGCTCACAAATCGGATGCACCTTTGAAGCTCCACACCGGGTTTTCTGATACCATGTATTACCACCGCACTTGTTGTGATGGTGTTGTACTTACGGAGCGGGGCGAGTGAGGAGTGGGGTGTGGGAGCGGGGTCGGGGCGCGGCGCAGGCGGGCCAGGGCGCTCAGCAGCCCGTCCGTGGTCACGCCGCCCGTCCCCACATCTGAAACAAGAGAGCAACCCGTTCACTGACCTGTTGCAAAAGAATCAACAAAATTGTGGTCGTTTTGGTGATCACGAAATTGCAGCGTGTTTCACGATTTATGTTTTTTGTATTTTTTATGAAAACTAGCTATTGCTCACGGCTTCACCCGCGTGTATGTCGGTCCTTTCTCGAGAACCACTCTATCCATTGGTGAAAACAGCATGAAAATCGGTGCAGTAGTTTTTGAGTTAATCGCGAACAGACAGACGCGGCGGAGGACGTTGTTTGATCATAATTAGTGATTAGTGATAGTGATGAATCACTGTAAATCTTAAACGCCCATTCAGAGACTTGTTTGTACAGACACAACTCTCTAAAAATGCATAACTAACAAGTTTCTAAATATAATTTTCGATGTTTAAAATACGTTCCACGCTAAACGTATTTGATGATGTCTAGTTTCACATATCCAAGCAATAAAATAAATGAAATTCATTTCATCAAATAACGCTTTATAGTTTTGTTCGAGTGAGCAGCCGATGAACCGAACGACTCGCCCGACCGACGCGCGACGTCACTCGCATCGCCGGCTCACAATACCACGATATGAGAACTATTTACATAATAATATAAAGGTTGTCACTTGACACATGATTTCAAATAAATTCAGCATTTAAGGCACTATCGCTACTCCACAGCAGCTCGAGGCTTAGTTACGCCCTTAACACACGTGCGTATCTGAGGTGTGAATAAGCCGATATGAGATGATACACTTTAAAGGAGCTTCGTGGCTTAATAATAACAGCCGCTCGAATCAATTTTCAGGTTAAGCTGTGCCATAACATATCAAGTTTCCTCCGTACCTTGTAAAGCATTAAATGATAGTCGGGACGTACGGATAAACCTTTTGTAGATCTTTGAAAGTTGTTACAGGTAGTCAGTCTGCCCGGAAGTCTGACAAGCAGTCTTACCAAGTGGTATCGTTGTATATATTAACTGAGTTGTGGAATGTGAGTTTCAGATAAGTAATCGATAAAAATGGCAGATAATTAAACTCTTAATTCAAGATGCCGAGCCTTTATCGAGCCTTTTCAGGAAGAAGAACGTAACAGCCATTTTGCATAATTTTACAAGAGAATGTTTTTTTTATATTTACAGCATCAATTTGAATTTTTTACTTGGTGTTATCCCGTATAACACCTCCCTATTAATTCAAAATTATGAACTCAAGTAAGTGACAAAAGATTCAAAATCAGTTGATCTGGCGGTTAATAATTAATACCGGTTTTTAGGAATTTTGGCGCTTACGATGTTCTTCCTGAAAAGGCTCGATATATGCAAATTCAATGTAACACCGTATCTGAGTGTTCAAATATTTACCGCCATTATTGAAGGTGACAAAGTGCTGACAACTCCACGTGCTGTGATATTTACTCGTCTTTTGACAAGCTGGGACATGATGACATAATGACATAATGTTTGATCTGACATGTTAATGTGTAAGACCTTGGAATTAATATTATCGAAGCAGAAATACAGCATCTCGATGTTTACACTTCGAGGTGCCTTTTTTTGAAATGGTGGAAAATGCCTAACGCAAACCCCACCGTTCGGGAAGACGGTTTGGCTATGGTTTGCACCCCCTGCAGATACTGCCGTGAACCTATCGTGTCGCCTTGGCAGATGGGTGGTGTGGTCACATTCGTGACCCATCCCGCGCAGCCCGCCTCCGGGCTAAAAACTTATTTGACGATGTCTGGGTTATACAACGAGGTGCCTGCTCCAATCGAGCGGTGTGCTGACACCTGGCTTTTGATAGATAAATGTACTGAGATGTTCGTCTTAGTCTGGTACGTGGAGCCGCAGCGCCTTGCCTGGTTTGACCACAAGTTAAGCGAGAGACTCTGTGCCAGAGGGCTAGTGCGTTTCATTGCCTGCAATGTAAATCTCTCAGTTCATATCAATGCTTTAATGTGTTCATGTCTTCTCCATGTCTAGAAAAGCACGTTAAGTTAGTTACGTGAGCTATCATTTGTTTGTGTTTAACATTGGCAGTCGATCTGGCTCCTTTATTAACCGTCAGGAATCCGACAGACTGAGTCTGTTCACCCCAAATGTGCCTATAGCTGATTGTTTTTTCACGTAACAATCTTGGTCTCATAAATAGTAGGTTTTACAACAAGTGCACAAAACGACCCATATACATCCGAGACTTTTAGCAGCCCGAGCCGAAGGCGAGGGCTGATAGTAATGTCGAGGATAAAAATGGTTTTGTGTACGAGTTATAAACTCTGCTTTTCACTTCGAATGCGAGGAAATAAAACAGTAGTATAACATATTTCTTTAATTTAAATTCAAAGTAAAAACTGTACAAATTTTACTTTGAATTTTAATTAAAGAAATATGTTATAGAAATATATATATGTTTGATAGCCTGTAACGTACACCCTTAAATATGTCTACATCTTTCTGTTAAATGCTGTTTAGTTGGGAAATGCTTCCTAGATGAGAGTCATGAATCCCCCAATGACTGTTCAGATTCAAATATTTTCTTACAAACGAAAGATGACGATACAGCAAAAGCTTACACCGATGACACACCAGAATCTCTCAAAAAAAAAATGGATGAATTAATAAATGATGTGGTGAGTGTATGATTCACAAACCACATCAAAGATATTAACAGAATTCTCTACCTAGAAATTCAGCGGAAAATTCACGTCAAATATGACATCAGGGATCACTTTCCTGTCCATTGTGTGCAATTTACCTGTAAATCGATTATCTAATACTAATTAGTACTTATAGCTGCAGGATAATGAACCTAATGACATAACGTCATCGTTGAGTAGTGCATTTATTCCCAGAATGCATCGTTTTAATAATAATAATAATAATAATAATTGTTTATTGATCAAGAAGGTACAGATGGTGCGAAAAAGAACTTAAACTAGTAACAGCAAGATAGTTTTACAAGTTTATGAACTATATTATATGATAGAACAAAATGAAGTACATGGTACATCTGTTGACAATATACGTTTCCCTGTCTCTTAAACTAGGGTATACCTGTATCTTAAGAGACAGTTGACGGCCAAAAGACTAAGTTCTTATTTAAGTGAGGACACTGTCGATCTATCCATCCACAATTAAACATTTATCAGAAAATGATAATGAAGAATAAAATTAAATAGTTAAATTGTTGATAGTCTTGTGAGTGTGTATGAATGTGTGTGTGTGTATGTAAGTGCGTGTGTGTATGTGTGTGCGTATGTGCATAAGCGTGCAAATGCTAGGTTAAGTAAGTTAAAAGTGATTCTGTGTGATCATAATCTTGTTGGAGTAGCCACTCAGTGAGTTTCTGTTTAACTTCCCATTTTGTGAGATCAAGTATATTTAGATGTTTATGAATTTTTCTGTAAATGAGAGAGCTGAGAATAAGATATTGATGTTTGGCAAAGGTTGTTCTGTGAGGAGTACTTGGAGGGATAAAGGTACGTTTTTTCTGGTTGGGAGGGGGTAGGGATGAATGTTTTTTAAGGACCGAGTAGAGCACAAAGAGTTGACGAACGGTAAGAACTTTACAGTCGGAATACAGTTGAGTTGTTGGGTATCTGTAGGGTTTTCTGATCATTACTTTAAGTATAGCTCTCTGTGCTCTCTCTAGTATGAGAAGCAGTGTTTTACATGCCCCTCCCCACACCGTAATACAATATCCTAGTACCGATTGGCACAGGCCAAAGTACACCATTTTTAAAGTGTCGAGATTAGCAGATTCTCTCAAGGACTTAAAAACATGTAAAAGACGGAGGGTTCTGGTGGTGAGAGCCTCAATTTGTTTATTCCATCTTAGTTCACTATCTATTTGTACACCTAGATATTTAACGCTGATTGTTCTGGTAAGTTTAGGACAGTTGCATGATATGAGCGTACTAGAAGGGACCTGGCATGAGTGGGCAGTAATCGAGAACGTGTCTGATGGTGAGTTATTACGTCTTATAGCAAATGGCATGTAGGTGGATTTTAGTAGATTGAGTGTAAGTAGATTCGAGTTTAGCCATGTCATTATGGTACTTAATGCAGACTCTGCTGCTGTTTTGACGCTATCCCAAGTAGGTCCATGTACTATTATCGCCGTGTCGTCAGCGTGAGTAAAAATTTTGCATTGTGGTAACTTTAAATTGCATAGGTCATTTATGTAAATTTGGAATAAACTGGGCCCCAGAATGCTACCCTGTGGGACGCCGAAGGAGACAACTTCTTCATCACTGAGGTGAGCACTGATTTTAACACGTTGAGTGCGGTTTCTCAGGTAGTCTTTAAATATTTCAAGGGCAACTCCTCGCACACCAAGCAACTCCAGCTTAGAAATCAGTAGGGGAACAGAAACTGTGTCAAAGGCCTTGGACAGGTCCAGAAATATGCCTAGGCATTTAGTTTTGCTATCCAGGTTCTTCGCTACATGTTGCGTCAAGTCAAGTACTGCGTGTTCTGTTGATATACTTTTCCGGAAGCCGTACTGATTCTCAGCGATTATATTGAACCTATCCAAGAAATCTTTAAGGCGGTTGTTGAGTATCCTTTCCAGAATTTTAGAAAGTACAGGTAACACCGATATGGGTCTATAGTTATTGACACAGTTTCTGTCTCCCCCCTTATGAATAGGATGCACTAATGCCTTTTTTAAGGCATCAGGAAAGACACCATTTTGCAAACAGCAGTTAAAAAGGTAAGTTATGTGAGGAACTAACACATTTTTACAGTTCTTTAATAGTAAGGGTGATATTCCATCCCAGCCAACAGCACTGTCATTATTTAATTGAAGTATAAGTGACTCTACTTCGGCTTCATCTACATCTAGCAGAGCCAATGAGTTGAGAGTGGGGTTGGAGATATTACAAGAGGACGATCGGTGTTTTGGGAGCAAGGGGGGTTGTGCACCGGATTGGATATTTGCCGCCAGGTTTTTGCCAACGTTAGCAAAGAAATGGCATATTTTGTTAACGGAAGAATAGGGATTGTCACATAAATTTAGAAGCTCTTCAGGTATAGTTCGAGTTTTAGATGTGTTTGTAATATTCTTAATGGTTTTCCACAACTCTCTAGGATTGTTTTTCGTTCTCTCCAGTTCACTTTTTTCATATGAAATTTTCAACTTGCGAAGTAAGGAGTTACAAAAGTTTCTATAACGAGTGTAGGTTAGCTTAAGTATTAGATTATCGGGTGCTTTTTTGGACTTATTATGAAGTTTATCACGGTTTCTCATACATTTTAGAAGACCTGGCGTTATCCACGGTTTTATAGTTCGTTTGCGTCTCGGGATTTTAATTTGTACTGAGTTATTTGATATTAAAGATGTTATTAGAGTGATGAATTTGTTCATGGATAGATTTGGATCGTTAGTTACATAAATATCTGAAAAGTCCGTGTTTAGTAGATTCTGCACAATAGCTTCATGATTTATACGGGTGGTAGTGTGTCGTAACTTTCGAACAAGTTTAGGGTGAGCAATAGATAAAAGAGTGGGTCTATGATCGGTAATGTGGGAGTCCAGCACGAGTGTGGTAACAGGTAAGTTGGTTTTTAGGAATGTGTGATCTAGGCACTTGTCTAGCCGGGTAGGGAATAGGTGGGTAGGGAGAAGTCCGTGAGAAGCATTAAGCAATAAATATTCCAAGCTTCGCTGGTTTCTATTATCTTGACTTATATCGATATTAAAATCCCCAACAAGAGCGACATTTGTAAAGGAGGATATTTCACTGTGGACGTGATTAAGACTTGCTAGAAATTTATCATAATTTTCTTTCGAATTGTATGATGGCGATCGATAGACTGCCACCACTGCCAGCTTATTATCCAATTGACATACCAGGCAATTTCCACACTCAAATTCCGGTTCCCACACTGTACTTTTTAAGCTCTCTTTTATATAAAAAACTACGCCATCATTTTGATTAGAATTCGTTTTATCTGTTACGTGATGCGAGTGACCGCAGATTTGACGTGAAATAGAACGCTACGTGATCTGTAACAGGCTATCGTGTGTAGGTTATTCACTTGATAACCTATGCAACTGATAATAACCTATTTGAAAAGGATTGATATAAGTGTTTAGAGTTTGTGTTAGGAGAAGCTTTTGTCCATCCAATTCATTTCTTCGTTGATAGAATATGTCTATGTATCTTTCTCGGGGCTCCCTTTTTTTTAAAAAGGAAGAATACTTCATAGACATAGATTATGGGAAAGCCTGCCATCATATCCCCTAGCTTTGATACTCATCACTATCACTACATAATATAAAACAAAGTCGCTTCCCGCTGTCTGTCCCTATGTATGCTTAGATCTTTAAAACTACGCAACGGATTTTGATGCGGGTTTTTTTTTAATAGATAGAGTGATTCAAGAGGAAGGTTTTAGTATCTTTTTGCACCCGTGCAAAGCCGGAGCGGGTCACTAGTTATTATTTATAATCAGGGCAAAAACTATGTTAGCTGCTAAACCTTTATGTGATGCGACATAAAATAAGGTAAACTTTAGTTTTTTATATTCAATATATTTTCGACAACTAAGTACATCATTCCACATGACATATTCCATGTACTTATGTATTTCTTATAGACCATGTTTGTGCCCTCAAGAATTCCTTTGACGTCTTGAAAAACATTTAGAAGAATTCATAATACCTGGAACTTACATATTGGGTATTTGTAGAGATAGCCATATATTCACATATGGCCAGTTTAATGCAAATACGCAATATTAGTAATTCCAGTGAATTAAACTAAGTAACCACATTCCGTGGCTCATTGTTGACCGCAAGCAGTGAGGCTTACGGTTGATTCGCGTGTTACCACAAATACCTAAACCTAACAAACTTTAAGTCCAATCCTCGGTATACGTAACGTACGTAATCTATATCTATAAAAGCGAAAGGTCACTCACTGATTCATCACGAAATCTCGAAAACCGCTGGACGTACAAAGATGATTTTTGGCAGGGAGGTAGTTTATGGTTAGTAGACGTCCGCTAAGAACGGATTTTGCGATAGGGCCGGATTAGGGTGGTCTAAGGGCCCTCGCAAGTTTGTATGAAACTCCTTCATTTTTTGTGCTACAATCTAGATTTTGGCAGATACGTAGTTTATAGTCAGTGGGCGCCTGCTATGAATTAATTTTGCGACAGGGCCGGATTAGGGTGGTCTAAGGGCCCTCACAAGTTTGTATGAAAGTCCTTAATTTTTCGTGCTATAATCTTGATTTTTGGCAGAGACGTAGTTTATAGTCAGTAGGCATCCGCTATAAATTAGTTTTGCGACAGGGCCGGATTAGGGTGGTCTAAGGGCCCTCGCAAGTTTGTTTGAAAGTCCTTCATTTTTTGTGCTACAATCTTGATTTTTGGCAGAGACGTAGTTAATAGGCAGTAGACGTCTGCTTAGAACCGATTTTGTGACAGGGCCGGATTAGGGAGGTCTAAGGGCTCTCGCCAGTTTGTATGAAAGTCTTTCATTTTTTGTGCCACAATCTTCATTCTTGGCAGGGACGTAGTTTAAAGTTAGTAGACGTCTGCTTAGAACAGATTTTGAGACAGGGCCGGATTAGGGAGGTCTAAGGACTCTCGCCAGTTTGTATGAAAGTTATTCATTTTTTGAGCTACAAAGTTGATTTTTGAGACGGACGTAGTTTATAGTTAGTAGACGTCTGGTAAGAACAGATTTTGTGACAGGGCCGGATTAGGGAGGTCTAAGGGTTCTTGCAAGTTCGTAAGAAAATCCTTAATTTTTTGTGCTACAAACTTGATTTTTGGCAGGCACGTAGTTTATAGTTAGAAGAACTCTGCTAAGTACAGGTTTTGTGGCAGGGCCGGATTAGAGAGGTTTAAGGGCGCTCGCAAGTTTGTTTAAAAGTCCATCATTTTGTGTGCTACTAACTTGAATTTTGGCAGGGACGTAGTAGGTGAGTAGAAGTTTGCTAAGAACCGATTTTGCGACAGGGCCGGACTAGGGAGGTCTAAGGGCTCACGCGAGTTTGTATGACAGTCCTTCCTTTTTTGTGCTACAATTTTGGCAGGAAGGTACTTTATAGTTAGTAGACGTTGACTAAGAACGGATTTAGCGAGTTTAGCAACATGGCCAGAATAAGGAGGTCTGAGGGCTTTCACATGTTTGTAAAAATGTACTGTTTTTTTTTTTGTACTAACAACCTGAAATTTAACAAGTCTAGAGTTTAGGAGTAGGAGATCTAAGCTAAGTTTGTAAGGAAGACCTGGACTAAGGGCTCCCGTAAGTCCATATGAAATCCTTGGCTTTTTGTACCTGAAAATTGGCAGAGAGATAGAATATAGTTAAGACATTTCAGGTAGGAATAGATTTTACGACAGGGCTGGATTGTTAAGGGAATATAATCGCTTCGATTGGCATTTGGCATTCGATTTGACATAGTACCATCCACAAGAAGTCCAGACAAGAGAGTCAAAATTTCTACGCGAACGAAGTCGCGGGCAACTGCTAGTATATATTATATTCCTATGGACCATTGCTAATTGCTATATGCCATTCATCCTTTACAGAAAAATATCTCACTAGGAGTATTTCTTTACATATTCTATAGCTATAAGAAATCACTTTATAATTAGTTATTACATAGTCGACTGTCTCGTTGGTCGTCGCAAGCGCGACTTCTAAGTATGAGGTCCTGAGTTCGATTCCTGGGTCAGGCAAAGTGTTAATGGGTTTTCCTTCAGGAATTTCTCAGTAGCAGCTACGACTATGGATTTATGTCCGGTTGATGGCAATAGGCTCGCCTCCTATAACATTGGACTTTAACATAACTGGCGAGATATGGTATAATTACAACTACGGACACCTGTGTTTAACCCTTCGGGAATTATAAGGCGTGATGTACAACCCCTAAAGTCGTGACCCGAAGTAGCTACATCGGTGTTTATAAACTACACAGTTTAGAGTTGCAGCTGTTGAGTACTCAGCTATAATTTGATTTCTAAAGCAATGGCGGAGTTCGTAGTTAGTTGTTGACTTTGAATTGCTGATTCGGTTATAAGGAAGTTTGGTTAAACGCAATACTAACAGTAGCAAAACACCAAAGGGACCCCAAAAAGGAGATGTAAGGAACCCGCGATGACGTCACATTCAGAGGAGAAGAAACTCCAAACGTTGCGTACAAACAGTTTCTCCATAAATATGTAAATTGCTCTAGCCCAACTTTCAATCTGAAATCAACCTTACCTTTTAAACATACGGTTAGAATTTCCTTGTGTGAGACAGTGAATAATTTAAGGCTTGGAAAGGTCTTTATTAGGCCGTTTTGCTGATATTAAGGTAAGGTTCACATAATGGTCTTTTGAGGCGAATCGATTTCGATACCGATACCTTTATTGGTTGCGGCGAAGAGGATGGAACACTGTCGTACGCAATATTTTCGCGTTATAAGCACAAAGGCAATAGGTATCACACACAACTTACATACCTGTGCGGTTACAATGACTTCTAAAACAGGATTCATCATCATCTTCAGCCTACTACAGGGACTCAAGCCTCCTCTCTAGGACGTTTGCCTCTGACTTAGGTTCTCTGTCAAAATTACACTGATATGGTCTTTATTGTCGTTATTATAAGGCTTGCTGCAGTCACCTAGGCAATATATCTACGAATGGATTGTATCCTGGTACAAGGATCAATTGAAAACTTAAAACAAAACCGGAATTAAATACTTGACATCGCACATTCGCCATCATGTTTCTCAATTCACAAATGTTTACCAACAGCGCCGTCATTCGAACGACAGGGGAAAGATATCGCGGTAGGTAATACGGTACAGATTTTGGGACTCTGTTGATTTTCTTAGTCGTTGGCTTTATAAACAAAATACAATCGGCCTGTTTGTCTGAGAGGAGCTTGTGGCTAAATAATTGCAGCTGCTTGGGTCGATCTTAGCAGCTGCTTGGTAAAACCGTACTTGCCTAGGTTGCTCCGTCAATGGGTGATCAGTGATCACCCATGACATACTGAGTTTGAAGTTTTTTTTTTTTTTTTTATATGCATTTTTTTTTTTTTCATCAGCCCGTTAAGCTGTTGGTTCCGGCTGTCATTTTGAAGATCTTTGACACACGTTACAGGGTGTCGATATCGTGGTACCCAATACTATTTGGGTTATAGAGGTCAAACAGGCAGTCGCTCCATGAAAAATCCTGGTATCCAGCTGCAACCTGTAAATTGGCCTGATAAACTAATTTTCGAAGTGAAATGTTGTACTACCTAGGTACATAAGATCCCCGCAAGGTTGATCTCGAGTTAAAGTTTCCGGTTCGGATGTCCGATGAGGAAAGGAACTCGAGGAAATGTGGTGTGGTCATCGTTCGATGACAAATTCTCAGAAATTCAACGATTAGTAATATAACAGCATTTTTCCTGATATAATAATAATAATAATCCTCCAATATCTCCGTGATATTGGAGGTAAATCATTAATATTATTGAAAGTCAAATAACCAGTTCAGAAATCAAAATATTTTTCCCTCGTTCTAAGAATGGGTGAGTCCCAGACTATGCAGGTTTTATAATGTCATTAGTGCGTAAGTAAATAATCAGGTTTCTGACGTATGTACTGTACCTAAATTCAGTAACAACTTGCCGCCACATTTTAGGTAGCGCGGTTGGCGCTGTGGCCGAGCGATTGGTTGCTGCACTGCGGTTCGATTCCCACATGAATCATGTATGGTCTGCAGGCCATACATATAGATATTTGTTTGTTTTTGGTAGAACTTTGTTTCGGGTCTGCCTGTTTGTGTACGTAAGTTTAAATGTTTGCTAACGCAAATGCTGGCAACAATACAGGAGAAATTCCTAGTGATGGGCAACATATTTATATGAAATATTTATAAAATGCTCTCGTGGTCGCAAACGCTACGAATGTCTGAGTATGGGGTTCAATTCACTGTGTAGACAAAGTGTTATTCAGTTTGTCTATTTGAAATATCTCAAAAGAAGCTTGGTGGTCGAAAGAAAGTCGTATCGCATTCTTTCCAGGTGCAAACTTTGTTCTTCTCATAGTTCGATGACTATGAGACTAAAGGAACAGAGAGTGCACTGTGTCTGCTCACATACTTAAGTAATATAAAATCTCATCCAGCAACGATTGCCGCTGTGACCGAAACTTGTTCGGGAGGTAAAACGATTTGATCAAAAATACTGGCTCATCAATTATCAATACACCTACTCATCAAAGATTTCACAGTAACTTAGTTACTTAACCTTGCTATCGGCAAAAAATATGCAATAATCTAACATTATGTAAGTCACAGAGGTCAACAACACGCAGGCCCAGTTTCTATATTTGTATATTATTGAGAAGAATTGGTTCAGATCGCGAAGTTATTGCGTAACTTTAAAACCAGTTGTAACCATCTTTATTTAGTGTAACAAGCATAAGCATATCAAACAAGTCAACAGCTCACCTGAGGGCCCAAACCAATTGGCATTCTATCAGCGGGAACTACGTTTGAGGGATGAGCCAAAAATGTATAGCTTTGAAGCGATTGCTACTAATTGGTCACCACCGCCATGCGCCAATGGGGAATCGCAGATGCGTTAACATTGAAGGGACAAAGTTAGAATATCCCATGTGTAACTCCGGGGACTAGTTGCTGTCCAGTGAGATCGACCACGACTTACAAATTGTGGGGGGCTCCAAACCCGGATCATCAACATCACTGTGGACAAGAAGGTGAAAGGTGACATAGCGATGAAACGGATTTGTCATAGAACCAAAAACTTGACATTTGACATTCACCAATCCAACACAACACACACGCACGCGCGTGGTGGCCAGCCCCTTTCGCTGATAAAAGGACTGACTCAAGCAATGGACTTCTGCACTGCGTGTCGCGGGTTCGATACATAGTTGTTCCGGGTCTGGGTATTTGCGTATGTGAGTTTAAATGTTTGTGAACGCACCCACGATACAGAAGATATTCCTAGAGCGGGACAATGTTTTTAAAAAAAAAACAATCAGAAAGTTAACTGTTCTCCCATTTTAGAACAACATTATAATATGTTTACCACTTTGGCACAGTACTGCCGATCAGTAAAGTAAACCACTTGTTTACTTGCGCCAATTTTACAAACCAAATGATTAAAAATGAAACCCTAACGATGCCCTTTAGTAGCCCTGACCGAGTTCCTTTGTTTCCTTCCTTTATGTTTACCAAATAAACATCATTTGGTATTTCCGAAAACACATTTATCAACGCCAATCATAAAACCGCAAACATTTAAGTTTATAAATAGACAAAGCTGTTTTGCGCTAAAACTAGAATCGATGTCTAGAAGATATTAATAATGATTCAAATCATGTTGTCTAATCGTGTTCGTGCAACTAGTTAGTGATATCTTAACTTAAATACACACATCAAAAGTGTCTAGGGATCAACATATATTTTTGCAATAACTTTTCTCCTGATTGATATTAATTAAAATTTTCTTTAAGGATTCATCAAATAAAGTGCTTTCGTTTGTCACAGTAACGATAAACCAAGTCACCTTTGCATTAATAAAGAAATTTGCCATTTTCCTAATAAAGGGATTTTTGACATTTGAACCACTAACATTAAAGTTCGAAAAAAAGACTGAAATAACACATTTTTCTGATTAAAACCAACGTTATTATGGAGCGGCGACGTCATTTAAGCAGGGAAGAAATGCTCAGAGCCGTGGGAATGATAGAAGCTGGTTCCCGGCAACGTACTGTGGCTTTAGCTCTGAATACAAGTCAGAGTGTTGTCAGTCGACTTTGGACACGTTACCGAAGCACTGGTACCGTGGCTGAGCGCCATGGAGGACGGTATCGCTGCACCACACGGAGACAAGACCGATACATTCAAATCTTAACTCGAAGAGCTCCAACAATAACCGCCATGATGTTAGCCGTGAGGCTTCATCACTCTTCAGGGAACTTAATTAGCGACCAAACAGTCAGAAACCGCTTGCATGAAGTGAACCTTCATTCCCGAAGACCGCTACGGGTACCACCTATAGCAATGCACAATCGTAGGATTCGATATCAATGGGCTCTTGAACACAGAAATTGGGCAGAAGAACAATGGCGTTTCGTGTGCTTTTCTGATGAGTCTCGTTTTGGTATGAGACCGGATACAAGACGTATACGACACTGGAGAACCCCTGGACGCCAACAGCGATTAAAATCCTGCCAGGAAGACCATCCTTATAGTGGTGGAACCATCATGGTATGGGCGGGTATTTGGATCGGCGGAAGAACTGAGTTGATTTGGATCAGAGGCAACCTCAACGCTCAAATTTATGCTGAGACAATTGTATCAGACGTCATCGTTCCTCTACAAGTGCAAATCGGTCCCTTATTTCAGTTAATGCATGATAATGCACGACCGCACACGCGCAAGAGTTGTAAGACAGACTCTCGCCGCAGCTAACATCAATGTCCTGCCCTGGCCTGCTCAGTCGCCAGACTTGAACCCGATTGAGCATGCATGGGATATGCTACAGAGAAGAGCTCTGCCGAATATGGAGGGTATCCAGTCGCAAGAAGACCTTTTTTTGTTGTTGCAACGAACATGGGCGGCCATTCCACAGCGTGATTTGGATGAACTCATTTTGAGTATGCCAAACCGATGTTCTTGTGTTGTTAGTGTTCGCGGTAGAAACACGGATTATTAATTGTTTAAGTTACCCAATAAAATTTTAAAGAAAACTGTTATTTCAGTCTTTTTTTCGAACTTTAATGTTAGTGGTTCAAATGTCAAAAATCCCTTTATTAGGAAAATGGCAAATTTCTTTATTAATGCAAAGGTGACTTGGTTTATCGTTACTGTGACAAACGAAAACACTTTATTTGATGAATCCTTAAAGAAAATTTTAATTAATATCAATCAGGAGAAAAGTTATTGCAAAAATATTTGTTGATCCCTAGACACTTTTGATGTGTGTAAATATTATATGTGTAGTCATCAAACGCTTTGTTCCCAGAGAAGAAATGTATAAGTCTCTTCAATAGGGTATTTCACCAAAAAAATCTAATTAGTCCGTCAGATGGATTTTCAAAAAATAAAGGACACGTATTTTTTCTTTTTTCACGTAAACAAAAGATGAAGACGATACAGTGCTTCGAAAAGTCGTGTCAAGTCGTGTGACGTCACAAGGTTAGTACTTTTTTACTCACAAAGTGATGTCAAAAGCCCCCACTCATGATCTTTGACACGTTTTATTTCCGTCAATTTTTATTTATTTTAAAAACCAAAAAACACGTATCTAATATTTTTCGATAATCTAACAGACGGACTAATTAGATTTTTTGGGTGAAATACCCTATTGTTTTCAAATGACAGGACTACCTCGCGACACCTTTCCGCATTTCCATGGTCCTGGTTCCAGATATTCCATGGTATAGACATTCCTTGCTAATAAACCCCAGGTAAAACTCAATTAGGGAAAGTACTGTTATAGGTAACACTAGTGACGTCAGGACACGTTCATATTATGTCAGCGTCACATGTAATAAGTACACGGGATGATATATAAATCAAAGTGAATGCATTGCAGTCATCAGTTCCAACGGGAGTGTGACAGCGCTCGCTTCCTCCTCTCATCAGTTACTGCGACTAAGAATTCAGTTCACTGATATACAGTCCTTTAACAATGGAAGCGACTACTCTGCTGACCCTGATACTCCTCGCTGTTGTAGGAGCCAGGAACATTCCCGCCAACATGGACGAACCTTCGGGAGAACTCCAGCAAATAATTGGAGACAGTATAACTAGTTATACAAATACTGTTCCTGAAGACGAAGTATTTTATAAAGATTCAGTAGAAGACACAGTTTTGGAACCAACTTCGAACAAAGACATCAATGAAGAAGAAACATCTGAAGATCGCGATCACGACGTTGTTGCTATGGACACCGAAAAAGCTAAGAATTTGGAAAACAAACCAAAAAAAGCGGATAATCAAGAATCGACAGCAGCAATTAATCCAGTAGACGTTACAAAGGAAGAGAAGGAAGTACAAACAGTGTTTGAAGACCGGGCTATCGATGGTAAATATTGCCCTGACGCTGCAAGGAGGGGTAAATACTGCTGGCCAGAAGACAAATCGGTAGAGGAAGAGGAAGAGTACAAAAACACAAATAGTAGATGAAGACAAACATGTAAAACACCGAGCTTCTGAAGTTACCAAACAATATTAGAAGCTAGATAAATTGTAAAATAACTTTTTAACAAATGGAGGTTTTGAGCCTAAATAAAAATAATTCCAATTTTGCTGATATAATTATGTAATATTATTCTTACCTACTTTCTTTGCTTAACGTTTCCTTGAGCATGATAGAGCAGGGCTGGGTCACTCGTCAGCAAAATGTCGTGTAATTAAGGTATATTTACAAGAGGATATCCTATCATCAGGAAACCTACGCCTTGCGGCGTGAAGGTAGTCAGTGCTGATCTCTGTATTTAATTTGTTTTGATTCAGTCTTCAACTTTCGATCATATCTGATCAGATTTTCCACTTCTACAAAATTGAAAATGTGAGCGACACACGTAACATCATAACATTACAGTATCACGCCTATAATCCTCAAAGAGTTATAGATCAAGGTGTACTTAACCTCCCGTCCGCTAATAAATCTCCAGGACATTTATAACAATGTCTTCAAAATTCTTAGACATGCAGCAGACCGACGGGTTACTAAATTGGTCTACCATGCTTTATGTCAATCACTTATAGACTACTGTATTACTTCCTGCCCCCCTATTGCGTATCTTTTTAACGTCAGTGGCTATCAGAAATGTCCATAGATTAACTGTAAATTGGTTATGGTTTGGTACATTATTTTCTTAAAAACTCACCATTTGACAGTTATTTGATAGACATTCTAAGTTATCCACTGTCATTAAAAGATACACAATAGCCCTGCTGGGGTGGTGCCGCCAAGACTCACCTAATTGATGTTGAGAGGGCTCAGCGTGCTATTCTAAAAGTTGGCGCCGGGCTTCCTTATTTATTTCCCACGGTAGATCTTTTTAAAGAGTGGGATGTGCTTACTGTGAGACAGTCCTTCATATTGCGCACTGTACTAAAGAAACACTCCTTATTGCACTACAACTCGAATCTCCAAAAGGATAAGCGCCGAAGAGGCAGGGTATGCCAAACACAAGCCTTCAACTGTTCTCACTCCCATAATTTCTTCATGTTTCTCGGTCCATACCTGTACAATAAGCTAAACAACATTCTAAATCTTTATCCTCTAATGAAATATAAATGTAAAACCTCAGTCACTACTTATTTGAAAACCTTAGACTACAAAGACACAGAAAAACTTTTGATCCCACTTAAATAGACCATCTCAACTAACTATATCCATCCCATACTTAACCTGTTTCTTACATAATATTGTGCCCGAACCACAATCAACCTCCAATCATGCTCACACCAAAATATTCATTCAACCATTCTCGCACCACATTTACTCATACAACCTCCCACGCATACACTTCCAATCTCATATGTTCATTAACACTCTCCAGCTACTCACATGCGTTCAATATTTCCACAATTATTTTGTATTTTTACTGTATTAGTTTTTTTTCTGTGTGTTTAACGTAACTTCATGCACTTTCTTACTACGCTAAACCATTAAATTAAAGTAGTCACAGCAGGCAAATGGCTGCGGGAGGGCCCTGGTGACTTGTAATACAGGTTTTTTCAAAGACCTACGACAAGCACCAGTCTCTCACAATGTTAATCCCATGTTCATGCTCCATTGTAACCCTAGCATTAATCAACTTGTGTGGAGAAAAATAAACTTTATATTATATTATATTATAATGGCTTTTTAATTGTGTCTATATTAAGGCGTATGAGCTCTTAATAGTACACATACCTATTTTTTGCCAGTTATAAGTTGTTAGGTGTTATCCTTATTAGGTGCGAGTATTTTGCCATAAACCAGACCCCGCAGCTGCTACTGCAAAATTCAAACAAAACCCTTCATTGCATCCATGTGTAGGTACATTCGTTTTCTAAATGAAATAACCAATAACACTTTGCGTGGCCTTATGCTCAGCAGTTGCGTTTGCGAACCTTTTCCACCTATCTGACAGACCGATACTCAAGCTATAGGTTTAAATAGCTTAATGACATCATCAGTATTTTCATCAACTTCTTTACTTTGATTGAAACTGGCAACGGTGTGTTTATGACCAATCTCCTTATCTCCGGAACCGCTAAGCCTTGAGTATGTTAAAGAATACAGAATAAAATTCTTGCCATACTGGAAAACCTTTAGGAACTCTATGGTCTTTAAATAACAAGGTGAATCCTCTCAATGCTGTGCGTACAATGGAGAATGGGTCTCGAAGTTTGGGTATCTAGGATGTTTTAGACCTTTGCTATTGACACAACTTTTGCCTATTCGGTGTTAGTGACTTTAATAAGTATTACTTCGGTACCAAAGTTAAGATTTTCTTAGTCACCGACAGCCACAAGAAATATGCCACTGAAAATAGTTTGTCAAGGAAAACCTTTGCTACGAATACGTCTTTAGCTTATTCTTAGTCCCTTGTCCCAATTTATTTGAGGTCGGTGCAGTATGTCTTCTTCTTCATACTCGTCTATTACACCCTATCTCAGCACCTGTCTAGCCATGTCATCCTTCACACAGTCAATCCATAGTTTCTTTGGTATTTCTCTACTCTTACCTATAGCCATCTACATACATTTTCCTCAATAAAGATTAGTTTTTTTGAAGTGAAAACTTTTTTAGCGGCGCTGAGCACTTTTTTTGTATGGGTAAAAACTGATGCTGCTGATGCTGATCGAAAAATCTTACGATTTTTCGATCAGCATCACGTGACCCTGACGCGAGTTTGAAAGTTAATATTGAAGTTTTCACTTCTGCCGGCACTCCCGGAGTGCTACCTTTTTCTTAACTTTTCCCCACACTAGGAATTTCCTCTGTATCGTGGGTGCATTTAAACTCACATACACAAATACCCAGACCCGTAGCAACTATCTGTAGGCCATACAAATATTTGTTCCGTGCGGGGATAGAACCCGCGACACGCAGCGCAGCAGTCTAATCGCTCAGCCACTGTACAAACCGTGCCGTCGAGTTGGTGAGACCTTAATTTGGATGCCTAATTAGACAATTCGACATTGTGGCACTTATTCATTATAATTTCCACAATTTTATTTTATTTTATTTTATCCTATTTGGGAAACTTACAGCTAATACAGAACAATAATATAGGTAACTAGCGGACGTCCCGCGGTTTCACCCGCGTAGATCCCGTTCCCGTGGGAATACAGGGATAAAAATTAGCCTATGTTACTCAGGGTGAATGTAGCTTTCCAGGGGTGAGAGAATTTTTGAAATCCGCCCAGTACTTTTTGAGCCTATTCATTACAAACATACAAAAATAGGTACAAATCTTTCCTCTTTATAATATTAGTGTAGATTAAACAATAAACATTTGGAGGCCAATTACATGTTTCCACTGATAAACACGAAAACAAAAAAAAAAAAACAACAAAAAAAAAGGTAACAATAAACAAACAAAGTAACAAGATTGGAGAATATAAACTAATAACTAAAATATAACAGGGTAACAACAATTACTTTTGTGCAAAAAATGCTTTCACCAACTGTCACCAACACATTTTTAAGCCGAGATACACAATGTCAAATGTCATTACGTTATTGAGAGTATTTGAGCGGTGCAGCAAGTTCAAAGTTCTTCATAACAGACTCATCAGTTAATTTACGAATTATCAGACTTTTATGTATATTGAATAACTCATATTTAGAACTTTGCATCTCTCCACTAACTCTGAATCGTGGGAAGTTGCCTTAATAAGATAATATTCTTTTTGAAGAGATTTATAAGAGAACATGTTTAACATTTCCATGATGTTTGTTTTTGTGAATGACTTAATTATTCATTCCGGCTACGGAACCCTTCACTATGCTCTTAGCCGTTTATTCGTTAATTTTTATTTAAGAATAGATGAAAGTTTTTAAAGACAGTCTATAAAAACTTTCATCTATTTAAAATCACATCCTAGGATGACCGTATCATCGAATTTGCCCGTGTCACAAAGGCTTCCAAAAAGTACAGATACAAAATCTATTGTACAAAGAGGAGAGAAATGTACAAAAAGTAAGTTCAATTCCAAAAAGAGGAGGAAAAATAATATCACATAATGTATCGGTAGATTTGTACTTTATTTTACTTTCACTAAAACGTGCAGTTGCGTAAGATTTCGTTGTTCAGAAAGAGCACAAAACAGTTATTTTACAAGATCAACAGTAACTTTTACAGCTCGGTGTTCCACATTTTAGTCTTTGTCTTCTGACCAGCAGTTAGGACCCACCCTTGCACCGTCAGGACAAAAGTTAACTTTGATTCCTTCTCTGTCTTCAACGCCTGCTTGTGCTTCCTGGTCTTCCATTGTAACTTCTACTGGATTCAATGCTGCTGTCGTTGTTTCTTGATTCTCGGCTTCATTTGGTTTGCTTTCCAAATTCTTAGCTTCTTCGGTGTCCACAACAACAACGTTGAGATCGGGATCTTCAGATGTTTCTTCTTCATTGATGACTTTTTTGAATTTTGTTTCCAAATCTCCTGCACTAACTGCGTGTTCTTTTGGATCTTTATAGAAGACTTCACCTTTTGGAACAGTTTTCATATAACTGGTTATACTGTCTCCAATGATTTGCTGGAGTTCTCCCGAAGGTTCGTCTATATTGGCGGGAATGTTCCTGGCTCCTACAACAGCGAGGAGTATCAGGGTCAGCAGAATCGTCGCCTCCATTGTTAAAGGACTGTATATCAGTGAACTGAATTCTTAGTCGCAGTAACTGATGAGAGGAGGAAGCGAGCGCTGTCACACTCCCGTTGGAACTGATGACTGCAATGCATTCACTTTGATTTATATATCATCTCGTGTACTTATTACATGTGACGCTGACATAACATGGACGTGTTTTGACGTCACTGATGTTATAATTATCCCTAATGGAGTTTTACCGTAAATTCACTCGAGAGGAATGTTTACCTGTCCCAAGTCCGGGAATGCGGGAAGGTGTCGCGAGTTATCGCAGCTGTGGCTAGAGTGACACACCTCTCCTCTGGGAGGAAAATGTCCACATGTGGCGACATCGGTATGTAGATGAGTTATAGCAGGCACTGGGTCAGTGTTAGCTAACGTGTCGACCTGATCCAGGAAAACTTTTTGAGTATGAATTAATTTCAATAGTGAAAGAAGAAAGAAAGAAAAGAAAAACTATTTATTGGTCTCACACAGGACAAAACAAATTGATAAAATATTTACAATAACCCAATAAATGTAAATAGTAAACATAAGATAAGCAGACAGACAGAGGCTGGCAGGGGCAGAACACCACAACCCAGTTACTGGGCCACACAACATCCCTTAATTAGATTTGACTCTGACTACCTATAACAATTGTTAGCATTGTTATGTTATGTCAAAAATCTAAGAGTATTCCTTCCAATACGTCTTTTTGTGTTACTACAAACGGGATAAAACCCGGTTTAACATAAATGCTCCCTCGAAACACGACCTTGATCTAAAACATCTGCCTACAAAGGAAGGTATCAATGAATCACTTCATACTCCGAAGTTCAATGACTAGTGTAGTACGCACGTGGGCTCCCATAACGCGTGTGTTTACGTTTCATTGTCATGTTACCGAAGGAGGTCAGGCAGCACGCGACAGACCGCCGTGTGGGGAAATAAACACACCTAAACATTAATAATTAATAAAGCTGAAGTGTGCCACATTGTCCCTGAAATATAAGAAGCAATAAAACCCAGTGTGCGGGCGTTATGTAAGTTTTTTAATTGGTTACGTCAATTGTGATGGTTGTAGCGGATTCTTGTCTGCTGAAAAACCAAGGGGATAAAGGATGTGTGACTGATTATAATGGACTTTGCTTAGGAGTAAACAGGTTTAAGCTAATAACTGTGGCCTGGATCAGGAAAGGGAAAACTCTTTTTAACCGACGAAAGAAGGTGGAATACGCAAAGTTCAATCCTGCTGTTACCATTTTACATTTTATTTAGGTATATAATTATTTTACTTGATTGTTTATTTGAGTACCGGTATCTTAGACTCGCAGTTCTGAAACTGATAATCTTAGACATTCAATGATATTTCATTTTTTGTGTGGTTGGCTACACAACTACTGAATAACGATGGATTGTGTAATTAATACAACTTAACCACTTCCACCGCCTTCCTTCCGCCTTTTCTTGCGGGCAGAATGACAAAATTTCCCAACAATATTACAACATTTTTCGCCGGATTTGGCGATTTCACACGTTTATCTATATTCTCGATTCGGATCTCAAAAATACAAATACTTGATATTTATCTGGGAATAGATCTTGCGAAAAACAATAAAATGCCTTTCGGAAATCACGTCAAAACAGTTTTACGTACCTATATAGTAGCTATAAAAACGCTGTGAGACCGAGAGACGTACCATGTGTCAATAAAGTGCCTATTTATGGAAACACGGTCATGAATATTAATTCAGTTTATCTTAAAAAAATACGCTTCAATCAACACAACATGTGCTCATTAACAATCATTGGTTGTTTGTATTCGTAGCTTAATAATATCTCGAGGCTTCTTTTCATTAATTTGTCTTTGTTTGTACATATTTTGATGAGCAATGCCTTGTTTGTAGAACTATACATACATAGTTTTAAAAACAAGATTCAAGATTCTTTATTTTCATGAAATATGGTACAATAATAATATGGTCTTAAATATAAAAGGTTTCACATAAATTCAGCATGCAAACTTAAAATTAAATTAAAACACCTAGTACTCGTAATTTAGGTATTACTTTGTTACATATAACATATTTTAAGAAAAATATAATATCATTATTAACAATCATTGGGAATTTAAACGAATAAAGTCCTAAAATTGAAAAAACAAATAACACAACCAATAAAATAAAAAAGACACCTAACAAAAACAAATAACAAAACATCAATAAAATAAAATAGGAACATAATATGTTAGCTAACGGGTAGAAATTGAGAAATCGTTGTTAAGGAGCCATTTCTTTAGTTTTCTTTTGAAATAATTAATTGGTAGCTCTCTAAACAAACTCTAACAAAAAATAAAACCGACTTCGACAAAAATAAAACACAAAAAAGTGAAAAATAAAAATCAGCTTCTGAAGTCGGTGACTTTTGTTTGTTTGATTTCATGTTTTTGCCACCGACTTCTGAAGCTGATTTTTATTTTTCACTTTTTTGTGTTTTATTTTTGTCGAAGTCGGTTTTATTTTTTGTAAAAAAGTTTTTATTTTTCACTTTTTAGTGGTTCACATGTGCTTACCCCTTCACAACGTACCGGCGTGATGTTATGTTATGAACTGGTGTAAACAATAGACAGACATGAGATTTCAGCAATCCCAGTCCATTTGCTATCATTTATTGAGGAGTTCCGTTGTCTATCTCCGAAGTACTTCATCAGAATATGTTCACCAACCTTTGTAGTGAGTACAGGCGTGATATTATGTTGTGTGATGGCGTAAACAATGCTTAGATATGCTATAGCAACAATCGCGGTTAATCTGCTGTTATTTATTGAAGAGTTCCCCCGATTTCTACAAGATCCCATCATCAGATAGTGAAATGGTGACAATGGGACCACACGGGAAGCACCAGCTTTCAAATGAAAAAGAATCATGAAAATCAGTTCACCCAGTCGCAAGTTATGAGCGAACAAATATAAAAAAAAAAATACAGTCGAATTGATAACCTCCTCCGTTTTTTGAAGTCGGTTAAAAATAGTCATGCTCAATATGTGCCTATCGTTTTTCCCAACTATGTTGGGGCACAGAATACATAATAGTACTACGTACAGAAGGGACACTCCCTTCCCCGCGCTCATATTAAATACCGCACCTCACCCCGCACTTCGAGGTATTCGTCGTCGACACTTGAGCAATGGCTCGCGCTCGTATTAGTCGTCGTTCGGTTTTCGCGACGCAGACCGTTGCACTTTCCGCGCCATTTTTTAGGCTACGATAACCCTACTAGAGTTTACGCACACATTTGCACGTGCACGTCGTGCACAAACGTTATTTGTTTGTAGTAGTAATAGGTAATTATTTTGCGGGCGTTATATGGAGTGTCCGAGGTGTGGTTGGGGTCTATTTTCAGCCTTAAACTCGGTTTGTGATGGGTGGTCACCGTACCAAGTAAGCGCGACTTAAACCGAAGATCAACCAGAGCGGCTGTAAGTCACTTAGCCACGAACTTCTCATAATTTTAACAAAAGTGTAATTAATTATTTTTTTAAATTCCATTTACCACAAATAGGTGCACTTACTGCATTTCTTAGTGGACGGGTAAGTTTTTGTTTTTTAGAAACAGTTTCTCCTAATAAATCATACTTAATTACAATTAAATGATCTACCAGCAACGATTACAGGAGACACCCGATTGTATCAACTAACTTGTATGGAGGTTTTCGTGATATCCTGTTCATTAAGACAACCAGCATAGCCAGAGGTTAGAATATAACAAAAGAGATTCTCATCAATTGATTATGTTGCAAATAAAGCATTAATAAATTGCACAATGTTGTTTTTATATGAATCACAAAACTAGCACATTTTAACCTTGCGTGAAGTGTCTTGATGTCTTGTAAAACAAAAATACACTTATCAGAAGTAAGTAAGCGCTAAGTAATCATTGTATAGTTTTACGTGTTTGTTGATAGGGACTTCTTTTGAATCCAATTATCTACAAAATTCTTACGTTATAAACTTAGAGATAATGACACCTCACACTTAATGTTTTTGTGCCACCAATATTAACACTTTTTGCAGTCATAGTCATTAGAAATTAACAAATTAATAGGCTTGGACAAACTCTGTTAATGTAACTCCTATTCAGTTGCCAGTTGCATAATGACCATTTTTGCGTGACACTTTAAGTTAGATTGCCTGTGAAGCAAAAAGGCAAGAATATGTCAAATTCAATACGTTTTCATTAAGTTCTAGACATTTGACACGTGCCAGCATATACTGTTCACTCGTCCTTTGTGTGTTTTTACACCATTTGTCACGTTTTAAACGCGGTGTGAGCAGAATTCTCAGTAATTATACCTAGCACACTTTTTGTATTCTCTGAATTGAATTTTTGCAAAAAAGTAAGTAGTTTGGTGTACAGACTGACTTTAGAATAACATTATATCACGCCTGTACACAGAGGCGTTAGGTAGAAGTGTTGGTAACTGTAGTACATCAATTTCACCACGTATTTTCAAATCCCATGTAATAGAGGCGACCCGTTTGTTTCTTTTACTGTGCTATGACCCAGATTCCAGATTGAACAGTGGTGGCCCAGTGGCGGCAGCCCCGACTTACGAACAGTGAGTCGTGGGTTCGAACCCCGTCAGGCACATTACTTTGTGTAATTTATTTCATCACCACTGTTCTCAAAACGGTGAAGGAAAACATCGTGAGGAAACCGGCATGTCTTAGTACCAAAATATTCGAAGATATGTGACATCTACCAATCCGCACTGGGCCCGCGTGGTAGATTTATAGCCCATCCCTCTCCTAGAGAAGAGGCCTGAGTCCCTGCAGTGGGAACATTATAGGCTATGATAGGATGATGATGACCCAGATTCCCAGGCTGTAAAATATTTCTGAATGAAAAACCCAATAACTTCCCTGGGAATCGAACTCAGAACCTAATTCTCAACTAAACAATATTCCTTTAGTCTTGACACAAAATTTTAGAAATGAATGTTGGTGTAATCTAATAAAGTTTACGATCTCTTTATGACACTCTAATGGCTCTAATTAATATTTTAATCACGTTAAACAGCGTGATGTGACGACATGTAAACGACACGTGTTATGTTTCACCCTGTATATTTAGATAGCTACAACGATCAATATCAAAGAATGAATGGTTAAATACACGTTCACATAACACGTTCATTTGCTTCTTTCGTTCAATTTTTCAATAATTCGAAATAAATTTCGTTGGATCAGTAATTCATTATCAGACAAAATTGGGTGTTTTGTACTCTCAATTCTTATGATTAAAGTATAAAATACCATACGTTTTCTCTAGATAAGTATCTGGGTTTTTTGTTACTTGAACATTTTTATGGAGTTCTGGGTATAACATTTTATTAATTTATTTGTATGGAAAATTTCGTGATCTAGCTTCATGCCCAATGAAGTTTTTTCCATTCGTGTTTTAACAAGAAACTAATGAAGGGATTCTCCTTAAGTTTTACGTGAGTAAGTGAAATACCGTATTTTATTGTGGAATTTTATTGTTAACACCTTAGAACTACAACATAAAAGCTTATAAATAAACTTCTTCTGTCATACACACGTGTTTGTTCACATTCAAAAGTTTTACTCTCACTTAGTACACAAAGTAACACAAATAACTCTTACAGAATTTTGATTTAATGCTTTAGTTGTAAGAAAATCGCTATGAAAAACAATTTCATAGCTGCCTGAAGATATTTGCGTAAGAACACTATGTCGAGCAATGAACTGCGACAAAGCTGAGTTGGTACACAAAAAAAAAACATCTACTTGAAACATACAGTACAACCAAATATTTTGGTATTTAGGTAATGTTTTAATGTGCGGTACATGAAAAGGGTCACAGAGACCATAATAATAATTTTCCTGATTCTGATCTGAACCAAAAACTTAAAATTATCGGTTTTATATTTCTTGTACCTAGGTAGGTACTCATTTTTCAGGTAAGTAATATAAAGTTATTTTCAAGTACTTAAGTATATATAAATTATGTTTGAAAGAGTAATGCACTACTGCACATAGCTTCTTTGATAATTAGTATAGGTAGGTACATAAGAAGTTGAATCATATTCAAGGTCATTCACTAGTTAAGAACAAAATTGCAGTAAAAACATTTAAAACGTTAATCTTTGTACATGTTTTAGGAACTATATTAATCACAGTCTATCAATACCAAACCAAGTATATGGTTTTACAAAAAACAACATCATTTGCTTCAAACTTCCACGAGTTGTATTGATTGTCCTACTTCCTATTATGTTTGCGTACAAAAAAACTTGACCAAAAACGTAATATGCACTGGCTTTAGCAGTCTCTCGGTTCAATGACCTCACACAATTGAGATTCCGATCACTTTCGTAATACTGCGAAATCGTTGTTCACTCGGACACAAAATCTTCACGCTCAATCCCTGCTGGGTTCAACAGAACGGACTCATCTTGTGTTTCCATGCTGTCTGTGAGCACATTTTTATCCAACTGTGCTTCTTGATCCATCAATCCTTCATGACGCATATGTGACCTAGCTTCTGCTTCCCTGCAGGACACTCGTTTCCTGAGAAGGCGGCTCTGTCATCAACGGCGAATAATGTGGTTGTCTCCACGACCTGGCTTGGTCCATCGCTCCAGACCCATCTGTCTTCATAGACCTTCGTTCTTTGTTCATGAGGTCTGGGGGTCACTTCATTGTCTTGAGTGGTCTTAGTACTATATTCGTTACTATCATTATTAGTTGGTTGATTCCTGTTATTTTTAATAGCAGTATCGTCATTTGTTTTCGCCGGACGATTAGGCTTATCACCATTTTGTTTGTTCAAAGAATTAGCGTCATTACTATTGGAGTTAATGCTTCTTGTAGTGATATTAGCATTGTCGTCGGTTGAGCCCTCATGGTCATTATAGCCAGTAATTTGCTGTTCGCTAATGACCAATGTATGATTGACGTCATCTGATTGTTTACTTGGCATTGAAACGTTTCTTTGAATGTTTAATTCATTTGTAGGTTTGCTTTGATTGTTTTCTTCTTGTTCGTCTGTTTGTATAACAGGCTGTCTATTATCACTATTTAGATTGTTCACAAACTCTTTATCGTTATCAGAATTTTCGGACCTATTAAACACCTTAGCAGGCTCAGTCACAACGACTCTATTCCACGGAACCTGCCTGTTCCATTGATAGGTATCTGCTCTCCTATGATCATCATCACCGTTAACCACTGGTTCAAACACATCACTGATCACTACACCATCGTATCGCTTGATATACTCGTAAGTTTGCACTGGGCGACGTCTATTGCTGTTTTCCGACCCGAAGATGTTAGCCAGGAGATGTGAATTGGGTCGATAGTAACCGTAACTATCGTAGGCATCGTACCGGTGCGTTGTGAACGCAGAAGTTGAGGTTACGAGGGTGAACAGTAGGACTTGCAACATTGTCACTGATTTTATTATTTGAGGTGGAATTAACTGTCCGTATTTCGTTGTTGTTTTCTGTAATAGTGACGTGCGTACGCGCCGCGTCTTCACGAGCAACTGCAAGATGTAGGTATGTACCGCTTCCGTGTACACGAGTTGGTTCAACTGAAGTAGGGATGGGAAATGTTGGTATGATAAATTGCGATAATGGATTTTTAATCACATCAGTACATTTCACTTTTGGTCACATCATTCCTTTATTTCAGGTATGATTAATTAATTATCTCTAATTGAATGACGTAAATGAACTATAATATAAATGACTACTTATGTTAAATTATTTTAATGAAAGTTAATGTCAAATACTGTCGAACAAACTTTCGCATACTTATTTTTTATTTTTCCTTTTTCCGTGCTGACCTAAAAGTTTACATGATATTCTCTAATTAAACCTATTATTCACACACGACATCATTAACCTTACAATAAAATAGGGCACCGGAAATAATTAACAACAATAATTAATTTTGAAGATTGTTATCGACAAAGTTCACGCGATTCTGGAGCAGCCCTACAACAATAAAAAGTAAATAAGAGTGATCTCACACAATCAACGTCTGACCCTCGACCCAAATTACTTACTTTGATATTATTTTAATCTATTTGTTAAATAATTGTAATTTTTTGTGTAAGATTTTTGTGTTTTTTAGGTCAAAACAATTGGTTGGTTTCCAAGAATTGAGAGGTTTTCTAGAGCAGCCAGGGCTGAGTCAGTGTCGTCCAACTTTGGAGGCCGGTTCCAGAAGTTACTTTATTTGCAAACTGTGAATCATCATCATCATTAAAACCGGAAGACGTCCACTGCTGGACATAGGCTTCCCCCAAGTGTCGCCACATTGACCGGTCAAAAACAACAAAATATAAACTGTGGTAAGTTTTATACAAACTGATATTATGTTATGAAACGTGTTTGTAACAAACACCTTCTCGACTTTGGCCTAGCGGACTTATATGAAAGTGAGCATATTATAAACATTGGCCAGGACTTGGGTCAGGGTACAGGTTGTTCTTATGGCCGGTAGGTCGTTCCCGTGGGATAGCTTTCGACTTCTGCGCGAGCGAATCTCAAAGTTTTCACTAACTTTGAGATTCGAATTTCGAATTTCAGTTCAATAATAAATTGCTTGATTGTGATATTTGGCCGACTGTCCTGATAGGCCAATTCTATTCCAATGTGAATTGTAAAATACCACTACTAGGTACTACAGTAATAAAATATTTATTTATTTATTTAAACTTCATGTACAAGAGTGGTACATAGGCGGACTTAATGCCACAAGGCATTCTCTACCAGTCAACCTTAGGGTCAAATAAGACAGCATTGTGGTAGAGTACAAAAAAAAAAAATAAGGAGAAAACTATTTTGTCATATAAATTGATATACATAAATAGGTACATACTAATACATATTGTTATAGATACAGACAGAATTACACTCAGACATTTTGGTAAGTCGGTAAATAGGGTCGAATATCAATCAGTAGTAAAACATTCTATTTAACATAACATCATGCCAGCAATCTACAAAGGGTAAGGCAGAGGTGTACCTAATAGTACGGGTGTACTGAAATGAAATGTGGGTACATTTCGCCAGTCTGTTATGTTTAAGTCCCATTTAAATTGGGGCGTGCCTCACTCCAAGTTCGCGTACAGGCAGAATTCCTTTCTTATCCGTGCGAGCAGAGGCTTTAACAAACTAGCTGGTGTGCATGATTTGGACATTTTCAACACCAGTGTTTCTAGGCTTAAGAATGTGTTGGTGAAGAGATTTTTTACGGGTAAGTAGGTAATTGTTTTGTATCTGTATGGTTTTTGTTTTTTTTTAGTTTGCTTGTTTTCATCATTCCTACTTGGTTTCCTAATTTATGTTGTAGCTATTTAGTAATTACTTCCTTTTTGTTGTCTTTTTTTTTTTGTTTTTTGTTTCATGTATTTATTTGTGGAGACTTTTAAATGGCCTTCAAATTCCTATTTATTAAGAATACTGTTTGTATTAGCTGTAAGTTTCCCGAAGAGAATAAAATAAAATAAATAAACCGGGCACTAAACCAGTTTCCGTAGCTGCTACTGAGAAACTCTCAATATCACTTTGCACGACCTTGGGAACCCAATTATCTACTTTACTACATGTTTTTAAATATTTTCTGTAGGTCGTCAATCTGTCTACCTGCGTAGTGTGTGGTGGTCTACACGTGCATCGATACGTCATATAGTTCTGCACAGCGGATGCATAATTCACATCATCAATTAATTATGACGTGATGAACAACTTTTTTTTAGTTTTGCTAACAGTTGCGTAAGTATGACGTCTTCATTGGTCACCGTTGTTTGTGGACTGCCAGGAAACGTGGCACTTTCCTTCCTGTATAGAGTCATCTTCTAAAAGTATGGTGGAAATAATAAGTATTATGGAAGAGGGTATTTTTTTGTCTACTCTTGACCTCCTTTCTTGATTACGCTTGATGGAAAGCGACAGATGAGGTCTACTTATGCCCCCGTCGGGACTGCGGGTTGGTCGAAAGAGATAGCTAAAGCTAGGTTAAGAAGGAACATGGGAGATATTTAGTCAGTAGAAGTCTGACACTCCCTATCGCTCAGCCCAAAGCGGGAGGAGTCACTTGACGATTTCATACCCCACAAAAAATAAGGTCTACTTATGCTGGAACGAGCGTGCCCAAAAGATGCACACGAGTAAATTTTTTCTTATAAACGTTTATTTCCATGGAAAATTTACATTTGTAAACCCATGTGGTACTTAAAAGAATTTAAAATAGTAGAAAGAAAGTAAAGAGCAACTTTAAAAAAAAAAACGAAAGGAATTTCCCATTCGTACGTCAGGCACGAAATAACATGTTTCGATAGTTTGTTTGGCTTACGCATGTGGCGAAGGAATTTCATTAAAATGTTTGTGTTTTGTAATTGGCTAATTAGGCTTGCGTTGTCATGCGTAGTAGCGAAAGATATCTTATTTAATTTTGACAACATAAAGTTCAAAATCAAAACAATCAAAGAAACAATAATCAATTCAGTCGCCAAACTTAAGTGGCAGTGGGCAGGGCACATTGCCCGCAGAACGGATGGCCGATGGGGCCGGAAAGTTCTGGAGTGGCGACCGCGAACCGGAAGTGTTGTGTTGGAAGGCCTCCCACTAGGTGGATTGATGACCTGGTGAAGGTTGCGGGGACCCACGAGATGAGAGATGCACGGGACCGGTCAATTTGGCGACACCTGGGGGAGGCCTATGTCCAGCAGTGGACGTCTTTTGGCTGAAACGACGATGATGATGAAAGTTCTGATTTGCAGCTTCATTTTCTACGAGAAAGAAAGATACCCCAGCATCTGCCTCTTTAGTGCGTCACGAACGGAACTAGATCCATAACTGCAACCACATTACCTGTTGGTCGAGATAAATGACAGGTGCTTTCAACGCTTCTCTTATTTTGACAGGTTTTACATAAGCTTTTCGGTATCTTAATGCAATCGCACTCATTTTTGACTTGTGGTGAACAAATAAACGTCACTGTTTTTGCTTGGCAAAAGCATGACACTAGTTAATTTTGCACAGGTTAGATTTTTTACTATTAAAACCCAGACTGTATTGCGTTGTACTCAGTTCCAAAACTACTTCGTTTATTCAGAATTGCAGATGTCACCCATTTGTATGGGTATCATACAAACACGCGTTACTTAAGATTCCCGTCGCGTCCAGTGTGTGTAGCCCAAGTACGTAATATCCGGCTGCCATAGTTTTTCCACAAATATTTAATATTAGTGTCGTGTACCTACTACTGGAGGCTCTCTTTCCTGTGTTATTGTTACGTGGTTTATATTTGAGAGAGACACTAAAAAGAAAGAAACAAATGAAAAGTATTTATTGGTCTCACACAGGACAAAACAAATCGATAAAAAAATTAAAGATTAAAAAATATATATTTAGTCTTCTTATCGTGTGGGCACTGGGCAGTAAGGTCTAACGTCGGAGACACACCCTAGAGTTCGAGTTTCTAAACCACCTAAAGGATCTCTGACATGGTTTGACGACCGCCATTTGAGGCCGGAATCGCCGACTCATACGTGCCTTCCGAAACACAGAATCATCTTTTTTATCAGACAATGGTGATTCAAGCCTGCAATGTCCTAGCCAAACTGGAAACAACTTTTTAAAGTAAGCGTCCCGTGGGAATTGAACCCACAACATAAGAGAAACAGAGAGAGGCACGTGGCTCGTGGAGCAGGGGTTTGGGAATAACCTAGCGGGCTTATCCCAAATAAAATAAAAAGGCTCGGCTTAACAGTTACATTATGTCATTTTTAAAGTTCAAAACGTCTTGATATATCTAATTTGAATAAATAACTTGATTCGGTTTTAATCAGTGACCAATGACGTGCTGTGACTTCAATTCGCCATGGTAGTTGACCTTGGTAGTCATTACGGGCGTTTGAGACTACAACAGTCTGACCGTAAAGTCGGTAGTCAGATAGAAAGTTGTAAAATACTGGTATAAAATTGCAACCGGATGGGCCTTCCTTCATTTTTTTTGTATTCTATTACATTGCTGTCCTTCGTGACCCAATGATTAACTGGTGGAGAATGCCTTGCAGTACTTTGTTTTTATGAACGCACGTCCTCACCCGGCCCTGCCGCGCGAGCGTTATAATGCCAAAATTTTGACTGTTTTTTTCTTCTTGGAGAAAAATGATAAAGAAATTGTACAATATGTTTTCAACATTTACTTCAGAATAAAAAGTTCTATCTATTGATATAACTTTTATATAAACTCATGATGAAATGTCCTAGCAGTACACGTCTGAAATTGTGATTTAGAGTCATGTTTGATAAAAAAAAGTATCGAGCCGATCATTCTAAATCGTGTTTCTATCTTTACGATTTACTAGAGAGTATGTTCAAGTTTTATGTAATGATTTTTATTTATTAAAAATATCATATTCAGTTCGATTTTCAAAGGTTCAAAAATCTTAAAAAGTACTGCAACCCCGCCTTAAGTCAGGACAACTCTTGTACATGATGATTAAATAAAGGGTTTAGCACAGTATGAGTTGCTTAAACTAAAACTAAACGAAACTAGTTAAACTCCCGTATCTATTTATACCCACCCCTACTAAGTTTCCGTACCTACTCTTCACAATTCCTGGAATGAAAAGTATCCAAGTAGGTACCCGAACTCTTAAGAACTACAAAGTTTCTAAGTTTAGACATGAAATCGTACCAAACATAAGGGACTCGGGGACTTTACGTTCAACAGGTTTTTAGATCACTAACATTCAAACCATCCCAAAAAGCAGGATAATTCTGAATTATTTCAAACTAAGTCATTCATTAAATAACTCATAGACTTACATACATGATTTAATAAGCATTTTCAAAAGGTAAACCCATAGACTGATACCTGTTTAGCAACTACGTCAATCTTAAGGAAACAAGCTTTAAAAAATGCTCCCACGAGCACTATATTAACTGATGATTTTCAAAGTAAAGCTCATTGTGCTAGTGACGGTGTGCCGTGCGACGCGACCGAGCTCTCCTGTGACTAAATATTCAGTTCAACTGATTTACAGTCCATCTACAATGGAAGCCACGACTGTGATTATACTAGCTCTGCTGGGAATCGTCGCGGGGAGGAATATCTTACCTCTGGAGGATGACGACTACCTGCAACTGATCGAGGAGCTCTCCAGACATCCAGCACCTACAATGGAAGGAGAAGAACCGGTCTACGCGCAGCAGCCCGAACCACTATCCAAGAAAAACTTCGTAGACAGCAAGATTTTAGACCTCATTTTCAAGGACTTCTATTACAAACCTACCGCTTATGAAGAGCTCGTGATACCTGATACCAGGAACGCAGAAACCGAAGCAGATGTGTCTCCAGTAGAAATTGGTGATGCTGATATGAAGAGTGATGTCGGAGACAGGAACTTTATTGGTGTTGATACTTGCCCTGACGGAAAAGTAAGGATTGGAGAGCGATGCGATCCCGTCGATGAGGATTAGGTTCACTTCATTCTAGAAGAAGATTGTGCGCCTTCATATAACGACAAAACCAAGCAATGAATAATACTGATATTCAAAAAACTTATAGCAAGAGTTACCAAAAATGTTAGTCTACCAAAGCTTTTAATCATTCTGTATCTATTATTTATGTTTGAATTTTAAATAATAAAACAAATCTTGATGTCTACTTTTTTTTTTATTTCACTACGAACGAAATTTTGTTATCTTTTTAGAGCAATGAAGGTCGATTAAACCTGTAGATAACTTGTAATATTACAATATAGTCAAGTGTCTTATAAATATTCAACTTTTACGCATTTGTTTAAACCATAATAAGGACAATTAACGTGTAGCTTTTGATGTTCTACCAGCTAGCCAATTAAAAATAATTGGTACGGAAACTGTATGGATTTAAACTTGCACATAATAAGGAAAACCACAAATATCATTAATGTACTTAGTGAGATAGCTCAAGTATTTAAACATCCTCTCTAATACCAGTTTAGGTGTGCCTCCTCATTTTAAGTTTTAGGATGATGAAATTCATCCACTTCGCTGTCAACAAGAAAAGTGCTAGACGTAGTGCAACTAGAAGGTTGGCAGCATTGCCATGTTTGCTGATTTTTTTACCAACAAATAGGCAGCCCTCTGATGGCCATGTGAAGAGAAGGCAGTCAGTCGGACCCCATGGCCCTAGAGTTTGAACCTCAAACGGCTGAAACACAAACTACCAATTATACGCCGTTTGAGGTTTATAGCACACTAGCTGTTGCCAGCGGTTTCACCCGCTACAACTCGAAAATTATCCCACGGGAAGATAAATCGGGATAAAAACTATCCTATGCGTTAACCCAGGGTGTCAGCTAACTCCATACCAAATTTTATTAAAATCGCTTCAGCCGTTTAGACGTGAAGAAGTAACAAACATACATACTCACACAGTCACACACACAAACTTTCGCCTTTCGCCCGCGACTTCGTTCGCGTGGAATAGTGACTTCCGGCAGATTTTTGGTTTCTCTCGCGAAAAAAAAAAAAACTATCCTATGACCTTTCTCAAGTTCCAAACTATGTCTGTACCAAATTTCATCAAAATCCGTTCATCCGTTTAGGCGTGAAAGAGTAACAGACAGACAGACAGACAGAGTTACTTTCGCATTTATAATATTAGTATGGATTTACATATTAATATTTGTGCCTGGGCGACTGAGCTCTGCTCTTCAAAACAGTAAGACTTATAGTTGCTGCCAATGCCTGATCGCAATCATGGACCTAGGTAGGTCAATGACCGTCATTGCGATTAGATCATTTATTACAGTTCTTAAAGAAATCCAAAAATTTATATAAGTCTGCTCAATGTGTTCATGTCTTGAATCGTCATCTATCGTGAACTTTAACAGTTTTTCTAATGAAAAACTTACATGGTTCATTTGTTTTGGTTCGTACGAAGAGATATTAGGGAAATGCAATGACCGCTATTGCGATCTTAATTGGCAACAACTATATTTAAATCGATTGCCCGATTGTTACGTAAATGGTAAATCTATAAGCCGTTTTCAAACAAAGGTTGTAAAAATTCCCTTGATGAAGCCGGAAGGTATTTGATATTTTTTTGCACTGGACCATACTGGAAACTTTCTAATAACAGAGATATTGGATGTCAAAGTTCCAATTTATTTTTAGATACTAGTTTTAAAGGTTAACTTTACTTTAAACCTACATAACCTGTTTACTATTCAAAGCATTTGCCAGCACAGTGTTTTGAGTGCTACATTCAGTTTTAACGTAAAACGTGATTGTTGACCCCAAAAATAATTCTCGCTTCCCAGCAATAATTTAAAATAATTTCATAGGGTTAGCAGCAGTAGCGGCCCCGACTTACGAACAGTGAGTTGTGGGTTCGAACCCAGTCAGGCACATTACTTTGTGTAATTTATTTCACCACCACAGCTCTCAAAACGATGAAGGAAAACATTATGAGGATACAAAAAGTTCGATGACATGTGACATCTACCAACCCGCTCTGGGCCCGCGAGGTGGATTATAGCCCATCCGTCTCCTAGAGAGGAGGCCTGAGTCCCTGCAGTGGGAACATTATAGGCTGATGATGATGATGATGATGTTACATCATTTAATGTACATAATGCTTGGTTGACAACTTCGTGAAGGATTCGTTTACACTCTGTTTAATCATATTAAATGCAACTACCTATTGTTCATTGAATAGTACGAGAATAGGATAGGTCTACATATAGTTTGTTAATAATGTATTTACGTATAGTAAATAACAACTTTTATAACTTATCAAACTTTGGAATTAAATAAATTATATGAAATATCTTCATTTCTTGACATACGAAGAAACTGAGCAAATATTGGTAGGACTTGGTTAAACAATTTCACACATCGGCACTTAAAAACAAAAAAGACATACACATACACATTCATACACACAAACACAAACACACACACACACAATTACACATACATTATGCTTAAAAATAAAAATCAAGATGCACATACTATAGATAGAGCATCACATAGGCATACCTTAACATTTACACAAAGAGCTGCAAATTAGTTTATAAGTCATTTATTGTTAATTTTTCATCCTAAATTTATTTTTAGTCACCTTTTGTAATAACTAGTACAATAGTCTCAATGTTGTTAAATAATTAAGGGAAAGAGCGAGATAGCCCCAACACAAGTGTTAACAATTACTTACTGGGGATGTCTCATTATAATCCATGTAACTGCTTTTTTGGGACAAATAAATATTTTTCATTTTTTTTTTTCATTTCAACAATTTATATGAGGAAATCATGGCGTACCATAGGAGGATATTATTGTATTGGTGCAGGAAAACAATCACTGGTACAGAATAATACTAATAACAACAATATATTTAAAGTATAGTATAATAAATGTTTACATCATCACCCACAAAACAGAAGTAAAACATAACAAATGCCATACTAATTATAATATAAATGTGCAAGTAACATTGTGTACCGATTACCATTCTGGACTTCTGGTAACTTATCTTTAACGGCTAAACGGTTTTTCATGAACATTTTCGGTACACAGATAGGCTACAACCTACAACCCAGGTTAAGAAATCCATGAGATATTTAAACCTCATAAAATAACATTCAGAAGTAAATCTGTTAATTACACAAAACAATACAAAGAAAAAGTACTAAGAAGATTCATTAATAAATATATTATACCTAATAGAATATACCATTCTAAGAATAGTTCAAAATCAAGTAATGTTTCAGTTAAAGATAGAAATACAATCTTAAACTACAAGAAGCTAGACACTTTTCTGCATCACTAGGAGATCGGATTAACCATGTTCGCAATAAAGGATTCACCAGCGATATGAAATGACAATACATCCTGCTAGGGTGTTCATATGTCCATGGTGATCGGTTATCCACGTCGGTTATAAGTAGTTGTGATCTTTCTATTTCGGCTTTGCTGTCGGCATCACTGTCGGCATTGCTGTTGGGTTTTCAGTTATTGTAGGATCTTTCTCGATGAGATCGGAGGGCCACCCCTCTATTGCTGCATCCGGATTCAAGTAAACTATTTGCTTGTTCTTCTTACTGCAAGCACAGTCTTTCATTTCTCCACAAAGGCAGCTGAGAGCAAGCGGTGACACTTCAACTATTTTATGTTCTCCTACGTCTGGCACTACCAGAGGTTTGTCATTGTTTCCACATGTCTCCGCCTTCTCACCTTGGTCTATTTCCTTAAATTCAAATATTCCATCATCGTCTATCCGTCGATCCCAATTTGGATGCGAAAGCTCTGGTGGAATTATATCCATAAATTCAGTTCTCAATTGCGCTCCTGCAGTCACTAGGACCGTCAGGATCACTATGGTGGCCACCACTTTCATCTTGTAAAGTTAAGTATTCAGCAGCTGATGAATTTCTGGTTGCACTAACTGGTACGTTCACTGTCCCACTACCACTGTCTTGTCTCGTAAGATTACCTTATGTGTATAAATAGCTCCAAATGTGTGTACTGGGTTTTAAAATGATGATAAGTGCGTGTTATGGTCACGAGAACTGAAGTGGTCTCCGTCCCACTGTTATTACTAACCTCATAAAATTGACTCGGGTTTATTTATGACATTACGTACTTGCTTTGTGTGTATATATCAATTATGAATTCGGTTTTCCTTCCGTTACATGGGACTTTAATATAACTGGCGAAATGTGGCTCTGCCTAATACTACGGGCATTACTGGTGTGATATTATGTGTTTTCCTTCCGTTCTTTTTTTAGTGCGTTCAATCCCTACATTCAATAAAGAAACTTACTAACTAAATATAAGTATGAAGGCAGAGGGTCTGTCATCTTAAATGAAACTACGAAATATAGCGGTAATCAACTTTTACTCCAATAGCACGATATTTAAAATAAATCACTATACACACACAACTATATAATTCAGATATAATATTAAAACTCTAAGCGCTACAGCATGTGCACCGGGCCAAGCCTGCGACAAGAATGATCCCCTCCACGCCGAGTGGTCGTTTATAAAGACTGGCTCGAGCAGTGGGGAGAGTGGTGCGGCCTTAGTGACGCCTGCGCTGCGCACCTGGCCCGCTGCACGTGCTGTTTACAACGGCGACGCCGTCACGGCCATACTGACGTGCGAACGTCCTCGTACGCGGAGTCTCATCAAACATAATTATGAGTGATGTTCGTTCATCCTGACTACAATCTGGTCCGGTGCATCCCTTCAGACTTTGCTTGTACTTCTGGACCGCTCGATATTGAGCCTTCAGGAAATACACGAGCAACCTGGGCCGCTCGATATTGAGCCTTCAGGGCCTGGTCCGCTCGATATTGAGCCTTCAGGGCCTGGTCCGCTCGATCTTGAGCCTTCAGGGCATATACTAGTAACCTGGTCCGCTCGATTTTGAGCCTTCAGGGCATTTACTAGTAACCTGGACCGCTCGATACTGAGCCTTCAGGACATAATACTAGCAACCTGGTCCAGTTTAACCCTTCAGTTTGCTACTAATTCTGGACCGCTCATTAGTGAACCTTCAAATTTTTGGCCCAGTCATTATTCACTCAACGATCCTGCAAAAGTCCCTGGACCAGTCATTGCTGATCCTTCAGGTTCCTGCAAATTAATAATTTTAATTTTATTTTTTGTATCGTTTTATTAATTTTTTCGATGTACGACTCTTTTAGTTATCAAAGTAATTGAATATGGGCTAGAAAACTCTTTTGATTCAAAACCATAATTTTTTTTTTAACTATCGCTGGTAGCTCTCAAATAATGGGAGTCAGCAGATATTGTCATCATCATCTGCCCAGCCCCCTCCCAACTATGTTGGGATCGGCCTCCAGTCCAACCGGATGCAGCCGAATATCAGTACTCCACACGGAGCGACTGCCCATCCGACCCCCACAACCCAGCCAATACTGGATAATACGATACCCTTTGGTAGGACCGGTTGTCAGAACTTCAGGACACTGACGACTGCCAAAAATCCACACATGACAACTGGGACCAACAGATTAACGTGCCTTCACAGGCACTGAGGAAACTCGGCATGAAATGGGTGGTCACCCATCCACAGACCCACCGAGGTAAACGCGGCTTAACCAGAAGATCTCTCTCCTCCACAAGTCAGGAGTCATTGTACTACTGTTAATCGATATAGTATCGGGTCGGCTATTCACAGACACGGTATCACTATTAGCCGAAGTTATATTACTGTTAGGCATGATATTGTTCTCGTGGTTACTTTCATGAACAAGGATATCGTCATCATCACTATCCGCCGTCACGTCATCATGATTTTTCGCGATGTCTGCCAGACAATTTTGACCACAAGGCATTACACGAAAATATTCGTGAGAATATTAATAGACCCTATTGGTTCCGTTAATATATCTTAACTCGTACCGGTAATTTTCTAATACGGGTTTTTTTTTTTTTTTTTTTTAAAAGGTCCCTTATATTTCCGTTCTTGCACCTGGAACTGTTACTCAAGATAGGCACTTCATCGGTTTAGCAACATACTTTCGACTTTTTAAATTAATGAAACCTATCCTCTAACAACTCTAAAAGGTAATAATTGTTTGGACTTCTGAACAAGAACTGATAAATTTGGTGTTGGTAAGGGTCAAATCATTATCGCTAACGTTAACTGAAATCCCATGTTCTAAAATATCACGACCTAATAGGTAGTATTTCCTCACTAAAGCATTCATCCGGTAATCCTACTTCCTACTAATATTGCAAACGCGACAGTTTATAAGTTTGGATGGACGTTTGCCACTCTTTCACGCAAAAACGACTGAACGGATCTGGACAAAATTCAGTACACAGATACCTTATAACCTGGATCAACACATGGGACAGCCTTCATCTCGAGTTTATCCACCCGTGGGACACTTCTCAAGCCGTAGCGGAAGAAGCCACTGGCAACAACTAGTACATGACAGTTATTTCAAGAAAGCGGTTTTGTATAGTCGTTGGACATTAATTTTAATCTGTAATAGTTACGTTACAACCCAGGGTCACCGACATAGCTCTCAAAATATGCAAGTTGAAGTGGCAATGGGTGGGCCACGTCGCCCGACAACCGATGGGGAAGAAAGGTTCTCGAGTGGCGACCACGAACCGGAAGACGCAGCGTTGGTAGGCCTCCCACCAGGTGGACCGACGACATCGTGACAGTCGCGAGTAACCGGTGTTCGTTATGGCGTTCTATGGGGGAGGCCTTTGTCCAGCCGGGGACGTCTTATGGCTGACGATGAGGCACGTTACTTTGCTCATACCTATGCCGTTATGGATTACTTGTTCATGAAATTATTCGCCGTTAAAGAGATAACTATTTTTATATGAAATGGGCATACTCTTTACCACAATCATGCCCTAAGGGCAGAGATGAGGTCGACGATGGAACTGGCTCACCCAGAAGAAACCCCATTTACTCGCGACTTAAATAGATTGAAGTGATATGAACTCGGGAAAACCGACGCAGGCAGGGAGTTCTACTCCTTGGCTGTGCGCATAAAAAAAGATTTAGCAAAGCGCTTCGTACGAATGTGTAAAACCATCGACAAGGTATAACCTGCAGTATGTCTAGTTTCCCGATGGAAGAAGGGAGATGGTGTAATCAGCTCGTGGAGCTCCTTTGCATAATCTCCAAAGTACAGTCTGCAGAAGACCGACAGACATGCAACTTTGCGGCCGTGGGCCAGGATACGTAGCTTGGCCACCAATTAGCCTCTCATCGTCACCAATTAGCCTCCTGGCTCTGCACTAGATACAGAAAAAAAAAGTGTGTCATGTTGGTATTCGGCTGAGCCATCCCAAAGGTGAAAGCAATACTCCATGCCGGACCGGACTTGAGTTTTATATAATATTGAAAACTATCCAGGCTTGTAGTACCACTTAACCCTCTTTAGTATACCCAGCATTATTTTTTTTGCCGCTTTTTGAGCTTTTGACTCAATGTAGGTGCTGATGTTCAGATTTGTGCTTCGTGCCATGAAGCTCGAGACTGTCAGTAACTTGTACAGATGCACTCTGAAAAGTAGGAGCTAGATTTGATTAGATTGAATGGACTCCTTTTGGCGGAGAACACACACACTTGTGTTTTGGTGGCGTTGAAATCAATGAGATTCTCGTCACCCCACTTGGAGACAAAACTTAGAGCTAAACTCGTTCGCTTTACCATGGCCTCTCTCAATAATCGTACTTCATCACCGCTTTTGCGCTGGTTGTATAACTCTCCATGACAGTGCTGTCATCTGCGTACCCATTAATGCCAGGCACAAGGAGGTCATTGATAAGCAGCAGGAGAAGTGTCGCGGAGAGAACAGACCCCTGAGGCTCCGGCATCGATAGCAATAAGGTCAGAGAAGTAGCCATCATGACCACTCGGATCGACCGTTGCTTTTGCTTCATAAGGCTACATTCCGAACCAAAGTCAAATACAAAAAGAAAATCTACACCACTTATCTGGAATACTCCACGGGCTGCTCTGAAACACAGGTACACTTGCTTAGTGCTGGTGCTCCGTGTGGAGTCTTCCTTCTTCCATCGCTTTGGGCAGGAATTGGCTGTGTGCCCCTGCTCACTGCATACATAGCACGTAACGGCCGTAATGGCCGTAACGGCTGTCTTTGGTATTTCAGTTTTTGCAGCAAGCAGGTTTTTTTTTTGAAGAGGCTTCTGTTTTTTTTCGGCACTCATGGCCACGATGACCCATTATTTCGCAAAGTACTACACCGCACAAGGACTACACCATCTAATTTCTTTTCACAATTATCGTTTCACTGAGTTTACACCAATTCACAATATCGGATTCCGATAGATCAGGATCAAAAGCCACAAGCATAACTTTGCATTACTATCATTAGTGGAAGGTGGATCCGGTCACACTTCTGATGAAGGCAGAGGGTCTGTCATCTTAAATGAAACTACGAAATATAGCGGTAATCAACTTTTACTCCAATAGCACGATATTTAAAATAAATCACTATACACACACAACTATATAATTCAGATATAATATTAAAACTCTAAGCGCTACAGCATGTGCACCGGGCCAAGCCTGCGACAAGAATGATCCCCTCCACGCCGAGTGGTCGTTTATAAAGACTGGCTCGAGCAGTGGGGAGAGTGGTGCGGCCTTAGTGACGCCTGCGCTGCGCACCTGGCCCGCTGCACGTGCTGTTTACAACGGCGACGCCGTCAAGTACAAATTGAGTGAGTTACCTGAGATACAGGTTTAATCCTAGTTCAGGTAGAATCCAATAAACTGTATACCTATAGTTGTTAAGGTCATATTGTAAATATTTTTGTATATCACTTTTTTCAATTAACAATTTCAACATTTCAACAAACAATAAAATCAGTACGACAGTAAGACTTCAAAGTATCGTTGTCATCAAGAAAAGTGTTTAGAAAACAGGCAGTATCACCACGTTGAATGGCGATGCTAATTCGTTGGCCAAAGAAAGAGCCAGCCCTCTAGTCACACAAAGAGTCGACCAGATGGCGAGAGGTTTCCTGACACACCATGACCTGTCCTGCGACAGGTCATGGTGCCCGAAGTTATTGACAGCTTGACCGCAGTGACATCGATGAGGAGTAACACAATATGCTAAAGTGAAAGCTAAATCAAATGTTATGCATCATGGTGCCAAAAATTATGGATGACATTACCTTTTTCAATATTTAGGATACTTTTGTCTTTTATGTTATTTAGTATACGTACCCGTGGAATAATTTCGAACCTCCACGCGCCGCCCGGTTAAACCTCTGGCAAAGGCACTAACTTTTGAAAATTAGTAAAAGTATGATCTTAAACTAACTCACTAAATACATCTTTAATAGTATTCAATTTATTTATTTATTCTAAGAATGTTTCAAAACAACATAATTTAACATTTGCAAAATTCTGGAGATCACAAAGTAGGTATACCATTGTTAACACTTTTGTTTATCACTAGTAGATTAGGTGAACGATTCACCAGCGATATGAAATGACAATATGTCTGTGGTGGTTATTTATCCACGATGATTCTGATTCTTGTTCCATTTCGAATATGATGTCGACCTTCCTTTCGGTTTTGGTGGTAGCTTCGGTGTCGACTTTCCTTTCGGTTTTGGTGGTAGCTTCGGTGTCTGCTTCGGTGTCGACTTTCCTTTCGGTTTTTCGGTTGGATCTTTTTCGATTAGATCGGAGGGCCACCCCTCTTTAAATTCACTCGCATCCAGATACACTATTTGTTTGTTCTTGTTACTGCATACATCACCTTTTACTTCTCCACAAAGGCAGCTGAGTGCTTGTGGTGGCGGTTCAATCACTTTTAGTTTTCCTCCATCTGCTACTTTCACAGGTTTGCCTTTTGTATTCTTGTTTCGTCCTTTGTCAAAATTGTTTCTAGAATTGCCTTTCGCTGTTACAGTCAGTAGGACGGTCAGGATCACTATTGTAGTCACTTTCATTATGAAGGTTTACTATTAAACAGTTACAGGGTTTCTGGCTACACTCACTGTTTCGTTCACCGTCAAATTGCTATTAATTGCCTCATTAAATTACCTCGTGTTTTATACTGTTTCCAAAGTTCTATTTATAGATAATTTTGTTTCGATAACGGGATATTATTTATTTTAATAGTATTTTTGTTGTTGTAACAATTCATCTATATAATGTAATTATATATTAATCTATACAATTAATTTTCTTTGAATTATTCTGAATTAGTTCTATATATACGGTATTCATTTATGCTTAACATTTACTTCTATCTTTGACTTTTCTTCAAAGACGTTCTTGCCTTCAATCGGTGACATTTAATTTTCTTTTGTTATTCCTCCATCTACCACTTCCACGGGTTTTGCAATCCTTTCCAAAAGCTCCAGTTTTTTGGGACCTTCCAAATTTTTGAAAACCACTACATCGTTTTCAAGGTTTTTAAATGATTCAGGCTCCGAAGCTTGAAGTTTCATGTTTTCTAATTTCCTCTCACCTGCTACAATTCCGTCTATCAGCTGATATTCAGGGATGTCCTTTGCTCCTACAGCCACAAGGAGAGTCAGGATCACTATAGTAGTAACTTTCATGATGAATATGTCTTCTGTAGTCTTAACGAGAACTGATTCGGTCTCTGTCCAACTGTTATTATTTACCTCATAACATGAACTCGGGTTTATATACACTTGCCACATGCTATTTTTAGCTTAGGTATTTGTGTTGTTAAATGAAGTAATGGTTGGGTCCTACATGTATATCGCGTACAGTCAATTATTAATTAGTATTTTCCTTCCGTTCTGTTTCCAGTGACATTTAATAAATTTTGAAATAATACAATGAATTAGATTAGCCAAGAAGATGTTGAAAAATTATATTGAAAACTGGTCAAGGCCTGGGTCAAGGCCAAGGTCAAGGGTGTTGGCCGAGTGCAGTCATACAACATGATTCTTTCAAATCGAAATAATGAAACGAAAAAATTAAATTACATAATTATATAATGTCAATCTGTTTTTAAATGATATAAAGAAACAAAAAATACAATAATGAAAACTTTGATCACTGTAGTTTATTTTCAGATGAGAGATTAAACATTTCAGATGAAAATTATTGAAACAGGACAATTGAAAAATCACTGAACAAAACGCTGAATGCGCAATAGTTAATACATGCCATTGTATTGATATATACACAATATAAACGGTTATTGCTAATTAATATATCGCTAATAATTACACAATAATCCTTTGTATGGTTTAAAAGTTTCATCATCAATATAACATAGAATCGAATTTAGTAAAATAACGAGGACACTCAGAAACATAATATTGTAACTTTAGTTAAATTTTATCCAACAATATTACACTTAGCAACAAAATTTCTCTACTAATAGCTATAAAAAAACACAAAACATAACAAAATAAATTACACATCTTTAAATATGGCTGAACTTGAGTTTAGAAGGGCGTTTTTCTAACAAGACGATGTCACACAACACAATGTGCCAAGTAAAACGGTGTCATTTTAAAACAAATCAAGGCACGCAAAACTTGTGAACTTCAATATGACCTTGATCATTCATCGTCATCGTTTGTATCCTCCCTTTCGCAGTTATTTCCGACTCTGAATGTGCCTGCAGGACAGCCACCATTGAAAGCAACCCTGTCTTCTAAAAGGTGTTGTTCAGTCTTCTCATTATTGTGTACTTCAATCACTTCTACAGGTCCTAACACACTTTCCATTTTATCTTCTTGGATGTCATTGCCGCCTTCCTGGTTAGCTTTGCTTCCGTTGTCTTCGGTTTCCAAGCTCAGAACTTTGTAAACATGGTCTGTAACTATTTTATCTTCGTCAGCGTTTTTGTCCAAATGAAGACTCTGATTTTGTTCATTGACCACACTTTCTACCAGTTCCCCAGTGGAGAATATTGTAGCGAGAGGGGTCTTAGTATTACTTCTTAGATTGTCAAATTCCAGCGGTAGTTCTGAAGGTGCGTTCTTGTGAACGGGAATGATCCTGGCTCTGGCTCCTGCGGCACCCAAGAGTAACAGGACTAGAGCAGTGATCACTTCCATCGTTAAAGGACTGAATCAGTAAACTGAATTTGTTGTCACAATAACTGATGGAGGAAGCGCCTGCGCACACCGCCAACTAGGGACTGTTTACCTCAAAGCTTAGGACGTTCACTATATATAGTACTACGGTTTAATGATATAATAATGTTTATCTATTCGTCTCAAGTTTATTTACGTAACGTTTCAGTGAAGTATCGCATATTGCCTAATAGGGATAAACCTGCGGATTTACCCGCGGTCTACCAAAACTATGGAACTACTTCCCTTTCTATTTCCTATTAATAACTTGTTTATTTTCGTCATTAATTTCATCAGCTTTATCATCCCTATGAAAAAGAAATGTGTAACGTTTCTTGAAATTATTTGTTTAATTATGTAGTAAATATTTCTGGTATAATTATGAGTAAAATTAATATAGAAAAATAAACTGGTCAATAATTACAAAATATAGCTTACAGGAAAATTACAAATGTAACTACACACCTGAAAGGTAACGTATAGAAATAAATACATTTTCCTGAAGCTATCATTCCTTTAGGAGCTGTGGATTACCCATTAACTAATACCTTGATGCTTTATTACGTAACGTTCATAACCTAACATCACCTGCTGTACTCCTTAAATATTTGAATACTCCTTTTGTTTTATCGACTTTCATACGTCTCTTTCATACATTTGGTCATTCAAACAATAATGTTTGTACACACGGCTACACATCAAGCTATACAAAACCAGTTAATCTTGGCCTCACTTTACTAGATCTTTTCGCACAATGAACGATCAGATTATACTGGTTTTGTATAGTTTGATGTGTAGCCGTGTGTACCCATATGGTTGCGAACACAATTCATCGGACCTTTCTGAAGATTTTCATGCCTCTAATCTTCGGAAGGCTAAGTTCTAAGCGTTTCAGCCTATTAAGGATCTTTTAGAGAACTATCTTAATCACCTCATTGGCGTAGTGTATGCAAGAGTGTCTGTTGATCATGAGGTCACAGGTTCGATTACACGGTCGAGCAATGTGCTATTGGGTACTTCCATCATTTTTTTTTAATAGCCACCACGTCCCTAGTTGCCACACCCCCTACTATGTAGGAATTAAACATAACTAGCATGATGTGGGTGCACTAAGCTGTAGGTACACTTATGATGAATAACTGTTCGTGGATTAGGTTTTCTGTAGCACTATCAAGTTACTAAACCGCACTGCTATAGGTACCCTTTTTTTTTTTGAATAGCCTGTACTGTCCCACTGCTGAGCAAAGGCCTCCCCCAACTTCTTCCAAGTGCTCTTTTCCTGAGCCACCTCGAACCAGCCCTCGTGGTGTGCGTCCAGATCATCTCGCCACCTCTTTCTGGGCCGGCCTCGGCGGCGCCGTCCGTCTTCCGGCAACCATCGTGTTGAGGCTTTTGCCCAGCGGTCTTCGTGCATGCGGCTGACGTGACCCGCCCAATCCCATTTTAGCCTAGCAGCCTTCTTGTATAGGTACCTATATCCATAATATTGTACAGTATATTTATCGATTCATTCCTCGTAGATCTATGGCGTTAATAAATTCCTGTAACGTTATTCACCGCTGCACTGAAATCAATAAACACTGCATTTACCTGTTCGACGTATATTATGATAACCCTGGTTCAAATATAAAAGTAATTTGCTAAGTTTTGTTGACCCCTTTGGGGGAGGGGGAATCATCAAATAACCCCTCCCACTCTGGGCAGAGCGGAAGGGAGTGTCAGACTTCTACTGACTAAAAACCACCCATGTTCCTTCTTAGTCCTTTGTGTCGAGGCCGCGGTATCACTTTCGTCAACCAATAGAGGTTCTCGTTACACAACGTAATCCGTGGGAACCAAACTGAATTTAATTTTAAAGTCGATGGAAGCAGTTTTTCTTTCTGTTGTTGTGATTCACTGTTCTGTATTTTATATAATACTTACTACGGTACTTGCTCTTTCGCCAGCGAAGAGAGAACAAGTTGACAAAGATAGATTCAGTTTTGTATTTTGTTTTCAGTACTAACACTTACATAGTGTTGTTGTTGAAAAAAAATGGAGAAAATTTTACGCTTGAAAAAAAGTTGAGAAAAATGTAAGTAGTCGGAGCCGTTACTACTAGACCAGCACCAGTTCCTTCTAAAAACCTATAATTATGTACGTATACGTATGTAGACGGAGTATGTGAGGATCGCAGCAGGTTCCGTCTGTAGTCTCAGCCTACCCCCATGGGAAAAGCCGTGAGTTTATGTACCCATGCCATAAATAATATCCAACACCCCTGTATGCTTGTGACCGTCAACAAAGCGTTTAACTAGCAACGTATGCCGCTGACCGGAAAGCATGTTGGAAACGCCCTGTAACAGTGAGTGAGTGAGTGAGTTAATGATTGATTGATTGTTGACAGCCGGGCCACGAGCGCTTCACGTGAACAACACGCCTCAACCCCGTTCTACCTAGGTTGGCTTACTAGGTTGAATTTTATAGGCGGAAAATTATCGTTGAGTCATCTACATCTACACTAATATTATAAAGAGGAAAGATTTGACCTATTTTTGTATGTTTGTAATGAATAGGCTCAAAAAGTACTGGGCCGATATCAAAAATTCTTTCACTCTTGGAAAGCTACGTTCACCCTGAGTAACATAGGCTACTTTTTATCCCTGTATTCCCACGGGAACGGGATCTATGCGGGTGAAACCGCGGGACGTCCGCTAGTTTGTCATAAACCGATTATGGTGTGGCAATAGTGACATTGTTATTACCTAATATATTATGTAGACTTTGAAACCTAGTTCATAGGTTGATCTATATCGGAAGAGAACGAGTTCATAGTTCATAAAAGAACAGGGGCTCCAAAATGGTCACTTTAGCAAATCATAATATGAATTGCATTACAAAGCGTAAAATGGTCACAAACGCAGTTACTATATAAAAGGTCCATTTTACGCTTTTTAACGCAGTTCATATTATGATTTGCCAAAGTCGCCATTTTAGACGCCCAGTACACTCTTAGAACAATAACTGTTATAACCCTTTCCCTATCACCATTTACAACCAGCACAATCTGATTCATGGAAAACTTAACGGTTAGTAGGTAATAGTTATAACTATTGCCCGCCCGCCACTATGCACACGTGACTAGGTAAATAGGTTCGTAGTTACAGGTAGAAAATTAACGTCGAGTCGTATTTTTATATGAGCTGTTTAGTTACGGTAGGTAATATTGCCGCTTTGGTTCACGTAAGTATTATTACATCCGTCAGTTAGCGTGAGGTGTCGGGGCTGTGGGTTATTCGAAACAGATACCGCGGCTCCGGCCACAAACGGCTAAGAAGGAACATGGGTGGTTTTAATTCAGCAGAAGTCTGATACTCCCTACCGGTCCGTCCAGAGCGGGAGGAGTTACTTGATGATTTTACAACCTCCAAAAAAAAAAGTTCAAGGCTGTATTTAGAAACTAAAAAGTTATCCACATTAGGTTAGGAATCAGCATTTTGAACAAGCTCCCAGGAATCACATAAGTATAAAATATGCGTGTTCGCTAAGACATAGCACAGTACTAAGAAGAACTATAACCGCCTTATTACAAAACGTAGTTAAACCTGGTTTAACTTAGACTTGGTTTATCTCGCATGACGTCTCACTTCAATAATATTCAAAAGAAAGTGACAGCATGCGAGATAAATCAAGTTTAAGTTAAACCAGGTTTAACTACCTTTTGTAATAAGGCGGTAACTGTTTTTAAGCACCCTACTACCACTATTTACAACCAGTTCAACCTGATTGCTATGGAAAATGAGGTTGGATTTTATCAGTGGAATCCTAGTATAGAGCCGTTTTCTGGGACAATTTTATGATGTGAGACTAGTGTTACTATTTTTTAAGAATATTTTTAAAGTTATTGCAATGTGTTTATATTTTGTTTACCTACTAATAGTACGGAAGTATGGATGTTTCATAAATATATATTTGACAAATGTACCCACATTCAATACCAATCTAGAATTCCCGAAACACATACCTACACCAAATTACCTCAATATAATAGGATAAATTAACACGACTTTTAACAACGTTAATAAATTAATGAGTACCTATTCATAACAAATATATAATGTGCTTGTTAATGTGTGATACTTGCTTAGGTAATTATTTATTTAACAATGTATGTACACTTTAAATACAAAAAGAAGAAAGGAACAGAAAAAAACCTACAAAGGTGATGCTTATTTATATTGTAATCTTTTCCAGCATGCACATTGACACGTACAGGGACTCTTTGTTTAGGGATATATATATATATATATATATCAAATCACCCCGCTTTGGGTAAAAAGAGAGTGTCAGACTTTTACTGACTAAAATCAATCCGTGTTCCTTCGAATGCCATTTGCGTCCCAGGGCCGTGATAACTCTGTCGAACAAATTCCGCATCCAGTATAAGGCCTCTAGTAATAATAATAATAAAGCCATTTATTCCCCAAAGTACAAAATATTACAGTTTTATAACATTTCTTCAATAAATTTCATGCAGTGTATAATCTCATGCAACAATAAAATTAAAAGAACTAAATTTAACAAAAAATTAACATATATTAGAGTTGCTTAAAAGTAATAAAATAGTAATTAATAGCAATTCAATAAATTTATAAATGTATGTTAGGTACATGTATGTCAAACAAAAGTTAAAAAAAAAATAATTAAAATAATAATAAAATGTGATTAACAGCAATTCAATAAATTATGATTATAGGTACATATGTCAATTAACAGTTAAATTCAATAATTTAATAAAAATACTTAATAATAAAATGAAAAGAGAATCGATTTTCATCCGTCTTGGGGTACCCAATGTTGGGCAAAGGCCTCCTCCATGCATTTCCATAACTTCCTATTCTTGACGATCCAAGTCCAAGAGGATCCCACGACTCTAGTGACGTCGCCGCTCCAGCGGCGGCGCGGGCGACCGCTCGGCCACCAGTGCAGTACACGCTCACTCCAACGTCCGTCGTCTGCGCGCGCCGCGTGACCCGCCCATCGCCATTTTAGCCTACAGGCTAAGTCTGCTACATCTATCAATTTTTTTGTTCATTCTGATTTGAGAGTTTTGAATTTTGTCTCGCAGTTTCAATCCCAACATACTTCGCTCGACGGCCCGCTGGAAGACTAGTAGTTTTGTGATAATTTCTTTTGTTAGTGCCCAGGTCTGGCAGCCGTAGAGAAGTGTGGGAGACACGACAGTTTCGAATGCTTTCTTCTTTAGTTTGATTGGTAGTTTGGATTTGAAAATATGCTTTAAGGACCAATATCTTTTCCAAGCTAGTTTTATTCTTCGCTCTACTTCGCCTGCAGTTTGCTCCTTGAACGTGATTCTTTGTCCTAAATATAAATAATCTTCCACGTACTCTATTTCTTATGATAGTGTTTTTACTGGTTTCTTTTCTCCGTTGGTCACTATGCGAGTTTTGTCCAGATTCATTGTCAATCTAGTATCTCAAGGCCTCTAGTAGTACGTAGTATTGTTAGTACAGAATAATAGATGTCGCCAACCTTCAACATTAACAATCAGATTATTGTGTAAGTCAACCTGCTTTTACGTTCGGTAAAAGTACTCTACACTTTCATTGGGACTATTGGGAGTCCCCTCAGGCGGATGAGACCTGACATTTAAATACGAAAATACGTTTAGCGTTTTGTATGCAAATATGACCAATACGGCAGTCCATTTTGTCACACTATGTGAAATGTTTTAATGAAAGTGTAATTTGCATGTTGTTTACATAATAAGGAATATTCTATTCTATTCGATATATCTACGATAAAAGCTAATGCTGTGATAAAATTATTATACCCTAAAGGATTGCACCTCATCTATCTACAATGGAGTCGCATTTTTCCATGCTCCTATCTCTTTCCGTCACTTCATTATTCATCATCATCATCAAGACGTCCACTGCTGGACATAGGCCTCCCCCAGGTGTCGCCACATCGGCCTTCACCAGGTCATCGGTCCACCTAGTGGGATAGGCCTTCCAATGCAACGTCTTCCGTAACTTAGAACCGTCATCACGCTCGGTTTCTCGCTCTAGCAGCTTAGTCATCCCCAAGTCTCTGGGAGTGATGACGAAGAAACAAGGAAATTCTGCAATTAACATCATTACTTGTCAAACCACATTTCTACTTAATTTTAAATAATTGATTAAACAAAACAAAAGGGTGTTACCGAAGACAGTTCAGATACTAACAAAAAAAATTGTAAAAGTACCAAAAGGCGAAAAAAATTCATCCACATCACTGTCAATAGGAAAAGTGCCCAGAAGACAGCATTGACGCGTTGGATAGCAATACTGATTCTCTGGCCTATTTTTAGGCCAGAGAAGAGAAGTTCTAGTCACGATACCAATTAAAATGTAATTGGAACCTAAAAGAATACTGGGATATACCAGTGTATAACTTGACAAATAGCCCAGTAATAAATTGTAAGTCATTTCATAATTAGATGGACCCTGATGGTAGGCGATAACCTCTGCCTCACAAATGAAATACCTAGCTCGTCACCAGTTCACCACGAAGGACGTGACTTAGGTATCAAGCAGTGATTGTCCCAGATAAAGTTGGAAAGTCTCATTGTATGCTTGCATCAATGATAACAATCCGGGTAACATTATGTTTTGTTTTCCCCTGACTGACGTTGTGACTAAATACTCGTAAATACCTTGTGAAAGATCTATGTTTTCTGTATTTATTGCGCTTTTGTATAAAACAGCGTAATACATTTTTTTTTAAATATACAGTAGTTTATTTATGTGAAAAAAACTAAGCCAGGTAATTTATACTACTTTTGCGGCGCGGCGGCGGCGTGGGTCTCTGCTAAAGTTTAGGACCTAAACTATTCCATGTATCTCTTTCCCGCGCCTCGCGCGTTCATCCAGAAGAAAGCACTTTAAAGGGAAAATAACTTTACTTTCGGAAGTCAGTGGCATTAAAGTCAACAAAACATAATGTCTGTTATTTTTTTGCAAGAAAAAGTGTTAGTCACAAATGACAAAACATAGCCAGAACCTTTATTACTTTTAATATTATCAATCTGTAAGGTCCTGAATGGTAATATCTATTTTTAGCTATGTTTTTCTGATTTGTGCGCGTTCCGGTTCGCCAATATTTCGCTTACATCAAACACCGGGTCATTCAAGGTTCTCATTTCAAGATACTTACTGATGAATATGAAACAGCAGACGATCTCACGGTACAGCTAATACTCGTATAAATAACACAAGACACGTCACGCCGGTACTGCGAACAGTTCGTGTTCATACAGCGTGTCGGCGTCACTAACGTCACGTCACGTCACGTCCTTACGGTTCTACGTCAACTCGTTAAATAGTCGAGTGTGACGTCGAGACGACAAACATTATGTATGTCGTAGGTGTGGCGAGGCGTCCGTGTGTTAAAAAGTGTAGGTACCTATTTTGGTAAACGCAGGAAGTCATTTCAATATTTGAGGTAAAGTACCTCAAATATTTAACCTCCTTTGAACTGGCTACTCTTTTTAATATTTGGCAATATAAAAAGAAAGGTTAAAAGTACATACATAATGTTAACCTTAAAGTCCTCGTACACTCACAAGCACGTATTATAATGTTCCCACTGCAGGGACTCAGGCCTCCTCTCTGGGAGAGGGATGGGCTATAATCCACCACGCGAGCCCAGTGCGGGCTTGTATAATGTCACATGTCTTCGATTTTGTTTGGTTCTAAGACATGCCGGTTTCTTCACGATGTTTTCCTTTACCGTTTTGAGAGCAGCGGTGATGAAATAAATTACACTTACACTTACGAACTTCGAACCCATTTCCATTCGTAAGTCGGGGCCGCCACCACTGGGCCACCGCTGCATACACGCAGGAAAATTCAAACTAGATTTTATCGTAAAGAGATTCTACATCAAGAGACATATTAATTACAACTCGAACGTAATTGTGTGACTTTGAAAATGCTGTATCCGTAACGAAATAAAATAATAATCAATACAGTAGAAGAAAATCACATTTAAAATATTAGTGGTCGTGATGACTACTCGTGACTGTTCTACATCCGGTTAACATCACTACGACATTTTACTGTATAATATTATAATATAGGATCCACGTGGCAGTTATACAGTGTCCTTCTTATCATTGCAGTAATTTATTTTCCTTCTGCACCGTAACTGGGAACCTTCTAGCTACGAAGAAATTGAAGCAAAAGAGTTGAGTTGAGTTTTTAATAAAACATAAAATATCTATTAACATCGCTTGTATCTTGTGGCTCGCGAGACATCGTTGAGTTTAAGGTACCGACAGACACATGACTCAACCGTCAAGGCAAACAACAACAATATATAATGATATTATAACAATTCATTACTCTATCTAATCATATGGACAGAAGAGTTAGGCGACGGTATGTGCCACATTTCGCAAGTTTTGTTCAAGTTCCATGTAATAGGAGGTGAGACCATAAACAGGGCACAACTCCAAAACTTGTTCCGTGTGGTGTCGGACGTAAAGAATAGCACCATCCCATATCTTCCCGTGGGTGTCGTAAGAGGCGACTAAGGGATGTACCAGAGAATGGGCAGCAGCGTTCTCTGTGTCTTTGTAACAACCATACTGCGATCGCCAACCCGCCTGCCAAGCGTGGCGATTATGGCAAACCCCCCCAAAAATGCCTGGGGGAGGCCTATGTCCAGCAGTGGACGTCTTTTGGCTGAAATGATGATGATGATGAACTCCAAAACTTCGTTGATGCCTCTGAAAAACCCCATCACACTTTAACCGACCTTGGAATAGAACACAGGATCTCATGCCCAGAAGTCGCGCTTGCGACTACTACACCAAACAGACAATTAGTTAATAACTTAAGTACCTAGATGTATTTTGTCATACATTCATCCTGTATAATATTTAGAGTACTGACGCACATCCCATTTATAATTTGTGTTTGCGCAAGAAAATTAAATATCACTCATTAGAGTAATGTCTCCTGTTCTAATATTTACGTACCCAATTTATATAAAACAGAAATAAACATATAAACGTCAGATACTACATCTTAATCACTAGTTTTGCCGCCAAATGATACAATGTCGCAAAATAAGACAACTTGTCCGCAAAGACCACAACATAATATAACAAATTAACTTTATATATAAATCTAAGACGCCGCTGGAAAGTAAACAGTCGGCCAGCGACCGTGAGCGCGACAACTATAGTCACACGCGAACTACTTCTAAACCGGTATATTTCAAAATGGAGACTATTCTAATATTCTTAGCTCTACTTGCAATTGTAACATCCAGAACAGTACCCGAAACAAACTACATACCAACTAAAGAGCAGCTGGAACTGATCTTTGGAGACGAAACAGACATTGAAGCAGTCGATACTCCTGCTTTTGTAGCGAACGAAAGTGTCGTCAAGGAAAAGAAAATCAAACCACAGCACAAGGAAATCAGCAACGATATACGTGAATGTGAACCTAATACAGTGGAGCTTAACATCAAGATCAAAGTGGGATGCAACAAGAAAGGACCTGACAAGAGTGACGGAGATAAGAATGTGAAGCAGAGTCCTGGGAAGGGCAACCCGGAAGTTAACACTCGGATTGTTGAAGATCTGAGTAATACCGATGATAGAGCAGCTATCGCGGCGGATGACTGTCCCAAAGACTTTGTGCGGTTTGCAGGCGTGTGCGTGCAACAAGATACCTGAACGACTTTGCTTTGGCAACCATATTATGTACAATAAGAGGCTAAAATGGACTGTGTTGTGTAGTGAAACAATTGCGTCAGACTGAACTTTTAAATGTTTCGTTAGTTTTTTGTGTCTTCATGTGTTGAGTAATACTAATAGCCCTGGTATTTTGAAAGTAGGTATATTTGATTTAATATTTTGCGAAACCTTTAGTTATAAAGGTACAGACAGGTTGAATTCGCTTCGAAATTAAAATGAAACCGACTTCATGTGAAATTCAGAGGCCAATTAGTTGTTAATTATGAAGCATTGCGTTTGTCTGTCAAACATTCATTTATCTTTGACAAATTAAACTTTCTCCTCCCTGAGGATCGTTTGAATTCGGGAGAGTAAGTGGTCGAGTACTCACTGGCAGAGCGGAGTGGTAGTTAGGAACTTTGACATGACTGAATTCAAACCTTAATGACGCAAGTAGTTTTAATTAACGCTACAGAATGTATGCCGCCTACAGGTATTGTTTTATCTATAGTTTCGCAATTATAAATTGAAGTACGTTTTAGGGTCTATGTGACCTTTCGGGAATGCGGGTTGTTCGAAAGAGATACCGCGGCCCCGGACAGAAAGGGCTAAGAAGGAACTTGGGTGGCTTTTATTCACCATCGAAAGTTATTGTACCCCTAGAAGAACAAAAACACTTGTAACTTAGTTACGTAACTATAAGCAAATAAGTACTACTAGGTGTTACCATGTAAGATACCTATGAAGTTTATATTTTATACTCAGTGTTCTAGAATAACCTTTGTGAGTGTACTAATTGTTTCTACGTAGTTCCATAGTACAATACCTACGACAAACGTTACCAGTAGCTTTATGACTGTGAAATGGTAAATTAGTTTGGTTATGCCAGTCTGGTATAGTTGAACATTTACTCTTTGGGAAAATTAAAATCAAAATGTCTCGAAATTCTTGATGTTGTTTTGGCGAGAAACCAACATTATTTGAATATCATAACTACATCAAACATGTTGTATAACGCTCGTTCTTGGCGACTTCCTAGTATTTTCATTGGAGAGAAGAATTGGCGAACAAACAAACTCCCCATCTGTCTAAAATTCAGTAGGGAAAATGATTAGTATTAATAATTTTAAGATTAGTCATGTATTACATTTTGTTATAATAATATGTTATCATTATACGTATTACGTACAAAACCAATTAAGTACCTATAGGTACGATAATAAAGGTACCTTATATGAACGTATGCAAAATAAACGATAGCATACGGGCGGCGTGTTTATAAAATAACAAATAACCTTGACAGTATTATTAAACGTTTTTAAGGAAATTAAATTGCTGTATTATTTTGAACTCTATGACATACCATAATCACAGATTACATATTGTTTCGATACAAACGAAAACATTTGACCTGAAGGTAGGGTCACCAACCATCCGGATGTGTCCGACCAGGACCGGCTCGCTCAGTCTGACCTCCTCTCCGCTCCTCTGACCTTGTCTCACTTTACAACTTAAAAGTTTTTACCAAAAAAGATGAAATACCTTGAGTTTTCTGTTAAAGTTCAGCTTTTTGTGAGGTGTTTTTAAAGAAAACACCATTTTTAAAGACATAAAATTTGGAAACAGTAACACTAGATGTTAAGTGGCAACCATTTCCGAAGCATTGCCTTCGTATCACACCTACCTTACTTAGTAAAGCAACAGTAAACAAGATTAAATTGCTCTCCTCTATAATTTTACAAGTTTTAAAATGGTCAATAACACCACATGACCCTCTCTCACGTGATCTGCCTTTAGCAACTATGTTGGAGTCAGCTTTTGATCTAACCGGATGCAGCTGAATATCAATATTTTGACCTTGTATAAGTATAACTGACCCTGTTCCATCACTAGCCTATTTCCATTAACACTGCACAAGTGAGTAATGGGCTGCTACTGAAAACTTCTTAATTGAAAACTCAATAAAAATGAAAATCGAACCTAAGAACTTGTATTCCGTAGTGCTTGCGAACTCTAGACCAAAGACGCAGAAATTATTAATAAAGATATACGATAAACATCTCTAGATGCACCAACACAGCACGTCCTCCACATTTACGCAAACGAAGCAAGAATACACAATGTGAATCACCTACTTAACCCCAGGTGCTACCTACCTACCTACCCCGTAAGATCTCCGGCGTGATAGCGACTCAGTCAGCAGTCCCAATGCATTATGCATAAAATCCTATTCAGCGAGGAAAGTGCTCGAAAATACAGCTGAAGTCTGTTTTCACCTCCGCGCGAGGTTTCAACCGACAATCTACGTAATAAAGGGTGACAGTGCGTTTTTATTCTGTCGCTCTTACGGTTTCATTTAGATGAAAATCTTGTGGAAAAAGTCCGTGAATTAAGTGAGAAGAAGTGAAGGGAGGGGGATTTGTGATGTTAGGAGTTTTGCCCTGTGGTAGGATATAACGAAAATCAAGTTTGTTTTTACCCGACTAAGTGTTGATTATGGTAGATGAATAGGAGTGGCCTAGTGGTAGCGGCTTATAAGCAGGTCGTTCGAACCCGAACAAGCAATTATTTACAAATTATTGTGTCGTCACTGTTTTCTAAATGGTAAAGAAAAACACTATCAGGAAGTCAGGAACCTGGCGTGTGTTGACATTCGGTCTATTGCCTCCAAGAGCGTAGACCAGTGTCACAGCAGTTCAATCGATGTGTTTATTCATTATTCAAAACTAGCTGATGCCCGCGGCTTCACCCGCGTGGTTGTCGTTCAAATTATATACTAAAACCTTCCTCTTGAATCACTCTATCTATTAAAAAAAAACCGCATCAAAATCCGTTGCGTAGTTTTAAAGATTTAAGCATACAGACAAACAAACAGACAAAAATAGCGACTTTGTACTATGTAAGGATAAGGACAAGTCGTCATGTAGCATAGTCAGAAGGTTTACTGATCTCGATTAAACAAAAATGTGCTTTCATTTCAAAAACCAGTATTTTTTTTCTCCGTTTCATATACTGTGTGTAAGTCACAAATGATATGTGATTAGTAGATTTATATTTCGTTGTACTTTTGTAGGAAACAGCTGTTTTCTTTTTATTTCCTTTAAAAAAAAAAAAATATGGTAAAAACACAATGTACATTTTTCCTTATTTTCCTAGATCAATAACAAAATAAAAATACTTGTAAATAATACAGTAACCGGTATATAAACTAATAAAAACGTCGTTACATAAGCCAATCGTGCGGTGTTTTCCTTAATCAGAAGCCACCCATCACGTTTTATGTGTTGTCATTAAGTTAATTATTAGTTGCGAGATCTTGATTAGATTGGTACAACAACAAAGAAATAAGGATTCATTTAAATAATCTGTTACACATGTTTAAACATTAAAGAAACGAAATAGTTTAGGTGATTCATTATTCTATACTAGCAGTTGCCAGTGGCTTCGCCCGGTACAACTCTAAAATTATCCCACATGAAGATAAAATCGGGATAAAAACTATCCTACGTGTTAATCCAGGTTATAAACTATCTGTGTTTCAAAATTTTATCCAAATCCGTTCAGTAGTTTTTTGCATGAAAGAGTAACAAACATCCTCACAAACGTTTGCATTTTATAATATTAGTAGGATTCATAGATCATTATTAGCCATCCTTTTCCCAACTATGTTCAACTTTAGCAGTATTTTACATGGAGTCACTGCCTATCTGAACTCCACAACCTTGTTCTGAGTAAGACGATATCTCTTGGTAAGACTAGTGATTGTCAGGCTTTCGGGTTCCCGCCGGGGCCGCGGATTCCCGCCGGGGCCGCGTATTCCCGCCGGGGCCGCGGATTCCCGCCGGGGCCGCGGGTTTTAGAACTAGATGACGTGGCCTCGGCGCAAGGGCAAAGAAGGAACATGGGTTCGGTTTTTAGTCAGTAGAAGTCTGACACTCCCCTTCGCTCTGCCCAAGAGCGGGGGAGGGGGTCATTTGATGAATTTCCACCCACCAAAAAAAAAAATTAAACCCAAATATGGAACTACTACACTGAGAAAAATGTAAAGCCGAATGTTTCGTAACGAGGGCGGATTTATTCGTAATGAAGGCGAAAAAACGACCAAAAGTCAACCGACCGAAAACGCCTTCCTAGGTTGGAGGCGTTTTACGCCTTAAGCGTAAGGCGCAAAAAATAAGCAGCAATATACTCTATAGTGTGTATTTTAGACGTAATTATTAACAGATAAGCCTTAATTCAAAAGCTATAAACGTGGTAAGTCAGATTGGATTGACTGATTGACGATGAGATTTTACTTCCAGTAAGGCGATATAAACGGTAAAGGGAGGTGCTCGGGTCACACACATAAAACTTTTCGACGTATCATTGTCCCAATTGACTTCTAGTAAGGCGTTTTACGTCTTTTCTTACTGTGGTTTAATTTGTTCACAAAGTGTTTTGAATGTTTATTTACTGCTTCTTATGTCTTAATAGTAAACACGTAAAACGCCTTACTAGAAAGTAAGGCGTTTTACGTCTTTACTTACAGTGGATTTAACCTGGTCACTAAGCGTTTTCAACGTTTACTAACTCGTAATCGACTTCTTATAAGGCGTCTAACGTCTTACTTTACTGTAGTTTAATCTGTTCACTGAGCATTTTTAACGTTTCCTAAGTCGTAATCGACTTTTATTAAGGCATCTTAAGTCTTTTTTTACCGTGGTTTAACCTGTCCAATAAGCGCTTTTAATGTTTTTTTAAGTTATAATTGACTTCTAGTAAGGCATTTTACGTCTTTTCTTACTGGGGTTTAACCTGTGCTCTAAGCGCTATTGATGTTTTCATAAGACGCCTTATAAGAAGTCGATTACGACTTCTTATAAGGCGTCTTATGTCTTTACTTACAGTGGTTTAACCTGTCCACTAAGCGCTTTTAACGTTTACTAAGTCGTATTTACCTTCTAGTAAGTTGTCTTAGAATGTTCCATACGATTAGGTAAGCCTTTCTTTTCGAGCAGAAATGTTTTATGAAGACCGGAAAAAAAGCCTTCTAAGGGCAGGTAACGCTTTTCCCTAAGGGCATGATTGACTTGCTTTACTATCATTTATTAGTTCATATTAAGGGCATTGGGCCGCTCAAAGTGCGCGTTCACTCTAAAGGTAGCGCGAGCTAATATCCTTCACATGAACTTCATGATAGTGCCTTCAGTGAACAGCGTAACCTGCTGTTCTCAGAAAGCTGTTCTCCCAGTCTTTGTAAGCTTCTGCAATCAATAGAACAAAAATGTATAAAATAAAAAGAATACCATACCTATGTGTTTTAACAGCCTAACCCATCATAGTTGGGCCAGCCGTAAGGTCTGGTTTTGGTTAGAAAATCAAGATAATATACAAGTGTTTCTTAATTTATTCTAGACCAATCAGTCACTATTACAATGTCTGATATATAAAGCTAATTTAAAAAACTAAAGTAAAAAGATCTGATGGATCCAATATGTGTTGCTAGCATCAGCAAGAAACAAATATCTAGAAAATACTAGTTTCCAAGTAGGAACATGGTACTAACTCACACATGTGCTATACATTTAGATAAATAACATACTAAGAGACTTAATTAACAATAAGAAATTAGAATAAAAGCATTACAGTTTTTACAAGTGTTTACAAAATAAAGATGGTAAAATAAAAAGACAATTTCTATTCTATAAAGGTGTACAAAAATAAAACTCAACTAATAACTACATCAATATATGCTTAATTTAGGAAAGATGGTTATTAGGTGATTTAAAATTATATAATAGAGTAAACTATAGTATTGATTAATAAAACTATTAAATAAAGTAACTAAAATTAAATATGTTCAAGTCTTCTAACTAATTATTCCCTTAGAACCCTTCCTCTGATTAGGTCAGACGTTTGAGCAGCTATTACTCTCTTTGTGGGAATGGGCTCATTATGTTGTTCTTCATTGTGCAATCCTAAAAATATAAATAATTTAATATTCAATACTCATTTGTGCCATTGATTTTCTTTTCGAATGATAAATTTATTAATACCAACCAGTGATGTCCTCCTCTTCTGCAACATTAAAATCAATGCCAATATCATGTAGAACGCAGCAGGCTTGTATGATTCTTGCACATTTGAGTGGCTTGTAGTGGAGCACTCGATCTTTGTTAAGACATCGCCATTGATTCTTCAACCGTCCAAATGTATTTTCTATGACAACTCTGGCTGCTACATGCTTATGGTTGTAATTGGCTTGCAAGATTTTCGGAGCAGCGTCTAAAATCGGAGTCATCAGCCATGGTCGTTGTGGATAACCAGAGTCTCCTACAATGATGATCAATGTATTAGTTTATTGCCATAGCTTAATGCACAACACAATGTTGTTCAAACAATATCTTATTGGGTAGAACTTACCAAAAAGCCACACTATCTCCCCATTTTGGTGCAAAGACTGGATATAAGGGTTGATGTCAATGTTTTCCCAAATAAAAGAATCGTGATTTGCACCTCCAAATTTGGCATTTCCTGTAAAATAAAACAGACCAGTTATGAAAAATAATTATTTAAAGAAGGTAAGATTAAATCAAACTCATAGGTATCTAATTAATTTATTATTTAGGTACCATTTGAACATTCATTATTGAATGATAGTGCTTACGGCAATAATATAGATGTTCTTCATCCTTTGGCGGTCCAAATATTCTAAAATGGCTACAATCAATACACCCAATTACTCCGGGTATTCCATATTTGTCACAAAACCTGAAACAAACAACATAGGTACATAATATGCTTTTCATATTACAATGTCATTAATATTGTATAATAGAACTTACAGTATGTATGTCAGCACCGCTGCGAGGGACTTAGCCCCGCAGAATTGCGGATCTTCACGGATGGATCCAAAACAGGTACTGGCACTGGAGCCGGAGTCTTCTCGGAGGATCTAAATATCCACATAGCCGTACCTTTGGGTGCCCACAACACTGTCTTTCAGGCAGAATGCATGGGCATCTCCCTGGCGGCATCAGCCATCTTGGCTCGGGAGGTAAAGGATCAATCCATCCGTATACTCTCTGACAGCATGGCGGTGCTGCTGGCATTAAGGAGCCACACGGTCAATTCCGGGCTAATATACGAGTGCCACCAACGCCTGAACCGGGTAGGTAACCTCAACAATATAACCATTCAATGGATTAAAGGACATAGCGACTCCCGAGGCAACGATGCAGCGGACGAGCTCGCTCGAAGAGGCTCAAGCATGGCGGCGGTGGGACCAGAACCCATCGTGCCGCTCCCTTTCGGTTATCTTCGTACGCTGGTAAGGAATCGTACCAGAGATCTTCACGCCAAGCTATGGCAAGACCACGGCGAGTGCAGGCAGGCCAAGGAGGCGCTTCCCGCCATCGACGCCCGCCTCACCAAACAAGCGCTCCGGCTGACTAAGCTGCAGCTACGCACAGTGACGGCCGCCATCACTGGACACGGTACATTTAACAAGCACCTCTTTGTTATAGGTGTCACGGATAGTCCTCTGTGTCGAGCCTGCATGGAGGAAGAAGAAACAGCAGCCCACGTGCTCCTGCACTGTCCAGGGGTTGCCCCATACAGGGCCAAGTACTTCGGTAACCCAGGTACTCTCCGCGAGATTGCCGGTAACATCAAGGGGTTGCTGGCTTTTCTCGGGGAGCTGGGGTGGATCGAGTAAGATTCCCACCCGCACGCAAAACACACGCTCCGGGCGTGGAGTTGCGGACACTAGCCCGATGCATCTATATATCTATCTATGTATGTCAGCAAAGTTATAGTAGACCTTACCTTTGACTGTATGCCTGGTAATTGAAGTATTAGGAAATCTGATATATTTTTTTCGTATGTTCTTGTGTGTCAGAGCTTATGTAACATCTTCAATGTAGACACTGCACATTTTTTGTGAAACGTTTTTAGCCACTCCCACTGGGCGCTGGAAAGACCCAGTTGCATAAAAAACAGGACTGTAAGGACCTAAAATAATAAACAAAGAAAATTAGGACATTGAGCCATTGTGAGATTGAAAAAAGTGTTTCAAAAGTACACACTGAAACATTACCTTATTTTCCAAGGACACCCGTTGAGTAGACTTTAAACCAGCAAGCTGCCTCAGCTCTCGACACAAAAACCTGAAGGCTGCCTTAGGAAGCCTATATTATCTTCTCTTAAATTCAGCCTCCGAAAGGTCTCTATGCGGAGTGCTCGTGTTACGTGCTCTTGCACGACCAATGGACATTAAATTACGCTCATCTTGTGCTCTCGCGGTCTCAAACATCCTTCAAGTGAAATACAAGCGAGATGCCATTGTAATTTATAATCACAAATATGAAATTCAATTCAATAACTTTGTTTTTACACCACTGTCACGACGCTCTCACAACAAAATCAAAACTGACAATCACACGCGTCGCAAGGTGACTCGTTTTCTTATTCGAACATTACGTCATATAACCACGTACATATTTGGTCAATGCAGCCGTAAATTTGGCAACATTTGTCTTAATAAGGCGAAATATGCTTAGATCACGACGAATCAAATGGTAACCTTAGGTTAAATAACGACGTACATATACGGCACATATAAACGTAAATACGGCAATATTCACCTTATTATAAGGCAAAACATGGTCAAGTTACGACTGATTGAACGGTAACATTACGTCATTTAACGACGTACATATTTGGTCAATTCAACCGTAAATTTGGCAATATTTGTCTTATCATAAGGCGAAATACGCTCAAGTTACGACTAATCAAACGGTGAATAACGTCTTATAACGACTTACATATACGTCGAATGAAACCGTAGATTTATGGCAATATTGACCATTAGGATAAGGCGAATGATACTCGAGTTAGGTACAATTTAATCAAACGTTTAAAAAGTCTGATAACGACTTATTCGGCTAGTAATTATAAGCATAAATTTGGCAATATTTCCCCTTTCATAGGGTCAATAGCGACGTACCTACATAATATTTGGTGCAGACAGAAAACAAACACAACTACTAGGTAGGTAGGTACTCATCACACTTTATCTCGAGTCTTTATGTGTAGGTAGGTATTACATTATATTGAATTGAATTTCGAAATTTCTTTATTTTAACATAAACAAACGATAAATGACATTTATGTCTTATTCTAGAAGCATTTAACATTGTGATAAGGTGTTTTTTGCAGACTATGGCGCCTATTTAAAACATTTAAGAATACATTTCATATGTAAGGTATAAAACTTATTGGTTGTTGTAAATCAGCAATATCATACTACTTACGTTAAACATTATGTCGAAATATAAACAGCGCGTTGAATAGACACAAATACACTTTATAACACTAAAAATATAAAATATTATTATAAAATGTAATAGGTACCTATTTCTTATCTTGTATAGGTATGTACCTAATGATTTTATGATAGGAAATAAAAAATATTTATTGCTTTGTCATAGGTAGGTAGGTAGGTACCCTAGAAAGAACATTACATTTATTAATAGACAAGTTCGTATCCTGGGTGTTAGGTATTGGTTATTTACATTTTGTAATGTAGGTAGGTAGGTAGTGTTAAAAGACCTTAGGTTAGAGATTACATTTCACAGATAACAGGTTTGAGTTCCTCGCTCGCTTTATCTAAGTGGGTACAGGCACCACAGTCTTTATTCTGTGCAGGTACAGGGCTTGTGTGTAGAAGCGAGGGCTCTGCCTCTGGCTGGCAACAAGGAGGATCATAAAGCCACAGAACAAAGATCATATAATATTATCTATTAGATATTGACCTGAAACTCACCAATTTACTTAAGAGCATATGCTACCTCAGATTAGCAACCATATTTGTGGTGGTTCAAACTTCGCTTGAAATACTGTTATAATAAAGTTCTAATCAGCTTGCACTACAAAGCGGTTGTTACGTCTTTCGCTGCGGCCGAATAGTGCGAAATTAGTGGTATTTTGCAATTTACAAAAAAACTATTGATTGGACTAAAAAAGTAAAACACTGTGATTTTAGTATGTTGCTTGTAGAATTATTTGGCAAAAAATCAGAACGATGACATGTATTTTAGTATGGTTTTTACTCGTTAAAAGAAATTTTTAGAGGTATCTTCGCGATTTTTTTCTATCGAGCAAAGTTAGTTATATTATGTTTTCACAACACTATGTCACTAGCGTATATCCTGAAGAATATCATATATTTTTCAGATGTTGATTACTGCAGTGAATCATATACTTTTACGCATTATAAAACTCGCGTTTGAGGTACCATAAGCTCTTAAGGTAAATAAGGTACCTTTGTCGTACCTACATAATACACCTACCCAGTTCCAACCAACGAGTTCTGTGTTCCACACTCAGTTACCTACTCAGCAGGTAGATATTACTTAACCTACTTATATACATATAATAAAACAGTAAAAAAACTGTGTCTGTACATTGAATATATTTAAAAAATTATTATTGGGGGGGGTTTAGAAGCAGTAAAAGAGAACAAATCCAAAAAAAAAAAAATGTCTGTTTGTCTGTTTGTCTGTTTGTCTGTTTGTCTGTTTGTTTGTACACGCTAATCTTCGGAACTACTTGACGGATTTGAATATTTTTTTTTTAGTTGAATAGGTATTCAGTCTGGGCAACATATAGGCTATAATTTATCTTGGAAACTTGAACACCTGATGCAGAACTGCAACAGACCAGCTTAACTATAAGAGATACAAAAATGGTACCATAGCAAAAATTGTTCCGCGTGATGAGCATTTTCTGCTTAGAGAATAAATTTGAAGATCTGGAACACCTGATGTGGAACTCCAAGAGCCCAGCTACACTATCCTACTTTCACGCCAGAACGGCTCAACGGATCTGAATGAAATTTGGCACAGAGATTGATTATAGTCTGGAATTATACATGGGCTATATAATATCGCTATAATTACTTAGAGGGGTGAGCAATATTGCATTATGTCCATATGCCCCAGCGGTTTGACAGCTGATATCTGTCATACTATTTATATCAATAGAACGGCTATTTCGAACTTTTTATCACCGATGTCAGTAGTGTAACGGTTTGGCGACCTCCCCGTAAAAAAATGTACGTAAGTTCAAATCAGAGCCAGTCTTCTTTTTGTTTTTTTTTATAATGTTGTGAGATTTCCAAAAATATTCAACATGTTCGCCAGTTCGATCCCCAGCTCGGTTTTCACTTTTTGTGAGTACTATTTATTTTTATTTTGATGCTTTATGATTTTCAAATCTCTATAATTTTTTTTTTAATCAACGTTGCATAGGGGGTCCATAGTAGACCCCCTAGAAAGACATACACTGAATTTATTGCTGATTTTGTACTATACCTAAAGATGTTTTTAACTATTCAAAATAGAGTTAGGTGATTATAAATCTAATCTATTGTTTTCATTTGTCCATGTTAGTTTGTATGGATTATGAAGCCAAATGTGATTAGGGTTTTAGTTTTTGTTTCATTGTAATCCGATACTGATATCCGATAGATATATATGAATTTGAAGAACTTATAATCATTACGAAAGATACATGCAACTACATCTATTGCATCAAGACGGTACTAATAAATAAATGTGTTCAGATGACTTTTAAATAGACCTTTTTAAAAAGTTACGGCACCAATAGGTACTCTTAATTTGTCTAAATGACGCTACTTGGCTATAGTGTGTGTTCACTTTCCATGCATTAATTTTTTGCAGTTTAACTTCATCTTTGATAGATGGCGTTGTTCATAATTGGACACCATTTCCTGAATATTTTCCGTGAATAGAAAACAAAAAAAATTACCAATGTACACAGCACAGTAAGAAAAAATCTCAAGTTCATAGCAAAAATGAAATTAAAATTACATTTCTTTGTTCTGTGCGGGAATCGAAAACGGGATCAGCACCACAATCAATCGCCCAGCTGTGCAGCTATTGCGCCAACCGTGCCTTCATATAGCTGTTACTGTGGCTTTCTCGGGTCTTTTTTTGTTTTTTGGGGGGTGGGAAATCATCAAATGACTCCTCCCGCTCTGGGCAGAGTGGTAGGTAAAAACCACTTATGTTCCGTCTTAGCCCTTTGTGTCGGGCAGTCGGGCACGGTATCTCTTTCGAAAAACCCGCAGCGTTGGCGACCCCTGATGCTGACATCTCTTTGAGGGATGTCGTCGTCATAAGATGGACGGACGGGGAGCTAGCCCGCTACTCACCATCCACAGGCCCGCACCTACGGTGGCCGGAAGCCATCACGTAGCCCCCGACGCCCGAAGCGTCTCCCGCGGCGGCTGGGACGAGAGGTTCTTTCCCTCTCATGTTCCGCAATCTCCTTCGCTAGCATCACTGCTTCGCAGAAGGAGGCGACGGCGTCCCATTCCCTCTCGCCCCGGACCATGGCTTGCACCAGGGTCGGGAGAGAGGAGCGAGAGGTCGCCGCCGCCGATCGCCGCTACAAGGTACCGGCGGGGCTCCGCCCAAGCGAACTCCACGGTTTGCTCCACCGTGTCGTCCGGCCGTTCCGGGCAATGGTAGCATCTGGGCGTCTTCTCCCACCTGATTCGGTGCAGGTACCTCCCAAAACTTTGCTTTACTATGGCCAGACTGCACATTCCGTTTATAAGTTGCCGCCGAATCTTGGCCCAACCGGCTCCGGTTACAGTTTTTGGTGATGTTGCATCACCGGTGAGTCCTTTTGTAGCAGTGCAAGTTAACTATGGGACGAGAGCGCAATATCGCACAAGCATGCATTAAAGGCGTTGAACCGCAGTCTGCAGGACATTCACGGCGACCAAACGCTGATGGGCAGTGTTGTCGTGATGTTCGCAGGTGACAGACATTGCCAGTTATTTAGGGAGTACACCGGTGGATGAAATAAACGCATGTGTCTAGGCGTCGCCATCACTGTGGTCCATGGTCGAGAAGCTCCATCTTACGTGCAACATCCGCGTCCAACTGTATAACGACCACGAAGCAAGTGTCTTTGTAAATAAGCTGCTTCTAATGGGAAAAATATATTTTCCGAAGAATCCATCCAGTGCCAACAGATATTGAACTTAATATGCACGTTTTCCCAAATTTTGGCTATTGCTATTAAACGGGCACAAAACCAGACTCTGCGGCCTCTACTGAGAAAACCTTTTGCCCTTCTCGGTAATCAAACCCCAGACCACATGCTCAGTTGCGCTTAGGACCACTCGATAACAGACATCATAATTTCCACGTGAACGAAGTCGCGGGCATCAGCTAGTTGTAAATAAACTGATAAAACAGGAGAGAGTCGTCTGGAATCGGACTCAGATGGGCCAATTCTGTTTTCCGAATAATTTTTCCCTCCAGTGCCAGTAATAATTATAATATGGGACGAGTGCACAATATCGCACTAGCATGCATTAGAGGCGTTGAACCGCAGCTTGCAGGATACACGCGGCAACCACGCGGACGCGCTGATGGTCAGCGTTGTTGTGTTGTTCACAGGCGACTGTTGGCAGACCCTGCCAGTCATTGCGGGTAGCACACCGGTGGATGAAATAAACACATGACTCAAGGCGTCGTCGCTGTGTTCCAGGATCAAAAATTTGCGTCTTATGTAAACTGTACAACGACCACTAAGCAGGCGTCTTTGCAAATAAACTGATTCAAATAGGAGACAATCGACTGGAATCAGGAGACAGATGGGAATATTCTATTTTCTAAATATTTTTTTCATCCAGTGCCAACAGAGGATGAACTTATTATGCACGTTTTACCTATTTTTGAGGTTAATATAGGTAAATAAAATAAGAATAGTGATTTTTAGTGAGGGCAGGTGCTGTCACCAAGGAACGTGTGGATGTTCACAATAAAACAACTTAGACAAGATTTGGCAGTTCAAAAGTATGCACATCCATAGGCGCCTGTAATTCCGAAAGGGTATGGTAGTGGTGTACCCAATCGTACACCGATAATTCGCAGTGATCTTGAAGCGACATGTAAATGGGGACGCTTGACGTTTATACATTGATGTAATATGGGCTATTGCCATCAACCGGGCACATAACGAGACTCCGTGGCCTCTACTGAGAAAACCCTTTGCCCGTATCGGGAATCAAATCCTGGACTTCGTGCTCAGTAGTCGCGCTTAGGGCCACTCGATCAACGAGACAGACACACATTTTTCCACGTGAACGAAGTCGCGGGCATCAGCTAGTACCAATATATAGTAATCATTCATTTGTCACTGAATCAGATATAATATTTCGCTAATGCAACTATAGCAATCTTGGCACAATAGTTAACACATTTGGTTAACGAACGAGGAGTCGTAAGATCAAACCACGGGTGCTGCTTTTCTTTTTGTATTCATTATTTTGTTAAAACATTATTTAAAGTAGAATCTTTAACGATTCAATCCCGTTCATGGATGAGTTATGAAGTTTGCAACGTTTGAGAACTACGACACTCTCAGTCCATTTTATTTCGGCTGCTTATAAACTAACTACCGACAATTTAAAAATAATATTGTTTTCAAACACCTTCATTTATAAAAAAATTGCAGTCTTAGTGGTCAATCTACGATTATTTGCATTACTTAGTTTATTGATAACACAGAATTACTCTAGATAATATTCGTTTGTAATTTATTTCTGTGGATCCAAACATGCATCATTAAACAACGTTAAAAAGGCAGAAATCGTTCTTTTGCATGAGCAAACCTTATCTATTAGTGAAATTGCAAGGCGCTTAATGAAATCGGTAAGTAACAGATACTATAACTTTTATGTTTACCTAGGAATAAATAAAATTAACGTAACTTTAGTGCATTAACATTGTTATAATAGCCCATTTTTGTTTGCTAATGTATATTTAAACCATATCTAAAAGTATTTAACTTGTATTATTTATACCTATGCATATGATTATTGAAAATAAATAATATTAATTTGGTGTATATAGAAGTATGTATGTATATAGTTTATTATGGTATACTAGCTGATGCCCGCGACTTCGTTCACGTGGAAAAATGTGTGTCTGTCTTGTTGATCCAGTAGCCCTAAGCGCGACTACTGAGCATGAAGTCCGGAATTTGATTCCCGATACGGGCAAAAGGTTTTCTCAGTATAGGCCACGGAGTCTCGTTATGTGCCCGGTTGATGGCAATAGCCCATAGTACATCAAAACGTCAAGCGTCCCCATTTACATGGCGCTTCAAGATCACTGCGAAATATCGGTGTACGATTAGGTACACCACTACCTAACCCTTTCGGAATTACAGGCGTGATCATGTCTATAGATGTGCATAAGTACTTTTGAACTGCCAAATCTTGTCGAAGTTATTTTATTGTGACTATCATCCACACGTTCCTTGGTGACAGCACCTGCCTCCCTAAAAACCACTATTCTTATTTAATTTACCTACATGAACCTCAAAAATAGATAAAACGTGCATAATAAGTTCATCCTCTGTTGGCTGAAAAAAATCTTTAGAAAATAGAATATTCCCATCTGCCTCCAGATTCCTGACGATTTTCTCCTATTTGAATCAGTGTAATTGTTATGGGACCTGCTTCGTGGTCGTTGTACAGATAACATAAGACGCAGATTTTTGATCCTGGACCACAGCGACGACGCTTTGAGACATGTGTTAATTTCATCCACCGGTGTGTCCCCTGCAATGACTGGCAGGGTCTGACTACAGTCGCCTGTGATCAACACAACAACGCTGTCCTGCAAGCTGCGGTTCAACGCCTCTAATGCATGCTTGTGCGATATTGTGCACTCGTCCCATATTAGTGCTGTTGGCACTGGAGGGAAAAAATATTCGGTAAATAGAATTGGCCCATCTGCGTCCGATTCCAGACTTATCTCTCCTGTTTTCAGTTTATTTGCAAAGACGCAGTTTTTGGTGATGTTGCAATTTAGGGCAAGATTCAGCGGCAATTTGGAAACGGAATGTGCAATTATTGTGTAGTCGGGCTATTGTTAAACAAAGTTGCAGCAATGCCCGAGGAACCCACAGCCACACAGCTATATGACGGCACGGTTGGCGAAGTGGCATGGCTGGGCGATTGATTGTGGCGCTGCTTGTCTTATTTTACTTTCGTTTTAATTTCGTACTGTGTATTCGTAAATTTTTTATTCAGAAAATACAAAATTTGATTTGTCAAATGTACAACGCCATCTATCGAAGACGAAGTCAAAATTTAATGCATAGAAAGCGAACACACTTTAAGGTTTATATTATAGGGCCTATAACACTGCTTTGAATTCTCAAAGCAGTGTCATTTAGACTATTTAAGAGTACCTTAGCTATCATAACTTTTTGAAAAAATAGATTTAAAAGTTATCTTGTGAACACATTTATTAATTAGTACCAATTTGGTGTAATAGATGTCGTTGCATGTATGTATCTTTACGATAAGTTCTTCTTTTTTAATCAATCAATGCTCGATGACCTCAGTGGAGCTTCCGAAATAGTGGGTCTTAAAATGAACATGGACAAAACCCTGTTCGTGGACAAAACCAAGGTTACGTTGAATGTCCATGTATCAACTACTCTTATCAAGATCGGAGACACTACGCTTGAACTACGTTGTGGACGATTATGTCTACCTGGGACAAACGGTCCAGTTCGAGAAAGAGGTCAATCGACGAATCCTACTCGGCTGGGCAGCGTTCGGGAAGTTGCGCGGTATCTTCTCGTCCAACTTACCACAGTGTCTCAAGACGAAAGTCTATGACCAGTGTGTGCTGCCAGTGATTAGATATGGGACCGAAAAGTGGTCGCTCACAATGGGCCTCATCAGAAATCTCAAAGTCACCCAAAGGGCAACGGAGAGGGCTATGCTCGGAGTTTACTTGCGTGATCGAATCAGAAATGAAGATATCCGCATGAGAATCAAGGTTACTGACGTAGCCCGACGATTCGCCAGACTTCAGTGGCAATGGGCACATTGCTCGCAGAACGGATGGCCGATAGGCCGAAAAGTTGTGGAGTGGCAACCGCGAACCGGAAGACGTTGCGTTGGAAGGCCTCCCGACAGACTATAGACAAAAATTTCTAAAACACGCCAATTGAATACATTTTTTTTATAAATAATACAATTCAATGTACAGAAAATCCACGTCTACACATTTATTATTATGTATTTAGATTTATTATCACTTTTTGTTGTTTTTATAATTATTTTAAAATCATAAAGCATCAAAATAAAAACAAATACCAAAAAAATACAAAAAGTGAAAACCGATTGGGGATCGAACTCGCGAACATGTTTAAACAGTTTTGGAAATCTTACATCATTACAAAAAGAAGACACTGACTGAGATTTGAACTTGCATACCCTTGTTTACAGGTAGGTCGCCGAACCGTTAGGCTACTTTCATCTGTGTCAAAAAGTATGAAATAGCCGTTCGCTTTTAATTCATAGTATGACAGATGATAGCTGTCAAACAGTTGAAAAATATGCACATAATGCAATATTGCTCACCCCCCTAATCTATTATAGCGCTAATATATAGCCCATGTGTTATTCCGGATTATAATCTATCTCTGTGCCAAATTTAATACAGATCCGTTCAGCCGTTCTGGCGTGAAAGTGGAACAAACATCCATCCATCCTCACAAACTTTCGCATTTATAATATTAGTAGGATATAGTTACATATAAACCAAATTAATATTATTTCATCATTTAATAGATAGGTATACATTAAGTTAACTAAAGTGCATTAACCATTGTTATAATAGCCCATTTTGTTTGCTAATAGGTATATATAGTAAAAGGTATATAATAGGTATTTATTTAAAAGTATTTTATATAATTATTGTATATAAATAACATTAATTATATATACCTATAAGAAAGCATTTAAATAATTTTATTTTTAAGTATACATAAATATTACTATTTACTATAAAATAACTATTATCATAAGTATTTTAGTAGAAGTAGGTATTTTAAATACTGTTTTGTTTTATATTCACAGAGAAGAACCGAGCAATTATGGGTCCACCGATATGCGGATTCTGGAGACGTGGAAAATCTACGACGTGGGCCAAAATCAAAAGCGAATTCATCAGCTCGACACCATGACATCGTGGCAAAGCACAAAGCTAGTTCATTCAGATTGCCAACACGCGTCACAGCTACAGCACACAATGTGTGCTTACAAACGGTGAGAAATGTTCTGCTGGTTCACGCTGCAGCAAGCCAGCGCGGAAGATTTTACTGTCCACTGCGCATCGACGACGCCGACTACAGTTCGCTAGGTCATAATTATTTTAATTTTGATTGGAAGAACAATGTGGTGATTTTTAGCGACGAAAAAACTTTTAAGTTGAATACGGATGGGCGTGAAATATTATGGAGAAAAGGTGGTGAAAGATATAATGAATGTATTATCTAAATTAGTAGAATTTATTTTAAATATTAAACGATTGTGAACCTTATTGTTATATAAATAATGTTCATGTTTGTGTGAACAAATGTAAAACTTAGCATTATTTTTATTTGTTATATATACATCTTGCTGTATTCCTCTGTTTTAAACAACAATTCGTATTGTTAAAAGTCTGGTGAAGTGATGTTATTGTTATGCAGATAGAAGTTGCCATAATTTCTTACTATCTAACATGTTGATTCACTTCCCAGCTAATTTTACTTTCGATTCAATTGAGATACCACCCACCTATTTCAACAAAATTATTTGGTCCATCCTTAACCAACAAAAAAAATATATAAGTAACTAATAAATAAAAATAAAACAAATAATTTTATTGTTTTTATTAAATTACCCTTCTACTTTTTTGTGTAAATGATTTTGTTGGTCACAAACTTAATTTTATAAAACAAAAAAAGTAAAAAACAGTAAAGTTGAATTCTTCAGTGGGGATCGAACTCACGGCACCGAGCGTAGTCTAATAACTATGTCAAGCGCTTACACCACTCTGCCACGGATGTTCTGTGAAACTTGTCTAAAATGTTGGGTCATATTCCTTCACTGTGAGCCCGTTTCTTGGATTTTTACCCGTGTATGTTTAATACGTATACCCACACAATATTAATAAAAGTTACCGATGAGTGCGTGATGTAAAGTCGGCCGGCGGTAGGCCAGTTTTGACTTATACGCACATAACGCACACTAATAAAAACAAAGTTCACTCGTTTTACTTAGTGTGTGTGCGTATAACTATGACTTCACCCACACATGCAAAATGTATACTTATTAAGTGTTTCGAGTGTACATAGCTTTGTGATGAAGAGCATCCCTGTATTTTGAGGAATTCATCAAATAAATTATGGAAAAGGCTCTCACAACAAAATCAAAACTGACAATCACACGCGTCGCAAGGTGACTCGTTTTCTTATTCGAACATTACGTCATATAACCACGTACATATTTGGTCAATGCAGCCGTAAATTTGGCAACATTTGTCTTAATAAGGCGAAATATGCTTAGATCACGACGAATCAAATGGTAACCTTAGGTTAAATAACGACGTACATATACGGCACATATAAACGTAAATACGGCAATATTCACCTTATTATAAGGCAAAACATGGTCAAGTTACGACTGATTGAACGGTAACATTACGTCATTTAACGACGTACATATTTGGTCAATTCAACCGTAAATTTGGCAATATTTGTCTTATCATAAGGCGAAATACGCTCAAGTTACGACTAATCAAACGGTGAATAACGTCTTATAACGACTTACATATACGTCGAATGAAACCGTAGATTTATGGCAATATTGACCATTAGGATAAGGCGAATGATACTCGAGTTAGGTACAATTTAATCAAACGTTTAAAAAGTCTGATAACGACTTATTCGGCTAGTAATTATAAGCATAAATTTGGCAATATTTCCCCTTTCATAGGGTCAATAGCGACGTACCTACATAATATTTGGTGCAGACAGAAAACAAACACAACTACTAGGTAGGTAGGTACTCATCACACTTTATCTCGAGTCTTTATGTGTAGGTAGGTATTACATTATATTGAATTGAATTTCGAAATTTCTTTATTTTAACATAAACAAACGATAAATGACATTTATGTCTTATTCTAGAAGCATTTAACATTGTGATAAGGTGTTTTTTGCAGACTATGGCGCCTATTTAAAACATTTAAGAATACATTTCATATGTAAGGTATAAAACTTATTGGTTGTTGTAAATCAGCAATATCATACTACTTACGTTAAACATTATGTCGAAATATAAACAGCGCGTTGAATAGACACAAATACACTTTATAACACTAAAAATATAAAATATTATTATAAAATGTAATAGGTACCTATTTCTTATCTTGTATAGGTATGTACCTAATGATTTTATGATAGGAAATAAAAAATATTTATTGCTTTGTCATAGGTAGGTAGGTAGGTACCCTAGAAAGAACATTACATTTATTAATAGACAAGTTCGTATCCTGGGTGTTAGGTATTGGTTATTTACATTTTGTAATGTAGGTAGGTAGGTAGTGTTAAAAGACCTTAGGTTAGAGATTACATTTCACAGATAACAGGTTTGAGTTCCTCGCTCGCTTTATCTAAGTGGGTACAGGCACCACAGTCTTTATTCTGTGCAGGTACAGGGCTTGTGTGTAGAAGCGAGGGCTCTGCCTCTGGCTGGCAACAAGGAGGATCATAAAGCCACAGAACAAAGATCATATAATATTATCTATTAGATATTGACCTGAAACTCACCAATTTACTTAAGAGCATATGCTACCTCAGATTAGCAACCATATTTGTGGTGGTTCAAACTTCGCTTGAAATACTGTTATAATAAAGTTCTAATCAGCTTGCACTACAAAGCGGTTGTTACGTCTTTCGCTGCGGCCGAATAGTGCGAAATTAGTGGTATTTTGCAATTTACAAAAAAACTATTGATTGGACTAGAAAAGTAAAACACTGTGATTTTAGTATGTTGCTTGTAGAATTATTTGGCAAAAAATCAGAACGATGACATGTATTTTAGTATGGTTTTTACTCGTTAAAAGAAATTTTTAGAGGTATCTTCGCGATTTTTTTCTATCGAGCAAAGTTAGTTATATTATGTTTTCACAACACTATGTCACTAGCGTATATCCTGAAGAATATCATATATTTTTCAGATGTTGATTACTGCAGTGAATCATATACTTTTACGCATTATAAAACTCGCGTTTGAGGTACCATAAGCTCTTAAGGTAAATAAGGTACCTTTGTCGTACCTACATAATACACCTACCCAGTTCCAACCAACGAGTTCTGTGTTCCACACTCAGTTACCTACTCAGCAGGTAGATATTACTTAACCTACTTATATTGTTTCTATTTTTAATATAAGTAGGTACATACGTAGGTAGCATAATATAAGTAGGTTTGTACGGTAACCCTCAGTGCGCTTGTCGAATTGCACAAGGCCAGGTTTTTTAACCCTAATTTGCCGAATGCGTAAGTCGTTAGACTTTGTAAACGTTTGAATAAATTATAAATTGTCACCATCATAAGATAAGTACTATTGCCATATCTATCTACGGTTTCATTCACCAAATATTATGTAGGTACGTCTTATTGACCTTATGAAAGGGGAAATATTGCCAAATTTACGCTTATAATTATTAGCCGAATAAGTCGTTATCCGACTTTTTAAACGTTTGATTAAATTGTACCCAACTCGAGTCTCATTCGCCTTATCCTAATGGTCAATATTGCAATAAATCTACGGTTTCATTCGACATATATGTAAGTCGTTATAAGACGTTATTCACCGTTTGATTAGTCGTAACTTGAGCGTATTTCGCCTTATGATAAGACAAATATTGCCAAATTTACGGTTGCATTGACCAAATATGTATGTCGTTAAATGACGTAATGTTACCGTTCAATCAGTCGTAACTTGACCATGTTTTGCCTTATAATAAGGTGAATATTGCCATACTTACGTTTACATGTGCCGTATATATACGTCGTTATATAACCTAAGGTTACCATTTGATTCGTCGTGATCTAAGCATATTTCGCTTTATGATAAGACAAATGTTGCCAAATTTACGGTTGCATTGACCAAATATGTACGTCGTTATATGACGTAATGTTACCGTTCAATCAGTCGTAACTTGACCATTTTTTGCCTTATGATAAGGTGAATATTGCCATACTTACGTTTATAAGTGCCGTATATGTACGTCGTTATATTATAACCTAAGGTTACCATTTGATTCGACGTAATCTAAGCATATTTCGCCTTACGATAAGACAAATATTGCCAAATATACGGTTGCTTTGACCAAATATGTACGTCGTTATATGACGTAATGTTACCGTTCAATCAGTCGTAGCTTGACCATGTTTTGCCTTATGATGAGGTGAATATTGCCATATTTACGTTTATGTGTGCCGTATATGTACGTCGTTATATAACCTAAGGTTACCATTTGATTCGTCGTAATCTAAGCATATTTCGCCTTATGATAGGGCAAATGTGGCCACATTATACGTTTATATTGCCGAATACATACGTCGCTGAAAAACTTTATGTTTACGTTCAAATTGTTGTGACTGAAGTATATTCCGCCTTATTACAAGGTAAATATTGCCATGCTAAAGATTATTTATGACGCTTTCGAAAGTTTGTTTATGACTTATGTTTACGTTTGTTTAGTTTTTATTGAAGTATTATATCGCCTTAATTTAAGGTAAATATTGCCATAATTACGGTGATATTCACCACATGTTCGACGTCGTAAATTTAAAGCGTATTATGTAGTCCATTACTGCTGTATTAACAGTATAAAGTTGAATTCCAAGACTGCCTTACGTTAAGACATTTTTGTCGGTTAGTGTTTATCATAAAAGACGTACCATTTTAACGGAAACGCCTAGCTAAGCCAAAATAACCGTAAGCGTTACAAAATCGCCTCGCGTCATTACAATTTAGCCGTCGAAGGCGGAATACACCTTAAGCCAGAAATCAATTTTTCTCAGTGTACTAATTAGTTTGTACGTTTACAGCTATTTCTTGACCCTGTTGTTCGATCAGCCTACACCTTTTTTGATACCTTCGGCGTTGCCCACTTAAACTTAAACCTTCGTCAAGAATCACTCTATCCATTAGTGAAAACAGCATGACTATTGGTGCAGTAGTTTTTGAGTTAATCGCGAACAGACAGACAGACGTGACGGAGGACTTTGTTTTATAATATTGTAGTGATGGGTTACTTTGCCCAAAATATTAAGAAAAAAATATTTGTATAAACTCGGCAAAACGTACAAAACCCGTTATTTAAATCTTAAATTATGGAAGGCAACAAAAAATATAAAATCAAAGAGAATTAGCGATTCAAAATTGATCGGAAACATCTGCGGCGTCCAAGAAATGGAAATTATTCAAAAACGTGTTCGAGTTTTTTTTAATGAAACACAGATTTTCCTTAATTTTATAACCCGTTTATTTAAAAATGTGTAATACTTGGAGGTATTCCCCTCGACAGTGTCAATAACCGAATCTATAGTAAATTAGTAATTGTTGAACCTTAAGTTGCAACCTTAATTTCGAATTTATGGGATATTGTAACTCGACTATTTAAGTATCGTAGCAGGTGGTGTTCTGTGTTTCTGCCTACCCCCATTGGAAAAACGCACGAGTTTATGTATTACTACTACACTTACATCAGGTATATTTTTGTGTGTTACATAAATTATTTTTTAATACAGTTGCTCAAAAAGTGGCGTATTGCAGGGACGTATAGCGTTCGGGATGTGGGCTATTACGTACTCGTGCTTTTTCTTTACCATTTCCGAACTCGTGCGTTCTCTTTCCCAACTGTCAAAATAATGTCCATTAAAAAAAAACCAACCACGAAGTTTTTACTAAAAAAAATCATAGAAGTTTTTATGATTCATGCAAATATTTCTAAATAAGCTACTAATTTGTTTCAATATCAGATTTAATTATTTGATTCAATGAGTTAAAGGTTTCATTCCATTTCATCTCATTAAATTTCATTTTCATTTCATATCAATAAAAAAAATCTACTGAAGACTTGGCTGTATGGGCATAGTTCCCTTTGCCTACCCAGAATGGGTGAAGAAAACAAAAAAAATCTCTGCTTATATTCTTTTACGGTTGGCGCCATTTTCCAAAAATGTTCTTTGCGAGTTTAATTACGGTTTTATTATTTTATTAAATTGCTTCATTTTTTCGCAACTGTATTAAAAATAGTTGTTCAGTACACGTGCGGAACCGTCATTGCAACTTGTTCCGACTGTCAACCCTCGCCGTCGGCTGTGCCTCGGCTCGGGTAGATATTTGTCGGAACTCTTTGCAATGACAGGTTTTCCGCACTTATAATGAAATATACTATTCAAGCCTATGTTGTAATTTTGTATTATGATAAAATATAGTTACGTAGGTTACTAGAAAATGAAAACAGTACAGTCGGCGAAAATCGCTTCTAAATGTTAGTTAGTGTATAATTGGTGGTCGATTGTACTTCTCCTTATGGTTGATGTTCCAGGGTAGCCCGCGAAATTCAAATTTTCTTACGTTTTTAGCGATTTGCAGGCCAGTGCTAGGTTGTATGTTAGTGAAAATATGATTCGCGGGTGTAAGACGTATGCAGTTACAGAACTATAATCATCAAAATCATCATTACAACCCTCCAAGTTCATGTAACTGTCAAGAATGAGTATTTCATCAAAAAGTCATTCTTGAAAGTTACATGAACTTGGAGGGTTGTAATAACGATTTCGATGATTATAATTCTGTAACTGCATACGTCTTACACCAGCGAATCATATTTTCACTAACATACAACCTAGCACTGGCCTGCAAATCACTAAAAACGTAAGAAAATTTGAATTTTGCGGGCTACCCTGGAACATCCACCTTAATAAACTTTTAAGTAGGTAACAACGGAAAACAACCCAATTTCCCTATCGATAGGTAGGTACCCGTAGTGGTAATTCTTGTAGAAAACTGACGCGTCACAAAAAGTGGTCAGTCAGTGGTCGTGACGAATGATGATAATGATGACAATAATTAACTTTTCTTTGAAAAGTTGTTTCTAACTATTACTTTCATAACAATAATATTTTTTAAGGACATGACCGAGTTCTTGCTTCTGAGGGAGTTTGCCTTATAACATAGGTAGAAACTTAGGGTATTCTTGTAATATCTTACTACTATTATAAATCTTACCAACGTATGGATGTGTGTTACTCTTGCATGTTAAGCTGTGTTAAAACTATGGAATGGCGAAGAAACTTGGCCTCTAGCTAGATTAAGGTAGCCCGCAAAATTCGAATTTTCTTACCTCCCTTTTTTTGCAATTTGCCGGTCAGTGTCAAGTCGTATGTTAAATAAAATAGGATTCGCGGCAGTAAAATATGTATTTTTACTATAAGTAATAATTATTAAAGTCACCAATATAACCGACTCAGTTCATTTAAGTCTCAAGAATGCCTTTTTCATCAAATAGTCACTCAAGAGACTTAGCAATAGGTGTTGAACTGAAGAAAAATACAATATGATTGACGTCAATAAAACGAGCAACTCTTATAAAACAATATATTTAAATCAAATCTTATATACCTATCCAAATCACCTAATATCCTAGGTGTTTGGCAAACAAGTGACCAAACTATTAATAGACTTGGCCGGTTTTAGCGACATGTGCAAGAGTTGCTAATGTTTTCATTTATTAAAGGAGAAACATTCTGCTGGAATAAATCAAGTTGGCAGCTGGCAGGTGCCTTACCATGACATATTAAGGCCCCTCTCTCATCGGCAGACGTCATCTGCGGATGCATCCGCCGATGTGAACAGGGCGTCATTTGGCCGCCTGTGGTAGGTATTGACCGTCGGCAGATGCGTCTGCCGCCAATCCGTTTGTTGTCGGTTATGTCCCACATTAAAAAGTTGGAGCGCGAGCGCCCGGCGTCTGTCCACACATATGCGTACGCATCTGTTGACGTTGGCGGACGTCTGGCAGACGCATCGGTCGATGTGTAGAGGGACCATTAGAGCAGTCTAGTTTTCTGGTGGGGAAAAAAGATGGCGCTAGACACCCTATATAGCTCTGTCGCTCAAGAGTGCTCTCAGACGTCATGGTAGGGCTCCAGGTCGATGGTGAGCCAAATGAGGTAAAGACGTAAAAGAAATAACGACAGTCTATTAAATTGATGACTCCACACTATGAATAATTATAGTATTACTGGGCTGATGAGTAACATTTTCTTATACTAACGTGAACTGACTCTACCGTGGGTTATTGAGTTATTCCATCAGACGTTGAAGAATGGACATGTGCGGCTGGTGGCAGGTTGGTCCCGTCCAAAGTGAGAGTTATACCTACATAACTGACGAAATGTGGGAGAATCATAGGTTCATATTCATCTTATCCTTTAAGGATTGCAGACACGATTGTATGTTTTGTTAGAAATCATAGTGTTGATGTTACTGTTGGCCTGAGTCATCTCACGCAGGGATAGACCTCGCCCCACGACCTCCAAATCATATGATTCAGGGCCAAAGTGGACCACTGGTCGTTAGAAATCATATTATAAGAAAAAGTCAACCCTTGGAAAACGAGCAATAGAAACGCATGGAAAATGAAAAATTACCGTACCATTGTACCCTACATACCTATACCCAAACCCCCACAAACACAGTCCCTACCTAGTTATAGTTACAGCCGCGCCAGTCTGAAACTCTCGCCATAACAGTAACGCCAAGATTTAGCCGCGCGCCATAACTTGCCGAGTTGCACCATTAACGACTAATGTTAATGTTTATGTCACTTTTATACGCCATTACTGCGGCGACGGCTTTACTGGGGAAGTTGCAGTAGGAGAACGAAGTGAATGTTGTGCACGCGACTACAGATTTATTGAAAGAAGTTTTCAATAAATGAAAAACGGGGGAAAATATTTCATGTTTGGTTGCGAAGCTGGGTATAGGTTGTTGAAATAAATCCATTTACACTTGTAAGGGATAAGCGTCTTTGTGGATAATTCGAAGTTCAGTAGCTTATTGTTGCTGTTATCACCATGTAGAGCAAATAGTTTGGTGACTCCAAAATGCAGTATCCCGAATGCTTTCTTCTCTTTGAAGTCGGTGAGACCAAAATGGAAAGTCATTTGTGCAAATTAGACTGAGAATCAGTTTACATTTTAAAAGTCATCATTATCCTCAGCCTATTAAATGTTTCAACTACTGGGATACAGGCCTCCTCTCATTAAAAGTCAAAATTGCATAAAATATGACTGTTCATCAAAAAGCCAACTCTTTACCACATCCGAGTGTTCTTTCTAGCTGCGAAGAAGACGTGATGAAACTGAGTCCACAACAACACATCTGTGATATCAACGTGATAAAAACTTACGAAAGAAACACTGTTACATAACGACTTAGACGTAACAACGCAGCAATAAATCCAGCAATAGAAAATAAAAGTTGCGCACAAACTGGTGTCGTTACTCGCTGGAGCCGTGTCCAATAAATATTGCGCGACACTCCAGTAGCTGGGCTATACGCGCGCCGGCTGTCGGCCGAGCTGGGTGAACCTGAGACGATGCCCGGCAGACGGGCGACTAGTCAGTGGATATAGGCCTATGACAGACCGACAGGTAGACGTGTTGATGTAGTGGACGTATTGGCTATTGAATTGTTAGTATGGTCATCATCTCATATCTGTCTAAATATTAGGGATGGCTTCCAGTCTAACCAGATGCTGGTGGTCTACCAGTATTGTATTAGCCTTATTAATGCTGGCAGATTCCTGAACTCTGTTTCGGTCGGGATTATCTTCCCTTTGGACTTTGAAAGAAAGGGATTAAAGAGTCCACCTGCGCCAGCGCAAACACTGTACACTAGTATCATATTTCTTGCGTCCATGGCTAGTCTTCGCTGAGTTTGGTCGGTCTTGAGAACTATAATACTGTCCATAGATATAAATGGTTTTATAATCTTATACTAATAGGTACTGTTACTACGGGACCAACCTTTTTATCGCGCTTTATATCAAGGCATACAAATTATGTTTTTTCCTGCTCCTTATTTATCTTTTCTGATTAATTTCTTTGCGGAATCCAAGATAGTTAAATCGTTTCTGTGGGACTTCGTCGAGCTTGAATGTCTCGGCGCTTTTCTTGTGTTCGCCACTTTTAATTCTGTTTTACACGAGTAACAGTGGTTTGGGAATAGTATACATGGCTACATTAAACTCAATGGCACTACTGCTCTGGGTATTGTCTGTGAGGCCTCGGTAACAGATCACCACATAGTGTTGCTCGGTATCAACCACTCGTATCCAAATGCCAAAAACAGGAACAGATTTAAACTTAAAACCGACTACTCCGTAGTGATAAGGGAACTGAGCCAGCTAGACTGGACGGATGTTACCTCCAAAACAAACCCTGACGAAGCAGTACTTCTTTTTAACAAGACCCTGACAGACATAGTTAATAAACACACCTCCCAAATCAAAATCAGTCGCTCAAAATTTAGCCTAAAGCCCTGGATTACGCCTGGCCTTCTTAGGTGCATCCGCCACCGAGACTTCCTTCATGCTCAAACAAACAAGCAACCGAACAATGATGCGCTTAAAATTGTCTACTCGAGATACAGAAACTACTGCAACCGCATCCTGCGGCATCGCAAAGCTGATAACGACAGGAAAGAACTAGAAAAAAACAGCAATGCACCAAAACGGCTCTGGCGGACCATAAAGGAAATATGTCAAGTCCCGAAACGAACTAGTAGCAATCAAGAACTGTTAAGTCATAAAGGAAACTGCAACATAACTATTGACAAGTGCAACGAATATTTTGTGTCAGTTGGCCAGAACCTTGCAACTAACATCCTAAAGAAGCGGCAGCGCACGGGAGTCGAGCGATGTCTCGTGGCTAAAAGTAAAAACTCACCTAAAGACTCACTGTTCCTGAATCCCACTGACAATCAAGAAATAAGTGACATTATAGATAAACTCAAAGACGACAGTGCCCCAGGTCTCGACGAATTTCGGCCTCAGCTCCTAAAACAAATAAAGATACATATCCTGGAACCCTTAAAACACATATGCAATCTGAGCATGGAAACTGGAGTCGTTCCCACTTGCTGGAAAACAGCTGTTATTACGCCCATACACAAAAGTGGTACCAAAGATGCGCCGGATAACTACAGGCCAATTTCATTGCTTTGCGTGACGTCGAAAATACTCGAAAAACTTGTTAACAAGCGCCTTGTAAGTTTTCTGGACAAAAACTCTTTACTCTCGGATAGGCAGTTCGGTTTTCGACGAGGGAGGTCTACTGAGCAAGCTGTGAGTCTCCTAACTAGCATCATTACCTCAAACATTGAAAGAGGCCATCGGGCGGCTGGTGTATTCCTGGACCTTGCCAAGGCCTTCGACACAGTATCAATTCCTTTACTGCTGGGAAAGCTCGAATCCTTCGGTGTCAGAGGCGTTTCCTTGGATTGGTTCGGCAATTATCTGTCCGATCGACATCAGCGTGTTAAAATCGGGGATACTCTTAGCGGGAGCCTTCCGGTGGTCTTTGGCGTGCCTCAGGGTAGTATATTGGGACCTACACTTTTCACTTTGTACATGGACGATATTATGAGGCTCGAAATGGCGCAGTCGGAAGTCGTTTGCTATGCAGATGACACTGCCATAATTTTTCACGGTGCTACTTGGGGAGAGGCAATGGACGCAGCTGAAAAGGGGATGAGGATAATAAGGACATGGCTGGAACAAAATCTATTAACTCTAAACTTAACTAAAACAAACTTATTAACTTTTCATGTCACTCAATCAAGTAGGCCAAATATAAACTCTCTTAAAATACATAGCAACAAGTGCAGTGTCTCAGCAGCAGCAACCGACTCCGCCACCCACTGTGACTGCAGCGCTATTGACAGAGTGGAAACCACGAAATATCTAGGCGTCACAATTGACCAGAACCTGAACTTCAAAGCACACATTCGGACACTCGCAAAAAAGACTCGCAAATTCATTTACGTCGCTAAACTCCTACGAGCCAGTGCTCCAAAACACATCTGTTTGCAAGTTTATATCTCACTATGCCAGTCTGTCCTGCAATACTGTGTCGTCATCTGGGGTGGCGCTGGAAAGTCGTGCATGCTGGAGTTGGAACGCGCTCAGCGGGCCGTCCTCAAAGTACTTTTGGGAAAGCCGCGTCGTTTTTCCACGGACGCTTTGTATAAAGAGGCCGGAGTCTTACGCGTACGTCAACTGTTTGTCTTAGGGTCACTTTTAAACCTTATAAAAAGCAACAAAAATCGCTGTTGTTACAGTAAGAGAGGTAGGAAAGTCGCGGAAAGAATACCCCTCCCAAAAACAAAAACCCTTTTCGCAGCCCGACTCTCGTCGTACTTCCCGATAAGAGTTTTTAATGCTATAAGCAAAAGCTTCTGTGTTCCCAACAACTACTCTGAGGCCAAAATAAAACTCAAGGACTGGTTGCTGGGCCGGACTTATGAGGAAACAGAAGGTTTAATAAGCAGCTGAAGTTAAAAATACCCTGTACTCACACACTAAGATGCAACACATACACACTCTCACAATCACTCACTCACACGCACACATCCCACAACCCCACACACCCTACACCCCCACACCTACTCACCGCAATTGTTTGTTTGTATGCAAATTATGATTCATTTTTTTTTTGTATGTCTCAATATTATTAATTATTATTTGATCTTCATTTAATTGTTTTTTCATATTGTTTTCATTTCTATGTTTTTTTAATAATGCCTAATTAATGTTAGATATTTCGCTTGCGCTAGCAGAACTAAGAAAATGTCTGTGAAGTGTCTGGGTCACCAAGATACAGGCTGTGCCTAGTTTGGGACCCGTTGTTAATCCTATCAGATTTCTGTTGTAAGCTAAATAAACGAATTTGAATTTGAATTTGAATTTGTATAGCGGTCTTCTACAAAAAAAAAACACAAATTATAAGTGCAATAGCCACATTTCAGATAATCAGTTATATCACTCTTCATAACACGACTTCATGCATTATTCTTCATAGTACACGATTGCTACAGACATATTCCGACTAGTCGCCCGATACAAAATCGTCGGTCTGCAGCACTCCGCTGTCGTATCAATTGTTCCTCGCTTGTCGTATTATCGATATCAGTGCGGGACGTGTCCGTGTCGGGAGCAATCTCTCTCGGAGCCGACTGCTCCAATCACTGTTGTGTTCACTTTACAACAGCTCTGTGACGAGGTGAGAGGTGGGGCGATTTGTTCTGTCATTTCTTGTTTGAGTATTAAAATGCTGGGGTTCTTGGCTGAAAAATAACAACTTCACGGGTTGATATTCATTGTTAAGGAACAGCTGCTAATACTGCTCCATGTAACATACTAGTATTCAACTCTATACGGTTACAACTTTACAAGAAACAAGGTGAATGTTAATAGAATTAGAAAACTATCATTATTAATTTTATATTGATTACCATTCCATTTGATTTCTCTTCTAGTAACACGAGCTCATTGTGTGCTCTCATTTAATCATTTCAATTTAGAAAAGTAAAAGTAGAAAGTGAAACGTATAAAATATTCGCTACGTTAACGTAAAGTCGCGAAATCGCTTTACCGATATCAAGTCTGGAGAGATTTCTCAGAGGAAATGTGATCATATATCCGATATCCGGCGAACTACATATGTATCATCCGAATTCTCTAAAAGACTGTCTACCTCTACCTCTGTCTTATATTTACGTATGTAACGGTTTAGATTCAAACTACATAGGAATAGAGTTATGCCACATATAGGTTTTTTGCCGCTTCGCATCGCTTACTCTGTTTTCGTCTTTTCGTTTTGACTGCCAAAAATCTGAAGTAAAAAACTATATATTTTACTCATGGTAGTTGGTACAATTCTATAGTAAACAACACTACTCTATACAACACAATAATGTCCCGGAATTTAATTGTGGTTATTTATTAACCTCCATATAATTTGTTAAGCCCTACGAAATGATAAGTCATCGATAGCTCTCGTGTATTTAAACTTCATAATTGGCTCAAACTTTGTCGGAGGCACGTAAAGGCGTGTTCACCTTGAACAAGTTGGGGAAGGGAAAGTTCTTTGAGTGTTCTTGACTTTATTCGGTATTTGTATTAGGAGAGGATTTACTTCCGCACTCACTGGCAAGATATCGATATCAACGATAGCTGAGGACACGTGCAGAGACTTAACACGATCTAAAGTCATCATCTACCTGCATTTTCATTTGAGAAAAGGCTAGCAAATGATGACTTTAGATCGTGTGGCGTGGTTGGACTGGATGCCGACACCGACATAGTTGTAGATCGGTGTGGGTTTCCAGTCCAACTGGATGCAGTTGAATACCAGTATTTTACATAGACCTAATGGTTAATGTCCTCCACAACCCAATTCATCATCATCATCAGCCTATAATGTTCCCACTGCAGGGACTCAGGCCTCCACTCTAGGAGAGGAATGGGCTCTACAGGGCGTCCCACGGCTACGCCACATTTAGGGAAAGTACCTTAAATATTGTAGATGGAACATTTTACTGAAAGAAGTCATAATTTTAATTTAAAAAACAATTTAAACTGCTTTCATAGATTTTTAAATAATTATTACATGGTTGAACAGGGAATCGAACTCGCTTCACAAGAATAAAAATTACCCTGCAGTTTCATCATACCAATCGAAAGGCTTGATCATAAGGATTATTTTTTGCTAAATAACATATTGTCAGAAATAAAAGGAAGACCATGAATTTTAACATTTGATGTGAAATTTTGAAATGTGAAATCTCAAGTATTTCTAAATACGTTTCCTTAGTCAAATGCCCTTCGTAATAATGTTCTAAGAGGACCCAGTTTTTTACAATCCCACACCAACAGTTGAACGCAAACGCACTTGATTATTATTAGAATCGCGATAAGGGATTCTCCCTGGACCAAATGCGATTATGATGTCCTTACGGCAATGTCAGCTTTTCATTTTTCTGAACAAAATTTATACTACAAAAAAATTGACAATTGGACTCTCCAAACTCGCGAAATTTAAAAATTCCCGTTATTTCTGAACAGACGACGTATATCCAAAGAATAAAACCGATTTAAAGAATCAACATAAATTCAAAGAATTAAGACATATTCCAAGAATTTCATTATGATATAATTGGTTTACATAACATTCAATCTTATGCCATATCAATTAATTCTCATATTTTTCCTCGTACTCAACTTGGCCTTGTTCAAACTTCACATTGTGAGATGCAGAAATAAATACATATATATGTCGTAGGATAATTTGATACTTCGAATCTTCGCGGAAATCCTAGGGGTTTTGCGAAAACGCGGATAATTAGACATAGGCGAAAAATTATCAAATCTTACTGGACAAAGTCAGGATTTTTGCGAAAATACTCGTTACTATAGTAAGATTTGATGTGCTCAACACTGATTGGCTACAATTTTGCTGGCTGACTTCTAATTGGTTCCTAGTTTGCCGATGATTAACTTCAAGTATTGTATCATAGAGTTATGAAGGTTTAGAATAGGTGAGAAAGGAAAATCACTAAATTGATTTTTATAAACTTTTTATTGAAAATTTTAGTATGTATGTTGTTTTCTACAGACAATACGAGATCTCAGTCGTAGTAAAAAAAAATGATCAAATTTTAGGGTGTAATCCATAAATTGGAGGAAACTGGTTAGGTTAGGTTAGGTTAGCCAATTACCAATCTCGAAAGCATTGTTGTTGTTGACTGGTTGACTAAGACTTTTATGATATATGACACTATGTACATCCGTGTAGCACTTTTATTTACCACTTTATTTAAGTCCAAGTAGGTACACTATTTACGATAAAAAACAAAACACTTCTGCAATTTAACTCAGACACAAACGTAAACAAATAACGTGCGGCACATTTAAGACGTCAACCAATCAGAGACGATCTCTTATTGAACGCGCTGACCGACCAATCAGCGTTCTTATTTCATAACAGCCAGCGTTTCGTTTCGCAATATTGCTATAATAACGAGTATTTTCGCAAAAATCCTGACTTTGTCCAGTAAGATTTGATAATTTTTCGCCTATGTCTAATTATCCGCGTTTTCGCAAAACCCCTAGGATTTCCGCGAAGATTCGAAGTATCAAATTATCCTACGACATATATAAATTATAGCTGATGCCCGCGGCTTCGCCCGCGTGGATACTGTAACAACAATCCTTGATGCGGATTATATTTATATCATTCTAAAATTTCAGCTCGATCGGTGCAGAACTGTGCAGAAACCAACATAACATTTATATATATATAGATTATTGTTTTCTTAATTTTTTCTAATCACTATCGATTCTCATGAATAAAAGATAGCTGTAGTACCACGCAGAACAGGTAAATTCGTTTAGAACTCAATTTCCTGTTATATTTAATAACACTAATGATAATAAATTGATCAATCACAGACCCCAACGGGAGATTTACTCATCTGTTGTTATTTGAATTAAAGTTTCCTTAATTTAATTATTATGACCTCGGCAAGTTTCCAGCTATTATAAATATCCACATCCCAGTATATATTATAGCGCTTATCATCCAGTATAACTTGGCCTCCCTTTGTATAGATTTCCCGTACAATGAGAGATAAATTGATTTTTTATAGCTTGATTGCTCGCCGTGCGTATTAACTCTGCTTTTGTACTGATTGAAACATTACCACTCCGACTCCGGCGGGATAGACAGACCTGTTAGCAATGTTCACTCACATTTTTAGGGTTCCGTAGTCAACTAGGAACCCTTATAGTTTCGCCATGTCTGTCTGTCCGTCTGTCCGTCCTCGCTTAATCTCTGTGACCGTTAGCACTAGAAAGCTGAAATTTGGTACCAATATGTGTATCAATCACGCCGACAAAGTGGTAAAATAAAAATTGGAAAAAAATGTTTTATTAGGGAAAAAAAAATCACTTCCCACTTTACATATAGGGGGGCTCCCCTATATGTAAAGTGGGATTTTTTTTTAATTTCAACCCTAACGTGTGATATATTGTTGGAAAGGTTTTAAAATGAATAGGGGTTTACTAAAATCATTTTTTGATATTTTTTGATAATGTCAATAATTTCGGAAATAATCGCTCCAATATTAAAAAACAATGTGTCAAAGTTAGAGGGACTTGTTAACTTTGTTAACTTTTGAACCATAAGTTGAGAAAATATGAAAAAAATCTGAAAAGTAGAACTTTATAAGGACTTTCTAGGAAAATCATTTTGAACTTGGATGGAAACAGTTTTTGTACAAAAAAGACAAAAAGTTGTACAAAATAATTTCTGGACTAAGTTTGTAGTATAATCGTTTAAGAAAGCATTTTTTTTAACTTCGTTTACATATTTTATTATCCTGAACGTATCTTTTATCAAACAAAAAAGAATTATCACTACGGAACCCTACACTGAGCGTGGCCCGACACGCTCTTGGCCGGTTTTTTATTATAATTCCATTTAAGCAATCCCGTTTTATTTTATGTGAAACCAGCAACAACTTGCCCACATTAATGAAGTCACCAGTTGCATTGAACCAGGACCACGGCGCACAGCAGCTACGCTTGCAACCACTACACCAATTAAGGAAGTTAATGAAAAGTTATCACACTCACGGCCTTAATCTTATTCATGGCCTCGTCTTCGGCGAAATCTGCACAAAAACTTGGAACGTGCCTGATATAAGCATATTGATTATTCTTTGTGGCACAGATAATTAATATTGCAAAACAGCAATATGATTGGGACATCTGATTTAAAACAAAGATGAATTCGACCGTCATTGTCTTGTCCTACCAGCTGATTACTGTAGATATCACTATCACGAGATATTATCAAACAAAGTCCTTCGCCGCGTCTGTCTGTCTGTCGGTCTGTCTGTTCACGATATATTCAAAAACTATTGCACCGATTTTCATGCTGTTTTCACCAATGGATATGAATATAATGGAAGCCGCGGGCATCAGTTGGTCAGATATAATTGCAAACCTAAAGTAAGATGAAAAAGTTATATACCTTCACATGATTGTGAGCCTCTTTTAAAGCTAGGTACCCGATTACGGTCTAAAAATTCACGATTATGATTGATACAGCGAAAACGAGTTACCATTGTCCTGCAGTTATCTCAATTTATTTAGGGTCAGCACAGCATGTTACCTACCTCCTTAGCTATATCATCCTTCATACAGTCCATCCAGGATGGACCCACAAAAAAAAAGGGGCAGAGATGAGGTTGACGATGGAACGAGCTTACCCAGAAGAAGCCTTTTTACTCGCGACTTTATAAATCCAAAGAAAGGATTTCTTTATCATCGTCAACCTCATCTCTGCCCCTTTTTTTTTGTGGGTGGAAAATCATCAAATAACCCCTCCCGCTCTTGGGCAGAGCGAAAGGGAGTGTCAGACTTCTACTGACTAAAAACCACCCGTGTTCCTTCTTAGCCCTTTATGTCGAGGCCGCGGTATCTTTGTGACCAACCAGCAGCCCCGACGGGCACCTCATCTCTGCCCTTAGGGCAAGATTGAGGTCAAAAGTAAACCCATTATATCATACAAGTAAAAAAATATATCGATATCCACGTTAATACTCAAAAGTTCACTCACGACATTTTCCTCGTTCCTCCGTATCACATGCATATATGTAGGTTATAGGTACCATGACAACCGCAAAGGAAGCGGAAGTGGCGCCAGTGACAGAAAAGCAGCCACTAGCGCCACTTTCAGACTCTCCCTTAACATTTTCATCTCATACACTTGCAATTGCATTTCAGCCATCCTTTTTCTGGTCTAATATTCTTTCATACAAGACAGCAAGGTCTAACTATGGTCAGAAATCTTCCCCTTGAGTTTAAGGGGAATGCGGAAGTCGGATATTGTTCTCGTGACTTCCCGCCGTTTCATCTACCCAAAGTTAGTTCTATGTTTAATGGCCCAATCTTCGCCATCACTTTGCTCGAGTGAACCGCGATACCGAAAGTCGATGCTGAAGGAGATAACAAAAACGAACTGCGATATCAAAATAGAGGTTCAAAATTCTTCACCATGGGATTTCCCTTATTTAATAATTCATAATAAAGCCTATTATGGTCTATTAAAGTTACACGTGTATCAAATCGTTAACTTTTTACGCGATACCTTTTTTTTTATACCGACTGCCAAACTGAGTGAATATTTTTTTAACTTTTGGGTACAAGTTATCAATTAAGGCATTTTGATATTTTAACTACAGAAACCTAATGCTTTGGCTTTTAGTATTACAACAAATATTTTTCTTTTATTAACCGATTCCATCACATTTTAGTTTTTTTTGTAACTGCTATTATTTTTATAGCTATACAACATGATGTCCGCACAGCGTTTGTGTAGACTCGTTTCATCGACCTTGGCCCTTGGCCCCATGATATAACACTATATCAATAAACTATTTTGAAGGGCACCAACGTAAACGTATAAGTCACTCAGGTACTGTATGATTGTATATTAATTAACAGTTTTATAGTAATTAGTGGATACTAATTGTCGGTGTCATTAGCAGTCGTTTGAACTTTGATCGAGTCCTGTTTTGTTTGTTTACTTTACAACTTCCGGGTCGTTCATCAAGCCGTCCGGGTTTTACTTTTGTTTGTTTACATTATTTTACGGACTAACGGAACTTGTTTTTAAGCGACTTTCCAAAAAGGAGGAGGTTCTCAATTCGACTGGTATGTTTTTTTTTTTCTATGTATGTACATCGATTACGCTGCGATTTATGATCCGATTTATGTGATTCTTTTTTAGTTTGATGCGGAATAGTTGCCATTTGGTCCCACAAAAATTTAGCATGGTTTGGCCCAATACTTTTCATTTTATGATCATTTTTTTTTATAATTTATGAACATTTTTCGTTCGTTTTTTTAGGTGTGTTCGCGAATAGCTTCGTCGTTTATGAACCAATTTTGATGATTCTTTTTTTATTGGAACGGAGATATTTGAAGGGTGGTATCATGATATGGAAACCAGATCCTGGTGATGGAATCCCAGAGAAATCGAGGGAAACCCTCAAATTTCATGGGCACGTATTACGTGTTTCGTGCTTTTTCTGACGCTATACAAGTATAGGTTTCATAGTAAATATTTCTATAAAATATACAACTAAAAATGAAAAAATAAAAAACTTTTTTGCAAAAAAAACAACCGACTTCACAAACACCTAAAACTAAAAAATAAACTTCAGAAGAAAAATCTGCTTCTGAAGTCGGTGGCAAAAAAGCCAAATCAAACAAACAAATGTCACCGACTTCAGAAGCTGATTTTTCTTCTGAAGTTTATTTTTCACTTTTAGGTGTTTTTGAAGTCGTATGTTTTTTTTTTTTATTTAATCATTGTAGGATATTTTACTGCGTAGTGTGTCGTCATAGTTTGGGTATAAGGTGTCCAAGTTGCTATTATAATTAACTAGCTGACGCCCACGGCTTCGTCCGTGTCAAATTATATACTAAAACCTTTCCAGAGAATCACTCTACTTATCCATTGGTGAAAACAGCATGAAAATCGGTGCAGTAGTCTTTTCAGTTTATCGCGAACAGACAGACAGACGCGGTGGAGGACTTTGTTTTATAAGATGTAGTGATTATGTTACCAAGTCATCATCTGCCCAGCGTTTTTCCAACTGTGTTGGGGGCAGCTTCCAGTCTAACCGGTGATGAATGACCAAATTGATAGACACACAAATCAGGACAAAGTTACTAACAAGAGATCTACCTGTGCCACCCAAACAGTTGCTCCATGGCCATGTTCTCAAACAGTCCTCTTGTACGGTACCTGGAGCTAATGCGACACATCGAGATCATCGGGCTTTAGAGAGAGACAGGCATAAGAGACAGAGACGACTAACATTCTTTTTTTGAAATTCAAAGTGACATTAAAACGGCCCAATACATTATTTCTATTTTGTATCATTTGTGATGAGTTAGAGCACAAACCGTTAATATGGACCATATCGTCAACCGATAACAAAATTGTTGTATTTTCAGGATTCAGGATTTCAGAAAGGAGCAGTTCTAAAGCTGGTCATCTGCTGGTCATCATCATCTGCCTAGCCTTTTTCCCAACTACCTAGGTTGTCGGCTTCCAAACTAACCGGATGTAGCCGAGTACCAGTACCTATTTTACATGGAGCGACATCCTATCTGACTTCCACAACCCAGTTAATACTGGGTATTACGATACCCTTTGGTAAGACTGGTTGTCAGACTTGCTTGTCTTGACTTCTTGTTGTCTTGTCATCTGCACAGGTACGCTTTAATAATAAGTTCTAATAATAAGTTCTCATATTATATGAGAGCTAAACAAATGATTTCATATATTAGGGTTGCCAGGTCACATTGATACCTTCCTCACACGTGGAAATAATTACTGAAACACCACAGCAATTATTTTGTGGCATGTTGGAATATTGATTTCTTTTGTTAACACTTCTGGTAGTGATAACGATGAGTTACTGCTATGTATTATTGTATTACTATCCTTTATTGTAGTGGCGTAACTATTACACTAAAATAGAATATAATATTATTTATTTCTGACTATATTATGGTGGTACAAAGATCTTAATATAGGTACTCACTGTCGATGGTATTCATTTCGAAAATTCAACAATATTCATTGTGTTATAAAACTTATATGAATTCTTAAATGAATTATTTTGCTGTTCACATAGTGCTAATTTGCGCAACTCGCCTATATTGGATCGACTGCAGGAAAATACAATCTATAACCTTAGGTACCTTACCATGCTCAATCGCTCGGCTACTAGTTTTCCAAACATTCACGAATCCAATGCTCGAAATATTCAACATTCAGAAAAGTTGAAAAGACCCTGTCCTTGCACTCTGCAGTTGATCAGTAATTAACTTTTAACGTTGACTTTACAAATTGTTCCACTTCAAAACTGCAGCCGCATTAACTTTAGTAAACTTTGACTTTGTAAGCAATCGTGACATTTTTCCTGAATCGAATAGTAAGTTAAAGGTAAAATTACACTATTCACTTGCCAAGTTCATACGATATTGAAATAATAAATCAATTCTGACATGTTTTCAAATGTTTTGGTTTAGAGGTGTAATATGTTAACAAGTACCAAATAGTAAAGCGACGGTTATGACGTAGTAGTTACTTAATTATTCCTAAAATACTTTTAAATGTTCTCATTAATATCTAAATAATATTATTTGTATTTATTTTCACGCATAAGTCATTTATTTGATTTTTATAACAATCATTTAGTATTTCGTATCATATTGAGTAATTGACAGTTGATTTGAATATGGCGGTTATGTGTATAAAAAGGGAGGTAAATCATTTTAACAGGCATTATATTGTGAACTAGTGATAAGGACGTTACTCTGCCCAAATACAGACTGAGTGTGAATTATAACTCTTATTTAATTGTGTAAAACCTGCTACTGAACAACACTTCAGAAGTGGGATAGTGATAAAATGTCAGGACCATATTTTCTCGGTTTGGGAAAACGCAAACGAAAGTGCAGTGACTCAACCAGTTCGGAAGATGACAATAGTGATTTTTTTTTCCCTGAAGATCTTCATAAGACCACGTCGCACAAAAAACGACATGTTGCTCCCAGTGATGCCGAAGTTATTCCTAAATTTCGACCCGAAGACAACAGCAGCAACGTTATAGGTTGGCTCCACAAAATAGACCAACTAGGCGATGTCTATGGCTGGGACAACACCGATCGAACATTTATCATGCAACTGCGGCTGCGTGGCGCTGCTCGAGAATGGTACGACGACCTTGACAACTACAATTTCACATGGGATGGCTGGAAGGAAATGCTTCAGGTCGCTTTTCCTCGATCAACTGACTACGTGGACAAATTGGAACGTATGATGGCAAGGACAAAGGAAGATAAAGAGACGATGACGAAATATTATCACGAAAAATTATCCCTACTGAAGAAATGCAACATAGACGGTGAAGATGCTATTTCCTGCATAATACGTGGACTGCCTTCTGAATTGAGAGCTAATGCCAAAGCATATAGCTGTGGAACTCCTGAACAACTATACTTTGGCTACCTATCTTCATTAGAAAATTTTAAACGAGTGGAAACTGCGCGGAAATCGACGAGTACGTGGAGAAGAGGAGCGAGCACTACCATGCAAAGCTCAACATCGGGTCATCAGCTTCAGCCGAAGATATGCTACACGTGTCGGCGGCCGGGACACGAGGCGCGGGACTGCAGACAGCGGCAGCGCTGCGAGACCTGCCGCCGCAGCGGGCACACGACGGCGGATTGCTGGTTTGGCGCCGGGAGTTCGCGACAGCAACCACAAAAGGTTGGTAAAGTACTGCATATTACCTATGATATTTATGTTGATGTGTACAAAAGAACTGTGATGGTAAATGGACAGGAGCTCAGAGCTTACATAGATACTGGCAGTAAAATCAACATGCTTTGTCTCACACAAGCAGAAAAATTGCAAGTTAAAACGGAGCCTTGTGCAACCGTCATGAAAGGTTTTGGAGGAGCATGTGTAAACTCACTTGGTTCATGTTGCCTAAGTGTTTTGATAGATAATGTAAAATTAAATGGAATAGTCGAAATAGTTAGTCATATTACATCAGATATTGAGCTATTAATTGGACAAACAATGATTAATAGTAAGAATGTCAGTTTAGTCACTTCTGCTTCTTCTGTCCGTTTTGTTCCAACTGAAATTATACAGGATATATTTACGGATATAAAATTACATGAAATGGACTTTATTGAAAAATTTCCAGTTTATATAAAGCATAATGTTATAATACCAAAGCAAAATCAATTATATATAGAAGTTTATGTTGACTGCAGACAAAACATTGGAAAAGAGCACACATTTTTAACGCACACAGTATGGATGCAGTTAGGTAATTTAACGTATTTAATACCTTCAGCTATTATTAATTCAAACCATTCTTATTTAAAAGTTGTAAACCTAGGTCATGTTAATGTCGTTTGGGAATCTCATAGGTTGATAGCTAGAGCGGAGTTGGTAGCAATACCAGCATTTAGTAGTGAGTCTAGAGTACTAGCCATAGATAGTCCAGACACGGATAATATACAAATTAGCTTAACAGATATTGATAAGGGCCACCTTAGTGATAATGAAAACAAACAATTACTAGAGCTTTTAAATAAGTATGCTCACTCATTTGCCAGAAGTACTAAAGATTTAGGATGTACTGATCTTATAAAGATGCACATTCGTACAATGAATAACGAGCCTGTTTTTTGCAAGCCCTATAGATTGTCGCATAAAGAAAATGAAATTGTTAATGGGAAAGTTAAAGATTTATTAGAAGCTGGTATCATTAGAGAGTCAATGTCTGATTACGCTAGTCCAGTAGTACTGGTTAAGAAGAAGGGTGGGGATTACAGGCTTTGTGTTGATTATAGGGCATTAAATGCTAATACTGTGAAAGATAGGTATCCTTTACCGCATATCGAAGACCAGGTTAGTAAGTTATCAGGCAAGTTCTATTTCACAACCCTTGACCTTGCCCAAGGGTACTACCAGGTCGGCCTTCAAGAAGACTCGATATCGAAGACTGCATTTGTTACTCCATCAGGCCAATATGAGTTTTTAAAAATGCCCTTTGGTCTGGCCAATGCCCCGGCAGTATTCTCTCGCTTAATTCAAATGACGCTAGGTAGAATCGATCAAAACATTGCCCTGTACCTTGATGACGTCATGTTACCTACAGAATCAATTCAGGAAGGGTTTGTGCTTTTAGAGAAAGTATTAAAATTATTGACCCAGGCAAATCTAAAACTAAATTTACGTAAATGTTCTTTTCTTAAACGTAGTGCTACGTACTTAGGCCATGAGATTTCAGCTGGTACAATACAACCAGGCCAAGCGAAAATAAAATGTGTCGCAGAATATAATAGGCCGCGTAATGTACATGAGATTAGGCAATTTATCGGTTTGACGTCATATTTTAGAAAATTTATTCAACATTTTGCCCAAATTGCTCGCCCCTTAACAGAACTCACGAAAAAGGATGTCAAGTGGCATTGGGGTTCTGATCAAGAAAATGCATTTCGAAGCCTCAAGCAGCGTTTGATAGAAAGGCCAGTTTTAGGTATTTACAACTCTGATGCAAAGACTGAATTGCACACAGATGCCAGCAAAATAGGCTTAGGTGGGATTCTTAAGCAATATCAAACAGATAATAGCATAAAACCCATTGCTTATTTTAGTAGGGTGACAAGTAATGAAGAAAAGCACTACCATAGTTACGAGCTTGAAACGCTCGCTGTCGTTGAATCACTTAAGCGATTTCGAATATATTTAACAGGGATTAAAGTTAAAGTAATTACAGACTGCTCAGCATTAAGAACAACTCTTGTAAAACGAGATTTAATTCCACGAATTGCTCGTTGGTGGCTCACAATACAAGAATTCGATCTTGAGATTGAATATAGGCCAGGGGAACGCATGAGGCACGTAGATGCGTTAAGTAGGAATCCCGCGACTAATGCAATACTTATGATTGAAAATTCCGATTGGTTAATAACCCTACAGATACAAGATGATAACATACAAAACATTATTTCTAGACTTCGTGATAACTCCGATTCAAATTTATCTGCAAATTATATATTAAAAGATAATATACTCTATAGGAAAACTGTCGTTGGAGAGCGGTTTGTCATTCCTAAAATAGCTAAATACGGTTTACTACAAAAACTTCATGACCAGATAGGCCACCCCGGTCTTGAAAAATGTGAAAATTCTATTAAGGCTCAATTTTGGTTCGAAGGCATGACTAGATTTATACGAAAATATATAAACTCTTGCTTACAATGTGCGTTTAATAAGGGCAACTATGGTAGGTTGGAGGGTGAATTATATCCAATTAATAAGCCAGCCATACCTATGCATACGTTGCATGCTGACCATTTAGGTCCTTTTGCCAAAACTCGTAAAGGAAATACTTATATCTTGGTGGTTATCGACGCTTTTACCAAATTTGTATTTGCCCGACCAGCTAAAAATTGTAGTTCAATAGAAACCATTCAATTATTAAAAGGAATAATTATGCAATTTGGCTATCCAGTTAGAATAATAACAGACCGAGGTAAAGCTTTTACGAGTAGATACTTCAAACAATTTTCCGAGGAAAATCAATTTAAACATATATTAAATGCTATAGCCAGTCCTCGCTCCAACGGGCAGGTCGAACGAGTAAATCGCACATTATTAAATGGTCTTAACACTATATCCGAAAGCGAATGTACATGGGATAATAAGTTAGATGATGTAGTATGGGGAATCAATAATACACCCAATGCTACTACTGGCTTTTCGCCATTTAACCTTATGTTCGGTCATACTAATTCTAGGTATCCTTCCTTCCCGTCTGACGCACCCTCTACTTCTGAAACTCAACAAAATCAACTACAGGCCAATAGGGAAACTGCTAAGCTCCGTATCGATAGAAATATGAATTCCATGAAAACACGATTCGACAAAAAACATAAGAAATGTATTAAGTACACCGTAGGTCAACTAGTTCTTTGGAAAGGTGGTGTAGCTAGAGATGCAACCACTGGGGTTACTAGAAAACTTATTGGGCGATATACAGGTCCCTACAAAATATCTAAGGCCGAACAGTCGTTGGACCGATATACAATTTCAAGTATAAAGGGTATGAAAGGCTACAAAAAGTTTAGCGCAGTAGTCCGTGGAGAAACTCTTCGGGCATACAAACCAACTATGTCTGAGGACGACAGTTCAGGCAGTGACCGAGAAGTAGACAGAGACGATTTGATTGATCTTCTTGAAAGTTAATTAACACCATAAATACTGATCGTTGCATATGTGTGACTCTTCATTATTTGAATCTTGTATTATGTTATAGCTAAGTTTAATGAACCAAAAAGTGTAAGTAAAGTTTCCTGAAAAAAAATAGTTAATTCTCTGAATTATACGATTTATTCTTTGTTCGCCCTACCGTGTTTTGGCCCACGTAACAAAATCCTGGTTCGTACCAAACAACTCACTAATAATCATTTCACAATTTCACTGTGTGACAATAATTATTGGCAACAAATCCACGTACGTATATATCGATATGATACCATGTAGGTAAGGACAGCTGTGTGATCAAGTCCATCAGTAATTTTTATGACTACGTGATCCAAAATCCATTAGTAAAGACTGCTGTGTGATTTAGTTAATAATTATAGGGATGGCTATGTGATCAAGTCCATATTAATAGAGGCAATTGCGCTGTGTGATCAAGCTGTGTGTACAAGTTCATGATATTGGCCGCTTTGTGATCAATAGGGACGGCTTTGTGATCAAGTCCTTAACAGGGACAGCTTTGTGATCAAGTCCATAACAGGGACACGGACGGCTTTGTGATCAAGTCCATAATAAGGACGGCTTTGTGACCAAGTCCATAATTATGTTAGCTGTGTGACCAAGACTTCATTTGTAAAGATAGCTGTGCAATACTTCTAAAAATGCGAGATCTGACCTATATTCTACAAAAGGAACTATATACATTATCTGGACAAATAAAATCAAATTAAGGCTGTGTGGTATGTGGAAAATAATAGAACATAAACCAAAGTCATTAACTAATAAATTAAACCATATTAATAATTATATTTCACAAACAACAAGTTACTGCTGTACATTATTTCTATTCCAGGACGCCGGACAAGCCGCTGCAGGAAGCAACGAGGGCCGTGGGACACGGCCTATGCAGGATGGCCGAGTGTTAACAAGTACCAAATAGTAAAGCGACGGTTATGACGTAGTAGTTACTTAATTATTCCTAAAATACTTTTAAATGTTCTCATTTTTTTTTTTTTTTTTAATTTATTTAACGTTTACACAGAAGAATACAGAATTATACATACAAATAGCAACCAAAAACCACTAAGGTTTAAACTTGTGCTATCATGCTTGTGCTATCTCAATATCGAACTGTATAATGATGCATTTCGTTATTGACATCGATACAATTGCTACTTAACATATTTAGGTCTTTTTATTAGTTACAATCATTCCTACATCGTACTTAAGTAATATTGCTTAAGTTTACATTTGATATTAATATCTAAATAATATTATTTGTATTTATTTTCACGCATAAGTCATTTATTTGATTTTTATAACAATCATTTAGTATTTCGTATCATATTGAGTAATTGACAGTTGATTTGAATATGGCGGTTATGTGTATAAAAAGGGAGGTAAATCATTTTAACAGGCATTATATTGTGAACTAGTGATAAGGACGTTACTCTGCCCAAATACAGACTGAGTGTGAATTATAACTCTTATTTAATTGTGTAAAACCTGCTACTGAACAACAAATAACAACACGGTTAGGATATTGTGTAACCAAACCTTTCGGGAGCGTTAGGTCACAGATAGTATAATACTAGGTTAGGTTGTTTGGATTTAACATTTTATTATCGCTCTAACATTTTATACTCGGCTCTTTATTCTTCCAAATTGATACTTGATGCACCATTTAGTAGTAATAGAGGTGGTCATCTCTTTTTAACCGACTTCGAAAAAGGAGGAGGTTATATGTTCGTGTGTATGTATTATTTTTTTTTTTTTTTTTATGTATGTTACCTGATTTCTCCCCCATTTGTGGATCGATTCTCAAAATTCTTTTTTTATTTGAAAGAGTATACTCCTGAGGTGGTCCCATTTTAATTTGGTGAAGATCTGGTGCTGATCTTCGGAGATATACAATGGAACTCTTCAAAAATAGACGGCAAATGTGTCGTAATTGCTGGAATCGCTTGGATGTTTATTGAATATAATATTATCATGACGTAACATCACGCCTGTATGCTCTGAGGGGGTATGCAGATGTGTACAATACACATTTTTTTAGTTGTTATATATGAATTTCATAGACACGTATTACGTGTTTCGTGCTTTTTCTGACGCTATTCAAGTATTCACATCTAGCAGTCATCACTTGTCTTCATGCTCTTAACCGTTGAGGAGTAGTATCACTCCGAGTTGAAAGCAAAAAATAGTTGAATCTTGAAGGTTAAGGGTTAGGTTTCTTGGTTGAATGTTGAATGCATAGTAAATATTTGTATAGGATATATATATATATAGGTACTTATTACAGCTAAAAATGAAAAAATAAAAAAACTTTTTTGCAAAAAAACAACCGATTTCAAAAACACCAAAAAGAGAAAAATAAACTTAAGAAGAAAAATCAGCTTCTGAAGTCGGTGGCAAAAACATGAAGTCAAACAAACAAAAGTCACCGACTTCAGAAGCTGATTTTTCTTCTTAAGTTTATTTTTCTCTTTTTAATGTTTTTGAAGTCGGTTGTTTTTTTTGCAAAAAAGTTTTTTGATACTCGGCAAACATGACATCACATCACATTTATTTTATACTAGCTGATGCCCGCGGTTTCAACCGCGCGGATGTCGGTTATCGCTACCGATGCCGGTTCGCGGTCGCGACCAAAAGTAATATTTTCGTACCCTCCTTTCAACCCCTTGAACAAAGTGTTTTTATTATTAAAAAGTAGCCTATGTCCTTTCTCGGGTATCAAAATATCTCCTTATCAAACATGCAAATTTGTTCAGTAGTTTAGGCGTGATTGAGTAACAGACAGACAGTGTTACTTTCGCATTTTTAATGTTAGTATGGATTATTTTTCACAATTCTTCGTACACACAGTGACCAATCAAGTAAAGTGAAACTAGCTGATCTGTGAGTGTACAAGATATTATCTCTAAACAAAGCTAATGCGGCCAAAAGAGGCCTGTTATTCTGGAAATGTGTCACCACAGTGGCCGCTGTGTGTACGTACTATTATCGTCATTAACGACTTGTTTATGTATGGATAGAGTATTATTTTTCTCAGAATCGTTCAATGACGTCACATAACAACATTATGTATACCGAGCATAGACATATAATTTATATCTTTTCAATCCATTTTCCTAGATTCCACATTGCACGAGAAACGGTAAAAATTAAATTAATATTGTTTGTCAAACAAAACTTCTACGCGGGAAGCCAGGCTGTTTTTATTTGCAAAAGGGGTCGAGATTCCGCGGTAACACGTTGGTTCCCAGAAAATAGCATTGTTCTTTTACTTCGGGTGTAAGTAACGTGGCGGGCGGGTGTGCAAGTTGTTGTTCAAAACAGAACTTGACTTGTTTTCATCTGCTGGCGACTTGGATGCGAGTTTAAAACATATTTAACGTATAGGAAAAGGTGGATACAAAATAGAGACTTCCGTAAAAGCAACAAAGTGACATGTAATCAGCGAAAAGTTATCCTGGGCTGACACACCTAAGCTACTGAAATACTTAGGTATATGTGCTTATATCAGTCCTGAAAGTTTTAGTGGCTTTATAAGAAACAAGCTGATGACCATGGCGTCGTACGCATGGTTGTCGGTCAAATAATATACTTTATCTTTCCAACCACAACCACTCTATCCATAGGAGAAAACAGCATGAAAATCGGGGCAGCAGTTTTTTAGTTTATCGCGAACAGACCGACAGACAGATACGACGGACGATTTTGTTTCATAATATGTAGTGATACGACACGCTTTCAAATCGTTGACTACCAACCAGTACCCAGCAGGTGTAGTAGACTTGCATTTAAGTAGCTTACCCTGTATTTTGTTGCAATAACTCGGGTTACTATTTACATTGCACCCGCATTGAATTAATGGTTCATGAACTGAATAAAAGCTTCGAAAAAATGCTGACTTCATTTCTGTTCCTCAAAATAGAACCAGACTTGGTATTTTAAATAAAAATGTTTTCATACGCTCTTTTGTCTGATTCCATGGTTTATAACTAAACTTACACTGGTTAAAAATCACGAAAGATATTCCGTTAGTGACAGTGTAAGTTTAAAATGTTTTTCCTACCTGAAAGAACTGATTCTTCAACAAAAGCGTATACTTAACTCTTTCATACGAAAATTCTTCATTACAGTTCGCAGGTACATACAAGCACGTGTAAAATAATTTTAACTCAATTTGATTGTTCTCTCCCAGTTCTCCCACACGATAACAAGAACAAAGCAATGGTGTCGCCTTGAACCAAACTCTTCCAACATAATTCTATTTCGCTCGAATAACGAGCCCGCTTTGTCTGCCCACCCCCGTACGGATAGAAAGAAAGAAAGAAAGAAAGAAAAATATTTATTTGGGACAAGCACAGGAACTACTTACAAAAATAATAATAACAAAAACAAAAAAAAAAGAATATAAAACTAAATAATAAAGAGAAGACCTATGCGAGGCCAAAAAGGCTCCTATCTCAGCATGATGCTGCGATAAATGAAAACAAATACCGCAGCGCTGGTATTCTGATAGGGCCCACTGTGATGTCACGGTCACACCTACGGACACAAAATACATTCACACACAATAATAAAAAAAATAGATAAATAATATAATACTCACAAATAAAATAAACACTAAAGTCCATAGTATAAAATAAATTAGGTATAAAACAAAACGTAAAAATATTATTAATCAGCTCGGCTGCACCGAAACGTTCCGACTTCGCTTGTCAATGCTACAGACTATTGTCCATGGTCCATGAGAAGCGAAGGGACGCGGGCGCAGACGACCGGCTGATAGCAGGGTAACGTGTTTTATGTTTGGAAGAATTCCCGTTTAATATTATTTGAATCCATTTGCGGTGAATGGGAGACTGCAGGCATTTTCTGTGATTAATTTTGTGAAATATGTGGGTGTTCGTTCGCTTTGTGATAATGATAATTATGAAGGATAATACAATTTAAATTGAAGTTCAAAAGGAAGCTTCTTTGATGAATTACTTTATTACTGTAATTACGTCTGATCGTGGCGTTTCATTTTAAAAGTTTAGTAACATGATGACATTTGCAGATTAAATTGATGAATAGTGTGTTGATTGAACTACCTAATATTATAAATACGAAAGTAACTCTATCTATCTGTCCTTTTCTTACAATTTCTCGTATGAACGAAACGTCTTAATAGAAATACGTCTAAATAACGAACTGGGTAATAAACGGATATATGGTAATAGGTTATGACCTAGGATAGTAAAAGGGATACTAATTGTTATCCTTGTAGAATAATTAGCGAGTTATAAGCAAATACGGTAATAGCAACAGTCTGTAAATGAAAATGGCATTTTAACATATATGTAGGCGAATTAAATTAAGAGAGAATAGTGTTTTGAAGACCTTTGTACATATTCATAAACTGGCTGATGCCCACGGCTTCACCCGCGTGGATATCGGTTTTCGCGACAAATTATATACTTACCTTCCTCGAGAACCAGTCCATCAATTGGTGAAAACAGCACGAAAATCGGAGCAGTAGTTTTAGTTTATCGCGAACACACAGACAGACAGACGCGGTGGGCGAAGGACTTTGTTTTATAATATCTAGTGATATTTGCATCTCTAAACAAATACTCAAAAAGAAAACAATATTGATATTATTATCAATATTATTTATATTCATCTTATAACAATATTGACGTGACCTAATAATCAAAAGGTAACATTCGCCGAGTCGTTGTAAGTACTAAGAAGGAAAACAATTAATAGAAAGTGATTGTTCTTCTCCGCTTCACGCGCCGCAGAGTACGTAAAGTCCGTACCCAGTATTACCTGACCCCTCTTCTCATACCAATTACCCTCTTTGTCTTTAAACGAGGGGTCAGATAATGCTGGGCACTGACTGTACTAGGGTAGCACTTATACAATAAGTTGATAGGAACCCACGGCGAGGATAAGCCCTAGTTGGTAGATATTGAACTGAACCGTTGAACATATGTTATATGTAAGATTAGAAGACTATTGGGCTTATAAGAGGTAGGATTTCCAAAGAAACAATAGGGAGCTCAGGGCTTTCTGAGAATTGTTTTAGAAAACTAATTCTACAGGGAGATCTGAAATTCGATGCATTATTTTTTAATTGGAGAGGTAATTTGCAACTAATTGCCCCCTATAACTAGGGACGCAAAATTGTTTTAGAGTTTTCAACAGTATTGTTCTGTATATAGACCATGATTGGACAATCTAATCTAGAATATTCTTGTACGCTCGCCATATCGGCACGCTATTGGCTGCACTGGGCTGCAGGCCATGACCAACTCGATCTGCGCGCCATCTGCGTAGACCGCATGGTGAAACGAGAGTGCACGTTTTTGAATCGTCCGGACAGCATCTAATGATTTAGCTCCGTGAGTGAAAATCTTGATACAAGAACAATTTGGACACTACCGTGTTTTGTACAACGTGCCGGATGCTGTGATCATCTTTCCACCAAAGAAGAAATCAAGCTGTGGCCGCAACTGAGAGAAGGTGAGTCGTACTCGAATTTTTCTTAGGTTGATTGTTCCTTGACTGGGCGAACGAGAAGCACTCAGTTCATACAGAACTTCCTCTTTTACCATCAAATAACGTAAATTCATACAGTCCATTCCTCTATTCCACATTCTGGTCCATTCGAGCCCAGATTCTAGTTATTCCAGCCCGAATTTACATTTGTTCTTGCTAAAACTAGGCGTCCAAGATGGCGGAAGTTTTGGAAACAAAGCGTAAAATCTTAATAGTTAGAAAAGAATATTTATTTACGAAAATACAAAAACTTTATGACTATTCAAAAAAGTTGGGAACAGAATCAGATATATTACAATTGTTTACGGTATTATTGTCGGAAATGGAAAGTGTCCGTACTAAGTTTGAATCCACCATTTTTGATTTGTATGAAATAGAAATACAAATAAAACCGACTGCTAAAATGTCGATTAGTGAACTCGAAACATTTGACGAAATGTATAGTGCATGTCAGTTAAGCGCTATGAAACATTCTAAATCAGAAAATGAATTCTTTCCTGCGTTGGAAAAAAATGATTTAGTAGTTCAACCGGCGTTACCGAAGTTAACATTATTTCAATTTGACGGTGAAGTTGAAAATTGGATAACCTTTTATGACACGTTCTCATCATTGGTTCACAATAGGAATTTCTCAGATATCGATAAATACCATTATTTACTTTCATGCGTTAAAGGTTCTGCTTTAAATATTGTTAAGAATCTACCTATCACGGCCGCTAATTACAAATTAGTTTGGCAAAGTTTAGTTGACAAATATCACGACCACAGGACGCTAGCATGTAGGTATTTCGATAAAATGTTGAACTTTTCTCCGTTATCTAAAGATACTACGTCGAACTTAACTTCATTTATAGAAACCTTTGATCATTCACTTAAAGCGATTCAAGCACTAAACATAGAGAACTTAGATGATTTCTTATTGTGTCATTTGGCCTTACAAAGACTTGACCCTCATACACGTAAATTATTCGAAGAAAGCCGTGATCAAAAGTCGATACCTACATTTGCGGAACTAATTGATTTTGTAAACAAGCAAATTAAAGTTTTAGAACACACTTTTATAAACAGCTCTTCTAATAACACGTCGAAATCTAGTAATACACAAAATAAAAGCCAAACTAAATCTTCGTCTAAGTCAGTTCTCAATACGGCACGTACTTCGAACAATAATAATAACAACCGTAATAATAATAATTCGAATTTTTCTTGTGTGATTTGTAAACAAAATCATATGATTTATCGATGCGATCAATTTCGTAAATTGTCGGTCGATGAACGAATGAACCGTGTTCATTCACATAATCTGTGTCATAATTGTCTTAAATCTGACCACCTGTCTAATGCTTGTAAAAGTAAAATGACTTGCGGGGTATGTGCATCACCACATCATTACTTATTACATAAAGATAATGCGACGGAAAGCTCGGGAATATCGTCCGTGGCGAACACCCTGACCGTGCAGCCGTCTCCCTCGCACGCGCAGCAAGCGCTTGTTTCGTCTCACTTCGTAAGTGACACGAACTGTTCCATTCAGCAAGCATTATTTAGTGATAACTGTGAATACGGAGTAGTGTTAGGTACTACCCGCGCGCATGTTATTGACTGTGTGGGTCAATATCAAGACTGCCGTGCAGTTATTGATTCTGGAGCTCAAAGTTCTTTCATAACTACTGATTGTGCTCAGAAATTAGGATTACAACGTAAAAAATGTCCTTTTACTATTCACGGTATAGGTGGGGCAATCGTTAAAAATCAAGGCATGGTTACTTGTACACTAAAACCAAGACATGCGAATAGTCCGACATTTAGCGTTAATCTAGTAGTTATTTCAAAGGTGTCCGCTGATATGCCTAATGTATCTTTCACTGATAATGTCATTAACGAATATGGCACTTATAGGTTAGCAGATCCATTGTTTTTTAAGCGTTCGCGAATAGATATTTTGTTAGGTAACGACATAGTGCCGGATATCATTAGAGATAAACCGCTGGTAATTAAGGATAGTATTCCGAGTGTTATTAAAACAGTTTTTGGTTATGTTGTTAGCGGAAAATTATATCCACTTAGTAATACTAATAGTTCGCAAAATCTTAATTTATCAGTTTCATATGACGAAGAACAGTCGATTGATAAATCGTTACGTGATTTTTGGGAAATTGAAGAAGTGCCGTGCACACCTTCAATAAATCCATTGGATCAGTTGGCCGAGGAAATATTCTCTAATGAACATACACGAGAATCGAACGGGCAATACGTAGTGCCGCTGCCGTTTGCGCCCGAACACTCGCCGCTAGGTCAAACGCGTGCTGTCGCTGAACGTAGGCTATTATATACGGAACGTAAACTCGAGCGCACTCCTGATCTAAATAATAAGTACAAGGAATTTATGCGAGAATATGAAGACCTCGGTCATATGGAGCTTTATCAGGGTGATCAACCTAGCAAATACATAATTCCACATCATAGTATTTTGCGACCTAGTAGTACCTCCACTCCTTTACGTGTAGTGTTCGATGCGTCTGCGAAAAGTAGCAATAACGTGTCTCTAAATGACATTCTATTAATCGGCCCTAAGTTGTATCCGAATATCGCGGCAATAATTTTGAAATTCAGACTATTTGAATATTGTCTAGTTAGTGACGTTTGTAAAATGTATCGTGCGATAGCCTTAAGGAAAGAAGATCGCCTTTATCAACACATTTTATATAGGGAATCGCCTAACGAGCCTATAAAATTATACGAGTTAAAAACCGTAACATACGGACTTAGTTGTTCACCGTTCTTAGCAATTCGGACGCTGCTTCAATTAGCTAACGATGAAGGAAAACGTTTTTCTTTCGCTGCTCAGGTCCTCCGTGAGGGTGTTTACATGGACGATGTTTTATATTCATGTAATACTTTTGAGCAAGCTTGCTTAGTACAGGATCAATTAATAGGTATTTTTGAGAGTGCCAACTTCACTTTAAAAAAGTGGATGAGTAACAGTGAGAAGTTACTACAACGCGTGCCATTTGAGAATAGGGAAAATTCAATAACATTTGTTAAAGATGAAAACGACTGTACCATAAAGGTTTTAGGTCTTAAATGGATTCCAAAATCTGATAATTTTATTTTTTCGGTTAATTTAACAGACAACGAGTCAACAAAACGATCAGTACTAAAATTACTAGCGTCGATTTACGATCCCGTGGGTTTTATCGCACCATGCACTTTTGTAGCGAAGCAGATCATGCAAGAGCTGTGGAAGCTAGGCATCGGGTGGGATGAAAAGTTGCCAGATAACATTAAAAAATCGTGGCAAAGTTTTATTTCTGAACTCCCCCTGTTACAAGAGTTACGTATTGAACGTCACATGCTATTACCGAGTGAAACGGAATGTGACTTAGTTGGATTCTGTGACGCGTCGTTGTGTGGCTACGCAGCATGCGTGTATGTGATCAGTCGCGACCAGAAAGGTAATGTAAAGGTTCGTTTAGTGACCTCAAAATCTAAGGTTGCACCAATAAAACCTGTTACGATTCCTCGATTGGAGTTAATGGGTGCTGTCTTGTTGAGCAAATTAATGAAATTCGTAGTTGACACATTGACTCGCGTTAAAATTAATAAAATAACAGCAGCCTCAGACTCGACAGTCGTACTGTCGTGGCTGCAAACGGAACCATATAAACTGAAAACCTTTGTTAGTCATCGTGTTACTCAAATTATTGAAGTGTTACCCCCTCATTTTTGGAGGCACGTGTGTAGTGAATATAATTTAGCTGACATTTGTTCTCGCGGAGCGTCTCCGGCGCAACTTGTCAGTTGTAATCAACGTTGGTTACAGGGTGCTGATTGGATGTATAAAAATTATGTCGATTGGCCCATGACGGTGTTTGTTAATGAGAGTAATAATAAACTACCGGAATTAAAAGCGTCGGTTAATTTATTGACTGAAAGTAATAATGATAACTTTAATGAATCTAAAACAGAATTTTGTGAAAGAATCTTTCAGCAGTTTTCTTCATTTTCCAAATTGCAAAGATCATTTGCTTGGATATTAAGATTTAGACACAAAAAGGGTGACATGCACACTCACAATTCTGGAGTATTATCAACCTTCGAGTTAAACGAAGCTCGCGGTAAATTGATAAAGTTAGTTCAAAATGCTTATTTTGAAGCTGAAATTAAAATGATACAAAATAAGAAACACGTACCATCATTACGTAAGTTATCTCCATTTCTTGATTCCGATGGCTTCCTCAGGGTAGGGGGTCGCATCGGTCATTCCGAACTTCCTTATAATGCTAAACATCCGCGTCTTCTTCCAAAACATAGTTTATTTACTAAACTATTGATAAATTATTTGCATAAACAATATTTACATGTAGGTCCGCGAACCTTACAAAGTATAATTAATGAGAATTATTGGATATTGTCTGCTCGTAGCGTCATTCGATCCGTTTTATGTAAATGTACAACGTGTTTTAAATGTAAACCGTCTTTACTACAACCCGAAATGGCACCTCTGCCACCAACTCGGTTGATACCTAATAAGGTATTTTCTAACGTCGGAGTTGACCTCGGAGGTCCATTCTTAATTAAAGAAAGCTTACGTCGTAATGCTAAAGTGACAAAAGCTTATCTAGCATTGTTTGTCTGCTTTTCAACAAAAGCAGTACATCTTGAGGTGTTATCTTCTCTCTCCGCCGACTGTTTCCTTGCGTGCTTGGACAGATTCGTAGCTCGTCGAGGTCTATGCGCTGTTCTATATTCTGACTGCGGCACTAACTTTATTGGCGCAAGTAAACATCTGTCGGAAATCCAAAGGTTCTTGCGTGAGAGTCAAAATGACATTTCGGATGGCTGCGCTAAAAGGCAGGTCGATTGGAAATTTAATGTACCTAGTGCTCCACATATGGGTGGTCTCTGGGAAGCTGGAATAAAGTCAGCAAAATATCACTTAGTACGTAGTGTAGGGGAAAAGTCCTTAACGTTTGAGGAACTTTCCACGATATTTTGTAAGGCAGAAGCCATTTTAAATTCGCGTCCCTTGTGCCCACTACCGGCTAGTGATAATCCCAACGAATTCAATGTCTTAACTGCCGGACACTTTCTCATTGGTCGAAGCTTGACCTCTATACCAGAGTATGACGTTAAAGAAGTGAATGTTAACAGACTGTCACGTTGGCAGTATATACAGAAGTGTTCCCAACTTTTCTGGAAACGTTGGAGTCTTGAGTATTTAAACACACTTCAGCAGAGAGCTAAATGGTTTACATCCTCCTCGAACCCAAAGGTTGGAGATTTAGTTATAATCAAAACTGATAATGTTCCCGCCTGTAATTGGCCTCTCGGTAAGATTGAAAAATTACATCCAGGTCCTGACGGAATAGTCCGGTGTGTGACGTTACGCACCGAAAAAAGTGTCTTACAGAGACCCACCAACAAACTCTGTTTATTACCTTATACCAATTAGATTCAAACAAAACGTTTTTGTTAGACATAGGTACTTAGCTTAGTGTTTATCTTAGGTCTTTTTTTTTTAATAACTTAATGATATAGGTAATAGGGTAATCTTAGTTTTCTAGAAACCATCATGCTGGTTTCGGTAGGGGGTATGTTCTGTATATAGACCATGATTGGACAATCTAATCTAGAATATTCTTGTACGCTCGCCATATCGGCACGCTATTGGCTGCACTGGGCTGCAGGCCATGACCAACTCGATCTGCGCGCCATCTGCGTAGACCGCATGGTGAAACGAGAGTGCACGTTTTTGAATCGTCCGGACAGCATCTAATGATTTAGCTCCGTGAGTGAAAATCTTGATACAAGAACAATTTGGACACTACCGTGTTTTGTACAACGTGCCGGATGCTGTGATCATCTTTCCACCAAAGAAGAAATCAAGCTGTGGCCGCAACTGAGAGAAGGTGAGTCGTACTCGAATTTTTCTTAGGTTGATTGTTCCTTGACTGGGCGAACGAGAAGCACTCAGTTCATACAGAACTTCCTCTTTTACCATCAAATAACGTAAATTCATACAGTCCATTCCTCTATTCCACAAGTATTATTCTTTGGAAAAAAAACAGCGTCGAAATATCGGGAGCTGATAATCACGGAATATATTCCGTAAGTGACAGTATTAGATACGTACGAATATAATATTTCCAATATCAAATATTATTAAACACATCGATAAGCATTTGCTTCATGCTTTATTCCAGAAATCAAAGCCAAAATAAATATTATTAAAGGTACCTATATTTTTTTACAACCCTACTCTTGTTTCAGAGTTCAGAGCAACAACAGTGAAAACATTCCGAAACTCGAACAGTTCGTTATAAAAGTATCCGGTGCCCGAAACATTCCGACATTTTGCTAGTTGTATTGTATACAGTCAGTACTCCAATTAGTATCGAGTTTATCAATCAGGCACTAGATCTGTTTCGTTCTGATTGAGGAGCGGCGGTTGCTTAGTGAAAACTATTGTGGGCCGAGACAGCTGCATACAATAGTAGCACCTTGTGACTTCTGGAGCACGGAGAAAAAAATATGGCGGCTGATCTTATTCTGAAACAAAGACATCCACCGCGTCTGTCTGTCTGTTCACGATAAACTCAAAAACTACCGCACCGATTTTCATGCTGTTTTGACCAATGGATAGAGTGGTTCTCGAGGAAGGTTTTAGTAGGTATATAATTCAACCGACATCCACACGGGCTAAGCCATGGGCATCAGCTATTATTACGTAAAAAGTGATTTGATTGATTATGGTGAGTGACTCGTGGAAAGTTTAGCTAGCTGAAAAAGCCTGTAATATTGTCTTTAACCCAATAACGGCCAGTAGGTCGTCTTAGGGATGGATTTCCCCTGAACCCTGCGTGACCATGTACTCATACAGAAAACCTTGGATCGATGAAAGCTCATCGTGTTGACACTATCATACAATTTAGTGAATGACCAGAATTTCTCAGAATGTATCTATTCTGAGCAAAACTAGACAGACTAAACGCCGAAGGTCAATGTATTTTTGGGACCGCTAGCGAGACCTATTTCTGACCTTCGAATGCATTGATTGTTCAAAACTTTCCAGACTTGGGCGTTCTCTATATCTATTCATTCAGCATTATTATAAAATTTAACTTGAACACACCATAACTATAGTACAGGTGTTCGTTCCGTACACATCATCAAAATAATCATCATTTCAGCCAAAAGACGTTCACTGCTGAACATAAACCTCCTCCAGGTGTTACCATATTGATCGGTCCCGTGCGTCTCGCATCTTGCGGGTCCTGCAACCTTCACCAGGTCATCGGTCCACCTGGTGGGATGCTTTACAACGTAAAGTCTTCCGGTTCGCAGTTTCCACTCCAGAACTTTTCGGCTCCATCGGCCATCGGTTCAGCGAGTAATATGTGCCCTGCCCACTGCCACTTAACTTTGCGTTCCTTACACATTCTAATATAAAAGTAGTAGTGGTGGTATGTATAGGGCGATCTACTGGATGAATGCTAGTAGTTGAATGCGGCCGGCGACACATAATGCCGTGAATAAGCTGACCGACCTTGCGCCGGTAACGGGAGCAGCTACCTCACTAACTTATAAGTGACGCAGAACATCGTTTTCACCGTATATGGCTGAAGTAGCAAACATTTAGATTTAGATAGGTAGGCATGACATATGTATAGCAGCATACACGAAAAATTAAGCTTTCTAAATAGAGATAAAAATGTAGATTACCCCTAACATAAGCTTATAGGAGAAGTATGCTCCTATAGCGAACGGCTATCTATGCAAGCAATGAATGCCCCCTCCCCATCCCCGTCGAGACTATCCTAAATAAACCAGAGGTGGAGGAATACCAAACAATCAACATGCCAACAGAAAAGTTAGTCAGTAAACAGAGTAACGTCCCCATTCAATAACATCGACCGTCCATTACCATACAGTACAGCGTACGTACATACCTAACCTACCACAACACCAACACGGTAATATTATCATACAGTATTTCGACTTCATCTATCTTCTATATCTATATATAAATAAAGAGAGAAGTCCTGACTGACTGACTGATTGACTGACTCATCAACGCCCAGCCCAAACCCTTGGACCTAGAAAGCTGAAATTTTGCACAGAGGTTCTCTTTATAATGTAGACAAGGAATAAGGAAGGATTTTTCGAAATTCAACCCCTAAGGGAGTTAAATAGGGGATGAAAGTTTGTATGGAAAATCATCATTTTCACGCGGGCGAAGCCGCTGGCAAAAGCTAGTACAAATACAAACGGACGAAGCGCGAGCTATGCCTACGCGCCTCGATTACGGTATGCGCCTGGTACGCAGACAGTCGCGACTGTGCCGCAGTGACGAACGGACGGTGTGTTGTTTTTTAACAATAAATGCGCGATGTTTTCTCTAAAAATAAGACAAGTATATACATATTTAATATGACGAGTAGGATATATTGTGTTGTTTTTGGTTTTATGAATTCGTTAATAACGTATCCAGAGATAACTTTTTTTTAACTACCTGGAAACTTTGAAAGATAAGACTATAAAATAATTTCACTTACTAGTAGGTGGGCATATAATGTGTGTCTTTTTAATGGATAAGTATTTCTTTATTGTCCCGAAAAAAAACATGGTTTTTTAATTAAATCTATCAATCAAAAAACAACACGCATGTTTATTGAACACTTTCTATTCAATTCACAAAGTATTTTATTTGTTTTAAACAGTATACCTATTTACGATCACAAAACTAAATGGAAACACAAAGTAGGCAAATGTAATTAAAATACTGGAGGCGGGCAGCCCTTTCGCATGTTTACGTACCGCGCGGCTGTAGGCATTTATTTCAAGGACACGGCGGAGTCACAATACTGTACGATATTTATACTGTGACACCAACTTGTTTACTTAGTGCAGTTGCATAAAGTGTTGACGTCAGCCGCGCGGGTCACTGGCCGGCCGTCACTGTGGCGGGCGGGGCCGCGGGGCGAGCTCTGTTTACCTCCCTACGTGACAGCCGTTACCGCAATGGTGTTGTTGCCACGTTGACGATTGTTTTGTTTAGTGCTGCTCGCTACCCTCGAGTTGTTTGTCAACAAATTATGTTCTTTTAGTGATTGATTTCATTGTCAGGAGCTCGTGGCTTAATATAATAACTAGCAATCGGGTCGATTTTTAGGTTGTTCTGTGGATGGATAAACACCCATTACATACCGTGTTTCCTCCGTCCCTCGGCAAGCACGTTAAGCTGTTGGTCCCGGCTACCATACATAGATCTTTGGCAGTCGTTACAGGTAGACAGTGACCTGTAAGTCTGAATAACAGTCATACTGACTTGGATGTCGCACATCCAATTTTAATTTTAATTTCTAATTACTTTGAATTTGTTCTTTTTAGAGTGAGTGTATGTTTTGTTCGATAAGTGTTTCGTATTACACAGTATTTAACTGGGTTGTGGAGGTCAGATAGGCAGTCGCTCCATGTATAATACTGGTATTCAGCTGCAGCCGGTTAGACTGGAAGCCGACCACAACATAGTTGGGTAAAGGCTAGGCAGATGATAACAGGGCTATCATCGTCATCATCTGGACCTGTCTAACTGAATGCCGCTGAATACCTGGCTGTGAGACTTACGTCGTTATAAGCACCTATTGTTTTCTTTTAAATTTGCTCGTTTAGTTTATAAAATAGATTGCAGTTTATACGACCGTGTCTAACGTTAGGTAACTGCCAGCTCACTGCACCTTCGGGTGTCGTCGTTAGACCGGTGTCCGTGATAACTGGGTAATGCTTTAGCCGTAGTTAGCTTATACTCTCCACGTGGCGATCTGGTGCATAAGAAGCACGGTACAATAGTTAGAGACACATCATCAGTCTCCTGCCCTTATCCCAATCTATTTGGGGTCGGCGCAACATGTCTTCTGCTTCCATACTTCCCTATTTCTCGTCATGTCAGCAGTCACCTCCTTTCTAGCCATATCATCCCTCACACAGTCCATCCATCGTTTCTTCGGTCTTCCTCTACTCTTATAGCCATCTACATTCATACTCAACATTTACCTCACAACATTTTCCTCATGCTTGAGGTAGGTATTTCTTAGGAGTAATGTAGTGACCGAATGGCATCGACTAGAGAGAAAAGTGTTGGTCTTTGACATTTTTGCCACTAGGAGTATATCCTGAGGCTGGCACAAGAAAGTGGTGCTTGGCACAAGCGAAGAGAGGCCTCTACCAGCTGTGGGTAAAGTCGGGATATGAATGATAAGTATTTATTTTACGGAGAAACAGTTTAGTATTCTTCACGAATAAACTTAAATTTGTGGATGACCCATTAACTATTTCGCTAATTCATCATTTCATTCAGCCGCCTCTCAAATAATTACAGTTGTCATTTGAAAAGCTTGACAAATGAAGTTCGGTCAGCTTGGTTATTCGTTTCCTTGACTTTGCATTGAATTTTAATTGATACAAGATTACAATAAAATCTAATTTCAGTTTCAGTTATTAGTGGAGTACCAAGATGAAAATCAATTTATTTGTCAGAAATAAACAAATCTAAATAATTTTACTTAGGTACCTACTAATAAAAACCGATGTGCTCGTATTGATCGATATCCATTCCTCATCCTCACTTCTTCTAATAAACAAAGCTAAATTAATAAAAAACTAAGTAGTAAGTCTATTAATATAAAATACAATATCTTTATCTCGGGATCTGTTCGTAGTATTGTAGTTAATTAGCAGAGCTAGGACGTCGTGAGCGGCGGTATAATGAAGTAGTTAACGCTTCTTTAAGTCCTCCGCTACAACCCCAGCTGCAAGGATGACACGAGTAGTGCTGCACAAAGTTTTTGATGAACAATAAATATACCCTGATAGTAAGGCCCGGTTTCCATCAAAGCGGAGATTCATAAGTCATTTATTTAGAGACGAGCAGAGCGGAGAGGAGATTCCTTTTACACGTTACACCTAAAAGGTGCTGTAATGCCCAACTCAGTAGCTAACGATGTTGTTGATGGGTAAAATATTTCAAATGTCTTATGAAAGCGTCAGTATTTTATGACGTTGTCCAAACACAAAGAGCCATTTTTATATAAGATCTTATTAAAGTGAACCACAAGAGCGTTCACCCCTCACTGGTAATTCATCTTGCACTGTCGCTACTAAATACTTGTAGTCATAAGCCGTTGAGTCTTTCAGCCGCTCAGCCGCTCAGCCGCCGAGCATCGTAAGCCATGACAACCACCTTCATTTATTTAATTAAATCAGCCAACTTAGATCCAAGTTATAGCCAAGTTATATGAGCGTCGCGAGTGATATCGCGAGAGATTCGCGTCGCGCGTCGTAATGACTTAGCTAACTTATTGTTATAAAGTTGTCAAGCAAAATGTACGGATTAAGATATTCAAGTTAATGATGCTTGAGGTGGAGCTTAAATCGAGTTATGGAAGTGAAACTCAGTTTCGGATTTTCGGTAATGAATAAGCCGATGAGTATAAAATATTATGCAGTTGAAGACAACTGCGTAATATTTGTTGGCTTTGTAATTGTTTCATACTTTTCATTTATTTTTTTGAATGGATCAAATGACTCCTCCCGCTCTGGGCGGAGTGGAAGGGAGTGTCAGACTACTTCGGACTAAAAGCCACCCATGTTCCTTCTTAACCCTTTGTGTCCGGGGCTGCGGTATTTGTTTCGAACAACTCGCAGCCTTGGCAGGCATACTTTCCATACTTACGTTTGCTTATTAATGTACCGTGGTACCACATAATGCCACCCTACGCATTGGTGTACACGTAACGTGAAATGTTACACGAATTAACCGTTCTGACATTTGCAGTAAAACAAAGCACTTTGTTTTAAGAAACAAAATCTTACGCTCTAGCTAGTGTATGTCGGCCATGGTTTTGACTTTCCAACAGGTACATAATAAAACACTATTTACCGATATAAAGATGCAACAACAAGCGCTTCAGTACTACACTCAACGGTTTAGGAAACATATGCACATTACAAGTACCTACACAAGTTGAAGTCGTTCGAAAACACACGTGTGCAACAACGTTTGCTGCAAGTTTCATGAAGACACTGTAACTGGCATGCTAGTATAAACTCACTACGAGTCGTATAATAATATTATCGTAGTACAAAGTTTTAAGTACCTATGATTATAGGCAAACAAGATGTAAACTGACCCTTAACGAAGCCGTCAACCAAGCATTCTTCAAACTTATTAACTCTGAGTTAAATTATTGCTTGGAAACGAATGTTTTTTAGGGTAAAAATCACGGTTTACTGTAGGACTCATTGTAACGCAATCAAATGTATCAAATGTGGGGATGTATGGACTGGTATTACTAATAATAGTCCACCTGATCGGTTTCTCCACTATTTCATTAGAAGGTATCAAAGCCAACAATTTTAATATCAATGAAAGCTTTGCCTCAATTGCCTCATGTCGGCATTAAGCTATGAAATGAACCTATCATCGAAATGAGCTTTCATTATTGATGATAGCAACATTATATTAACATTTTTTTTTTTTTTTTTTTTTTTTTTTTTTTTAATTAATTTAGAGTTATGTTTATTAACCACCCATGTATTCGAACACTCAGAATCTGCCTTCGTCACACATACACACACACATGCACACACCCACTCACATGCGCACACACCCACTCACATGCACACACAACCACTCACATGCACACACACCCACTCACATGCACACACGTCACTCACATACATACACACACACAAAATTGTATTTTGGTAGATTAGTTTTTTATTTTTTTATTTTTTTCTCTTTCTGTTATTTGCTTATTTGTATCAACATTTTGTAAGGGAAGAGCGGAGCCTTCAACTACAGGCATTTTTATGCCTAAATGAAGACTCCTCGATAAGCAATTTGAGCTAAAATGATACGTAATAAACATATTTTTTTTTTTTTTTTTTTTATTTAATTTCATTCTAAATTAATACGATGTTATTAAATACACTTTAAATACACTCTGACATAGTTTCCTTGAATACTTCTGCTTGGATAAAAACTGACCCATATCACTGACCGACTCATATTTAAACAACCCTTTCAGGAAAGGCAACCTGTGTAAATCCATACTAATATTATAAATGCGAAAGTAACTCTGTCTGTCTGTTACTCAATCACGCCTAAACTACTGAACCAATTTGCATGAAATTTGGTATGGAGATATTTTGATAACCGAGAAAACTTTATTCAAGGTATTGAAAGGGGGGTACGAAAATATTACTTTTGGTCGCGATAACCGGCATCGGTAGCGATAACCGACATCCGCGCGGTTGAAACCGCGGGCATCAGCTAGTATTGAATATTTTTTCTATTTCACAAATCGATAAGACCATGGTTAGACCTGCTGTCGTGTATGGATCAGAATGTTGGGCCACAAAAGGGATAAATGAAAGGCAACTGCATGTGGCTGAGATGAGAATGCTAAGAGGGATGTGTGGTGTGACGCGAAAGGATAAAATAAGGAATGAGTACATAAGAGGAAGTCTGAAAGTGGCGCCGGTGAATGAAAAGTTGATTGGTAATCGATTGTCGTGGTATGGACATGTGATGCGAAGGAATGAAGGAAATGTTGTGAGGAAAATGTTGAGTATGAATGTAGATGGCTATAAAAGGAGAGGAAGGCCAAAGAAACGATGGATGGACTGTGTGAAGGATGATATGGCTAGAAAGGAGGTGACTGCTGAGATGACGAGAAATAGGGAAGTGTGGAAGAAGAAGACATGTTGCGCCGACCGCAAATGAATTGGGATAAGGGCAGGAGAATGATGATGATGATGATGATGACTCAGATTTCGTTCGACAAGTAATAGTGACCAGGACAGCAGGGGGTATGGAAGAAGTCTCCTGGGGCGTTTGTCTAAATCTAATTACGATTACAAACGCCCTGCCCAGTGGACACGCACTTAGTACCGGAGAGTGTAGCTGACTCATCCTTTCACCACAATGACTCAATACAATACGTATAGATAGATAGGTAGAGGAAATAATTCAATCTTGAATAGCTAGGGGAATATTATTGCGCTCCAAAAGTTATGTTTTTCGCATTCAAAACCACATTCAAGCGTTATAGGATATTTAGTTTCATGGTCAATAATAAACGTAAAAGTTATTCTTATATCACAAACTCAATACCGTTCTGTGCTCCTAGATCTTTCGGGGTAGTTCCCAGCTTGTCCCGCAGGGCGCTGCACGCGTGCCTTACGTTGTGTTTGCTCTTTCGCCGCTGCAATAACTTCGCGTCATCCCCCCGTCATCCCATCGTCGTCCCTGTTCCACCCACCCTGACAAGTTACAAGCCATCCACTTACTTCAATCAATCGTTTTGCAGCGCCTTTACGATATTTTCAATCCTTTCAAAGTTATTCAAGATCGGTGGATTGGGATTTCGAACAAGTACTTTACCTAAAATTGAACCACGTATTTATATTCCTTTCGGTTTATCTTTCTTAAGCTCAAAGCTTATTGAAATTGAAACTTTTCTTGACAAAGACAAATGACGAAAAGATCAAGACAAATTAATGACAAACAGGTCACCAAAATTGGCTTTTCGATAAACAGATTTTTCATTTGAATAAATATTTTATTTTAAGTAGTCTAGTGGCTTATACACTTATATATACCTTTTTAAACCAAAGGCATAGATAATGCATGCACTGATGATTCAGAGTTGAACCTGCGATGACTAATAGAAGAAAATATAGGAATTAGATTCATTGAAAGCTGAGCTCCCGGACCCAGCTGAAAGTTCATAGAGTGCTTCCATATTTTAGCCAAAATGTAATGCAGTTAATAACCCTGAATATTGTACCATTAGCACCACCTCCACAAACAAAGTTAAGACAATGACAGTAATACTGAACGGAACAGCCCACTTCAGGTGACACTCAATGGTAACTGCTCACACATGAACACGCAGACAAGCTTGTTTAGGTACATAACGTGAGTGTTTTACATAGTAATTTGCTCTTCCCTTGTACGGTTATTATAAAGTGATCCGATTTACAGTATTGGTAAAGATGGTATACCCAAATATTCCAGCTAACTTCGATACAGAAGTTGACTGGAGTTAGTCTGATAATTACGTTGGAAAATGGTTATTAGCGAGTCCGTTTGTAGACTGCTTTTGGAGCTAAATTATGAAGATTTTAGATGAGAACATTTCTGGAGGCGTTCCCATAGCACTTTATCGTAAACTGTTTTGAAATCCCACTTCTGATTAAATGTTATACAAGCAAAACTTTATGAGGGTGTTACTCTATTTCCAACGAGCAGCTGTAGATGTGCAACACATATTGAATTAGTTTCCATTTCCAGCTTCCCAGAAGATATGACTGGAACAACTATTGTGTTATAAGTACCTATTGGTAATAGAATTGTAAGTACAACACGTTGTTTTCAAAAACAGTTTGCAAATAAACAAAGTGCCACGTATAATGCCTGCCTGTCAATGCCAGCAATAATGATGATTACCACAAAGTAGAGTCAATGCTTTGGAGCATTGACTCTACTTTGTTTGGACTAGCTTTGTACACTTAATATTACAGTAAGCGGACGCACTAAATATTAAATTATTAACCTACCCACTTATAATTAAACGTTTACTTTTCAGTATAACTTCGAATCCAGACGGGCACAACGGAGTTAGCTCTCTAAACAAAGCTCGGAATATTGTATCAACTTGAGTACGTAGCTATGTACGTACTATCTTAAATCTTAACGACTTAGTTTGTTCTTGTTACAGTATAGGCAGGCTCCAGACAAAGCATTCCTACACATCTCAATATTAATGGCTGTAACGATGAAATACTCAAATATCATTTAATATTCAGATCAATGGATAATAACAAAATGAAATTGTGTTTTATTAAAGCCTTTGTTCAAGTTGCGAAAATAAATTATTGTCGCCATGGTGCCGCTGGTACGCATGACAACACCATGCATGGAGTCTTTTGTTACGTAAATCACATGCAAATACCCACGGACCGTGGACGAGTAACATCGCTCGAGTCAGCACACCAGCGGGAGGGTCCGGTCTCACCCTCGCTTCGCACGTGGTCACACGAAAAGATAGAAATTTATTTTTATTTCGAAAACCGGGTCACAACCTCAAACCGACGCAGCGCTGATACTCAATATATTTATTAAAACATTCAAGTGCCACTTACCGTACGAATCACTCTCAAGTTCTTTCCTTATTTGTGCACAAACGGTTTATTAAATGTGATTGAAACAATTCACCACAACACACGCGACTCGTCTCCCACTATTTGATAACGCGCGCTACGACCGTGCGCGCCGGCGGTTGCCGTACGACTGACGACACGGCACTGTTTACCGCCGCATCGCGCATGCGTGTTCGACTACCCTCTAATGTCGACGCTCGCTGAACACCGTATTTCAATTGATTTTCGACTGTCGGTCGTTGAAATAAGGTTCATTTGCGTTAGGGGATGAAAAGTGTTGTAGTGTGGTAACGTGGAGTGTCGCTTGTATCTCGTTCATTTTTTCACGCTGTTCGCTTTCAGTGTGCGTTGTTGTGGGAGATCGCGTTTGACTCATCGCTCAGATAACGTTGAGTCATTATTTCGTACGCGATTTGTTCATAATCCCTGTTTCAGGTTACAGAGCAGATTGCGCCGCTCCGGAAGGGTTGCGATACGCTAGCACTACGCACAGTACGTACAGTACATAGAATAGAATAGAATAGAATAGAATAGAATATGTATTTATTCGCTAATGGACAGCAGCAACACAAAAGAGCAGCACAAATATAAACAAATAACAACAAACAGCTTAACAATTAATTAAACAGCTCAACTGCGCTGAGCATGCCCATAACGAAAGGGTAGCCGACTCAGCATATGCTGGGTGTAAAACACACATCGTTCGGTTAAGTTTGTAAAACTGTTCGGTTATAACTTGTTATCGTGTCAATTAATCGTGCGGGCTAGAGTTCGGGTCGACGCACAGTTCACAGTTAACAGTACAAATCGAACTGTAACTGTGAGATTGCCATTTCCAAATAGCGATGTCACGGAGATATACTAATGGGTTTTGAATCGAATGTTTGTCCGCGGCTAACAATAGGTTTGTATAAATCATTCGTTGGCATGACGGGTTTACAACCGCCGCGTTAGGTGACACACAATAAAAGGGGTAGCTGAACAGACAGACACATAAATGGAAAATTTATGATATCCGTAAATGAAGTTTTGGTGGGCGTTTCAAAGATTACTTTAATTATTTATGTGTTATGTACCTATATTATCAATATGATGTATTTTTACGTGCATATAACATGGCGCCTTGAACTCCCCAAAGGGTTAGGAAGAGGCGTACCTACGAAACAAATAGGTACACCCACATTTCGTCAGATATGTTAAAGTCCCATGTAGCAAGCCTATTGCCATGGCACGAATCCAGACTCCGTGGCTTCTACTTAATGTATTTACATAGAGTGACTGCCTGTCTGACCGCCACAACACAGTTAGTACTGGTTAATACAACACCCCTTGTTAAGACTGCTTGTCAAACTTTCGGGTCAGTGTCTACCTGTAACGCTGTCAAATATCTACAAATGACAGCTGGGACCAAACGGCTTAACTTTCTTTCCAGGGCACGGGATTACTTGGTATGTTATGGGCGTCACTCATCCACAGACCAAACTAGGCAAGCTTAACCTAAAATTCGATCCGAGCGGCTAATACTACTTTGCCACTCTCTCTCTGGTCCTACCTTCACGTCTGAGGATCGTGGTCAGCATGTAAGTTGTATCTAGAGTGTGCCCCCACCGGTTTCTCTCCAGCGCGTCTCACAATCGCATGGAATTTGGACGAAAAAGAGTATTTTTTTGTTTAAAAATGTTTATCAAATAGAATCCCTCAGATTAGTAAATTACCCATAGACACCACTTTGTCTAAAACCCTCACATTACCGATGAGAGTAGGCTCATTCGATTACCGCACGCAGAGATTCAATGATTGCGCTCCGGCCCGCAGCCTCCACTGATACCGGGTCGTTGAACCACACCTCGGACACTCCATACAACGCCCGCAAAATAATTACCTATTACTACTACATAAACAAATAACGTTTGTGCACGACGTGCACGTGCAAATGTGTGCGTAAACTCTAGTAGGGTTATCGTAGCCTAAAAAATGGCGCGGAAAGTGCAACGGTCTGCGTCGCGAAAGCCGAGCGGCGACTGATGCGAGCGCGAGCCATTGCTCAAGTGTCGACGACGAATACCTCGAAGTGCGGGGTGAGGTGCGGTATTTAATATAAACGCGGGGAAGGGAGTGTCCCTTCTGTACGTAGTACTATTATGTATTCTGTGGTTGAACCATTGACTCGCGGGACAAGAGGCGGTGGTGCGCTTTAGTTATTGTCCGAATATTAAGTTTATTTATTCCTGTTAACGGTTTATATGCCTTAGCTGGCGAGGTAGTGTGTGTGTATTTTATTCATGAAGTAATTTATACACTTGGGAACCAAAGGTGCGATGTAACGTTATAGCGTTTATCTTATAATCATTTATTTTTCACTTTCATTGTAGTCTGTTAGACTGGATGTTCCAGTGAACTGGGTTATAACAATAAGAAAACGTATGGGAGGTCTTAATAACCCTATTTTGCAGTTAAAAATTCAGCAAAACGCATCTGTTTTTAAAACATAACCCCTTACTGAGTTCCACCGCAGTTGAGCAAAAATCATACTCATCATCATCATTTCAGCCGAAAGACGTCCACTGCTGGACATAGGCCTCCCCTAAGTGTCGCCACATTGACCGGTCCCGTGCGTCTCTCATCCAGCGGATCCCCGCAACCTTCACCAGATCATCGGTCCACTTAGTGAAAGGCCTTCCAACGCAACGTCATCCGGGTCGCGGTCGCCACTCCAGAACTTTTCGCCCCTCTCGGCCATCCGTTCTGCAAGCAACATTGCAAAATCATACTAGTTATCGTCGCATTATTTGAAGGAGAATTTACTACGATCATCGTAGTTGATCGTAGTAAATTCTCCTTCAAATAATGCGAATTTGAAAAGATTGCTTTATTCTTGGCTATATTTCGTACGAGCGCCTTCTGATTTCTCCAGTGACTCCCGACAATCTTCCGTCCCATACCTGCAGCATCCGGTGAAATGTAAGATAGGTACGGTCAGCAACCGAAGTAGCATAACATTTCAAAATTTTAATTATTTGATGTACAGGACACCAGTGGTTGTTTTTAATGTTTCAGAAGATTATTCTTCAAAATAATCCTAACTCTTAACGAGTAATATCTACAAGTAACAAGTTTTTATTAAAAAACCTGCTTTGAAACTTTGAGTAGTGTATCTACTTCTGATGCTGATTGTACAACACGTATTTCTCGTGGCTCGAGCATCAATAAATCCCATTGAGAAGTATCGTGTTGTGTGTGTGTGTGTGTGTGTTTGCGTATGTGTGTGTGTGTGTGTGTGTATGTGCTGCAGTCGGCAGTTGATTGTCAACCGTTATGTAGTCAACTTGAGAGGAGACGTATGACGTCACTTGAGTTCCGTTTTACTTTCTGTATCTTTAGTGTTTATTTACAAAACACGGCCAAATATAAATCATTGAACAGTTGTCGGTCGCAGGAAAACATAAGAGTAAACTGTGCGAATAATCGTTATCCCAATAATCCTTACATAGTTATTCTACTACTAAAAACCAGGCTTAGTGAATAGACTAACTGATTTTATTTAATTAAGCAAACTGACAACTCTATCTACTAACTAGATAAAAACTAGAGAAGCTTCCACGAGTTATTGAATACTAACTAAAACTGAAACATGAAACGCAACAAAATGCTCGCGAGCAGTGAGCGACTGTGCGCAAACTTGCAAATAAACAACACGACAGCTTTCCACCCGCTACGCCGCGCTACGCCGTAGACACAGCGAGTGCTACGCGGGCTACGGGCTACGAGCTACGAGCGTGCGTCCGTGATAACGCGTAGCGCTTCAACAACTTTTGTTTGAACCGATTCTGACGAATGAGAAATTCTATTTGTATTGATTTTTTATCCGTCAAGTCGTCAACTACACATAACATCACGCCTGTAATCCCCGAAGGGCTAGGCAGAGGTGTGCGAGAAGAGAGGAGAGAATGAACAGTGAGATGTACCGTCATAGTATACATAATTTAGTTGACGGATAACCTACCTAAGGTTATCCGTCAACTAATATCAACGAATAAAATACATGTTGGTGGAATATTTGCTTAATGTGCAGTGTCATTTTTCTTATTGTTTCAAAGAAACTCTTTTTATTTTAGTCTTTAGAAGGGTTTAAATACAATGCAATATTTCCCGCAAAGAGAAAACTGAAGCAGACTTTTACTGGTTACTGGTACTTTTGACCTTACTTAAATTACTGTTAAGATAAATTTGTTTCAGTTACGAGTAGTACAACCCAGCAACCATAAATAAACTAAAACGTAGAGTTTTTTTTTTTTTTTTCAACATAGAGACTACGAAAAAAGGACAAAAAGACGCAGTTCATTCCAGCGCCGTGATCGGAGGCTTTCAGGCGAGTTGTCCGCGGTACCTACCTCCCTACCTACCCCCCTGTCAGGCTGTCAGTCACACGCACATGTAGCTACAAGTTTTAACAAACCGTCGCCAACAGCCGCGGTTCCAATTAATTCAGGGCTTCATTGTCATTCCGGTTAACTCGCCAACAGTTGAGCGAAGGTAAATACGAGCGGAGGCTGGATTCAATGGAAAGCTAATGTTTTTACTTAACTTTGGAAAAATTTATGATTGACTGATTGTAGATGAAAATTCGAGCTACACCGGAGAACTATCACGGATGCTGGGTGATATAGTGAGGATGAACGATTTCGTGAGTCAAAGGCGGGGCAACTACATATTTGACCGGAGGTTGTCAACAAAAATTAAGATTTGTTAGTGTTTGGTTTATTATCTACGGATACAACTGTAGTTCTTTAATTAATCTCTTTAGTTCACGTAATCTTTTTAATTATAATAAAACCATTTGAACCAAAAACGACGTCAAATTCACACGTAGGTAGGTACTTTATAAACTTGATATGAGCAAAGCGGCTTATACCACGGCCTCGCACTTGATGGGGCCTCGCACGACGCCTCCTCTTGTGCGGTCATTCGTATTCAAATGACAAAATTAATTATTAATTTAGGAAATCCCAACTCTGGCGTGATAATTTCGAGTTCACTTCGCACGCTTTGTATTCTAAACTTTCTGAATAAATTTGAAACTTTTAGTCGGCAAAAATCACTTCTGTATATGCTTGAATGATCAAAACAAATACGTTTTTCTAGGGTATACCCTGTATTGTTTTCAATAAGTATACCTAGTGACTAGAAACCAGTTCAATCTTCGGGGCTTATTGATGGACTAGTTTGATATTCGGTCGGTGGAACAAACACTCCGATATCATCCCAAGAATCTTCACATTGAAAACTAGGTGTTGCCAGCGGCTTCGCCTGCTACAACTCGAAAATGATCCCACGGGAAGATAAAATCACTATAAAAACTATCCTATGTGTAAATCCAGGTTACAAACTATCTGTGTACCAAATTTTATCCAAATCCGTTAAGTAGTTTTTGCGTGAAAGAGTAACAAACATCCATCGATCCATCCAAACATACTTACGAACTTTCGCGTTTATAATATAATATTAGGTCTTTACCTATGAAATTGCCGATTTGTATGAGAATTTTAAAATATAAAAATTTTGGTATTTTTTTTATTTCAGCGAATTAAAGTACTGGCCCAAATGATCTATACAATTTTGCCATTTTGATGGCAGTTTGTTTATCCCTTTACTGTAGAAGTCTGCCGGACGAGAGGCGATGAAGTCAGCGAAAGCGTTTTGTACTGCCTCTCGGGTGTCGAATTTTTTACCACTTAATAAAAATTCTAAATTTTGAAAAAAGTAGAAATCTGTTGGGGCAAGGTCCGGTGAGCACGGTGGGTGACGGAGAGCTTCCAGCTGTAACTCTTGTAGCTTTGCGATGGTCTTTCGTGAAGTGTGAGCTCGCGCGTTGTCGTGGAGAAGCAATGGGGAAGAACCGTTGACTAGTCTTGGTTGTTGAATTCCGAGCTTCTCCATCATTGTTTGCAATTCTTTGCAATAGACATCTGCCGTCACTGTTGTGACATTCGGTAAGAAGCTGTGGTGTACAAGTCCGGCACTGGTCCACCAGACAGTCACCATCATCTTCCTATGAGTAATCTTTTTTGTAGCGCACTGATTAGGTGATGTACCCGGGTCCACCCACTGAGACGAACACTTACGGTTGTCGTACAGGATCCACTTTTCATCGCAGGTAACAATTTGAAAAGAATTTCATCGTTTCTATGCCGATTCAGTAGTGCTATCCATGCTTCGACGCGTAAATCTCGCTGTTGGTCGCTTAGTTCGCGTGGCACGCACTTATCTAGCTTTTTTATCTTTCCAATTTGACGCAAGTGCCTCAATGTTGTTTTGACACTAACTCCAAGGCCTGCAGTAAGCTCAGCCTTAGATTGAGTTGGATCCGCTTCCACTATCGCCTTCAATTCGTCGTTGTCGACAATGTTAACCGGCCAACCGCGAGGCTCGTTCTTCGACTCAAAATTTCCAGATTGAAAACGATTGAACCATTATTGGACCGTGTTTATGCAAGCAGTGTTAAGTCCGTACACGTCGTTAATGTTTCGTGTTGTTTGCGCAGCGGTATTTCCACGTATGAACTGATATTCGAAAATTGTACGAATTTGTAGTTTATCCATGGCGCCAAAAACTACCAAAAAGTCACAAAAACAAATGACTAAATTTGAAATTAAATTAACACGTCTTTCGAATAAAATTTACTTGAATTTCGAATTACGCGCCAATCCACAGATAATTAAATCTGAAAATGCCGGTTGTAGAATCTGCAATTACTTAAAAGGTAATAGTACATTACTGCAGAATCCAGTAAGTAAGCCTTCCTGGCCAAGTATGAGTTAACCGGACCGAACCGCAGGTGAGGTCTGGTTATATACGAGTTTACGAGGCCAGGATGGCTTTCTTACTGGTTGAGGTTTGTATAATGCTTTTCTCAAAAATTAAAGAAAGTTTAACAACAAATTCGTTTAATTAATATTGAAGGTTACATTCATATGTGAAAAACACAATAGCACTTTTTGGCCGACCCGGGAATCGAACCCAGGACCTCACGCTCTGCAGTCGAGCTTGCGACCACTAGACCAACGAGGCAGTTTAGGAAACAACTTTAGAAAAAACTTTTTAATAAACTGAAATTACTAAATACAATCATAAAATCCCACACTATACTTCTACAACATTACTAAGTACAAAAGGCAACGTATAAAATGGCTGTTTAAGGTTCCAAAAATATATGTATCTCATAAAATGTCATACCAAAAAGAGAGATAGATATATATTTGGCACCTCCCTTCTATAACCATGATAAAATGGCTAAACTCTAATCTGTGTCTGGTACTATGTTTTTTTTTCTAAACAGATCTAAAGAGGATGACCTAGTGTCCAGTAAGTAAATTACATACTTACTTACTGGACAGTAGGAGATTCCAAGTTTAAAATTTCGCTTCTTACTGGACAGTTGTGAATAAGTCTCCGGTAAAGTTCACTTTCTGGATACTTTTTAGAGATGTTATGGCAACATTACATACCATTTTTGAGAAAAGACCTATTATTACCTATAGCAGGAAGGATTACCTACCACTACCACAATTCCAAGTTAGACTTACAACTCATTGGTCCATTATTTATTAACAAACTCTTAAATGAATATCGAATGCTCCAAAACCTCATACACGATCGTATCGTGTGCTTCGTTATTATTATCACAGGTTATTCCGTCGTAGTAGTTAGCCAAACGGTTGAGAACCATCTTTGGATCTAGAAGGATCTATTGATTGAACCAAACTCAATTATGGATTTCAGTGTAACTTTTGTGTAGATAAGGAAAATAAACCGATGATATTAAGTAGGTATGTACTCCAGAGGGGGAACTTGTACCTATTAAAACTAGTACGTAGGTAGGTACCTGGTGAAGACATCCCCTTACCACAACACAAGTAAATGAGGATTGACACCAAATCGATACGATTCATTCGAATGACCGATTCACAAAGCCACAACCTCACGTTACCGCAACCAGGTACCTAGCATCTAGACATTATTGCAATTCATCCTTGTTTTGATCTAACATTAATCTCTTGGTAGGTTCCAGGACCTCCAGGAGGACACGGTAGAGTATGCTGGGGTCTGCTCCACTTGGGCGGAGCACCCGTATCCTCGTAGCGACGAGTGACGACAAGGGCGACCTCTCTTGTCCAGCACTGGTTCGATCCATGGTCTGGAGCGAGAGGGAATAGAAAGCCGTCACCTTCTTCTGCGAACCAGTCATGCTAGACAAATTCGATTTTTTTTATATCTACCTATTTTCTTGCCTGAATTAATTTATTGCGTGAGTTCACACATGACACACAAAAGCCCCGGATACACTTGGGGACATTTTGTCCCTCAACATGACGCGGCACACTAAATCTACGTGACGCTGCAACGTTGCATAGCGTCCCGTAACATGCCCCGCAGCATTGTAGGTACGTGATGCGGGGCACGTTGCTGTTGCCCCGCCTCGAGAGCGAGCGCACGTGTCCCGCGTCAGTGTTCCGTCAGATATTCGGAGATCACTTAGTTAGAGCATATTAACTCTTCTTTCTCGTTGTAGTAAGAAATTCCGCATCCACCACTTTCTCTTTCACTTATGTTTAAACTTTCAACACACCTGCACAAACTCCTTTGGCGACATTTTTATGAGCACTGACTAGTGTGGCCGGCAAAATGTTCCGCGACAATTGTATCGGGGCACTTCTTGTAGTTCCGCAAAATGTTTCTTCATTTGCCCCCTAGTGTATCCCAGGCTTTAACATGACATGACAACTCAAAACTACAAAATGTTATACCCAGTCACAGAACATAATTTCTGTTCTGTCTGTACCTAAACTCTGCCAGGGTCATCATAGTATAAAAATTAGCAAATAAGTATGTGGCTCTGGTTGGCTGGACATTACTTTAAAACTGCTCGCATTTACAATAGGGCAATAGGGCACTTTATGTGACGGCTAAACACTCTTATTTCAGAATAGGTGACGCTACAGAATCTTAGATAATCGATCGAAAGCGTGTCCAGCCAGCTTGAAAAACCACTTTTCGCTGGTCTCTCAATCTCGGTAACGGAAGTGATTTTGACGATTTTTTGCATATCAACGGGCGTCACATAAATATGTGACAGGCATTTAGCTAAAAGTTTTGTGATACGTACAGTCAGCCAGCCATCTTGAATTTACGTAAAAAACTTTTGGCTGGCACTTCCGAATCCCACATAACGGGAGCGTTTTCGAATATGGTTCCTTTACTAATACTTGGTGACGCAATGTGTGACAGTAATCACGTTTGATTTATGGCGTCACATGTAAGGGTTTACGAGATATCAATGAAAACTTAATGTATACTTGTGTCCAGCCATCTTGAACTCAGGCTGGCTGGACACATGTATCTTGAACTCAGGCTGGCTGGACACGTGTATCTCCGCTGCCTGATGATCTACGACCTTCAAAATGTTATCAAAATGTTGTGACGGGGACGATAATGATAACCTGAATTAGTGACGGAGAAACTTTGGGTAGTTTCAAAGATATTGATCATTTAAATTTTCTCATACAAACATCCATTTAATATTGTGAGGTGACCATATTTTTTACATAATTATAGGATTTCTTTTTAATCGACTAATCGGCCGGTAGCAGCCAAGCCACGCCAGATGGCAAGCCACGCTCTGATCTGACGGCGACTGTACCAATTTTATTATTCGAGTACTAATTTGTTCACTGAATACAGAAGCCATTGGCGTTGGTGGTCCGTCGGTTGTCACGGGCATTTAAATTATAGCCAGCTCAGTGCTGAGCTACTATTGCAGGACTCATAAAGCATTACTTGACGAATGCAAGCCAACTTCCTTCCGGGATGAAATCTACTGAAAGGATTTTCTCCTGTATCGTGGGTGAGTTTACAAACATTTAAACTCACATACACAAACACACACAACGTCACACACTTTGTTTCCTACTTTTTATAATGTTTGAGGTTTGGAAGTCTGGTGAATATGGATGGGGAGATGATGTTAAGAAAAATAAAAGGCAAAATCGCTTTTTCCACTTCATACTCACTGTATGTCTTTATTTATTTTTTTTGGGTTTTTTTATCCATTTATTTTGAAAACGTTCTTTAAATCAAATTTATATTAATATTAAATATATAATATATCTCGAGTGTATTTACATGGTATATACAAGTGTGTATGTACATGTATATCGGCCGCGGGGCGCTATGTACAACGTTTATATGCTAACATTATGCTAGGTACCTTACATACACAGATATACAAAAAACGCTAAGCTACAGCGTCGCAGCGAGTGGCTCGCACTGCACGAGACAACCTATTTGATAAATGCATGCTTGTAATCACACGGCGCGGCGGCGGCGGCCAGTGACGTCACCGACACTCGCCGGCAAGTATTGTGACCAACATATTCGTCACATATCATACTTGTCACATCGGGGAACATTGTGCCCACAGCGCGGCACACTGTCACCGCCCGCCACCGCCGACTTACAATTTAAATGACTAACAAATGTGAGCAACTCGCTACGACGAACATCTTACAACTAATTTCGTACATTATTTTAGTTGCACTCGTTATGTAATATATTTTTTTTTCATTTTTACTATACTTTATTTTATTTATTTTGATTTTTTTAGCGAAACACTGGCATTATCATAATAAAGTACATTACACAGGATGGCGGCCAAACTCGTTCGTCTAATTAACTAATCGCGAGATTACATCTAATGTATCAAGTTGAAACGAGTCATGTGTGAACTTCTGCACACGGAGTAATATGCAAATGGAGGGCTCAATCGGAACCTTAACTTATGTTCTCACAAGGTGCTTGAAAAAGTTACAATATTTTAGCGTAACACTACATTTGCCGAGTACTCCGTGGCTTACACGTTGCCATTACAAGGCAGAGCACACCGCACGCTGGCTACATGCCATCAGTCATAGTACTCGTGGTACCGCCGCCGTCAGGTACCCACAGCAAGGCACTGCAACACAATCCAGTGGAACAAATGCCTGAGTACCCGAGCAGCCCTTGATAACGACATATAGTGAGCAAGACATTCAATTGGGGGGCGGCTCGAGCACTCAGGCATCACTCGAAATAGTCTAGTCCGAAACCTTTGCGAGATTATCATAGAACACGAGGTGAGTAGCAACATAGTTATGTATGGAAGAAGAAATTAGGGGCTCTTTATATTATACAATAGTGCGATAATTTGGTTCGGAGCGAGATAACTCTTAGTTACATTCTGCTGCCAGGTGCACGCAGTTAGGTTTGGTTACACGTGATCTTCTCAGTAAATGCAATGCTTACTTCGAAGCTAAGTATATAACGCAGAAGAATAGAAAAGTTATAACGAAGTATGCGCATGTTCACTAGTCAGTTAGAACCTAGTACCAACTTTACAATCTCACTTTCAAACGAATTTAACTAAGCCTTGACATTTTCGTCAGAACAGTTTCCCGAAGTATATTATTTTTTTAAACATTGAACTAGTAATTTCGACTAAGTTTACTACTAACACGTAGGGCTGTAACCATTTAAATATTTGCTGTCAATTCGTATCCTACCCTCTCTCTCGTCAATACACGAACTCGGCTCATTATTCCTGTCTGTCAGAGAAACGCGTGCTTATTTGTGATCCGCTCCACATTTCCTAATCTGTTCGCGACACAGCGGTGCACAATGCGCGGGTAATCGTTACGCGCTCCACACCCGGGTGCCCGTGGGGGGGGGGGGGGGGCAGGAGGGCTCATTAATCACCGCCATGTCTACCTTCCAGTTATTTTCGGAATCCCTTCCACGTGCGCATTGTACTGGAACAGCACAGTCATTCTGCGAGTTTGTTGAACTTGCCCTACATTTGCTTCAATCAACCTAAATCGCGGCCGAGGGGAGTGATATTGCATTTTTTTTGCCCCTGATATGAACGTCAAAGTTTCTGATAACTACGTGTGTACACCATTCGATTTCGACCTGCTAAGTTATTACTTATTACACGGAAATGTCCAAAAGTTATAACAAAATCCATCACACGTTTGTAATGTGCATATTTTCCAATTAGTATAAAAGGCGCTGCGCCCTGACAGTGACGTATTGCGGCTCCTACGTGACGTCACCGGCGCCACATCGCACTGAGCGCTGAGCGCTGAGCAACACATTAGGCTAACTTTAACAAATTATTGCTAGGTAAAGCACTCAGTTATACTACTTAATGTTACACAAACTAATCTGTTGTTATGACGATAGACGTGTGAATAACTATGGCAGACATAAATAGTTGTGAAAGATCTATTCTAGACAGTTTATATTGCAAGACGACGAAGCGTAACTTATTCCTAAACAGGGCTCCGACCACCGCTTGTAGCAATATTATATGAATCTTACTTCAGACTGAGAAAGAGATGAAGATATACAGGACGTGTAGCACACATGTATAATAGTGCTAAAAGGAGTGGAACAGCTCTGACCCAGGACTGCACTACAGTAAGACATTTTAGCGGAAAGTGATCGTAGAAACAAGTACAATAGGTACGCGTAGTCAACAAACTTAACAGGAGAACATAACAATGAACTACGCTATTATAGATAGGAATAGGAACATAGTATAAAATTAGCTACAATATGATATAGGTAACAATTTAATAATGCTACTAAATTAATTAGAAACAAATCAACCCTAACTTGACAAAAGATGAGATAATGAGTTCCTAGACTAGACCCTAGGAGAAGTCTATGAATAGAGAATTCCATAAACTACAACTGTTGTAATAAAAAATATGATCTATAATTACTGCATTTCGTATCATTTTACCATTATTATCGAGTATTGTTTACACTGATTGAAACACTTGCATCTATAGGAAATACTTGTGGACTTATGATTAACTCGACGAGTTCATTACAATAATGAGGGAAACCTTACATCTATACTAATATTATAAAGAAGTAAAGTTTGTGTGTTTGTATATTTGTTAAATTGTAAGGGGTAATCTCGGGATCTACTGAACCGATTTTAAAAATTCTTTCACCAATAGAAAGCCACATTATTGCTGAGTGTCATAGGCTACTTTTTGTCCCTGTATTCCCACGGGAACGGGATCTACGCGGGCGAAACCGCGGGACGTCAGCTAGTTATTGTATATCGCAGCTTTATTCACACAAATAATACTAACTATCAACTGTTTAGCGCTTGCTTCTGTACCTACACTTCGAGACGTTTACAGTTCGAGCTCAAACCGTCGCCGAATAATTCATTATCATACTATTAATCACAGAAACTGAAATATATAATTATGTAGGTGAAGTATATCGGCTATGTTTGTCTACAAGTCCCGGTCATCACAAATATACGCTCACGGAAGTAAGTCATACATAAATGTCGTACCTCTAACAAACAAAACTATCTTATATAAGGCTTGTTCATCGCTGCATCCTACACTTATGTTAACTCACAAAGGTTTGCAACAATCAAAAAAATAAGTTTAGTACAAGTTCATTTTACATGAATATAGTTTGTCGAACAAATCAAAACATCGAGCTGCCTCTACATGAATGAGCATATAATCTCATGGTTCATAAGTACATTAAAGCAGTGTTGACTTACTTCTAAAGGTAGTGTTATCTCTGTTAAGTATATTTTGTCATATAATTACGTAGAATATTCATAGATAAGGTACATAGGTAGGTACTAGGTTGTGAATGCTTAACTGTTGAGTAAGATGGTCGATAATCATCACTACATAGTATAAAACAGAGTCGCTTCCCGCTGTCTGTCCCTAGGGTACGCTTGGATCTTTAAAAGTACGCAACGGATTTTAATGCGGGTATTTTTAATGAGTGATTCAAGAGGAAGGTTTATATATAGCACATTCCACCCGTGCGAAGCGGGGGCGGGTCGCTAGTTCGATATAAACTACATGTCTATGAAATACGCGCGTTCGTAGCTACATCTATGACGCGACGTTAACAGTACACATTCAACTTTATATCATTTAGTAACACATTATAGGACAACCACGACTTATTTACTCGATGTGGCAGTAGTTTCAAACAGTCTATACAAATTCATATATCGAGTGACACTCGAGAACAGTGCTAAGTATATCGACGTCGATAGATTACTGAATTTAATTAATTTAGAAGGGTAATAGCACTTAAGTCGAGGTTCAACGTTTTTACACAACTCCAAAGAAGGTAATTATTACGCTTTCAGGATGAAGCAAGCGAATTTTACGCTTTGATCGCTTAGATTGCTGAGATTTGCAATGTTTGGCTCAGCGCTAAAAGTTGAAAATCCAACAGCACACTGAATGAGCGGAACTGTTTGCCCGCTGTCGGAGCATCTACCGACAGTCGCCGCAGTGCACCGCGGAACATAAGATACTCCGCGAAATTCAAATTTTCTTACGTTTTTTTGCAATTTGCAAGTCAGTGTCAGTTTTTATGTTGATTAACACTCCAATAGTCGCGCGTTCTACCATTGTAGAACGCGTGTACATTTTGTTGAATTTTGTCACAAGTTGAAGGTCAATCATTCACACATTTTTAGTATTCCTCAATTACTAGGCAATAAACAATTGTAGTGTCCTTGCAGTGACGGACGCGGCCGCAGGTCTGTGAAATTTGACACCAAAAGTGAATTTCTACGATTGTAGAGCGCGCGACCACTCGCGTGACATTTTTCCGTTACGCGCATTGTCCCGTTACGCTCATTGTCCCGTTACGCTCATTGTACGCTTGTGCCGCATCTATCTCTCTGGGTTCAATGTTTTGTTATGACGTTGTCACGTGAAACTATCGTCCGTAAACCGACTTTACTCACTACCATTTTTTTTTTGTTTACTGTTTTTTTTTCTTTTACTTGCCAAGTGAAATCGACATTGTCATTCCGCGTGTTTTTGTATAAATATTCCTATTATTTTGCACCAATCAGATAACAACTTTATATCCAATTTTATTCGGCTGCTCCTCAATTCATAGTAGGTATAGCACAATACAAGGCAGAAACTTTGCTGTAGTTAGTGTGATAAATAAATTGACATTATTATCTAATACGGTTTTTTTTGTTTTCTTTTTTTCAGTGAGTAGTTTTGTACGAGCAGTATTACGTATGACTAAACGTGAACCATTCAATACGTTAGTACTCGTACAGCGTCAAGTATCTACTCAACCAGAAGTTGCAGGCGTCTTAGTTATTTAATGTACAGCAATATCGTAAGATACCTTCATAAGATAGTTCGCGTCATAAAATGTTACTGGTATATCTTGAGACTTGCTAAATGTCTCTATTAGACAAACTATTTATAGTTTTAAGTTTTATTACCGTTTCTTTTGCATGTTCGTGAAATTTTTATCACCGTTTCTTTTGCATTTTCGTGGCCCACGGTGGCGGGTAAATCGGGGCTTCAAAAGTATTATTTGTGTTTATCCGCATTGAGATCATGTTCCACGGGGAATTACGTTACCGAGTCAATGAAAAGAAAACCCCTGTCACAGGTATACTGTGACAGGGTTTTACTTTTGTGAGTGACAGATTCACGATCTGGACCATTCTGTCTCTCTTTACTATCTCCCCGAACCCCATGTTACCGAGCCGCGTCACCGTATCCATGACTTGCTATGTCGTAGCACTGTAGAGCCCGTTAATAATATTTGTAAGTATTATATGATATTGCACAATGTTCATAAGAATTAATTTCACTTACTTTCTGAATGTGCAATGTATCGAGTTGATCACATTACTGATTATCGTTACATCGAATATCACCAAATGGTATAACTAACGGCTTGCAAGTTCTTAGGTACTGCTTATGGTTTGTTAATGTTGATACGGAATATATTTCCACGGAGGACACCGGACAATGACAGATACTTCAGTACATAATTTGTTCGAGTCCGGTGTCTGGAGCCACAAATTGTCCAAACACAATTCGCAAACAACTACTTAAAGAGCATTGCAACCAAGAAATACAAATGTAGCTTGATTGTAAAGCTTGTAGATGACGTGGAAGGTGCAGTAAAAGCATACATTTGAAAACACTTAAGCCAAGTAGGAGACGCCATCACAGTCAACACTATTGAGTTCATGTTTACTCAAAGCCTTGATTATTTACCGCTGATCGACAAATCTGTAGCAAACATGTATGCTACTAATGCATGTCATTTGATAAACTTAGTTTTTTGCACGTTTTTAGGTATTATAAGTGTTTCCTACGTCAGTGTGCATACAACGCGATATACAGCCGCATAGCACATGACGTAACAATAAATTAGTTAATTTAACCTTTACTTAGAAGAGTTCGCTTAATATCACACCACACATTGTACTATAGCACCCGGCCGATAATACGACACTGCTCTACACAGCCTAGAGAAACTGCCATATTAACGCTTAGGTACTTATCAATAACATTAAATTTCGCTCACTTGTTCCAATATTAATTATTGCGTTTCGTCAATCCGTGTTAGAGTCCGTTACAAGAGCAGCTCCGCACGTCGCTACACTGAGGTCCACTCGGCCGCACTGTTCACACGCACAAGTTCACACTATCTCCACTACAGTTCGTTACAGTTCCGCACACACACCGCGCTCACTGAGCTACCGTCACGTCACGACACACTAGAGATCAGCTGCCCTACGGCGGACGGTTTCTTACTATTACAAGACTTTACGACTGCCAGATTTAGATTTAAATGAATGAAGATTTAGTAAAGATCATTTGCGGCTTATTGGTAACTCGTACGTATACTCTCAGCAGTAGTATAAAAACTTGTCAATCACATCGAAGTTACTTATCTGAGTCTACGAACGAGTTTCCAATAGAACGCAGATGGTTTTGTGATATCTCAAAGAAATGTAAAATGAAGAATTTAGGAGTTTGACAGGTCCTAGTAACGGTAATTTCTGGGGGGTGTGTAATCGTAATCCCTGGGGCGCGGGTGTTCGCAGGACATGTCGGGGCGCGCGTATCATCGCTGCGGGGGCCCGCGCCGCTTCTTGTGGCGCTCCTGCGGCCCGCGGTGGCGCGGCAGGGCCGGCGGGGACGCCAGGCGGCGCTGCTTGGAGCCGAGCGGCCGCCCGGCGCGCGCCCTGCTGTCGCTGTTGCCCGCGTAGCGCTGGATGACGCCCGACGGGATGTTGTTGAAGTCCGAGTTGCTGGTGATGTGGTGGATGATGAGCGACTGGTGTGCGGACACGCGGCGCGGGGTGGGCGACGAGCACTGCAGCGCGGACAGCGGCGGGGGGGACGTGCGGCCGCAGGGGGGGGCGCCGGGGGGGGCGCCGGGGGGGGCGCCGGGGGGGGCGGCCAGCCCGGGGGGGGCGGCGCCCACGATGGGCGGCGAGCCGGTTGCGCGAGACCCGCTGTCTGACCACTCCTGAGAACAACACACATTTATGACTTCAAATGATCTCCTCTGAAGGTTCACAACATACATTTTACATTGTCAATGATTCTATTCTATTTATAAAATAAAAAATAATGCCACTATCATGTCCACATCGACGGCAGGAACTGCCTGTTGCTGACCTGCAAGAAGAACTACTGGAAATGTGAGTGCATTAAAAAGACAGCTGCAGTGTTGTGTACTGACCGGCTCGCTGTCGGAGACATCTGGCGAGGGCTCGCGCGAGGAGTGCGGCGCGGTGCGGCGGTGCGGGAAGAAGTAGGACTCGAAGGTGTCGCGCACCCAGCGCCGGTACTGCAGCACGTGGTCCGTGACGCGCACGATGCGGCCCAGCACCGAGTGGTACTGGTAATGTATGCAGTGTTGTGTACTGACCGGCTCGCTGTCGGAGACATCTGGCGAGGGCTCGCGCGAGGAGTGCGGCGCGGTGCGGCGGTGCGGGAAGAAGTAGGACTCGAAGGTGTCGCGCACCCAGCGCCGGTACTGCAGCACGTGGTCCGTGACGCGCACGATGCGGCCCAGCACCGAGTGGCGCGCCAGCAGGGCGTTGTGCGCGCCCACTGCTTGCTGCAGGATTATGTAGCCGTAGTCGAACGCCTGCACCAAACAACACACTAACATTACTCTACCGAACAAGACACAAGGCTCATTGCAGAACAAAAATTGTCGAAGCTGACAAATACAGCTCGAAACTTTGCTTGCCAGGCATTTAGTTCATGACAAGTAATTGCCAACAAATTAAAAAATACACGGTATCATTTCGTTCTATTCAAATGCTGATACCGAAAATTATAACCCATTTCAAGGATACTCAAAGGCCCAGTATTTCTTCCTCACTCGGTTTTCATTCTTTAGGTAGTTTGTGTAAAGTACAATAGTTACCTGTTTGACTTGTATGGCGCCGTAGCTGGAGCGACCGATGTCGTTGCCGGCCGTGAGCGGGTCCTCGATGCACAGCAGCGACGGCCGGTGACCGTCGTTCATCTCCTACGAACACAATCGATACGTAGCTTACAATAACAACAACACATCATCTTTCCCCAAACACTCGACGAGCTTATTACATCGCCACTTTTCTGGTGGACCCATTGTTTAGCCTCGATTTACAGTAGTTGGTTAAGTTAACAGTTGTTTTGCAAGTTCTTCACACACACGTGGGTGTGGAGCTGTATATAATTATTTGTGTTTCCACAAATGTCACAATGTTAACGCATTTACTTAAAGTCGGTTGGGTACTTTCTAAGAAGCCATATCCAGCAATAGTCTGTCATAACAAGAGGTTAAGGATTCAGTTTTATTTTTTTAATTTTGGACTTTCTTATCGGTTAAACATGAGTAATCCCACAACATACCTTCTGTATATCATCTTTGGAGACATAGGATCCCCCGTTCTTGACTCTGATGGCAGTCTTGACGTAGTTGAACTTGCGTCCGTAGAGCTCGAAGAACTCGATGAGCAGCACGCCCAGGTTGTGCGGCTGGCGCAGGCGCTCGGGGCGCGGGTGCAGCTGCAGGAAGCTGATGCACATGAGGATCAGCGAGTACGACGAGATGCCGCCCGTGAACACCTCGTTCAGGTCGCGCTGCAGGAGGAACTGCTTCAGGACCATCACTAAGCGGGTTAGGACTGGGTATTTCTCCTGGAACAGGTGGGTTGGACTTTAGATTATGGTAATGGTAAATTACATGTTCCTGGAAAAAGGTACAGTTCAGCAGTTGTTTTACTGATTAGTTGACTTTGTCAGAAGGTTGGTCAGCATTTGTGTCAACTTTAAACTGAGTGTACAACACACATTTCAGGGCAAAGATCATGAGTCATGATCTTTGACACGTTTTATTTTCGTAAATTTTTATTAATTTAATAAAACAAAAAACACGTATTTAATATTTTTCGATAATCTAACTCACGGACTAAACATAATCATATTTTTTCTAAGCAGGAAACATCCCTATTCATTGTAGTGAGATATAAGTAGGTGTAGCCGTGTAGTCAACTTTTCCTACTTAAGCATTTCTAGGTAGAACAGATATTAACTAGGTATTATGCAGTGGTGTATAAGGTGAGTGAACGTGGTCGATTATTATCAAATACCTTCGCGTTATGATTCACGCCGTTGCCGCGGTGTACTAAAACGAGGGCAGACATGTTAATTGCCACCATTACACCCGGTAGGCCGGAATGTGAGCGATTACAGGACAACACGTAATCATTTGTTCGCATATTTTGTTTTATTATCTGCTGTTTTCAATTAGGTAACGAGTACATCGGGTAATTAGTAACGCAGCAATTAATTACACACTTCTGTAATCATTTTATTTATCCAATTATTATTCACTAATCATGTTAAATACATCACCATTTTATTGCTCTTATTACACGACTGCCCCAAAAAAAAGAGTGTTATTTTATTTTATGTATGGTAGGCGAAGTGTGTTTTCTTTTATAACTCTTCACTACAATAATTCTAAAACAAAGTCATCCGCTGCGTCTGTATGTATGTCTGTCTGTTCGCGATTAACCCAAAAACTACTGCACCGATTTTCTTGTTGGTTTTACCAATGGATAGAGTAGTTCTCGAGGAAGGTTTCAGTATATAATTTCACCGACATACACGCGGGTGAAGTCGCGGGCATCAGCTAGTCTATAATAATCGCCATTTTAGTAAGCCCATTCTAACAATTTTGCTGCTGCCAACTAAAAACTAAGTATTTTAACTAACCACTCGACGTTGCCGTCACAAGAGATAATATTATGAGGTGATATTAGTTAATAGATGTAGACTCACCTTAAACTGCTTAATAAGTTCTGCGCTCTTGACTCCGCTGCTCATGTTGAATGATATATCCACCTGAGGAAGCAACAGAACATTAACAAACGTTCAAACGATGCCCAACAGAATTCAGACTAGTTCAATGTCTATGTTTGTATGTGCTTTTATTTTGTTTGCCATCACGGCGGAGGGGCGACCATGCCTTGACCTTTCGATGCCTTTGTTATTGTACCGATTAATATGTACTATGTATGCAAGTTGCGTGTATCAAAACAAAAACGACGATCTAGCCATGATGCATTGCTTGGAAATCAGATTTCCCTTCTGTTCCTATAATTTTCACAGACCCCACCTTCCACAATAGGTATCACACAACTTGCACACACACCACTGACTGAGCGGAGTTCAGGTAGCAGAATTTTTGGCATTTTCAACATTTTACCATCGATACGCTAACAATTCAGTAAATATTCCGTCCAGCAAGAATGCCTTTATATGTGAATTACGTCCCTAGCAACACACAGAGCTAATCGTCGCCACATACCGGGCTATCCTAATCCTAATCCTAACTAATATTATAAATGCGAAAGTAACTCTGTCTGTCTGTCTTTGCTTCACGCCTAAACTACTGAACCGATTTGTGTGAAATTTGGTACAGACATAGTTTGGAACTTGAGAAAGGACATAGGACAGTTTTTTTTTTCGCGAGATAAACCAAAAATCTGCCGGAAGTCACTATTCCACGCGAACGAAGTCGCGGGCAAAAGCTAGTACGTTATAAGTTTTTAACACCAGTGCTGAAGCGCATTCCGGAGCGCGGCTCGCTAATTACATGAACGTGCGAACATGAACGTGCGAACATGAGCCCACTAACCGAGGAACACTTTAATGTGATCATGATCATTACTTTTGATTGAATAATTTATTTATTTTCTGTTTCTTAAACTACCATTCATGTCATTGAGACAGGATAATTGGAAAAACCTTTTTTTTTATTATTCGAACTATACAGACCTTTAGATTTTACTCTGCGATTTAGCCAATTAGCATTTCAAGTTTCCAATTGTCTTAAAGTTGTAGGACATGCACTGCGCTCTACCAGATCAGATTGTACCATAGGATTGTACAAACATGAACTGATGGACGTAACTAAAAGCGATGATGGACGCAACGTGACGCCTAATTTTGGGCTGAATTAATTTAGATTGCCATCGACACGCTAAGAAGAAGATCAGAGATATGCGAGAATCCGTAGCGAGTGATGTGAGTGAAACGTAGGTACCAATAATATCGTTTCACGTCTTGAGCACATCTCTGCTGGAAAGTCTGGTTTAAAGAGTAAATAGTGTAATACCTTGACATCGGAGTACTTGTCGGTCATCTTGACGATGGGCACGGTGGCCTTCTCCAGCACCTTGATGCTCTCCTTCTCCGCGATGTCCTGCACCACGAGCTCGCGCTCCAGCGTCCACAGCGGCAGCTTCTCCCATTGACCTGGGACAATATACACCAACCTCATAACTATGGGGGAACACGCATACTCAACATTTAAATAGGCGGAAACCATAACTAAGAAAGTGCTTTAAATTCCACAAAATAAAACAAATATAAATGAAAAAGAGAATTACAATTAGACTGAGTAACAGTACTTTATGGACTTCTTTTTCTTCAGTTGCTGATTACACTCATTGGTTTCGATTAAATCCTGGAAGGTGCAAGTGGATGGGTAGGACAGAAGGTTAAAAAATAACTGCCTTTTAAAAAAGGTGCTGCCTTTAAACCTCTGCCCCTTGAACATGAATATGTTCAAATATTGCGAGATTGCTTTGTTCACCAAAATTTTGATGTCAGCGCAAAAAGAAAAAAGAGTAACCAAACCAGTAACTAGACAAAAAGCTCAACCGTTACACTTCGGGATAACGGTTCTATGACAACAAGAAGAAATCCAAGCGACGCTCCAGATACGCGCAAAAACAGCGTGACTCACCGCCAACATCGGAGGAGTATGCCTGATTCCATAATAGCTTCTAATAAATCGATCAGAGCGCGTCATGGCGTATAACGACAGTTGTATTCGCTATGCAGACACCGCGTCATGAGCCAACCACTCGTGACAGACCAACAAACAGCTCTCCAGTGCTGACGTATCAGGAAATCCGTCTGACGATTGTCCAGATGTTCTGCTAGCTAACAAACAACTTGAGTGATTGTTAGTGTTCCAAATCGAATGCATCGCACAGCGTTCTATTCATATTTCATCGATCACGTCATTGATCAGCTGGTCGAAATGAAGCAAGTTATGTTTCAACATTCTTCACACGATTATTAGAACAAGATTTAGCGTTTTTCAGCGGAACCTTTCTGTTTCAAAGCATTATGTGACGATGATGAGATGCTCCCCTGTGTGCATACATATAAAGAGTTGAATGGGTGTCAGCAGGGCCGCGCGGGTGACTCACGCGCCGGCGATGCGTGACATCGTAATGTGTGTACAGGGTTGGCATGTTTAAAACAAGTTGTTTAAAACATGTGTTTTAAACAGTGTTTAAAACAGTTTCAAATAAAACATAGTTTTTTATTAGGTGTTTGAAAACATTGTTTAATTGCAAAAATAAATGAATACTAAGTAGTTATTTTTTTCCTTATTTCCTTTAATTAATCAACTTTAAACAATTTTTATAAAATAATTAAAGTGGCTTTTTAACTTGACATTTAAACAGTTTTTAATATTTAAAATCCTTAATCAAGAAATAGTTAACAATTTTTATTATAAAACGACCATGTACAATCATATTTGTTCGTTAGCAGATTAGACAACATTTTTTATTTAGGTATTTAAAAACTGTGACAAGTTTTGCAGCTTTCTCGTTACCAAGTTTGATTCGTACATCGGTTTGAATAAATCCAAAGGTTTTTGTGTTATTGTGAAATGAAAAATCAGAAAGAAAGTCCGCTCTATTCTCCATCGGTAAAGTCCCCCGGGGAATTCCCAGAACTTCCGTAATTCGTGAACGTGATTATTTAAAATATGTTTTGGGTATTCCCCTTATTTTAAGAAAAAATTAGGAGATTTCCCTACTAAAAATGAACGTAGGAAACGCACACAGAATGTATTGAATTATGATAAATTTTTGTCATGCAGTTTTTAAAATAGTATATAAGTGAAATATATCAGGCTTAATCAATTAAAAATGGATGATAACTAACTTAGGAAAAAAAACAAAAAAAACACCTGTTTAAAACATTTTAAACTGTTTGTTTTATAAAATGTAAAAAAAACTGTTTTTTTTCCAACCCTGTGTGTGTACGTACACCTACATAATAGGCCGGTGCAAGCCTGCTGTTTGTTTCTCTTATACATTGTAAAGCTGCGACCATATTTTTACGACTTACGCATCGAGTTTTACTGCCATTTTCAAGAACTGACCGATTAAGCTAGTTGTGTGTTTGGCAGAAACCGACTGTGCGACTGGTTTAAAGTCGGTGGTAACTGCTCATGACTAGTTATCCAGGATCAACGAACATTCACTTTAGAGAATGCAGAAAATTCTGGCGCTTTCGTGCAGGGAACCACGTTAATTCCATAACTTCAGTGGCTCAGTGTCCCTGGAGGCTCCTGTCCCAGTGTTAATGTAAACACAGCGCACATGGCTGTGTGCTGTCGCCAAGCAAGTTATTGGAGGCCTGCCACAGCCCACACATTGGCTGCACTGACGACTCTGTTTGCTGTCATAACTCTGTACTTTATAGAGTTAATGATCTCAATGTACTTCGGAGATCATTTTACTTCGACACATTAGTCATGTGTCATTTTCTTTATTTATTTTATCGTCGTCCGCGTGAATTATTTATCAAAAGTAAGGTTGGGCTATGGTCAAACCAACAGAATTGGGGCCGCCTACACAAGTACATTCTTCAATAGGGATGGGAGTCATTGGAGCCCTCCAGTGGTGCCCAGCAAGATCAGCCAACCAGCAAGCTTGTGACAGTCGAAAAAAAAACTCGATTCTTGATTGGGGGTCCCGCAAAATGCTGTGCTCCATATTTTCTTATCTCTCTACGATTGTAGCTAGTGAACTGTAGTATTGAGTGCATAATATGTCCGCCGCCCAATAGTCCGAGGTCGCCGCTAGTGGACGCCGATATAAAAATAGCCGCGGCGCTCGCCTACTGCCTCTGCTAGTAACTGCTCAGTCTACACAATTCATTAGTGTATTGTTTTGTTCTGTCGATATCTTACAGATCCTTTAATTCCGTATCTCAAGGTCAGTTTAAGTTCAAATGAATTTGTTTTCCTCCAGCATCGTTATTCTGACGATAAGATGGACCATGGATATAAGATGAATTTCATTAGTAATCTTACTAAATAACCTCTCTACTGACAGCTTTTACGTGCCCATAATATTGGCAATACTATACCAAGTTTCTCATTACTTTGAATTTGATAATATCATCGTTCAGTGTCCCCGAGCTCGCTTCAATCTCCCGAGTGGTAGATACAAACGCACGTGGCGTGGGCGGAGTTCAACAAACCGCGCCGTTGCTCCATCAGTCAGCTGATATCCACCTGTCATCCGCGTCTCCCCACGACCTACGCCTGTTCCGGCAAGTTCCGCATTCCTGTCTGTGCCTCAATGTTACTGTATCAATCAGATAGTTATCTTGTCGTATGTCGGTACTGTGGTGTTTGTCAATGCTTCTCATATTGTACACACGGCTACACATCAAGCTATACAAAACCAGTATAATCTGATTGTTCATTGTGCGAAAAGATCTAGTAAAGTGAGGCCAAGATTAACTGGTTTTGTATAGCTTGATGTGTAGCCGTGTGTACTTGTGTGGAACTCGAAAGCCGGCTGTCGTATAGAGAAGCCATATTTCAAGCGTCTATTCTGTGTTTTAAGATTGATAAACCGATGGTCAAGTCTATCTCTTGTCCTCCTAAAAATAAGCCAGTGAGGCAATTATGAGCCCTTATCTGAACGCGAGTCCGTCTGTACTTCGTCACCACTCTTAACGAAGTCCAGAGAGTGGACAAACAGCCGGACTCGCGTACACGCGCTTATATCGGTGTGTTCGCGCGGGGTGAGAGGGCGCGCGATTTGCGTCTGAGGTATACGCACGGTACGCACCTCACGCGTTTCGAAATACAAGCTTATACGCACCGAAAATACGATAAACTGACACCGCCTTTCAATCGTTAAATCAGGAATGCAATTCGATGCCCCTCAGTAAAACGTACTTGACGTTTTACTTAACACTTAGTGACGTCGTTGCATTCGGCAGATTAGTCGCGGCGACTAGTCGTACGCACCATTCGTGGAGACGTGCGTTATCGCCGCAGATAACTATTTCTATGACGACTGCGCGGTGTTCACGATTGCAGTTATATGGACGGTCACTAAGTTAGTTTTCCGGTGCTTGCACACGAATAAAATGGGTTTTTCCATTAGGAATTTCTAGTAGCAGCCACGGAGTCTGGATTCGTGCTTGATTGATGGCAAAAGGGTCGCCCCCTATTATGTGGGACTTAAACATAATTGGCGAAATGTGGGTGTACCTACTATTAGGTACACCTCTGCGCAGCCCTTCGGGGATTACAGGCGTGATGTTATGTTATAATCAGTTAAAAAAAAACCCGACTGAAAAAACTTAAAAGCAAAAAACAAGTATATTTTAAATTAAACAAAACTTGGAAGCAGGCGGGGTCCATTCTATGTATTTTCTTTTCATGATTTAATATTCAAATGAACCCCGCCTGCTTCCAAGTTTTGTTTAATTTAAAATATGCTTGTTTTTTGCTTTTAAGTTTTTTCAGTCGGGTTTTTTAGTTTTTTAACTACTTTTTTTTATTTACAACTTTTTAGTTCTTTTGTGTTGGTTCTTTCGTTGGTCTAAAATTCCTCGCAGATGAGTTAACTTTTGTGTTTGTTTATACGATTTTCCACTTTGAATTTCTTTTAAACATATAAGTGTTTTATATTTTTGTAATCTCCTTTTTAAACCCTTCATTTTGATACCCTACTCGATGGTAAAGGAAATTTTTTTTTTTTGAACTCCGTGATATGGCCCCCAAAATCCACAATTTTTCTTTGTTTTTTTATTTTAATGTAGCCTATAACACTCGCGCCATCAACACGAATCTAACGACGTATGTTTTATTCAAATCCCTTCATCCGTTTAGGAGTTATGAGGGAACAAAGAAACGGACATACATACATACACGTCAAACACATAACCCTCCTTTTGGGCTTCGCCGCAGTCGGGTAATTAAATTATCTAGCGATACTCCACACATATGCGATGGGTACCGATATCTGCCTATCTGACCTCCACAACCCAGTTAGTACTGGGTAATGCGATCACCTGTCAAGTCCTGACCACCACTCTTACCAAAAGTAAGACTGTAACGTACTAGTTGCAGACCATATCCTACTAGTCTTACCTTTGGTAAGACTGGTTGCAGACCAGTCTTACGTTTGGTAAGACTGGTTGCAGACTAGTCCTAGTAGTGTTGTCTTTGGTAAGACTGGTTGCTGACCAGTCTTACCTTTGGTAAGACTGGCAGACCAGTCTTGCTAGTCTTACCTTTGATAAAACTGGTAGCAGACCAGTACTACTAGTCTTACTTTCGGTAAAACTGATTGCAGACCAGTCTTCCTTGTCTTACCGTATGACTGTTTTCAGACCAGTCTTACTAGTCGTATCTTTGGTAAGACTGGTTGCACACCAGTCTTACTAGTCTTACCTTTGATGAAACTGGTAGCAGACTAGTCTTACTTTTGGTAAGACCGGTTGCAGATCAGTCTTACTAGTCTTACCTTAGGTATAACTGGCAGCAGACTAGTCTTACTAGTCTTACCTTTGATAAAACTGGTAGCAGTCTAGTCTTACTAGTCTTACCTTCGGCAAGACTGGTTGCAAACCAGTCTTATGCTTGGTAAGGCTTGTTGCTGCCCAGTTGTCAGACTTGACAGGTTGATCGTATCACACAGTTGTCGTCTAACTGGGTTGTGAAGGTCAGATAGGTAGTCGCTTCATGTAACGTACTACATCTGAACTGCATCCGGTAAGACTGGAAGCCGAGAACAACATAGTTGGAAAAAGGCTAGGTGGATGATGATGGAAAGAGTAAAAGCATAGAATATCCTACGTTAAATTGACTAAGAATGTATTTAAGACATGAAATTTTTTCCGTTTATTTTTCGGTTTTTTTGCAAAAAAGAAAATCAAAAATAATTACGGGTTTTTCTTTAAATATTGGGAAAATTCTATAAATAACTATTTTTAGAAAATATTGAAAATCGTACCAATGGTTTTCCACCTCTGAAATAGAACCTACCACGTAGGCTCTCGGCGTCTAGGAAGAGGTAGAAAATAATTTAAAAATAAAAGTGCTTGGAATTTAAAACCACGGCGTATTCTTATAAATCTTGTTAAAATATACAACTTTTTTTAATTTTTATATTATTTCATGCTGTTTTCGCAAAGAAAAACCTACATTTAAAATGAGCCCTCCAGGAGGGCTCCCGGCATCGGTGATACGATTTGAGTGAGCCCTCCAGGAGGGCTCCCGGCACTGAAGGTGTTAAAGAGTGTTCGTGCCACAAGTTTCATTATATTCTCATAGAATTTGTATTATGTGAGTGTTCCCATACTGGCATTTCACGTAGGGACAGGGCGGAGGTGCTTAGTACATCCACATTTCGCCGCTTGTGTTTAATTTTCAATTTCCATAGAATACGTGTGATTATGTGCGAGTGTGTTTGTAAAGACTGCGGGCGCGTAAGTTTTCAGTGGCACTGATAAAGCTGCGGGTATCAATGTCAAGAGTGTGTGCGTGACCCTGCGCGTGTAGAGGTCGCCGCTTACTCGTTAATGTGTGCAAGGCGAGTGATCGCAGTCCAAATCTTTGACTCAAAAGATTTAAGTTACTGTTGAGATCTTTAGAGATTCTTGGGCGCTTTGACAGAGTGCATACCCTATTACACCGACCTCTTATTTTGAGAAAACAATGACCTAATCTCTAGATTTCCTTCACGTTAAAGTATTAACGGTGGTGGACTTTGGAACCTTGAAGTGAATTAATGTTCAATGATGATAATTTAATACCTTAACCCAATAGGCCTTTTTACAGCAGGCGAGAGATAGCTACTCGTTATCTCCCGTGCTCTTCAATGACATACGACCAACGACCAACGCGGTCGATTGATAGTACAACAGCAAGGTACCCACGCCGGCAGCTCGTGACAACTGCGCTTTTACGGCATGCCTACAATACTGAGTGTAGTGATGTGGTAGTGACGTGCAAAGGAGGTGTTTTGTAAACTGTCTACTCTTAGCAGTAGGCACGCTATATGACTCAGTTAGAAGCAATGGAAGGTACCGACTTACTGCAGCTTAGTGGCTATTGGCAATAAACCAACAAAACGTGCACAAGTTACCTCGCTTCATGAACATCAGCGGACATTGTTTGACAGTAGGTCGAATGTCACGAGAATGTTTTGGGGTTTCTCATTCCCACCGTTGCGCATAAAAAAACTGTTGAAAAGACATTTCTGCAGGAGTATTATCCTAGTTCCCAGGTTTTCAGTTCCCACAGGGAGTTCGCAGACAAATGGACAGTGTGTTGTGATGACACACTCGGCCACTCGGCCTCCCGCGCTCCGCAAACGACGCTCCTGCCAAAACGGCACACAGCACTTACTCAATCATTCCTACACATTCCTCTCCAAACATACGACTAACCGCCAATCAATCATCACAATGTGCTGCAATCCTCAGTTATAGGCCATCTACTAGCCAGATTTAAGTTGCAAGACTAGAAAAATTGAATCATATCAGAGGCATGCAATTCGTTAGATTAGGAACAACCTTTAGACCAAAGATGGTACGTATTTGGAAAAGTCTTCTGTCAAATAAAGCACTGTGTGTGAGTATTCTAAACATGGCTCATCCTTGGTAAGGACAATGTGACTAACGTTTATTACAATAACCATTGTTACTACATTCGAGAACATTCCAGACTATGATCAGTGATCATTAAATAATGCCAGTAAGTGTAGCAAAGTCAGTTGCCACAGCGATTTGTGTAAACTATTGATCGGTTTATGAGCCACCATTAATAATAATAATAATAATAAAGCCTTTTATTTTCCTATAACATTACAATGTTTTTTTTTTTTAATTACCTACTTAAATCTATGTTAGTGAAGTTTAGAAGACAGTTAATTCTAAGCCACCATTATGAAATCTTATAACTATTGGATTATCATTATCTGCCTCAAAATAAGAAGCGTCATTTCGCTTTCACCTGAGCAAGTCTAACTAACCAAATACCCGTGAAAAGGAAACGTCCTTCACCGACAGTTAACGGCCGCGGCTCGCACATGTCACGTCTTATGTACATACATATGTATGAGTACGTAGCACGTGTGTGTGTAGCGTGCGCGGAGATAGGGGGGGACAATAACAGGGATGTAGCTCATGTAGCCGAGACACTGACCGTTGCACTTCTTTACAAAGTGCTCGGTGGGACCTGGGACCCGGTCCAACTGTGCGGAATAACATGCGAATATGCTCACAGTAATTGACGTTTTAGGAGATCGAATCAGCAGTCCATGTTGTTTTGAACAGCGTGTAATCACCAGACTTCGGATTAACAACTGTAGGTAATCCATTTTCAACGTTGTTTATTTTATACAGTACCATACGAACTCTAATTAGTTCGTGTTTTATAATAAGTTATCAGGTCATGACAATGCACAGCCGGGCTATCTTACAAAATATACGATAAACTGAATAAGCAGATAAAAGGTAGGTATTCTAGGTATCTGCACGATACCGAAGCGAAAGCCCAGTGAACTAATTCACGATAGAGATACCGGCTGCCGATACATTATGCACACGAGCCATCCATTACTGAACTGAATTTATTATACGAATAGCCTCAGACCAAGAAAAAAAGGAATACAGCGCGCCGCGAACACAAACAGTAAAGCCACAAAACCACGCGCCTATAGCAAGTAAACATACAAGCTCACGCACACACCTACACTAAAACCACACGCATTTCTCCTAGAACGTCACGACTTCACGAGACATTGTCTACACACATAGATAAAAAGTTGGCTTCACTTTTGATGTTCGTGGCGCGCCGTCTTTTTTTGTTGGTCTGAGACGAATAGCACGATAAGGAAACTGTGTTTCCAAATACAAAGATTAGTGTTATTAATACTGTGTATCAGTTGTGTAAGCCGTTGACGTAGTATTATTTAATTTAATTGTTCTAGAAATCGCGATGGAAAACCCAATGATATTAGGAAAACCCCAGAAATCGTGTCATATTTTTTTAGCAATTTATACTGATAACAGTAGAGGAACAACTAAACTGAAGTGGTCAATTGATTAAATGGAGAAAATTCTCAGCAAAGGGCTTGCCAAAACAAGTTTTAGGCAAACAAGACCCTGAACTGTAGGACATGTGTCTGTCCCCGAGGAGTGCCTGTGACTGCGGGGTGAGGGGTGACGGGCGAGGGGCGTTCAGCCGCCCGCGGCCTTGTGGCGGCTTTACGAGCGGCGTCTAGCCGGCTCTAATGTGTCCACGCGGTGGGTAGCGAGGAAGGAGCGTTCGGAATAGTGCGCGAGAATACGCTGACGTCAGAACAAAATGTTCAACGCATCAACAGCGGTAGAAACATCCGTAACGCAGCGTGTCGCGGAATATTTCTGATATGTGGCACTCAGAAATATTTTCTGTACCTTGATATTCAGGTGCAAGAACAGTATTAACCGGATACGATCCGCTAAACTTAGTTTTGGTTTCTAACCCTATAATAGTATCATATTCTTTTACGATAGAGTTCCGGGACCTTCTTGGACTAAAGCGAACCTTCTGAATTTCTCTACTTAGTGTAACAAGCTTACACGAGGAACGTTTAGCCAGTTCAGCGGCAGCTAGACAGTATCGTACTGTCTAGCTGCCGCCGACTCGTGTTCCGCCAGCACCGTTATGAATTGATCGGAACATGAAGTGGTCTCAGTTCACAGCTGTTGCTAGGTGCTGCCATAACCGAGTGTTTTATTGAATCATACTGTTATAATTCGAGTGTAAGGCGAAGGACACTTAAATTAATCGATATTCAAGTTTTAAGGCAACGTCCTCACGGTCGTTTTGATGGATGATTGTTATTGACATCCCTCTGAACCTCTGAAGGGACATAGTCCGACCGAGGTTTTATAATTTTTCGCACTGAGGTGGTCTGACCAGGACAAGTGTGAGGCAATTGCTCGCATAGTCTTATTAAACTTTATATGTATAGGTACGACAGCCCAGCCCATCTACATAAAACTTCTATCATCTATACATGCATAATATACAGTCTTTACTCTCTAGTTCTAATAAAAGCCGTCAGCATAGTATGTAGGTCGCCTGACTAGTGAACTCCATTTTTCGCTCGACGACACGCGAACTCGCGAACTAAATAGCACAATAAACCGCTTACTGGAACAACATTCGATTTAGTTCGTGTAATCACCTTACAGTATGCAGATTGTGATCATTTACATCACATAAGTGTTGATTACGCTTAATTGCCTCTGTTTCTAAATCAAACCAACAAAGCGCTCACGTCTAATGTGTGCGTGGTATTTTTGGACGTCCATATCTCGACTACGACGGTATTTAATGCCGATACCACGGCCAAGCATTAATCACCATGGTTCTCGTACCAAGCTGGGTTCAAGTCTATTGAAACAGTAAAGCCAATAGAACGCTTGTTAAATCCCAAATCAGCGAGTAGGGAAATGTTCCTTAGAAGCGGTATCCTGTTTATGACGGCATTTATCCCCAGGGACGGGAGCGGTTTATACTGCAGAATTATCTCCATTTTCGTGTTGGTTTCGGAACCGTTTACAGTTTAAGCTGTTCTTGGACTAGGTCACATTGAACATCGTTCAGAAATGTTGCTGCCCGTCCAAATGATGTAAGACGATTGTAAACAAATACGCAATTAACATACCGCTGCAGTTGTTAGCCAGTGCCGGTATATCAGCGCATCATTACATAAGAGGCGTCAGTGAGCGCCTGATCAAGTGGCAGAAATCTCCGAAATTTTGGCACTCCTCGTGGTTACTTGCACTTGGTAATATGTATGTATAGTGTCGTTCGGGACATGCATGAGTCGGGAAAGTTATTCAGTTAGACGCCAACCGTTCCAGTATCATCTACGACACAGTCCGGCAAGTCACTACTTACAAACGCGTTCAGCAGCCTATGATGAACGCGCTTATCTTAAAATCTGCAATTTATATCATTTCTTGTTGTCGTCAATCAAGTCTAAAACGTCAATTTTGTTCGACCAGCACCTTGGTCTCACGGTCTCCCTTGGTCGAATCCTGATAAGCTGTTGGTCCTGCAACTGATCCCTCTATTACTATGTCGGTACAACCGGGCACGACACGTCACACCATCCCCGGATCGCTGGCTAGTCTCGGCTGAGATTGGCTGCAATCGCCGAAATTCGGTCTGGAGGTGAAATGTTATTTTTATTCCATCAATAGTATTTACTCACCAATAACAACGAGATCAATGTCGCTCGTGGGTAGGTAGAGGCCGGTGCGAAACGAGCCGAACACCTCGACGCGTGCCTGTGGCCACAGCGCTAAGATGGCGCCGCGGATGCGGTTCACCACGGTGGAGCGCACCAGGTGCTCCGTCTCCGTCGGAGACATGTACAGGTAGAAGTGCTCGATCTCCTCGTGCAGTCTGGAACACACAATATAATTATTTAGTTAAACTGCAACTCATGAAGAAGTACAAGTGATTGCAGAAATGCAGACCTACAGCCAGATGGATGAACATCAGAAAATACTCAGCAGTATGCAGTAGTAGTTTTTTTAAGTTTAGTATCTAGCGAAAGGCCGCGATTGAAGCGAGCTTGTAACTTGTCCTGCCAAACAAAACGTTCGCTATTTCTTCGAAGATTTAGTGTGTGCGAATGACACCTTCCAATGTGGAGCTACATCATGACTAAAACTACAAACACGCATCAAATTATGCAGGGTGAAGCCACACCGTCTGTAAACTCAGATCGCCTCGACTATTGCAATAAGCCAGACAACTTTGTTAATTTAATCTCAAACTATTCTAATTCCGCGTGCTTGTAATTACATTAGTATTCAGCTGAGATCTTAATATAAAGGCAATCGTGAAACTTGCTAATTACGAGCAGCTCGTAACCTTCACGGGGTCGCATAGCACCCGTCTGTCAGCTGTGTGACCGTATCAGCACCAGACGACCTTAACACACAGACCTTTCACCAGAATGCACTGCTAGCCAAGCACCACATTCTTTCAAATCAAGTTTTTGACAGTCACACCTCAATCTCGTTCCAATCGCCAATATGGCACAAAAAAAAACAAGGTGATTTCGTTTTAATTTAAGCAACATGGCCAAAAATAGAACTGAGCTGATTAAATATCCTGTGCTTAAACGTCGCGCCGTTTCCGCTAAATGTGGTTTTGGAATGTTCTATCTATCTCAAATGAATAAGCGTATTCATAAACATGTAAGCCCGCCTGTAGGCATCCCCCAGAGTTGCGGACATAAATCAAATGTCCAATTTATCATTTCCCTGGAAGCCACGCTGGCGCTAAGACGTGATCTGCATCTAGACGCGAGAGGTCGACCCGAGACCTGCCTCGTGTTCATGACACACCTTTAAGTTGTGACCTATATTCAACGTTTAAATACAAATTCATCAAAACCCTGAATTGGGAATATTTAACTTCGATGTTTGGAGGTTCCAATGTGGTTATTCACATACAATGATTTATGGACCGCTCCAAGATGTCCATCAAAAAGTCTGAAGTGGTTATTCTAAAGAGCAGAAACATTAAAAGCCGAGCTCGCAGCTAATTGCATTCCAGTTTCTTTTTTTTATATTTATGTAGCTTTATTGAAAGAACGTGCTCTTCTGTTTTACAGGTAGGTAAATAACTCTTCCCGATTCAGGACAATAGAATTAGTGACTAACTACCACACATGCGTACCAAAAGCAAAGAGAGGAAGCCTTCTAGATTACTGAAAGTTCCCACACTAGTGGAATCTTGTTTTAGTTGTGTAGTAAGAGCGGAAGTAAATCTAGGGCAAGAGTTGCTCTATCGCCTAGACTTCAACGTGCGCTTGACAATTACTCAGGTATTCCACTGCCTTGCTGCAACACCAGATGCTCGCAGCTCAGACTGATTTCCTTTTTAGCGTTGACTCATTGCACTACGAATAACTTTGAATTTTATACAGCGTTGATGTCACTCATTCATAATAACATATCAATTTGATCTGTCTGATAGCAATGGCAGGTTTGATAACGGGTCTCAAAGTACATCTCCTCAGAGAAATATATAGACTCTGCTCTTTAGACATTCTGTGCAAAGTTGCCAAGTCCAAAGTTTCACAAGGCGACAGTTACATAATCAATAATCATAATTGTAATTAAATGGGGTTTAGTAATATGTATAAGACGGCTTGAAAAGACGACAACCCTAGAAGGACAAGTGTCCGAGAGCAACTTGTCTATAATGGCAAGACTTGGCTAGGACTTCGTTGTCACTTCGGAGGTTAGAGATGTCCAATATTCTAACATATCAAAACACTCTAGCACTAGCAGTTACTGTTCCGTTATTGAGGAACCTCGTCGTCAGACAAGTGCATTATGTGCTTACATGTGCCTCCCGCGCAACTAGCCAAGTTTGTTCCTATCTAACGCTGCCGTCGGGTTACTGTTCTGCCTACTATTTTTACCGAGTGTTCGCCTGTCTTCCCACTGCTTTGCCACAAGGGTACAAATCGCGATAATTTTCTACAGAAACTTTGGCACTGAACTATGTTTATGACGAACTGCTGTTGTAATTGTGAAAGTCTGTGTTTCTGTTTGGAAATGTTAATAACCTCTGGCAAATCGGGCTTTTGATCATAAAAAGCTTTAGTCACAGTAAAATTTGATTTATTTCTACATCGATTTATTATTGAAATGAATCACGATAACGTTCCCTAAGAATAATGTAGGTGAATGAACTGAAGAATAGTTTTTTGTTATGATATGAATGTGATGATCAGAGCATTGAGATGTGTTGGCAGTGCTATCAAAATACAGCGGTATTTTCCTTGACTAAACCGTCGTCGTGTTGTTTACACATAAATATGCCCTGTAGACGCCAAATCCTGGCAACGCTTTGCCATTTAGTTCCCGTGCGATGGCGAAACAAACAAACGTGCGTTAACGATGCATGCATGGTTAGTTAGGTCAGCGAGACAGTGACGCATCTACTACTAACTTGGTCATTACTAAAGCAAACTGTTACCTTAGGAGCAGTGAGCGGAACTGTCGCCAATCGGGTATACTTCGCCAGCTGCATGAATTCATTCATAATTGCAGTGCTCGGATGTCACGCGAAAGGCATCGAAGTAATTGATATTCGAATCAGACTCATTCATTCAGCTTACACATTCAATTTACGTAGCAATGTTACGAGAGCGACATGTTAATTTTTATCGATTTTATTTCAATAAGGGGGGGAACAAAACTTCTTACGGATCACAGATATAATAAAAACGCTAAAGTCTTCGCAGTAATGACAAATTAACGCACCACAGTGTTATTTTCGCGTCGTTTGTTTACGACGCGAAAATTGCGTGAACGAATCGTCACTGCACCTCGTAAATATAGCGACAGACCTTCGTAGACAAACAAAAAGTATTTGCGACACTTCCGTAAACATTCAGTTTGATTTAATGATCGATCGATATTATAATCGAATAGAGATCTTTTAAATATGTCTGGTACAGGTCTCGAGTTTTTCGCTGGATGCAAGAGGTCTAGACGTCTTTCAGCAGAAACGATGATTATGAAAACTGTATGAAGGAATCTCTGAGTGAAGTTTCATTCTATTGACATCGCCATTCAGTAGTTACAAACCAACGCAGTCCTAAACACAATTTAAGCTTATGAGAATTTGTTGTTGGTGCCTCCGTGCCTCCGATCATCACCTTTCCCTGGCAAATCTGTCGATGATTTAATTTCATGCAAGTATTATCCGTAGCTTCACGAGTTTTATTCTCTTAGAACTATTTAGTTTCAGTGTGCAGTTGTGCACATGACGCAACGATTACGAAAATTAAAATATTTACGTTCTGATGTAACCAACGTAATGATACCATTACACTTCGTTTCCTAGGGACTAATAACATCGCACCGTTTTACATTTATTGTTTGAATTGTTTGATGGGTTCTATTTTTTTTTAGTTTACGAGGCGATAAACTGAAAAGAGCTGGGTATCAATTCTGCAACCGTGAAGCGAGAAGACACAAGGACAAGATTGTCGCAACTGAGCTGAAAGCGATCGGAGCTTGTCATTTATTTTGCAGTCATATATCTAGTGCACTCAATAATGATATTGGATTGTTACGACTTCCTTTTGTTACTTCTGAGAATTAATACTTCATGCCTGCTGACTCTTGCTATTTCAATTCTGAAATCGCTTGATGCATTTTGCTTTATCGAAGCCATTGTGGCAATACCAAATCTTTCATAATGTCCAGTTCATTATTACAGTAGTACAGCAGCTGCATCACTCTTCAATTACATGCTATTTAGCTCGTTCCTTGATAACTTTTTTCATACTACTGCTACCCATTTTATTTTCCAGTTTGAACTACAAAACGTACAAAAAGTTCTTCAAATTTGCGCTCTAAAATCGATTTGCATATTCAAGAAAGCTACGATGCAGGGTTGAGGCCCGCGGTTGTGGCCACGGCCCAGGGAGTAGCGACTGTCATTGACAAGGCCGCCAGGCCACTTCGATACCGCCTTGTTTAAAACTGGCCTACAAACAGTTGACCGATCACAACGCAACTATTGTTTGTTACGATCATGTATTTATTTACATCGTACACATTGTAATTTGTTGCCAACTGTGTGTAAACTTCACTTGGGCTCTACAACTAGTTATTTAGACAAATATTATGTAGCTGTGTAACACACATTTAACCACAATAAAGCCAAATACACTAAAATACATTGCTGTGGTCAACAACGAGTTATCCTCCTAATTTGTGCAGATAAGTAGTGCTTCTATGGGATCATTTTCGCGCCCATATTTTATAAATGATTGCTTACAAACCCGGATCTAATTAAAACATAATCCCTATTTTAGACAGCGCACTTTGCTAAGCCCTGCTAGTGGCATTACACACTTCCGGATAAGCGGATGGAAGTCATTCTCAACCGATCGACAACTTTTAGAAAGTTACCTGAGTTCTTGATTAGCAAAATATCATAAGCTTTTCGGAGCCAGGATCCGGAAGGCAGATTCATAGGGAGCAAAATCTAAAAACTTGAATTCTGTAAAAGACATACTATCTGTGACTGACTATTGCACATTGCTGCTGTTTGCCATTCCCGACAAGTTCTCAAATTGACCAGTAACCGCTTATTCCCCTAAATGAGCTGGCAGCTGGTCAGAGCGCAGTACAATGCACATCAACATTGAGTACACCCCGCCCCCACAGGCCGCAGCCAGTCGGGGATGATCATCGTTATGTCATGTCGTTGCGCGTCACACAGTGGGGACTGATTGCTGCGTCTATTCCGACTGCCAGTCGCTGTCGCTGGCCAGCCGCCAGCAGCAAGGCGTCTTCGCGTCATCGAAGACGTCCAACATAATTACAAACTGTAGCAGATTTAATACTATTGCAAGATAACGACCTCGCAAGGGATTTAGCTATGCACAAGACCTGTTATCTTACTCTCATGACGTCTTTTCCTCGCACCAATGATGACGATGACGCTTTTCACAAGCGTCATGCTAGAAGACTGGTGCGGCGGTCATCAACCCGCTTTTCTTTACGAAATATACGATCTGTTCGTGTGTAGACGCATTATCACAGCGTTGCTGATTTGTTCATGTTGTGCGGGACTTCTTTTCCGCGCGTGTCTAGTATGTGCAACAATGCTCAATAGCGCAGATTGTTCGGCCGCCGATAGATACAGCACAGCCGTCATGTGGCCGTTACACGCTGCAGATTGTTCGCATTGACTTAACGAACAATCTCATCTTTATGTTGTGAACGTTGGTCTAGCGACATTTGTTGTGGTCGCTATTGTTCAAAGTTCTACCGAGTTGTGTTCGATGTTGCTATGACCGAGTACCTTTTTTTATGAAAGATGTCTTAGCCTTTTGTGTTCTCGGGCCGCAGTATTTCTTTCGAACAACCCGCAGCATGGGTGCCTCAAGTCAGACAGTTAGTAGGTCCAGAAAATTATCTCGGCAGTAAGCAATCGACTTTTTGAAATAAACATAATTTACAACCTCACCCTAAGAAGCGTTTATCAAAATGTAAATCACGTTGGCAAGAATAGTACATTTGCGTTAAATTCTAATTCTAATGTAATTGTGTTTTGTCTTATTTTTCTAGTATTTTTATTGAATGAATTGCTAGTTATGATCACTTGTGATTGAAATAAATGAATTATTATTATTATTAACTACTGAATATATTATTCAGTAGCTTATTCGATAAAATATCGAGCGCTCGAGTATGTCAACAACAGGCGGCAAACAGCTTATTCCGACAAATGTCGTGCAATATTTTGCAGTCAGCGCCGCCGCTTTGGGTCAGCGCCTCACGCCAGGACACCGGCCTGAAAACTGATACTATCAGTACACTGTCATCAGAATTGGCTCAAAATAAAAACGTATTTGTTAGCTGCTGATACTGGAGATTGAAAGGAGTGATTCGGAGCATTATATTTATTTGGGGTTGGCGCAACATGTTCTTTCATAATTCTCTATTACTCATCATCACATCAGACACCTTCTTTCTTTCAATACCATTCTTCACACAGTCCATCCATCCTACAGTGGAACATAGTTTAGAAAACATAGTTTCCCAAAGTGGAAACTATGTCTTTTCCTACTCCTCCGCTATTCTTTACTGATTAATTTCGTTGCGGGAAAAGAGAAATGATTTAACTGTCTTGGATAGACAGTTAAATCATATCTCTGGGACTTCGTCGAGCTTCATTGTCTCGGCGCTTTTCTTGTGGTCGCCACTGTTGATTCTGGCTAACAGGAGTTACAGTGCGATCAAATTATCTTGGCAGCTCTGAACATAGGCTTTGCGAAATTTTACGCATGTAAACTTGGGAATAAAACTGTTATTGCCTGGAGGGGTTGGCTTGCATGTATGCTTTCACGGTTGCACAACGACACGCTTTGCTTACGCATGGCTTGTTAGAATAGATGCAAGTCTACCTTACTGCCTCCTTCAGAGGCGGTAAGGTGGCGGGGTCTTGAGGGAGAGCGCCACAGTCGTGTAGATCCTCAAGGCAAGCCTGGTGTGTTCACCTTCACGTGGTTGCCACCCCGTTTTTGGTCTAATTCCCTATGAAATAGACGTAACAAAAACCACCAGGCGCTTTCTGCCGTACCGTACTGCGACCATCTGTGACTGGATGGTGGTGGGCTCGGTGCCACTTAAACTCAGCTGGTATCGAGTAGGTACAACCAGTCACCTGCGCTAGGACCTGCGCAGTTGAGCGCCGTAGGCGGGGATGAAGGAGTCCGGGGGGGTTGAGCCGAGCGGCGCTGGTGGTAATGTGTCCGCAAGGCAACACGCCCTCTTTGGTCTGGATTTCAAGCAAAACGGTGGCCCTACCCAATAGCCGGGGGTAGGGAAATGGCCACAGTGTCCCGTCAGAGGGTCACGGCGAGGAGTGGGAGGTCCGCGGAGGTTGTCTCAGGATGGCCAAAGCGGTGGTGAAGGTCATGCTGACGGTGTAAGTGAGGGTTGATCAGTTCAGAAGGGATTAGTCAGTCCCCTATGCCAACCCGATCAAGCACCCGATGTCGCACTGTGAACCAGCCTCACACTCCTATATCTCGATGGTAATCCTAATGTTCGAGCTAGTTTGTAGCGAGACGTTCCCAGGTGCGGGCTCCAAGGAGGGTGGGAAGCCAAAGAGATGAACTGTAATTAAGGTAACATTATGGAAAATAAAAAACTTGACACCACTAACACACACACACTCAACACACACGCAACAAAACCACACACAGAAACATCATCCACTCACACACATACAATAACCACTAACACAAAAACTCACACTGCACAAACACACACCGGAGCGAAGGCGAAAGCCAAAACTCCGAAGAGGGGTGCTCCAAGCACCTCTTCGGCCCCCGGGGGCTCGGCTGCCAACACAGCGAGCTCCAGTGCGGGCACCGGTCCGGCAGTGGCGAATACCGCTGCCAAGACCAACAAGTCCCACAACAAGGGAAGGACATCGGCGCTGCCTGGGACCAGTTCCGATCCTTCTGCACAGTCCCCCGCGAGTCCGCGACGGTCAATGCCGGTGGGCGGGCTTTGCTACCACATCCTCCCCCACCCTTAACTCCTCAAGTAGCCCCTCCCCCGCTGTCCGTCACTGGTCAGTCGGCGGAGCTCTGCATCTCCAACGACGTGCTTGTGCAAAACTGGCAGGTGCAGAAGGGCAGGTACAACGGTAGGAAGGGGGGTAACGCTCTGGCATCACGACGTCAACGTGCGGACCCCGCAGTGCAAGCTGCTCCGGTCCCCGGGACAAGTGGTGCCATAAGAAGGAACCGGCCGAACAAGAAGCAGCGGCTAGCGGCACAAGGTAAGGGTAACTCCCGGCAAGTAATGCTGGCTAATGCTGCAGGTCAGGGGCAACCGACCAGTGGCAATGTCAACTTCTTTTCCGCAGGCAAGCGGTCGCAGGCCGGAGTCGACAACAGCCGACCAGGCCCCAGTCGACCACCAGCTGGCACGGTAGAAGAACAAGGCTCGGCAGAAGGACCAACCACGGCGGCTACGCAGCGACCTGCTCGGAATGACAAGGCCGCGGCCAAGCGGGCTCTCAACGAGACCTCGTCACCTCGAGGGGAGCGTAAGCGGCCGCGGCTTGATAAGTCCAAGCGGGTTGCTAACCGTAGCTACGCCCAAGCTGCAGGATCGGACCTCGACGTCGCAGTCACGTGCGACCAGACGGGGCAGATCAGTAAGGAGGTGGCGGGCGAGATCCTCGAGGCTCTTCAGAGGAAGATGCTCGCCGAGGCCTGCTCCCCTGACGCGCTGGACTTGCCAGTACCGGTCTTCAACGCGAGGCCGGCGTTCGTGGATGGGGTGCTCAAGCTGTGGTGCGACAGTGAAGTCACCATAAGCTGGCTGAAGAAGCTCATAGCCGAGATGCCTCCCCTTGCTGGCACGTCGCTTGTGATCAAGAGGCAGGCTGACATCAAGCACCGCGTACGTTGCGGCATACTGATACTGCGACAACATCGGGCGACTTCTATCTCATCAGAATCGATGGATAGACATTAAGAGCTGGGCACTGCTGCAAGTCAAGAGGCAGGAAAACGCTTGCTTCGTGGTGGTCGGGATCCCTGAGGACCATATTCCGACTTTGATGGAAGCCGAACGGCGACTGTCATTCTGTGCCGGGAGGGTCTATGTGATGTTCCAGACACCGAGTGGCAAGTTCGTCAATGTCCCTCAGGAATTCCCGGCAGAAGCTACCACATCGGGGGTAACACGGGTGGAGGAGTCAACTCCCTCCACGAGTTCCACGGAACGGCCTACGGACGTGCCTGCGGGAGCAGAGCCAGAGGCCCCAGCAGTCGTCGGTGTGGAAACCGTCCTTACTTCGGGTGGGGAGCTCGATGACGATATACTGTCATCGGCTTCTGACCTGGAGGAGGGCGGCTTCGACCCCGGCTTTCTGTTTGCTGGGCTGCGGCTCGAGGGTGACGAGGACGGATCGACCAGCAATGGCATCCCCTTCGCTAACCTGTAAAGTCCTGCAGGCAAACCTCCACCACAGTCAGACCGCAACGGCTCAGCTACGGAAGTGGCTGGAGGTTCAACACACGGCCATAGTCCTGATCCAGGAGCCGTGGATCAGGGCGGGAAAAATACAAGGACTCTCCAATCTTGGGGGTAAGCTTCTATTTAGCTCAGAACACGTTGAACACGATAATCCGAGATCGTGTATCTACACAACGCGTAACATAAAAGCACAGCCACTTACGGATTTCTGTTGCAGGGATATCTCTGCAGCTAGGCTGCTATTACGGCGCGGGGACACGGAAGTAGAGGTGGCTTTCGTCTCGGCATACATGCCTGAGGCTGAGGAGCCACCCCCGCATGACCTCGCTCGCCTCGTAAGGCACTGTGAGTGCACTCGGCTCGAGGTGGTCATAGGGGCCGACGCAAACGCTCATCACCCTCTGTGGGGCATGAACACGCAGAACGAAAGAGGTAAGGCCTTAGTTGACTATTTGTTTACGACAAACCTAACCCTTCTAAATACAGGTCCCGAACCAACATTCGTCACCAGACGCAGTCAAACGATCATAGATCTAACTCTGGCATCGGAGGGCGTAGCGGCCATCGTATCCGGCTGGCAGGTCTCGAAAGAGGCCTCCTGCTCGGATCACAGGTGGTTCCGCTTCGACATCCCGGTCTGTGTGACACCTACACTGCCACGCCGCAACCCACGCAATACTGATCGAGCAGCCTATACTCGCATCCTGGTAACCAAGCTTGCGCCAACAAAGCACTGGAAGACCCCTGACAACACGGGCCAGATTGAAGAGCAAGTAAGCTACCTGACGAAATCACTGGTAGATAGCTACCATGCATCCTGCCCAGAAACCACTCCGCCCACAACCCCAGGCAAGCAACCATGGTGGGGACCGGATCTGGAACGCAAGCGCAGGAAGGTAAGGGCAGCCCTTAACAGAGCTATGAACACCAGTGCTGACGAGGATTGGGACGTCTATAGGGCGGCCAAATCCAGCTACAAGAAATGCATCCGACGCAGAAGCTCTGGCGGCTGGAGGAAATTCTGCGGGAAAATAGAATCCTGCCAACAAGCAAACAGGGTAAGGAAAATACTGGCACAGCAGAATTCTGCCGGACCGGTAGTGCTCCGTAAACCTGACAACACGCTTACCACTACTCCAGAAGAGGCGATGCGCGTCCTTATTGAAGCTCACTTCCCAGGTTGCGTTTTCACACCCACAATTGACTGGACTGAGGTAAACCAAACTCCAAGTAACGACTGGAAATACGCTCACATGATGATCACGCTGGAGAAAGTCCAGTGGGCTATCGGGTGCTTCCATCCTTTCAAGGCCTCTGGTCCGGACGGGGTGTTTCCTGCACTACTTCAGTGGGGCGGGCTCTCCGTCGCGGAAAAACTGGTGCCTATTTTGCGGGCGTGCCTGGCCTTTCGGTATGTCCCGAAAGGATGGAGGGAAGTGAAAGTCATCTTTATCCCTAAGCCAGGTAAGAGTGACTATACTAACGCCAAATCCCACCGGCCGATCAGCCTGACCTCCTTTCTCCTGAAAACTATGGAGAAGATATGTGAGAGAGAGCTGAGGGATGGCGTCTTAAAAGCAACACCTCTTCACGCAAACCAACATGCATACAGCGCGGGTAAGTCCACTGAATCCGCTCTTCATCTGGTAGTCAGCCGGATAGAAGAAGCGATACATCAGAAGGGCACCTGCCTAGGTACTTTTATAGATATCGAAGGAGCCTTCGATAAAACAAACTTCTCCAGCATCAGCGCCGCCCTCTCCCGTCATGGTGTGGAACAGGTACTGACAGACTGGATTACTAATATGCTTAGCAAAAGAGTAGTCCGCCTTGGAGTGGAGCAGCAGATGGCAGTGATAGCCAAGGGCTGTCCCCAGGGAGGAGTGCTATCGCCCCTCCTCTGGAATCTGGTGATCAACGACCTCATCACGAAGCTCAATGCTAATCACTTTTATACTATTGGGTACGCTGACGATCTCGCCATCCTCATCTCGGGGAAGGTAACAGGGACAATCTGCAACCTTGCTCAGCAGGCGCTTCGCATAGTTGAACGTTGGTGTGCTGAGTTCGATCTCTCAGTGAACCCCACGAAAACTGAACTAGTTATGTTTACCCAAAAACGAACGCTAGGCCCTCATCGCCTACCTAAGCTATTCGATACAGAGCTCCAGGTAACCAACGAGGTCAAATACCTGGGAGTTATCCTGGACAGTAAGCTAAATTGGAGCAGTCATCTTGACAACAAGCTTAACAGGGCCTGCATCACCTTTTGGCAATGCAGGAGGATGATAGGTAAGAAGTGGGGCCTATCCCCCAAAATTATACTGTGGCTTTACTGTGCGGTAATCAGACCCATGATCACCTACGGGGCAGTGGTCTGGTGGCCCCGCACCAAATTAATAACAGCCATAAACAAGCTGCAACGTATGCAAAGGCTCGCCTGCATGGCGATCACAGGCTGCATGAGGACAACTCCGACTGCAGCCCTCGAAGCCATACTGGGGCTTCCGCCGCTCCACCTGTTCATTCAGCAGGAAGCAACGATGACGGCGGTGCGCCTTAACACGCTACAACTCTGGGGTAAGAAGTACACGCAGCATACTGCGGCACTAGAGGGACTCCAAAGCGAATTTCCCCTGGTGAAAGCTGTTAATGATCGAGTACCCAAACAGTACGTATTCGACAAGAAGTACAAAATCCAACTCCATGAGGACCACCGCTGCGAGGGACTTAGCCCCGCAGAATTGCGGATCTTCACGGATGGATCCAAAACAGGTACTGGCACTGGAGCCGGAGTTTTCTCGGAGGATCTCAATATCCACATAGCCGTACCTTTGGGTGCCCACAACACTGTCTTTCAGGCAGAATGCATGGGCATCTCCCTGGCGGCATCAGCCATCTTGGCTCGGGAGGTAAAGGATCAATCCATCCGTATACTCTCTGACAGCATGGCGGTGCTGCTGGCATTAAGGAGCCACACGGTCAATTCCGGGCTAATATACGAGTGCCACCAACGCCTGAACCGGGTAGGTAACCTCAACAATATAACCATTCAATGGATTAAAGGACATAGCGACTCCCGAGGCAACGATGCAGCGGACGAGCTCGCTCGAAGAGGCTCAAGCATGGCGGCGGTGGGACCAGAACCCATCGTGCCGCTCCCTTTCGGTTATCTTCGTACGCTGGTAAGGAAACGTACCAGAGATCTTCACGCCAAGCTATGGCAAGACCACGGCGAGTGCAGGCAGGCCAAGGAGGCGCTTCCCGCCATCGACGCCCGCCTCACCAAACAAGCGCTCCGGCTGACTAAGCTGCAGCTACGCACAGTGACGGCCGCCATCACTGGACACGGTACATTTAACAAGCACCTCTTTGTTATAGGTGTCACGGATAGTCCTCTGTGTCGAGCCTGCATGGAGGAAGAAGAAACAGCAGCCCACGTGCTCCTGCACTGTCCAGGGGTTGCCCCATACAGGGCCAAGTACTTCGGTAACCCAGGTACTCTCCGCGAGATTGCCGGTAACATCAAGGGGTTGCTGGCTTTTCTCGGGGAGCTTCGGTGGATCGAGTAAGATTCCCACCCGCACGCAAAACACACGCTCCGGGCGTGGAGTTGCGGACACTAGCCCGATGCATCTATCTATCTATCTATCTAACTGTTATTGCCAGATAAACCAATACTTAAACGATCAGAAAATATCTAATTTAAACAGTGAGAAATACAAATAAAATAAATATCATAACACTTTTATACATTTGTTGTAACAAAATGACCTGCACGAAGTTCAGAGCTGCCAAGATAATTTGATCGCACTGTACAGTGGTTTGGGAACAGTGTGGCGGGCTTGTCCCATTAAAAAAAAAAAAGTCCATCCATCCATCGTTTCTTTGTTCTTCCTTTACTCTTTATGGGTATAAGAGAAGACAAAGTTCCACATTCATTCATACTCATAAAAAATTCACCGTAATATTTACATGTCCTCAGACCCAGACAAAAATGGCATAGGTTAGTCTTTATATTTCGACCAGATTACTCAGAGAACAACAGACGCGCTCGGGTAAAGAAGCCTAACTTTTGTTCGGAAAACTTCCAAGTTTCCAAAAGTGTTCTATACCATACAATTGTACGGCGTTTCCTCAATAAATGAGACTTTATATTACTATGGACACGTTTGTGCGATTGCATGTTAATCTTGTAGCGAAAGCAAAACACGCCGCGTATCGGCTGCTTATCTTTCCACTCAGCCGCGAGATGCAGCCGACTTACTGCAGGTACTGGGCTATGAGAAACCTGTTACATTTCATAGTACTACACATTGGAAATACTCCGAACTACGAGGATATTCGGGAATCATACTTTTTCTACAGTGTTTTGTCTTTTTAGTAGGGAAGAGCTGTGCAGGTGGCTACATATTGGTCTAACACAATCTGAGTTTCATCAAGACATAGAGAAGAAAAGTAAGCAGGGTTCATATGAATTATGTGTCATCATGAGGGACAACTAAATGTTTTACTGGAGCAAATTAAATCTACCAGATATTCTAATGTAATATGTCAATCCATGGCTACCTGTCCATATTTCAATAGCACCTAAATACACAGTCCCATACAATCAGAGCTAATTCTATTTAAAATAACTAAGAGGATCTGAGAGTGAACTCGTAGAACAATGACACTAAGGCATCACCTGTTCAAACACTGGCTATGTTAATTACTGTACCACATTATTCAATCTGGACTATTTGCTAAACGCCTCATTTACATTATGTTAAGTCACTAGGGGTCTATTGTGTTTGTGGATCATTATAATATATTTTTTATGTTTAATTTGTAATGTTTGTAGTAATAAGGAAGCCTTTACAAGGGCTCTTCCGAGATGTTGGCCTGCTTTTCCCATACAAAGGGGTCAATTAAAACCATGACTTAATACCTATAATAATTTTACGAAAAAGTGATTCCAATAAACTAATAACGGAATTTACCTATATTTTCCAGTAAATGTCTAACTCAATTAATTAAATGTGTAGGTATAATAATAATATTGATGTTTGGTTCACAGCATTTAGTTCTAGGACATGTGAATAAACATTTAGTCATTGAATGATAACAGGACTTCCTGTTTCATAACTATGACAACATAACTACTATTAAAGTAAAGTTGCACGAAGTACATGTACATTGGTATTTAAGATTTGAATGACATGAAACTAGGATTGTAATCCATTGTTACTTATAGGTTCTCAAAACTTATCAAAATGTAAGTTTTAATAAAATTTTCCCATGTTCAACAAAAATAAAATGTAAGTTACACGTAGAAATGCTGATAAACACACAAATACTTTATTTTCTAAAGTAGTGATAAAATTGATTAGCTCCATCGTAGAATGACAAGACAATATCAAGCAGATAGTGAGTAATTTTTCTTGTCTGATCTTATAGAACAAAATTTATGAAGAGTGATTTTTATTTTAAAACCATTATCAAAGTGTGCACATTGGTCTCCAAATTGAAAACATTATTGTTGAAAAATGATATAAGAAAGTTTCATGAGAATACATCTCAATGCAGTTTGTTTTTGTCAACCAGACAATGCATGACAAGTCTAAGATTTATATTTAACCATTTCATTGGTATGTTTATGGAGGAGATAAAATAGAGGGCAAAAATTTAGATTTTTATTGGCACCTTGTTATTTAACATATTTTTTTAGAGGTTCACTGTTACTGAATCACTGAGATGTACAATTTGGTACTATTAATTATTATACATGCTTTTCTCAAGCAGGTGCGAGTTAGCTAGAAGCCCATCATGACAAATTAATCTTGTTTATTTAATTAAATTTCATTGCAACATTTTTATATCAATTCAAAAGTTATTACCTATTATTTTTCAAAAGTTATTAGTTATTATCTAGACTTTAAATCGAATCACCGAAAGTTCCAGATAATAGGGGATCGGACTGGGTCAAAATAATATGATTCTGTTTAGTCCGTAAGTTAGATTATCGAAAAATATTGGATACGTGTTTTTTGTTTTATCAAATCAATAAAAAATTACGAAGATAAAGCGCGTCAAAGATCATGGAGTGGGGCTTGAAACGTCACTTGTAGGTACAAAATGTACTATCATATGACGTCACACGAGTTTTCGAAGCACTGTATCGTCTTCATTTTTTGATTACGTGAAAAAAGAAAAAATACGTGTCCAATAATTTTGGGAAATCTATCTGACGGACTAATTAGTTTTTTTTTGTCCGATCCCCTATTATGGAAATCTAAATGAAGTACATTTTTATCAAAGAATTGAATGATGTTTAATATTTATCAATCAAACAGACTTCTTTCAACTTCAGTTTAGTAACTATATTTTAGTAGTTAGGCAGTTATATACAAACCGTCATTTAATTATTTTGGGATGCAAGGTATTTCTTTCCTTTTATAAAATAAAAAGGTATTTGAATAATACAATTTACTAACTGTAACAACTGTGGTAACAATTAAATGATTTCACAACATCACTGTTACTTTGACAGTCACTGTCAAACTTCTGGCACAAAAGAGAATGAAAACATAAACAGACAAACACATTTTAAGTGTTTTTTTAATATTTGTTTGGCAAAACATAATTGATCTAGACAACTTGCTGGTTACCAAAGTTAGGTACACACGGCTACACATCAAGCTATACAAAACCAGTATAATCTGATCGTTCATTGTGCGAAAAGATCTAGTAAAGTGAGGCCAAGATTAACTGGTTTTGTATAGCTTGATGTGTAGCCGTGTGTACAAACCACATATTTGTAGGAAACTATAATATATTATGCAACTTAAGCAAATTAATAGTGAATGAGCCTACTTAGCATTTCATTAAAACTAATATTAATATAAATACATTTAAATGGTGGATCGACACACCTTCACTCTTATAAAGCTCATTTTTATTAAATACAAATTTTGGCCGATCACTGTCTCTTAAAATACAGGTCTCCTAGTTTAAGAGGCAGGGTTCATTATTATTGTAAACATAGACTATTATTGTGAACTCAAACAGTTTATGCTCAAAGCTATATTATTATGTTCATTGTATTTCTGTCATTTTCTTTTTAAACTGTGTCTGTGTGCATTATTGGGATAAATAAACAATTTATTATTATTATTATTTGCGCTAATTGAATTGCCAAATAGTTGGAATGTGTCCACGAGTAGCTACTAGGGCGCGGGTGCCGCCGCCCTGAGCACTCGGCCAGCGTTCGATCGCCGCCGGTGACATGCTCGTCGGCGACACATGGCCTGCCGCGACTCGGCGCTCTGCCGCGAGACAGTGGCACGCCGCGCCGCCGACCCGCTCATAACCAACACGTCAAACACGTTGACATCGCTAGCCATCACCAAAATAATAAATTAAAAATTTCAAACTTCACTCACCCCAAAATCCCTGGCTTATAATTATAGTTGGGTATCCGCCACGGACAACCCCCGTATTCACCTATGAGAGCATCGTGGTTTTTGTTCAGGTTAAACGTCGATGCGCGGTTATCGTTCATTTTCCTCCGCGCGGGGTTGAAATAATTGTTATTTCTACTTTCACCGTTCACATCATTTATTGGTATAAAGTCTGGGGCTTTATTCACATTAGGATTAGCGTTTTCTAAGTTTTTCAAGTTCATTTTGTCTATATCACTTTGGGTTTCCCAGATACGAAGCCACAGGCGCTTCGCGGGTCCTTCCTGCTCGGGCTGATACCACGCGACGGCGGGATCCATTCAGCCGGAGCAAGGTTCCACTATATGGAATGACACATATTGTTGCATTTCACATTTATATTAATATAATGATAATTAACACAAAATAAAAATAAGTCACACCACATTCGGAACATGGACGACACGCGTATAGTTGACACTTCAATAACTAGAGGGAGCCATTATAGCAAAATAACTTTAGAGTTAACTCAAATCAGACACTTAAAAATTTTAACATTCAATGAGCAATTTTCTTTTTACGTATTTAATTGAAAAATCATAAGATAGAGAATCTCATGATTTTATAGACTCTAATATTGGTCATTACTGCTTGAATGCAAAAAGCATACCTATTTTGACAACAGCAAAAAAGGATGTGAAAAAATAATCGGATACACACTCTCAATAAGTCAAAAGCATTTGTGGTACATGTTTCTGTTTTTACCAAAACACACTCATAATAAATTATTGTCATCATAATTGGCTTCAGTAAATGTAATTACATTAATTTGTAGTATTATTGTAAAACAGAGGCTGTTAACATTTTAAAACCAAAATAATAGAATGACTTAAACAAAGTGTATGTACAAGCGAAAAATACTAACTAGCAACATCAACAAATCGATTTTATTATTGTAACAAATAATCAACTGAATTGATTTTTTTGATTTATAATTTTTTAATTTTTTATTTTTATAATATACCCAAAAAAAACTATTTCGAGGCAGATCTTTTTTATACTTTTCATTTTAGTAGGAGACTAGGAGTACTTACATTTACGAACGAAGATGTGTGTGTCTGTCTGTGTGCTGACTGCTGTCAACAGTCAAATAGAAACTGTTGTGGACTTGTGGTTGCGCCACAAATTATTTTCGCGCCGTTTTATATCAACCAAAATCGTATTACAGCTAAACAGGAGTAAATAAAGGAACTTTAAGCAGGTAAAATGTTTATTTAGTTTAAATACAGTTGCATGATGCGGTACTTAGATTAATAATAACAAAAAAAATAAAAAACAACCTGTGACTATAGTCACAGGTTGTTCTTTATCGTTCGATCGTCAATTTCTTCTTGTTCCTAAGAATCAGATAATGCTCAACTGCATTTAAGTGATAGCGAATCCATACCTGATAAGATAAGAGTGTAGTTCACTTTGCACTTGTCACTTCTTACATAGGTACAACTTCATAATGTTTAAAAAAACAATAGGTAGCTTCACAAAACGCGTTGTTTACGTTTTGTGCTTTCACGTTTTACACCCTCGCCAAGTGACTGATTGTTAAAATTACTTATTAAACGTAAATAATTCATTGCTAAACTCTTAATTTTAGCTCTTAGATGAATGAGGCGGAGCCTGTACAGAATCAGACACAAATGGCATATGAACAGCATATTGAAGCTAGTTGTACCATGTAGAGTAGTGAGACTGGTACACCTGAGCACATTCCCAGCCATCCCTGTAGTACTGCGCCCTATTCCTGCTAGAGTCACATGTCTTAGTGTCAGGACAATGGCCCAGAGAAGCATCACATCCTTCTTCAAGGTGTCTCCACCTAAACCTGTGGTGAAAGAGGAAAAGGTGGAAGATGAAGAAATTAAAAAGACAGCTGTTGAGGAAGTTGAATCACCAGTTAAAGAATCACCAGTTGAAAATGGAAAACTTAAGGTAAACACATTTTGATTCACTATTTCTGTTTTGTTTTACATAATAATACCTAGCTGAACGTCATAGGAATGACAATAATTTTGCAGGCAGCATCAAAGAGACCTCGGCTGGAAAGCAGTGAAAGTGACTCATCACCAAAGAAGAAAGTCCCGAGTCCCAAAGTGAGCTCGGACAAGGTACCTATGCATAACTGCTACTTCCTAATGCTCATCACCTGCAGAGCCCTTCCCTCCTCTGTTTGGGTGGGATTCCAGACTTAATACTGTATTCTATTAACCTAATACAGTTGAATTCTTGCAATTGTTTACTTGTTGTATTGTATGGGTTTGTGTCTGCAAGTCCATGTCATAGTGTGATACATTATTTGATCCACCCGAATTCCCTGAGATAGGCCGGCAAACCCTTGGTGTCACTAATGGTCTTGTGGAGAGTACCTAGGTACTTTGTTTATTTGATGCGAATGCTTTTAATAAATCACTTTACAGAAGCAGAAAGTTAAACGCCAGCGAATTGAAAGCTCAGGCAGTGAGTCAGATGTTTCACCAAAAGCAGCATCTCCACCACCAGAAGAGAAGTCCCCATCATCACCATCGCCAGTTAAAAACACTGTTGTATCACCAAGTCCGTCCCCAGAGAAGAAACCAGTTATTAAAGTAGAAAAGTCAAAATCACCCAAAACATATGCATCACCTCAGAGTAAAAAGAAGAAACCTCTCACGGAACCAAATAGTCTTAAGAAGAGTCCATCACCTAAGAAAATAAAGAAAGAAAGTTCTCCAGAAGAAACTAAGAAGAAGATCACACCAAAGAAGGAAGTGAAGAAGCAGGAAAAAGAGGAGAAGAGTGAAAACAAATCTATTAAAGAAGAAAAGGAAGTCAAGAGTGAAACTAAGGATTTAGTTCCTGGTGAGTATTATTTGTCATGGTTGTAGAGTATAATATGTAGCGTGAAAACCTCAAAGAAACACTTTTCCGCTATTTAAAATGTATAATTAGGTAACATGAATACAAAAAAATACAAAATTTTGAAGGTATAAAAAGTACACAAGATAAAATGCACGTAACTTACAAGAGATTGTTTTGCTGAAATAGGTCAGTCTAGTAGCCTACAACAAAATAGTTGGGAGAGGCTTGGCAGATGATGGTATAATGTAAATTAAGTAAGTCAATGCTGGCTGTTTGCTTGTAATGATTAGTTGTTGTGGAAATTGTTATACATGTAACACTGAAATCCGAAACTGAACTACATTTCAGATGTTACAGTTTGTTAAATAGCTATAGTGGAATAGTTTCCCCCTTACCAATGTACTGGTATTTGCAGAAGTCATTCTAACCATTGTATCGCGTATCGTGAGTTTTTGCCATTGTACAAAATTAAATTGTACATTATTGAGAAAAGGCTAACAACTGGGAGTTGGGACTTGGGAGTGCAATGCGTCGTTTCGGGAGTTGCTGCGTCGGGCTGCGCGGCGCCGGATGTTACCGGCGGCGAGTGCTGTGGATGCGGGGGCGTGCGGTGGCGCGTGCCGTGGCGGCGGGTGCACGTTGCGGCGTGCATTCGTTGTTCCGTGATTCGAGGTCTGGTGCGTTCGTTGTTGCGGTGTGCGTCGCTGCGTGCTTTCATGCTCGCAGTGTTCGTTGTTGCGGGCATTCGGTGGCGTGTGGTTCGGCGTGGTGGCTTTCGGAATGACGTATTGCACTCGTAGTTTTGTTTTTTTTTTGTGAAATGTTCTTCTGACATTCATAAGTGCCTGTAATGGCTTAATTGAAATAAATGCTTTAAGTTTTGAGTTTGAGTTCAACATGTGCAATGAGATTGAACTATTTTACTCACTCATTTCATGCTGACGCGATATGTTTACGCAGTCATGAGATATAATTATAGCTTACTTTGGTGAGGCATGTGATGACAACATGTTTCTTTCTTCAACAGAAGTGGAGTACAACCCAGCTAAGGCCAAGTACCACCCGATCTCTGACGCGTGCTGGCGCGCTGAGCAGCCGGTGCCGTACCTGGCACTGGCGCGCACGCTGGAGCTCATCGAGGGCACCTCCGCGCGCCTCAAGATGGTGGACATCCTGGCCAACTACCTGCGCTCCGTCATGCTGCTCACACCTGAGGACCTGCTGCCCAGCGTGTACATGTGTCTCAACCAGCTCGCGCCCAGCTACGAGAGCCTGGAACTGGGTGAGTGACGTCACAAGACGGTATATGTTCTCGTGCTCATAACTGGAGAGAACTCGCTCGGTTTCATTATTAATGTATAATAATTTAGGTATCCTGATATCACGTGAGATGATTTTGCAAATCGTACATGTCAATCGTCGGGCAGTCGGTCCGCTGGCACCAGTGAGTACAGTAACGTTCACCCTAGCCATGTGATCCCGCAGGCATAGCGGAGACGTACCTGATGAAGGCCATAGGGCAGTGCACGGGCCGCACGCTGGCGCAGGTGCGCGCGGCGGCGCGCGCGGGCGGGGACCTGGGCGCGCTGGCGGCCGCGGCGCGCGCACAGCAGCGCACCATGTTCGCGGCGCCCGCGCTCACGCTGCGCAAGGTGTTCGCCGCGCTCAAGGAGATCGCGCACATGACTGGTGACTTTATAGCCTCAATAAAATAGAGACGAATAACTTTGGCATAGTCACCCACATTGCGTTGGAAGGCTTCCCACTAGGTGGACCAATGACCTGGTCAAGGTTGCGGGGATCCGCTGGATGAGAGACGCACGGGACCAGTCAAGGTGGCGACACCTGGGGGAGGCCTATGTCCAGCAGTGGACATCTTTGGCTGAAATGATGATGATGAGGTCTTCCACGAGCCACGTCGACTGCTCCAGTGGTGCTCTCACGGCACCGAGTTGCCGTGTCTGGCATAACACTGTTAAACCTATAATGGTTTGTTTATGTTCTTAAAAATGATTTTAATGTTGTGTTAGTGAATAATAAAGGTAAAAACAAAAAAAAATATCGTAGCCTATTTTCACGACGGTTACCAGGTCCCTTATTTACAAACACTTCGATTCGATTTCAATTCGAAAAGACGTATGTCTATCTTTATTTTGGTATTACGAAAGTGAACGTATCGAAGCTTTTGCGAATACGAGGGCAGGTCGTTACCGTCAGCCCACAATGCAGTCTACCCGCATCCTGGGTTGCGCGATCGTCACTCTTATACAAACCTAGCGAGATCCATTCATGTTCTTACGCCATCCACTACAAACCGAGTGTTAATCCTGAACTGTGTGTTGTCAGGCACGGCGTCGGTGAACAAGAAGATCAACAAGATACAGTCGCTGTACGTCGCGTGCCGACACTCCGAGGCTAAATATCTTATCAGGTACGTACATATTATTTAGTTGTTAATAGCAGTAAATAAGTCTATAATTATTTTTTTTAGTTTTCTTCTAAGATAAATAATCATCATCATTTAATAAGGTTGCAATACTGTTGAATTAGAAAATCCTGTGGTGCCCTGAAATGAATTTAAGGCCCTCAGCCAGTCAAATTATGATTAGGGGAATTTAACACTACAGGCTCGGCAGCGCTTGCTGGTTCGTTGAGAAGGCCCAGGCGGGAAATACGGTAGTTGACAAAAAATATATAATTAGCCCGTCAGATAGATTTCCAAAAAATTTTGGACACATTTTTGTTTCATGTGAATAAAAAATGCCGACGATACAGTGCTTCAAAATGTCGTGTGACGTCATAGTTTGGAACATGTTTTACTAGAAATTGACGTCAAAAGCTCTCTTTCTTACTCATGATTCACGTTTTCTTTTCATCAATTTCAAAAAACATGTATTCAATATTTTTCGATAATCTTATAGACGGACTAATTAAAATCATATGTTTTTTAGTCTGGAAACATCTCTATTCCAGTGTCCAAAAAGTATTACATACAATACTGGAGTTAAACTACGCGTATCGTAATTTTTCCACTCTCATTCCAATAGGGTATTTCACCAAAAAATTCTAATTAGTCCGTCTGTTAGATTATCGAAAAATATTGGATACGTGTTTTTTGTTTTATCTAATAAATAACAATTGACGGAAATAAAACGTGTCAAAGATCATGAGTGGGGGCTTTTCACGTCACTTCGTGAGTAAAAAAGTACTAACCTTGTGACGTCACACGACTTGACACGACTTTTCGAAGCGCTGTATCGTCTTCATGTTTTGTTTACGTGAAAAAAGAAAAAAATATGTTGTGACACTTGCCCTGTGAGGGGGTGTCAGCAGGTAGGTAGGTTGGGGTTTGAAAATAATAAGAACTCGAAGATTAAGTATCTTATTATTTATTGCCTAAACTTCTGTGGCCATCTCACGACTCGATTGCAGAGGGTAAAAGATGGGTAGGGAACACTGGCCTGAACCGTCTCCAGCGATGATGGTTCCGTCCTTGGTCTTGCCCGCAACCAACGGCTCCAGTCCTAGGTTCTGTCCCAGGTGTAATAATAGTTCTGCGTAGGGTAGGTGTCACTCTGCAGCAGAGGATCTTCTCCAAGCGTCCCTCACGACGCCGGAACCACGACGTGACGAAAGGTTGAAAGGTAGACTAGAATCCTGGAAATCCAGACAGAAACGGAAGCGTAAGCAAGCTGTCGGAACCACGTTTCGAAGGTCCAAAGGTCACAGTGTCCCAGATAGGAAGAAAGGAAGAAATACAGCAGAAACTAGATAAAAGAAGTTCTAGGAACACCTTACAGTTAGCTCTTCTAATAAAATACATGGAAACTTACCCTAGAGGGATTTCGCGACGTATTAATATATTACGTAGTTAAATTATTATGGTACGATCGGAGCGAGCGACACAGCTGTCACCTCAGAGCTCTCAAAATGGAATGGTCATCGGTCCTAACGAGCCCAACCGAATCGTAGCTCTTCGGAGACGCTCGGCAAAGATCGTTTCAGCGTTGCGCGGGCACATAGAAGCGAGGACCTTTAGGATAACATACACTCCGTAGGTTCCGTACATTACTATTTAATTTTAATGATTTATTTAAGAGTTATGTTTACTTTATATTAAAACAGGTTAGGTATTTTTAATGGTATGTGTAAATATTATAGTTTTTAGTGTATATTGATTTCTTATTATTAAGGATTCCTAAACTAAACTCTTTTTAATTGTAACTTGCAAAGTGCAACGTTACAATGTGTCCTTTATTTTTTGAAAATCTATCTGACGGACTAATTAGATTTTTTAGGTGAAATACCGTATTGATTGCACATCTTCTCCATCGTAGTCATATCACCATTGAGCTGTTCCACCCTTGCCACCCCACCCTTAGGTCGCTGGAGGGCAAGCTGCGCATAGGTCTGGCGGAGCAGTCGCTGCTGCAGGCGCTGGCGCAGGCCGCCGCGCTGTCGCCGCCCGGACCCGACGCTGCTGGTGTATTGGATGCCAGTAAAGGCATGCCAGCCGACAAGTTCAAGGTGAGACGAGTACAGTTACGACTTTTTCTTGTTTCCAACAAATAGAGACGGAATCCAAGTGTGCAGTCACTTTTCTCACTTTTGGTTCCAAGTGGGAAGTCGGGTTGGGAAATCATCAAATGACTCCTCCCGCTTTGAGCGCAGTGGAAGGGAGTGTCAGACTTCTATTGATTAAAACCCACCCATGTTCCTTGTTAGCCCTTTGTGTTCTTGGGCTGCGGTATCTCTTTCGAACAACCCTCAGCAGTGTGCAGTACCTGTCTTACACTTGTGTAGTGATAACTGTTTGTATTGGCAGGCCATCGTGGAGTTTAACGCGCTGACAATAAAGACGACGTACTGCTCGTGCCCGTCGTACGACCGCATCCTCCCCGTGCTGCTGCAGCACGGCGTGGCGGCGCTCCCGCAGCACTGCCGGCTGGAGCCCGGGGTTCCGCTCAAGCCCATGCTGGCGCATCCCACCAAGCAGGTCACGCATGTGTTCGACAGGTTTGTACTTATCAAATACACGGATTTTGACATACATTTTAGTTATACCGGAACTGTACGACGGTTGGTAGAAAGGCGCGGCTCGCTTGGCGGGAGAGGTGTTCCAGCCACAAGTGAGCTGGACGCGTGCTTTCCTGCTGCTTGCCAGTGGAGCTGGCCTTAGGCCGGGTTTTTACTTAAGCGGAGACGAGCAGAGCGGAGAGGAGATGTGCCAAATTCGACCAATCATAGGAAGGGCAAAAGACCAGATGCAAAGTGTAACTAATGTGATTGACCGATTGCCGCACATCTCTCGTCTCTGCTCCTCTCCGCTTTGGTAGAAAACGGCCTTACTCATTTTGAAAAAAATAAAATTTTGACCAAATCACTTGCAGATCCTTCTGTTTTTTCTTTTTTGTTGCTCAAAAAGTGACGTATTGCAGGGACGTATAGCGTTCGGGATGTGCGCTATTACATACTCGAGCTTTTTCTTTACCTTTTCCGAACTCGTGCGTTCTCTTTCCCAACTGTCAAAATAATGTCTATTAAAAAAAAACCAACCACGAAGCTTTTACTAAAAAAAGTTTTTATGATTCATGCAAATATTTCTAAAAAGAAGCTACTAATTTGTTTCAATATCAGATTTAATGATTTGGTTATGTTTCATTTCATTTCATCTCATTAAATTTCATTTTCATTACATATCAATAAAAAAATCTACTGAAGACTTGGCTGTATGGGCATAGTTCCCTTTGCCTACCCAGAATGGGTGAAGAAAACAAAAAAAAAAAACTCTGTTTATATTCTTTTACGGTTGGCGCCATTTTCCAAAAATGTTCTTTATTAAATTGCTTCATTTTTCGCAACTGTATTAAAAATAGTTGTTCAGTGCACGTGCGGAACCGTCATTGCAACTTGTTCCGACTGTCAACCCTCACCTTCGGCTGCGCCTCGGCTCGGGTAGACATTTGTCGGAACTCTTTGCAATGACAGGCTTTCCGCACTTGCAATGAAATATACTATTTTATGCGTTTTTATCAACAGTTCTAAAATGGAACTTGTTTACCGAAAAAATAATTTAATGAAACTCCCTGACAAGTTGTCAAAGTTACTCATACTTACATCAATCCGTAGGGCTGTCAACTGTTGTCAGAAGCACTAGTGCTCTCCAATAATTTCGCGATTAGCTAAGAAAAACTGTGATTTAAGTACTAACAATACTACCAAGGTGCAGCTAAAGTGTCCATCTCGTGGTGATAGTGTTATCCAGCTCTGAAATTAGTTATTAAGTCTAAAATAAGTGATCAAAAACTTGAAATCGCTCAGTGAAAACAATTCTACCCCCACAAAATTGACTAATCACATGACAAATAATTGTTAGTATACAGTGACAGTTGCTGTCAGTGTCACGTCAATATAGTGTTGCCAGAGGTCGGAAAAGTTGACACAATAATAAAAGTTTCTACCAAACAGTAGAAAATGGACAAACAGATGGAATTATTTCTAATGAAAATAGATGAGAAGATTGGCACGAAAATGCATGAATTAAAAGAAGATTTCATGAAACACACCAGTTCAATAACCGCAAGTATTACAGCAACAATAGAAGAAAAGCTGAATCCACTGGTTAAAGAGAACCTTAAACTTAACAGTGAGGTGTTGACACTGAAGATGAAAGTCAGTAAGTTAGAAAGGGAAGTTAAGAGAAATAATATACTACTGCATGGCGTAGAAGAAACCGAGGAAAATAACAAGGAACTTATGAGCATGGTCGTGGATTTCATAAACAATATAGTAACTGAGAGAGGAATACGAGAATTTGATATGTGGGAAATCAGTGAGGTCCAAAGGTTGGGGAAAAAAGAAGACAAAAAAAGGAGACCGATATTAGTAAAACTTACTTTGGCTTGGAGGAAACTCGAGATATTAAGAAATAACAAATATTTCCCAGCATCTACATATGCCACTGAAGATTTTCCCAAAGAGGTCTTGGAAATAAGGAAAGAGCTAAAACAGCAACAGCAACAAGAAAAGAAAAATGGAAACTTTGCAATCATCCGTTATGATAAATTAATAATTAAAGGGACAATAAACCAAGACAAAGGGAATGATAAGAGGAAATGGGCCCCGTCAGACTCACCACCTCAGTCTAACGGCGATGATAGCCCACAACCAAAGGCTCCAAGTAAAATAAATAAAACAAATGCTTTAGGATATATGAACCGCTCCAGACACAACTCACAAACCGGAAACAACAAGCAATAGCAATCAATAAAAACTACCAACAACAGCCGAAGAAAGGAAAAAACACAAAAACAAACAACAACAACAACAAATCACATTCCCCAAGCCGGCTGGTCCCCGTGGGGAATAACGACCACCACCCTCCATCTATTACAAGGAAGACAAAAAGCGAACTTCTACAAATATGCACATATAATGTGAGATCCCTGTCTACAACTGAAGGATATCTTCAGCTTACATTGCGCTAATTATACATCCTGTAGGTACTATTGCCAAAGATCGGGAGAATTGGAAGCGGATGGAGGAGGCCTTTACCTGTTATGGGACTACATCTCCAAAAGATACTCAAACAAATAACACTACTAACTAGAATAATACAAACACTAACACAACTAACACTTATTGCATTTAAAATTTAAATATTGTGAGATAAGAAATAAAAGGCTTATTATTATTATTATTCTCTTTATTAATTTTTCTTACATACTAATTTACATTTTTAAATATTTGTTAAAAAAGATATCAAAAAACATTTAAAAATATAAAAAAATAGTAGTCCACCGGTGGTTAGGGTTCCAGAGACAGGATATATATTATATATATATATATTATTATTATTATTACATCAATCCGTAATTATATTATGTTGGTATGTGAGTGATGTATTGTCGTGGCGTAGGTTCGACCGTGAGCAGTTCACGTGCGAGTGGAAGTACGACGGCGAGCGCGCGCAGATCCACGTGCCGGGCGCTGCGGGTGCCGGCGCGCCCGACCTCACGCGCGCCGCCGTGTTCAGCCGCAACCAGGAGAACAACACCAGGTCAGATACCTGGGCTACCACTGCACTCCATCTGTCACTTGAGCGACATTTATTTTACATTTTTCTTTGGTCTTGTGTTCGATCTTCAGGTCGTGTAAAGTGTTACCGAGTTGTCTCAGTAACGGCTACAGAGATTGGATTTGCTATTTTATTTATTAAAAAAAATATGAGCGTTGCATGAAACCCGTCTCAATGTTTAGTTCGGAAATAATGAAATAGGTAACGAAGACCAAAAATATTATGACTTGTAAATTTTAAAATACAAAAATAAACACTTGTTTTTTCTCTCAAAATTTGTAAGAACTTAGGATCATATAAAAAAAATATTAATTTAGATTGTGTATCTTAAACATGGCTAATGTGATGTTGACAGCAAATACCCGGATATCCTGCGTCGCCTGCCGTCGCTACTGAAGGACTCGGTGACGAGCTGCGTGTTGGACTGTGAAGCCGTTGCCTATGACACCAACACCAAGCAGATACTGCCTTTCCAGGTACGTGCCTACTTAGTATTATCAATCTTTTGCCCTTGTCCTATTTCATTTAAAGTCGACGCAGAATGTTTTCTTTTTATTTCATACTTCAATGTTACTCGTCATCTCATGAGACACTTCCTTTCTTGTCATATCATGCTTTACACAGTCCATCCATTGTATTAATAACTATTTCTTCCTATCGTGTGGGCAGTAAGGTCTAACGATCCTGTGAGAACTGGATCGATATGGTCGGAGGATAATGACTTGGTCATTTGTTAGCTGTAGTCTTTATGTTTATTTCTACATTTTTTACCTGTGACACTGTGTGTTCCATACTCTATGGTTTTGGCTTTGGGTTCAGATATTCACTGTGTTAGCGTGTGCTTTGACTAGAATTAAAACAAAGTATTTAAGTAATATACCGAGTTTTATTAATATATAATATTGGCGACGAGAACGAACCATTATTGAAATTTAAAGTGAAAAATTAACAGCACTATCACAGTAATAGTAAAATAATTGTGCCGGCCGGCGTGACGCCATCTTTTCGTAAATTACAATGCAAATTGCAATAAAATCTGATGTCATCTGCGGAATCCACTGAAGGTTTGGATAAAAAAGGCCAAAAAGAAAAACTACAATTAGTAAGGGAAGGAAAGAGAACTTTCATTTAATGTTTCCGCACACTGTAACATTTAGTTCACATGGCGTTTCTATTTACAACCTTCAACATCTATTACATAGGTAACATCAGGTATTGATTCCTCAATTACTAAACCCAGAACCCATGGCTTGCTATCTTTCCTGTAATCCCGCACCATTACTTTTTGTCCAACTTTAAATTTCTATTTCCCTGATCTCTCCCCTCCACTCTTTCCTGCACAATTTCTACCAAAGGTGGTGGCCTCAACAGACTAAATCTATTTCTGATTTATCTACCCAACATTAATCACACACCCTAGTGTTAGAGTTTCAAAAACCGTCTGAAAGGCTTTTGACATGGCTTTTGACGTTGGCGGTCGGGACTACCGGCTTATACGTGCCTTTCGAAGCATAGAGTGATCAGACAGTCAGGTGATTTATGTTTGTAATGTCCTAGCCATATTGGAAACAACTTTACAAAGTATGCTTTCCGTGGGACTCGAACCCACGACCACCGTGTCACAAGGCAAAAGCCTAAACCACTTGACTAATTACTCATAAACTACTACAATATTGCATAGAGCACATTTATCAACGTGACAGGAGTTGACAGGACCATTTAATGCCAAATGAAATGCGTTAAATGACATAATACAAGACACTTAATTTGAGAGCAGTTTAGGTCCGGCTGGAGGCGCGCGCTTCACTCGCCTGTGTAAGGGTTACAAAGCACCGAACATAACGTATACCAAGCGGCATATAACTTGAACCTGGCAGTAGTCGTTTTTTAGACGTCCCATTCAAATCAAGCAGAGAACCTGCGCAGAGCGACGCCATTTTGGGTCAAGTTATTTGCCTAGGAGCATACCCCACGTTATGTTCGTGCTCGCACTACTCGCGTCCCTCGCTTCACTTGCCTGTGCTCGTTGCTCCGGTGACTTCACGCGGTCGTCCCGGCCGTATGCGCGACCGGCAAGAGCCGGTGCCTGTGCGGACAGGGAAACACACACTACGTAAGTGTCGGCGATGCGCAGGGACTGTGAAACTAGTAATACTTATTTGAAAATTATGTATAACCAAAATTATTTTGAACTAGCAGTTATTTTTTTTTAATTTTTTTTAATAGATTGTATTCACTATTTAATAAATATAATGTTATGATCAGATCCTCTCGACCCGCAAGCGCAAGGACGCGAACGAGGCCGACATCAAGGTGCAGGTGTGCGTGTTCATCTTCGACCTGCTGTACCTCAACGGCGAGTCCTACGTCACGCGCCCGCTGCTGGAGCGACGCGACGCGCTCAGGGAACATCTCCACGAGAAGGAAGGTGAGACACACTGTACTCCAAGCACCCAGCGCCGACACCCGCACCGAGACGAGTTGGTGAACGGCGAGTCCTACGTCACGCGCCCGCTGCTGGAGCGACGCGACGCGCTCAGGGAACATCTCCACGAGAAGGAAGGTGAGACACACTGTACTCCAAGCACCCAGCGCCGACACCCGCACCGAGACGAGTTGGTGAACGGCGAGTCCTACGTCACGCGCCCGCTGCTGGAGCGACGCGACGCGCTCAGGGAACATCTCCACGAGAAGGAAGGTGAGACACACTGTACTCCAAGCACCCAGCGCCGACACCCGCACCGAGACGAGTTGGTGAACGGCGAGTCCTACGTCACGCGCCCGCTGCTGGAGCGACGCGACGCGCTCAGGGAACATCTCCACGAGAAGGAAGGTGAGACACACTGTACTCCAAGCACCCAGCGCCGACACCCGCACCGAGACGAGTTGGTGAACGGCGAGTCCTACGTCACGCGCCCGCTGCTGGAGCGACGCGACGCGCTCAGGGAACATCTCCACGAGAAGGAAGGTGAGACACACTGTACTCCAAGCACCCAGCGCCGACACCCGCACCGAGACGAGTTGGTGAACGGCGAGTCCTACGTCACGCGCCCGCTGCTGGAGCGACGCGACGCGCTCAGGGAACATCTCCACGAGAAGGAAGGTGAGACACACTGTACTCCAAGCACCCAGCGCCGACACCCGCACCGAGACGAGTTGGTGAACGGCGAGTCCTACGTCACGCGCCCGCTGCTGGAGCGACGCGACGCGCTCAGGGAACATCTCCACGAGAAGGAAGGTGAGGTAATTAATACAACCGACGATTTCCGACACCCATACACTGCTGTCCTGATAAGTCTTGCTCCAGGTCCTCTGACTAACGGAATTATTTACATAAAGAGTAAAAGTTTAATAGTCACTTGTGTAGTATTTGTTGATCTTTCAGCAACATACGATACCATAAACTTCAACTACTTGACAAGGACCTTGCGTTTTGTGCGTATACTTTAACGATCTTCTGCACAACCGCCAGTTCCAGGTCAACTTTCAATCTAGCTAGAGCAAATGGCGATGGCAAAAAAACGGTCACGACCAACCTAACACGAACTGCTGGCGAAGTGGCGTTTGACGTTCAAAAGTGCTGATTATCAGCCTAGTTTGAATAAATGACTTTTGATTTTGTGCCCATCTTAGCACCAATTCGCTCAAGCCAAGCAAGTAGTCGGTGCTCTAAAGCGATGGGAGAGTACTAATCCCCGACTAGATTACAACTGCATGATAAAACCAGATTTAGAATAGTAATACACGTAACAAGAACATCACAGTGTCGTCACAGAGCACAGACAGCTCATAAGTTCATAATACTATACTTAGATAGAAGTAAGAACATATTATTAGCTACTTTATTGTGACTGTGAATAAATGTAATTAGTTCATTTAATTGCAGACTCGCTGATGTGATTGTTGCACTGTACTCACAGTTGTACAATAATTAGTGGTGTTATGATTACACTCGCAGCGCTAGTAATACCCGAGACGAGCTGAGTCATTAGTGCATCACCTTCAGACGTTACCGGTACATCGTTGTGTACTTTACAAACCTCTGTAATGCAGTCATTAGTGCCAAGTGCCGGAACTACGCGGGCACAATCGTATCGTGAATCATTATAAAAATACTGAATAATTGCATATAATTTAATTTTTCATGGATTTCCGTGAAGCAACGCTTGGTTCTGTAGTAATTGCCTCTTTGCCGCAATAAATCTGTAAAATTCCCTCACAATAACATTTTCCTGAACAGTAGTCTGAATCATTCTATGATGAACTTGGTTAGATTCGGCGTTGTGTTGCGTAACTTAGCATTATTTAAATCCCTAGTAAGATAATTAGTACCATATCTGCAGCTGTGTTTGGGTAAACTTTAAGCCGATTTACTTAGTTTGGGGTGTCTATTTAAGTTTCGGTAGCTTGTACCATCATAAACGTGCCCCTTCACTGCAGCCCACGGCTGACCTCAGCACAAGGAACTAAGTACTTTATACTCTTTAATATATTGTAATGCAAATATAATAAGAACGTCCGCTGTGACCCACAAGTGATGACTGGCAAATGACCTGCTTGGTCTAAGCTAAATTATAACAGCTGCTTGGCTCCATTTTCAAGTTAAGCAGCGCTTGCCTGTTTCTCTATGAATGGGTGACTACCCACTACATATCGAGTTTCCTCCGTGCTTCAGGTGCGTGTACGTGTACGTGTACGTGGCCTACAGGTAGCCTGACAGTCTGGCAACCGGTCTTACCAAGAGGTATCACCAAGTACTAACTGGATTGTGGACTTCAGATAGGTAGTTGCTCCATGTAAAATCCTGCATCAGTATTGAGCTGCATCCGATAAGTCCGGAAGTTGAGCCCAACATAGTTGGGAAAAGGCTAGACATATTATGTGTGATAGTAAATCCCCCCTTCAGGCGAGTGGCAGTTCGCGACCAGCAAGGACTGCAGCACGGTGGAGGAGGTGCAGCAGTTCCTGGAGGAGGCCGTGCGCGGCTCGTGCGAGGGGCTCATGGTGAAGGCGCTCAGCGGGGACCACGCCAAGTACGACATCGCGCGCCGGAGCCACAACTGGCTCAAGGTAACACGTAGCTATTCACTAACATCTTACTATTTTAATGATTCCAGTTTGCATTCGGAATTTATACTCCCGAAATACCAGAACTTTTTTCTGGATAAAGGTCCGGTTACATTTTGATCGTACTTTTGGCAGCAACATTCTTGTACATGAAAATGGCATTTATCTCTGACTGATCTTAAATAAAAAGGCAATTAACTTATACTGCTTAATGGAAAGACTCATGTTTGACTAGAGGCTTTTAACAGCTATTTTTTTGCCATCTATTACAACTTGCATACAGATTTCAAACTTTTAAACCAAAATAACCAATGAAAATTACGGGTATTAATATTCATTCCCTGTGTAGCGTAATAATTATCATGGGAACTTTATTCATCGATGAACATAAACATGGCGAGCAAAATGGTATATCTAATATATATAATGAGCTTTTGCTTAGTTCTTGGTTTGCACGGGACATTATAATATTTTCTTTTCTTTACTTGTTTCACCTGGAACACTGTCGTCTCCACTCCTGGAGGTGGGCGCTAATGGCCGCGACACAGTATTCCATACTAATGCGGTTGTTAACGAACTCAAACTTTTGTAAATCTGTTTTTTGTTCCAATAAAATTTTTGAATAAAAAAAAAAAAACTAGTTTAGCTTCGATTAGCTTAGCTTCATTCTTCAACAATCTCGTTCCACTGTCCGCCAGCTAAAGAAGGACTACCTGGAAGGCGTGGGCGACACGCTAGACGTGGTGGTGATAGGCGCGTACCTGGGCCGCGGCAAGCGCGCGGGGCTGTACGGCGGCTTCCTGCTGGCCTGCCGGGAGCCGCAGGCCGACGAGTTCCAGGCGCTCTGCAAGATCGGCACCGGCTTCAGCGACGAGAGCCTGCAGCACTTCACCGACTCGCTCAAGGAACATGTCATCGACGCGCCCCGGAACTATTACAGGTAATGAGTCGTCTCGTATTAATATAACGTATTCGGAAGGATTCACAATTGTATATCGAACCCTAGTAGTTGCCACAATGGGTAAAATGTTAAGCGTAGCTCTAGATTACTGTTGGTAAAAGTCTGATGTAAAAATCTCCTCAAAATAAACCCCTGGAGCCCATGTTCAGTAGTCGACCACTGGTCTAACGAGATGTGGCATTCTTACCAAATGCGTGTGATTTCATAATTTGTCGCGAGATAATCGTTTATAAATGGTTTATTAATCTGTTATTCTCTCCACTACCGACCATCTACAGTCACTTAACCAACCGAAAAACATCTCGAATTCAACCTACCCTTATACCTCGCATTTGTCGATTATTCTAAAGCATTTGACAGTTTATCGCACAACGCCATATTTGAATCACTTAAAAACCAGAACATTGAACCCCTATACATTAAATTATTGCAAAAAATTTATGAAAGTAGCACAGCAGCCATAAAAATAAACACTACAGGACCATCATTCCCTATCCAAAAAGGGGTTAAGCAGGGCGACCCTCTTTCTCCAAAAATCTTCACAGCCACGCTTGAAGAAGTCTTTAGAAAACTTAATAGCAAGTGGAGCGACATTAAGGGCATCAGCGTAGGCGATAGAAGATTAACCAATCTCCGCTTCGCCGACGATATTGTCCTTTTCGCCTCCACGGCAGCCGAGTTAAGCCTAATGCTCGACCAACTGAGCAGTGCCAGCCTCGAGGTCGGACTCGCGATGAATATGACAAAAACCAAGGTGATGACCAACAGCACCAAGCGCAATATAGGAATCGGGGGTGCGAGGATTGAATATGTCCATGAGTACATTTACCTCGGCCAAATAGTCTCCTTCCAGGCAAGACAAGACAAAGAAGTTGCCCGACGCACCGAGAACGCCTGGAAGAGCTATTGGTCGATGAAGCAAATAATGAAAGGAGCTCTCCCTTAAGAGGAAACTCATGGACATGTGCATTCTTCCTACCCTCACCTATGGAGCGCAGACATGGTCATTAACAAAGCGTCAAAAGTCCGCACTCGGGGTCTGTCAGCGAGCATTGGAGCGTAGTATCCTCGGAGTCAAGCTTACAGACCAAATAAGGAACTCGATACTGCGTTCCAAAACTCAAATTGCCGACGTAGGTCACACGGCTGCCAAGCTTAATTGGAACTGGGCTGGCCACATCTGCCGCATGCCGGAGGAGCTATGGGCTAAACTAACCACACAATGGGTCCCAAACAGCAGCAAACGACAAGAAGAACAATAGAAGAAGATGGCGAGACGAACTCGACTCTTTTCGCAGGGATTTATTTATTTATTTTATTTATTTATTTATTTAATTTGGCTCCTCAACAATGAGTACACTGTTACATTTACATAAAAACATTTCAAACTTAAGTCTAAGTGCCCCATTACTTAAAGAAGAGCACTACATGCAACATAATATGCGCCTTAACAGCCAAAACACGAGATCAAACAGAGATATAAATACAACATAATGAAAATGACGAAAGAATAATCAATTCACTGAAATAATCAATTATCAATAAAACAATCAATAAAATAATCAATAAAATAGTCAATAAAACAATCAATAAAATAATCATTAAAATAATCAATAGAATAGTCAATAAAATAATCAATAAAATACTCAATAAAATAATCAATAAAATAATCAAAAAAGAAACAATAAAATACTCAATAAAATAATCTATAAAATGATCAACATTAGGTTAATTTAGGGATTGGCAAATAACATCATTGGATAGGGATAAGTGGAAAGAGGGAAGGGAGGCCTTTGCCCTGCAGTGGGACACACATATAAAAATAATAAAATAATCTGTTATATAAGGTCCCATTAAAAAAGGTGGACAAAATTTTAGTATTCATTCAGACCACCAAAATAAGGACAATTGTAAAAAAAGTAATAAGAAAAACGCATTTTAGTACCTACTCATTATGAACGAGTTACGAGAGCAGTGGTGGCCCAGTGGTGGCGGCTCCGACTTACGAACAGTGAGTCGTGGGTTCGAACCCCGTCAGGCGCATTACTTTGTGTAATTTATTTCATCACCACTGCTCTCAAAACGGTGAAGGAAAACATCGTGAGGAAACCGGCATGTCTTAGAACCAAAAAATTCGGAGACATGTGACATCTACCAATCCGCACTGGGCCCGCGTGGTAGATTATAGCCCATCCCTCTCCTAGAGAGGAGGCCTGAGTCCCTGCAGTGGGAACATTATAGGCTGATGATGATGAACGAGTTTGTTCTAGAGTGCCGGCAATTTATTATTTTCATTCAATATAAAATCACTTTATTTTGTGTTTTTTTTTGTTTAGTTATATTTGTTTAGGCGTACTGAACGCTTTGTTAAAATTTGTCCACCTATTTTAATGGGACCTTATATATTATATTGTTTAAGATTTTGATTTATTAATGGGACCTTAATAAATCAAAATCTGAGGAGGCCTATGTCCAGCAGTGGACGTCTTTTGGCTGAAATGATGAATGGGACCTTATATATTGTTTAAGATTTTGATTTATTAATGGGACCTTATAATATTGTTTAAGATTTTGATTTATTAATGGGTTCTTATATATTGTTTAAGATTTTGATTTATTAATGGAACCTTATATATTGTTTAAGATTTTGATTTATTAATGAGACCTTATATATTGTTTAAGATTTTGATTTATTAATGGGACCTTATATATTGTTTAAGATTTTGATTTATTAATGGGACCTTCAGAACCAGCTACAAATGGATGTTCTGGCAGCAAAGCATAGCACGAAAGACTTCAAGGGGTTCTGGAAAAGTACCAATCGTTTGAGGATGCGCCCTGGTCTTCCCGTGAGTGTTGACGGGACGAGCGATTTGAAAGGTATAGCCGATAAATTTAAAAATAACTTTTTTGTAAGGTCACCGCTGGGATCGTCCTCATCACGGGGGCGGGGGGGTGCGAGTGGGGAATACGTTAATACCAGGATCTCTGCCAGGGATGTGTCATTGGCAGTAAAATCGATTTCCCATGGGAAATCGCCTGGTCATGACGGATTGGGTGTGGAGCATATTCAACATGCTGGGCCTCATATGTGTAGGGTGTTGGCTATGTTCTACAACTTTTGTATTTCTCACTCATACCTGCCGGCTGATATGTTGAGGACGATCGTAGTGCCGGTAGTAAAAAATAAGGCGGGGGATTTATCGGATATATCAAATTATAGACCTATTTCTCTAGCAACAATAGTTGCAAAAGTGTTTGACAGCATTCTTAATACACAGTTGAACAAATACATAAAATTGCACGATAATCAGTTCGGGTTTCGGCCGGGTCTGTCTACTGAAGCTGCAATATTGTGTCTTAAGAGTGCTGTTAAGTACTATACCGACAGAAACACATCTGTGTACGCGTGCTTCCTCGATCTTTCCAAAGCTTTTGACCTGGTCTCATATGATATCTTGTGGAATAAGATGAGATCATCCCAGATACCGTGTGAACTTATTAACATCTTTATGTATTGGTACGGGAACCAGGTGAACAACGTGAAGTGGGCGGGCACGTTGTCGGACCCATATAGGTTGGAATGCGGGGTGAGGCAGGGGGGGTTGAGCTCCCCCTCCATTTTCAACCTCTATGTAAATGGATTGATCGAGGCGCTCAGTGAGCAACATATCGGTTGTCACATTGATGGCGTCTGTTTTAATAACATCAGCTACGCGGACGATATGGTGCTGCTGAGCGCCTCGGTCTGTGGACTCAGGAAGCTGTTGAGTATTTGTGAGGACTACGCAGACGTTCACGGGCTGCGTTATAATGTAGTTAAGAGTAAGTGCATGGTTTTTCAAGGTGGGTCTAGGAAAGTGCGAGATATGCCATCCGTAAAGCTGAATGGCGAGCCGTTGGAAAGGGTGGATATCTTCAAGTATTTAGGACATTTCGTGACGCCTGCCTTGAGAGATGATGCGGACATTGAGCGGGAGCGGAGGGCGCTGGCGGTCAGAGCGAACATGGTTATCCGCAGGTTTGCACGGTGCTCGAAAGAAGTTAAAATAACTCTTTTTAGAGCCTACTGCACTACACTGTACACGTGCAGCTTGTGGACTAGCTATACGCAAAAGTCATACAGCGCCCTTCGGGTCCAGTTCAACAACGCGTTCAGGATGATGTTTGCGCTCCCCCGCTATTGCAGTGCATCGACTATGTTTGCACGCGCGCGCGTGGATTGCTTCCACGCTACTATGCGTAAGAGAAGCGCGTCGCTAGTGCGGCGAGTGCGGGGGAGCGCTAACAACATGCTGGCCGCGCTCGCGGGACGACTTGATTGCGCCATCATCTCCCACTGTTGTAGGCGACAGGTGGCAGGTTGATGCGGCTGGCAGTCCTTTATTATTATTATGTGAATTGTATGGATTTGCATGTGTGTTATGTGACTTAATTGTTATAATTTAATAGAATTAAATCGTTAATGTGAATTTATTGATTTATGTGACTGACTTGTTATTATTATTGAATTAAGTGAATGAAATTGTTTGTGAATTGAATTTAATGTTATGTACCTATGTAATGTGACCATGTATTATTTCTATTATGAGTCTGTGATACTCGAATTAAATGATTTTATTTATTTTTTTTTTTTTTTATTTTATATATTGTTTAAGATTTTGATTTTTTAATGGGACCTTATATATTGTTTAAGATTTTGATTTATTAATTCGAACACTACTCTACCTCGTTGGTCTAGTGCTCACAATCATGACTGCTAACCATAAGGTCCTGGGTTCGATTCCCGTCTAGAGCAAAATGGGTTTGTTCTATTAGAAAGTTCTCAGTAGCAGCCCATAGAGTCTGGATCACACCCGACACAATAATAATATAGATCTGTGTGTGTGTGTAGATACGACACGCAGCACTCGCCAGACGTGTGGCTGAGTGCGCGCGCGGTGTGGGAGGTGCGTTGTGCAGACCTGTCGCTGTCGCCCGCGCACCGCGCCGCCATCGGTCTCGTGCATCCCGACAAGGGCATCTCACTGCGCTTCCCCAGGTATAATATATAATGTGTGTAGATACGACACGCAGCACTCGCCAGACGTGTGGCTGAGTGCGCGCGCGGTGTGGGAGGTGCGTTGTGCAGACCTGTCGCTGTCGCCCGCGCACCGCGCCGCCATCGGTCTCGTGCATCCCGACAAGGGCATCTCACTGCGCTTCCCCAGGTATAATATATAATGTGTGTAGATACGACACGCAGCACTCGCCAGACGTGTGGCTGAGTGCGCGCGCGGTGTGGGAGGTGCGTTGTGCAGACCTGTCGCTGTCGCCCGCGCACCGCGCCGCCATCGGTCTCGTGCATCCCGACAAGGGCATCTCACTGCGCTTCCCCAGGTATAATATATAATGTGTGTAGATACGACACGCAGCACTCGCCAGACGTGTGGCTGAGTGCGCGCGCGGTGTGGGAGGTGCGTTGTGCAGACCTGTCGCTGTCGCCCGCGCACCGCGCCGCCATCGGTCTCGTGCATCCCGACAAGGGCATCTCACTGCGCTTCCCCAGGTATAATATATAATGTGTGTAGATACGACACGCAGCACTCGCCAGACGTGTGGCTGAGTGCGCGCGCGGTGTGGGAGGTGCGTTGTGCAGACCTGTCGCTGTCGCCCGCGCACCGCGCCGCCATCGGTCTCGTGCATCCCGACAAGGGCATCTCACTGCGCTTCCCCAGGTATAATATATAATGTGTGTAGATACGACACGCAGCACTCGCCAGACGTGTGGCTGAGTGCGCGCGCGGTGTGGGAGGTGCGTTGTGCAGACCTGTCGCTGTCGCCCGCGCACCGCGCCGCCATCGGTCTCGTGCATCCCGACAAGGGCATCTCACTGCGCTTCCCCAGGTATAATATATAATGTGTGTAGATACGACACGCAGCACTCGCCAGACGTGTGGCTGAGTGCGCGCGCGGTGTGGGAGGTGCGTTGTGCAGACCTGTCGCTGTCGCCCGCGCACCGCGCCGCCATCGGTCTCGTGCATCCCGACAAGGGCATCTCACTGCGCTTCCCCAGGTATAATATATAATGTGTGTAGATACGACACGCAGCACTCGCCAGACGTGTGGCTGAGTGCGCGCGCGGTGTGGGAGGTGCGTTGTGCAGACCTGTCGCTGTCGCCCGCGCACCGCGCCGCCTATTTTACATGTAGCGACTGCCTATCTGACCTCCACAACCTAGTTAATGCTAGATAATACGATATCCATTGGTAAGACTGGTTGTCAGACTTTCAGGTCACTGACTATGTGTGACGACTGCCAAAGATCTATATATAGCAGCCGGGACTAACAGCTTAACGTGCGCACCGAGGCACGGAGGAAACTCGGTATGTCGGGCGGTCACCCATCCACAGACCAACCTAGGCAAGTCGCGAGTAAACTGGCTTCTACTGGGTAAGCTCGTTCCATCGTCGACAGCATCTCTGCCCTTAGGGCAAGATTGAAGTCAAGAGCAAGCCCATTTATAATAAAAAAAATATATATTAAGCCACGAGCTCCGCGGTTTGCTAATATTTTTTTTTTAAACGTTGCCCCACACTAGGAATATCTCCTGTATCGTGAGTGCGTTTACAAACATTTAAACTCACATACACAAATACCCAGACCCGGAACAACTATCTGTAGGCCATACAAATATTTGTACCGTGCGGGGATCGAACCCGCGACACTCAGGACAGCAGTCCATTCGCTCAAATAGCTAATGCCAACCAAATAGTCAATGTATGTTGTGTGGCAGGTTCGTGCGCGTACGCGAGGACAAGTCCCCGGAGCAGGCGACGTCGGCGCAGCAGATAGCCGACATGTACCTCGCGCAGGACACCGTACGCAACAGCGCCAGCTCCAACACGCACCAGGACGACTTCTACTGAGACACGGCTTTCTACACGAGGCTCTGTCATACTTTTGTGACGGACTCTTTAACTGCACGTTCTCACTGGCGAAATATTACCACGATATTATTGAAATCTCTATTCTTCTTTTTATAGAAAACCTTTTATCTACAGACATGTTTTTATGTAGAGTTTTGACCAGTGAGCATGCACGGTAAGGCTCGATGTCGCTTGAAGGTGTAGCGGGAGACTGCATTTATGTATCGTGTAGTGTACTGAACAATGTATTTAATAGCATATATTTGAAAGGTATTTTTAATAAAATTGCGATTATGTCACATGTAATAAGAAGTTGTTGAAGTTTTCTAAACAAATAAATAAAACACAGTTATTGCAATGAAGTATTTTTATTTTCAAGTCATTAACTTACAAACTAATTACATTATAATTATTTTGGGGCTATTCCTACGTCATACAGGAGAAGTCACAGTTTGTGATGAACAATAAGTAAATAATATAAATATTGCTGTATTCATTACCGCTATTGATATCAATTCATTGTTATTAAAACTAAAAGTAAAAGTTGTACTTGACAGATAATCTCATTTGATATGTTTTTCATTTGTTTCAATAATATCGCGTCACAAACAACCCACAGCATTTGATAAATGCGAATTTAATTTGAGCAAATAAGTATAAATATGTATTTGAGCTGCTGATTAGTATTTGAGCTCCGTCGTCAGTAAATCACAACAATTTGGCACAAGTTCCATAAGTTAACGTTATTATATCAATGCGTACTTACAGCTATCATAAGCACACACTATTGCACTCACGTGGTACCCTACCGCTCCATACGCTCGTCACAACTCTCTGCCAAACTCTCGAGTCTTATATCAACTGAGCGCGACGCTCATGTCTTTGTAAACTTAACATATAAAAGGAGTTAAAAAATTAAATACAAAAAATCACCTTTAATTGCACAACGCAAGGTCAAAAAGCTGCCGAAATTATGATAATACACAAAATCGTTAAAGTTTAAACGTCGACTGCTCGTAATTACTAACTAAACTGGCCTTGTATGTACTCTTTACTATCATTCATTTTAAATAAATTAAAAAGATTCAAAAACAATACAAAATGTCAGAAGTATAAAGATTGAGGAACTTTTGGAATAAAGAATTGAATAATGTGTGCGTCATACGTGCAGTCCGTACTCTAGGGAGTTATTGTCTCACACTGCAAATTGTATTAAACAGAGATGGTTTCAAACCATGAGTTTTAACTAAATAATGATGGTATCTTGTCATGATCAGATAGAGACTATACCTTCAAACGATCGAGTGAGTGAAAAAATTTAATAACGTGAAGAAAACCTAAGAATCTTTATGAACGATTCCTAACACAACACCGATATGGCACAAGTTTTCAAAAGACAGTCATAAGTACGATATAATTTGATTTCGCTTACCATACGTATATAAATAGTTTGAATATGTACTTGTTAGAAGACAGTCTATACAACTAGGCAAGAGTATATCGGTTATTTACAACAAATTGATCACATTTCATAATTAGACATCCACGTTATGTACGTGCTGCGGGCGCTGCGGATGTTACCGATGTTCTAACATGTCTACCAACTCAACCAAGAGCTGCAGTCGCCACACAGTACAGTGACTGACCACGGTACAGCCGCAGCGCTCACCAACACCACACTATGTACTACAAATATAATGAGATTCTGATTAGCTCGATTGTACAAGTCGAGTCACTGCCGCGTTGATTGTAGCGCGACAACAATGCGGCGCGCCCGCTAGCGACGCGGTTTATTTCTTTTTTCCTTTAAATAAATTAGAAACAACTCTGAAACTGATTTGCGGTCGCTACTAAATTAATAATAAGTATCTCCTTCAAATGACACGGCAGTGTCACACATACGAACAATTCCTAATACTTTACATTGTACATTGCATCGCAGCCACGTGTCCGCGTAGAACGTGACTGATCGCTACAGTATACCTACATACACAGAATTTGGTCAAGTTTATAAAATAGACATCATCTAAAATCTACAACAATATGTTTGAAGATATGTGTCAAACATAGAATTAGGCCTCGAAGACATTAAGATAGAATCACGAATCGATTATGTACTTATTGGTTATGTAGTATAAGGTCGGGTATGGACCGCTGGGGTCCGTCGCTCGGCCGGCACACGTGGGCCAGTGTCTCACAGCAGCGCGGCGCGCTCGGGAGTGGGCGACGCGTCCGGCGCGCGCTCCGCCAGTAAGTTGGCGTGCTCCTGTACAACCAACAATATTGTGTGTCAGACGCCTCTAACAACATCCCATCACGATTGTAACCTAGCAGGGTTAGGCAGAGGTGTGTCTATAGATAGTGCCGAATTGCATATTTCGCCAGCTCGAATGTAACTAATAGAGGGAGACTATCAATCGGCTTAAACCAGTCATTGGGCTCCTATCGAGAAACTCAATAACAATGCCCGACTAGGGAATCGAACTAGACAATCTACTAAAATCTAGGTACAGCTAGCTCAGTAGCAGATATTTAGACTACTAGAAAAATCACCAAATGATTCTAGTGAAGATCCGGTACCACTACGTCATTCGATGAGGATGGAAGGTGATGTGTTGGACAATAAATAATTATCGCTTTCGTACGTCGACTGTTATGGAAACCGGCTCTTACTGACGAACAAATGAAGCTGGACAGAATATATCCTCAACTCCCTACATTTATAATTATGTAGAATACTAAAAGGAAAGAAGGCTTTAGACATGCCAAGTATTTATACTTATATGTAAATTTAACTAGAAACGCCGAATGCCGCGACGCATTGGCAACAGTTTAACACGATTAACGTTTTAGCGCTGGTTGAAGTAACGCGAGGTAAGTGGATTGCCTCGCGTATATACATGTTCAACCAGCATTTGCTTCTTATTCTACATCTCCTTAGGAACGACGGGATTATAAGATGCAGTGACGCCATAGCGCAGACACACGTACACGTGTAGACGCAGGCTTTTATCTAACCTTCAATGTTTAATAATTATGTTTGTGAGGAAAAATATCATACGGTTTGTGGAAGTCCGAAAAAAATTGATAGCATGTCTGTGAGTCACGACATATTGTGAAGACGCGCCGAGTTAGCGACAGCGTGTACCGCGGGGAAATAACCATTTTTTCATATCGAAGATGTATCTACCGCCAACCGGTGTAGTACTTATCGTTGCTGGTATTATGACATTTGCTTTTTTCCGAATGTAATGCCGACGTAAAAACCGCGCGCGCGACCTTCCTCACTTCGTCAGTTCTACACACACACGGCTGATGAGCGACACTACACCGACGTCACACACACATCAACAACTCGCCAGGTTACCAAAACATTGCAGTTATTTAGGTGATTCCGTGATTGTATCATAAACCAAAATGTGACACCACTGGAATTAGCTTTGCATACGTGTGCAAGCTAACAGCGCAACATTTTATCGCGATTTATTCAATTCTGCTGAATATCAATCATCGATTAATAGAAGAAGAAGAATTTATACCTAACTAGCTTTTGCCCGCGACTTCGTCCGCGTTTCCGTCGTTTTTCGTAAAAAAGTACCATATGTCCTTCCTTACGGTTCAGTGGCGTTTTTTAGGTGGCATTGTGTATTTTATTTTTAATCGACGGTAACGGAAAGGCTGTTAGTTACCTAGGTAACAAAATAACCTACGATAGAGGTCCTAACTATGGCTACCTTACACTTAAAATCTAAGTGCCTATTTAAACTAAAATATTCTAATAGAATTATACCCAGAAATATGTACAACTTACAACAAAAAAAGAAATGAAAATAAAGTTGAAACGCCTGTGCAATACCATCTACCTATACCTACTTCACTTACAAATAAATACCTATACCTAACTACTATAACTAATAAAAGTATCTACGCTTTTACCTACTACAAAAATTAATTGAACATAAATTAGCCAAAACTTACCTATCGGTATCTAAAAAACTATGCGTACTACTTCTACTTCTATTACTACTTCACCAAGGAAATAAAATGCAAACTATTAATAATTTGTAATTTGAACGAATATTTAAACACTACCAAAACAACTAATACCTATTTTATAAAATAACAACAAAAGAAATTCAAATAAACTAAGTACCTATTTAAAGACTAAAAGTCGCGCTGATAAGCATTGTTTGTTAAAATCAATTATTGTCTGTCAATAAGGTCGAACGCTCTGAACGCATCAACAGCCACGACCCGCGTCGAGCGCGGCAACCGTTACACAAAAATAATCCTTAAGGCATGATTCAGTATTCACGCGCAACGGCGCGACACGTGTTATTGTGAGTCAACCATAAAAGATAGACATATGCTGTTGTGGGATATTTTTTAGATAATTTTATGTAGAACATTTCCGTCGTAAATGATTTCTATGTAGCTTTAACCATTAAGGCTGCACACGCGACGGAAGCTTAAAAAATGGAGCAACTTCTCCCGTTTTCTCAATATTTCCCTTCACTGCTCTGCTCCTATTGATTGTAGCGTGATGAAAAGTATACTATAACCTCCCCAGGAGTATGAAGAATAATCGTACCAAGTTTCGTTAAAATCCGTCGAGTAGTTTTTGTTTCTATAAGGAACATACAGACAGACAGACAGACAGACAGACAGACAAAAATTTTACTGATTGCATTTTTGGCATCAGTATCGATCACTAATTACCCCCTGATAGTTATTTTGAAAATATATATCATGTACAGAATTGACCTCTCTACAGATTTATTATAAGTATAGATAAAGTGTTTCATCATAATCATAGTTATTTTCATATTTCTAAGTTTTACCGCATCTATAATAATATCGAAGTTACCACGGGCGGCATCTGATACAGTTGAGCCATCACCATCGCAGCCGTGACCCCGCTCCGGTGACCCCGCCGGGGTCAAGGTCATACTTTACAACTTTTAATATACTGTGTATCCGTGTTTGGTACGACCGTTGGTATCATCGGTTTAACTATTTGTACGAATATCTAAATAGGTGATAACTGTTGCCAAACTTGTTACGTGGTTTCTGAGACTCGTCAGACAACTTGTATATTAAATAAAGGAAGCACACGTAGATGTTATGTAGTGTAGTAGGTTACCTCGGCGGGGTTGTTCTGTTGCGGCGCGTACATGCTGTCGTACACAGGGTTCGCGAAGTGGTTGCCGCCGTTCTGTCACAAACAACTCACATATTAGCTATATCAAAATAAAATAAAAATCAAAACATTTATTACAAATATGGCCAGTTACAGACACTTTTGAATAGTCAACAAAAACAAATTAAAAAAAAAGAAGCTACAGCTACTGTATGTATCGTCTTCAGTTGACATATTATTACAGCAAGGCTCAGCAAAGATGGAATAGTTCAATCACCTCCATTTTCCTTAAGCCACAAGATTCTTTGATTGACTTTCTAAAATAGCTATTTTGGTCTAGTGTTTACTCGTAGAATAAATGTATTTGGGCGCAGCCGCGCGCGGAGGTGGATATGTCACAGTGAAGCTATCCGAATATAGAGTGGCGAAATAAAATAATAATACATTAATAACTGGATTCCATCGCGATGTGTTATTAATAAATCACTGATCATTATCACATGCAAAACATGCATTTAAATTATTGGTTTTCATTAACCATGTTACATAATTATTATGCATACGAGTTATCATATGTATAATTAAGTTTTACTTTCAATGAACTACACATTCGAAATAATACGGAATAGCGAAAAATACTCAAAAAGAGTCTCACTGTCTCATTGTCTGTGATGCATCTAAAACAAGAGGGTAGTGTGGGATTCGTAGACAAGTGTGATCACTTATTGTGGTCAGCTGTGTAGTGCGGTGTGTGTGAGGGTAGTGTGTACTTGTTATCTTGTCACCGTGTGTACTCACATTGTGCGGATGGTTGTTGTGCGGCGGGTCCAGCTCGTCCTCGCCGGCCAGGTACATGGGGTTGTTGATCTCCACGTTGTCCGCCAGGCGCGCGTGCACGAACGCGCCGCTACACAGAGATACAAGAGTTAGTTTAGTGCGAGGGGTCGCGACCAACGCGGTACAGTAGAGAGATACTCACTGTCTCCGCCGGTGCAGCAGGTACAGGGCGCCGAGCACGGCAGCAAGCAGCGCCAGCATGGCCAGCACAGCGCCGGCCCACGCGCCCGCGCCCGCGCCCGCTCCCGCGCCCGCGCCCGCGCCCGCGCCCGGCACCGCGTGCGGCGCGCTGGCGTGCGGCGTGGTGCAGCTGGCGCCCTCGAGGCACGCGCAGTACACTGGGCCAGGCTCTGTAGCACTCACTGCCAACACACATACAAATTACTTAGTAGAAAGCTTGAAAACAAAGAATTCGATGGCAAATCAAGTTGAGTCGGCCTTAAATCTGGCGACGAGTTTGGTACTTATAGTAGGCTGCAAGTACCAGAACAGATAGGACAAATTATCAAATGCCTCATAGTTTGTGGTGCAACACCACATTTACACTCCAGGGCAGTCATCTATCCCGTCGGGGCTGTGGATATCGAAAGGTTACCGCGGCTCCGACACAAGGGCGAAGAAGAAGGAACATGGGTTTGGTTTTTAGTCAGTAGAAGTCTGACACTCCCCTTCGCTCTGCCCAAGAGCGGGGGGGGGTTATTCGATGATTTTCCACCCACCAAAAAAAAAAAAAAAAAAAGGGTAGTCATCTATTCCCGTCGAGGCTGCGGGTTGTTGGAAAGAGATACCGCGGCCTCGACACAAAGGGCTAAAAAGGAAGATGGGAAGTTTTTAGTCAGTAGAAGTCTGACACTTCCTACCGCTTTGCCCAGAGCGGGAGGAGTCATCTATGAATCTCCACCTGAACAGATTTCCCTTGTTTCGGCCAACCTGTACCCGGAGTCGTGTTGTAAATCGCAATCTAGCTGTCGGTGAAGGAAGCGAGGTCCTAGAACTTTTAAGTATATAGCAAGCGCCATGTCTACGTGTGTACGTACGGTCAGGTCCCCAGACGCAGAGCGCGGGCGGCTTGCAGGCGCGCGCGCTGCACGCGTGGTCGTGTCCCACGTAGTGCGCGCACGCGGCCCCGCCCCACGCGCCCGCGCACGCGCACGCGCGCCCGCTGTCCGTCCACACGCAGTGTCCGCCGTTGGCGCACGCGCCCGCACCGCATTCTGTCTGCCGACCTGCAACACGCACAAATAAGAGATAAGAAACGATACTGATGAGTACACCCATCTCAGATAACTAAGGCTGCGTCTCCACCAGAGATGTACAAGGAACATAGATAGCTTAGCTCAAAATGTGAAGCTTCATTAACGGTTAGTATCGCACATCACGTCCTTCGCTACACATCCTCGGACATAATATATCTGGTAGAAACGCAGCCCCATACACCGATTTACACGAAAATTTAAAGCACAGTATAGTCATCTCGGGTACGCTTGTGACTGAAGTGATGAATTACTAAGTTCTTAATTAACAAATGTATTATCATAGGGGTTCCCATATGTTGTTTAATTGTTGTTAGTCAAGTTCAAAACAAAACAACATTAATTACCTAATGAATGCAACGGAAATATCAATTAAACGCCATCACTATATTCAGCAATACAAGTAAAATGACTCGATGGGTGTGCCTGTCTTCACCGGTCAGCTGCGCGTGCGCCGGTCGCCGCGACCTTGACCTATGGCAACACTGACACACGGCGCGTCTCCGCACAACAGACTGCACTGACGGCCTTACCGGCACCTCGCCACAGATTACTTCGCGGACAGTACGACAGTACTGACTGTCTCGTGTAGCAACCCCTACGTTACCCATTCTATGGAGTAAGTATATCATCTTGTCCTATGTTACTTGGGGTAGGTTCAACACGGTTCTTCCATTCTCCTCTATCAACCGTCACGCTATTATTTACTCGTTTTTCTTTGATATCAACCCTCGCATAATCCATCCATTGTTTACTTCGTCGTCCTCTCCCGCTCCATCCATCAACATTTATACTCATCACTCGTTTAGTCACGTGCGATTCGTGCCTTCATTCCCTGCATTCCATAGAGTACATACTACAGTAGAGTACCCAATTGAAGCCAGCAGCAAGTAAACAAAGTAAACAAAGCAAAAAAATCTTAACATTTTATGGACAGACACCGCACACACCGCACATCACAAACTCCTGCCCGGAAGTTTTGGCACAATCATTCCTCTTATTTGTTAAACTCGGAATGAATGGAACTTGATTTCGGAGATTGGAATTCCCATCAGGTAAATTACGTAACGGTCGTTTCCGAAAATTCAGTTCTTTATTTTTTGTAAGAGACGCAGACCGTATTCCGTTTTGTTTTACCTAGTTCCGGTAAAATACCAAGTGTTTGACAAAAGGTAGTTTACCTGAATGTTAGTTACCATTTTGGTTATGAAGACCATTTTATTTTAAAATAAAAGTTGAACACATCAACCTGATGTTGATATTGTTGTGATGTAAATTATTCAACGAATATTCAATCGATTGGGTAATCGATTAAGTAATCGGATAGTTAATGGTGATTAACCTGTCATTAACAAATCACACACGGTACTTAAGTAGGTACAGAAAGTTTTATTTTTTCATATCGTTTTAATACCTAAACTATATTTTTTGTTTTTGTAGATATGAATCAATTCCTGGAGATATGAATGAGCGATACAATACGATTTGTTTTGTAACTTTGGACGTTTAGAGAGTGCTGAATTGACTAATTTGATCAAATTATGTTTTGTTGGATGATTTTTTAGAACAGATAAAATGTATCTCTAATGCCAAAATGTTTCGCTACAAGTCAGTGATTTATATGAAATTCGCATCAATTACTAATATGAAATAATATCAATTCGGTTACAATCCCATGGCAAGTGAAATGTGTAACAAAGTGAACAGTTTTCATTGTTCGTCTGAGAGAAGTTTAATGAGAAACTTTCGCCATTCTATTCAGTAGTTATGGGATGAAACAGTTGTTCTTTGAGCATTGCAAGTAGTTATGTATGATTTTGTGTGGACAGAAATAATGATAGCAGCCCAGTGAGTATAAGGACGTTCTATTGGACTGCTGTTCTCAAGGGAGCCATCCTCGGCCCGCTCACACTAGTCACATCTGCATCCAGTTTGGTGCAAGCAGCTGATCGCTCACCTTCCGTGGCGCGTCTCCTGCGCGCTCCAGCCATCAGTCCGTGTGTACAGTAGTACACTGGCACTCCACTAGTAAACACGCTCACTGGCCGACGTCGCTGTCGTCATCACACACTGACACACACACTGACACAGGCTCGCTCTGCAGTGACCGGCGCGGACGGCCGCGCGCGCTGTACTGAACCGCTGTACTGGCGCCGCGCCTCTATTAATGTTAATGAGTGTTAACGACAAGACAAGCACCTTGCTGCACGAGCTGCACTTGGTGCACTCGGTGCTTCGGCAGGACACGGAGGTGGTTACCACTGGTAGCGCAAACAACTACAAGTGAACACAGGAGACCACTCACCAGGTCAAGCCTGTTTTTAGAAATTGGTTTTGAAAAAGAAATCAAAAATAAATTCTATGTTGTATTAGACAAGGTCGGTGCTTCCTATGCGACTACTGCAGAGGACACAGATTATTTTTATGTCCAGACAAGGTAATCTTTGTCAAGCCATACCTTCATATGAGGATTTGAGGACCGTGCAGACTAATAGACTAGTCTCTAAGATAATCGCGGTTGAGCATATGCCACTAAAACAAACACTGCTCTTCATGATCACGAACTCTTGGCCCGCATACTAGAACAAAGTGCAGTGATAACTGCTCAGGTCAGCTCAGGTTCAATAGGAAATATGTTGATGGAGACAATCAAGGAAGCTTTTCACTTAAGTGGCTCTGATGTGCCGCACGTGATGTCACAACTTGTACACACAGAGCCGTTACATACGAGTAGAGTACCTATTGCCACAGACAGAGGTGCACATGATACTGATACAGCACCGTGGCACTGATGACCTGGTAAGGGTCGTAGGAATCGGCTGGATGCGGGAAGTCAGCACCAGCCGTTGTGACGATATATCGGTAGACTTAATTGTGCCAACGACCAAACATTATGATGTAATCTGAGTGGTCAACAGTGATTGACGATAAACAAAGCTGACCGACTCGAATTAACCTGTTAATGAAGCAGAAAACGGTAATGTTATGCGATAGCGCGAGACAATCAAAGCAATCAATGTTGATTGGTCGCAATGAACACGTTTGATATCAACTGAGCAAGGCGTTTCAGCTGAGAAATAGTGTCTGGAGATGGTTGATGATTATGTTTATTTTGGACAATATGTTCATTAGGTATTTATTTACTATTTTCGGAAATTTACAGCATACGAACAAAAACTTTCAAGGCAGATACAGCTAGGGTGGGCGGCATTTGGTAAGCTCGAAAATGTTTTTTTGGTACAAGAAAATATTCCTAATATGCCTATCCTAAAACCCCGCCTTTTCAAGCAATGTGTCCAACGGACGTGCCGAAACATGGACGCTCACAAAGGTGTGGTAAACTCGTATTCGGTGTGGACTATTCACAGAATACGAGTTTCACAAAAAGACGTAGAGCGAGCAATATTTGGCATAACCCTACTAGACCGAGTGCGTAACACCGAAATCCACAAATCACGTCGGACGAAGTTACAAGAAGACTTACAGTTTAGGTGTATACCTAAACTGGAGTTGGGCAGGACATCTGACTAGACGCGGAGATGACCGAAGAAGCTAAACTCTGACCGAACGGTGGCCAAGGTTGGTCCTTAGAGACCAGATAAGAAACGCACAGATCATAGAAGAGTGGCAGAAGAAAGGGGGAGCCCAAGTTTGATTGGACGATTCCTGGCTAAATTAATGAACGATAAAGGCGTTTGTCGGCGGCATCGTGACGCTTCGGTGACGTCACGTAGCTGTCATTAAGTTATTAAGTGATGGACATCAACCTCGTGTGCGCTAAACTGAGCTTAACAACTTGGCGCCCCAAGGTGACGGGCGATAATCGCTCCGTATTTGCATACCGCGAACTTAACTATTTATTACAACATCTGATGATCAGGGCAATCGAATATCGATTGGAACATCCGATACAAGGAAACATTTCAACTTCTAGGAAAATAAATAAAAAGCGATGTTTTTACAACAAAATGTTTCAATACCAAAAACCCACATGCAAATTTTGAAAACAAGCTATTGCAGATGGAGGGTATAAACTGAATGATGTTGTATCTCCTACTTGTTGCTTTATTCCTATAGGTTACACCTACATATTACATTTTCCAAAAATGATATTTTAGCTCATACGAAGATGGATCTAATAAAGTTGTACCCATTAATTCAAATCTATCAAGTTGTTTAGATGCCCAAAAAACCACATACAAAAAACTTGCACGTCCATCTGACGCAGTCGGGTAATGAACTTCAAGTTAATTATCCATTTGAAGGGCAAACTACATAATCTATTACATTTGCCTTTAAACGTTTATCTTGTAGGTAAGTACAGAGATTTGGTCAGTAAACCATCGATTGCGAAGCTATTAATAGGCATTTTCCAAGAAGTTTGTTTTCCTGATCGCCGACCTTCGCCGGAGCGACGCGGGCGCGGTTCTGCGTAACGTTACTGTTCCGTCGTGAACACATTGGACCGGTGGACGCACGTGTGCTGCGAGTACCTGTACGGTGTACCTGCTCTGACGACAGACATCTAACACGCTATCTACGCTGTACACTTGTAAACATCTCCGCCATACGCTATTTCTAAAATTCACTTCTTTTTGTGAGTGTGTCGATGGCTATCCCAATTGAGTCGGTGTGGAGTTTGGCTACTAGTTTAGCGTCTTCAGGACTGTCAATCAGCTCCTGTAGGCAATAGTAAGCACTCAGGCAATGCCTTATCGTTGAGAACTTCCCAACGAATCGATCAGTCGACGTCGATCTACTGCAAAGGAACGCGGACATTTTCAAGTGTCAAGGAAAACGATTTTTTAATTAATTTTCATCGCTACTTGTTATCGATAAATGATAACGTTTTGTTAACGCGGTGTTCCCCGGAGGCAGTGGTTCCCGCGCGGCGGTGACGCATGCGCAGTGCGCCGCGCCAGTATACGTTTGTTGACTCTTCTCAGTGTCAACGGGTTCTCGCCTTTGTTTATAGGAAACTCCACGATAACACGATATTTCCCACAAAGCGGCGAAATTATTCCGGTTTTTGTTTTGTTTATTAAAGCGTCATCTGACAGACTTTAAGGCCACTGACTACGTGTTACGACTGTCAGAGTTGTACAAATTACAGGCGGGACCAACGGCGTAACGTTATTTCCGAGGCACGACAAACGGAACCCATCCATGGAACAGCCTAAGCAAACGCGGCTTAACCTTGATCTGATCGACCCGAGCGGATGTTGTTGTCCTCTTTTTAATTCAGTGAGTGTAGGTATGATTAATTTTGTGTCATGTAGGTATAATTTATTATTCCAATTTGAATGTTTAATTAAAATTGTATGCTTAATCAGATACTCGACGAAATGACACTAAAAGACAACAAGATGCAACGTGCCCTTCACTGACGCGCGGCGTGCTAGTGAAAGTGTTCCGCAACAACACTGCACCACGCAGTGCTAGCGGCGCAGAAGGCCCACTCGAATACAAATTCTGCCCGCGACTTTGTCTGCATGGATCGATGTTAAAGTGAATCCAGGTAAAAACTATATGTGTGTCAAATTTGATTCAAATCTGTCCAGCCGTCTTTGAGTGATAGAGTTACAAACATTCATCCTCACAAACTTTTACATATAAGTGGTAGTTGATAACAGTAAGATGATCACAACAGTGAGATCTCCGAACGTAAGTCGTACGTGAGAGGTGCGCGTGTGTGTGTGTGTGTGTACGCTGGTAGTGCGGAGTGGTGGCTGCGAGTGCAGCGCAGTGTGTCGCGGAGTCAAGGCCAACCGGTTAGCGGCCACATCGGTCTCAGGGAAATTCATTTTTATACATATTGATGTGACTACAAGCCATGCCTGATGGGATTTCCCACCGGCTAAAATGTCGAACTTCCATACCAACTGTACCATACTATGTCCATATTAATCAAGGAGTTCAACTACCTTCCTTAAGCTCACCTTGCAGCAGGGAATTGTATTTTTTCATACTCCTATCATTGTCCGTCGCCGAGAACAGTGATTTTGCTAGAGTGAGAAACATCCAACAGTAGATTATGAGATTTTGAGATACCAAGTAGCGATGACAATAGAAAATGAGATTCCGAACTGCTAGACGAGGCGCTACCCTAATACTCACTTTTGTTTTAATTAAAAAGGAACTCTTCTCCAAGTTGTATGCTTTTAGACTCATTTACGATTATATCTATGTATTTATGTAAATTTAATTTTTCTGTAGATTATTCAAATGAATTGCTCTGCTCAGAGCGCAGTTCACTGTACAATGTTAGCAAAGATTTGAATGAATGTGAATCAATATAGTAACGTTGTTTATTGGGTCTAAAGCACTAGATCAAAATCGTTCAAGTCTGCAGTTGGGTGTTGTTTAGTTGATAAAACCCATCGCGTCATGAATTACATCACGATTGGTTTCAGTGGACGACGGTAAGTGCTTCTACAAACATACTACGTTGACACCCGGACATCCACACACCGACACACTTCACACACTCACTGTACACACAATGAGCAGTGCGGCCCGCGGGGGTACACTACTGCTGTTCACATCATTTGAAAATTTCCAAACTAATTATGATAACTATATACATAAAACAACAAGATAAACTTTCAGGTTTTGGTCTGCTTCGGTTAGTGGGTAAGTTGCTGAACACTGTTGCAAGAAATGTACAGTAGGTGGCCAAATTATTAGGGACAGTGCTTGATTTTATGTAGTTTATAGTTTATTATGTATATTTGAAAAAATATGTTGAATTTAAAGGGTTATTTTATCTGATATAGCTACTGCTACTATTATTGTTTTTGCCAAGTGGCAACACAGTGAATCCGTGCGTCATTTTTGTCAATTTTGGAAGGTTTCTTCTAATTCGGTCATTGTCTGTTAAAAAGCGCGGTTCGCAGTATATATTTTTGAATTTTCAAGAAACTGTTTTTTCATTTGATTTAACCGACTTTTGTTGTCTAAAATAATCAAAAGGTAAGTAATGGCAGAAAAAGGATCACCACACTTCGTACCGATCGAAGAGTTAGGAGCATCTGCCTCGAACCTCATAAAAAGAGTGTTGCTCATTTGACCACGATGATGAACGACGAGAGTGTAAGGATTTCGGAAAGAACAATGCGTAGGCGGTTGGTCGAATAGAACCTGATGGGACGACGGCCTTCAAAAAAACCACGCCTAACCGACAGTATGAAAAAGAAACGACACCAATGGGCCAGACAACATCGAAATATGACTGTCGCAGGTTGGAGTTGAGGAAAAATAACTTTTTTGAATAATGCAATTAGTCAATAACTTTTCTACTATTTTCTACTATTCATTCTGTTAATTTACAGGTATGCCTTTCTGACGAATCAACTTTTCAAATTTTGGTCGACAAAAGTTCTTTTGTAAGACGAGGCCCTGGTCAACGAATCCACGGTATTGCATCGTAGAAAGGGTTAAACATCCGGTTAGTGTTACGGTTTGGTCTGTCATCTCAGCCAAAGGCATGGGGCGCCTATACACCGTAAGAGGAACGATGAAACAAGACCAATACAAGCGAGTATTAGAAACCCAGGTATTGCCGCAGGTCAATGAATGGTTCCCCGATGATGTCGAATACATTTTTATGCATGACTCAGTACGCTGCCACAAAGCCAGAAGCGTTACTGCATTTTTGGTTGAAAGAATGACACTGTTTTGCCTTGGCCAGAGAATTCAACTGACATGAATCCCATTGAGAAAATGTGGGAACTCACCAAAGGGGCCATTGCCAAAGAAGTGTCTACCACCGAAAGGCAACTTATAGAAACCCTCACCAGAGAATGGCATCATAATGCCAAACTAAAGGAAAATGCAAAACATTCTATTTAGAGCATGCCCTAACACATAGAAGCTAGGTATCACCCTAGAACCCTAGAAGGGTGGTATCACCCTTTGCTGAAATAAGAGCTTCATCAAATATTTTTTTTTTACCTGATTAATAATGAACACTTTTGTATATTTATTTTTTATTTTTTGTGATCCCAATAGAACATAGATACTAATAAGTAATATATAAGATACCTACAACCAATCATTTATTACACAAATCAACTTAAACTCGAAAATTCAAAAATCTTATTACTGTCCCTATTAATTTGGCCACCGATGGTAAGTAAACATAAATATTGCGGCATAATAAAATATGTTAGTGTGTCAGCTCAGCGGTGTATCTAGAGTGTACTCACTGTTGTTCTTTGTGTCGTTGTCGTGCGTGGCGGAGTCGTGCGTGTCGTTGTCCTCCCCGGGCGGGTGCGTGCACGCAGCGTCCACGCAGGCGGGCCGCTGGCAGCGCTCGCCCGACCAGGCGGGCCGGCACGCGCACGCCAGCGCGCCCACGGCCGACACGCTGCACGTGCCGCCGTTGAGGCAGAAGAACCCGCAGATGTCGGCGCGGCAGTGCGCGCCCGTCTCGTCGCGCACGCACACGCCGCGCGCGCCGCACGCCGGGCCCGACACGCAGCGCGAGCACCGCGCGCCTGCACGCGGGCGGACATTGTTACTACTGTACGTCGGACGTCGCATGACGCATCGCCACACAACAACTACTTATTTTATCCATTAAAGCAATTACTTTGAAATCATTGAATAACATTTTTCAAAAAAGCAAACATACCGATGAACATATTATTTAGTTTGTCATGCAAGTTCACACAGTACCTGTATAGTCGGGCGGACAGTCGCAGACGTGCCGGCCGGCGCGCTGCGCGCACGTGGCGCCGTTCTCGCACGCCAGGCGCGCGCACGCGTCGCGCGCGAGCTCGGCCGCCACGCGCTCGCAGCGCGCGCCCGCGTACCCCGCGCTGCACACGCACTGCGGACAAGCGCTCATCAGCACATAGTTCACGTATAGCGCAGTAAACACCCGCACACTAACACACGTGTTAGACTTGACGAGGTTTTGTTAAGTTCATCAACACCCATAGATGTAAGTTCTGGTCTGGATACGACGGTCCCCTGAAGCATGCTCAGCCACCTTCATTGCTGGTCCTCATGGCTGCCATATCATTGTGCAAAAAAGGAAATCAAACACAAACGCACAACCACAGGCCGGCGAAACTGATACCGGTATTTTCTTAAATTGGCAAATGTAATCTTATAAGTGGATGTCTTCTTTTTTCACTCCCGCTGTTTCTATGCTTAGATCTTTTAAACTAAAAACGGATTTTTCACTTCTCATGCTCTGAAAGTGCTTATTTGTGCAGGATATAGGCTGCACAAAATCAAATTTTGTGCACAAGGGCATTATTTATTAAGTGATTATACTATATTATCTATGAATGTAATGCTTACCAATTTAATTTAATTTTGAATTTGATGTTTGTATTTTTTGAATGATGCATACTAACATAGTTTTAAGACCTTTGTTACTAACATGACATGTGTATTTTGTTGTTGCCCTAGCCCTATATTGAATATTTTTGAAATTTAATAAGTCTACTAACGTACTTTTAAGAAATTTGTTACTAACAGTTATGGACAAACTTGGTCTGAAATAAATGTGTATTATTATTATTATTAACGTATCTACTCATAAATGTATCTTTATTAAGGCAATGAAAATGAGCCATACAGCCAAACACAATAAGAAGTTCATAGATAGAATTTGTTATTTTATAATATTTACTTTAATTTATTTGCCTTGTGTTTTTTAAGACTTAAAAGATATTAAAATTTAAATTCACGTACGGTAAGTTATTTAATTAATTAATGAAAATTATTGTTACAAAATTAATTTAATAGTAGGCTGTATAGGTCTGCAAGCCCAATATCAATTTCGTAAGATTAAAAAAAAGCGGCGGGAAACACTTCTCGCTCTTTTTTTTTATCGTGCGTTTTAATTAAGCTGCGTACAGACCGGCCAAACGAACGCCAACGAACGGGTTTCGTTGACCTTCGTTGCTGCAATCTGGACGGCCTAGATGGAATTTACATGGAATTGAGAAAATTAGTCAAGTTTATATCTATTCCTTTGGGTTTATTTTCATCGAAAACAACATCAACTCACATTCCAACCGGGATCAAGAAAAAAAGAAATTGTCGTATTGCCGTTCGTTGGCGTTCGTTTGGCCGGTCTGTACGCAGCTTTAAAGAAATATGTTTTTACCATTGCCACTCGAAAAAGGGCATTTTATTCATCGATAACAGTGAATAAAACGCTCTTTTAATCACTGAGTGAATAAAGACATTTTGAATTAGGAACAAACACGAATTACGTACAAAAAATCGCTGCTGCTGAAAGTACGTACTGGGTGGCTGAATGGAGCTATTCCATTCCAAATTAAAAAAAAAGCAGACTACTAAAGTGCAGAGCACTAAAAAGTGAAAAATAAAAACTTATTTACAAAAAAAATGAAACCGACTTCGACAAAAATAAAACACAAAAAAGTGAAAAATAAACTTAAGAAGAAAAATCAGCTTCTTCAGTCGGTGACTTTTGTTTGTTTGATTTCATGTTTTTGCCACCGACTTCAGAAGCTGATTTTTACGTTACGTGTACGTTAGTACTTATCTCGATGATCTCGGTATACGCTCATGATTCTACTCTAGAATCCTTCGCTGCTCTCGGGATCCAACTTCGTACCTCGAATTAAATTCCCTTTTTATTTACTTGTTGTATAATTTACTATATAGTACTGTTTTATTTCCTCGCATTCGAAGTGAAAAGCAGAGTTTATAACTCGTCCACAAAACCATTTTTATCCTCGACATTACTATCAGCCCTCGCCTTCGGCTCGGGCTGCTAAAAGTCTCGGATGACAATGGTTCGTTTTGTGCACTTGTTGTAAAATCTACTATTAATGAAAAAGGATGAATAAAATGGTTTCAATCACAAGAAAAGCAAAAAAAAAATTCAACATCAATTACGGAGTCTAATCCCTGTTTCAGTACTGAACAAATAAATGATTTTGATATTGCAGTTAGAGGAGCGAGCGACTGATATGTGTGTACCTTGAGCGGCGGCAGCGCGTCGCTGTCGGGCGGCGGAGTGGCTGCCGTGTCCAGCTCGCAGCGGCCGCGCCGGTGGCAGTGCGTCGCGCAGCGGTAGTGCTGGCAGCGCTCGCCCGCGAACAGCGCGCCGCACCGGCAGCGCGCCGCGCCGCCCTGCAGCACGCACGCGCCCGCGCCGCACGCCAGCGGGCACGCGCCGCCCGTGCCAGCCGCGCCCGCGCCCGCGCCCGCGCCCGCGCCCGCACCCGCGCCCGCGCCGCCCGGCAGCACGCACTGGCGCTGCTCCTGGACAACACAACAGTGGCATCAATTAAAGCAAGCAAACTAACGATGTTGTATCCGTTGAGCTAAGGTTACATGGATTGTGCACTTCATATTTATTTATTTTATTTTATTTATTTTTATTGGTTCACCAACGATTATTTACACAGGTTTTATGGTAAATGTAACATGCAAAAATTTAAATGCAACAGTGCAATAATCACTTAAAGGTAAACTCCGCATGCTTATAGAAGTTGTACAATAGGGTATTTCACCAAAAAAATCTAATTAGTCCGTCAGATAGATTTTCAAAAAATAAAGGACACATATTTTTTCTTTTTTCACGTAAACAAAAGATGAAGACGATACAGCGCTTCGAAAAGTCGTGTCAAGTCGTGTGACGTCACAAGGTTAGTACTTTTTTACTCACGAAGTGACGTGAAAAGCCCCCACTCATGATCTTTGACACGTTTTATTTCCGTCAATTGTTATTTATTTGATAAAACAAAAAACACGTATCCAATATTTTTCGATAATCTAACAGACGGACTAATTAGATTTTTTTGGTGAAATACCCTATTTATAATATTAATCTAATGCTCTAGTTTTAAATAGTAGTTTAACAAAATTACATAACTAAGAGTCTTAAGTTCTAAATAATTTAAAATATCTAAATAATTTATATAACAACTTATGGTACTTATTATAATGTGTAAAACACATTTCCTCTCAAGCGTGATGATGAAAGTGAAAGTGTAAAGCATAGTGAAAAGTTATCTATTTTGCAAGAATCTTAAAAATATTATATATACATATGAGCCAAACAAGCGAGCATCATAGTGGAAGTGGTGGCGAGACGACCTGGACGCACCACGAGGACTGGTTCGCTGGTGGACGGTTGTATAGGTAGGCGTCACTCACTTGTACGGCGTCGTCGTCGACGGGCACCAGGCCGTCGGGGCACAGGCAGGCGAAGCCCCCGGGCTGCGGGCTCCGCACGCACAGCGCGCTGGCGTGGCAGGCGTGCGCGCACGGGTCCGCGCTGTCCGCGCCGAACATGGCGGCGTGCAGCAGCAGCAGCGTGCTCAGAGCTCGCGCCGGGGCTCGCGCCGGGCGCGCTGGCGGGCCGGCTGCTCGCGCGCGCTTGGGCACGCGCAGCACGCCGCGCGCCGTGCCGCACCACAGCCACTCCTCCCACACCGCGGCCTGCTCGCACGCGCGCGCTGCCAGCCGCGGTATTGTCGACGTGTTGCCTGCCAGCCGGAGTTCTGCGCAAGATGCACACATATAGAAAGGGGTGCGGCTATATTATGGGATCGGACAAAAAAAAAACTAATTAGTCCGAAGGTTTCCAAAAAATATTGACCACATATTTTTCTTTTTTCACGTAAACAAAAAATTAAGACGATACAGTGCTTCGAAAACTCGTGTGACGTCATATGATAGTACATTTTGTACCTTCAAGTGACGTTTCAAGCCCCACTCCAAGATCTTTGACGTGCTTTATCTTCGTAAATTTTTATTGATTTAATAAAACAAAAAACACGTATCCAATATTTTTCGATAATCTAACTGACGGACTGAACAGAATTCTATTTTTTTGAGTCAGTCCGATCCCCTATTGTGGTTTGAAACATCTAAACATCTCTGGCGCGCTTAAGCAGTTAAACCGATTCTATCACGGCTTGATGCCTCTTTTAGGCCACGTCTTCAGAAATCTTCAAAGATCCTGTAAACAAAAGAGATCTATGTGTCGTACCGCCATTAACGTAGTAGGTGGGCGAGCTGGGCGCGCCGTCAGGACGGAGCGCGAAGCTAGCGTGCGTGACGCGCTGCGAGCCGTCCAGCGCGACGGACTGCAGCGTGTCGTAGTAGTCGTCCACGAAGTACAGGCGCGCGGCGGGCTCGTCCAGCGCCAGCGCGCGCACGCGCCGCACGCGCCGCCGCACCAGCCAGCGCACGCGCGCGCCGCACGCGCCCGCCGCGCGCACGCCGGGCGTGGCGCCGCGCTCGGCCCACAGCAGCGTGCGCGACGCGTTGTGCAGCACCAGGTCGCCGGGCAGCGCGCCGTCGCGCCGGTACAGCGTGCTCGCGCGCCGCCCGTCCAGCGCCGCCACGTGCACTGCGCGCGACGTGCTCCAGTACACGCGCCCCGACACGTAGTCCACGGCCACGCCGCGCACTTCGCTCTCTGAACTTATCTGTGCACGACATTATAAAGGTGTTTTCACTTCTCTCGCTCTAAAATTCGTCTTTATGTCGTGCGTAGGCGACATAAAGTCGCGTTTTATGCTCTAGAGCATAAAGTAAAATCTTCGTCGAAGACCAAGGTAATCGGCACAGGTAATCGGCCCAACAGCCACAGGAACAACTTCATAGAATAACCTCTTTAGTTTAATTCGTTTCGCTAGTATTCTAAGAACAAGGGATTACTGCTTTTCATTACGAATACAAGGAAAGTTGATGGGAATAGGCTTTCCCCAATTACCTAAATCGCTTGATGGCAATAGGCTTGCTCTTAATTAGGTTGGTTGATGGCAATAGGCTTGCTCCTAATTACATCATTTGATGGGAATAGGCTTACTCTTAATTACATTGATTGATGGCAATAGGCTTGCTCTCAATTACCTAAATCAGTGGATGGCAATAGGCTTGCTCCTAATTACATCGGTTGATGGCAATAGGCTTGCTCCTAATAAGATTGGTTGATGGCAATAGGCTTTTCCTAATTACATCGGTTGATGGCAATAGGCTTGTCCCTAATTACATCAGTTGATGGCAATAGGCTTGCTCCTAATTACATTGGTTGATGGCAATAGGCTTGGTCCCAACTACATCAGTTGATGGCAATAGGCTTGCTCCTAATTACATTGGTTGATGGCAATAGGCTTGCTCAAAATGTTTTTATAACTGAGCAGTATGAGTAACGACATAAGTCAGCTGGTGTTATGTCAAGTTTCCTACTGAAAAAAATAAAGTTAATTGGCGGGAACCATAATTATTTTTACAATATTAATTTACAAGTTGCTGTTGCATTTCCTCGCAATCGAAGTGAAAAGTAGAGTGTAAAACTCGTCCATAAAACCCAACTCGTCCATAAAACCCATTTTACTCTCTACTTTATATCCATCCTCGCTCGCAAGCTCGCATCGGATGGATAAACGTCTCGCGCAAAATGGTGCGTTTTATGCACTTGGTGTACAATCTACTATTACACCATTGAGTTTGTATATAAAGCATTATAGGTACATTTTTTGAAAAAAGAATACGCATTTATTAGGCAGATATGATTATTAAATAAAATTACGAAAACCGACGAGGCCGCATGAGCTTGATGCCTTTGCTTTTAAACGCAAGTTCCTCAGATGCAAGAACAGAGAAATACTCAAATCAACTCATCAACAATAAATGCACCAAACAAAAATGTTACTCTCTCTATCAATATTGGACCAATGTTTCGAATGTTAACTTTCACTTCTAAATGTCATTATTTTTATTAAATGCTTATCTCATATTATTATTGTGTTAATTTTTTCGCAAATGGTACGAAAAGTAGAGTATTTTCCTCGGTGATAAAGCTGTCTTAGTCTTGGGTGAACTTAAATCCCTCGCTACACTCAGGACTATTATACACCCTCGCTACGCTCGGGAGTAAACCTCGGGTCCTTCGTTACGCTCGCGATTTAAATCGTCACCCGCGACAGAAGACACTGCTTTATCCCCTTGGTTAATAATCTACTATTATACTACACTTGCTTGGTAAGTGTACCAATACTACCCCACTATTAGGCTTGAAAGCTGTTCATTAAACCTTCTCAAAAATCTAGGCAGTTATATTGTATGGAATTTCATTACTGCCCTGAAAATCAGGGTAGTAATGGGTTCATTACTAACGCGTTTTGTTTTTTTTTTTTAAGTCTTGACTCTTGATGACGTTGGCAATCAAATGATTTAATTTTACCATAAAAAGTACTAGCCACTAGAACTTTTAAAGCAGGTAGGCCGGAAAACTTCAAACCTCTATGCGATAGAGCGAGAGATTTATAACACTCTCTCGCTTTAACACGCGCGTAAGTTGGAACCACAGGTTGGAACCTGCTCAAATGCACACTCGATTAGTAATCTGTGCCTTACTCCCCTTGGTGAATAAATAGCTATTATTTTGCTGGGAAATTTGAATCTACAGCACAATCGGAAGGTGCAGTCATATTTAAGAATGCCACTCAGACCATCAAATAGAACAAGTTGCTTTCCAATTTTGTAATAATTTAAAGCTATCAACCCGTACAAATGTAGAACATCAAGTCGAGTCAAATGTCTACTACATTTGGCTCAAGTTGAGATGCTGAAGGTTTGTAGCTGATTGTTTTGTTGGCGTACTTACGATAACTTCCTGGTTCTCGGTGAGGTTGAGAGGCGCGGCGCGGGTCGTGCGCGGTCCGTGCGCGCGCATGTGCGCCGAGATGTCAGCGCGCAGCACCTGGCCGCGCGCATCTGCCCACAGCAGCCACCACGTGCCGGCCACGCGCGCGCCCGCCGAGCACGCCACCGCACTGGCCCCGCCCGCTGCGCCCGGCGCGGCCCCGCTCGCTGCGCCCGGCGCGGCCCCGCCCGCTGCGCCCGCTGCGCCCGGCGCGGCCCCGCTCGCTGCGCCCGGCGCGGCCCCGCCCGCTGCGCCCGCTGCGCCCGGCGCGGCCCCGCCAGCATCCCCGGCCTTGTGCGCCTCCCACACGTGCAGGGCGCCGCCCATGCCGATCACTACCAGCGGCTTCTCACCTGACACACACACGCACACAATTAAAGGCGGCTGCGTTCACTTCATACTCGATCAAATATGCTTCTCAAACTTGGAGTCCAAGTTTAGTCCGGCTTTTTAAGGGAATATTCTAGCGAAAAGTGTTTCAATCGAACGAATCGAAGACCCAATTTCAGACCGTTTCTTCTGTTCTACCGAAGTAAGTACGACTGTGACTCCAAGCTTCGCGAACTTTACTCAAGTGGAAACTTGTAATTGGCTTTCTTCTACATTATTAATTTTGACTACTCGAATGTATCTAGTAGCTGTTAGCTGTCACATACTATGCGAAGCGTGAGACGTTGATTCACGCATGCTTGCTAGACCTATCTAAGGCTTTTGATCTGGTTTCTTATCATGTGTTCAAAAATCATACTCAAAGCATTTATTTCATTTAAACCATCACTGGCACTTTTGAATGTCAGAAGAACAATTCATAAAACAAAACTACGAAAAACTACGAGTACAATACGTCATTCCGAAAGCCACCACGCTGAACCACGTGTTATAGAGCGAGCTGATTTGCCTACGGAAGTCGTTAACATTGTAAAGTTTTGGTATGGAAACCAGATCAACACGGTGCGATGGACTGGGACGTTCGTCCAAACGGCTAAAGTGTGGAGTGACGCAGGGGGATTGAGCTCACCAACCCTTTTCAAAGTTTATGTAAACAGTGATTGCCAAGCTCGGCAGTACCAGGGTTGGATGCCACATGGTCGGTACCTGTGCTGACGACATGGTGCTGCTGAGTGCGTCTGTCTGTGGCTTGAGGAAGTTGGTTGCCCTGTGTGAAGTGTACGCCATAGTATATGGTTTGCGGTACAAGTGTAAAAAGTAAATGGGCGTGGTCTTTAAGGCTGGGGGTAAAAGTCCTGAAAAAGTGCCTTCTGTGCTCCTTTATGGCACGCCTTTCCAGAGTCCAGGAAGATTCATTTTTTTGTGTTGTTTGTTTTTATTTATATCTTAGTTGTAAGTTTTACTTAAAATGTTTAAATCATGCATACTCGAATGAACACTCGAAAACTGTTTATTCGGGTATTTCCATGTAAAATATTTCGTTTTAACCCACCAATACGTGTACCTCATTCATCTTCAAATTATAGACAGAATAGTTATATTGTGCGTGCAAGCAGACATTTTAATGATATATGCAAGGAGTATGATTTGGATCCATTCACAACTAGTGTGAATTCGGCCAGAAGGTGCTTGAGCCTCAAATTTTTTAAGTAGCGGAAGGTTATTTTATTTGTTTTTATTTCTTTCTTCATATTTTAAATTGCAAACTTAGTTTTTACAGTGTATTTATTCATTTCAATAAGGCGTTTTTGTTTTGTGCTAACAGTGCTCACACTTTAAATAATTTTATTATATATCTATACGTGAGGATTTGTAATTGGCTTTCTGGTGACTATGGTTTCTTTTCTTTTTTTTTGTTTGTTTTTGTTAGCTGTAAGTCCTCCAAGTACCTACTAAATAAATAAAAACAATCACACATTCTATAGTATTCTTTAAATATGTGTAAGGAGTGGCACTCACCCACTGCCTCGCACGTCAGCGTGCCGTCCGGGAGCTGGCGCTGCTTGTACCCCGCCACGCACCTGTCGCAACACAGCACAGTTATATACTGAGGCAGCTCACTACCAGCAGTGCGCAGTACAGTAGTGTCTGTACTCACTTGCACGTGTGGTTGAGGTGCTTGGGCAGGCACAGCTGCGAGCACGTGTCCCACTGGCACGCGCGCGCGCCCGCAGCCGCGCACGACGCGTTGGCGGGCACGCAGCGCCCGTCGTCGCACGAGCGCTCGTCGCGCGCGCACCACGACTCCTCGCCCAGCCAGCGCCGCCGGTCACCTGCACACACGCACGTGAGACACTGCCGACACTACACACGCGCACACACAGCGGTACGTACAGAAGGCGGGCTCCTCGTCGCCGTCGCAGTCGGGCACGCCGTCGCACAGCAGGTTGGGTGGCAGGCACGTGTCGTCGTGGCAGCGGAACATGGGTGGCGGACACACGCGGTGCTGGCACAGCGCTGTCGCCTCGTCGCGCCCGTCCGCGCAGTCGCGGCGCGCGTCGCAGCGCCACGCGCCGGGCAGACAGCTCGCCAGCCCGCCGCAGTCCAGCTCCGCGCCGCACCGCGTCATGTTGCCGGTCGTGGCGCACGTCGCCTCGTCCGAGCCGTCAGAACAGTCCTGCGTGCCGTCACACCACCAGTCGGTGCGCACGCAGGCGGCGCCGGTGGCACAGGCGCGCGCGCCGGGCCCACAGCTGGGCGTGCAGTCCACCTCGTCGCTGCCATCGCCGCAGTCGGGCGCGCCGTCACAGCGCGTGCTGGCGCGCACGCACTCGCCGGAGCCGCAGCGCCACTCGGACTCCGAGCAAGCGCGCGGCTCGCACGCCAGCTCGTCGGCACCATCACCGCAGTCATCGTCCAGGTCGCAGCGCCAGCGACCCGGCACGCAGCGCCCGTCGGGGCAGCGGAAGTACGTGGGGTCGCAGGCGGGTGGGGTGCGACCTGGCCCGCACGCCGCCTCGTCCTCCCGCGCGGGGCAGTCGGGCTCGGCATCACACAGCCACTCGCGCGGGATGCAGCGCCCGGACCCGCAGCGGAACTCCCCGGCGCCGCACGTGCGCGTCACGCACATGGCGCCTTCGTCCGAGCCGTCACCGCAGTCCGAGTCCGCGTCGCACACCCACACCAGCGGCACGCACGCGCCGTTGGCACACGTGAACTGCGGAAAGTCGCGCACGTCAGCACGTGGCACACGTGTCGGTACACATACATAGTACAGTACAAGCTACTCACGTGGTGCGGCGGACAGGTGCGCGGCGGGCAGTCGGTCTCGTCGTCCCCGTCGTGGCAGTCGCGCCGCCCGTCGCAGCGCGCGCCGGCGGGCACGCAGCGCGCCGACACGTGCGCGCTGACGTTACCGCGGCACTTCCACTGCGACGCCAGGCACGTGAACTTGTCGCAGTCGCGCTCGTCGGAGCCGTCCCCGCAGTGCGCGGCGCCGTCGCAGATGTGCGAGGGATGCACGCAGCGCCCGTTGTCGCACTGGAACTGGCCGGGCGAGCAGCGGAACGGCGGGCAGCTGGCGGGCTCGTCGGACGCGTCGCCGCAGTCGTCCTGCGTGTCGCAGCGCCACCAGAACGGGATGCACTTGAGCGCGGACGCGCACACGAAGTGCGCCGACGTGCAGTTGGGCGAGCACGAGCGCCCGTCCGCGCCCAGCAGCCAGTGCTCGGGGCAGATGCAGCGCGCGCCCGCAGCCTCGCCCGGCGCCGCCGGCGTCAGCAGGCACAGCCCCGAGCAGTTCAGCGCCGCGCACTTCGCCGACAGCTCTGCGACAGACACACGCTGTACATCGACCGCGCGGCTAGGCGTGCGAGGCGCGGCCGGCGGCGGGCACTGACCTGGCTGCGGCGGCTGGCGCGCCGGGTGGTACACGCGCAGGTCCATGGGCTTGTGGATGGTGTGCAGCAGCGTGCGGCACTCGTAGGCGCCGCCCGCCGCGCTGCTGGCGCTGGCGTTGGGCGCGAAGTGCAGGCGCGGGCGGCGGCGGCAGGACTCCACGGCGCGCGTCTCCCAGTCCGACCAGTACACGCGCCCGTCCCACACGGCCAGCGCGAACACGTGGTGCAGGCGCAGCCACGGCATGCGCTCTGCGGGCAGAGCGGGCGTGAGGCGGTGTGTACGCACAGTGTGCGCCACACGGAGACACACTCACCTCGAGAGAAGAGCACGCGCACGTTGCGGCCGTCCAGGTCGGCCACGGCCACGTAGTCCTCGCGCGCGTCGGCCCAGTACAGCTCGTTGCTGGCCGGCAGCACGGTGAGCGCGTTGGGCCAGTACAGCCCGGCCGACACGAGCACGCGGCGCGCGCTGCCGTCCATGCCGGCGCGCCCGATGTGCGGCGACGTGCCCCAGTCCGACCAGTACAGCGTGCTGCACACGTCGTCCAATATTTACATCAATATTGGATTCATTCATTTTAGTTTTTGTTTATTTTAGCTATTGTAACTAGCCGAACTAAAAAACAAACCAGCAGATCAGAAAAAGGTGTTTATTAGCTGTAATTCTTCCTAGTACTAAATAAATAAATAAAAGACTCAGTGATTAAGAAATAGTACATTATACTATATAAAGCTAAATTACCACTGACTGACTGACTCACTGACAGAATTGTTCTCCCAGATGGTGGATGGGGAGGTGGGTATATTTTGACAGATTCGTAAACAACTAACTCTCGTGAGTATGGGAAAAGTCCCAAACCCCCTCTTTTCCCCCCCCTTCTTCCCCCTCCCTATCGTATCTCGGAAACAAAGAGACTTTACTTGTTTTTTTTTAGGGATTCGTATAGAGGGGGCAAGGTAAAGTAAAAATCATTTTTCAAAGTGGCCCCCCTTGCCCCCATTCTCCCCCCTTTTAAGCGGATCTCGGAAATAAAGAGACTTTACGTGTTTTTTTTTAGGGATTCGTATAGAGGAGGCTCGGTAAATTAAAAATCATTTTTCAGAGTGCCCCCTTTGCCCCCCTTCTCCCCCCTTTTAGGCGGATCTCGGAAGTTAACAGACTTGGAACGATTTTTTTTTCAGATTCATATAGAGGAGGCTCGGGGAAGTAAAAAACATTTTTTAAATTTGACCCCCTTGCCCCCCTTCACCCCCCCTTTAGGCGGAACTCAAAAGTTAAGAGACTTGGAACGATTTTTTTTTCAGATTCATATAGAGGGGCATTGCGTTAGTCGAAATCATTTTTAGAAACTCCCCCTTATCCCCCCCTTCACCCCCCCCCCTCTACATCTCTTTTTTTACTCCTGAAAAAATTTTTGATTCTTACCTAAATCTATTTGAGGGGCGTTGAAATTTGTATACCCTCCCCTCCCCAACCTCCCCTAAAATTAAAAGGACTGTAACTTCATAACGGTTAGAGATAGCCATTAGGTGTTTGAACAAATATTATAGTAGGCGTCGAAACCTGTCCGGTGGTGGTACAGCGGTAAAGCGAAGGGGGGAGCGGGCGAGCGAAGCGAGCCGGCGACCCCCGTAGCGTAGGGATAATGGCATGATAGCTTTCCGGTGGTAGGTAGGTCCTGAGTGGAGCGAAGGGGGGAGGTGGCGAGCGAAGCGAGCCGGCGACCTCCTTAGCGTAACGAAGGTTGAGTGGGTGAAGCGTAAATCAGGGGCGACGACAAGCAAACTTTAGGGTAATGTTTTTTTAGTGGTAGTAGGAGGTAGTAGGTAGGTAGTAGGTAGGTGGTAGGTAGTAGGTAGGTGAAGGTAGGTGTAGGTAGTAGGTGCAGGTAGGTGTAGGTGTAGGTGTAGGTAGGTGTAGGTAGGTGTAGGTGTAGGTAGGTGTAGGTGTAGGTAGGTGTAGGTGTAGGTAGGTGTAGGTGTAGGTAGGTGTAGGTGTAGGTAGGTAGTAGGTAGGTGTAGGTAGGTAGTAGGTAGGTGTAGGTAGGTAGGTGTAGGTAGGTAGTAGGTAGGTGTAGGTAGGTAGGTGTAGGTAGGTGTAGGTAGGTGTGGGTAGGTGTAGGTAGGTGTAGGTAGGTAGTAGGTAGGTGTAGGTAGGTGTAGGTAGGTAGTACCGCGAGCTGCATTGGAACATTTTTTTTTTCCGATTCATTGAGAGGTGCAATGCGTTAGTCAAAATCATTTTTCAAAGCTCCCCCATGGCCCCCCCTGCACGCCCCGCGAGCTGCGCGCAGCTCGCGCAGCCACGCAAATACTAGTTATACTATATAAAGCTAAATTACCACTGACTCACTGACTTATTGACAGAATTGTTCTCCCAGATGGTGGATGGGGAGGTGGGTATATTTTGACAGATTCGTAAACAATCAACTCTCATGACTATGGGAAAAGTCCCAAACCCCCCCTTTTCCCCCCCCTTCTCCCCCCTCCCTATCGTATCTCGGAAATAAAGAGACTTTACGTGTTTTTTTTTTGGGATTCGTATAGAGGGGGCTCGGTAAAGTAAAAATCATTTTTTGAATTTGACCCCCTTGCCCCCCTTCACCCCCCCTTTAGGCGGATCTCGGAAATAAAGAGACATTACGTGTGTTTTTTTAGGGATTTGTATAGAGGAGGCTCGGGGAAGTAAAAACCATTTTTTAAATTTGACCCCCTTGCCCCCCTTCACCCCCCCTTTAGGCGGAACTCAAAAGTTAAGAGACTTGGAACGATTTTTTTTTCAGATTCATATAGAGGGGCATTGCGTTAGTCGAAATCATTTTTCAAAGCACCCCCTCTCCCCTCCTTCACGCCCCGCGAGCTGCGCGCAGCTCGCGCAGCCACGCAAATACTAGTTATACTATATAAAGCTAAATTACCACTGACTGACTCACTGATTGACAGAATTGTTCTCCCAGATGGTGGATAGGGAGGTGGGTATATTTTGACAGATTCGTTAACAAGCAACTCTCGTGAGTATGGGAAAATTGCCAAACTCCCCCTTTTCCCCCCCCTTCCCCCCCTCCCTATCGTATCTCGGAAACAAAGAGACTTTATGTGTTTTTTTTAGGGATTCGTATAGAGGAGGCTCGGGGAAGTAAAAACCATTTTTCAAATTTGACCCCCTTGGCCCCCTTCACGCCCCCCTTTAGGCAGATCTCGGAAATAAAGAGAATTTACGTGTTTTTTTTTAGGGATTCGTATAGAGGAGGCTTGGGGAAATAAAAAACAGTTTTAAAATTTGACCCCCTTGCCCCCCTGCACCCCCCCCCTTTCGGATCTCGGAAGTTAAGAGACTTGGAACGAATTTTTTTTCAGATTCATATAGAGGGGCATTGCGTTAGTCGAAATCATTTTTAGAAACTCCCCCCTCTCCCCCCCTTTACCCCCCCCCCCTCTTTACCTCTTTTTTTACTCCTGAAAAAATTTTTGATTCTTACCTAAATCTATTTGAGGGGCGTTGAAATTTGTATACCCTCCCCTCCCCAACCTCCCCTAAAATTAAAAGGGCTGTAACTTCATAACGGTTAGAGATAGCCATTAGGTGTTTGAACCAATATTATAGTAGGCGTCAAAACCTGTCCAGTGGTGGTACAGCGGTAAAGCGAAGGGGGGAGCGGGCGAGCGAAGCGAGCCGGCGACCCCCGTAGCGTAGGGATAATGTCATGATAGCTTTCCGGTGGTAGGTGAAGCTTTACTCAGGGGCGACGACAAGCAAACTTTAGGGTAATGTATTTAGGGCACGCCACGATAGTGGCGGTAAGTCCCCTCTTTGAGGAGTGGCTGGAGAGGCGCCACGGCGCCCTCACCTACCGTCTGACGCAGGTCCTCACCGGACACGGGTGTTTCGGGAGGTACCTGTACCGAATCAGGCGGGAGGAAACGCCCGGATGCTTCCACTGCGAGGATCGACCGGAGGACACGGTGGAGCACACTGTGGAGGCGTGCCCTGCTTGGGCGGAGCCCCGCCGTGTTCTCGTAGCGGCGATCGGCGGCGGCGACCTCTCGCGCCCGGCCCTGGTGCTAGCCATGGTCCGGGGCGAGGAGGAATGGGACGCCGTCGCCTCCTTCTGCGAAGCAGTGATGCTAGCGAAGGAGGTGGCGGAACGAGAGAGGGAGAGAACCTCTCAACGTCCCAGCCGCCGCGGAAGGCGCTCCGGGCGTCGGGGGTCACGCGATGACCTCCGGCCACCGTAGACGCGGGCCTGTGGACGGTGAGTAACGGGCTAGCTCGCCGTCCGGCCGTCGTCATGACGGCAACAGACCGTGTCGGCGGCGCGTACGTGTTCCACGCGCGCCTCAAAGAGATGTCAGCAAGGAGGGGCCCGCAAGGGCCGACGCCCGTCGGGGCTGTGGATATCGAAAGGTTACCGCGGCTCCGACACAAGGGCGAAGAAGAAGGAACATGGGTTTGGTTTTTAGTCAGTAGAAGTCTGACACTCCCCTTCGCTCTGCCCAAGAGCGGGGGGGGTTATTCGATGATTTTCCACCCACCAAAAAAAAAAAAAAAAAAAAAAAGGGTAATGTATTTTAGTGGTAGTAGGAGGTAGTAGGTAGGTGTTAGGTAGGTAGTAGGTAGGTGGTAGGTAGTAGGTAGGTGTAGGTTGGTAGTAGGTAGGTGTAGGTAGGTAGGTGTAGGTAGGTAGGTAGGTGTAGGTAGGTAGGTGTAGATAGGTAGGTGTAGGTAGGTAGTTTTTTTTTTGGGATTCGTATAGAAGGGGCTCGGTAAAGTAAAAATCATTTTTCAAAGTGGCCCCCCTTTTCCCCCTTCTCCCCCCCTTAAGGCGGATCTCGGAAATAAAGAGATTTTACGTGTTTTTTTTTAGGGATTCGTATAGAGTAGGCTCGGGGAAGTAAAAACCATCTTTCAAATTCGACCCCCTTGCCCCCCTTCACCCCCCCCCTTTAGGCGAATCTCGGAAGTTAAAGAGACTTGGAACGAATTTTTTTTTCAGATTCATTGAGAGGTGCAATGCGTTAGTCGAAATCATTTTTCAAAGCTCCTCCTCTCCCCCCCTTCACGCCCCGCGAGCTGCGCGCAGCTCGCGCAGCCACGCAAATACTAGTTATACTATATAAAGCTAAATTACCACTGACTCACTCACTGACTGACTGACAGAATTGTTCTCCCAGATGGTGGATGGGGAGGTGGGTATATTTTGACAGATTCGTAAACAATCAACTCTCATGACTATGGGAAAAGTCCCAAACCCCCCCTTTTCCCCCTAATTCTCCCCCCTCCCTATCGTATCTCGGAAACGAAGAGACTTTACGTGTTTTTTTTTAGGGATTCGTATAGAGGGGGCTCGGGGAAGTAAAAACCATTTTTCAAATTTGACCCCCTTGCCCCCTTTCACCCCCCCTTTAAGTGGATCTCGGAAATAAAGAGATTTTACGTGTTTTTTTTTAAGAATTTGTATAGAGGAGGCCCGGGGAAGTAAAAATCATTTCTCAAAGTGGCCCCCCTTGTCCCCCATCTTCCCCCCTTTAGGCGGATCTCGAAAGTTAAGAGACTTGGAACGATTTTTTTTCAGATTCATATAGAGGGGCATTGCGTTAGTCGAAATCATTTTAAGAAACTCCCCCCACTCCCCCCCTTCAACCCCCCCCCCCTATCACCTCTTTTTTTACCCCTGAAAAAATTTTTGCTTCTTACCTAAATCTATTGAGGGGCGTTGAAATTTGTATACCCTCCCTACCCCTAAAACCACCCTTCCATAACCTCCCCTAAATTTAAAAGGGCTGTAACTTCATAACGGTTAGAGATAGTCATTAGGTGTTTGAACAAATATTATAGTAGGCGTCGAAACCTGTCCGGTGGTGGTACAGCGGTAAAGCGAAGGGGGGAGCGGGCGAGCGAAGCGAGCCGGCGACCCCCGTAGCGTAGGGATAATGTCATAATAGCTTTCCGGTGGTAGGTAGGTCCTGAGTGGAGCGAACCTGCGAGACCGAGTGGAGTGAAGGGGGGAGGTGGCGAGCGAAGCGAGCCGGCGACCTCCTTAGCGTAACGAAGGTTGAGTGGGTAAAGCGGAACTCAGGGGCGACGACAAGCAAACTTTAGGGTAATGTTTTTTTAGTGGTAGTAGGAGGTAGTAGGTAGTAGGTAGGTGATAGGTAGGTAGTAGGTAGGTGTAGGTAGGTAGTAGGTAGGTGATAGGTAGGTAGTAGGTAGGTAGTAGGTAGGTAGTAGGTAGGTAGTAGGTAGGTAGTAGGTAGGTAGTAGGTAGGTAGTAGGTAGGTAGTAGGTAGGTAGTAGGTAGGTAGTAGGTAGGTAGTAGGTAGGTAGTAGGTAGGTAGTAGGTAGGTGTAGGTAGGTATCAGGTAGGTGTAGGTAGGTGGTGGCATACGTGAGATTCATATAGAAGAGGCTCGGGGAAGTAAAATCCGTTTTTCAAATTTGAACCCCTTGCCTCCCTTCACCCCCTCTTTACGCGGATCTCGGAAGTTAAGAGACTTGGAACATTTTTTTTTTCAGATTCATTGAAAGGGGCAATGCGTTAGTCGAAATCATTTTTTAAAACTCCCCCTCTCCCCCTCTTCACGCCCCGCGAGCTGCGCGCAGCTCGCGCAGCCACGCAAATACTAGTTATATTATATAAAGCTAAATTACCACTGACTCACTCACTGACAGAATTGTTCTCCCAGATGGTGGATGGGGAGGTGGGTATATTTTGACAGATTCGTATACAAGTCACTCTCGTGAGTATGGGAAAAGTCCCAAACCCCCCCTTTCCCCCCCCCCTTCTCCCCCCTCCCTATCGTATCTCGGAAACAAAGAGACTTTACGTGTTTTTTTTTTGGGATTCGTATAGAGGAGGCTCGGAGAAGTAGAAATCATTTTTCAAAGTGGCCCCCATTGCCCCCCTTCTCCCCCCTTTTAGGCGGATCTCGGAAATAAAGAGACATTACGTGTGTTTTTTTAGGGATTCGTATAGAGGAGGCTTAGGGAAGTACAAACCATTTTTCAAATTTGACCCCCTTGCCCCCCTTCACCCCCCCGTTAGGCGGATCTCGAAAGTTAAGAGACTTGGAACGAATTTTTTTTCAGATTCATATAGAGGGGCATAGAGTTAGTCGAAATCATTTTTAGAAACTCCCCCCTCTCCCCCCCTTCACCCCCCCCCCCTCTTCACGTCTTTTTTACTCCTGAAAAATTTTTTGATTCTTACCTAAATCTATTTGAGGGGCGTTGAAATTTGTATACCCTCCCCCCCCCAACTTCCCCTAAAATTAAAAGGGCTGTAACTTCATAACGGTTAGAGATAGCCATTAGGTGTTTGAACAAATATTATAGTAGGCGTCGAAACCTGTCCGGTGGTGGTACAGCGGCAAAGCGAAGGGGGTAGCGGGCGAGCGAAGCGAGCCGGCGACCCCCGTAGCGTAGGGATAATGTCATGATAGCTTTCCGGTGGTAGGTAGGTCCTGAGTGGAGCGAACCTGCGAGACCAAGTGGAGCGAAGGGGGGAGGTGGCGAGCGAAGCGAGCCGGCGACCTCCTTAGCGTAACGAAGGTTGAGCGGGTGAAGCGTAACTCTGGGGCGACGACAAGCAAACTTTAGGGTAATGTTTTTTTAGTGGTAGTAGGAGGTAGTAGGTAGGTAGTAGGTAGGTGGTAGGTAGTAGGTATGTGTAGGTAGGTGTAGGTGTAGGTAGGTAGTAGGTAGGTAGTAGGTAGGTGTAGGTAGGTAGTAGGTAGGTGTAGGTAGGTAGTAGGTAGGTGTAGGTAGGTAGTAGGTAGGTAGTAGGTAGGTAGTAGGTAGGTAGTAGGAAGGTGTAGGTAGGTGTAGGTAGGTAGGTGTAGGTAGGTAGGTGTAGGTAGGTAGGTGTAGGTAGGTAGGTGTAGGTAGGTAGGTGTAGGTAGGTAGGTGTAGGTAGGTAGGTGTAGGTAGGTAGGTGTAGGTAGGTAGGTGTAGGTAGGTAGGTGTAGGTAGGTAGGTGTAGGTAGGTAGGTGTAGGTGGGTAGGTGTAGGTAGGTAGGTGTAGGTAGGTAGGTGTAGGTAGGTAGGTGTAGGTAGGTAGGTGTAGGTAGGTGTAGGTAGGTGTAGGTAGGTGTAGGTATGTAGTACCGCGAGCTGCATTGGAACATTTTATTTTTCAGATTCATTGAGAGGTGCAATGCGTTAGTCGAAATCATTTTTCAAAGCTCCCCCTCTCCCCCCTGTCACGCCCCGCGAGCTGCGCGCAGCTCGCGCAGCCACGCAAATACTAGTTATACTATATAAAGCTAAATTACCACTCACTGACTGACTCACTGACAGAATTGTTCTCCCAGATGGTGGATGGGGAGGTGGGTATATTTTGACAGATTCGTAAACAAATAACTCTCGTGAGCATGAGAAAAGTCCCAAACCCCCCCTTTTCCCCCCCATTCTCCCCCCTCCCTATCGTATCTCGGAAACAAAGAGACTTTACGTGTTTTTTTTTAGGGATTCGTATAAAGGAGGCTCGGTATAGTAAAAATCATTTTTCAAAGTAGCCCCCCTTTTTCCCCTTCTCCCCCCTTTTAGGCGGATCTCGAAAGTTAAGAGACTTGAAACGATTTTTTTTTCAGATTCATATAGAAGAGGCTCGGGGAAGTAAAAACCATTTTTCAAATTTGACCCCCTTGCCCCCCTTCACCCCCCCTTTAAGCGGATCTCGAAAATAAAAAGATTTTACGTGTGTTTTTTTAGGGATTCGTATAGAGGAGGCTCGGGGAAGTAAAAACCATTTTTCAAATTTGACTCCCTTGCCCCCCTTCACCCCCCCTTTAGGCGGATCTTGGAAATAAAGAGACATTACGTGTGTTCTTTTAAGGATTCGTATAGAGGAGGCCCGGAAAAGTAAAAACCATTTTTCAAATTTGACCCCCTTGCCCCCCTTCACCCCCCCATCAGGCGGATCTCTGAAATAAAGAGACATTACGTGTGTTTTTTTAGGGATTCGTATAGAGGAGGCTCGGGGAAGTAAAAACCATTTTTCAAATTTGACCCCCTTGCCCCCCTTCACCCCCCCTTTAGGCGGATCTCGGAAATAAAGAGATTTTACGTGTTTTTTTTAGGGATTCGTATAGAAGAGGCTTGGGGAAGTATAAACCATTTTTCATATTTGACCCCCTTGCCCCCTTCACCCCCCCCTTTAGGCGGATCTCGGAAGTTAAGAGACTTGGAACGTTTTTTTTTTCAGATTCATTTATAGGGGCATTGCGTTAGTCGAAATCATTTTTCGAAACTTCCCTCCTGTCCCCCCTTCACCCCCCCCCCCCCTCTTCACCTTTTTTTTACTACTGAAAAAAAAATTAATTGTTACATAAAACTATTGAGGGGCGTTGAAATTTGTATACATTCCCCTCCCCTCCCCAACCTCCCCTAAATTTAAAAGGGATGTAACTTCATAACGGTTAGAGATAGCCATTAGGTGTTGGAACAAATATTACAGTAGGCGTCGAAACCTGTCCGGTGGGGGTACAGCGGTAAAGCGAAGGGAGGAGCGGGCGAGCGAAGCGAGCCGGCGACCCCCGTAGCGTAGGGATAATGTCATGATAGCTTTCCGGTTGTAGGTAGGTCCTGAGTGGAGCGAACCTGCGAGACCGAGTGGAGCGAAGGGGGGAGGTGGCGAGCGAAGCGAGCCGGCGACCTCCTTAGCGTAGGGATAATGTCATGATAGCTTTCCGGTGGTAGGTAGGTCCTGAGTGGAGCGAACCTGCGAGACCGAGTGGAGCGAAGGGGGGAGGTGGCGAGCGAAGCGAGCCGGCGACCTCCATAACGTAACGAAGGTTGAGTGGGTGAAGCGTAACTCAGGGGCGACGACAAGCAAACTTTAGGGTAATGTTTTTTTAGTGGTAGTAGGAGGTAGTAGGTAGGTAGTAGGTATGTGTAGGTAGGTGTAGGTAGGTATGTGTAGGTAGGTGTAGGTAGGTGTAGGTGTAGGTAGGTAGTAGGTAGGTGTAGGTAGGTAGTAGGTAGGTGTAGGTAGGTGTAGGTAGGTAGTAGGTAGGTGTAGGTAGGTAGTAGGTAGGTGTGGGTAGGTAGTAGGTAGGTGTAGGTAGGTAGCAGGTAAATGTAGGTAGGTGTAGGTAGGTGTAGGTAGGTGTAGGTAGGTGTAGGTAGGTAGTAGGTAGGTGTGGGTAGGTAGTAGGTAGGTGTAGGTAGGTACTAGGTAGAGGTGTAGGTAGGTGTAGGTAAGTAGTACCGCGAGCTGCATTGGAACATTTTTTTTTTCAGATTCTTTGAGAGGTGCAATGCGTTAGTCGAAATCATTTTTCAAAGCTCCCCCTCTCCCCAACTTCACGCCCCGCGAGCTGCGCGCAGCTCGCGCAGCCACGCAAATACTAGTCTATATCTATAAAAGCGAAAGGTCATTCACTCACTCACTCACTGATTCATCACGAAATCTCAAAAACCGCTGGACGTACAAAAATGATTTTTAGCAGGGAGATAGTTTAAGGTTAGTAGACGTCCGCTAAGAACGGATTTTGCGACAGGGCCGGATTAGGGTGGTCTAAGGGCCCTCGCAAGTTTGTATGAAACTCCTTCATTTTTTGTGCTACAATCTAGATTTTTGGCAGATACGTAGTTTATAGTCAGTGGGCGTCTGCTATGAATTCATTTTGCGACAGGGCCGGATTAGGGTGGTCTAAGGGCCCTCACAAGTTTGTATGAAAGTCCTTAATTTTTCGTGCTATAATCTTGATTTTTGGCAGAGACGTAGTTTATAGTCAGTAGGCATCCGCTATTAATTAGTTTTGCGACAGGGCCGGATTAGGGTGGTCTAAGGGTCCTCGCAAGTTTGTATGAAAGTCCTTCATTTTTTGTGCTAAAATCTTGATTTTTGGCAGATACGTAGTTTATAGTCAGTGGGCATCTGCTATGAATTCATTTTGCGACAGGGCCGGATTAGGGTGGTCTAAGGGCCCTCACAAGTTTGTATGAAAGTCCTTAATTTTTCGTGCTATAATCTTGATTTTTGGCAGAGACGTAGTTTATAGTCAGTAGGCATCCGCTATTAATTAGTTTTGCGACAGGGCCGGATTAGGGTGGTCTAAGGGCCCTCGCAAGTTTGTATGAAAGTCCTTTATTTTTTGTGCTACAATCTTGATTTTTGGCAGAGACGTAGTTAATAGGCAGTAGACGTCTGCTTAGAACCGATTTTGTGACAGGGCCGGATTAGAGAGGTCTAAGGGCTCTCGCCAGTTTGTATGAAAGTCTTTCATTTTTTGTGCCACAATCTTCATTTTTGGCAGGGACGTAGTTTAAAGTTAGTAGACGTCTGCTTAGAACAGATTTTGAGACAGGGCCGGATTAGGGAGGTCTAAGGGCTCTCGCCAGTGTGTATGAAAGTCCTTCATTTTTTGAGCTACAAAGTTGATTTTTGAGACGGACGTAGTTTATAGTTAGTAGACGTCTGGTAGGAACAGATTTTGTAACAGGGCCGGATTAGGGAGGTCTAAGGGTTTATTTATTTATTTATTTAACAATTTATGTACACACAGAAGACATCACAGGAAATTAACATAAAAAATAATTGAGTACAAAGGTACTGCTTATTTCTTTAGAAATTTCTGCCAGCAGACCTGCTAAAGGAGAAATGATGAAGAAATGTAGACGATAGTGTGTGAAAATAGGAAAAGAATAATGTGTATACGTGCCTTAACTAACTTAACCTAAAATAATAAAATACACATATAAATAAATAAATATAGATATATACTTAAATAAATACCTACATAATGCTAAGATACATAAACAAATAAAATACATATGCATATAATGAATCATACTGGAGAGGAAAGATAGTGTTCTTTGACTATTGTTTTAAATAGTGATATAGTCTTTAAGTCTCGGATGCTAGGCGGAAGTGAGTTCCACAACCTTACAGCATGGACAGAGAAGGAATATGAGTAATAGCTGGATTTATGAGGATGGGATTTGAGTAAGGTTCGAAGGTGCGATCTACAAGGTGCGTCAGAAGGACGGGCATAGGAGAAACGCTCACGCAGGTAAGAAGGATAGGACGGGTTGTGTAGAATCTTGAAGAGAAGACATAGGATCCTAGTGTTCCTGCGAAGGCGGATAGGGAGCCACTTGAGTTCTTTGCGAAGGTGAGAAACGTGGTCATATTTACGCAGACCAAAAATAAAGCGAATACTTAAATTTTGCAAGCGCTCAAGCTTATTTAATAGCTCCTCAGTAGCATCCAGGTAGCAGGCGTCGGCATAATCTATAATCGGCTGAATAAGTGTTTGAGTTAAGGCAATTTTAGTTTTCAACGGCAGCAGACTCTGAATGCATTTCAGCGAATGAAGTGAAAAGTGGACTTTACGACTGACCTCGTTGACCTGAGCTCGCCACGACAGATTGGAATCGATGGTTTCTCCCAGATCTTTAGCTGTATCTGTGTATTCAATGCGAACACCATCGAGGTACAGAGGTTTCAAGGATGCAACAACAGCCGCACCACGAACAAATCGGCTGCCTATAACCATGGCCTGAGATTTAGAAGGGTTAATTTGCAATCCAAATGACTTAGCCCAGGCGCTGATACAAGCCAGGTCATGGTTCATAGCAGCAATGGCGGAATCCGAATCAGCTACAGCAAAATGCCGGTAGAGCTGCAAGTCATCAGCATACAGATGGAAATAGGAAGAAATTACACTGGTAACCATGTTAATGAAAATTGAAAAGAGAAGAGGAGAGAGAACGCTACCCTGAGGAACACCCTCAGTGAGGCTACACCAATCAGAGAAAGTGTCATCAAGGCGAACACACTGAGAGCGTCCCCGAAGATATGAATTGAACCAGGCTAAAGCAGAAGAAGAGAAATTTAAAGATTTAAGGATACCAAGCAGAATGTCGAAATCCACTGAGTTGAAGGCACTACTGAAGTCAAGCAGTACAAGAACGGTAAGTGACTTACTCTCCATTGCCCAGCGGATATCGTCAGTCACTTTCAAAAGTGCAGTGACAGTACTATGACCCGAGCGGAAACCAGATTGGAAAGGGGATATTAAAGAGTTCGACGCTAAGAAAAATGTTAATTGTTTGTGAACTAAATGCTCAAAAACTTTGGAAAGAAAAGGGAGAATAGAAATAGGTCTAAAGTGGGATAGCGAGGATGGATTGTTAGTTTTAGGTAACGGTATAATGTGAGCCTGCTTCCAAACTGAAGGAAAAGAGCTACAGGAAAATGAATGATTAAAGATGTAAGTAAGAACAGGAAGTAAAGAGGGAAGGATAAGAGTAACCATTCTTGAACACAACTTGTCGTTACCGACTGCAGAAGATGTAATCGCAAGTACAGATTTCTTAACATCATCCTCAGAAACATCGTTAAGGATAAAAGGAGAACATTGTGGCAACGGCAATCTAGAAAGGCTATCTAGGGTCACAGCTTTGACAGACGAATCGAGAGAGAAGGGAAGGAAAGAGAAATGTTTATTGAGGTCGTTAAGGTTCACGTCTTTGCACTGGTTGGTAGGTGATTTGCCTACGCCTACAGACTTGAGGAATTTCCAAACATCTGAAGAACTACGGTTGTTGAGTTGGTCGTGGAAATAGCGTCTCTTAGTCTCTTGACACAGACGACTGCAGCGATTGCGTAGCGATTTGTAATAGGAAAGATTCAGTTCTGAAGGTCTGCGCTTATATCTACTCTTAGCTTTATCCCTTCGTGCCATAAGATCTTTAATTTCTGCAAGTTCGTAAGAAAATCCTTAATTTTTTGTGCTACAAACTTGATTTTTGGCAGGCACGTAGTTTATAGTTAGAAGAACTCTGCTAAGTACAGGTTTTGTGGCAGGGCCGGATTAGAGAGGTTTAAGGGCGCTCGCAAGTTTGTTTAAAAGTCCATCATTTTGTGTGCTACTAACTTGAATTTTGGCAGGGACGTAGTAGGGGAGTAGAAGTTTGCTAAGAACCGATTTTGCGACAGGGCCGGACTAGGGAGGTCTAAGGGCTCACGCGAGTTTGTATGACAGTCCTTCCTTTTTTGTGCTACAATTTTGGCAGGAAGGTACTTTATAGTTAGTAGACGTTGACTAAGAACGAATTTAGCGAGTTTAGCAACATAGCCAGAATAAGGAGGTCTGAGGGCTTTCACATGTTTGTCAAAAAGGTACTGTTTTTTTTTTGTACTAACAACCTGAAATTTAACAAGTCTAGAGTTTAGGAGTAGGAGATCTAAGCTAAGAAATTTGTAAGGAAGACCTGGACTAAGGTAACTCACGTAAGTCCATATGAAATACTTGGCTTTTTGTACCTGAAAATTGGCAGAGAGATAGAATATAGTTAAGACATTTCAGCAGGGCTATTGTGTATCTTCTAATGACAGTGGATAACTTATAATGTCTATCAAATAACTGTCAAATGGTGAGTTTTTAAGAAAAAAATGTACCAAACCATAACCAATTTACAGTTAATCTATGGACATTTCTGATAGCCACTGACGTTAAAAAGATACGCAATAGGGGTGCAGGTAGGAATAGATTTTACGACAGGGCTGGTTTAAGGGAATATAATCGCTTCGATTGGCATTTGGCATTCGATTTGACATAGTACCATCCACAGGCAGTCCAGACAAGAGAGTCAACATTTCTACGCGAACGAAGTCGCGGGCAACTGCTAGTTTAATATAAGTGCGAAAAGATTGTTATTGCATTCGAGGTGGAATGAAAACCCGAGCCGTATGGCGAGGGTAATATGGTGCCGAGAAGTGCAATAACAAATTCATCAAATATCTGAGACTATGATGACTATGATTCAACCTAGTTCAGGCAAAAAAGCAACTGTGCTCTATTTTAACTTATTATTTTATTGTAAATGTGCCCCTTCTTATAAATAAACGATTATTATTATTATTAACTAGCTTTTGCCCGCGACTTCGTTCGTGTGGAATAGTGACTTCCGGCAGATTTTTGGTTTATCTCGTGAAAAAAAAAAAAACTATCCTTCCTTTCTCAAGTTCCAAACTATGTCTGTACCAAATTTCATCAAAATCCGTTCAGCCGTTTAGGCGTGAAAGAGAGACAGACAGAGTTACTTTCGCATTTATAGTATTAGTATGGATTTGCTTTTTTTCCGCGCTTTGATTAAGCCAGGTTGAAGAAGAAGCAAAGGTATGAAGCCGCTTCACAGCATCACAGGAAAAAATATAAAATTCAAATATTTTTTTAGTAAGACAAACAAATAAGATTACTTTGTTATAAAGGAAACATTTGTTTAAAATAATTATGTGTATTTTTAATATTATTTTTATAAACACAATTTAAATATTCATTAAATATTTATCCTATACAGACGTCGGACTTGCACATAAAAGGTTCTGTACGCAGTACGAGCCAATAATGCTCACACAGCAAAAGTACGTTTATGCGCACGTAATGAATAACGCTAAACGTACTTTATTAATTATATTCTAATATGGAGTCAGTCGTCACTACAACTTAGCCACAGGCGGGTCGATCAATAATAACATTGTATCAAGTGCGGCTCAGACAACCAAGCAAAAGTAACTTGTAATACGTAATTAAACTATTGAACATAACAGTGGTTTGGTGTGAACTATCTTCCTACAATAACTACCGGGGTATCCAGTCAACGACGAGATAACCCCAACATCTTTTGGTCCTTCGAGCCGGATTACCATCGAACAAACTTAACATTGTAATTGACAAACTTACATTTACAGTTGGACTGTAGTCTGTATGGGTAACCATACATTGCAACTACAAATGTAAGTTTGTACGCGTAATATTGAAGGATTTTCCATGTTATTTTAGCACCATAGACTTCTTATAGGTTTTCCTGTAATCCTTAAGAGTGGAACTAATTTCTGTATTTTTTTCAAAATTTTAGGCTCAGTAGTTTCGGAGATAAGGGGGGGGGGGGGAGGAATGGTCGATTTTCACCTATTTTCTTAAATATCTTTAAAAGTATTTATCTTAAAATTATTAAATAAATATATTTAGAATCCTCACAATAAGCCTTTTCATTTGATATGTCACAAGGTAAAGTTTGTAAAACTTCAAGAAAAAAAAACCCAAAAGTTGATCCCCCTTGATCAAAATTCATTTATTTACGTTATACGTCCGTGTATGGGTCATTGAATAACATAGGGGACGGGGGGGCAATATGGGGTTACGAGGCAAAAAGGGGCCACCCACACATACAAGTAACCACACATGCTAGACGCGTGTTGCTAAAGCCAAGTGGACCGGCAACGAGACTGCGCGTATGTTTTTTTTAAGACAAAAATAGTTTTTTAACGTGACTTCATCTAATTTTAAGTGATTACAGAAACGCTCATACCAAGGTAAGTTATTAAGGTACTAATTTCGTTTTTTTATTGTGAGTTTCCAGCGATATTACTTATTTATATGTCGGAGATTGCAGTATCTGAACGTGGATAAAATCAGAACTACTGGAATGTCGAGCAACTATTGTCGTGTAGTTCAACCTCTTTAGTAGTTGCTTGGGTGTGTTTAGTTCTGGCACGATTTATAACGACAACTGTCAGATGAATGATGACAGAGGCGCTCGTCAACTTGGAGGAGCCCGAGGCCCGAGCCAGCAGGGGCTTCCGGGGCGGACGGCGCTGCAGTTGGTCGTGGTCGTGTTTCCTACTAACCTCACTGCATTCCATGTGGTTGAATTCATCGTTTATCATGAACCTCTGACTGTTATTATGAGATATCCATCCTATCTTATCATCGTCATCATGAAGAATACCGTATTCTCCGACATATATATTTCAACTAAAATAATTTTAACTGTCCTGCCGTTTAATTTATTATTATTTAAAGTAATGTTAGGTATTGGGGCAAAACGGGGTCGTGGCTAAGGGGCATAACGGGGTACCTCATTTAGCCCTATATCAGCTGACGAAGTCTAAAGAAATAATTTGTTTGTTTGGTAATTTATGAAATACTTTGTTTTAGGTATAAAATATGGTACGAACGTACAAAAAGAAAACTTCGAGGCGCAGTTGGTCTGGTTCTTACTTCAACCCCTTACAAAAACGAGTTAGAAGAACGAGAACAACTTAAGCGAACCAAGAAGTGTTTGAACCCAAATGATCATTGATGTGGTCGTTGACGAGAACGAAGAGGAAATCCACATCTGCTCATTTTGTAACCCAAAATAATTGGTAAAAATAAGTAGATGAGGATTGGCGCAGTACCCCGTACTGCCCGAACTGGGTACCCCATATTGCCCCTACCCTGGGGCATAATGAGGATTTCGTAATGGTCTGGTAGATTTAAAATTAAAAAGTTGTTTGATTATTTACTTTCCTAAAGTGTATGCCAAATTTTAATTTTATATGATAGCCTTCAATTAAGAAATATTTTCCTTTTATTCTTTTATTTCTTATTTTCCTTAGCGTCCCCATTATGCCCCCCCTTCCCCTATGTATACCAAATTTCAACTTAATCGGTCCATTAGATTCGGAGCAAATTGGCTGTGACAGACAGACAGACACACGAGTGATCCTTTTAGGGTTCCGTTTTCCTTTTGAGGTACGGAACCCTAAAAACATTGCCGACTCTATAGTCACTGTATATATATTTTTTTAATTTCCCATGTTTTAATCGAATTGGCCTTAGTATAGGGTAACTTAGGGTATAGGGTTATCTGTGGTAATTTTCTTTTTCTTTTCCGCCCTTCGTCCACAATAAAAATAAGATTTTGTACCAATATTTTGTATTTTAAAAGTGTGTATACCTCGCGCCAAATAAAAAGAACGCTGGGGGGTCAAGCTGCGCAGTAGGCGATTTTTGGGTCTATTTGGTGGTATGAGAGAGGGCCGGGGGGGGGGGGGGGGGGGGGGCAGACGGACCAATAGCGTACCGCCAAAAATGCGATTAATTTTTGGCGCATTTTTAGCGGTACGCTATTGGTCCGCCAGTCTGGCTGCGTCACGTACATTCTCAAAATACCATCGCGCACAATAGTTTTACGAAATGGTTTTTTAATATATTTGTGATGTCAACCTACTAATAAGCAACATACGAAGCCGCAAACGAAAAGCTAGTTCGAAAATAAAACAATAGGCCTAGTAGTTTCGTGCGCGAGTGTACCCATGCATGCGCGAACACCCCCCCCCCCACCACTTTCCCCTCAGCGCTCTTTTTATGTGGCGCCAACTATACATGGTTTTACTTTCACATTCTTCTCCTTAGACATCTGCGCTTTGGAATGTACAAGCACAGTATTTTCACAATATATTATGACTCGTTACCCGTGGTCCAGGTGGGAATAAATGCATTGCGTTTGAGTTTCTCTAAATTGCCCGCCATCGAAAGTTTTAGATGGTGTGTTCAGAAATGAAATTCTAATTGTATGAAAAGTGTGAAACTCACCCTTGAGCGGGGTGTAGCGCCAGCGCGCGCGGCTCGCTGAGCTGACCGCGCAGCAGCACGCGACGGTGCGAGCCGTCCGCGCGGGACACCTCGATGGTGTCGGTGCCCTTGTCGCACCAGTACAGGTTGCCGCCCACCCAGTCCACGGCCAGCCCGTCCGGGTTCTGCAGCGTGGCGCCGTGCAGCGTCCGCGCCGCGCCCGCGCCGCAGCCGCGCCGGATGGCCGAGCCCAGCCGCGTCACGTCGCTCCAGTACAGGCAGCCCTCCGCCCACTGCAGGTCCAGCGCCACGGCGTTGGTGAGGTCGTGCACCAGCAGCGAGCCCGCCTCGCCGCCCGACAGCGGCACGCGCCGGATGTAGTAGCGGTTCGTGAAGATCAGGCTGGCGCGCACGGCTGCACACAAGCACGCGGTCAGACACACGCACGCACACGCGCACGCGCACGCGGCGGTATACTCACGCGAGTCGGGCGTGCAGGTGGCGCCGTCAGACATCAGCTTGTAGCCCTCCGCGCACGAGCACACGTAGCTGCCGATGCTGTTCCTGAGGACGCGACATCACTGTCAGAGCTGGCCGATACACGTCGCATGTCAGACGGAGCGGCACTCACTTGCAGCTGTGGTCGCAGGGCTCGTCCTCGGCGCACTCGTCCACGTCGGCACAGGAGCGCGCGTCGTGCGCGCGCCGCCAGCCCGCACGACACCAGCACGCGCGGCCCACGCGCAGGTCCGTGCAGTTGTGCGCGCAGCCGCCGTTGCCCGCCGCGCACTCGTCCACGTCTGCGGGCACAGCGAGGTCACGGTCGGTCAGGCGTGCCCACCGCGGGGCAGGGCGGCAGGTAGGTACTCACTGCAGTGGCTCTCGTCCGAGTAGTCGCCGCAGTCGTCGCCGCCGTCGCACAGCGCGGCGTGCGGCACGCAGGCGGCGTTGCGGCACGCCCACTCGCCGCGCGCGCACGCCCCGCGCGACGTGCCCGACAGCGCCGTGCCGCCGAACGCGCGCTCGAACGATGCTGACACGTAACACAACACTCATCAGACTTACGAAAGACATCGATGAAGGATATCAATTTTCGACGGATGGGTCAATTTATGTAATGTATTTATCAGCCGTTTATGTGTGCGCTCCAAAAGCAAACACGTAGGCCGATTTACTTAATTCTAACGTCGATTTGTATAGTGCCAGAATTTCTAAACCACTAAAAAAGACAACAACCGAAATTCAATATGGCGATACCAAGACACATTTAAAACCGCTGCGAGTGCATACGTACAGCACATGACGGGGTCCTCGTCGGAGCCGGCGCCGCCGTCCAGGCAGTGGTCGCGCCCGTCGCACTGCAGCGCGCGCGGCACGCAGCGCCCCGAGCACGCCAGCGCGCCCGGCTCGCCGCACAGCGCATGAGCTGCGCCCGCGCCGCCCGCGCAGCCCGCCGGCTCGTCCGAGCCGTCCGCGCAGTCCGCGTCCCCGTCGCAGTACAGGCTCTGCGTCAGAACATTATAATTGCTTAAGGGTGTTCATGAAAATCCAAGAAGCTGCTGACTTTTTCAAACCAATTTTCATTAGGTTCTTTTTACGTTGTTTAAAGCCAGACGGTACGTACCGGGTGCAGGCACAGCTGCGTGTCGGCGCAGCGCGCGGCGCCGGGCGGGCACGCGCAGCCCAGCTCGTCCTCGGCGCGCGGGCAGTCGGGCGCGCCGTCGCAGCGCGCGCTGGCGGGCACGCACACGTTCCAGGCGCCGCACGCGAACTGCTCGGGCGCGCACGTGGCGTTGTGGCGGCGGCAGTGCGTGCTCTCGTCGCTGCCGTCGGGGCAGTCGGCGCGGCCGTCGCAGCGCCACGCCAGCGGCACGCACTCGCCGCCGCCGCACGTGAACTGCGAGCTCGCGCACGCGCCCGCGTCTCCCGCGTCTCCCGCGTCTCCCGCGTCGCCCGCGTCCTCCTGCGCCGGGATGGGCGCCGTGCTCGTGTCTATCGCGTTCGAATCTAACACACGATCATTTAAGGAGACATGAGAACAGGTAACGTACATGTAAAACTATCTACAGACAGAAATTCATTATGTCATAAGAGTAAGTCGAATGTTGTGCATCAAGCATTGATATAATTATATCAGTGGCATCAAGCCGTCTTTTCACTACGGGATATTTATATTACATCTTGAGATATAATATGTTATCGCTCGCCATACATTTTGTACGTGACCGTTCACACTGTGCTATAATATATATCTTACAGTTAGACCGGGAGATGGTGACACAAAATATTACGTCATTTGTAAGTATGGTTTTTCTTCAGGGATCTAATTACGCAATGACAAAAACGAAAATGATGGTAGCAAAAAAATAAAAATTACTCATTTGTGGAGGTATGGCGGCCATTGGGAACCGCGGGTAAAGTATGGCAAGGTGATTTTCGTGAATGGTTACTCCACGACATTTAAAAATGGTTGAATTGTTTTTTTTTTATATTCATGTATTTGCGTCGGTATGGCGGGCTGGCATTACGCTACCGCATACTTCTTTTGATTATAGACTATCGGAAAATACAAGCATTTTTGTGGAACAAATCGATCGATACTCGTTATTTATCCGACACGTTCGATTTCTGCCCACGCAATTGGGCCGCCGGTACTGGTACCGGCGGCCAAATGACAAAAAACGAAAATGTTGGTCATAGCACTGGTGCTATGACCAACATTTTCGTTTTTTGTCATTGCGTAATTAGACCCATGAAGAACCGTCATACTGGTACAAATGACCTAATATTTTGTGTCACCATCTCCCGGTCTAAGTGTGATGTAATATATATTACATCCCATAGTCAAAAGGCGGCTTTATAGCTAAAATATTTGAAAGTAATGTCTATATATCCCGCCCTTGCTAGCTCAATTCAGCTCCTTTCAGCACGGATTTTTAAAAGGACGGTCAACAACTTCTAATTTGATTTAATTACTAATGATTTTATTACGGATCCATGCTATGGATAATGGTAATCAGGTTGATGTGGTTTATACAGATTATAGCTAGGCATTTGATCGCATCGACCACGATGACCTGATAAAGAAGCTGAACTACATGGGCATCCGGGGGGACCTCTTCAGATGGTTGTCTTCTTACATTGACAATGGTCACAAGCCAAGCCATGGCTTTTTATTTGTAGTCTATGGTAATGACATGAGTCAGTGCCTCCATTCATCCAAACTATTATGTTTTGCCGTTGACATGAAAATCTTTGCTAGTGTTACACTCGAAGACAGACTAGCACTTCAGGCTGATTTGTATCGACTCGAAGAGGATTGTCAGGCTCATAGACATGATCTCAACCCATCCACTTGGATTTCTTGAACATTTTTCTGTGGTCACCCTAGAGAACGCGCAGTCTTAGCTACTTTTTATAATTTGGCGGGCCAGATTTTGCCGCCAAAGTGCAATAATATTACGTGACTTAAATTGGGCGTAAAGTAACTACTTCGGAAGTCGAATGTGAAAAAAGTCCGCCTATGTACCACTCTTGTACATGAAGTTTAAATAAATAAATAAATGTGAAATGTTACTGTACAACATAGAGTATTAAACCACTAGAGAGCGTGTAGACCGATTTCTTCTAAGTACACAACTCACTACCGCGGGTCGGGGTATGAGGAAGAATACGCGGCTGCAATTGGTCAGTTCAAGGTCAAGTTGCGTAGGCATCCCTAGGTAGGGATTGCCTTACTTGATTAAGGGAAAATAGTCGATATCGATAAAATGGCTTATAATATTATAAAAAATACTCGATAAAAATTACAAAATAATATTTACTCAAAATCAGTGAATTACAAAAAGACAAACAAGTATCCTGATATTATTGACTTTTAAAATGAATTAATTTGGTATATGTTTTTCGAATTAAAGTTTTTTGGGTCCTGATTGTTCTTGGTAAAAAATGATAAGCGAGCGTCATATTTCTTAATTACGTATCTTGCTAATTCAATCAAAAGGTTTGTTGTTTCTAAAACGAAAACATCTAAAATAAAAACAAGTACCTATGTCAAAAATACGCAAGAAAAAGTTGAAAACTACTGCCTTTTTTTAAAGTCGGTTAAAAGTAGACAGTAGATATTTAATTCAGATAGAATTAAATAAAAAATATATTAATTTTATTTTTATCGATATAGACTTCTGCCATAAAAGGTAACAGCACAGATTTTTACGATAAAAATACAAAAGGATAGAAAGGGACAAACACATTAGAATTGCCTAATGAGAGAAAGGGACTTTTCCAAAAGACATCAACGCGAGACTCATCCTAAATAGACCCCCGCGGTCGCTCATACTTTGATTAAAACTAAAATAATTTGCGTAATATTTATTTACTGATGAAAAGTTATGCCATCCTTTTTGTTACTCGATGTCTTGGAATGTTCCCCACACCACTTCACCGCGCATGGAGGCATTTTTACGCGTTATAAATTGCATAATATAGTATAACAATCGGTAATTATTTTGCGTGCACACAGGTCTAACACTTGGTCACAACTAAAATGGTTACTCGTACCGTAGCCTATATATAGGCGACAAAATACTAATAGTTTTCGTGCATCGGGGCACTGTATGCGCATTGCGCAGTCAAGACTATTTATATAGTCTTTGCTGTACACACGGCTACACATCAAGCTATACATTTCCAGTATAAGCTGGTCTCGCATTATAAAGGATTTCCGTACAGTGCGAGATCAGCGTAAACTGGAAATGTATAGCTTGATGTGTAACCGTGTGTACAAAGTACGAAACATTTTAATCCGATCAAAAATGTTTTTAATTTTAATAGTGGCCATAACAACGGATAAGATACTTCTAGTAGTTCCTAAAATTACACATTCGCCCTTCTTCCCGTGGGATAATTTAAACGTTATTTTTGTCGGTTTTCGAGACCCTCATTGCATAATAAATAGGTATACCAGTGACAGGTGAGCAGTCTCCGTTGATGCAGGCGGGGCAGTCGCGCTCGTCGCTGGCGTCAGCACAGTCGCGCACGCCGTCGCAGCGCGCGGCCAGCGGCACGCAGGCGGCGTCGTCGCAGCGCATGTGCCGCGGCGGACAGTCGCAGCCCGCCTCGTCCGCCGCGTCGTCGCAGTCCGCCGCGCCGTCGCACGCGCGCGCCCGCGCCACGCAGCGCCCGCCGAACCCGCAGCGGATGGCGTCCGCCCCGCACACGCGCGACGCTACACCGCAACGCGCACGTATATTATAATCTATCTCGCTTGGCCAGTTTTTTTTTATTCTTGTATAAAATTTATCACTTTTATTTTTCCTAAACTACCCCCTAAGGGGGGATTGGGGGTGTCAAAGTTTGTATGAAAGAATTACAACGCGCGGTTCGATTAACTCATAAAACAATTATTAATCTTATTTGAAACTTGACACAAATACTTGCCTATGTAATAAAGTTTGTCATTAAAGGGGTTTAGGGGGGGGGGGGTGTGCTAACGGGGATTATTAACGTAACTATTTTTTTCTAATTCCCACAGGATACAGAATAAAGAGGATTTAATAAAGCTAGTATTGTAATAACAATGTTAAGCAACAATAAATCAATAAAATAAAAATAAAATAAATAAAATAGATGTGTAGTACTGACTGCAGTAGTAGAGATCCTCGTCGCTGGCGGTGGGCGCGTCGCTGCAGTGCGGCACGCCGTCGCACACCAGCTCCTCCGGGATGCACGCGCCCTCTGCGCACGCCCAGCGCCCGGCCGCGCAAGCCGCGCCCGCCGCGCCGCACGCGCGCCCGTCCGCCAGCAGCGCGCGCCCCGCGCCGCACGCGCACGCCGCCGCGCCGCCCGCGTCCGCCGCGCACAGCTCCGCGCAGCCGCCGTTCAGCACGGCGCACGGGTCCGCCGAGCCTGTGCGCGTCAACACGTAAGCTGAAGTGGGGGACGGCCACGTATCCAGTCCTTCCAGACTACACTAGGGTGCACTCACAGGTCTGGTGGGCGGGCGCCACGGCGACGATGGCCATGGGGCGCGGCACGTCGCGGCGCAGCGCCGTGGCGCCGCCGGCGCGCTTGTCGGCGCGGAACACGCCGCGCGCCAGCCAGTCCGTCCAGAACACCCAGGGCCCGCTCACCGCCACGTCGAACGGGTGCTCCGTGCCCGCGCGGGTCACCACCTGCGCGCACAGAGATTGCCTTCAACTTTTTTATTACTGAAACCCCAGTTGATAGACTATTTGAAATGTGTAAAACCGTATTTTTCGACTTAATCAAGGCTTATGACATGGTTCCTATTACATTGCTTTTGCAAAAACTTGAGAGAATAGACGTTAGAGATCATCCATCGCAACTGCTCAAGGATTACTTAAGTTGTAGGAAGCAATGAGCGAAAACAGATTACTGGATAAGTGAAGAACTCTCTGTTCATTATGGTGTTTCACAGGGCAGTGTCCTGGGTCCTAGTCAGTTGCTTGTCTATATATTTACTTGCTGCAACTTAATCTTAATTACGGAAACCTAATATCTTTTGTTGATGATACTGCGCTATTTTTATGGAAAAGAAGTTTTCCAACGTGCTCAACCAGGTTTCAATTAAGTTTGTCAATAACTTCCATATATCGCACTGCTAACACAAGACTGTATCAACTCAAAATGAAGCTTTTTTCAGAAATGATGGAAAACTGCTTAAGTACTCGTTTCCTGTTAACGATTGTAAAACAGTGAACACTATTTTAAAATTAGTCATAAAAGTCATAAAAATTCTTGCAGTATTTCGAAAATCTTTTTTTGAGTTGATACAGTCTTGTGTTAGCCGTGCGATATGTTATAACTGTTTTTTAAAATTACTTTTATATTGTTGTGTTTTTGTTTCGTGTGTTTATATGTGGAAACTTATAAATAGCCGTCAAATGAACAGTTTCTATTAGCATTAAGCTCCATGAATAGAATAAAATAAAATTAACAAATTTTTAAACTCATATATAAAACCGCATGCTACAATGGATGAAGTACTTATGTCTTGTGTAAATATGTGCACTGATTACACTAAATCTGATTTTGTACTGATACTGGCAGGCTCTAATGATAGAAATCCGATGTTGGTTCAGACATATTTACACTACACCCTATGCCAACTAAAGTCTACAAACGTATTGGTGGGTAAAATTTATAATAATATATTCTTAAACTCAAATTTATTAAATAATTCAGTAAAACTTGTGTGTAATAACTGTGAAAATTCAATGTTTATTTCTTTAGATTTTAATTATTATGAAAGACAACCGAAATATGTAAATAAGTTGCAAGCATGTAGACTAATTCATAGAGAAATTTTGCATATAAATTACAAAATAAATTACCAAAATTATATTACCAAAATGGCATGTGAAGAAAATCAAAATAGAGTAAAAAATTTTAAAAATGCTTCTTCTCAAACTGATGACTGTATTCTCACAGAAAGTAGTTTTGTAAATTCGGCGTCGCAGACTGATGACGTCTCACACCAGGCCCAACAGTCGCAGTCACACACGGATGAAAAGTATTTTTTTCGATCATAAATTAACTATTAATTCTCGTACCCTGACAAATTCATCTGATCTCGATAAATATGTCTCCCTTAATATTTATCATCAAAACCTATGTGGAGTTATGAACAAGAAAAATGAACTAGAAGTTTATGTGGAAACTCTTGATAAGAGGCCAGATTATATGTGTATAAGTGAACACTTCTTGAATGAGAGCGCTGCAAGTGTTTTTAACCTCAATATGTATATGTTAGTAACCTACAACACTAGAAAAAAGAAATTAAGAGGGGGTAGTTTAATTTTAGGGCATGTGGATAGACAGACCGAAATTTGTGAACCAATAAACAAGTTGTATAAAATGGAATGTTTTGAGATTTGTGGTGCTAAAGATACAATCACTGGTCTTTATATCTGTTGTTGCTATCGAAACCCTGTTGATAAGAATTTTGAACAGTTTTTAGAAAGATTGGAAAAGTTGTTGGACTATTTATTAAATAAGAACTGCATAATATGCGGTGATTTTAATATTGACCTACTAGTGGATAATAAAAAAAGTACGGAATTCCTTAGTTTGTTAAAATGTTATAATTTTAGGTATTTGATCTCCTCAGCAACTTTCATTCGTAACAATAGTACTTCATGTATCGACAACATCATAACCAATCTGCCTGATGCATGTGTATTGGGTGACGATGTGGATCACAATGGTTTAGCCGACGGGCATGCAGGTATTTTTGCTGAGGTTCATTTGCCAAATCGATCCAATCCGAATGAGAATCAGTTTATTGTAGCAGATAAAAGAATATTTAATATTAAAAATGGTGCAGCATTCGTACAGGGCATTCTTAAAAAATCTTGGACCGATATGGGTATTAATACTTTTCTTAAAAGTTTTTATAGAGTGTTTCGAAATAGTTACAGAAAGAGAGAATGTAAAACTAACCTTAAGAACAAATCACAATTAAAGTGGGTTACTAAAGGAATACGTACCTCCAGCAAAATGAAACGTTTCTTATGTGCACGTAATGGAAATAATCTTGAACCGAGTGTTTTAAACTACAAAAACATGTACATTAGGTTATACAGAAGGATTGTTACTAAAGCTAAAAAACTTGCTATAATGACACAAATAAATAAATCAAAAAATGTGGGTAAGGAAATTTGGAGAGTTATAAATAAATGCACTAATAAAGAGAAAGGGATTCAACGGGAACTTAGGTTTAAGGTGGATGGTCGAATTGTACTGGATCCAGAGGAAATAGCTAACTTACTAGTGAATCAATTTGATTATAAAGTTGCTACTGACAGGAATGAAAAAGACCATGCTGCGGCATTACTTCATTTATACGCGAGCAAGGTTAGTAGTGACATGCATATTTCTGCTACCACTCCTGACGAGATTTGTACCATAGTTAAAAGAATGGAAAATAAACATTCCTGTGGGTATGATGAAGTTCCGATTTGTGTGTTCAAGGAGCACATTGAAATATTAGCCGAGCCTCTATCAATTTTTTTTAATAAATGTATAAAAGATGCCGTATTTCCAGAACAACTAAAAATGGCGAAAGTAATACCTGTGTATAAGAAGGGAAGTAAATCTGATCCTAAAAACTATAGACCTATCTCTCTATTACCGGTTCTATCAAAATTATTTGAAAAGATACTCAAAATTCGACTCTTAGCACACCTACGTGAAAATCGTGTTTTAAATAGAAGGCAATTTGGGTATCAAAAGGGTGTTGGAACTTCGGACGCCATATATACGTTATTAGATGATGTGATAAGTAAAATTAATAATAAAATGAAAGTTGCAGGGATTTTCCTTGATTTAAGTTCCGCTTTTGACACAATTGACCATGAATTGCTTCTGACTAAAATGAGTCATTACGGAATCAGGGGAAATGCTTTAATACTGTTCTCATCCTACTTAAAAAACAGGCAGATGTACGTTGAAATTGACAAAATTGAGAATAATTATAAGAAAAGCTATAAATCCAAAATTGTACGCATATCAACGGGTGTTCCACAGGGATCTATTTTAGGACCTATCTTATTTTTATTATTTATTAATGATTTGATTAATTATCTAAAAACAATTTTACCGGACATTGAATTAGTAATTTTCGCAGATGACACAAATGCTATAGTGGCAGCTAATGATATGGCAGAGTTGACAGAAAGGGTGAAGGCTACGCTACAAGCTTTTCATGGGTGGTTCACAGCAAATAAATTGTTGATTAATAGTAAAAAGACTCAATTAATGTTATTTAAAACTACGGCCCGTAACAAAGATAAATTAAATGTTGAATTAAATAAAGTCGAAATTGAAAACGCTGTCGAAGTAAAATTTTTGGGTATACGCATTGATCAACTGTTAAACTGGAAACCGGAATTAAAAGCTATTGATGCGTCGGTATCATCGGCATGTTACGCTCTGCGAACCCTGAGAAATGAAATCAGCATAGAACAGCTAAAAGTTGTATATTTTGCGCTGGTGGAGTCAAAAATTAGATATAGCATACTTTTCTGGGGAAATAGCTATGAATATAACAGTAGAAGAGCTTTCATACTACAAAAACGTGCTATTCGTACCATGGTCCGCATCTCTCAAAGGGAAAGTTGCCGGCAACACTTTACTAATTTAGGTATACTTACAGTACCAAGTCTTTATGTACTGGTACTTTTAAGCAATATGGCCAAAAACATGCATGACTATGAGACAGTAGAGGAACGGCAGATAAGGGAAAGCACCCGTAGAATGGACTTGAAGAATAAGAATTGCATCTTAAACAATCTAAGAATTGTGAGTCACAGTCCACGATACCAGTCAGTAACATTATTCAATAAATTGCCTTTACACATTAAAAGTACTGTCTACAATAGCGGCTTCAAAACAAAACTAAAAAATTACCTTTTGGATAAGTGTCTATATGCAGTAGAAGAATTATAATTTTAATAAACACCTTCTATTATAAAATTGATGAAAAATAAATTTATTATTTTTGATTACCTAATGAATTTTGAATTTGTAATGTTATTTGATATGCTATTACTACATAATAAGTGTTTGTGTATAAATTATGTTGTGTAAATTATTGTTACTATTGATTAAAATGACTATAAACTATTACAATATTGATGAGTTACTAAGTTGATACCTATGAAAATAATGTCTTTATGCGATATTCAATTATTTATTATTTTGTGATGTTTCATGGATTTGATGTGTTATGTTTTAATTATTTTAATTCAATTTTTGACATTGATGAATTTCTGTTATGACGAATATATATTTCTATGAGTAAATGATTTTGACAACTGATCAATTAAAAATGGTAGATATGATATTGTTTTCAAAATGGATTATTGTAAGGATTGATTATTATCTATTATTTTAAATGATATAATTATTATTATATTTTAAATAAAAAAAAAAGACCTTTAGAAGTTTTGGCATGTCTAAATATTTTAATGATAGGTTTAATGATTGAATTGTAGTTATAATTAACTCTTTTAAATTAATTATTATTGAACATTGCTTTATGTTACTGTTGGTCTAACTATTCTTCCACATAACTGGTAATATTGGTATATTTGTTAATGATTAATAATTTCTTGTTATGTTGACCTTAGCTTTGTTAATAATTTAACTTGAATAACGATGGAATTTGTTTTTATTAATTTATTTACTATACTGTCTCTTATGTTCTTTTTTTTTGTACTTACTCTTGTTTTTTGTAACACATTCAGATACAATGTAAATTGTTATTGAATAAATGAAATGAAATGAAATGAACTAAATACCTACATGGCTGAAATGGTTTCGAATAAGGACCGACCGAAGGTTCGATTTCGGTTTAAGTTTCGGCTAAAAAATCAAGTTTCGGCCAATAATTGGCCGAATCTTCGGCACCGCCGAAACAAGGTATACGTTGTCGGTATTATGAAATAAGAAATGATAAATGTAACTGAGGGTAGGGAGGTAACAAGGTGAAGGAAGGCAATAAAGAATTCAGTCGTTAACCTGAGCTGGTGTTTTATTGACATATAAGTTTTACATGCGTGAATTGTCGCGCATCATTCAGCTAACTTCGAGTGCCAGTTGAGTTCGCTAGCCGGCGCGATCGTGATGATTTGAGCTTATGTGATTTTTCTAGCGCACAAAGTATTTGTTTTTACTTATGATTAATGATGATGTATTTTTATGGCATTCATTTGATTAGGGTCTTGTTCTACAGTGGAAAATAAATAGGTTACAACCTATTAGTAGGTGTGTATAGAAAAGAATTCGTTACATATTTTATTTGGTTCAGTTGAGTAATTTCCTAGAACTTATACGGTTGTGGTACGGCTAGTTTCGGTTTCGGCCGAAACTGGGACCAAGACCGAAGGTTTCGGCTGAAAATCCTATTTGAAAGAAATAAAGAAAGAAAAAAATATTTATTTGGGACAAGCACAGGAACTATAAAAAATAATAATAACAAAAAATAATATAAAGACCTGTGCGAGGCCAAAAAGGCTTCTATCTCAGCATGATGCTGCGATAAATGAAAACAAATACCGCAGCGCTGGTATTCTGTTTCGGTCGGACACTAGTTTCAAACGCTTAAAATGAGTAGAGTATGTATACTGACGTGTCGGTGTGAGCCGTCGTAGTGCATGCGCTCTATCTTGTCCAGGCGCGCGTCGGCCCAGTAGATCTTCTTGGCGGCGTGGTCCAGCGCCAGCCCGTTGGGCATGAGGATGTGCGTGTTCACCACGGTCTGCAGCGCGCGGCCCGACGCGTAGGCGCGCTGGATGGACGGCTGCGACTCGTTCCAGTTGGTCCAGTACAGGCGCCGCTCGCACGGCTCGTAGTCCACGCCGCGCGGCCGCGAGCCCGGCGCCAGGCGCAGCACGGTGCGCGCCCGCGCCCGCGCCCCGCGCGCCACGCCCGCGGCCCGCAGCGCCGCGCCGCTCGTGCTCGTCCAGTACAGCACGCCCTCGGCCGCCGCGAACACCATGCCCTCCACCGCGCCCACCTCTGCACACGCACACGCTGAGACACGGCACGACACGGCACGACACGGCACGCACGGCACGCGCGGCACGTATACTCACGCTCGAGCAGCACGGCGTGTCCGGAGCCGTTGAAGTGCACGGTGTTGATGGAGCCGCGCTGGATGTCCGAGTAGAACAGCCGCGAGTCCTCGTACCAGTACGCCAGGCTGATGGCGTTGCGCATCAGCTCCCTGCACACACACACACACACACGCTCAGTACCGGCTAGTAGCAGCTGATGGAAGTCAAGTAGATTCCTTACTTGTTCTCAATAGGCTTGTAGGGAGAGTTGAGGTCCTTCTCGTCCTGCAGGTGGATGCTGTCTATCTCGGTGACGCGCGAGTACATCAGGAACGAGTCGTACGCTGCGGGCAGACACAGAGCATGAGTGCGTGCGTGAGTGTGTGTGGTGAGGTAGGGGGAGGTGTGTACTGACGCGTGCAGTTCCGTCCGTTGGGCGCCAGGCGGCCGTGCGGGCACGCACAGCGCGCGCGCGCGCCGTCCGACAGGCACAGCGCCTCGCAGCGCGCCCCCGCCCCGCACGCCGCGCCCTCCGCGCCCTCCGCGCCCGCCCGCTGCGCGCCACGCGACCAGATCTGTGGACAGCGAGCACTGCATGCACTGCCCGGGCCAGTGTGCGGGCACGTCCGGCACGAGGGGCACGCGTGCACGTTACCGTGATGTCCTTGAGGCTGTCGCCGATGTTGTCGCGCAGCACGCGGTAGTTGGACACGTTGCTGAGCGGCGCCGCCAGCACTGCGCCGCGGTTCGCCGTGCTGTGCATAACAGAACGTTACTGAACACGTTCTACACGTGTGGTACTGAGCGCAGCAGTGCGGGCGCGTACTCACGTGTCGAGCCAGTACAGCGTGTGGTTGTAGAGCGCGAGTGCGACCGGGTGGTGTCGCTGCGGTGCGAAGCGGGCCAGCTGCGCGCGCTCCGAGCCGTCGTAGCGCGCCACCCACAGCACGGCCGCCAGCGCCTCCGCCCAGTACACGTGCTGCGTGCGCGTGTCCAGCGCCACGTCCGCCACGGCCGAGCCGTTGTACAGCAGGTCGCGCTGCGAGCCGTCCAGCCGCGCGCGCTGCAGCCAGCCGCCGCCCGCCAGGAACAGCCAGCCGCCCACCGGGTCCACCGCCATCGCTGCAACACACAGCGCGCTGCCTTACCTACTCACCGCAATACCCGCTACTGACGCAACTGAAATGTTACAACTCACAAGTGACGGATAGCGGGTCGGTATCGAGCAGCACGTAGCGGTGCGAGCCGTCCAGGCGCGCCACGAGCACGAGCGCGCGGCGCGGGTCCGACCAGTACAGGTTGCGCGCGCGCCAGTCCACGGCCAGCGCGGCCGGCCAGTCCGCCGCGCCGCCCGCGCCCGCCGCGCTCGCCACCCGCGTGCGCCCGGAGCCGTCGCGCCGCACGCGCCACACGCCCGCCGCCTCCGCGTCCACCCAGAACATCCACTCGCCCTCTGCGACACAAACAACGTTAGCCGACCGCGGTGACGTCACGCGCGCTCGCCGTTCGCTCGCACTACTCACCCGCGTCGTAGTCGATGGCGGACGCCATGCTGAGCTGCGGCACGGGCGGCAGCAGCCCGCGCGGGTCCTGCTCCTGCCACACAAACGTCTCGTGATACAGTATACAACACAGCAGTACGCGGGCGTAGTGTCGCCGGTCCGACGTGCGGTACCTGCGTCTCGTTGCTGGCGTTGAGCGGCGCGCCGCGCAGCTCCCAGCTCACGGAGTACACCACCACCTCGTCCACGGCTGCAACACACACAGCGTTAGGTACCGGCCGGCGCACAGTCGACACGGTCACAGTATGGCGCGTACCGGTGCAGTCCTCTCCCTGCTGGTGGTAGCCGGTGGCGCAGCGGCACTCGCTGAGCGCGTCGCTGACGGGCAGGCACAGGTGCGCGCACGGCCGCGCCCGCAGCGCGCACGCGCCGCGCACTGCGCGCTGCGTGCCCGCGTCGTACACGCGCAGCGACAGCACGCCCTCTAACGACACACAACACGTAACTTTGTTACTTACTCATTGATTTTGCATCGATGTGTGTGTCATACAGTAACTTACTGTCTTGCTGGACGCCCAAATCACGAATAGTACTGCACCTTGGCAAGATCTGACCCGCCAATGTATAAGTAGTAGCTAGGGCTGTACGCTTTCTAGTGTAAGTGATCACCGAACGCTTGGATGGGTTGAGATCAAGCCTATGAGCCCGACAATACTCTTCAAGCCGATACAAGTCAGCTTGAAGTGCTAGTCTATCTTCGAGCGTGGAAATAGTGGCAAAGATTTTCATGTCGTCGGCGAAACATAATAGATTGGACGAATGGAGGCACTGATCGATGTCGTTCACATACACTACAAATAAAAACGGACCCAGCAACGAACCCTGAGGCACCCCGCTAGGCACCTCTAGCCAACTAGACATATAATTATTAAGGACTACTGCTTGTGACCTGTTGTCAATGTAAGAGGAGAACCACCTCAGGAGGTCCCCACGGATGCCCATGTAGCTTAGCTTCTTAATTAGGATCCGATCAAATGCCTTGCTATAATCTGTATAAACAACATCGACCTGATTACCATTGTCCATAGCATCTGTAATAAAATCGTTAATAAATAGAATCAAATTAGACGTAGTAGACCGTCCTTTTAAAAATCCGTGCTGAAAGGAGCTGAATGAGCTAGCAAGGACAGGATATTTGAGAGGACTGTCTATAAGCGATTATAGACAATCCTCTCAAATATTTTAGCTATAATGCACAGCTTGGATATAGGCCTGTAATTTGTAATCTCAGTTTTAGACCATTTCTTGTGTACGGGTGTAACAAAAGCAGATTTCCATAATTTGGGGACAACTCCTTGTGTCAAGGACTTGGAAAACAAAATTGATATAGGTAAGGCAATGGAAGACACGCATTTAATCAGACATTTAGATGATATGTTATCAGGCCCAGCACCTTTAGTTGGATCCAGTTTACAAAGTAAACCGGTCACAACTTCAACATTCACTTCAATGTCATGACTAATGTCAGACGATAGTTCTGCTAGTATCAGAAGGGAAGGGGGTGGGCTGGGATTATTAGATGAAGTGGGGTTGAGAAATGGTGACAAGAAATATGACGAAAAAGCTTCACAGACAGATTCTCCAGTGAGTAAAGATTCGTCGTTATAATTTAATGTACTAGGTATAGTATTAGAATTATAGCGATTTTTAACAAAATACCAAATTACATAATTTTTATAACATGAAGCTTCGCTTTAGCTTTAAGCATAGCCTTGACTCTGTCACGCAAATATTTAAAAGTTAATTCGTCAGATTTATTGCCGTAAATCTAGAATTTTTTGAGATATTTATATTTTTCTTTGACTGTTTTGACGAGGGATGAGCTGTACCAGATTGGGTATTTTGTATTACGTACTAGCTTTTGTGGTATATATTTGATTTGAAATTGTTTTATAGTGTCTACAAAGTACTCAACTGACTCATCCAGTGATCGGGTTGAAATCTCCTGCTCCCAGTTAGTGCCAGAAATCTCGTTGTTAATAGAATTAAAATCGCCTTTGTTATAGATATATCGCAACCGCGGCGCATGGTCAAGGGGGGGGGGGTAATTCATAGATGTCAATATTGACTAACTTATTTGAGAGGACTAAGTCCCAACAGTTTTCCGTACCTATTAGCTACCCCATTATACTGTCCAAAGTCAAGCGAACATAACTCGTCCGCGAACAAACACTCGTCACTAGTGGCGGGGTTCATTGGGACTAACGAAAGGTTATTAGATGGAGCCCACGAGATTCCACTCATATTAAAATCACCTAAAACTAAAAACACATCTGAAGTTTTACTCAGAGCTATATCGTTCAATTTGGAGAGGAAGTTAGTTAGTTGTTCCGAAAACGAAAACCCTTTGTTTTGTTTACACAAGTAGATAGCACAAATATATAGGTTCACGTGACTGTAATTCGCCTTCTTCTACATATTAATACTGAAATAGACTACTGAAATGTTTTAGCTGTAAGTTACCTTAAAATTAATAAAATATAAAAAATATGAAGTTTCCGGGTGATGGAATTAGCTATTATGTTGGTATCGTGTGACGTGTCGCACTGACCGGTGTTGTTGCGCAGCAGTCGCGCGGTGCCGGGCGCGCAGCGCTCCTTGTCGCACGCGCGCACCGAGCTGTCGCCCGCGTCCGCCCACAGCACCTCCCCGCCGTACACCTCCAGCGCCACGGGCCGCGCGCCCGGCGCCAGCTGCAGCGTCGCCAGCCGCCCCGTGGGCACGTCCAGGTACATCATGCTGCCGGAGCCCAGGTTCACCCAGTACAGCCGGTCGGCGTCCAGGTCCACGCACAGGCCGGTCACGCCGGAGAGGCGCGGCTCCCGGCGCGAGTCCAGCAGCGCGCGCACGTGCTCGGCCGCGCCCGTGGCGCCGCGCAGGCGCTCGGCGTCGTGCTCGCGCGCCGCCCAGTACAGGCGGCCGCGGCGCGGGTCCACGCACAGCGCCGACACGTTGCGCGCGGGCAGCAGCGCGCGCGCGTGCGTGCCGGCCGTGCGCGCGGCCAGCAGCGCGCCGCCCGCCGCGTAGTACAGCACGCCGGCGGCCCAGTCCAGCGCGAAGCCGCGCGCGTCCAGGCCGGCGTCGCCCAGCACGCGCACGCCGCCGCCCGTGAGCGCGGCGCGCTTGAGCTCGCCGGTCTCGCTGTCGGCCCAGTAGATGCTCTGCTCGTGCGCCACGAAGGCGAGGCTGGCGGGCGCGGTGACGTGCGGGCCCGACACTGTGGGTATCATGTGCACGAGCGGCGCCTCCAGGTCCACGCCGCGGATCTCTCCCGCGCGCCCGATCAGCAACACCTTCTCGTGCGCTGCGGACAGACACCGGTGAGTGAGCGGGTGGCGTCATAATACATAAACCTTATCAATTGCATATTTGTCTACTGTTAAAAATTCACGGAAATGTTTTGTTATTTCAAAGAACTAACATAAATCACACGATGTGTAAAAAATGTAATAAAATTGATACCGCACTTGTATCAAGTAATAGTGCGCAATCCACACAAAAGGTTAGCAGTAGCAGCGATACGTACGCTCGCAGGTGACGTTGTCGGGCCGGAGGCGCATGACGTGCGGGCACGCGCACGCGCGCTCGGCGGGCGCGTGGATGAGGCACAGGTGCGAGCAGCCGCCGCCGCGCGCGCACGGGTTGCGCTGGGCGCGCGGCTGGCGCGACGGGTGCACCACCTTCAGGTCGAAGGGCTGCGTCAGCGTGCGCTGCACCACCGTCACGTCGCTGCCGTTCCACTTGCCGGCGCGCACCACGCTGTTGGAGCGCCAGTCCGTCCAGTACACGTGCTGCTCGAACACCGTGATGGCGAACGGGTGCGACAGCTTGGCGTGCCCGCGCAGCACCTCGCGGTGGTCGCGCCCGAAGTAGTCCACCGTGTGCACCGAGTCGGAGCGCGCGTCCACCCAGTACAGGCGGCGCGCGCGGTAGTCCAGCGCCAGCCCGTTGGGCCAGGCGCCGTCCGACACGGCGTCCACGCGCACGAGCACGACGCGCGCGCGCCCGGCCAGGGACGCGCGCTCGATGCGCGGCGCGGCCTGCTCCCAGTCGCTCCAGAACAGGTACCCGTCGCGCGGGTCCGCGGCGATGGCGCGCGGGCTGTCCATGTCGCCGGCCAGCAGCGTGCGCCGGAACTGCCCGTCCAGGCGCGCCACCTCGATCTGGTGCAGACTGCTCTCCACCCAGTACAGGTTGCCGGCCACCCAGTCCACGGCCAGCCCCTCGGCCGTGGACAGCCCCTGCCGCACCACCGCCTCGATGCCGCTCAGAGCTGCACACACACATTACGAACAAGAAAGTAAAGTTGCATAATTATTATGGGTATGTAATAAATCGTAACGGGCATGCATGGGTTGGGGGTGTGAGTAAGGTACCGTTGCCGACGATGGTGCCGCGGTAGATGTTGTCGTCGACGACGTCGGTCCAGTACAGCTGCACGGCGCCGCTGTCGGGGTCGCGGCGCCAGTCCAGCGCGATGGTGTTCTTGAGCGAGGAGACGAGTGCGCGCGCAGTGAGCGCGGGCAGCGACACGCCGCGCACCTCGTGCCGGTTGCTGAACACCAGCAGCGGCGTCGTGCCGTCTGCACACACAATACTATACTTGTAAAACCGGTTAGCATATATTTTTTAGAATTTTCACTCTTATTTTAAAAGTTAGATGGTACACGTTTTACCACTTTGGAAGTGTCTATAATGAAAAAATAAAATGGTTCTAGGTACCTCATAGTAGATTGTACACCAAGTGCATAAAACGCACCATTTTGCGCGAGACGTTTATCCATCCGATGCGAGCTTGCGAGCGAGGATGGATATAAAGTAGAGAGCAAAATGGGTTTTATGGACGAGTTTTACACTCTACTTTTCACTTCGATTGCGAGGAAATGAAACAGCAACTTGTAAATAGGTAATAATATTGTAAAAATAATTATGGTTCCCGCCAATAAACTTTTTTTTTTTTTTCAGTAGGAAACTTGACATAACACCTGACTTACTCATACTGCTCAGTTATAAAAACATTTTGAGCAAGCCTGTTGCCATCAACCAATGTAATTAGGAGCAAGCCTATTGCCATCAACCAATGTAATTAGGAGCAAGCCTATTGCCATCAACTGATGTAATTGGGACCAAGCCTATTGCCATCAACCAATATAATTAGGAGCAAGCCTATTGCCATCAAATGATGTAATTAGGGACAAGCCTATTGCCATCAACCGATGTAATCAGGAAAAGCCTATTACCATCAACCAATCTTATTAGGAGCAAGCCTATTGCCATCCACTGATTCAGGTAATTGAGAGCAAGCCTATTGCCATAAATCAATGTAATTAAGAGTAAGCCAATTCTCAACAAATGTTGTAATTAGGAGCAAGCCTATTGCCATCAACAAACCTAATTAAGAACAAGCCTATTGCCATCAAGCGATTTAGTTAATTGAGGGAAGCCTATTCCCATGAAGTTTCCTTGTATTCGTAATGAAAAGCAGTAATCCCTTGTTCTTAGAATACTAACGAAACGAATTAAAATATAGAGGTTATTCTACAGTTGAAGTTGTTCCTGTGGCTGTTGGGCCGATTACCTGTGCCGATTACCTTGGTCTTCGACGAAGATTTTACTTTATGCTCTAGAGCATAAAACGCGACTTTATGTCGCCTACGCACGACATAAAGACGCATTTTAGAGCGAGAGAAGTGAAATAGTAGATTGTACACCAAGTGCATAAAACGCACCATTTTGCGCGAGACGTTTATCCATCCGATGCGAGCTTGCGAGCGAGGATGGATATAAAGTAGAGAGTAAAATGGGTTTTATGGACGAGTTTTACACTCTACTTTTCACTTCGATTGCGAGGAAATGCAACAGCAACTTGTAAATAATGTAAAAATAATTAAGGTTCCCGCCACAATTAGCTTTTTTTTTCAGTAGGAAACTTGACATAACACCTGACTTATGTCGTTACTCATACGTCTCAGTTATAAAAACATTTTGAGCAAGCCTATTGCCATCAACCAATGTAATTAGGAGCAAGCCTATTGCCATCAACCAATGTAGATAGGAGCAAGCCTATTGCCATCAACTGATGTAATTAGGGACAAGCCTATTGCCATCAACCTATGTAATTAGGAAAAGCCTATTGCCATCAACCAATCTTATTAGGAGCAAGCCAATATTGCCATCCACTGATTTAGGTAATTGAGAGTAAGCCTATTGCCATCAATCAATGTAATTAAGAGTAAGCCTATTCCCATCAAATGATGTAATTAGGAGCAAGCCTATTGCCATCAACCAACCTAATTAAGAGCAAGCCTATTGCCATCAAGCGATTTAGGTAATTGGGGGAAGCCTATTCCCATCAACTTTCCTTGTATTCGTAATGAAAAGCTGTAATCCCTTGTTCTTAGAATACTAGCGAAACGAATTAAATTAAAGAGGTTATTCTATGAAGTTGTTGCTGTGGCTGTTGGGCCGATTACCTGTGCCGATTACCTTGATCTTCGACGAAGATTTTACTTTATGCTCTAGAGCATAAAACGCGACTTTATGTCGCCTACGCACGACATAAAGACGAATTTTAGAGCGAGAGAAGTGAAAATGTTTTTATATTTTAAATAAATCAAGGCAGATGATAACTCACAATAGATAAATTAAATAATAATGCACAATAGAAACCAATTTTAAAGAATGACATAATACAAATTAATAAATAAAACATTCATCCAAAAAAAAAAAACATTAAACATTGTGCTGATGCACTGTTTCCGCGCTTTAAAGACTATTTCCCTATTGGTTGAATTCCCGCAAAAAATAACAGCATATCTCAGGGTTGCACCCACCAACCAAGCCATGATACGCTGTGACTAAAGCGTCCACACTCATCACTGAGGTAAGTTTGTACAGGGCATAGGCAGACTTACTAATTCGTTTGGTTACGTTTCGTATTCCAATCCAATTTATTATCAATAGGGGATCGGACTGGGTCAAAATAATATGATTCTGTTTAGTCCGTAAGTTAGATTATCGAAAAATATTGAATACGTGTTTTTTGTTTTATCAAATCAATAAAAAACGACGAAGATAAAACGCGTCAAAGATCTTGGAGTGGGGCTTGAAACGTCACTTGTGTCGTCAAAATGTACTATCATATGACGTCACACGAGTTTTCGAAGCACTGTATCGTCTTCATTTTAAGTTTACGTGAAAAAAGAAAAAATACGTGTTCAATAATTTTTGGAAATCTATCTGACGGACTAATTAGTTTTTTTTTGTCCGATCCCCTATTGTTAAACCTATGAATTTTGATGTGTCAACTTGTGTTATGCGTTGGCAGTCATAGTAAATACTCATATTTGTGTTTGAACGTTGCCGCGTTGGCTAAACATCGTCAATTTTGTCTTTTCAATATTTATCTTTAAATTACAATTATCTAACCAATGTACTATGGACGTTTTTGTCTTGGAGATTTCATCGCTGTAAGTCTCTACGTTTCTGCTATTAATGATCACAGTACTGTCATCAGCAAATAGTGACACAGGATGACTTGTAGCTTTCGGCATGTCATTTATATAGATTATGAATAGAGGAGGCCCCAAGACACTGCCCTGGGGTACGCCATATGTTAGTATCCGGACGTCAGATTTATACATTCGTTCACATTTTAATTTATAATCTATTTCAGATACTTCTACGTATTGTTTCCTATTCCTTAACTACGATTCTATTAAATTCAGGACATTACCTCTAATGCCGTAAGCTTCTAGTTTATTTAACAAAATGTCATGGTATATTGAGCACACATCCACAGACCAACCTAGGCAAGCGCGGCTTAACCCAAAGATCGACCCAAGTGGCAGTTATTATTAAGCCATGAGATCCACTTGAGACATTTTTATCGTGCACATCTTGCTACATCGTTCTCACATAATATACCATCTCAACGTGAATGATGTAACCAAGGTTTTGCAACCATTTGTGATTTAAAAAAGTGTCCATGGAGTTTCTTGCCCGTTCTTTTCCATAGAAATCTACGCTAGGGAATGGGCAACTGCAGTACATTCACAGATATTATGACTTGTGACTGGGACTGTAGGTTCTTTTTATTTTGTACTAGCAGTTGCCCGCGACTTCGTTCGCGTAGAAATGTTGACTCTCTTGTCTGGACTGCCTGTGGATGGTACTATGTCAAATCGAATGCCAAATGCCAATCGAAGCGATTATATTCCCTTAAACCAGCCCTGTCGTAAAATCTATTCCTACCTGAAATGTCTTAACTATATTCTATCTCTCTGCCAATTTTCAGGTACAAAAAGCCAAGGATTTCATATGGACTTATGGGAGCCCTTAGTCCAGGTCTTCCTTACAAACTTAGCTTAGATCTCCTACTCCTAAACTCTAGACTTGTTAAATTTCAGGTTGTTAGTACAAAAAAAAAACAGTACATTTTTACAAACATGTAAAAGCCCTCAGACCTCCTTATTCTGGCCATGTTGCTAAACTCGCTAAATCCGTTCTTAGTCAACGTCTACTAACTATAAAGTACCTTCCTGCCAAAATTGTAGCACAAAAAAGGAAGGACTGTCATACAAACTCGCGTGAGCCCTTAGACCTCCCTAGTCCGGCCCTGTCGCAAAATCGGTTCTTAGCAAACTTCTACTCACCTACTACGTCCCTGCCAAAATTCAAGTTAGTAGCACACAAAATGATGGACTTTTAAACAAACTTGCGAGCGCCCTTAAACCTCTCTAATCCGGCCCTGCCACAAAACCTGTACTTAGCAGAGTTCTTCTAACTATAAACTACGTGCCTGCCAAAAATCAAGTTTGTAGCACAAAAAATTAAGGATTTTCTTACGAACTTGCAAGAACCCTTAGACCTCCCTAATCCGGCCCTGTCACAAAATCTGTTCTTACCAGACGTCTACTAACTATAAACTACGTCCGTCTCAAAAATCAACTTTGTAGCTCAAAAAATGAAGGACTTTCATACAAACTGGCGAGAGCCCTTAGACCTCCCTAATCCGGCCCTGTCTCAAAATCTGTTCTAAGCAGACGTCTACTAAGTTTAAACTACGTCCCTGCCAAAAATGAAGATTGTGGCACAAAAAATGAAAGACTTTCATACAAACTGGCGAGAGCCCTTAGACCTCCCTAATCCGGCCCTGTCACAAAATCGGTTCTAAGCAGACGTCTACTGCCTATTAACTACGTCTCTGCCAAAAATCAAGATTGTAGCACAAAAAATGAAGGACTTTCAAACAAACTTGCGAGGGCCCTTAGACCACCCTAATCCGGCCCTGTCGCAAAACTAATTTATAGCGGATGCCTACTGACTATAAACTACGTCTCTGCCAAAAATCAAGATTATAGCACGAAAAATTAAGGACTTTCATACAAACTTGTGAGGGCCCTTAGACCACCCTAATCCGGCCCTGTCGCAAAATTAATTCATAGCAGACGCCCACTGACTACAAACTACGTATCTGCCAAAAATCTAGATTGTAGCACAAAAAATGAAGGAGTTTCATACAAACTTGCGAGGGCCCTTAGACCACCCTAATCCGGCCCTGTCGCAAAATCCGTTCTTAGCGGACGTCTACTAACCATAAACTACCTCCCTGCCAAAAATCATCTTTGTACGTCCAGCGGTTTTCGAGATTTCGTGATGAATCAGTGAGTGAGTGAGTGAGTGAGTGACCTTTCGCTTTCATAGATATAGATTCATTTCGACTATTCAGAAGTGCCTGTAACGGCCTACTCCAAATAAATGAGTTGATTAGGATAGAACGTTGTATAACTGACCGGTGCTCTTGCAGTTGAAGCCGTCGTCGGCGAGGCGGTAGCCGGCGTCGCACGAGCACTTGTGTCCGCTCTTGGTGGGCGCGCAGCTGTGCGCGCACGCGCCCCACGCGCACGCCGCGCGCGCCGCGCACGACGCGCCGTCCGGCTGCAGCGCCAGCCCGGCCGGGCACGCGCACACGGGCCCGGCCGGCGCCGCGTGGCACGCGTGCGAGCACGCCGACAGCGCGCACATCGGCTCTCCTGGGGACATAGCGCGTCACCGTCTGAAGCCTTCAGTGTGCCAAGTGTAGTGTATTGTGGGTAATTGGACATCCAACAGTCTCGAATATACGGTGCTAAGGAACGGACGTGTCTGCGTTTTATTTACCTGGACAGTAACTAGTACATATATTACAGTGGCGACGAGGATAAACACGAAGAACAACGAAAATACTCGTGGACGATAATTGGTGTTATCAGTGCAAAGCAAAAACTGTGTCCGGGAACTGTGATCGTCAAAATGTCTATCGGAAAAGTGAGCGATATGAAAACGGGGGTGTGGTCATCATACATCGACCGTTTAGAGATGTATTTCGCGGCAAATGACGTGTCAGATGACCTTAAATTACCAACTCTGATAGCCGTAATGGGGGACGAGCCCTATGAACTTCTTGTTAATTTGGCTAGTCCGAGCAAGCCGTCAACATTAACATATGAGCACGCGGTCAACTTGTTACTTCAGCACCTTCAACCGGAACCGTCGTCATAAGCGGAGCGATACCGTTTTAGACAAAGGAGACAGGGGCAAGAAGAAAATATCGCTACCTATATAGCGGAACTCAAAAAGTTATCTAGGTTTTGCAAGTTTGGAACTAGTCTTAACGATAACCTACGAGACCGTTTGCGGGTTACGCAGCGACATTATCCGACAGAGGTTATTTGCGGAGGATACAATATCATATGCAGATGCAGTTAAACTGGCAACCTCTTTGGAAGCAGCGGAACGGGACGCGGCGGCTGCAGAAGCACCACATAGCGAGGGTACGGCGGGGGCAGCCGGGGTATCCATGCGCTCAACTCGGCGGGGACCGGGCGGCCGGGGAGCCGAGGGGGGCGCGGTGGCGGCGGGGGCAGCCGGGGTATCCATGCGCTCAACTCGGCGGGGACCGGGCGGCCGGGGAGCCGAGGGGGGCGCGGTGGCGGCGGGGGCAGCCGGGGTATCCATGCGCTCAACTCGGCGGGGACCGGGCGGCCGGGGAGCCGAGGGGGGCGCGGTGGCAGCACGTGACGTCGGCATGCGTCACATACATATGTACATACATAGCCAGTCAAAATCATAACACTCCTTTGGCTTTGCCGTAGTCGGGTAAAAAGGAGGGTTAGTTACCACAACGGTCGGCCTCGTCGGCGCCGTCAGCGCAGTCGGCGATGTTGTCGCACAGCTGCGGCAGCGGCACGCAGCGCGTCGCGTTGTCGCAGCGCAGCGCGGGCGCCGGGCACGCGTCCTCGTGCAGCGGCGCCGCCGTCGTGCTCGTGCTCGTGCTCGGCGTGTCGCCGCACTCCACCTCGTCGGAGCCGTCCAGGCAGTCCACGTGCGCGTCGCAGCGGAACTCCTGCACCACGCACAGGTCAGCACACATCACACACACGCTCACGTCACAGAGCGTGCCGGCACTCACCTGTCTGATACACTCCGTGTTGGTGCACTGGAACTCGTGCTCCTCACACAGCCCGTTGTCGACGTGAGGCTTCCTGCAACACAACAATGTGACATTACGTGAGCGTCCGGTCGCTTGGAGCGCCACGTGCGTACTCAGTGCAACACTCACCCCTGGCGGTGCGGGCGGGGCGGGGGCGGGGGCGGCGCGGGGGAGGTGCCGGCGCAGGCGCGCTCGTCGCTGGCGTCGGCGCAGTCGGCGCGCCCGTCGCAGTAGTAGTCCCAGGGCAGGCAGGCGCCGTTGTCGCACGGGAACATGGCGGAGCTGCAGGGCTGCGCGGCGCAGTCGGCCTCGTCGCTGCGGTCCCCGCGGCCGCAGTCGGGCGCGCCGTCGCAGCGCCACCACAGCGGGATGCAGCGCCGCGACGTAGCGCACTGGAACTGCTGCGCGCGGCACGCCGTGCGCGAGCACGCCAGCGCGCCCTCGTCCGCGCCGTCGTTGCAGTCTGCAACACGAGCGCGTGTCAGAGAGCTGCTGCGTGTCAGTGGGTGCAGTCACCGCGCGGCGGCTCGCGCGCTTACCTTTCTGTCCGTCGCAGATCCAGGAGTTGGGTATACAGCGGTTGATGTCGCAGCGCATGGACTGCTCCTCGCTGCACGTGCTGTTGGCTGCGGAGGGAAGCGAGGGTCAGTCGTGTCACGTATCGTATGGTAGCGTCCCGTGCCGCCGGTGTGGCTCGCTACTCACCGCAGGGCCCCGTGGGCGAGGAGTCCTCGTCGGAGCCGTCCGGACAGTCCAGGTCGCCGTCGCACACGAACTGCTCCTCGATGCAGCGCCTGTCGGGTCACAGTACGTCAGTAAGTCACGACACATACATAGGTGAGGTGGGCGGACGGACGCACTCACCCGTGCTGGCAGGTGAAGGTGCCGGACGGGCAGGGCGGGCGGGGGCGGGGCGTGCGGGCGGGCACGCAGGCGTGCGGCGCGCCGGGCGCGGGCTCGCGGCCGTCCGCGCACGCGCACTCGCGTCCGCCCGGCACGGCCAGGCACAGCTCCGCGCAGCCGCCGTTCTTCAGCGAGCACTGGTTGTGACCTGCGCGGCGACAGGAAGGCGGTGGTCAGTACACGTGGGCGGAGGTGGTGGGCGGGGTGGTACAGTGATGGCTCACCCTGTCGCTGGGTGTCGGACACGAGCTTGAGGTCGTAGAGCGGCGGCGGCAGGCGGTACAGCTCGGTGACGTTGCCGTCCGCGTCCCGGCGCCGCACCGCGCCCGTGCCGTGCTCGCTCCACATCACGGCGCCTGCGCACACACACACACACACACAATGATACGTACGTGTCGCCAGTCGGACGAGTACGTCTAGCAGACTGTACGTGTGTCAATATATTAGTGGAGTGGGTGCGTATAAATAAAGTCAAATGCCTTTTTCATCAAATAGTCACTCTTGAGGATTGTATGAACTGAGACGGTTGTATTGGTGATTTTAATCATTATTATTCAGTAAATAGACATTTGTTACTGCCTCGAATCCCATTTTATTTCGCACACGACTTGACGGCTTATTCCACTTCACTGACCGGGAAATTAACGTAAGAAAAAACTTTTTTACAAAAAATAAAACCGACTTCGACAAAAATAAAACACAAAAAAGTGAAAAATAAAAATCAGCTTGTGAAGTCGGTGACTTTTGTTTGTTTGATTTCATGTTTTTGCCACCGACTTCAGAAGCTGATTTTTATTTTTCACTTTTTTGTGTTTTATTTTTGTCGAAGTCGGTTTTATTTTTTGTAAAAAAGTTTTTATTTTTCACTTTTTAGTGGTTCACATGTGCTTACCCCTTCACAACGTACCGGCGTGATGTTATGTTATGAACTGGTGTAAACAATAGACAGACAATATGAGATTTCAGCAATCCCAGTCCATTTGCTATCATTTATTGAGGAGTTCCGTTGCCTATCTCCGAAGTTCTTCATCAGATGTTCACCAAATAGTTTTTATAACCTTTGTAGTGAGTACAGGCGTGATATTATGTTGTGTGATGGCGTAAACAATGCTTAGATATGATACAGTAACAGTCGCGGTTAATCTGCTGTTATTTATTGAAGAGTTCCCCCGATTTCTACAAGATCCCATCATCAGATATTGAAATGGTGACAATGGGACCACACGGGAAGCACCAGCTTTCAAATGAAAAAAGAATCATGAAAATCAGTTCACCCAGTCGCAAGTTATGAGCTAACAAACATTAAAAAAAAAAAAAAAAAATACAGTCGAATTGATAGCCTCCTCCTTTTTTTGAAGTCGGTTAAAAATTCGAATTTCGCGGGCTACCTTATCGCATCAACCTTAACAGTAAGAGATACCTATAGTAATTCTCATTTTAATATAATCTAAACTAATATTGTAAAGAGGAAAGATTTGATTTTTTGTTTGTTACGATTTAACTTAATTTATGTTGGATAGTCGATTTTTCAGAAAGCTCAAAGTCACCCAAAGGGCAATGGAGAGGGCTATGCTCGGAGTTTCCTTGCGTGATCGAATCAGAAATGAGGACATCCGCATGAGAACCATTGCAAGGTTACCGACGTAGCCCGAAGAATCGCCAGACTTAAGTGGCAATGGGCAGGGCACATTGCTCGCAGAACGGATGGCCGATGGGGCCGAAAAGTTCTGGAATGGCGACCGCGAACCGGAAGACGTTGCGTTGGAAGGCCTCCCACTAGGTGGACCGATGACCTGGTCAAGGTTGCAGGAACCCGCGGGATGAGAGACGCCTGGGGTAGGCCTATGTCCAGCAGTGGACGTCTTTTGGCTGAAATGATGATGACGATGAGTCGATTTTTCGAGAAAGGTTATTTAGCTATATTATGTGACGCAGACGAAGTTGCGTGGGTCAGCTAGTACAATATAAAAATGACCAGGTTGGAATTTTTACGGTTCCGTGGCCGAATGGCAAAAAAAAAAGGAACTCTTACAGATTCGTCATGCCTGTTTGTCCGTATGTCACACACTTCATTCGAAAACTATTAAGACTACACCACAGAAAATTCTGTTCTGCAGTGGACTACACAGTTGAAACTTGGTAGGTAGACGTATTCCGTGAACCGCTTTGCGAAAAATGTCTTATGGAACCTATTCGTGTGGGGTGTCTAATGTCTATAGATAGGTCTTTAAAATTACATGGAGGTTGTTCCTTAAACCATTTTTTCTCAATCGTTTGAAAGATAGACACTAATTGTAAAGTGGTGAAATGTGCGCCCCCCCCCCCCCATCTCTAACTTATAAACCATAAAAGAGAAAATTAAAAAAAAATATGCTTTAGATCGCAATGGAAACTTTTAACCAAAATTGGTTTAAACGATATTTATAGTTTTTGAGATAAAACATTTAAAAAACCGCAAATATAACTTTGTCGTTCATACAAACACTATGAAAAACAAACTTATCACAAAATAGGTTTTTCTGTTGCCGCTTTAACAAGAAATAATACAAATTAAAGGTGGGTTGGTTCCCTACTACATTTTGAGTAATGTTTTTTTGAGTGAGAAAGACTAGGCTAACTAAAAATAATGTTTTTTTTTTTTAATATTATCACTAGTTGAAGTTAATTATGTCAATTGCAATAGCAAGATAGCAATATCATTGTCAAGTATGTTGTTTTTAAAATTTTGTCTGTTTGTTTTTTCCGCGTTTCTTTTTTTGTTGTTTTTTTATTAGCTGTAAGTCCTCTATAAAGTTACTAAATAAATAAATTGCTTTTCCTCACCTTCGTAGACCGCCAGGCCGTAGGGCTTCAGCAGCGGCGCGTGCGGCGCGTCGGCCGCTATCAGCTGGCGCGTGCCGCTGACCAGCAGCAGCCGCTCGATCTTGTTGAGGTACGTGTCGCACCAGTACAGCGCGCCGCCCGCCAGCGCCAGCCCGCCCGGCCAGTGCAGCGCCTCGCCCACCAGCACGCGCCGCGCGCCGCCGTCCATGCGCGCCGTCTCCACGCGCCCGGCCGCGCCGCGCGCCGCCCACACCGACCAGTACATGCTGCCGCCGGCCGGGTCCAGCGCGAGCGCGCGCGGGTGGTAGTGCTGGTAGTCCGCGTCCTGCACCAGCACGCGCCGCACGCCGGGCGCGTCCAGCCGCGCCGCGCTCACCGTGCCCAGCGCGTCGTCCGTCCAGTACAGGTTGCGCCCTGCAACACGCGCACGCTCACACGCGCTCTGTGCGTCACCGCGTCCGCACCCACTGGGGACACTCACCCATCCAGTCCACGGCGATGCCCTCGCAGTTGTCGACGTCCTGTCCGGCGAACACCTCGCGGCCGCTGCCGTCCAGCCGCTGGCGCACGATCTCGTAGCGGTGCACGTCGCAGTAGTACAGGTAGCCGGCCTGCGTGTCCACGTCGGCCGCCGTGGGCCGCGCCGCGTCCGTGGCCGGCGCCGCCGCCTCCCAGCCCGCGTGGCGCAGCGCCAGCGCCTGCACCAGCGGCGGCGAGCCGCGCGCCAGCAGCACGTAGGCGTCCACGTGCACGCGCTCGCACGCGCGCCCGGCCGCGCGCCAGCCGTGGCGGCACAGGCAGTGCGCGTGCGGCGCGCCGCGCTGGTACGCCGTGATGCAGATGTGCTCGCAGCCGCCGTTGCGCTGCGCGCACGGGTGCGGCACGCTGGGCTGGCGCGCGCGGTGGAACACGAGCGCGGCGGTGGGGCGCGCGTCCAGCGCCAGCGCGCGCGCGTGCTCGCTGGGGGGGGCGGCCAGGCGCGGCACGAGCGCGACGCTGCTGTTGCGCCACACGGGCAGGTACAGCAGGGAGCCCAGCACCGATATTTGTTGCAGTTCTTGTGTCTGTGTGAGCGAACATGACGCCACTGAGTCGTAATCATGACCGCTATGATGATCATGATGATATGCTCACTACGTAGCGCGTAGGTACTTAGGTAGCCGGTAATAACAAAGTGCCCTCGTCAGAGTATTCTTTTTTGTACCTTATTTCGCGGGCTACCCTGGAGCTTCCCCCAAGGTAGCCCGCGAAATCCAAATTACCTTACATTTTTGCGAATTTTTAACCGACTTCCAAAAAAAATTAGTCGTCTATTCGTGTGTATGTATTTTTTTTATGTATGTCCGCGCATATCTCCGTCAATTGTGAGACGATTTTCAAAATTCTTTTTGTGTTCGAAAGGGTATACTTCTGCGGTGGTCCCATTGTCACCAAGTCAGGAACTGATGATTGGATCCTCAAATTTTATAGGTACACTAGCTGGCCCACGCAACTTCGTCTGCGTCACATAAATATAGCTTATAACCTTTCTCGATATATCGACTATCCGACGTAAATTAAGCTAAATCGTAACAAACAAAAAATCTTATCTTTCTTCTTTAGATATAGTTTAGATGGTTTAGATTAGCTTAGATTATATTAAAGTGTGAATTACTATAGGTATCTCTTACTGTTAAATACATATTATACGATAACACTCTGTATTTGTAAACATTATGATTCAGTAAATATTTTGAATTTGAATTTCCCGGAAAGAATCTCCCTAAATTGCGACGCGCGAATTATTTTGCAGCGCGGATATTTTTACATTGCGATATCTTCTAAGATATTTGTTTAAACTGTTTAGAGTAAAGGGCACAAATATTCTATATTAAATTTTTCTTCTTACAAACACATTTATTTAGATATATATTAATACCATATGGGTTAAATAAGCTTCGCAAAAAATAATTATTTTTAACCTAACAGTTTAATAGTAAAAAAAGGTTACAGTGAGTCAATCTTAAAAGATAGATATATGCTGTCGCGGACTTTTTTTTAGAAATTTTAAAGAGGAACAATTCCTTCATACATGATATTTGCGTAACTTAAACCGTTTTCGCAGCGCACGCAGCGGAAGCTCTCAAAAAGGAAATACCTTTTCCCGTTTTTGTAACATTTTTCATTTATGCTCCGCTCCTATTAGCCGTAGCGTGATGTTATATAGCCTATAGCCTTCCTCGATAAATGGACTATCCAACACAAAAATAATTTTAAAATTCCAACCAGCAGTTCCTGAGTTTACCGCGTTCAAACAAACAAACAAACAAACTCTTCAGCTTTATAATATTAGTATAGATAGGTACATATGATGTTTTTCATATATTTTCGAAAGCTGTTCAAGGATTTGCGTCTGTTCATCATAATATCACGTGGATTCACCGATGATGATGGAAAGTACAACTTCTCGACAATTAGGAGTTCAAAGGAAATTCTTTCAAAATTATACGTGAGCGATAATTGGATTGATTTGAATTGATTTGAAGGATAATTCTTTAATAAAATATTATAGGGACGCATCATAATATATTGCTATATTGTTTCAGGTTATCTAGGTGAGCTGAATGGTTGATAATGGAAGGTACTACTCCTCAACGGTTAGGAGTTGAAAGCAATAATAAGGGAATCTTGAAGGTTAAGGGTTAGGTTTGTTGGTTGAATGTTAAATGTGTAGGTAGTAAATATCTGTAATATCCTAGAAATTCGTAAATGAAACCACAGTAACTCCAAAAGTGCCATTTTGAGAAAAACGCGGTAAAAGTTTAATTGTGAAATCGTTTTGTTATAAAGAAAATATTTAAAGTAGGTTGAAAATTATATTTTTATATGTTGGAAAATAAATAAAGCTTTAATTTAGAATATGAAGAACTAATATTATTGTATATAACTAGGAACAAAATTCATAAAACTTTTTTTTTATTTAAAATCCAGTAACTCAATGGTTACTGTGGTTTAGTCTAGGTTTACACGTTACTGTGAATTAAACATTTAATGACAGGTACTCTAGTGATAATACGACACAGTAACTGTACACATACTGGGTTGAAACCTAATAAGAGTAGGCTCCGATAACCTAGCTGAATACCTAGTAAGTGAAGATATTGTTTTAATAAAAAAAATAAAATAAAAAAAAGACTAATTTATGATTATTAAATCTAAAATTCACTAATAGGTATCTAAATATACTGTGTTCTAAGTTAACCTTTGTCATTTTTATATGGTTCCTCAAAATAATACGAACGCTGGTTTTGTCTTAAACAATAAAACCTCTTAAGTTAAATAAAAATATTATTTTGAATCGACAAAAAGTAAAATCACGTTCTTATTATTAACTTTAATTACTAAACTCTAGATCATTTTCTTATTAATCAGTCTCCTTTAATAGTCTCCATTAATTGTATATCTCTATGTGGAATACAATTGCAAAATGAGCAGATAGTGAGATCAAATATTTTAAGTTATTGCGCTTTGCCAGTAATTAATTTAAAATTATTTTTTTTAAAGTAAAAAATATTGAAAACATCATAACGAATAAACTTTTTCTCAAAAAACTAAAACCCGACTACGACAAAAAAAACGACGCTGAAAAAGTATTTTCAGGATAGAACAAAAAGAAAAGCCGTAGTCACACGGTATTAAAGTGTTTAGGTTGGTACCTATAACGTGTGACTACGGCTTTTCTTTTTGTTCTATCCTGAAAATACTTTTTCAGCGTCGTTTTTTTTGTCGTAGTCGGGTTTTAGTTTTTTACTTTTTTTTATTTAAACAATTTTGGTGCAAAATATTTTTTTTTACTCTTGACTTTTTGTCCGCTAGAGGGCGTGATTTTAAATTTGAGCAATATTTTGGAAATGTACAAGTGAGGCCCTTTCAAATGATACCAAACACGGCGTATTTATCTCCATTTTTATTTTTTAAGCCTTACTTTTTGTCCGCTAGAGGGCGCCAAATCACTTTTTGTGACACGACACGTAGCCTATGTTCAGCGGAAAATTAAGACGGTTCTAACGATACCTCTTATGTTGAGTTCCGATAAGTAGATTAGAAGCTATGAGGGAACAGATGAAGATACACACATACATACATACATACATACATACAAACATACATACATACATACATACATACATAGCCAGTCAAAATCATAACCCTCCTTTGGCTTTGCCGTAGTCGGGTAAAAATGGTATGTAATGTTGCCATAACATCTCTAAAAAGTATCCAGAAAGTGAACTTTACCGGAGACTTATTCACAACTGTCCAGTAAGAAGCGAGATTTTTAACTTGGAATCTCCTACTGTCCAGTAGGTAAGTATGTAATTTACTTACTGGACACTAGGTCATCCTCCGAATTACCTTTTTGAAAAAATGGATCGGCGCGTTCAAGTAGACACTGTCTATACAGACTTTCAGAAGGCTTTTGACAAGGTGGATCATTCACTGCTTTTAGAAAAAATTGCCTTCAATGGAATTCGTGGTAATTTGCTGAGATGGTTCGCTTTTTATGTTTTTAATAGAACCCAAAGAACGGTAGTTAATGGATATGAGTCTGAGCCTGTTGTTGTTAAGTCTGGGGTGCCACAGGGATCTATTTTAGGCCCTCTTCTTTTTATAGTATTTATTAACGACATTAAAAACTGCTTCAAAAATTCAAATTTTTTAATGTATGCAGATGACTTAAAAGTCTATAGACCATGTAAAAATGCACAAGACTGCTTACTCTTGCAAGACGACCTAGACAGGCTTAATGCGTATTGTACTAGAAATAAACTTTTTCTCAGTACTCCAAAATGTCATAGCATCACATTTACTAAAAACAAAAAAGTAATACATTACAAATATTATATTAACAGCGCACGTTTGGACAGTGTTGCGAGCGTCCGGGACTTGGGTGTCACACTGGATTCGCGTCTACATTTTGACATACATGTTGATAACATAATAAACAAGGCGTTTTGTATGTATGGCTTTGTCATGCGATCATCTGGTGACTTTGTGCGGCCCTCTACGTTATTGCTATTATACAAAACTTTGATACGCTCCCAATTGGAATACGCTATCCAGATCTGGAATCCTCTCTACGACAAATACTGCTCTAGATTGGAAATGGTACAGAAAAAGTTCTTGCGGTCTATAAATTATAAATGTTTTAATTCCAAGACTCCATACGCGCAGTTACTAAAGCGATATGGCGTTCTGAGTTTGAAGTCCAGGAGACTGCTTCTGGGTGCAATAATAATAATAATAATAATAATAATATTCCACAACTATCACACAACGCCATCTAGTCCCAAGCTAAGCAGAGCTTGTGTTATGGGTACTAGACAACTGATAAACATACTTATATATTTCTAAATACATACATATTATAGATAAATTACACCCAGACACAGAACAAATGATCGTGCTCATCACACAAACATTTGTCCTGGGTGGCTGGGTGTGCAATGACACTACATGGCTTATGTAACAATAAATTCGACTGTATAGAACTCAATAATCAGTTATGTTATAGAGTACCCAGAACTGTTGTCCAACGAGGGGTGCGCGTACTCCGACTGTTCCATACAGACTTTTGCAAAACTAACGCCGGAGTGCGCGCACCTCTTCGTCGCCTTGTTGAGACATACAACACTCACTTCATGGAGCTTGACATATTTACCTTATCCAACCAAATGTTTAAAAAAAAAGCTATAGATATTCTGTCAAAAAAGGAGTAGAGAAGGTGATAAGTATTTTAATTGATTTGAATTATTTTGTATTTTATTTTGAATTAATTTGAACTGAACTAAATTGAATTATAATGAACTGAATTGAATTATAATGAACTGAATTGAATTATATTGAACTGAATTTTATTATTTGAAATAAGCATATTGAACTCAATTTAATGGAACTGAATTAAATTAAATTAAATGGAATCAATTATTTAGAATTAAAATTTAGAATTAATTAGTGAAATAAATAATAATAATTTAATCATTTGTATGTAGGTACTCAAATGAAATTAAGATAAGTAAAAGTTTATCTGAATTATATACAATACTAACAGTTGCCCGCGACTTCGTTCGCGTAGAAATTCTGACTCTCTTGTCTGGACTGCCTGTGGATGGTACTATGTCAAAACGAATGCCAAATGCCAATCGAAGCGATTATATTCCCTTAAACCAGCCCTGTCGTAAAATCTATTCCTACCTGAAATGTCTTAACTATATTCTATCTCTCTGCCAATTTTCAGGTACAAAAAGCCAAGTATTTCATATGGACTTACGTGAGCCCTTAGTCCAGGTCTTCCTTACAAATTTCTTAGCTTAGATCTCCTACTCCTAAACTCTAGACTTGTTAAATTTCAGGTTGTTAGTACAAAAAAAACAGTACATTTTTACAAACATGTGAAAGCCCTCAGACCTGCTTATTCTGGCCATGTTGCTAAACTCGCTAAATCTGTTCTTAGTCAACGTCTACTAACTATAAAGTACCTTCCTGCCAAAATTGTAGCACAAAAAAAGGAAGGACTGTCATACTAACTCGCGTGAGCCCTTAGACCTCCCTAGTCCGGCCCTGTCGCAAAATCGATTCTTAGCAAACTTCTACTCACCTACTACGTCCCTGCCAAAATTCAAGTTAGTAGCACACAAAATGATGGACTTTTAAACAAACTTGCGAGCGCCCTTAAACCTCTCTAATCCGGCCCTGCCACAAAACCTGTACTTAGCAGAGTTTTACTAACTATAAACTACGTGCCTGCCAAAAATCAAGTTTGTAGCACAAAAAATTAAGGATTTTCTTACGAACTTGCAAGAACCCTTAGACCTCCCTAATCCGGCCCTGTCACAAAATCTGTTCTTACCAGACGTCTACTAACTATAAACTAAGTCCGTCTCAAAAATCAAGTTTGCAGCTCAAAAAATGAAGGACTTTCATACAAACTGGCGAGAGCCCTTAGACCTCCCTAATCCGGCCCTGTCTCAAAATCGGTTCTAAGCAGACGTCTACTAACTTTAAACTACGTCCCTGCCAAAAATGAAGATTGTTGCACAAAAAATGAAAGACTTTCATACGAACTGGCGAGAGCCCTTAGACCTCCCTAATCCAGCCCTGTCACAAAATCGGTTCTAAGCAGACGTCTACTGCCTATAAACTACGTCTCTGCCAAAAATCAAGATTGTAGCACAAAAAATGAAGGACTTTCATACAAACTTGCGAGGGCCCTTAGACCACCCTAATCCGGCCCTGTCGCAAAACTAATTTATAGCGGATGCCTACTGACTATAAACTACGTCTCTGCCAAAAATCAAGATTATAGCACGAAAAATTAAGGACTTTCATACAAACTTGTGAGGGCCCTTAGACCACCCTAATCCGGCCCTGTCGCAAAATTAATTCATAGCAGATGCCCACTGACTATAAACTACGTCTCTGCCAAAAATCTAGATTGTGGCACAAAAAATTAAGGAGTTTCATACAAACTTGCGAGGGCCCTTAGACCACCCTAATCCGGCCCTGTCGCAAAACTAATTTATAGCGGATGCCTACTGACTATAAACTACGTCTCTGCCAAAAATCAAGATTATAGCACGAAAAATTAAGGACTTTCATACAAACTTGTGAGGGCCCTTAGACCACCCTAATCCGGCCCTGTCGCAAAATTAATTCATAGCAGATGCCCACTGACTATAAACTACGTCTCTGCCAAAAATCTAGATTGTGGCACAAAAAATGAAGGAGTTTCATACAAACTTGCGAGGGCCCTTAGACCACCCTAATCCGGCCCTGTCGCAAAATCCGTTCTTAGCGGACGTCTACTAACCATAAACTACCTCCCTACCAAAAATCTTCTTTGTACGTCCAGCGGTTTTCGAGATTTCGTGATGAATCAGTGAGTGACCTTTCGCTTTTATAGATAACTAGCAGTTGCCCGCGACTTCGTTCGCGTAGAAATTTTGACTCTCTTGTCTGGACTGCCTGTGGATGGTACTATGTCAAATCGAATGCCAAATGCCAATCGAAGCGATTATATTCCCTTAAACCAGCCCTGTCGTAAAATCTATTCCTACCTGAAATGTCTTAACTATATTCTATCTCTCTGCCAATTTTCAGGTACAAAAAGCCAAGGATTTCATATGGACTTACGTGAGCCCTTAGTCCAGGTCTTCCTTACAAATTTCTTAGCTTAGATCTCCTACTCCTAAACTCTAGACTTGTTAAATTTCAGGTTGTTAGTACAAAAAAAACAGTACATTTTTACAAACATGTGAAAGCCCTCAGACCTGCTTATTCTGGCCATGTTGCTAAACTCGCTAAATCTGTTCTTAGTCAACGTCTACTAACTATAAAGTACCTTCCTGCCAAAATTGTAGCACAAAAAAAGGAAGGACTGTCATACTAACTCGCGTGAGCCCTTAGACCTCCCTAGTCCGGCCCTGTCGCAAAATCGATTCTTAGCAAACTTCTACTCACCTACTACGTCCCTGCCAAAATTCAAGTTAGTAGCACACAAAATGATGGACTTTTAAACAAACTTGCGAGCGCCCTTAAACCTCTCTAATCCGGCCCTGCCACAAAACCTGTACTTAGCAGAGTTTTACTAACTATAAACTACGTGCCTGCCAAAAATCAAGTTTGTAGCACAAAAAATTAAGGATTTTCTTACGAACTTGCAAGAACCCTTAGACCTCCCTAATCCGGCCCTGTCACAAAATCTGTTCTTACCAGACGTCTACTAACTATAAACTAAGTCCGTCTCAAAAATCAAGTTTGCAGCTCAAAAAATGAAGGACTTTCATACAAACTGGCGAGAGCCCTTAGACCTCCCTAATCCGGCCCTGTCTCAAAATCGGTTCTAAGCAGACGTCTACTAACTTTAAACTACGTCCCTGCCAAAAATGAAGATTGTTGCACAAAAAATGAAAGACTTTCATACGAACTGGCGAGAGCCCTTAGACCTCCCTAATCCAGCCCTGTCACAAAATCGGTTCTAAGCAGACGTCTACTGCCTATAAACTACGTCTCTGCCAAAAATCAAGATTGTAGCACAAAAAATGAAGGACTTTCATACAAACTTGCGAGGGCCCTTAGACCACCCTAATCCGGCCCTGTCGCAAAACTAATTTATAGCGGATGCCTACTGACTATAAACTACGTCTCTGCCAAAAATCAAGATTATAGCACGAAAAATTAAGGACTTTCATACAAACTTGTGAGGGCCCTTAGACCACCCTAATCCGGCCCTGTCGCAAAATTAATTCATAGCAGATGCCCACTGACTATAAACTACGTCTCTGCCAAAAATCTAGATTGTGGCACAAAAAATTAAGGAGTTTCATACAAACTTGCGAGGGCCCTTAGACCACCCTAATCCGGCCCTGTCGCAAAACTAATTTATAGCGGATGCCTACTGACTATAAACTACGTCTCTGCCAAAAATCAAGATTATAGCACGAAAAATTAAGGACTTTCATACAAACTTGTGAGGGCCCTTAGACCACCCTAATCCGGCCCTGTCGCAAAATTAATTCATAGCAGATGCCCACTGACTATAAACTACGTCTCTGCCAAAAATCTAGATTGTGGCACAAAAAATGAAGGAGTTTCATACAAACTTGCGAGGGCCCTTAGACCACCCTAATCCGGCCCTGTCGCAAAATCCGTTCTTAGCGGACGTCTACTAACCATAAACTACCTCCCTACCAAAAATCTTCTTTGTACGTCCAGCGGTTTTCGAGATTTCGTGATGAATCAGTGAGTGACCTTTCGCTTTTATAGATAACTAGCAGTTGCCCGCGACTTCGTTCGCGTAGAAATTTTGACTCTCTTGTCTGGACTGCCTGTGGATGGTACTATGTCAAATCGAATGCCAAATGCCAATCGAAGCGATTATATTCCCTTAAACCAGCCCTGTCGTAAAATCTATTCCTACCTGAAATGTCTTAACTATATTCTATCTCTCTGCCAATTTTCAGGTACAAAAAGCCAAGGATTTCATATGGACTTACGGGAGCCCTTAGTCCAGGTCTTCCTTACAAACTTAGCTTAGATCTCCTACTCCTAAACTCTAGACTTGTTAAATTTCAGGTTGTTAATACAAAAAAAAAAAAAACAGTACATTTTTACAAACATGTGAAAGCCCTCAGACCTCCTTATTCTGGCCATGTTGCTAAACTCGCTAATTCCGTTCTTAGTCAACGTCTACTAACTATAAAGTACCTTCCTGCCAAAATTGTAGCACAAAAAAGGAAGGACTGTCATACAAACTCGCGTGAGCCCTTAGACCTCCCTAGTCCGGCCCTGTCGCAAAATCGGTTCTTAGCAAACTTCTACTCACCTACTACGTCCCTGCCAAAATTCAAGTTAGTAGCACACAAAATGATGGACTTTTAAACAAACTTGCGAGCGCCCTTAAACCTCTCTAATCCGGCCCTGCCACAAAACATGTACTTAGCAGAGTTCTTCTAACTATAAACTACGTGCCTGCCAAAAATCAAGTTTGTAGCACAAAAAATTAAGGATTTTCTTACGAACTTGCAAGAACCCTTAGACCTCCCTAATCCGGCCCTGTCACAAAATCTGTTCTTACCAGACGTCTACAAACTATAAACTACGTCCGTCTCAAAAATCAACTTTGTAGCTCAAAAAATTAAGGACTTTCATACAAACTGGCGAGAGCCCTTAGACCTCCCTAATCCGGCCCTGTCTCAAAATCTGTTCTAAGCAGACGTATACTAACTTTAAACTACGTCCCTGCCAAAAATGAAGATTGTGGCACAAAAAATGAAAGACTTTCATACAAACTGGCGAGAGCCCTTAGACCTCCCTAATCCGGCCCTGTCGCAAAACTATTTTATAGCGGATGCCTACTGCCTATTAACTACGTCTCTGCCAAAAATTAAGATTGTAGCACAAAAAATGAAGGACTTTCAAACAAACTTGCGAGGGCCCTTAGACCACCCTAATCCGGCCCTGTCGCAAAACTATTTTATAGCGGATGCCTACTGACTATAAACTACGTCTCTGCCAAAAATCAAGATTATAGCACGAAAAATTAAGGACTTTCATACAAACTTGTGAGGGCCCTTAGACCACCCTAATCCGGCCCTGTCGCAAAATTAATTCATAGCAGACGCCCACTGACTATAAACTACGTATCTGCCAAAAATCTTGATTGTAGCACAAAAAATGAAGGAGTTTCATACAAACTTGCGAGGGCCCTTAGACCACCCTAATCCGGCCCTGTCGCAAAATCCGTTCTTAGCGGACGTCTACTAACAATAAACTACCTCCCTGCCAAAAATCATCTTTGTACGTCCAGCGGTTTTCGAGATTTCGTGATGAATCAGTGAGTGAGTGAGTGAGTGACCTTTCGCTTTTATAGATATAGACTAGCAGTTGCCCGCGACTTCGTTCGCGTAGAAATTTTGACTCTCTTGTCTGGACTGCCTGTGGATGGTACTATGTCAAATCGAATGCCAAATGCCAATCGAAGCGATTATATTCCCTTAAACCAGCCCTGTCGTAAAATCTATTCCTACCTGAAATGTCTTAACTATATTCTATCTCTCTGCCAATTTTCAGGTACAAAAAGCCAAGGATTTCATATGGACTTACGGGAGCCCTTAGTCCAGGTCTTCCTGACAAATTTCTTAGCTTAGATCTCCTACTCCTAAACTCTAGACTTGTTAAATTTCAGGTTGTTAGTACAAAAAAAAAACAGTACATTTTTACAAACATGTGAAAGCCCTCAGACCTCCTTATTCTGGCAATGTTGCTAAACTCGCTAAATCTGTTCTTAGTCAACGTCTACTAACTATAAAGTACCTTCCTGCCAAAATTGTAGCACAAAAAAATTAAGGACTGTCATACAAACTCGCGTGAGCCCGTAGACCTCCCTAGTCCGGCCCTGTCGCAAAATCGGTTCTTAGCAAACTTCTACTCACCTACTACGTCCTTGCCAAAATTCAAGTTAGTAGCACACAAAATGATGGACTTTTAAACAAACTTGCGAGCACCCTTAAACCTCTCTAATCCGGCCCTGCCACAAAACCTGTACTTAGCCGAGTTCTACTAACTATAAACTACGTGCCTGCCAAAAATCAAGTTTGTAGCACAAAAAATTAAGGATTTTCTTACGAACTTGCATGAACCCTTAGACCTCCCTAATCCAGCTCTGTAACAAAATCTGTTCTTAGCAGACGTCTACTAACTATAAACTACGTCCGTCTCAAAAATCAAGTTTGTAGCTCAAAAAATGAAGGACTTTCATACAAACTGGCGAGAGCCCTTAGACCTCCCTAATCCGGCCCTGTCTCAAAATCGGTTCTAAGCAGACGTCTACAAACTTTAAACTACGTCCCTGCCAAAAATGAAGATTGTGGCACAAAAAATGAAAGACTTTCATACAAACTGGCGAGAGCCCTTAGACCTCCCTAATCCGGCCCTGTCACAAAATCGGTTCTAAGCAGACGTCTACTGCCTATAAACTACGTCTGTGCCAAAAATCAAGATTGTAGCACAAAAAATGAAAGACTTTCATACAAACTTGCGAGGGCCCTTAGACCACCCTAATCCGGCCCTGTCGCAAAATTAATTCATAGCAGACGCCCACTGACTATAAACTACGTCTCTGCCAAAAATCAAGTTTGTAGCTCAAAAAATGAAGGACTGTCATACAAACTGGCGAGAGCCCTTAGACCTCCCTAATCCGGCCCTGTCTCAAAATCGGTTCTAAGCAGACGTCTACAAACTTTAACCTACGTCCCTGCCAAAAATGAAGATTGTGGCACAAAAAATGAAAGACTTTCATACAAACTGGCGAGAGCCCTTAGACCTCCCTAATCCGGCCCTGTCACAAAATCGGTTCTAAGCAGACGTCTACTGCCCATAAACTACGTCTGTGCCAAAAATCAAGATTGTAGTACAAAAAATGAAGGACTTTCATACAAACTTGCGAGGGCCCTTAGACCACCCTAATCCGGCCCTGTCGCAAAACTAATGTATAGCGGAAGCCTACTGACTATACACTACGTCTCTGCCAAAAATCAAGATTATAGCACGAAAAATTAAGGACTTTCATACAAACTTGTGAGGGCCCTTAGACCACCCTAATCCGGCCCTGTCGCAAAATTAATTCATAGCAGACGCCCACTGACTATAAACTACGTCTCTGCCAAAAATCAAGATTATAGCACGAAAAATGAAGGAGTTTCATACAAACTTGCGAGGGCCCTTAGACCACCCTAATCCGGCCCTGTCACAAAATCCGTTCTTAGCGGACGTCTACTAACCATAAACTACCTCCCTGCCAAAAATCATCTTTGTACGTCCAGCGGTTTTCGAGATTTCGTGATGAATCAGTGAGTGACCTTTCGCTTTTATAGATATAGAAGATAGAAGATAAAGATTTAATACGGCCGTCACAGAAGGCTCTGTATTCTGTAAAAAAAATTACCACAGTCTGTTATTCTTTTGTTAAGACGTGGATATTGGTGTGGGTTACATGTTTGTGCGCTTTAGTTTTTAAGGATTTTTGTATTTTCTATAGCATGTAACTGTTTTATGTCCCTAATAAATAAATAAATAAATAAAATAAATAAATAAATCCTCTTTAGATCTGTTTAGAAAAAAAAACATAGTACCAGACACAGATTAGAGTTTAGCCATTATAACATGGTTATAGAAGGGAGGTTCCAAATATATATCTATCTCTCTTTTTGGTATGACATTTTATGAGATACATATATTTTTGGAACTTTAAACAGCCATTTTAGACGTTGCGTTTTGTACTTAGTAATGTTTTAGAAGTATAGTGTGGGATTTTATGATTGTATTTAGTAATTTCAGTTTATTAAAAAGTTTTTTCTTAAGTTGTTTCCTAAACTGCCTCGTTGGTCTTGTGGTCGCAAGCAAAAGTTTTTTCTTAAGTTGTTTCCTAAACTGCCTCGTTGGTCTTGTGGTCGCAAGCTCGACTGCAGAGCGTGAGGTCCTGGGTTCGATTCCCGGGTCGGCCAAAAAGTGCTATTGTGTTTTTCACATATGAATGTAACCTTCAATATTAATTAAACGAATTTGTTGTTGAACTTTCTTTAATTTTTGAGAAAAGCATTATACAAACCTCAACCAGTAAGAAAGCCATCCTGGCCTCGTATATAACCAGACCTCACCTGCGGTTCGGTCCGGTTAACTCATACTTGGCCAGGAAGGCTTACTTACTGGATTCTGCAGTAATGTACTATTACATTTATATAAATGCAGCAAATGAAATAAAAAAAATACAAAATAGTCACAACCATCATCATTATTGGTACGTAAATTGATGGTCAAAATAAAAGTCGATTTGAAGACGTGAGTTTCCAGTGAGGTTCCAGTTTCACAATTAAATTGGATTGTCTTTGCTTCCTTCCACCTCGTGTAGTTTTTTGGAACAGGCTCAGGCATTCCGTTTTTTATTAAAACACTGATGTGCAATATAATTCTGATCAATGGAAAGCTCAAAAACTACATCAAACGTGTCCTTATTAAAAAAGTGTATTACAAAATCAAGGACGACGTTGAAGATGAAGAAGTGTGGCTTTATCTCCTACGCATGTGGTTTCCCTGGTAACAAATAAACGGCAAGAATATAATTATGAATGTTTTAACTATTCTCAACCTAATTTTTTCTTTTCTTTTTACCCAGGTTACTCGCTTGAACATAAGTTCGTAAAGCGGGCTGGGGTCTGTGTGTACGTCCGCGATGACATTTGCTTTCGGCGTCTCCGTTGCTTTGAAGATTCTGGGTTATCTACAATTTGGATACTGGTGGACACCGGGGTCGAGAAATCTCTCTACGTCGGTGTCTACCGGTCGCACAGCGGTGACCAGGAGACAACCAAGCTTTTTGAACACCTACTGGAAAAGGCGGACTGTGTCCAGCAACGGTACCCAACGGCGGAGCTTTTTAATGCCCACCACGATGAGTGGTTGTTCCCGTTCCAGAAAACTGACCATGCTGGGAGAGAGGCGCGCAGATTTGCATTGTCGCTAGATCTCACCCAGCTGGTGAATGAAGCTACGCGGGTGCCGGATGTTGATGGACACACACCTAATTGCTTGGACTTGCTGCTGACTACTGACCCAGACAGGCACTCAGTGTCGGTATCAGCCCCACTGGGAACATCTGACCACTGTCTGGTGAAGTCCGTATCTATCGGTTCCCCTCCTGATGATAGCTCTAAGGGCGAGAGGAGAGTTTGGCGATACGAGTCAGCAGACTGGGATGAGATGCGGCACTTCTTTGCGTCCTTCCCATGGCATTCAGTGTGCTTTTCAGCGCGCAACCTCACTTGCTCAGCTGAAGCGGTTGCGGCCGTGATCCGGCAGGGAATGGAATACTATATTCCATTCTCCGACATACCGCTCGGTCACAAGGCCCGTCCATGGTTTGATGCGGACTGCGCTCGCGCTGAGGCCCGAAAGCAGTCTGCATACCAAGCCTGGGTGCAAGATCGTGACCGTAAAGTTCGGGCGCGTCGGGTTCGCGCGAAGAAAAGAGCTTTTAATTCTGCAGCAAAGTCCTGCAAGCGGGTGATCCGAAAGGCGCGCTTCGACCATGTCAGTCGCATAGAGGCCAAACTGGCGTCCTGCCCTTCTGGCAGTAAACAGTTTTGGTCCCTATCCAAATCGGTCGAATCCACCTTCTGCCGGTCCTCACTACCCCCCCTGCAAAAACCTGATGGGTCGCTGGCTCACTCCGCTACCGAGAAAGCAAATCTATTTGCATCTCTGTTTGCGAGCGATTCGCGTCCAGATACTGGGTCAAAACAGCCACCAACGATTCCTCGCTGTGACTCTTCGATGCCGGAGATCGCAATACACATGAAAGAGGTTCGTAAAGTACTTCAGTGCCTAGACGTGAATAAAGCTAGCGGTCCGGACGGCATACCTGCAAGGGTCTTAAAGAACTGTGCGCCTGAGTTGTCTCCTGTGTTGACACGCTTGTACCGCCTCTCTCTCAAAACTAGAACGGTGCCGGACTCCTGGAAGGTCGCTAATGTTCAACCAGTACCCAAGAAGGGTAGTCGTGCCGACCCTAGTAACTATCGACCAATCGCCATAACCTCCATACTTTGTAAAGTAATGGAAAAGGTACTTAACGGTAAGTTGCTGGCGCACCTTGAAGCGAACAACCTGCTCAGCGACCGTCAGTTTGGCTTTCGCCGGGGACGGTCAACTGGGGATCTTCTGGTGTTAGCTACGCACTGCTGGGGCGAAGCCATCGAGAAACACGGCGAGGCCCTTGCCGTGTCGCTGGACATCTCGAAGGCATTCGACAGGGTTTGGCACGCAAGTCTGTTGAGCAAACTTCCGGCATATGGCATTCCCGCTGACTTTTGCTGGATAATATATAACTTCCTGAGTGAACGGTCGATCCGAGTGGTCATTGATGACTGCTCCTCTGACCTTGTGGCTATTGATGCCGGAGTCCCTCAGGGGTCAGTTCTCTCCGCGACACTTTTCCTGCTGCACATCAACGACCTCCTTGTTCCTGGTATTGTTGGGTACGCAGATGACAGCACTGTCATGGAGAGTTACACATCCAGCGCAAAAGCCGGCGGTGATGAAATACGTTCATTGAGAGAGGCCATGGTAGAGCGAACGAATTCAGCCTTAAGTCTTGTCTCCAAGTGGGGTGACGACAATCTGGTTGATTTCAACGCCACCAAAACGCAAGTGTGTCTGTTCACTGCTAAAAAGAGTCCGTTCAATCTGGCCCCCACTTTCCGGAGTGCGTCTGTACAAGTTACTGACAGTCTCGAGCTTCTTGGCACGAAGTTGAGTGCAAATCTGAACTTCGGCGCCTACATCGAGTCGAAAGCTCAAACTGCGGCAAAAAAGCTGGGTATCCTAAACAGGGTCAAGCGGTACTTCAAGCCTGGACAGCTTTCAATATTGTATAAAGCTCAAGTCCGGTCCGGCATGAAGTACTGCTGTCACCTTTGGGATGGCTCAGCCAAATACCAACTTGCCACACTCGACTCAGTAGAGCGCAGGGCCAGGAGGCTAATTGGTGACGCTAAGCTGGTTGCCAAGCTACATAGCCTGGCCCACCGCCGCAAAGTTGCTTGTCTGTCGGTCTTCTACAGACTGTACTTCGGAGAGTGTGCGCAAGAACTCCACGAACTTATTCCACCATCTCCTTTCTTCCATCGAGAGACTAGGCGTACTGCAGATTATCACCCATACCTTGTCGATGTTCCACACATTCGTACGAAGCGTTTTGCTAAATAATAATAATAATCCACAACTATCACACAACGCCATCTAGTCCCAAGCTAAGCAGAGCTTGTGTTATGGGTACTAGACAACTGATAAACATACTTATATATTTCTAAATACATACATATTATAGACTAGCTGTGCCCGCGACTTCGTTCGCGTGGTTGTCGAAAACTAAAATGCGTCGCTTAGACAAAAGTACATTAAATCATTCATCATCATCAACAGCCTATTAATGTTCCCACTGCTGGGACACAGGCCTCCACTCTTTGAGAGGGAATGGGCTATAATCTACCACGCGGGCCCAGTGCGGATTGGTAGATGTCACTGTCTTCGAATTTTATTGGTTCTAAGACATGCCGGTTTCCTCACGATGTTTTCCTTCACCATTTTAAGAGCAGCGGTGATGAAATAAATTACACAAAGTAATGTCCCTGCCTGGGTTCGAACCCACGACCTACTGTTCGTAAGTCGGGGCCGCCACCACTGGGCCACCGCTGCTCTAAAAATCATTGCCCTGCGTTAACTTACAGACGCTGTAGCAAAAATAAGAAGTTTAGGTAGCCTGACTTGAGTCTAACAAAGGCGAAAGGCAGGGTTGTATGGGAGTTTCGTACACCTAATAAAATGTCGTGTTTTGGGATATTTTTTATTTTAATTGGTAGTCAATACAATAGGCAAGCCCTTTTAAAATTCTTAGATTTTTAGAAGTTGGGACCTAAAAGTTATAACCAGTTTTATTTTTGAGGTTATGTCCCAATAAATATTAAGTATTACGTGTAGGCATATAAACATTGTTTTGGTGAAAAGGGATAATAATATGTTCTAGATAGTTGGCTATCTTTGTAGTGTTTTACTTATCATTAAGTTGGCAAATTGACATTAGAATTGTACCAATTCAGTAGGGTGCTTTAGGAAAGACCTGCGTCCAGCAGCGGTCTGCAATAGTTTGATGATGATAATGATAAATGATGAAGTGCTGATGGAGTTTTGAGTGTGGTTAAATAAAACAACTTTGTTTTTGTAGGATCTAACATTTATTTTATTGTTCTTATATTACCTAATTACTTCTTATTATTACTTCATCTAAGCAAGGGGCAGGTCGGGTCATATCTTCATGGCGAGCGTAACTGAGGTACCAAATAATGCTCATAACGTGTGAGCAGCATCCCACTTCTTAAACCTACAATGCAATTACAACAATAACTTTTGATTGAGTCCCGACCATTCATATTTGATTCTGTAACTATGAAAACGAAATAAGTTCTAGCAGAAGAATGGTGGGACTTTATTTTAGCACGAAGCAACATTGGGTTTATTCCCTCTAAGCCATGAATTCTCTCTCGAGTTATCTCTAACATAGATCATACTCCATGAAACCGAAAATGCTCACCCACATATGAACGAGCCTGGCGAATTTGGTATATAGGTACCACAAGCAAATAATATTAATTCCTCCATGGATAAATAATATTAATCTCGAGCTTGGCCCCAGCAAACTCCATAAACTTCATGCATGGATGACATCTGTAAATAAATAGCATTGATGAAACACAAATTAAACACTGACAGACATAAATTGCGCCCAACATGACCAAGCTACAGAATAGTTCTTGACATAAAAACCCAAACCCATGCCTAGTTGCATTAAGTCCGCCTATGTACCACGTTTGTGCATGAAGTTTAAATAAATAAATAAAATGATTGGTTTTCACCTTACAGAAAATCTTTACCAAAAATATCTATGTTGTGTTAATATAGAGAGAAGGGCTATGTGACAATGGAAAAACCAGTACCCTTTTGTTGTTAGTAGAGCCATCATGATTGTCCCAGATTTAGCAACATAAAATAGTAATTGCCCTTTGCATGACACATTATTATAAGCTAATTACTATAAATATATTTCATATACATATACCTGCTGGTGCTCCATCAAACGAGCAGTGTTGTCGGGATTCCACTCTTGGTCTGATGTTGAGTCGGATAGACTCTGACCACATACAGCACATATCAAATCAGAATGATCACCCTCCAGATGATCAGGTACAATGGGTTGAATATCTTCATTTGGTGAACCAACCCTAGTTCTTCTAGCTCTTAGCCAACACGGCACACAAGCTTCATCCTCAGAACGAAGCTAAAATAAAAAAATATAAATAAAGAAAAAGTTGCGTTTAAAAATGCATGGTATTAGTGGGAAATAATTTACATTGTTTTAACACACATCAAATCAAGACACCTAATCGATAAAAGTTATAATAGGTGTGTGTTGTTATACCTCTCGTGGTTGGATCCAAGTAGTAACTGTGTTAGCCATTCTTTGTTCGTCTTCATTTGCACCTTCAATCAAAATCCTGCGTTGACTGATTCGTAGTATGGATCGTCCGCATACAACACAAACACTTTGATGGCCTGTGCGTCTCCTCGGCATATTATCAGAAAACGGGGATGACTAGCTAGCTGCCAGCATGCATGGCAAACATGGTCAGCAGGTGTTATCTGGAAATAAAGAAGTGATTTTGTGTACGGCTCAACATTGCTTTATATGACTATGACACTTTAACAGTCATACTAACAGAGTAATAACTATTATAACAGTGTTAGGCAAACCAATTTAGGCAACCAAGTGTTAGGCAAGTAAACAATACATGCAAAACGATCACTTATGTGTTTGTACATTATATAGGACAAATTGTAAATATGTAAACAACCACAATAGTGTTTGTTATATTTTTCAAATAATGTTTAGTTTAGTTTTTGTACACACATATTATTTTAGTATGATATCGTGTAGTTTAAATGGTAAGGACTACTTTTTAACACGTAAAAGTTATCACTTCGTAACTGGCACACTCGTACGCAAAATGTTATGTTTGAAACTACTTACATCTCTAGGATATGTCCACAGCCGAATAGTATTGACGAGATCTTCACTCTCATCCGTTAAAGCGTGCCTTCATATTCGGGACAAGCGAACGTTGCAATTGATGCATTGCAAACTCGTCATTTTAATTAAAAGCACGTACACACACAGCACAATTAATAAAGCGTCCTTTCGCGAAATTACTAGATAGAGTACGGAGTAGCAGTAGCTGGACTCAACGTAAAAATGGCCAGATAATTTGCTAAATTGCTCAGATGCAGTTACAAACCACAATTTGAATTCAAAACAACAGCAAAGAACTGAACAGAGACTCGGAAAGATTTTCCCAATAGATAATCTGTGATTTTCCTAATCTGTCAAATACTGTCAATAAAATAATTGCCAATACAAAAAAAACATTGATGTCGAAAATAATTCCTATCATTAAATAGTTAATTATTAAGATTGTATGCAATAATTATTCATTGTAAGGTATAATGTGTAATTGGTTAATTATATTTACTGTTATTTCTATTTAAAATAATTATTTATCATTGTGAACCTCGTGATATTTTACAAATGGCAACTTCTAAAAACATAACTACGTTTAGTTTAAGATTATATTACGTTTAATTACTTAAATCTTTTAATTGATATAACTAATTAATCCAGACTTCTAAAAATACTAATGTTACATGAAAATGAATGGTTTAATTGACTTAGTAAGTGGTACAAATTCTATCACAAAACAACAAAAAAAGTATGTGGTACGAATTCTGCCTTTTGCCTTTGCACTTTATAGCTTAATATTTCACTAACGAATCCCTTAATCGAAAAAGTGTTTCAGCAAACTCACAATCTTTTTCAAAGACCTATCTAATGAAACCCCACACCATGGGCTTCGCAAGAAATAAAAACAACGCCATCTATCGAAGACGAAAATAAACTGCTAAAATTGAATGCATGGAAAGCGATCAATCACACTATAGGGTTTAGGCTATGTAGACTAAAGTAGACTTTGAAAGCAGTGTCATTTAGACTACTTACCTACAGAGTACCTTAAGCTATCATAACTTTATTAAAGTTATCTTTTGAAGGCATTATTAATAAGTACCATATTCGTTTAATAGATGTCGCTGCATGTCTCATTCATGATCATAATGATAAAGTTCTTCTTGAAAACTATAAATTCAAATATCTTTTGATAGAGAGCACCGATTACGATGAAACAAAGACTAAGTAATACCCCAAGTTACGCACAATATTTATGTATAAAAGTTACCTACATTAGTTTCGTAAATTTTACGTGATGCTTAGTCATCGAAACAGACAAACAGATAAACAGACAAACAGATAAACAGACAAAAATTCTAAAAATGCTGGAAATGAGTTCTGTTGGTTATACTATAACACCCTGAAAATTCCTTTTTTAAATATTTCCAATGTACAAAAATATTTTTTCTACAGATTTATTATATGTATAGATAGATAAATTACACCCAGACACAGAACAAATGATCGTGCTCATCACACAAACATTTGTCCTGGGTGGGAATCGAACCCACGACCTCCGGCATAGCAGTTAGGGTCACTAACCACTAGACCAACAGGCCAGTCAAGTAAGAAAAGCTAAAAAAAAAAAATCCTTCATTATTCGTACAGCCAAGGAGTGGAACACCCGCCTGCGTCGGTTTTCCCGAGTTCATATAACCCCAATCTATTTAAGTCGCGAGTAAATAGGCTTCTTCTGGGTAAGCTCGTTCCATCGTCGACCTCATCTCTGCCCTTAGGGTAAGATTGAGGTCAAGAGTAAGCCCATTTAACATAAAAAAAACAATAGTTTTCAATCATTTATACGCTTTTTACCAAGAATAGTTACAGCACTGATTCAACAACATTTAAGCCACATATTTTTAGTCTTTTCATAATATTTTCTTACCTTGTATAGATTTTTATTTATTGTTGCCTTTGTAGGCCTAGTGAAATAGAATATTTTGATTTTTATGAATGATTTCTTTAGAACCTCTACGAATTCACGCAAATAAATTCTGTACGTGTTTCTATGAAGGTGTGCAGATGAACATTCCTCGTAATAGTAAAAACCTACAACAATGATTATGGCTTTGTAGGTTTTTACTTTTACGTCAACTTTTCCAGTTTATACAGACTGTACAGTACCTATAGTGAAAATGATAGAAGTCACAATTTTTTGGGTTGTATCTCATTGTTTCATTTCTTACTTCACTTGGTGATGAAAGCCATCGACTGACAAGAGGCTCCGTGGCTCAAATTACTTTTCATTATTCATACTCTGAAAGTAGGTCATGACATGCCTGCGGAGCGGGTTGAAAGTACTACTTTTCAGCCCTAGGGAGAATCGCTTTCTACTGACAGCTGTCAAATTATTTGATGTAATTGGGAGCAAGCCTATTGCCATCAACCAATGTAATTAGGAGCAAGCCTATTGCCACCAACTGAAGTGATTAGGTGCAAGCCTATTGCCATCAATAAATGTAATTAGGAGCAAGCCAATTGGCAGCAACCAATCTAATTAGGAGCAAGCCTATTGCCATCCACCGATTTAGGTAATTGGGAGCAAGCCTATTGTCATCAACCAATTTAATTAGGAGCAAGCCTGTTGCCATCAACCGAAGTAATTGGGGGCAAGCCTATTGCCATCAACCAATTTAATTAGGAGTAAGCCTATTGCCATCCACCGATTAGATTTAACCGATTTTAAGTGTTTCTCCTAAGTTTATTTTTTTTTTTGTCAGTTTGTTTTTTCTTTCTTCTTTCTTTCGATTTAGGTAATTGGGCGCAAGCCTATTCCCATCAACTTTCCTTGTATTCGTAATGAAAAGCACAGTGTTTACCTCGGGTTAAAGACTTATTTAGTCCCTCGAACTATTAGCGCCCTCGCTGCGCTCGGGCGCCAAACCCCGTCTCGGGGACTAAATAAGTTACTTTCACCCCTAAGGTAACAATGTACTATTGGGCTCGGGCGACGTACTTTGAATCCCTCGAAGAATCCCTCACTACGTTCGGGATTCTTTCTACTCTAGAATCCCTCACTTCGCTCTGGATTCAAAAAAGCGCCCTCGCCGTAAACATATTATTTTGCTCCCTTATGATAAAATCTACTATTATTGTGTTAGTTTTAGCAGCTATAATACATTGTGTTTTTGGTTTTTTGTCATCAATTATTATGACACTTTGATTAAAGGAGGATGGGCAAAATGTATGGCAGCTGAACTAGGAACCAATAACAACATGCGATATATCATTGGAAAGGTTTTAGTATGTAGTTTAACTTTTTCTATGGCGGAAAGTCCCAAATCGCTGTGTGGAAAAAGTTATTGCGGAATAAAACCAGAGTTTTAAAGTGCATAAAAAAACCTTTCCAATGATAATTATATCGCATGTTGTTATTGGTTCCTAGGCCATTTTGCCCATCCTCCTTTGTTTTTTGTCTGCGGTTTGATTTCGTCAGGTTGAAGGAGAACCCAATGTATGAAGTCGCTAAACAGTTTCACAGTGGTTTCACACACGGAACAGAATGGTTTCACAGGAAAAATATAAAATTCAATTTTTTTTTTTTTTAAACACAAATAAATAATTGTTTATAACAATAAATAGTTGTTAAAAATAAACATGTTTGTTCATAGTATTCTTTTTAAAACACAATTTAAATATTCAAAAAATATTTATGCTGTAAACACGCAAATCACTACGACGACATTATAAAAAACCTCGCTGACTCTATTTTTTTTTTATTTTTTATGTTTTAATGGATTTGGACTTAGTATATGGTATATTTTTCGAGGCAGTGTATTGAAAATAAATATTTAGCCATCACATCAAAATGTATGGTACTTCAAAAGATATGATCTACGAAATATATTGCAGAGCCCGCTTCCCTGTTCGTAGTTGGACGGCAATCGCGGGTGCGAGTGTGGTGCGTACAGTGTGTAGAGACTTAGAGAGTGTACTCACGGCGTATCCGCGGCGCAGCGTGCGGCGGCGTGCCCCGCTGTAGTCAGCTCGCTCCACGCAGTCCAGGTAGGCGTCGGCCCAGTACAGCGCGCGCGCTGCCGGGTCCAGTGCCAGCGCGCTCGGGTACACCAGCCGCAGCGCCGCCACGTGCGTGCGCGCGCCGCCCGACAGGCTGGCGCGCTCCACGCCCGGCGGCGACGCGCCCCACACGGTCCAGAACATCAGCCCTGCGGCCGGGTCCAGCGCCAGGCCGTGCACCTTGGCCAGCGCCGCGTCCAGCAGCAGGCGGCAGGGGCGCAGCGCGCGCGCGCACACGTACAGCGCCTCGCGCCCGCCGTCGACCACGTACCAGTTGCCGGCCACCCAGTCCACGGCCAGGTGCGACACGCCGCCCACGTCGGGGAACAGCGCGGGCACGCCCAGCACGCGCCGCCGGCTGAAGTCGTCCGCGTCCACGCACACGATGTCCGACTTGCTCATGTTGTGGTGCACGTAGCAGATGGTCCTGCACACACGAGCGTCACGTCAATGCCGGCCGGGGTGGCGGCAGGGGACGGGGTACAGGGGCGGTACGTACCGGTTGTCGTAGAGGAAGTCGAGCGCGCGCACGTTGAGCGCGGGCAGCGAGTGGTTGCGCGTGCGCGCGGGCCCGTCCGGCCACGCGCGCCGCACGTCGCCCGCCGTCACCACGATCAGCGACAGCGGCTCCGTGGCAGGCTCTGCACACCACACAGAACATCATCGTGTGTACGCTCAAACAACTTCAGCGTTCACCATGTCATAATATTACTCTGTTTTATAATATAACTGCCCATAAAATACATCCTAGTGTTATTCTTCAATAATAAAATTGAAGAATTGCCTTCCTCTACATGGTAATTTCACTAAAAATGTTTTAGCTGTAAGTTTCCTTAAAAGAAATAAAATAAAATAAAATAAATAACGTATTCTTTTTTATGTTACTTACTGCGCTATCGCTAGTACGACATTGATACATGATAATGATGTTTATTTTACAAATAGGTTTTTATACAATGATATTATAAATAAAAAGAGGTAGATATCGCATTAGCACGCACAAATTGTTGAGGACAAACTACGCTAATTGGTGCAGTTTCATTTAGTCGGGTTATAGCAGCGAGCGAAGTAAGTCGAGTCCGCGGCGTAACAAAAATGCCATGTTGTGTCATAAGAAAGTGCAAAAACTATGGTTCCAAGAAAAATAAGAGTTTTGGAGTTTCATACAATACGTAAGTATAATAAAAATATATCATATTTGTATTGTTTTCACGATTTATTTCTCATTTTCAAATAAATTTCGTATTATTGACATGATGGATGACAATCTGCTGCGTGACAGAGACAAATAGCATGCGTCATAGATTAATCAAACAGAAGCGAAATGGTAGGCACAATATATAGCGTTGCGCTTTCAATTATTATGATTAAAATTATATAGAATGAGATAAGTAATAGCGGGCTGTCATATATTTTATTAGTAAAATTGGAATGTACGTAGTAACGTACCTAGATAAAAGATATTTTCTCATAATGTTTTACTAATTTACAGATTTCCAAGTGATGACTTGATAAAAAAACGTTTTTACAAAAAATAAAACCGACTTAAAAAAAAAACACTCAAAAGTGAAAAATAAACTTGAGAAGAAAAATCAGTTTCTGAAGTCGGTGACTTTTGTTTCTTTGATTTCATTTTTTTGTCACCGACTTCAGAAACTGATTTTTCTTCTCAAGTTTATTTTTCACTTTTGAGTGTTTTTTTTTTGAAGTCGGTTTTATTTTTTGTAAAAACGTTTTTATTTTTCACTTTTTAGTGGTTCACATGTACATGTACCTTCACAACGTACCGGCGTGATGTTATGTTATGAACTGGTGTAAACAATAGACAGACAATATGAGATTTCAGCAATCCCAGTCCATTTGCTATCATTTATTGAGGAGTTCCGTTGCCTATCTCCGAAGTTCTTCATCAGATTTTCACAAAATAGTTTTTATAAACTTTGTAGTGAGTACAGGCGTGATATTATGTTGTGTGATGGCGTAAACAATGCTTAGATATGCTATAGCAACAATCGCGGTTAATCTGCTGTTATTTATTGAAGAGTTCCCCCGATTTCTACAAGATCCCATCATCAGATATTGAAATAGTGACAATGGGACCACACGGGAAGCACCAGCTTTCAAATGAAAAAAGGATCATGAAAATCAGTTCACCCAGTCGCAAGTTATGAGCTAACAAACTAAGTATCAACTATAACGTTATCTCACAATGTATATGACATATAAGCTTGTCGCGAGATTTACCTGTGTTTACAAACAAGTGAATGTAAAAACTGCTTGACAGATTGATTTTAATTTTTATACTCTTCTAAGTAATGTGGAATGAACTTTGTGCAAAAGGGAACGTATGCTAAGGTGCGAGCGAAAGGTGCGAACGTGTGAGAGAGAGAAAAAGTAAGAAAGGAATATGGCGGAAGATTATAGTACGATGAAAGGCGATAGACGTATTATTTTTATTTTAAGTTTGCAAAATTCAAAAGTATAGAAGTTTCTACGAGGATAACTCTTTCATTTCACCAAACGATCCCACAGTAATACACGTCGTACTTATATCTCGCGACAAGCTTTTATGTCTTAAACATTGTGAGATAACGTTATAGTGGATAGTTAAAGTTTTAAATGAAAAGTTTATTTTATTCTTTTTAGGGCATTTAAATAAAAGCTTGTTTTAAAAAAGTTTTTTTACTTTAAATTTATTAATAATTGCATTCGGTTCATTTTTGGCCTTTGAAAATACGATCACATCTCTGCGTACCGTTCTCAGCTTAAATGGTTGCCTATCCGACTCAGAAGATCTCTCAGATCTCTTTGCACGCTCTTCACTATTTTAAAGGATCCATGTACTCCCGATTATTTAAAAAAATACTTCAGTGTTGGGCAGTTCACACAATCGTAACCTTCGAGCTTCCAAGAACCTTCTGCTTGAAATTCCCTCACACCGTACTGGTTTTATGTCCTCTTCCTACGCTGTCTTAAGTCTTAACCATAAAGCTCTGGAATGCGCTACCACCTGGCTTTAAAAAAACAGAACGCAAGATGGCTTTCAAAAGAAAAGTCCGGAAATACTTTTTGAAATCGGACTGAATTGCTCTCAATCAAGTCACTAGTCTTAATAGGTATTGGTTGGTGTCTAATCTGTGTAAAACAATTGCTAATTCTTATGAGAAAACCAACATGTATACTTAGTTTAGTACCACTTTTCGATAATAGATGGCGTTGTGCAGTGACGTCACTTTTGTAAATCACGGTGTTAAGATTCTCCTGTGTTGAATGACTATCCACGGTATTTTATATAATAAATTGTTTTTTACTCTGGACACCTCAGTTTTATTTCTTGGCGATATATTTTTGGGACGTTGTACAAGTGGTCCTTCGGAACCGGTTGAAGGTCGGTGTGCATTGTCCTTGTTGTGGAGGAGTCAGGTTGCATGGTCAACCTGCGGCGAGTGGTGAGCAGCATCGGCGGATCGTACAAGGTTGGCGCTTAAGGCGTATATGTACGAGCGGTACACAACGGTCTGCCGCGCTGCTGGTGCTAACTAACAGTTGGCGTGAGCAGCAGCTGCAGTGCGGGGGGACAGTCCCCGCATATCATTGCGACGAGCTACATAGTGTGTAAACAGTGAAGTGTTGTGAACTTGTAAAACGAAGATTAAACTGTGAGTACTTTCAAATTTAAACTTAGAAAATTTTAATGAACAATTTGGACTTAGAATAATTTCAATAAAAAGTGACCAACGGGGAACCTATGCCCGATTTTGCAGCGAAGAGTACTAAGTTCAAAGACTTGTGATTTTTTACGTGTTGTTACGAACTTAGCCATAGCGTTCCAGAACAGTTTGTTTAAAGGACACTTTCAACATGGAAGGTTTGAGTAATCTACAGTTCAACTTACATTCTACTATTAGCAAAGCAAGGTCTAATTTTAAGAAATCACCTAAGGAACGAGTAACCAGTTCATACATAGAAACTAGATTAGAAAATTTAGAAGCCAACTGGTCAGCGTTTTCTGAAACTCATATGAAATTTGTTTCATCGGTTAAGTCTATTGAATTCGAAAAATTGGATTACAACTTAAAAAATGTATATGAGACTACGGAAGAATTGTTTACTGATTATAAAGCAGAGCTGAGGGAAGCATTGAAGAAAATTGTATGTTCGGATAGTTTAGGTAAAGTGTCTGAATCTTCTGCAAACGGTTCTAAAGTATGTTCTGTAAAATTGCCAAAGATTGAGTTGCCTATGTTTACTGGAAGTTATTCTGAGTGGATTAGTTTTAGAGACTTATTTAAATCCTTAATACACAATAATAATCTATTAGACGATGTTCAGAAACTGCATTACTTAAAATCACATTTGTCTGGAGAGGCTGAAGGTCTTTTACGGCACATTCCTATAACTAGTAGTAATTATGCAACCTGTTGGACTAAATTAGAAAAACGCTTTAATAATAAAAAATATTTAGCGAATTGTATAATTAAACGTTTTATGAGTCAAAAGAATATTGTAACCGAATCCTCAGGCGCAGTTAAGGAATTATTAGATACCTCTAACGAATGTTTACATGCTTTGGAGAATTTAGGCGTAATGGTTGAGCATTGGGATATTATAACTATTCATGTATTGAGCTTAAAACTAGACATTGAGTCACGTAAACAATGGGAATTAATAATCAGTGATTGTTCAGATGACTTCCCTACAATTAATCAGTTCAGAAATTTCCTTGAACAGAGATTTCGGTCTTTGGAATTTTTAGACAACAAAGGTCAACGTCATCAGTCCAATCGTAATGTGCCAGTCAAGTCGCTTCATGTCTCAACTACATCGTGTATTTCTTGTCAGGACAACCATAAGCTTGCTAACTGTAAGAAATTCGCAGGTCTTGAAATAGAAAAGCGTCGTAATTTTGTCCAAACCAATGGTTTATGTTATAACTGTCTAGGGGCAAACCACTCAGTATATGCATGCCGCCAGTCCACCAGATGTCATATATGTAAAAAGAAGCATCATAGTCTTCTTCACCTTAAAAGCGTCTCCAAATCAGTTGCCGATAGTAATAAAACTGATCAAGACCAAGCAGAAAGCAGCGTTTCTGCTGGTACCACTTCAACCCAGAGTAATACCACTAATGTTGTGAGTTGTTTTGCTAGTAGTCATAGTCAAATATTATTGGCCACTGCATTAATTGCAGCGGAATCCAAGAGTGGTACTGCTATAGTATTAAGATCTCTGTTAGACCAGGGATCTCAGGCTTCCTTTGTGACGGAGTCTGCAGTCCAGCTCTTGGGTCTCAAAAGAATACCAACTAAGGGTTCAATTTCAGGTATAGGTTGTGATCAAGGACAATCGATGATTTCATTAAATTCGATGGTTCTCATTAAAGTCAAATCACGCGTTGACCCTAGTTTTGTTATCACTGTTAAAGCTTATGTTTTAAGGAAATTGACTACTATATTACCGGAAAGGAAGGTTGTGGCAAACGTTTTGGCTACAATCTCGTCTTTGGATTTAGCTGATCCCTCGTTCGATACTCCGAACAAGATTGATTTGCTCTTAGGTGCCGAAGTTTATGGCCAGATTTTGTTAGAAGGTTTAGTCAGAGGTCCACCTGGTCAGCTTATTGCACAAAATACTAGACTAGGATGGATCTTATCTGGTCAAGTAGGTGAATTCAACCAAAGCGAGACATGCCACAATACCATAGTCACTTTACATTCTACTCATACAGATGAGAATACACTCCTTAAAAAATTCTGGGAGTTAGAATCTGAGCCCAAGAGCGATTACGATAAGGTTTACTTAACCCCGGAAGAACAGAAGTGCGAAGATATATTTAAGGCCACGACTAAACGAGACGAATTAGGTCGCTATATTGTGCATATGCCTTTCAGGTCAAGCGATCCTGCTTGTAAAGATGGGGGATCGAAAGACATTGCTCTTAAACGCCTTTTAACCTTAGAAAAGCGATTCTTAAGGAGTCCCGATTTCAAGGCTCAGTATTCAACTGTTATAAACGAGTATATAGCTCTTAATCATATGGATATAGTACAAGATAGGGACAAGGAAGGTTCTGTGTACTTACCGCATCATGCCGTCATCCGTAACGACAAAAGTACAACTAAGGTGCGCATCGTATTCGATGCATCATGTGTAGGTAGCAACGGAGTTTCTCTTAATCACGATTTGATGGTGGGTCCTCGTCTACAACCTGATCTTCGTCATATCATCATGCGCTGGCGTCGTGAACCTGTCTGCCTGGTAGCGGACATCGTCAAGATGTACAGACAGATTAAGGTATGCGATGATCACACAGATTTCCAGCGTATATTATGGCGTGAGAATCCAGAGGACGAAATTCAGGTGTTGCGTCATTTACGAGTAACGTTTGGAACATCATCGGCGCCTTACCTAGCAGTAAGAGCATTGCAGCAGTTAGCTCAGGACGAAGGCGCTCAATTTCCTTTAGCGAAGAACCGTGTTGTTACAGACTTCTATATGGATGACCTGATGACGGGATGTGAAACCGTAGAGGAAGGAGTAGAAATATACAAGCAGATGTCGGAGTTGCTTAAGCGTGGAGGTTTCCAGCTCCAAAAGTGGGCTAGTAACAACAGAGAGTTAATCAAATTGTTTGAAGACGGTGAACAAATGTCACAAACACACGGAAACATGGAACTAAAAACGGATGCAATTTCAAAAATATTAGGCTTAACGTGGGACAAAGACAATGATGAGTTCGTTTACACTATACAGCTTAGTGCTGTAGATTTACCGGTGACAAAGCGTAAGGTTATTTCGGATATAGCGCGACTATTCGATCCCCTCGGATGGTTAGCACCGACAATCATCACTGCGAAGGTGTTTATTCAGCGAATATGGATGACTGGGATCGAATGGGACGCGGAACTACCTGCACCGTTGCTGAAAGAGTGGCTGGACTTCCGAAAAAACCTTTGTAACCTTATTAAGTTTCGTCTGCCTCGTTGGATCAATTCTAGCAAGGAGAACAAGGTTCTTGAATTACATGGCTTTTCAGATGCGTCCAATGTAGCATACACCGCGGTAGTATACGTCCGCATCATTGATAAAGATGGGCATATTCACACAACTTTGGTGACTTCAAAAACCAAGGTTGCTCCTGTTAAGCAGGTATCAATACCGCGATTAGAGCTTTGTGGAGCTGTCTTACTAGCAAAGCTGCTCAAAGAAGTCGCCTCAACTCTAGAAGTTCCCAAACAGCACTTATATGCATGGACAGACTCATCCGTTGTTTTGGCGTGGTTAAGCGGCCATCCTAGCCGGTGGAAAACGTTTATCGCGAATCGTGTTTCCGAAATACTCACTATTATGGATAGATGTCAATGGTCACATGTGTCGACGTCGGAAAACCCAGCGGATTGCGCATCTCGGGGAATAAGCCCTTCTGAGTGTTGCGATTTGCAACTCTGGAAAAAGGGTCCATTATGGTTACAGAATGAAAGAATAGACTATAATAAAGGACATACAAGAAACTACGCTAGAAGAAAGGAAAATAAAAATAAAATGTCATGCAACTGTAGAAATCGATGATAGTCTATTTACTAGATTCTCTAAGTTCGGGAGGTTGATACGTGTAATAGCTTACTGTAGACGATTTTTACGAATGAAGGAACTTGAATCTAGAAAAAATAAAATAACTACTTGGCTAACTACAAAAGAATTAAACGAAGCTGTACTTACCTGTATCAAACTCTGCCAACTCCAGTCCTTTAGTGAGGAAATAGAATCTGTGAAAAAAAACAGTAAATTAAAAAAAGGTAGTAGACTTACCTCGCTGAGTCCTTTCCTTGACGATGACGGGATCTTTAGAGTTGGCGGTCGCTTGCACCGAGCTTCTATTGATGAGAATATGAAGCACCCCATCTTAATCCCTCATAAATCACACTTCACCAATCTTTTAATTGCGGAGGCTCACGAGAAAACCTTGCATGGCGGACCGCAATTGATGCTCAATTACTTAAGATCCAAATACTGGATACTCAATGCAAGGACTCTCGTTAGGCAATATGTTCACAAGTGTGTAACTTGTATCAGACATTCGACAATAACACACCAACAAATGATGGGCCAGTTACCAAAAGCCAGGGTGTCTTCTCAGAAGCCCTTCCAATGCAGTGGCGTAGATTACGCAGGTCCAATCAGCATCCGAACCTCTAAAGGTCGTGGTCATCGCTCCACTAAGGGGTATATATGTTTGTTCGTTTGCATGTCTACTCGGGCTATTCATCTGGAAGTTGTTAGTGACATGACTTCTCAGAGTTTTCTTGCGTCTTTTAAGCGTTTCGTAGCCAGACGTGGCAGAGTATTAGATTTGTGGAGTGATAATGGGACTACATTTGTTGGTGGTGCAAAAGAATTACGACAGCTATTCAACGCTGAAAGGTCTATGGTAGCTTCGGAAATAGCTGATTTCCTATCTATGAATGGTACGACTTGGCATTTCATACCTCCCCATGCTCCAAACTTTGGAGGATTGTGGGAGGCGGGTGTCAAGTCCACGAAGCACCATTTGAAGAGAATTATAGGCACCAGCACTTTGACATTTGAAGAAATGACAACTGTGCTGGCTCAAATTGAGGCCTGCCTTAACTCGAGACCGATCTCTCAGCTGTCTAACAATCCAGAAGACTCGTGTCCTTTGACGCCTGGTCATTTTCTCGTGGGTGAACCTCTTGTAACAGTACCGGATGTTAATTATGAAAATTCATCTACTAGTAATCTCAAGCGGTGGCATCTTACGCAAAAAATGCTACAAAATTTCTGGCGTAGGTGGTCATTAGAGTACTTAACTCAATTGCAACATCGATATAAATGGTCTGATTGTAAGCCTGAACCTGATATTGGAGACGTGGTCCTGGTGAAGGAGGATGGTCTTCCACCCGCTAAATGGCTTTACGGGGTTATTACAAATAAACATCCAGGTTTGGACAACATTACCCGCGTTGTAACCATACGGTGCAAAAATAATGAGATAAAAAGACCTGTATCGAAATTAATTATTTTACCTGTAAGCACTTAGTTATTGTTAGCACTTAGTTATTGTTAACATCTTAATGATGAAGAATTAAGGTCCTAGATTTAAGGCCCTAGTTTTAAGACTCTAGTTTTAAGGCCATAGTTTTATAGTGGATAGCCAAACATTAATTCATTCATTTAAAGTATTTGTTATGTTTATTTTGATGGACAGAGCCGTCCATGGTGGGCGGAATGTCTAATCTGTGTAAAACAATTGCTAATTCTTATGAGAAAACCAACATGTATACTTAGTTTAGTACGACTTTTCGATAATAGATGGCGTTGTGCAGTGACGTCACTTTTGTAAATCACGGTGTTAAGATTCTCCTGTGTTGAATGACTATCCACGGTATTTTATATAATAAATTTTTTTTACTCTGGACACCTCAGTTTTATTTCTTGGCGATATATTTTTGGGACGTTGTACAGTTGGTAATTATTATGAGGTTTTCGTATTTTAGTCTGTTTGTATGTATTTAAATATCTATTAGTTTATTTAATTATATCTATGTCGGCATCGAGTCGTATTCAGTACGCCAGCGCCATCTGGCGCTCGATGGAGTCATTGGTTTGCGCACGCGTCGGTTAGCATGTCACTTCTCGGTAGAAATTCGAGGCGCGCGGTGCGGCGCATTAGACCGCTGAACCATCGTGTGTTCTGAAATACGTACCTACCTACAGAGTTTGTGTGTCTAACTATCTAGATCTATTGTGCTTGGGACTATTGATTGATCCATCCAACACTACCCACCGACGCCCACTGTTAACCAACGAATATTGCTAAAAAATATCCCGTTGCCGACATCTATATATTATATGTGTATTGTGTGCAAAATGGTATTATCCTTATTATTTATTTATTTTTTTGTACTCTACCACAGCACTGTCCTATTTGACCCTAAGGTTGACTGGTAGAGAATGCCTTGTGGCATTAAGTCCGCCTATGTACCACTCTTGTACATGAAGTTTAAATAAATAAATAAATACGACGTGTTTGGTGTCATTTGAGAGGGCCTCACTTGTACATTTCCAAAATATTAGTCAAATTTAAAGTGACGGCCTCTAGCGGACAAAAAAACAAGTGTTAAAAGAAAGTTTAGCACCAAAATTGTTTCAATAAAAAAAAGTAAAAAGTAAAACCCAACTACGCTGAAAAAGTATGAAACAAGATTTTCAGGATAGAACAAAAAGAAAAGCCGTAGTCACACGGTATTAAAGTGTTTAGGTTGGTACCTAGGTAGAAAGTTTTTCATCATCATCATCATCATCAACAGCCTATTAATGTTCCCACTGCTGGGACACAGGCCTCCTCTCTTAGAGGGAATGGGCTATAATCTACCACGCGGGCCCAATGCGGATTGGTAGATGTCACATGTCTTCGAATGTTTTGGTTCTAAGACATGCCGGTTTCCTCACGATGTTTTCCTTCATCGTTTTGAGAGCAGCGGTGATGAAATAAATTACACAAAGTAATGAGCCTGCCTGGGTTCGAACCCACGACCTACTGTTCGTAAGTCGGGGCCGCCACCACTGGGCCACCGCTGCTCTCAGAAAGGTTTTACTTTTTACTGATTCACATGTGTTTACCCCTTTACTGTTGTAAACAATAGACCGACATAAAAAAGTCTACGACGAAATAACCTCCTCCATTTTGAAGTCGGCCAAAAAGATAATAAGGTTAAAAATAAAGTTGTTGACATTTAATGTGGGTTTTAACTTAGACTATAATTACATAATTACATGTCCTATTTTCCTGTTTACTCTACAATTATAAAACTTGTTCTTTTACAAATTATAATTGCAATATTACCTACCCAATGTCCTTTGTTAAAATCTGTGCAATTGTGTAATATTACTGGCCTAACTAATAACTAATAGCAATCTTAGATATGAATAAACTTTCAAACAGACACACATTAGACAGCATCACGCCTGCTACTGGAAAGGGTAAGGCAGTCAGTAGACAACTTGCCACACCTACCTACATAATTATGTATATTTGTTGATAGATATATATATAGTTTGAGAGTCAGTAAGAGGGGGCGGGGCAGGTTTTGTCCATAGTTTGCACAGGGAGGGCGGGCGCCGCGTGCCGGCCGGGTTTCCCGGTAAGGGCGCTGTGGATTTTAAGAATAGTGTTTGCCTGCTGTTTATGGCATCGTTCACACCAAACGTATTGTCCGCCGCTGACTGTGAGCACGCGTTACGCAGTTTATCGCTTTTCAATATATATTTAACTTCTTGTTCACACCGAAACGACTATACGCTATTACGTAGATCCATAGAGACAGTGAGCATACTCACAGTCGGCGGCGGACAATACGTTTGGTGTGAACGATGCCGTATAGTATACTAGCGACCCGCCCCCGCATCGCACGGGTGGAATGAGCTACATATAAAAAAAAACCTTTAAAACAACCCGCGTCACAATCCGTTGCGTAGTTTCAAAGATCTAAGCATAGGTACATAGGGACAAACAGCGGGAAGCGACTTTGTTTTTACCCGACTACGGCAAAGCCAAAGGAGGGTTATGATTTTGACTGGCTATGTATGTATGTATGTATGTATGTATGTTTGTATGTATGTTTGTATGTATGTATGTATGTGTGTATCTTCATCTGTTCCCTCATAGCATGGGGTCACAACTCGAACAAATTATAATTAATCTTGAAAAAAACACAATAGATGGCAGCATAGGTAGCAGTAATGAAATTAACAATCGCTTAAATGCGTTATACGGTAGATTTCGGCCGAAATAAGATTTGCGAAAATCAAAAGTTCCATGTTTAACGCTTATTTATCTATTTACACTCATTTATCACGTTATTTCAACAAAAAAGGTTAAAGGAGGACTTTTACTTCAATTCGTACCCATAGATTGATAAAGTTGTCAAAAGTAAGCCATCTGTAAATCATTTTCTCTAGAGCTGTTTGCAATAGATGGCGTTTTACTCAATTTGCCACATACAATAATAAAAACTAAATAAAACTGTTGTATAATTTTAATTAAATTTAACCAATAAAAAGCATATGTTTTACTGTTTATAGAAATATAACACATCTTTTAACATTTCTAAGCGAAATAATTACATATTTTTCTCATTTTACTGAACCCGAAAGTTCCGGAACTACATAACACGAAACGTGAACTCCTAGATGGCGTTGTAAAACTCCAGTCTGTGGCAATTAGTGCGACGCTGGTGCTGCCATCTGTTGAAATACTGGAGGAAAGAATATAAAACGAGCAATAAGATGACTTAGGGAGGTGTCATTTCTTTGTATGGGATTGGGTATCGTACGAAGTATTGTAATATCTGTGCTCATAGCTTCTAATCTACTTATCGGAACTCGACGTATGAGGTATCGTTAGAACCGTCTTAATTTTCCGCTGAACATAGGCTACGTGACGTGTCACAAAAAGCGATTTGGCGCCCTCTAGCGGCCAAAAAGTAAGGCTTAAAAAATAAAAATGGAGATAAGTACGCCGTGTTTGGTATCATTTGAAAGGGCCTCACTTATACATTTCCAAAATATTGCTCAAATTTAAAATCACGCCCTCTAGCGGACAAAAAGTTAAGAGTAAAAAAAAAACGTGTGGCACTCGGAGACTGCCGCGGTAAATCTATTGCATAGCATTTTTTATCAACTTATGCAATAATAGGTATAAATAATTAGGTATTAATAGTGTAATTACACACCAAAATAATTATTCATTCAAAAAATTTTAACAAAAATAACGATATATAAGAGTTTGATCTTCGAATTTCGCGCGATGTACATTATATAAATCAAAACTAACCTTCATAGACTAACTAAGCTAGTAAGAAACTCTATGACAGAAAATTTAAAAGAAAAAGTATTGACAGCCTGACGTAAGTGTCATAACATTGAAAAATATGAAAATTATTTATTTTATTTTAGATATTCTATAAGAAAACGAATCGTTTTAGACCGATTCGCAGAATAGTAATGCAAAAACCAATAAAACTTATGATAGATGCGTACTAATAATAAAATGAATGTTTATAGAGTACACACTCCTCACTCATTTTCTTTCACTATTTTTTCGTGACTTTCTTCATTAATAAATGCACTTTGTTTATTCATATTTATAACACTTTGTACACAAATTATACGAGTAAGAATATTTTAGAAGGAGAAAGCAGAGAGACAAACAATTATTTAATTTGACAACCTCAGTTGACAACCTTGTTATTTTCCGTAACCATAGCAACCTGGTTGAATACTGAATCCTGAATATTTTTGTTAGGAAATCTCTGGATTCGGTCTCCACGCTCAACTCAAGGCCCGCGATAGAATCTATGCAATAGATTAAAAATATTTAACACCAAAATTGTTTAAATAAAAAAAAGTAAAAAACTAAAACCCGACTACGACAAAAAAAGAAAAGCCGTAGTCACACGTTATAGGTACCAACCTAAACACTTTAATACCGTGTGACTACGGCTTTTCTTTTTGTTCTATCCTGAAAATCTTGTTTCATACTTTTTCAGAGTCGTTTTTTTTGTCGTAGTCGGGTTTTAGTTTTTTACTTTTTTGTATACTATGTAGTGAGTGATAGTGATACCGTAGTAGTGATAGTGACTATACAGTAGTAGCTCAGTATTACTGACAGTTCTAATTGTTATGTTGCGATCAACCAAGACAAGACAACCTTCCTTGACAAGTTACTCCTCCTCACTCAGCGAACCCAGTCGTAGCAAATATCCAGAGTTTTGGCACCTGCTTGTACGTAAATGTTGTTAGTTTAGTTAGTTGATAGTATGAGCTGCACTCACCATTAACAGGCACGCAGTTGCGGCGGTCTTCGTGCAGCGTGTACCCGGGCGCGCACGCGCACGTGTAGGAGCCGCGCGCGTTGTGGCAGTGCTGCGCGCACGCGTCCTCGCGCGCGCACTCGTCCGTGTCCACGCAGCGGCCGGCCGCGTCCGCCTCGTAGCCCGCGCCGCAGTAGCACGCCAGCCCGCCGTGCGTGGGTCGGCAGCCCAGCTCGCAGCCCAGCGCGCCGCACTGCGCCGCCGTGACTGCAACCACACACGCATCAGCACGCGTCACCCACCACAGCCAGCCACCGCGGCACCGTGCACCTAGCAGAGCGGTACGCACAGTTGTCGCAGATGTCCCACTCGTCGCTGGCGTCGGGGCACTGCCGCTGCCCGTCGCAGAACTGCTCGATGGGCACGCACGAGAACTGCCCGTCCACCGGCGTCTCGCAGCGCGCGCTGTTGCCGGGACACTTGAAGTCTTTCTGGCACATGTACGGGTCCTCGTCGGAGGCGTCGTGCGCGCCGCAGTCAGGCTCGCCGTCGCAGCGCCAGCTCGGCGCCAGGCAGAAGTTGCTCACGGCGCAGCGGAACTCGTCGCCGCGACATTGCGCCATCCACGCTGCGCGACACAACACATGCTTTGCTACAGATCTACAATCATATCAATATGTATAAGTGTGCTTGACGTGAATGTGTGAGTGCTGAGTGAGTGTGATAGTTGTTTGTTTATGTTTGCATAGCATGTAAAGGTATCGCTTACGGTTGGGGAAGCTGCAGTGCAGTTCGTCGGAGGCGTCCGCGCAGTGCGCGCGCCCGTCGCAGCGCCAGTCCAGCGGCACGCAGCGCAGCCCGTCGGCGCACGCGAACTGCAGCGCGTCACAAGGCGCGCGCGTGCCGCTCTCCGCCGCGTCCGCCTCCGTCGACGACCCCGCCGGGGGCTCACCTTCTGTACCACAAGTTACAGCATTTGAATTTGAATTACGGACACCCAATGATACAGTGAGTTCGCTAACTGCACCCGCAGTCTTGAGATGCGGTGAAACCATCAAGTCGCAGATTAAGGAAGCTGCGAAAAGGGAAAGACGCGGCAAACTGCGGACAACGCCCACTTGTCCCGATAGATGCTAAGGCGCGTAGTGTTCCACTTGCGGGCCTCTCTTCGACATAACGAGGGACGGGATGTTTTACACCTCAATCCCCCCTGGGACGAGGCCCACAGCAGGGTGGAATGGAACACTTTAGTATGATATTTTTTTTTTTCAATTGAAATTCCATGGAAAAGTTACCCTGGGGGTAAAAAAACTTTTTTTGTAAGTAGGTATAAGAAAAAAAGTTTTAATTTTTTCATTTTAGGGTTCCGTAGTCAACATGGAACCCTTATAGTTTCGCCATGTCCGTCTGTCTGTCTGAGCTCGGCAGAGCGGTAGGGAGTGTCAGACTTCTACTGACTAAAAACAAATATAAATAATATTTGATTGTAAAAGCGTGGGGCGCTGGAGCAGAAAAGATTTTTTGTATTATTAGTTTATTATTTATATTTTTCCGTTTTCTTTGTGTTGTTGTTTCTTTTTGTTTAGTTTTTACCATAGTATTCCCACGAGTATAGGACAATTATACGGTCAACCCCCCCAGAGGTCCGAGTAGAGGAGCAAGGCTACTTACAACAGGGTTCGCCCGGTTCCCTGAGGTGACGCTAGCGACATGACATTTTTAACCACCCTCATGCCATTCAGCCCACGGCACGTTTCTCACCTCGCGGTATGTCTTTTGAACAACCCGCAGCCCCGGGAGCCCCACCCTTCAATCTTAAGAGTTTGTATGATGCTGTTTTGGTGATATTGGGCGATCTAGATCTCGGTATATATATGACCTAAGAATTCAGTATTTGGACACCATTAAACTTGGACTTATAATCTTTAAATCTGTACAAGCGAAAACACGATTGGATGAAAAAACCTCGATAGAAAAAAAATACTAAAACAACTCGTTTTGCACTTATTTAGAGTTGGATCTCTGAAACCTTAAGGAATTTAGTGACGATTTTTACATAATAGATAGGTAACTATATTATCTCAAATCTTGCAGATTTTTTTTATTAATTTTCTACGTGGTTTTCTCGTAATTAGCATTCCTGTGATTGGCGCTTACGTTATTTTATTCTAAGCGAGCGCACATTCTTTCTGTCTCACGTTTGGAGCGCGGTAGTAATAGCGCTATCCTTTTCAATTTGTTCAATAGGGACATTCAGTCTGCTGCGGCAGTTGTTGCGAGGCGAACCTATGTTTGGCGACATTACAGACAGCGGACTACTTTCTACGCAATTATTTTGAATTATTTTGTTTAGTTATTTTGTTTTTGTTTTGTTTGTTTTTGTTTTGTTTTATTTGTGTATTAAAAAACAAAGAATATATTCTTTGTTTTTTAATTTTAATGTAGCCTATAACACTCGCGCCATCAAGAAAAGAAACCCGCTCAGAAGCTTACAAAACGTTCATACAAATCAAACGCCGAACATAGTAAGAGTAATTTTAGTAATAAGTACTAAATATTTCTAAAACTATAAAATATAGAAATATCTTACTACCCATGAGTTATCAGTTCGAATACGCTCAGTTTTTTCGAACACTTTTACAACTGCTAAAACAGCTTGTTTGGTAGAGGGATGGACTGCCATACAGCAGTGCCCTGGTTCGAACCCCATGTCTAATTTTTATTTTTGTGACATTGTATTTTCTTTTTATTCAAAGTACTGTGATGTAGATAATATTTATCAAATACTTTTTTGAATACTAAATAAAAAGTTACATTATAAATATTCTTACAGGAAAAAAAAAAGCTATTTTCAATGCGTAAGTATCGTAGACACCATAACTTGGCTTGTTTAGATTGGGGCAGACTAGTTGGCCGACTACTCGGCACATCCTTATAAAAATGGAAAAAAAATTATGGTAATGATGTTATTTTTTTAGGAGTATCATAGATTCTCGCCTCGAAATGTAATGTTACCATACTACAGCGTAGTAAGGACAGTCCGGATTAGAGTTTCAAATAAAATTACTTGAGAGATGATATTGACATAGTTGTAGCACAGTATAAAATATGGACAGTACCGAAACTAAGCCTAGTTGATACGATAACATTGAAGCCATAGGGTTGTCCCTTTCAATGTTGATGATATTGTTTTTTTTTTCTTAAATATTTTTATTCTGTTGTGATCAATGAATCTAATTGAAATTAAATAACTAGCTTACTACAACTAGTAATGTGCATAAATAATTAACATAATTTATTAATATTAAGAACGAATATATTATTAAGTATATTGTTTTAAATTATTATTATCAATGAACTTTCCTTCCTATCTTACTACACAGTTTTAGACTAATTAAATGTTATTTAATGTTATTATTACATAAAGTTGGACCAGTGTAATTTTTTTTTTTTTGTGATAAGTTATTCTCACTTAAATATCACGGGGGTGGCAGAGGGGAGTAAAAATTTTGGTCCTTTTTTGTCTAGGATGCTCCGTTTTCGAGATATTTCAATTTTTTTTTTTTTTACAGAAACTTTGAACGCCCATAACTCTGAAACGGTGCATCGTAGGACCGCAGCGCGCCACCGCTTGCTACGTTGTTATACGTATTATAATAATGATACCCCGTTCAGCCCCGTTGGTATTTGTTGGGCGTGTTGTTGAGTTAGACTGCTAGACATTATAATGATAACACGTAGGCAGCGTCGGTATAACAAACAAATAAAAATTCATTATGATCGATCACAAGGACATAATAGGTATTATTCGATACCTATCTATATATCATAATAGGTATTATTCGATACCAACTATAATATAATACATATTTGTAATGTACTCGCCAAGATCTTTTATTTGATACCAAATTTGCTATGATTATCTCAATTTAATATTTTTTGAGGTAAGTTTTTAACATTTAAATTCTGTCATAAAAAGAATTTATAAAATTTATCCTATGTCACCCGGGCTATTCTTACGAATCTATTGACACCTAATTTATTAAAATCCGTTCAGTAGTTTAGGCGCTACGGTGGAACATACATACATAGACTGCCAAAATCATTACCCTTCCTTTTGGCTTCGCCATAGTCGGGTAAAAATAAGACAAGTACACACGGCTACACATCAAGCTATACAAAACCAGTATAATCTGATCGTTCATTGTGCGAAAAGATCTAGTAAAATGAGGCCAAGATTAACTGGTTTTGTATAGCTTGATGTGTAGCCGTGTGTACGTACAGCCTGTCTATAAAGTCATGAAAATAAATGAGGGCGCTGCGGTCGTGCAGACTCGTGCACATAGCAACCCTGTATAGTGTGACTAAAATGGTTTTGATACTGGCACATTATTTTGTACTAGAAGCAAACCTGGTTTTAATTAAAATCTGTTATCTTATTAAAAAAATACCAGCCCATTACTGTCTCACTACTGGGCAAAGACCTCTTCTCAACAGAGAAGGCACGATCACTGATCACCACGCATGCTCAAGACGGGTTGGCGATTTCAGACTTATAATAATTACAAGTCCAGATTTCTTCACGATGTTTTCCTTCCGACCTTCATTGAAATAAAAATGAGTAAATAAAAGAAAAATGTTCGCACATATTTTTTATTAATGTTATGTTTTAACTTTTATACCACTGTATGCCCATTTTCTCTCGCCCGTTTTGCTGCAATATGTTGTTCGATTAGAGCCTTTCTGTTATTTTGACACTTCTTGTAAGAAAATCCAATCGATTTCAAAATTTTACGCAGAACTTCTAGGCTACATTTAAAATCCAGATCTGTTTTAGCGTTTTATGTTGAAGTCATCCATTTCTTTATTAGGACGGCCTGATCTGTGTTTGCCTTCATCTACAATACGCTTCACTGTACTCTCAGATTTTCCTGAAAGAAACATTTAAAAAAAGATGTAAGTAATATCTAACAGAAAATAGATCGCACTATTTTTATTTCAAACATGTTAAAACTTATTCATATTTAAAATCACCGGTAAATTTGATTACCCAAAAGTATCAAAAGTTAACGTCGCACTACATTATGAGCTACTTACATTTGCAATCTAACCTATAAATGCGCAATGTAAGCAATGCTTATTTTAGTCTTAAAATCGTATATTTAGTAAATTGGTGACTTCTGGTAGATAAAAAACAAACAATAACACGATTACATACCTGTTATAGCTGCTGTTCGATTATAAATATCATCCAAATTTGATAAAATTTGTCCAGCTTGGTGTTCTAACAAACATCGCTAATATACTTTGAAATAATTTCCTGAGCTCCACTCCTATTTGTTTTCCTAATATTTAACACGTTTCTTCGAAGTTTTGTCGACGTAGATTTGAAAAACATTAAAAAATGCAAAAGATATCAAGATAAATAACAAGTTGATGACAGCCGATGACATTTGATGTACTATGTTTTACTGTTACCCTACTTTTGAATAATCTTAGTTCCTCAAACATTAATTTCATGACTTTATAGAGAGACTGTATTTAATATGACGAGTAGGATATATCGTGTTGTTTTTGGTTTTACGTATCCAGTCCAGAGATATTTTTTTTTTAATTACCTGGAAACTTTGAAAGATAAGACTATAAAATAATAGATATATAGATAGAATACTCTTTATTATGTACACCAAATTACAAAAAAAAACAGTAGTAAAACATTTTACAAGGGGTGACACAATGGTAATTTCACTTACTAGTAGGTAGGCATATAATGTGTGTCTTTTTAATGGATAAGTATTTCTTTATATGTCCCGAAAAAAAACATGGGTTTTTAATTAAATCTATCAATCAAAAAACAACACGCATGTTTATTGAACACTTTCTATTCAATTCACAAAGTATTTTATTTGTTTTAAAAAGTATAATTATTTACGATCACAAAACTAAATGGAAGCACAAAGTAGGCACATGTAATTAAAAATACTGGAGGCGGGCAGCCCTTTCGCATGTTTACGTACCGCGCGGCTGTAGGCATTTATTTCAAGGACACGGCCGAGTCACACTACCTACTGTACGATATTTATACTGTGCTAATGTACCTTAGATCTCCGCATCCAAGGTCAACTTTTTTTTGAAACTCTAATCCGGACTGTCCTTACTACGCTGTAGTATGGTTACATTACATTTCAATACTCACCTCGTCTCTGCATTTTCGAGGCGAGGATCTATGTTATTTGGTATACCTACTCCTAAAAAATAACATCATTTCCATAAAATAAAAGTATTTTATAGGGATGTGCCGAGTAGTCGGCCAACTAGTCTGCCCAAATCTAAACAAGAAGTCAAGCCAAGTTATGGTGTGTAGATACTTACGCATTGAAAATAGCTTTCTTTTTCCTGTAAAAAATATTTATAATGTAACTTTTTATTTATTATTCAAAAAAGTATTTGATAAATATTATCTACATCACAGTACTTTGAATAAAAAGAAAATACAATGTCACAAAAATAAAAACTAGAGTTAAGATTCGATCCCGGGCCCTGTTGTATGCCGATCCATACCTCTACCAAACACGCTGTTGTAGCAGTTGTAATAGTCTTCGAAAAAACTGAGCGTATTCGAACTGACAACCTCATGGGTAGTAAGATGTTTCTCTAATTTATAGTTTTAGAAATAAATACATGTTATTATGAATTATTATTCTTATTTTTTTTACTTACTCGAATCAGCTGATAAGTAGTTTACTCAAACAAAATCGCTATCACCTCGCGTAGGTACCCGCCGCGTGACCGCGAGCAATACTGTGCGAGCGAGATAGAGTGTGAGATGGCTCGGCGTGGGGAAGTGGGGGCGAAATAAGAATTTGAGCTGAGGTACCGTAGGCTCTTAAGAAAAAAAAATTGTATAAAGTTTCAGTTTCAAAAACAAGAGATTAATAGTGGTCGCACAGCCGCAGCCGGTCGCCGTCGCCGTCGCCGCCGCGCGCCGCCTTCATGCGCCAGGGACACCTGACCGGAGGTTGCGACCGGACTAGCCGGTTTGCGCTAACTAATAGCTCGAGCTCGAGCTACTCTGCAAGCTTCATCGCTGGAGGTTATCTCGCTGCGTGAGTTGCGTGACAGTCAAGGGGTGAGGTGAGAGTGTCACACATCCCTATGGGTGACGAAATCAAAACCGGCCAGGGTTTTTTTTATGAATAAACAAAAATACTCAAACTGCAAAGTGACATCTGTTTACTACTTAATTAATATAAAATTAGCGGTTATCATTGAGTTACACTGGTGTTAACACTAGCGCGCACAAACAGCGAGGTTATCGCGCGGCCGCCGACCTCCCGCACTTCGCACGTCTACATTGTGTCCGCGACACCGCGTCACCTGCGCCACATGCGCGCTGCGGTTCAGTGTCGTACTGTACCAGACTGAGTAGCAAACCTACTGTCTCAGTAGATAAAGCTCCTCCAATAGGTAAATTCCAAGGGCATTTAGGTAGATACCTACTATTGTAATGCAGATTCCCCGACGCGACGAGCAGTGCTTACGTTACATGAGGTCGGATGTCGGCCGTTCGGTACCTACCCAAGTGTGGGTGCCGTGGACGTGCTGAGACGGAGGGAGGGGAGTTGAGGGGACTCTATCTGACGCGTTCACGCGCCCCACGTGCCCCTCAGCGTTGAATCTCATTCATATTAGCATTTTCATTCACTATTGTCACGCTGTTTCATTGTTCCCGAGTAGGTACGTTGAATAGGTACGGTGTAGTGGTGTAGGTACCTACTACCGGTAGGAGTAGCGGGTCAGTTTACAAGTTAGGCACAGACAGACGGTGTGGAGTGTGGACAGTTGGACACACTGCCCCGTGTCTCATTTATTTTTACCCGACTACGGCAAAGCCAAGTGCTTGTAAGATTTGTCACTTTGAATTTTTTTTAAACATATAAGTGTTACTTAAATATATTTTTGTAATCTCCTGTTAAAACCCTTTATTTTAATACTAGGTACTCGATGGTATTGGAAAAAAAAAAAAAATTGTGCTCCGCGATTTGACCCCCGAAATCCGCATTTTTTCTTTGTTTTTTAATTTTAATGTAGCCTATAGCACTCGCGCCATCAAGACGAATCTAACGACGTATATTTCATTCAAATCCCTTCATCCGTTTAGGAGTTATGAGGGAACAAAAAAACGGACATCAACAACGGACGTCAAACACATAACTCTCCTTTTGGGCTTCGTCGCAGTCGGGTAAAAATGAGTGTTGATCGGATTGTCGCTTTCCCGTTTATTTTGTTATGCTATGTAGGTACTAGTAAGCTATCATTCTCTGGAAGTGGAAACCTACATAATTTATTTTTTATTATTTAGTTGACTTGGATATGCCGTGGCGATTGAGTGTGTGTGTGTCATGCTCACTTAAATGTCTCGCTGATGGTGGCGGGTGTGTCGGATCATTTCGTTCCCTTCAAAATGATTGAGTGGAATGGTGCTGATCCATGCGTCATGCTCGTGAACGGGTGCTTTCAGTTGTGACATGGTTGTGACTGATCACCTCTTAGCTGCCACGGCTTGTTTGAATTATTATTTTATTTTTGAATCGTCGTTTTGGACTTTACTGTGAACACTTATCGTGCACATCTTGCTACATCGTTCTCACATAATATACCATCACAACATGTGATGAATGATGTGACCAAAGTTTTGTAACAATACTATGATTTAAAAGAGTGTCCATGAAGTTTCTTGCCATTCTTATCATGAGACCAACGCTTTGGAATGGGCAACTACAGTACACTCACAGTTATTATGCCTTGTGATTGTGACTGGGACTGTAGCCACAGATTACTGTAGCTTAGTTTATTTAGCTTCCTTAGTAGATTTACTGCCGCACTCGGAGAGCTTTATGGTTGCTTGGGCCGTCGCTTGGTAAAGGATTTGGCAGTTCTGTCATACGTATGTCAGGCCTTGGCTGGCTGTCGGTTTGCTTGAGTACCTAATCGTTGTAGGTATATCTCCGAGTGCCGCAGTATGTTTTCGACTATTCACAAAAGTGCCTGTAAAGTAACTGGCCTACTTGAAATAAATGTTTTGTTTTTGTTTTTTTTTGGCGTCCTGTCCCGCCATACATAATTACATACCTACAGCCAGTATTTTTCATGTTCATCATTGAAGTCATCATTAAAAAAAAACGTATTATTTTAAGAAATGGTTGAAACAAGTCTTTGTACAACTGGACCCGCTTGCAACTGGACCCACAATAAAACTATGAAAAAAAAAAACAATTTAAAATGTGATTTGTTTGACTGAACTCGTGAGTCCATTTCGAGGGAATATGCCGATCTGTCACCCCGCTTTGTCCCCGTAGGGTGACGGATAGGAAAAAAAAGTTTGATCTGTCCCCCTGTTTGCAATGAGGGAACAGTTCGAACTTTATTCACTCCTTAACGGTTTCATCTGTCCCCCTATTGGTGATACGGGGACAGATGAAACTTATTTATTCCTTTTTGTCCCCCACAAAATTTAATATATTAATTCTTAATAGTAATGCCACACATAAGACTAGTGGTTTAGGTTTATAATCATCTGTTTTTAAATAAGTTACAAATATTTCTTTTGTTTCTGTATCGATCAGTCACAGTCCCATAAATCACGTAGTAGGTATTCCAGGTATAATAAGTATAACAATCAGTCCTCTATTTGACTTCATATTAGGTCTTTACCTATGAAATTGGAGATTTGTATGAGAATTTTAAAATATAAAAATTTTGGTAATTGATCAAATGATCTATACAATTTTGCCATTTTGATGGCAGTTTGTTTATCGCTTTACTGTAGAAGTCTGCCGGACGGGAGGCGATGAAGTCAGCGAAAGCGTTTTGTACTGCCTCTCGGGAGTCGAATTTTTTACCACTTAAAAAAATGTCTAAATTTTGAAAAAAGTAGAAATCTGTTAGGGCAACGTCAGGTGAGTACGGTGGGTGACGGAGAGCTTCCAGCTGTAACTCTTGTAGCTTTGCGATAGTCTTTCGTGAAGTGTGAGCTCGCGCGTTGTCGTGGAGAAGCAATGGGGAAGAACGATTGACTACGTCTTGGTTGTTGAATTGCGAGCTTCTCCATCATTGTTTGCAATTCTTTGCAATAGACATCTGCCGTCACTGTTGTGCCATTCGGTAAGAAGCTGTGGTGTACAAGTCCGGCACTGGTCCACCAGACAGTCACCATCATCTTCCTATGAGTAACCTTTTTTGTAGCGCACTGATTAGGTGATGTACCCGGCTCCACCCACTGAGACGAACGCTTACGGTTGTCGTACAGGATCCACTTTTCATCGCAGGTAACAATTTGATTAAGAATTTCATCGTTTCTGCCGATTCAGTAGTGCTATGCATGCTTCGACGCGTAAATCTCACTGTTGGTCGCTAAGTTCGCGTGGCACGCACTTATCTACATTTTTTATCTTTCCAATTTGACGCAAGTGCCTCAATGGTGTTTTGACACTAACTCCAAGGCCTGCAGTAAGCTCAGCCTTAGATTGAGTTGGATTTGCTTCCACTATCACCTTCAATTCATCGTTCTCGACAATGTTTACCGGCCAACCGCGAGGCTCGTTCTTCGACTCAAAATTTCCAGATTGAAAACGATCGCCAATCCACAGATAATTAAATCTGAAAATGCCGGGTATAGAATCTCCAATTAATAGGTAAAGACCTAATAATAAAAATGTTAATTTTTACTAACAATGTTAACTTTTAGATGAGGAAATGTTCCTTATAAGAATGAATGAAGTAAATAAATTCAAGTTTTGACGTTTTCATTCCTGTAAGAGTTATCAAACAAAATAAAAGTTCTGTCTGTGATCTGTATGTTAGTACAGAACAACTCCACTTGTATGTAGTCAGTACTATAGTTAATATCAAAACTTATTTTGCGAATAACTTCTTAAAGATTTAAAGTAAGTCTTAGTGACCGACTTCCCAAAAAGGAGGAGGTTCTCAATTTGCAATCGAATTGAGAACCTCCTCCTTTTAAAAATCAGCTTCTGAAGTCGGTGGCAAAAAAGCCAAATCAAACAAACAAATGTCACCGACTTCAGAAGCTGATTTTTCTTCTGAAGTTTATTTTTCACTTTTAGGTGTTTTTGAAGTCGGTTGTTTTTTTTTTGCAAAGAAGAATTTTTATTTTTTAAGTCCCCCCTTTGAGGAGACGGTAATGAGGCAAAAAAGGGCGCTCGGTCGCCTGCGCCGCTAGCTCGCTGTCGATTGGGGAGGGACGGGGGGGCCTCAAAGACGTTTATTTTATGCAGTTTGCATCAAACGGTAACGTCACATTTTTAAATTATTTGCATGGTTCACTCTGTCCTGCTGGTTCATTGTTAACCACTCGACTAATATGTACAATACCTACTGTGACTTATCGGACTGTGACTGATTCTATCAATCAATAACAAAACAAAAAATTCTTATTAGTATGTTTTTTTATTGTAATTAAAAAACAGATGATTATATAAACCTAAACCACTAGTCCTAAGTGTGGCATTACTTTTAAGAATATAATATATTAAATTCTGTGGGGGACAAACAGGAATAAATAAGTTTCATCTGTCCCCCTATTGGTGATAGGGGGACAGATGAAACCGTTAAGGAGTGAATAAAGTTCGAACTATCCCCTCATTGCAAACAGGGGGACAGATCAAACTTTTTTTTCCTATCCGTCACCCTAAGGGGACAAAGCGGCGTGACAGATCGGCATATTCCATTTCGAGTGGGTCCATGACCAAAGACTCAAATTATATTAAAGTCATAATAATTATATGTACCTATATTCTTAAAGTTAACTTCATGTTATTTTAAATCGCGCTTTATTTTAGTGGCTTTATAAAAAGTTAGAACATGGCTCAATAGAAATATCAAAATAGAACTATGTACTTAGTTTTTTTTTTTATAATTTGTCAGCTCTCAGTTGAAAGTGATTCTGCAAAGCATAACTTTTTCAACCCTCTCATCAGGCATGTTATGACCTACTTTCAGAGTATGAGTAGGTAAGTAATAATGAAAAATAAAAGTAAAAAATTTAAAATAAAAAGCAAAATTAAAAATTTTGAAAAAACCCACGACGGTTAAAAATTAATTGAAAAAGGATAAAATAACATAAAACACCCGCCTTAAAAAATCCCAAGAATGTCCGTCGGTGGCTGCCATTATTAAATAAACTAGTTTTGCAATGGTCAGCTCCCGACGGACATTCTTGGGTTTTATTTTATCCTTTTTCAATTAATTTTTAACCGTCGGGTTTTTTCAAAAATTTTAATTTTGCTTTTTATTTTAAAATTTTTACTTTTATTTTTATTTTTTTATCTAAGAACATGCACCAATCAAACGTAAACCCATAACTGAAAACTGCATCAAAATCGGATTAGGAGATTTGGAGAAAAATGGCAACATGTATTTGCACAAACACACAAACAAACCTCTCACCCCAAACGCATAATAATATAGGTACCGTCTCCGTTCCGTCGTGGTCGTGGGTAAAAACATCATTTTTATCACTACGCTACAAAACAACACAACAGACTGAGCACTGAGCAGTATACAAGGAATGCACGCAAGCCAGGAGCTGGGACGCAATCGATGAGAGACCTTGAGACCTTCAAAGAATACCCTTTATAGTTAAAACAAGAGCCGTGTTGTAAAGCATGTAAGTAGGTACTTAGTGAGGCCGCGAGCCGCGAGGCTCGCCCGTAAGCCCGCAAGTGGCATTAGAGTACATCCCACCAAATCTGTAAAAGAAAAAAAAAACCGACTTCGACAAAAATAAAACACAAAAAAGTGAAAAATAAAAATCAGCTTGGAAGTCGGTGACTTTTGTTTGTTTGATTTCATGTTTTTGCCACCGACTTCAGAAGCTGATTTTTATTTTTCACTTTTTTGTGTTTTATTTTTGTCGAAGTCGGTTTTATTTTTTGTAAAAAAGTTTTTATTTTTCACTTTTTACTGGTTCACATGTGCTTACCCCTTCACAACGTACCGGCGTGATGTTATGTTATGAACTGGTGTAAACAATAGACAGACATGAGATTTCAGCAATCCCAGTCCATTTGCTATCATTTATTGAGGAGTTCCATTGTCTATCTCCGAAGTTCTTCATCAGAATAGTTTTACTAACCTTTGTAGTGAGTACAGGCGTGATATTATGTTGTGTGATGGCGTAAACAATGCTTAGATATGCTATAGCAACAATCGCGGTTAATCTGTTATCTGCGAGTTTACAGTTAACTGTAGGTACCATTGATGGCGGCATCTCGAAGTTCCGAGAGCGCGACCGGCCAGCCCGCGTGCGGAGCAGGAAGCCGCCCCACCGTGCCACCAGCCAGCGCCGCACACGTGCTGATCTACCTCTACCCCACGCACATGTTTTACATCACACATGGCTATTCTATTGGTTAAGTAATTTAAATAAAAAAAACTATTTACAAATCATTCAAATTTTAACTAAAATATATTTTTGAGCTAAAATAAAATATCGTTTTTAAATAATACATTTAATTTTGAGTACAGTCAGCATCAGAAGTAGCTGAACATTTCGGAATTTTAATTCTTTTATGTACAGGACTCTAGCTATTATTTTTAATGTTTCAGAAGATTATTCGTTAAAATAGTCCTTAAATATACTCCAATAACATTTAGTAACGAGTAATATCTAACAAAATCTATATAAATCTATCTATCTATCTAAAACATCGTGAGGAAACCGGCATATCTTAGAGCCAAAAAATTCGAAGATATGTGACATCTACCAATCCGCACTGGGCCCGCGTGGTGGATTATAGCCCATCCCTCTCCTAGAGAGGAGGCCTGAGTCCCTGCAGTGGGAACAATATAGGCTGCTGATGAATATCTAACAAGTTTTTAAAAAAAAACAGCTTCGACACTTTATATACTTCTGATGCTGACTGTACCTTTCTTTATTTTTTATTGCGTGGCTAATGTCCCTCAAGTTAAAGGGGAAAATTAGACCAGTCGTACTGTATGGATCAGAGTGCTGGGCATTGAAAAAGATAGATGAAAAATTGAAAAACGATTGCATGATTGCATGTAGCGGAGATGAGAATGTTGAGATGGATGCGCGGAGTGACAAGAATGGATAAAGGTAAAGAATGAGTATATTAGAGGAAGTTTGAAAGCGGGCACTTGTTACAGAAACATTGAAAGGAAGTCGTTTATCTTGGTATGGTCAAGTAATGAGGAGGGATGAAAGGCATGTTGACTAAAAAGTGATGGATTTAAATATTGATGGATGGAGAAGGAGAGGAAGGCCAAAGAAAAGATGGGTGGATTGTGAGGAATGATATGAATGAGAAAGGAGTAAATTGGCCTTGACCTCTGACAGGGAAGAATAAAACGTGTTGCGCCGACCCCAGATAGAATCGGATAAGGGCAGGAAGATGATGATGAAGGTTAGTGTGTAACCTGGTGTCCGAGTTTGTACGCCGCCTATCGTGCTGTGCGCCTCTGACTTGGCTTTGACCTGCCGTCGAGAAACATCTCTCAGGCATGCTAGATTCCTCACGATGCACGATGAAAGTGTTTTGATGTTTTCTTTCGGGTGAGGGGTCGACGGGTCGTTCGGCCAGCTATGGAATTGGGACCACGGACCAGTTACCCCTCTTAATAGGGTAGTTGACAAAAAAATCTAATTAGTTCGTCAGATACATTTCCAAAAAATATTGGACATGTATTTTTTCTTTTTTCACGTAAACAATAAATGAAGACGATTGATACAGTGCTTCGAAAAGTCGCGCGACGTTACTGTTGTACAGTTTGGTACATTTTTTACTAGAAAGTGACGTCACCACCCCCTACTCACGATCATTGACACGTTTTATTTTCGTAAATTTTTATTACCTAATTTAATAAAACAAAAAACACGTGGGTATCCAATATTTTTCGATAATCTAACAGACGGACTTAACAGAATCATATTGTCAACTACCTACCTACCTAAAAAAAGTTAACATTATTTTAGTAAAACTTCCTACTTAAAACAACCGACTTCAAAAACACCAAAAAGAGAAAAATAATAATAAATAAATAATAAATAATATTCCACAACTATCACACAACGCCATCTAGTCCCAAGCTAAGCAGAGCTTGTGTTATGGGTACTAGACAACTGATAAACATACTTATATATTTCTAAATACATACATATTATAGATAAATTACACCCAGACACAGAACAAATGATCGTGCTCATCACACAAACATTTGTCCTGGGTGGGAATCGAACCCACGACCTCCGGCATAGCAGTTAGGGTCACTAACCACTAGACCAACAGGCCAGTCAAAATAAACTTAAGAAGAAAAATCTGCTTCTGAAGTCGGTGACTTTTGTTTGTTTGACTTCATGTTTTTGCCACCGACTTCAGAAGCTTATTTCTTAAGTTTTATTTTTCTCTTTTTGGTGTTTTTGAAGTCGGTTGTTTTTTTTGCCAAAAAAGTTTTTTTTTTATTTTTTCATTTTTAGTTGTAATAAGTAGGTACCTTTATATATATATATCCTATACAAATATTTACTATGCATTTAACATTCAACCAAGAAACCTAACCCTTAACCTTCAAGATTCAACTATTTTTGCTTTCAATTCTTAACCGTTGAGGAGTGGTACTACTCCTCAACGGTTAAGAGCATGAAGACAAGTGATGACTGCTAGATGCGAATACTTGAATATAGCGTCAGAAAAAGCACGAAACACGTAATACGTGTCTATGAAATTCATATATAACAACAACTAAAAAAATGTGTATTGTACACATCTGCATACCCCCTCAGAGCATACAGGCGTGATGTTACGTCATGATATTGTATATTCATTAAACATCCAAGCGATTCCAGCATTTACGACAGATTTGCTGTCTATTTTTGAAGAGTTCCATTGTATATCTCCGAAGATGAACCAGATCTTCACCAAATTAAAATGGGACTACCTCAGGAGTATACTCTTTCAAAAATATTCCTCAATTACAAAACTACTCTTCAGGCTACACCACTAAGCATTTAAATAAAGCTGACGGTGTCGTCGTTTTTGTCAGTAACAGGCACATCTTTAAAACAAAAGAGATAAAATTAACCCACGCTTCTTGTCTGCAGGTAGAAATTAAACCCGATCTCATAGTCATAGGGATATATCGCTCTCCATCAAAGACAAACGCAGATGATTTCATTAACTCTTTATCTCAACACTTAGCAACCCTTTCTTCAAATAAAAATGTAATTATAACGGGTGACATCAATATAAATTTAATACACAAGCAAGAAGAGCAATCATACGAAAGATCGAATCGACTTAATTATTTAAACATGTTAGCAATGCACGGCCTACTACCTGGACATACGCATCCCACTCGAGACAAAAGCTGTCTAGATCATTTCATTCTGAAGCTTAAACCTAATAAAAAATCAGCATTCATTGCAATTATCGAGACCACTATCACCGATCACTCTATGATTTTCCTAAAACTGTCTGAATTGTTGAACAAACACAAATCTTTTAAAACTAAAACCTCAATTACGAAGAATATTCACTCGAGCTCTTAAAAAATAGCAACATTCACGACCTTTTAGACCTAAACAACCCCAATTTACTAATAAATAACTTAATAACTTTACTACAAAAATGTCTCACTGCCGGTACACTTGTAATAAAAATCCCCCTTAAAAACAGATTAATCAAACCTTGGATGACCATTGGGCTTACTGCGCTGTTTAAATAACCGCAACAATATGCAAAAAAAGTTAAAACTAGACCCTCATATTGAGATACTAAAAATCACATAAAGGAGATACAGGAACTACTGCAACAGCATCATTAAGAAACAAAAGCGTAAATACGATCTCGGAACAGCTTTATAGTACCCAGCCATCACAAGATCTTCAGATTAAAATCCATACCTGCTCCAGTTCCACTAACACTACCTGCTCTTGTCTAAAAATCAATAAAGTATCCAGTACTAAATACCTTGGTGTAATGCTTGATCAAAGGCTATCGTGGCACTTGCACCTAGAACTAATAATGAACAGAGTGAAGAAATTGATTTGGACGTTCAAAAATCTTCGACACGTGACTACTAAGGATCTTATCAAGCAAATTTATCTCTCCCTGGGTCAATCTATACTTACGTACTGTTTGCCAATTTGGGGCGGAGCATCTAAAACAAAGTTTTTGGAGCTGGAGAGGGCACAGAGAGCGTTACTAAAAGTAATGTACTTTAAACCAATTAGATTCCCCACGGAAAGTTTATACTTAACCTCAAACCTTTTGTCTGTCAGGAAACTCTATGTCCTACAGATCGCATTAAAAAAGCACAAATCTCTTCCCTTCATTATTTCTAAGACACATTCTAGGAGAAAGAATAAAGTAGCTGAAGATTGCCCAGTGAATACTACATTTGCTACAAGGCAATTTACTAAACAATCTTCCCGTGTATATAACACTCTCAATGACCAATGTGCCATCTACTCTATGACATACCGCGACTGCAAAAAAACGCTAACTGAATGGCTCAAGAGCAAAAGTTACCAAGAAATCGAAGATATCCTAAGATCACATAATTAAGAAACAAATTTAGTATGTACACATATACACACCTCACCCACACACCCCCACGCTACACATACCACATATCATAATTACACACATGCCCACCCACTAAATCCCGACACCTACACAAACACACACTCGCACACATACACACACTCACAAACATACCCTACACCCAGTGCGCTCCCTTACTTATACCTTTATAGGTTATGAAATGTTAATTAGTTTTAAATAAATCTTTTTGCTTATTTCACACCAGGGATGTTGCGAATATTCGAATCCGCATCCGCAAATGTGGAGCTTCCGCATAGATTTGAACATCCGCATCCGCATCCGCATCCGCAATAATCAATGCGGATATTCATGCGGATGCGAATGTCATACAAGTTGCGGCGAGAAAGAAATTGGGCGAGGCCGGCCGGCGAATGGCGCGTGCCGTTTCCCTTGTGACAAATGACAATGACCAATGGGAGCGAAGAAATTGGTGACAAGATCCGACGCATTTGTTGTGGTGCATCTTTTGTTTCTTGTAAATAAATCATTACGTGTTTTTTTGCGCTGTTTATTACTCGTATAGATTGATATAGATAGATCCCACGACACAGGGTATCCTAGTGTGGGGTCTAGCGCTACTTAATTGCACCATAACTGTACTCTTTTTTTATTTTATCTTGCATTCTGTAATTGTTGTGCTTCCGCTCGTCTGTGGGATGACAGTATACGTCATTTAAAAATATTGGTCTTGTCTGTGGGATGACAGTATACGTCATTTCGCCATTTTTCATTCTGTTGACATTAAAACTTACTAATCATCTATGAAAAAGTTTTAAAGCTGAGTTACTGCTGTGTTATATTTTTAGTCTGTGAAACGAAGAATCTATTAATACCAAATACTCTATGCCAAGCCGGCGGCCATCATTAGATAAGATTGTTTACAAAAAGGTCGGGTGTCAAGTGTTTTTTGTTTACGTTTGAAGTGCGGTCGTGCGAGCGATAAGGATTGTGATTTATTATCCCATTGTGTTGAGTGTTCTCTTTAGTTAAATAATTCTAAGTGTTCATTCTTATCGTCTTAGTGCAAACATAATTGAAATCGGAGTGTTCAAGGTTGTTTATACCAGTGATGAAGTTATGTAAACACATTGCGTCATTTCTAACGGTTTTTTGGTAAGTATTGCATGATTTTGTGTATATTTCAGTGCTAAAGTTGTGAAATGCTTCTTATAATAGGAAAAACAGTTCATTATCAATATAAAAGTAGACTTAAACCAAACAAATATGATGAAAATAGTTATTATTTCACGTGTTTACAATTTGTGTTCCAAATTTTTAATTATGGCGGAACACGGGAATGGGTATTTGTTTTGATTTATTGTGCTAATACTGTACGTTCCAAGTAATGATGTATTGGTATCAAAAAATAGCTTATATAATCTTATTTAATAATATTTAAAAGTAACATTGCGCTATGTTACAAAAAGCTACGTAAAAATCTGTTAAATCCAACTATTTTACCCATTTTTTTTTATTTTTTTTTATTTTTGTCAACTTCAACATTTTTTGTGTGCGTTTTCATTAAGAGTCGGTATATAGTATATTATACATATCGATTCCTTACATTTCTCGCTATATACAGGTATTTTTTGATTTTTTATAAAAAATCTAATTTTTTTGTAAGAAATCAAGCCAAACGTCCGGGTAACTAGAGCGGCCCGCTAACGGGGCCGCTCTAGTTGCCCCGGACGTTAGAATTATGTATTACGACGTCTGTTCTTTTGTTTAATTTACGTGTACTAATGTGTACTCGTGGAAATAAAACAATAACTTATTGAAATAGTGGTTTATTTTTTTAATTATAATTACCTTTATACAAGAAACTGGTAAAAATTCTCTCACACTGAACATACATTATAATTACTAATACATTACAAGACAAAACTACACTAAACTATACATATTATGTTAGCTAATTTAATAACAATTCCAATGATAGAACTGAAAGCGAGGTAAGTACTGTAGTTTCGGAGATACCGTCGTTTCTATAAGACGGCGCCGCGCCGACGCGCGTTTATCGCGGCACACCCCGCGGGGCCACTATCAAGGCGGGGGGCGCGCCTGACAGCTCCCACAGTAGACGGGAATCCGTGTCATCCAATGTGTCTAAATAAATAAATTATTAAATTAAAAAAAATTATTAGATATTAAGAGTGTTGTCGTGAGTTGTGATTGTGATCACACGGGTAAATAATTGTTTATGGGAAAACTTTATATTAGTTACACTAATCTAAGACTACTTTAGTCCTAGCTCAGCTTATTTCAATCGTCAGGTCAATTCCATTATGTTACACCGGTAATACATTTTATTGTAGGTAAAGTTTATTATTATTATAACAAAATTCTTTATTTTTCAGCGTCTAGTTAATTAACAATGTCACCACCGATTCAAAGTACCTAATCTAAAGAATGTTTTAATAATTCTTCATTCATATACCTGGGTACTTAATATTTATTTTACTTAATTTTTTTTTTACTTCATTTATATAATATCTTAAACATCCGCATCCGCATCCGCATCCGCGGATGTGAGCCATCAAAACTTCGCATCCGCATCCGAATGTCAAAAAATCGGCATCCGCAACTTCCCTGTTTCACACCACACACATTTGTGGAATATTATTGTAAATTGGAGGAGCGGAACCACCTAATACAAGCAAATCTTTGCTTAAAAGGTGACTCCTGAACATAGTTATTAATCTTAAGTGATGAAATAAACAGTTTTATTTTATTTATTTTTTTAAATAAAAAAAGAATTTTGAGAATCGGTCCACAAATGGGGGAGAAATCAGGTAACATACATAAAAAAAAAATACATACACACGAACATATAACTATATAACCTCCTCCTTTTTCGAAGTCAGTTAAAAACGTACTTTCGTTCAGTCTGTCACAACTCACAGCCCTGCGACAGAATAGGGGATCGGACTGGGTCAAAATAATATGATTCTGTTTATTCCGTAAGTTAGATTATCGAAAAATATTGAATACGTGTTTTTTGTTTTGTCAAATCAATAAAAAATGACGAAGATAAAACGCGTCAAAGATCATGGAGTGGGGCTTGAAACGTCACTTGTAGGTACAAAATGTACTATCATATAACGTCACACGAGTTTTCGAAGCACTGTATCGTCTTCATTTTTTGTTTACGTGAAAAAAGAAAAAATACGTGTCCAATAATTTTTGAAAATCTATCTGACGGACTAATTAGTTTTTTTTTGTCCGATCCCCTATTACGCCCTGAATAATATAGGTTTTGGCTCTAGTAGTTTATAGGTAAGTTTAGAACGGGTCTGGTTCATAACATCGCCAGTCACTACATCGATGGTCGCTGTATCGAAAACGATCCATCGACGGGTTAATGAATCGACAGTACCTCAAATCGACGGTACGCTACATCGACTGTACACCAAATCGATGGTGCGCTATATCGACAGTACACTACATCCTCAGTATCTACATCGATGGTACGCTACATCGACAGTACCCAAAATCGATGGTATGGTCAGCATCAGAAGTGTATTAACATTACTCAAAGTTTCGAAGCTGTTTTTTTTAATAAAAACTTGTTAGATATTACTCGTAACTACCTACATGTTATTGGAGTGTATTGAGTATTGAGTATTGAAGGACTATTTTAACGAATACTCTTGTTAGCCACAGCTCAGAATTATAGGATTTTGCAACAGAAAACCAAATCAGTATTTAAACTCAAACATATTTATTTCCTTTTCCACAATACTTGAAAGAAACACTTCAATAACACTTAAATAATGAATCCTTTACTTACTTGCTAGGTTTTAAATCTAAATTATACTGATGTAATACGATATTGCTTTATAAAATGTTTTTTATGCTCGGCGTCGGCGTTTCGAACCAGCCGCCCGAATCTGTTAGTCTATGCCCGCCGACCCGCTCGGATACCATAAACTATGCCTGTCATAGTGAACGAATACTCCTTTGAGCCAACTATGAGTAAGTATTATTCCATCGAACAACTAGGGTTTCCAGGTGCAAGCTAACACTCTTCTGAAACATTAAAAATAATAGCTGTCCTGTACATAAAAGAATTAAAATTTCGAAATGTTCAGCTTTTTAATGTTTCAGAAGATTATTCGTTAAAATAGTCCTTACACTCCAATAACATGTAGTTACGTACGAGTAATATCTAACAAGTTTTTATTAAAAAACCGGCCAAGAGCGTGTCGGGCCACAGCCACACTCAGTGTAGGGTTCCGTAGTTTCCCGTCCGTCACAATAAGTGTTCCCACTTATGAGTTTAAAAGTGGGTCCATTATGTTTTTTTTTATTTTTTTATGTATTTTTTTTTTTTTTTACTTTTAAAATGATTTTCCTAGAAAGTCCATATAAAGTTCTACTTTTCAGATTTTTTTCATATTTTCTAAACTTAGGTATTATTCAAAAGTTAGAGGGACGGACTTTGAGCGATTATTTCCGAAATTATTGACATTATCAAAAAATGATTTTAGTAAACCCCTATTCATTTTTAAATACCTTGCCAACAATATATCGTACCAAATTTCAGCTTTCTAGTGCTAACGGTCACAGAGATTAAGCGAGGACGGACGGACAGACAGACATGGCGAAACTATAACCGCCTTATTACAAAAAGTAGTTAAACCTGGTTTAACTTAGGCTTGGTTTATCTCGCATGACGTCTCACTTCAAAAATATTCAAAAGAAAGTGACGGCATGCGAGATAAACCAAGTCTAAGTTAAGCCAGGTTTAACTACCTTTTGTAATAAGGCGGTAAGAGTTCCTAGTTGACTACGGAACCCTAAAAACAGCTTCGAAACTTTGAGTAATGTTAATATACTTCTGATGCTGACCATACCATCGATTTTGGGTACTGTCGATGTAGCGTACCATCGATGTAGGACGTAGGTACTGTCGATATAGCGCACCATCGATTTGGTGTACTGTCAGTGTCGATGTAGCGTACCATCGATTTGAGGTACTGTCGATTCATTAACCCGTCGATGGATCGTTTTCGATACAGCGACCATCGATGTAGTGACTGGCGATGTTATGAACCAGACCCGTTTAGAACACAGAGCAGTTATGAATGCGCTACTTTAGCTTTTACTTGCACAGGTGGCTTTAACTCTTTATATTCTGTCTGCAACAAACGTCCAAAACATAATTATTGTGTGAACGTTTACTAAATTAAGTGAAAAACGACGGTAAATTTCATTTCTTGTCCGCAAGATGTTTCCATGGCAATCGTATACTGGCTCTCCTTCACCAAGAGCGTACAGGCGAATGCCACCGGTAGCGTCTATTTGTAACGTAATGCTGAACATCGAATCATAGATTTTCACATTCCAGGTGAATGCTCAGGGGACGGAACTCCTTAACATTGCTGTATGTGCCCTTGCATTGGCAACAACCAATCACATGGGTCCATGGGATCCGGCCTGTCTTCCCGTGACGGTAGTGAGAGTGACTGAGTGTTGGCGTAGTGCGTAGTGGCGAGCGCAATCCGTCGGGGGACGACGCAGCGTAGCCGCCCTCTAATGAATGTCGCGCACGAATGAAGAGTGACAGCTCACATGCTCACATGCATCGCTCGGAGCTCCCCCATAGGACGCCAACCAAACAACTGCGAGACTAACAACCACTAACCATACTCATTCATTTAGCTGACCCGCGCAACTTCGTCACAATCACTTATCATGAGAAAGGGTTAAGTACATTATTTTGTTGCAGACTTATATTAAAACTGTGGATACTTATTGAAATCAAATAATGTAATAATCAAGGCAATTTTGATTATTTGCTCAAAATGAAATAGTTGTCTATAAATATAAAAATGAAACCCGTTTTCCGTTGTCACGACATAGCATGAAAACGGCTGGACGGATTTAGCTGAAAATTGGTAGGGAGGTAGCTAAGAACCAGGAGAAGGTTCTTTGATACTTTTTTTTTTTTTAGGTATGATAGTAGGTAGGTAGGTAGGTAGGGTAGTAGGTAGGTTAGTAGGTAGGTAGGGTAGTAGGCAGGGTAGTAGGTACTTAGGTAGGTAGGGTAGTAGGTAAGGTAGTAGGTAGGGTAGTAGGTAGGGTAGTAGGTAGGGTAGTAGGTAAGGTAGTAGGTAGGGTAGTAGGTAGGTTAGTAGGTAGGGTAGTAGGTAGGGTAGTAGGTAGGGTAGTAGGTAGGGTAGTAGGTAAGGTAGTAGGTAAGGTAGTAGGTAGGGTAGTAGGTAGGGTAGTAGGTAGGGTAGTAGGTAGGGTAGTAGGTAGGGTAGTAGGTAAGGTAGTAGGTAGGGTAGTAGGTAGGGTAGTAGGTAGGGTAGTAGGTAAGGTAGTAGGTAGGGTAGTAGGTAGGGTAGTAGGTAGGGTAGTAGGTAGGGTAGTAGGTAGGGTAGTAGGTAGGGTAGTAGGTAGGGTAGTAGGTAGGGTAGTAGGTAGGGTAGTACGTAGGGTTACTACCTACTGGTAGGGTAGTAGGTAGGGTAGTAGATAGGTAGGTAGGAAAAACGCATTGCAAATTTGCAATGCAACGCATGCGCGGGTTCAACTAGTGATAAATAAATTAAATGAACGGAACGAGCTGACCAAAAATAATTGGATCTACTGGTGACTTAAATTTTTATAGAAGAAGGAAGCTGGTGAATTGAGCTCGTGGAGCTCTCGCGGACACTCATCGAAGTAGTCTGTAAAAGACCGACAATTATTTTTGCGGCGGTGGGCCAGAACAGGTTATACTTATTGGGTCAACCTTAAAAAAAGATAGACATGTTCTACGCTTACTTTTATAATACACTTGAGAGCAATAAGATCGCACACTTTGACTTTTTTTTGTTAAAGCAGTTTTTTACATAAATGTGAATAAATATTGGAAAATAACATACATTTATTGAAAGTTTACTTCAATACCTTTATATTGTTACCAAATACAGTGTAATAAATACCCATATGGGGGGTTTAGGGCCCAAAACCAAACATACGGGTAAAATGACCAAACGCTTAAAAGAAGGAATGAGAATAAAACTCATTTTTTTTGTTAGTACTGTTTGTTAATAAGATGTATGGGATCCCCTAGCCCTAATTACAGCTTATAATCGGTTTTTCATAGACTGTAATAAATTTTACAATGAAATCTTGTCGTACAGCGTTCCACTCCTCTTCAGTAGCAAGTTGAGCTCTGTGAGGCTCGTAGGAGCAGGACTTCTTGCTCAAACTCTTATTTTTAGCTCATTTCAGACATACTCAATCAAATTGAGATCAGGGCTACGAGCTGGCCACTCCATCGTAAAAATCCAATGTATTCCATGTAGGCGCGAACTGTTTTAGCGTCATGCGAACTGGCGTTGTCGTGTATTAAGAGAAAATCTTCTTCCATAAGCCACGCAAGCGACCTTACATGTTCTTCTAGAACTTCTCGACGTATCGTGTAGCCGTCAACCCTCTCGATCTCGGGCCGGTATGCGCCCAGGTGATGACTACAATGTCAGTTTTACTGTCCATCATTATGCTACCTCAAAACATGCGCGATCTACCTCTAAAAGCCACACGTCTGCTTATGCAGCATTGTGGAAACTACTCTGATGACTTGCTGCAGACCCAAGAGCGTCCATCATGACCACTTGAAGTCACTCTGTACTCATCAAAGAACATACCACCCGCCATTAGTCATACGTCCAATTTAAGTGTTTCCTGGTAAATTGTAGTCGTGCTTGTCGGTGAGCTATGGTCAATTTGGGACAATTTACTGGGCTATATGAAGTCGGTTCTGCTTCACCCAGTCTTCTTCTAACTGTCCACCGACTTATACTGACATTGCACACTACTGGAAACTGTTGTCCCTGTTGAACCGCGTTCAGTTGCCAATTTCTCAAACACCTTGTCACAAGAAAGCGGTCATCATGCTCTGATGTTCTGCGTCGCCAGCCAGATCCTGGTCGCAGATTGTACCCACCGGTCTCCTGGAACCCCTGGTATACACGGCGAACAGAGTAGCGGCTCAAATTTAGCTATCGAGCAACTTCACTTTGATTATGGTCTGTTTCGAGCAAGGCAATAACTTGAGTGACTTCTGCGAGCATGGTATCCATAATTTTCCAGTAAATCCGTATGCTTCTAGTATGCTCTTCTTCAGTATGCACATGATTGAAAATCTTGAAAAAACGACCTTGTTATACCTGCGGGCAAGGATACAAGTAGTGATAACGCAAACTGGTGAATTTGGGGTGTTTGGTATATGGTTGGTTTTTGTAAATTACGTGAAAGTCCATAATTTTAATTTTGTGTCTGTGTAAAGCTAAGCTAGTATGCTTTCATTTTGCCTAACGATTTTTACTCAATACCTGTACATTTAAGAAAAAAAATAGTTCTAAACTAAATTACGAGGGGTGTGCGATTTTATTGCTCTCAAGTGTACTAGAGCAAAACCTACAGAGTGTATCCAATGGGCCTCCATATTATTATATAACTAGCTTTTGCCCGCGACTTCGTTCGCGTGGAATAGTGACTTCCGGCAGATTTTTGGTTCATCTCGCGAAAAAAAAAAAAAAAAAAAACTATCCTATGTCCTTTCTCAAGTTCCAAACTATGTCTGTACCAAATTTCACACAAATCGGTTCAGTAGTTTAGGCGTGAAGCAAAGACAGACAGACAGACAGAGTTACTTTCGCATTTATAATATTAGTTAGGATTAAAGTTAAATTATTAACCTAAGAACCATACTAAAAATTGATATTAAAAAAAACTTGTAAAAAATTCTGAACGACCTCCATTATCTGAATCATTCCCACTAGTTCTACGATAGAACTGGTGGGAAATTTTTAACCTATGTCCGTGTCTGTACACCTGACAACGTATATGCAAAATTTCAGGATGATCTATTCAGTGGCTTAGGCGTGAAAAGGTTAGGAAAACAAAGTTACACTCGCATTTATATTATTAACTAGCTGTTCCCGGCATGCGTTGCAATGCTCTTTTTCCTACCCTACCTACCTACTACCCTACCTACTTACTACCCTACCTACCTACTACCCTACCTACCTACTTACCACTTTCTCACCGTTTAAACCTTCCCTGGACTTCCACGAATATTTCAAGACTAAAATTAGCCAAATCGGTTCAGCCGTTCTCGAGTTTTAGCGAGACACGCTAGTATTATATTATCTGTGGCGAGACCAATGATATCATTGGGCGAGACTAACGAACGGAAATTCATTTTTATATATATAGATAGATAGATTGCCCATATTCATTAGAAACTTCAGAGTTCAGACGATGTAATAGGAATGCGCTGCGGTCTGCCTGCGGTGTATAACTTTACAAGGGTCACAAGGGTGAGTTGTTTAATACCGACGCTCATGTAAAGGTAGACCGCTTTCCGGAGTGCGCAAACTGAAGGTTATTGTCAGTTCGCTTGCGGCTTAGGCTATCGGTCAAAGACTCCAAAACATTGATCAACTTTTTTACAACTCTCCTCTCACTTAAGTTCTTTATATCTGTCCTTACGACGTAAACTCCTGCTGACCACTTGCATTCCACTGGGATGAGGTAAAGCATATTAGTTATTTTGTCCTAGTTGCCATGGGGACAGACAATCCCACTTCTAGGCAAAGGCCTCCCACCCTTTTTTACCCACGACGGAACGGAGACGGTATATATGCGTTTGGGGTGAGAGGTTGTTTGTTTGTTTGTGCAAATACATGTTGCCATTTTTCTCCAAAACTACTAGTCTGATTTTGATGCAGTTTTCAGTTATGGGTTCGGGTTTGATTAGTGCATGTTCTTAGATAGCTGTTACGGTGACAACTCACCAGGGGGCGCTGCAGCAAACATTTTTTGTGCAAATCAAAGTTGCCATTTTTCTCCAAAACTACAAGTCCGATTTTGATTCAGTTTTCAGTTATGGGTTTAGGTTTGATTTATGCATGTTCTTAGATAAAAAAATAAAAGTTAAAAAAAGGTTTAAAATAAAAAGCAAAATTAAAAATTTTGAAAAAACCCACGACTTTTAAAAATTAATTGAAAAAAGGATAAAATAACATAAAACACCCACGTTAAAAAAACCCAAGAATGTCCGTCCGGAGCTGAACATTGCAAAACTAGTTCATTTAATGGCAGCCCCCGACGGACATTCTTGGTTTTTTTTAAGGTGGGTGTTTTATGTTATTTTATCCTTTTTCTATATTTCGTTAGCCCGTGCGGATTCCTAAGTTTGCATGAAACCCGTGCCTGACCAAGTGTCGGTCTCATTCAGACCCGGACTGGCCATAGGGCAAATCTGGCAAATGCCAGATGGGCCGCATGCCCCCCGATGGGCCGGTGTGGCCGATTGGCGGTCGAATTTTATTGCTAATTAATATTAAGAAAAAGAACGCAATACATCCATTTAAATGTATATGAGAGGTTTTCCCTGTCACATTCCACCACCTCCTTCACCAGCATCACTGCTTCGCAGAAGGAGGTGACGGCTTCTCAGTCACTCTCGCTCCGGACCATGGATTGAATCAGGGGCGGACGCGAGAGGTCGCCGCCGCCAATCATCGCTAAGAGGACACGGCGGCGGTGCTACGCCCAAGCGGAGTGGACCTCCACTGTGTCCTCCAGTTGATCTTTGTAATGGAGTGCTTTCCTTATCCTGTGTGAGACTAATAAATACATTCTCTTTCTTTCTTTCTGTCTCCGAATTGTCTCTTGATATTCGTATGATCGAACGGTTGACCCAGGTCAACCGTCTCTAAAACACCCCAGCCTGTTACGGGCCTGAGAGCTGTGCTGGACTGGAAAGCCGGCCTCTCACTGCTCTCAGGGCAGCACTTCTTTGTTACTTTGTTTCAGAGTTTGTCCGGCAGTAGTTATCATACAAGTCTAAGGTAAATTACAAAGATATTATTATAATCTATGGTTATAAGACCACATCAGACTAATTAGCGTATTTGTCAGATAGGCTGACGCCCATTACTTTCGTTGTTTAACGTAGCCCACCCAACGAAAGCAGAATTGTCTTCACTCTTCACCACATTGTTTTGCAAAAGCAATATTGGGATGCCTATTGCCAAAAGGCCAGTAAAGTGCAGGCCACACATAAAATGCGTCGGGCGCGGACATGGCGCGGGCGGCACGGGCGTGGATATGACGCGCCATTTCGGTGCCCGCGTATCCTAAATAGCCACCCGTGCCATGTCCGAGCCCGACGCCATTTATGTGTGGCCTTCGCCTAACCCTAACACGAGCTCACGAAGCTGCGGGATCAAAACAAACGCGCACATCCAGTTGCTGACCTACATTATTTAATGATACTTATTAAATTTGACCATTATGCGACATTGTGTAACGTTTAGGTAGCCTGCCTCTGGTGGAACAGGTCGAAGCTGGAGCTATGCGGCTAATAAAAGTGTACAGTTAGGTAGGTAACACAGTAGGAGCAGGTAATTACATCAAGTATGGAGGGCGGGCAGGCGAGCCGTGGTGCCGCGCCGACCGGTTTGCAATTTTTTATGTGCCGCTCGCTCGACGTCATCTACTAGTCATCTCATCTACCGGAGGCGACGTCGCCGGATCAGTGCCGCTCGTCATGCCGTGCGTGCACTACTAGCGAAACAACATACAGAGCTCCAGAAGGGTGCCCCTTACAGCGAGCAACCACAGGCGCACGCTGCTACTGCGCTCTGCGATCCTGGTCGCATGCAAGTCGTGCGTGACCGCACTTGAGCTCGCTCCGAACGCGAAGCGTGGCATGTGTATTACAGTGTATTATATTATATGGTCGTGTATCTTGTGTTCCTACCTACATGGTGGGGTAGAGGACACCGCACATATAATACACTCACATCACACTTATTATATACGCGCAGTATCACGATAAAACGGTTTTGCGCCAAATGCAAACGACGACGACACGATGATGCGATGGGGAGACTTCTCGACTGGCAAACGCTTTGTTTTGTACACCCTGGTTAAGACACGATGTCTTAACCAGCGGTGCCAAGCCGGTCTCGCTAATCAGCACCCGAAGCTTGTATCGCTGCAGTTCCTAATAAGGTTGAGAATCGACCAGATTCGTTTCACTGTTCAATATTTTACCCAGCAAATGATTATTTGCTGGGTCGTCTATTCAGTTTTTGATTTTTAGTGTCGACGACGTTGAGGTTTCAAAGCTACAAACCTTGCCGTCTGTGTCGGGCACAAATCGTCTAACACCGCTTACACCGCGTATGTATGAGATATGTCGGAGCGGAGACAGTATCGTGAACCGCAATGACGAGTAATTTTAGCACATACTACTCGGTGCGGCGCAGGCGCAGGCTTGCCTCCGGCCTCGACATCGCACACGCTAAACATGCTTGCTTCCGTATGACATTTTATCTCGTTGTCCTAGGTATGTGGCTTGTGCGCAACTCAGCGCAACACAGCACTACATGTAGCGATGCGCCGCGGGCCACGAGTGTTCGACCAGAGTCCGGGGCTCCAAGAAGACATCGTGAGGCAATGTCAGTGAGAGATTATTTTCACTCGGCTATGTAGCCAGCCAAACGACGCGTGCCACCTGGCACCTTCAGGACTGTGTATTACATAAATTAATGACCAGCAGGCCAGTCGCTGGCTGACAATGTCCGTGCCATTTAATGTCATCGACAGTTTATTTGCTAAGTAGGTAATTAGGCATATAACTAGTCGGCAGGATTCCGTTTTTATTTCTAACCGTTCAACCACGGCAAAATTTCAGGATAGAAGACCATTCCGCAGTTAGTTACATAGTAGTACAGACGGCTACACATCAAGCTATACATTTCCAGTATAAGCTGGTCTCGCATTGTATAGGATTTCCATACAGTGCGAGATCAGTGTAAACTGGAAATGTATAGCTTGATGTGTAGCCGTCTGTATCACCACTGTAGACCTATAAATTCTGCTTGCCACACAACTTCACACAAGTGAAGTGCCTATACCTTTGTTAATAAAGGATGTAGTTGTAAAGCAGCAAGCACTACGTCTACAGGGGATTTGTAAAGGATAATAATGAACTGAATGCGGGCTCCAACCAACGAGTGCGGGAGAGCGGAACAACCGCTGCAGAACAATCTGCGACGGCCGACGCGCAAAAACTACAAATTAAATCTCATTTATATGTTTAGTGTCAGTCAATCAGTAATTTATTATATTAAAACATGAGCGACATTCGTAGTATCGAAAATATTAGGTACTTAACCATATTACTCCATGAAATAATAATAAATAATATGTGCACTAACATGCAAGTGCAACCCAGTATCAAAACTTGCGGCCGAGCGAGTCGGCGCCCTGTGGGAGCGCCGCCTGACCGGCGGGCGCTGAGCGCAGTACCTGAGGCGGAGTCGCCGCGCGCCGCTCCGAGCAGGGCCAGCAGCAGGGCCGCGGACGCCGCCGCCGGTAAGCCGGCCCGTCCGCCCGCCATCCTTTGTCTTCTCACGCTCCCGTATCCTCTTGCATACCCGAACCCGTACACATACACCCCTCGAAGTTACGGACGACTCCAGCAACTTGCTCCTTCAGATCTTTCAATTAAGTTGCAATGGATCTCGATCTATTTCTGTTTACTATCGACGCTTTAATACACTCATTACAATGACTGGAACTTGATATCACTATTCACTATGATTGAGGAGTAAGTGCGTATCTAGATTGTCTTTAAGGTAGTCAATTAAAACTAGTTTAGCGCGTTGTAATAAAATAAGTTCTATTTGCTTTTCTAGCGACACAAACAAACCAATTCATCTCGACTTATTACTCAACACCACACACACTCAACACTCGACAGGACAGAACCGCACCGCGCCGCCGCGACAGTAAACATAAAACATTTGGTTTTTTGAATCTATGGTACCAATGTTGCAAGACGACCAGATTTGATTTCTTACAAAATAGAAATATTATGGTTTGTGATGAGAGTGAAAAGCCGACCATTTTCTTGCGTAAACAAGAACTGTATTTTCTTTGATAAGTAGTTGATATATCTCACTCAGGTCCTAAATCGATGTTATCGCATTTAGGTTTTCGGTTTTAGCTTTGAATATCTACGTAGGACCTACAAAACAATAATTCTAAATTAGCTGCAAAACTTAGTCTTAGTTTTAAAATAGCGTTATGGTTATCTAAACCTAAAGGTTAAAAATCTTACGTGAACATTTGCAACATTAATCGATTCTGCTTAGAGGTCTTGTAACCAAGCCAGTGGCATAGCCACAAAACATTAAAAAAAAAAAAAAAATCGAGGGCCGAACGGAGACGACTGACAAATGTCAATTTTGACAAACTCGAGTTAGAAAATATTGAAAAGAATATTTTCGAAGGTATACAAAGAGAATTCCTTTTAATATCCCATAAAATTTATTCTGAATCTTTAACAGAAGCAATAAGGTTTGTAGAACTAAACCAAAAGTGTCTTATTCCAGTAATTCCACATAGAGCCAGGGCAGTTAATTATGTAATGGAATCACACATAGGTTAGGTTTCTTATTATGATAATAGTTTATTAATGGCAGCTGATTCGCCCTTCATCCTTAATATAGAACTGGCCTAATAAGGGTGCTGGTATAAGTACTATTTGCTCCTGCCAGCCGCTGTATACCAGATATTGTATTATTTGTATTGTGTTCATATAGATGGGTGGACATGATCATGGGTCTCCATACAGAATCCCGGACTTCAAAGAGTTCACTACCAAGGGCATCCCTCAGCTGGAGGAGTTAGAACAAGCGCTCGAGAAAAGGGGGCTGCGGGACCCCTGGATCAGGTGATGACAACCACTGCCTTGTTGTACAGCTCAACAAGCTATTTGGTGTACTAAACACACAGAAATCTAACTCTGTATTGGTTGACAACATTCTCTTCATATATCTGTGTGTGTAATCTTAAAAGTAATTGCCAGTTAGCTAGCTGTATATGTAATATAGAGAGCAGCGGTCGCCCAGTGGTGTCAGCCCCGACTTACAAACAGTAGGTTGTGGGTTCGAACCCAGGCAGGCGCATTACTTTGTGTAATTTATTTCATCACCGCTGCTCTCAAATGGTGAAGGAAAACATCGTGAGGAAACCGGCATGTCTTAGATCCAAAAAATTCGAAGACATGTGACATCTGCCAATCCGCACTGGGCCCGCGTGGTGGATTATAGCCCATCCCTCTCCTAGAGAGGAGGCCTGAGTCCCTACAGTGGGAACATTATAGGCTGATGATGATTATGTAATATCTTGTTCAACTATACAATTATAGTGCCATACCTGCCATCAATATTTTGTTTTACAATATGATATTTGACATAGCCTTAGTGCATTTCTACCTGTGCTATACATATACCAAAGGAGAAGTTGCAGCTTCCATAGAAAAGTACCCCACGTCCGACAGGTGAGAAAAATACCTAAAAAAATATTGTATTAGATAGATATAGAGTATTGATAAATTGCATACTTCCGATTGTGATCCGACTGGCTATCATATTTTGAAATTACTCCCAAGATTCTTTCAGGCACAGTATTTTTTATCTTAAAAATATTTTACTCTCAATCATGCAATACCTACTACTATAACCACCTTAAAAAACTGAAATAAAGATGACTAATAATTATATTAAACTATTAGTTTCTTGTTACAAAGAAAATTGAATTTGTTTTTTGGAGCGAAACTACTGTGGTTACCTGCAAGGGCCGACGCCCGTCGGGGCTGTGGATATCGAAAGGTTACCGCGGCTCCGACACAAGGGCGAAGAAGAAGGAACATGGGTTTGGTTTTTAGTCAGTAGAAGTCTGACACTCCCCTTCGCTCTGCCCAAGAGCGGGGGGGGTTATTCGATGATTTTCCACCCACCAAAAAAAAAAAAAAAGGCTAGGCCGCAGTAAGCTTACCAAATATTAAACAGGAGAGCTCATTGCAGCATATATAATGAGTAAGCTGTACAAAAATAATTACAGCCATCTAGAATGACATAAATTGCTGATTGCTTTTGAAATGTTTGCTGGCCATGAGTTGCTGACCAATTAGCTATTCTGCTGGCAGATTATATTTTTCTGAATAAGAATAAGAAATTTTATTTGCATAAACATGTGTTTACATACAGAATTACAATAAAATAATACATGCATGCAAGATAATAAATAAGGCTACAATTTAAATGCTCACCAAAAAAGATTTTTAGACCCTAGATTAAAGTACAGTAAAGTACTAAATCATTTTTGGGGGGGTTCGCCATAATCGCCACGCTTGGCAGGCGGGTTGGCGATCGCAGTATGGTTGTTACAAAGGCACGGCTGCTGCCCATTCTCTGGTAAGTCCCTTAGTCGCCTCTTACGACACCCACGGGAAGATATGGGACTTATCAGAAAGCTCAAAGTCACCCAAAGGGCAATGGAGAGTGCTATGCTCGGAGTTTCCTTGCGTGATTGAATCAGAAATGAGGACATCCGCATGAGAACCATTGCAAGGTTACCGACGTAGCCCGAAGAATCGCCAGACTTAAGTGGCAATGGGCAGGGCACATTGCTCGCAGAACGGATGGCCGATGGGGCCGAAAAGTTCTGGAATGGCGACCGCGAACCGGAAGACGTTGCGTTGGAAGGCCTCCCACTAGGTGGACCGATGACCTGGTCAAGGTTGCAGGAACCCCCGGTATGAGAGACGCACGGGACCGGTCAATGTGGCGACGCCTGGGGGAGGCCTATGTCCAGCAGTGGACGTCATTTGGCTGAAATGATGATGATGAAAGTACTAAATAAAATATTTTAACTTCAAATAAAATAAACCCACTCTATACTGAGGTGCCTAAAGAACAACGTTTTAAGTTTCAAAATAATTAGACACTCATCAGAATAATTGTACGTGTTGTAATATTCTTTTTGTCTACCAAAATGGATAAATGCTCACCAAATCAATTAACCAAAATTATAATACGATCGTCTCGCGACAGTATCCTATAAGGGCGGCATGGGCACCGGGCCGTAGGCCGACGAAGGAGGCCGGCGGAGGCCCGGCACTTCGGGGACAGAAGATATTAGTGTTATTTAATATGCGAGCGAAGCGAGCGCGCGTCATGGAGATAAATTGAAAGTCGTGAAATACAATATTGGTGACATCTATTTAGTGATAATATAAAATATTTGGTCTGCAGTTAACTTTTTTTGGTGGTAAAATAGGTTCTTTTCTGGTAGGCGTTTAAACACAAGCCAATAAATAATAGTGGCTCTCGACATGTCTGCCATTTCTCATGGCGTGCAAATATATTGGGTACATAAAATTACAATTAATATTATTAAATTATACTATAAATATGTCAGTCAGATTCATCAAACAAATGTCTTATATTCCATTATTAAAATTATCCATTGATTTATATATTTAAAGTCCATACAATTCAATTACAATAATATTTCTAATATACATTAAGTCTTTTATAATTACAAAAAAAAATATTAATCAATTACGACGACACGGTTGGCGCAGTGGCTAAGCGATTAGACTGCCGCGCTACGTGTCGCGGGTTCGATCCCCGCACGGAACAAGTATTTGTATGTGGCCTACTGACAGATAGTTGTTTCGGGTCTGGGCGTGTTTGTGTATGTGAGTTTCAATGTTTGTAAACGCACCCACGATACAGGAGAAATTCCTAGTGTGGGGCAACGTTTCTAAAAAAAAAAAAAAATTATATTTATTTGTGTTTAATAATCAAAATGTGTCATTCAAAAAATCGTTTATACTATAGGTAATATGCTTTTTGTGCCAAGAACAATTTCATTGTTTGTTTGAACTTAGGTATAGTTTGCTACAAGGGCGAAGAAGAAGGAACATGGGTTTGGTTTTTAGTCAGTAGAAGTCTGACACTCCCCTTCGCTCTGCCCAAGAGCGGGGGGGGTTATTCGATGATTTTCCACCCACCAAAAAAAAAAAAAAAAAAAAAAAAAAAAAGGTATAGTTTGCTCTTTCCAACTTTTGGGCAATTTGTTGTAGATAATTGGTGCCATGCAAAAAACACTCTTGCGCATAAGTGCAGTTTTTTATGTATGTACACAACCAGCAACTGTCTGCTGACCAAAATACGAATACTATGCTAACCAGTTAAATAACACCCATAGGTATTCTGCCCCTGAATTAAAGTTTATAGCAATTTTTAAATATGCTAGCCATATTTTATTTTTGGTTCTACGACAAAAAGTTGTAGATAATCTTATTATGTGGCTCTGGTTGGCTGGACAAAACTTCAAAACGGCTCGCATTTACAATAGGGCAATAGGGCACTTTATGTGACGGCTAAACACCCTTATTTCAGAATAGGTGACGCTACAGAATCTTAGATAATCGATCGAAAGCGTGTCCAGCCAGCTTGAAAAACCACTTTTCGCTGGTCTCTCAATCTCGGTAACGGAAGTGATTTTGACGACTTTTTGCATATCAACGGGCGTCACATAAATATGTACATGATACGTACAGTGGTTTAGTAGAAAAATGCAAAAAACTGTGTCCAGCCATCTTGACACGTGTATCTCCGCTGCCTGATTATCTACGACCTTCAAAATGTTATCAAAATGTTGTGACGGGGACGATAATGATAACCTGAATTAGTGACGGAGAAACTTTGGGTAGTTTCAAAGATATTGATCATTTAAATTTTCCCATACAAACATCCATTAATATTGTGAGGTGACCATATTTTTTACATAATTATAGGATTTCTTTTTAATCGACTAATCGGCCGGTAGCAGCCAAGCCACGCCAGCTTTGTATTTGATTTCTCCGTGGGAATAAAAGGTTTTCCTGCAGAAAAAGGAGAAGTATGTGTTTCTAAATAATAACTAAAAATACTAACAAAAAAAACAAAGTGCATTGCACTCAGTGATGCCAATTTAGCATAAGTAAGCTTTATTATTGTAATTTGTGTTTATATTTGTTATTTTGTGTGTGCAATGAAGAATAAGAATAGCATTTTTTCATGTTGTTTAGCAAACTTATTAGTTGTTTAGCATATAGCATATTTTTTAGCATATAAAATTATTTTAAAATAAAATACATTAATGCGTAAGCAATTTGGTTGCGCCTTTAATTCATTCAATCAGCGAGGGCTGGGAATGCATTCACTCCCTCCGTTCGCGAGTGAATCTAACACGCGAACGAACGTCACATTCTTCCGTACACTGCCGCTGCGACAAGACGCTGTCGTCGCTGCGTCCGCGCCACCGCGCCGCTCGCCATCTTCGTTCTCACGCGTTATTAAAACTGCAAAAACCTCCCTCGCTTGCATGCTCGCAACCCTTCGCAATCCATCTATTCCACCCGCAAAACCGGACGCTGGCTACCAAGCATTGTGCACGCTGCCACAAGTCAAGCTGCCACGAAGAATTTCTCAAGACCTCGTGGTGCCATCGCCAGGTGAGTGAATTGCTTTTCTTTAGCTCTCGTCTGGTTGGATTGTTTTTTACGGCGCACCATATCTTCTCCCGCTCATACTATAACTCGCATAATCCTCTTATTTTTACCCGCATCGCTTCACCATAATTTTGGTCCATTTCGAGTCGGACTGAGCCAGTATATACCTTTTAAAATATTCTCCATCTCGCTATTTAAGTATTCCCTACTATAATTACGCTTATAACTGTGCTTGTTCAAGTAAATTACGTTGTTCAATAAACCATTTCAATATCACATTTTTTATAAATTATAACTCGAACAACGGGAGCTTGGGTGACGCAACAAAATGGCGTCGGAAGCAAAGTTAAAAATGATCGTTGCGAAAAAGGAAACTATTTTCGAGAAAATAAATAGCTTATTCAAGATTGCAAAGAAAATAATTCCTTCAAATATTGATACTAGAAGTAAACAAGAATTTCTAGCCGCTTCTTCGAATATCGAAAAGCTTTATAATAATTTTAACGATCTTTGTGATCAACATAATACATTATTATTAGAGATAGACCCTGATTATAAAATAAGTTTTAGTAATTGGAGCTCGTTCGAAACATTATTTACAGAAATCCAATATAAACGTAATACCATATTAGAGTCTACCCGCGCTAATGTAGATATTCCCGCTGTGGAATCTTACGTTTGCCGCTTACCGCCATTGGAGTTATTAAGTTTCTCTGGTCAACCGGAAAGTTGGCCACTGTTTTACCAATGCTTCAAAACTAACGTTCATGATAATAAGAAACTAACTGATGATCAGCGTGTACAGTATTTGGTAGGTAAATTAAATGGCAGCGCAAAAAATATATTCGCGGGAATAATTCCCAATGCGTCTAACTATCTTACAATATGGAATTCTTTAGTGACAAAATACCAGGACAAGAGGTTACTTGGGTCTATGTACTTAAATAATATACTTGACATAAAACCTACCTCGGGTTCACCCGGTCAATTAAATGATTTTATTGAAAGAGTTCACTCATCTTGGTCCGCGTTAAGACAGTTAGACATTGGCGATTTATCCGATTTCATGTTTACTCATCTCGTTTTAAAAAAGTTAGATTCTCAAGTATTACAAAGTTTCGAATTATCCGCCCGCGAGAAAGATATACCCACAAGTGATGATTTAGTTATTTTCGTACGGCATCACATAAAGGTTCTTGAACGAACAACAGCTGTTCGTCAAACCACGTCACCGCAAAATAATCAGGGGACTAACTTACAAAATAGGTCGCGTTCTTCTGCAACGAAAACTTCGCATAGTTTTGCAGTAACAGAAAATGAAGTTAATAATGTACCCACTTGTAAGTTTTGTAAAAAATCTCAACATACTCATTTATACGAGTGTTTAGAATTCAAAAAATTAGATGTAAAAGAGCGCTTTAAGTTCATAAAAGAGAATAAAATGTGCATCAATTGTTTTAGTAGTAAACATTCCACCCTTAATTGTGGTTCTACAAATACTTGTAAACACTGTAACAAAAAGCATCATTCATTGTTGCATTTTAATAATCGCGAGACAAGCTCGCAACAATCGCAACCTAGTATAGTGGAACCGTCGCCATTGCCGGGCGCTCGCGCACTGGACAGCAGCCCTCAGTCGGTGTGTATGCATAGCAGCCATGTCGCTCGCGCGTCGCCGGTCGTGACACCTTCGTGTGTCGGGTTGAATGAATGTACTAATTCTAAGAATTCGATCGCGTTGACGTCGCGTAATAATAATATAGATTTATCTTGTGACCAGTTGAATACGTCAGTTGTTTTACCAACGGCACAAGTTTATGTTCCGATAAATGGAAAACGCTTTGATATAAGATGTTTAGTGGATAGTGGTTCACAAAACAACCTTATCACTCTCGCATGTTGTAGAAAATTAAAACTAAATATTCAACCGCTTGTTAACTCGTCTTTAAAATCAGTAGGTACGATTTCCACTCCCATCAGGGGTTACGTGTCTCTTACAATACAGTCGCGCGTAAGTGACGCTCAATACGAATTAACCATGTTAGTGATTGATCACATAGCTGATCCGTTGCCTGTTCGCGCGGTACAAAGGTCCGTGATGGATCATTTCATAGGTTTACCGCTCGCAGATGAATGTTGGGACGTACCGGGGAATATAGACGCTATTCTTGGTACGCAAATGTTCGCGTTTATTTTGCTAGGGAAAAAGGTTATACCAGCATCTACCTCTCAATCAGCTGATTCTGCGATCACCGCTCGTTCCATACCTCATGCTTTAGAAACCACGCTTGGCTATATTGTCATGGGTGAGGTACCTTCTGTCAACCATGACAGTGTAGCCTGGTCCTTCGGCCCGTTAGTAGATAATTTAAATAATTTAATTTTAAAATTCTGGGAAATCGAGGAAGTACCTACTGTTAACAAAAAGGGTCCGGAATATCAAGAATGTGAAGATTTTTATAAATCGACCGTTTCACGACATTCATGTGGACGATATATTGTGTCGTTACCTTTTAAAGGTGAACCTAAGTCTTTAGGTAACTCCTTCATTCACGCTCAGCGTAGATTGTCCGCGCTAGAGCGAAAGTTTCATTCGCTTCCCGCTTTACGTCAAGCTTATAACGACGTAATAAATGATTATATAGATAAGGGTTATCTGTCGGAAATACCTTATTCTTTGTCCGCTGTAAATGAAGGCTACTTCATCCCGCACCACGCAGTTGTAAGGCCTGATAAGTCGACAACAAAAACCCGCATTGTTTTAGATGCAAGCGCTAAAACTGATAGCGGCAAGTCGCTCAACGACTTGTTGCATACAGGGCCTAATTTGCAGGCAGACTTATTTTCGCTTTTGCTTAACTTTAGATATTTTAAGGTAGCAATTACCGCTGATATACGTCAAATGTATCTTAGAATTTCATTGTCAGATAAAGATCGTAAATATCAAAAAATATTATATCGCTTTAATGATACCGAGAGTATTCGTATTTTTCAATTTAATTCTGTGGCTTTCGGCCTCCGCTCGAGTCCATTTTTGGCAATGCGTACCGTCCGTCAATTGGCGGAGGATTATCGCGAACGCTTTCCTCTCGCGGCAGATGTTGCCATGAGAGAACTGTACATGGATGATTTAACAACTTCTGTACATTCTGCCGAAGATGGTACTCGTTTAGCTGACGAGCTGCTCGCTTTATTCAAGGTCGGTGGATTTGATCTCGTCAAATGGGCGAGCAACTCATCGGAACTTCTCGCTCACTTGCCGGAGTCGCATCGTGCTGTGATCGAGTTCACAGATGATGATGACACACTGAAGGTGCTAGGTTTAAAATGGATACCTACTTCTGATGTGTTCTCGTTCACTACTGCCGCCGCGACTACGTGTAACACCAAACGTGCTATATTGTCAACTATTGCTCGCCTATTTGACGTGCTCGGGTTCGTCGCACCTGTCATTCTCTACGCAAAACTTCTTATACAAGATCTTTGGCTTTCTAAGGTGGGGTGGGATGAAGAGCCCCCGGAACTCATTACTAAATGTTTCGTTAAACTCAAATCGGAATTACCGTTATTAGTTAACTTACAAATACCTCGCCACTTAGGTGTCGCGGCCGGCTGTGTTATAAATTTGCTTGGCTTTGGAGACGCTAGTATGAGGGCTTACGGCTGCGTCCTATACCTGCACGTAACGAACCCTAACGGTAATATATCCATTCATTTAGTATGCGCTAAGTCTAAGGTGGCTCCGCTAAAGACTGTTTCGCTGGCAAGGCTTGAATTGTGTGCCTCGCTACTTCTGGCTAAACTTGTCAAACAAGTACATACGGTTTTTGATAATCGCTATCCTATAAAGGATATTTTCGCTTTCAGTGATTCTACGATCGCTCTGTCATGGATTCATTCATCTCCACACCGATGGCAAGTATTTGTGGCCAACCGTGTGACTGAGATACAGGAAAATCTATCTCCTGACCGCTTTTTTCATATCAATGGGATAGAAAATCCCAGTGATTGTTTATCAAGAGGTTTATTACCCTCGCAACTCATTAATCATCCGCTTTGGTGGTATGGTCCACCTTGGGCTTGCCATCCAACCGCTGAGTGGCCAATTGTACCATTCAAACCGTCTTCTGTTGAAGGTGCTCCGGTAATTCAAGTATCTGACCTTGAAACCGCTGAACTCGTGATTCTTCGCGAATTGCAAAGCAAACATTTTGCTGATGAAATAAAAAATATTAAAAAGGGTAGATTACCTTCTCCTTCTTTAAGAAAGCTCGATCTGTTTGTTGATGACAACGGATTGCTCCGCGTAGGTGGTCGACTAATAAATGCACATATACCTTATGAAAGTCGGCATCCATTGTTGCTTCCTCGTCGACATCACTTAGTCGATCTACTAATAGATGATTGTCATCGATCCAATTGTCATACCGGTTCACATCTTCTTATGTCTTTATTAAGGCAGCGATATTGGATCATATCCGCTCGAAATATTATTAGACAACGCATACGCCAATGCAACTTCTGTTTTAAGGTTGCGCCCTCTCATCCTACACCCATGATGTCAAGTTTACCCCCTTCGCGGGTGCAAGAAGCTAAGGCCTTTACTCACACTGGCGTTGATTACGCTGGGCCTATAAACATTACTATGACGCGAAGGAGGGGCGTTAAGAGCCAAAAGGCATATATTTGTCTCTTCGTGTGTTTGACTACTAAAGCCATACACATTGAAATTGCCTCAGACTTGAGTTCGGAAACGTTTCTTGACGCTTTCAAGCGTTTCTTGTCTAGGCGAGGGCCAGTATCAGTTCTCTATTCCGATAACGGAACCAATTTCATTGGTGCAAAGCGTCAATTGGACGAGTTATATACTTTCCTTTCTTCTAAAGATACGTCTACCGCATTTCAAACTGAATTGAATAATCGTAAAATAACATGGCGTAATATCCCTGCTCGTGCACCCCACTGGGGAGGCATTTGGGAAAGCAACATAAAATGCATAAAAACTCATCTATATCGTTGCATTGGGCAACAATTACTGTGCTATGAGGAATTGTTGACAGTATTAACTCAAATTGAGAGTGTCTTAAACTCTCGCCCATTGTGTGCACTGTCGGACCAGCCGCATACAATTATTACTCCTGCGCATTTTCTAAACACAACCCCTTTGCAGTCGTTGCCTGCCTATGAGGTTGACGCATCTGTAAGCCTTCATAACAGGAAAAAACTGTTAGACAGTTTAGTCCAAAGCTATTGGAAAAAATGGCATGTAGATTATTTGCATACACTTCAACTGAGGCAAAAATGGAATACTCCTGATGTACCTATTCAGCCGGGTTTACTTGTTCTCATCCACCAGGATGATTCACCGCCGCTTCGCTGGCCTACCGGAATTATTGAACAAGTATATCCGGGTAAAGATGGAATCGTGCGAGTCGCGTTAGTACGCACTACAGCAGGGATTTTCAAACGCCCCGTCGTTAAGTTGTGTCCCCTTCCTTCGCAATAATTTAAACTTAATTTACCAATTAGCACAGTTATAATTCGTTAATCTTAAGTACGTAATTTAGTAAATCTGTAATTTAATCCACACCCTTTCACTTTTTAAAATTCAAACTTTAAGTCAATCCATTTGACCTCACTCCGCTTTAATCTAAGATCCTCTCCTTATCCTTTCCGTTTGTTTCGAAAATCCTAAGGATTTTCAAAGGGGGGAGGATGGTTGCGCCTTTAATTCATTCAATCAGCGAGGGCTGGGAATGCATTCACTCCCTCCGTTCGCGAGTGAATCTAACACGCGAACGAACGTCACATTCTTCCGTACACTGCCGCTGCGACAAGACGCTGTCGTCGCTGCGTCCGCGCCACCGCGCCGCCCGCCATCTTCGTTCTCACGCGTTATTAAAACTGCAAAAACCTCCCTCGCTTGCATGCTCGCAACCCTTCGCAATCCATCTATTCCACCCGCAAAACCGGACGCTGGCTACCAAGCATTGTGCACGCTGCCACAAGTCAAGCTGCCACGAAGAATTTCTCAAGACCTCGTGGTGCCATCGCCAGGTGAGTGAATTGCTTTTCTTTAGCTCTCGTCTGGTTGGATTGTTTTTTACGGCGCACCATATCTTCTCCCGCTCATACTATAACTCGCATAATCCTCTTATTTTTACCCGCATCGCTTCACCACAATTATTTCCATTTAGAAAAAAAAATCCCTTTACTAAGTATATTGTTGGCGCTCCTGATGCTATTGCTGATGATAATGGAAAGAGTATTTGAGATCATAGTCGATTAAAACAGTATGTAAGAATATTTTGTTAAATAATAAAAAAAGTTAAAACTATTGTTACGTTTCATTTGACACTGAAAAATGTTAGCAGATTTTTTTAGCATTTCTATAAAGCAATTGGCATAATTTTAGCAGATTTTATATCGGTCTTGTTGGCAACACTGATGCACTGATACTGAGTTTGTTTTGTACACAGAGGCTGTGAGTGCTGTGACAGCGTAAACCGTTTTCGTTTAATCGTTTAGAGTAAAGTATACGTCATAATGGTATTTAGAGCCTTCCGTCGATTTGTAAGGACGTGCAATATTTGCTAAGTGCGTTTTCATTTAACGAGGTCCTTGGTAAGTAACGCGAATTACATTATTTTTTCATTTAAATACCTTAGAGCATTAGTCTGTTATCCTGACACAATATCTACATACGTACTTATCATAAAAAACACCAATACTTATCTAAAAAGAGTAGATAGGTATCTGCACGTAAATAATAACATTAAACCCCCCCCCCCCCTCTACACTTTTGTCTTCTATTGATTTAAATATCTACAGTTGTTCGTATTAGTATCACCAATACGCGGATTTTCGTCCATTAAAGAAAACACCTTAAAATATACTTTGTCCTACATAAAACCTACAATATTGGTAACCCTACTACAGTGTTTGTATGGGAAAATTTAAATGATCAATATCTTTGAAACTACCCAAAGTTTCTCCGTCACTAATTCAGGTTATCATTATCGTCCCCGTCACAACATTTTGAAGGTCGTAGATAATCAGGCAGCGGAGATACACGTGTCCAGCCAGCCTGAGTTCAAGATGGCTGGACACAAGTATACATTAAGTTTTCATTGATATCTCGTAAACCCTTACATGTGACGCCATAAATCAAACGTTATTACTGTCACACATTGCGTCACCAAGTATTAGTAAAGGAACCATATTTGAAAACGCTCCCGTTATGTGGGATTCGGAAGTGCCAGCCAAAAGTTTTTTAAGTAAATTCAAGATGGCTGGACACAGTTTTTTGCATTTTTCTACTAAACCACTGTACGTATCACAAAACTTTTAGCTTGATGCCTGTCACATATTTATGTGACGCCCGTTGATATGCAAAAAGTCGTCAAAATCACTTCCGTTACCGAGATTGAGAGACCAGCGAAAAGTGGTTTTTCAAGCTGGCTGGACACGCTTTCGATCGATTATCTATGATTCTGTAGCGTCACCTATTCTGAAATAAGGGTGTTTAGCCGTCACATAAAGTGCCCTATTGCCCTATTGTAAATGCGAGCAGTTTTGAAGTTTTGTCCAGCGGACCAGAGCTACATATCTTATTGGCAACAAAAACTGGGAACTCATTTTTGTTTTGAGACCTATGGTTCGTCAGATAAATCGCAAAAACCATTTGAACCACCCTTTTTTCCAAGATGGCGGCCGTAGGACAAGGGTTGCAACACCACAAACTTGGATTTTACTTTAAACTGACTCCCACTTGATATCCAAAATAAAAATTGCGTCCTTTAGGAAATGCACGCTAAATCTAACATTTCAATGGACTATTTGTGAAGTTTATATATAGATGACGTTGAACAAATACACTTTCAGGAATGAGGCGTGGCGGTACCACCCCGGCTTCGGCAGCAAGTGGGCGCGCGCCAACAAGGCGATGTTCCGCGGCCTGCCGCTGGGCCTGGCGCTCGCGCTCATCACCGTCGGCGTCAGCAAGTCGCTGAACAAGGGCGACGACCACCACCACTGAGCGGCCACTCTGCTCATTACTTGCTCGTAGCGTCAGAATTTACTAAACCATTGTAATATATTTTGCTGTTAAAATATTTCAACTTTTTCCTTTGGCGAGAATTGCATTGCGGTAGTTATAGTGGTACGCAAATAATAAATCGTATAGCTTATTACTTTTTATTAACACGTCAGTCAGTCCCGCTTGCTCAATATAACAAGTACTTACTTACACTTCTCTAGTTTTCTAGCTCCAATAGGGGATCGGACTGGGTCAAAATAATATGATTCTGTTTAGTCCGTAAGTTAGATTATCGAAAAATATTGAATACGTGTTTTTTGTTTTATCAAATCAATAAAAAATTACGAAGATAAAACGCGTCAAAGATCTTGGAGTGGGGCTTGAAACGTCACTTGTGTCGTCAAAATGTACTATCATATGACGTCACACGAGTTTTCAAAGCACTGTAACGTCTTCATTTTAAGTTTACGTGAAAAAAGAAAAAATACGTGTCCAATAATTTTTGGAAATCTATCTGACGGACTAATTAGTTTTTTTTTGTCCGATCCCCTATTCTCTTCTCATTTTTTTCTACACCTTTGATAACATTTAGACACTTATAACATAAAGACAATATTTTATTTGTTTCCATTATCCAACATAGCGTTGCAAAATCAAATAAGATTTTCTTATATGGAACAAAGTTATATAAACAACATGCTTGCTAAGTAGACATATCAGGAAAGTTGAATCACATTACATTAGTATGAAGTAAGTGCTTGGAAACCATAGCACTGTAATGGTGCACCCTTTTGGGGCTGAGGGGTGCTCAGGCCGCCGCCGATCACGTGGAGCGCGGCTTCAGGTCCTCGTAGCAGGCGCGCAGGTAGATGTAGTTCTTCTTGGCCGGGTTGAAGTGCTCGTGCCCCTGTAGCGAACGCACACAACACATGCCACGGTTATACTAAGTATTGTTAAAGCATATTGGATCAAGGATAGCGGGTCGCACGAGTCTGTCGTGAGTTCCTAGCGAGGAATGGTATAATACTTGAGGCTGACCTTGGACCAGTCGTATCCGACGGCGTAGGCGAAGATCTGTCCGTTGTGGTTGAAGGCGCACTTGGTGAGCGGCTGGTCCAGCATCTCCGAGGACTTGAGGCGCGTGCGCGCGTCCTTGTCCCAGAACGAGAACGAGCCGTCCGACCCCACCGTGGCCAGCGTGCCGTGCGCCGGGTGGAACGCGATGTCGTTCACCGCGTAGATGTCCTGTTGGCGAACAGACGAGCTGCTGCTAGTTACTTTACTATACACATACATACATTACACCACATAGTGGAGCGGGGAGGGAGAAGACACTCGCCTGGTAGCCGGTGGTGTTGGCGGGCGGCCGGTGGCACTTGAACGTGAAGTTGTCCTTGGGGTTGGTGGGGTTCACATACTGGATGGCCACGCGACCCTCCACGCTGCCCAGCGCGAAGCCGGTGGGCTGCTTAGTCTTCTTGTCGCGGAAGATGGCGATACAGCGGTGCTGGTGCTTGAGCGGCGACTCCACGCGCTTGAACTCGCCCGGCTTGCCCTCCAGCGTGTACAGACAGATGCCGCGGTCGGCCGTGCCCACCACGGCCATGGGGTAGTCCTGCACAGACACTAAATGAGAATTCTGTCTGACTGCTGCAGACTGCACACTGCAAGCGCTACTTACCACATCCGCGCAGTAGCAGCGCTCCGACAAGCTCATGTTCATGATGGGAACTGCACTGCGGGTGTCCCAGAACTGAAACGAAAGTGCATGTTGTGAGTGAGGCGTTATGTGTGGTATGTGTGGTACATGGGGTGATGGGGTAGATGGGTAAGTGCCCCACTCGGCGCGGTACCTTGAGCGTCTTGTCCCAGGAGGCGGTCATGAGGCAGGTGTAGTTGGGCGCCTTGATCCAGTGGCACGTCTTCACGGGTGCCTCGTGCGCCGCCACCTGCGAGTAAACCAATCATGTACTTTACATGAAAAACTACTATAATAAATGTATTTACTTGGTAGTATCAAAAGTAAAAACAACATAGGCTTGAAATTATATAATTAATTATGATATTCTTGTTCCAAATAATGTTACCTGTATTGATTGATTGGAAGCTAGGTCCCAGCACTTGACACTCTTATCAGTAGATGCCATGAAGATTTTGCTGCCATCCTGCAAACACATTACAGCCAGGTATCATTTAATTAATAGGCAGGTTCCCGTCACTGAACAATGCAAGCAGCAGTCGGTGAGCAGCATTTGTGTAGCATACTGACATCGTGCCATGCCACGTCGAGGATGGGTCCATCCATGGTCTGCACCGCCTTGGGCACCGTCTTGCCCGATGCCTCCACCTCCCAGCATCGCACCTGCAAACATGTTTACACATTAGTTGACTGCGGCGAAGCCCAGACGGAAGGTCATTTCTTTATTTAGATAGCAGGACAGGCTCAACTAAACAAATGAACAGTGGCAGTATATGGCACTGGAACAAAACAAGTGAAATTCTTGGGCAGAGGTCTTTGCCCAGCAGTGAGATGATACAGGCTAACAGAACAGTTACAGTACTAGTAGTAACTTGTTAAGAAAAAAATATTTGCACAATGACTCATAAATATTGATGAAGTTTCACAATATTTGACAATAGATACAATACTTTTTTTATTTCCAATGAAACAACTTTTTAGTTCTTTTGGTGTTTGTCCTTTCGTTGGTTGCGTTAAATTCTTCGCAGATGATTTAACTTTTGTGCTTGTTTATAGGATATTTCACTTTGAATTTCTTTTCAAAACATATTTGTGATATTATTTTTGTAATCTCTTTAAAACCCTTTATTTTGATACCCTACTTATTATCTTCGGGGACGCCGGCAAACACCAGACGGGCGATCAGTCCTTTCGTTGTGGATTATTTCGCCCAGAGGTGATACCCTACTTGATGGTATTAGAAAAAAAAAAAAAAAAAATTTGAACTCCGCGATTTGGCCCCCAAAATCCGCAATTTTTCTGTGTTTTTTAATTTGATGTAGCCTATACCCATGCCATGCCTATAGCCTTGCGGCATCAAGACGAATCTAACGACGTATATTTCATTCAAATCCGTTTATCCGTTTAAGAGTTATGAGGGAACAAAGAAACGGACATACATACACGTCAAACACATAACCCTTCTTTTGGGCTTCGCCGCAGTCGGGTAAAAATACGCCGTGTGCTAGGGGCCTAATTAATACTATATTTTAGATTGAATACTACAAATTATAGAAATTACAATTTATTTTCAGATTCTTATTATTTGTGGACTTGGAAATGTCCAAAAATAATAAGAATTATTTTTGGACATTTCTAAGGTGGCACAATGGGTTTGGTGGACTTTTCAAGACTATGTTTGGATAGATTTAAGGGAGGAAGGGAAACAATTCAGGTAGGTAGTCTGTGGTGTACCATACCATTATTATAAGTATAATAAGTATACAGATGCGTCTAAGTTGTCAGACAATAGTGATGTTGGTTCTGCTGTGTGGATTCCAAAATTTAAAATTATACTTAATTTTCGTAGCTCTGAATTTGGATCTGTCTATACAGGAGAAGCAATAGCTATATTGGAAGCGGTTTCATACATAGAATCACATGGACTGAATAAAACTTTGATCCTGTCAGATTCACTTAGTTGCTTGCAAGATTTGTTAAAATCTCCTTTCCGCTCTCGTCACAATTTCCCCATCATTTTAAAAATTAAGCAATTGCTTCATAGATGCCAATGTTTAGGCTTAGAAATTGCAGTGGCTTGGATCCCTAGTCACTCTGGAATCGTTGGCAATGAAAATGCAGATTCGATTGCCAAGTCGGCTACTCGGAACGGAACCGATTCTTACTCATCTTGCTATCCCCGAGACCTGCGCTGCCTTGCTAAGCCTGATATGATGAAGTGTTGGGATACACTTTGGCAAAAAACTCGAGTGATCAAGGGTAAATTCTATGGCGCTATTCAACCAGACATCCCTCCCAAATGCTGGTTTAGTAAGCATAGGTTCAATAAATGGGCTACTTCTATTATTATTAGACTTCGACTTGGTTTTGTTTGTACTCCAGTATTTTTGGCCAAAATCCGTATTAGAGACAACTCTTTATGCGAATGCGGTCTGGATGAGGGTACTCTGGAACATTTGTTTTTTTCCTGTCCCCGTTTAACAATCTCCCTGTATGACTTACTTCCTAGTAATATTCCCCGTCCAATTAACATTCCTTTCCTTTTATCTTTGGCCCATACACCTGCTATCTAAGTCCTTTATAAATTTATAAGTATAAATAAAATACAGTTGTAGCTAGAAAATACATACTTATTTCTATTTGTTTATTATGTTCTTGATGTATTAACATTATATTGTGCCGTTTTACATGTATTAACAAAAATGTTTTGTCCCCCTCTTAGCATGGTGAACAACAGATGTCATCGCTACAAACACCGATCATTTGTTGTATGATATTAATTTTTTTTTAAAAAGAAAACGGAACAACCTCATCTCACACCTGGACATTGGCAAAATCATCGAAGTACATCGATGGAGCCATAACCTTCAAAAATTGAATTGAATTGACCTGCATTTTTGTTGATTTTGGCTTGACCACTGAGAAGGTATTATTTAAAAAAGGCCGCAGGCCACCAATAAAACAGAGTTTATGAAGTATTCTCATGTGAGAACAGGGTGGTAAAGCTGGAACCCTGCAAACATTTCTTTGTTAATATTTTGTTAATTAAATCCACCCAAGATGATGAGTTGATGACTAGTTATGAGGAATTTTGTTGAACACAGGGAACCTATCTAAAGACATCATCACAGATGTTTGAGTCACTCTTATGTTTAACCCTTAACAACCCAGTATGCTTTAGTAACATAACTGACCAGTACAGTCTAACAGACATAATTATTTGCTATTGTGTCTAGTGGGCACTTGTGGGTTGATGAGTTACTTCTTTGGTTTAATAATAATAAATAATAGACTAACAATATTAAACATGTTTTTATTACACGTTTGGATTTGGTAAACTGTAGGGATAGATTTTACGCAGAAATAAATACTTTCGTTATTATACATCTTTGAACTTAAAAATGTATCCATGGGAAACTTGTGGGTTGTTAAGGGTTAAATATGCAACAAGCCGGTGCCACTGTGAGTGTGACCGTGCCAGTGCCGCGAGCCACTCACCCGACAATCCCAGCTGCCCGACACGAGGAAGGTCTGCGGCAGCGAGGGCGGCGAGAACTCCAGCGCCGACACAGTATCGTCTGGCGGCGAAGTCACCTCCAGGTCCTTATTCGGGTTGCTCGGCGCACCGCCCAGCTGGTTGAACATCTTGCCGGTTACTGTTACTACCAGTAAATAACTAATACAAAGTGCCCTGCACCACACGACTATAATAAACAATTAGATACTCTATTTATTTAAAAATGTGGCACGAAGCTGAACTGAAACGATTGAAACTGCTTATTTAAATAACTACTGCTTGCTTGTTTTGACTTATTGGTTTTTGAATTTGAAGGTTAGGTGTGGTGCATAGACTACATTTGGAAACCGTTTGGTAATTTGTAGTTACCAGTAATAAATAAACAGTATTGAAACTAACTTACTAAATTCTAAAGGCGCGTCCCAATTAGCGCTGCGGGGCTCCGCGAGGCCGAACCGTGCGGTCAAGTCTCGTGAGTATCCAGGAAGTGACTAGTGAGGCTGAGGCCTGAGCCGCGCGACCTAAACAGGGCGTTGTAAAAAGCAAAAAGCCACGCGGCTCATAATGGGGACGCGCCGTAACGTAAGGCTGTATGTTATAGGTCCATGGATAATGTTGCCATGTTGGCCTGAAAGTAAGTAGGGCCAAAACAGAATACTTTTCCTGTGATTTCAAATAATTCAGGATGTGTGAAACGGGACCGGTTAATGTAGCGACACCTGGGAGAGGCCTATGTCGAGCAGAGGACGTCTTTTGGCTGAAATGATGATGATGGTAAGAACCCTAACCTATATTATTTTTAAACAACTTCCAAAAAGGAGGAGGTTCTCTATTTGTGTATGTATATAGGTATATTTTTTTTATGTTAATGGGACGGGCAACTGGTGGAACTAATGGCGCTAGCACCGCATGAACCTAAGCTCTTCATTGGTTGAATATCTGTCAATGTCATTTTATATTTAAAAAAGCTTGACCTCATTGGTCGGATTGGGACAAGCTATGGACACGCCATCTACAATCAGCTTTCACTTGCCAACCCCATTGTTACAGTTTGTCTATAAAGTCATGAAATTAATGTTTGAGGAACTAACATTATTCAAAAGTAAGGCAACACTAAATCATGGTACATCAAATGTCATCAGCTGTCATCAACTTGTTATTTATCTTGATATCTTTTGCATTTTTTAATGTTTTTCAAATCTACGTCGACAAAACTTCGAAAAAACGTGTTAAATATGAGGAAAACAAATAGGAGTGGAGCTCGGGAAATTATTTCAAAGTATATCAGCGATGTTTGTTAGAACACCAAGCTGACCAAATTTTATCAAATTTGGATGATATTTATACTCGAACAGCAGCTATAACAGGTATGTAATCGTGTTATTGTTTGTTTTTTATCTACCAGAAGTCACAAATTTACTAAATATACGATTTTAAGACTAAAATAAGCATTGTTTACATTGCGCATTTATAGGTTAGATTGCAAATGTAAGTAGCTCATATTGTAGTGCGACGTTAACTTTTGATACTTTTGGGTAATCAAATTTACCGGTGATTTTAAATATGAATAAGTTTTAACATGTTTGAAATAAAAACAGTGCTATGTATTTTCTGTTAGATAATACATCTTTTTTTAAATCTTTCTTTCAGGAAAATCTGAGAGTACAGTGAGGCGTATTGCAGATGAAGGCAAACATAGATCAGGCCGTCCTAAGAAAGAAATGGATGACTTCAACATAAAATTTCGCTAAAACAGATCTGGATTTTAAATGTAGCCTAGAAGTCCTGCGTAAAATTTTGAAATCGATTGGATTTTCTTACAAGAAGATCAAAATAACAGAAAGGCTCTAATCGAACAACATATTGCAGCAAAACGGGCAAGAGAAAATGGGCATACAGTGGTACAAAAGTTAAAATATAACATTAATAAAAAATATGTACGAACATTTTTCTTTTATTTACTCATTTTTATTTCAATGAAGGTCGGAAGGAAAATATCGTGAGGAAATCTGGAATTATAATTATTATAAGTCTGAAATCACCAAACCGTCTTGAGCATGCGTGGTGATCAGTGCTCGTGCCGTCTCTGTTGAGAAGAGGCCTTTGCCCAGCAGTGGGACAGTAATAGGCTGGTATTATCATTTATAATGAAGGTCGCATCTTTGTTTATGGTTTCTGTATTTTTTTTAAAAAAGATAACAGATTTTAATTAAAATCAGGTTTGCTTCTAGTACAAAATAATGTGCTAGTATCAAAACCATTTTAGTTACACTATACAGGGTTGCTATGTGCACGAGTCTTCACGACCGCAGCGCCCTCATTTATTTTCATGACTTTATAGACAGGCTGTAACTGATATCTCCGTCCGACCAATTTTCGATTTTCGACTGAAGTTGATTTTTCTTTTATTTTTCACATTTTTTACGTATTGTTGGTGTACATATTTAAAAAAAATAAAATGTATTTTGTTATAATCCAGCTTTGAAATGCCCTTTTGTTATTTGCATTTCAGTTAGGTTTATTACATTACTAGTGGCCCACCCTGGCTTCGCACGGGTGCAAAAAAGGTATTAAAACCTTCCTCTTGAATCACTCTATCTATTAAAAAACCCGCATCAAAATCCGTTGCATAGTTTTAAAGATTTAAGCATACATAGGAAGGGACAGACAGCGGGACGTGACTTTTTTGTTTTGTATTATGTAGTGATGGATGAAGTGAAGTGATGATAGTGATAGTGAAGTGATAGTGATTGTGAAGTGATAGTGCTAATGATGATTTTCTACATGCAAATACCATAGAGGTGTTTCTCTTTTTTAATTAATTACTACTCTTTGATCGAATCGAAGTGTCAATGTCAAAGAGTAAAGTAATTTAATTGGTAGTCAATGTCAAACAAACTTAAAATCACAGAGTACATCTTAAAAAATTGCGATTAGATTTTTTAGTTTATGCCAAACTACAATAACAATAATATTTTACGATTAATTTTAATTCCTATGATCAATTTAGATTAGGAAACAATTTACAAGAACTACAATGAGTAATATACAGTATGTGCAAATAAAGGATCTAAAACCCTTAATGAAAAATATAAATGCCGAGTTCATCGTGCTCGAGGTGGGTCCACCGACATTGACGAAGGAGGCGCGGGAGGTGCGCACCCTGCGTGTGGCGGACGCCACGGCCTCGGTTAACCTGTCCGTGTGGGACGAGCCGGGTGCGTTGCTTCAACCCGGCGATATCGTGCGGCTCACACGCGGCTACGCGTCCCTGTGGCACTCGGCGCTCACGCTCTACTCCGGCAAGTCCGGCGACATACAGAAGGTGGGCGAGTTCTGTATGCTGTTCAACGAGCAGGTGAACATGAGTGAACCGCAGCCGGCGCCACCGCCCGCGGCCGCTGCGCCTACCGCGCCCGACCGGTCCAACGGTGCGCACACTCCGCTACGCTCGCTGCAGGCACCGCCCGTACCCGCCCCTCCGCACGGCGGCAAGCCCGACCGCTTCGCGCCTCCCGCGCAGGAGCACTCTGGCAAGCATACGCACAAGACGTACGTGCGCGGCCGCGGGCACGCGCGCGGCAACAACCGCAGGTAGCACGCGGACCTGCCTTCGTTCAGTGCCTTCCAGGATAACGGTGCATTCATTGTGGCTTGATGACAATAACAGGTCTAAAACAGGCTCCCATGTTATATTAAGGCAAGTGATGATTAATATCTTGTATAATATTGTATTAAAATATTATGTATGAAATTACATTGTCAATCTGTTGAGAATCATTTCTACATGTCTACAAGTATGAGTGGGTCTTGCTGGCTGGAGCTTAATAGAACGAGCGCTACGATCCTTGGCTACTTGTTGATAGGTCTCTGCATTATTACAGCGTGGTCGGCTTCACTTTGAGCCTCAGCCTCAGCCCACTCATCCTCCTCAATCATTTTTTCCCCGTGTTGTACAGCCTGCGACTGAATAACAGTAGGTAATATTTATGGTGACATCAGCGCGGTGTGCGGGTGCAGAGGCGCTGAGTGGGTGGGGCACACAACATCAGCATGTGAGCCTTCCTACTCGCTTCCATCAGTAACGGTTGGAAAAATGATTTTTGTATAACGTATCGGAAATGACAGTAGCTCCCAACCCGGAATCTAACTCCTAATCTAATAGACTACTGGCCCGTGTTGAAAAAATTATGGGTCATGTGAACCACCAGGTGACCTATCTAGAACGATGAACGATGATTTTGATTTATAAGAGCATAAAATAATAAGATTCAGCACTATGCCGTCACTTGTAAGCTGTCCAACCAAGTGCAGGTGAGAATTCAAAACTACAGGTAGAGTGGGTACATTTTGGTCATATATTTTTGTACGACATTCTTACCATCAATAGATCCATGAAAAACAATAAGAAAACGCGTAGTGCCGTAAAAAAATGGTGCGCCACAAAGTCGGAATTTTTATTTTATAATAATAATAATAAAATGTTTATTGTCTCAATTGTTTTATTTTCTGACAATTTCCAGGGTAAATTTGGTCATTCGATTTTGTACGGCATCAGTTTCATACTATTTCAATACTGCTTTTAATCCATTATTCCGCAACGCCGTACAAAAATCATGCGACAAGGGGAAATAATCGAGGGTTGCAACCCCCTCTCTTTCCGTGGTCCAGGGGGTGATTTGACACAACATAAAATTAATTTATTTTGAAAGTATTTTATGCATACCTAGATAATATTTTTTGGCTACAATTTAAATGCTCACCAAAAAAGATTTTTAGACCCTAGAGGCTAGATTAAAGTTCACTAAAGTACTAAATAAAATATTTTAACTTAAATAAAATAAACCCACTCTTTACTGAGGTGCCTATAGAACAACGTTTTAAGGACGCTGTTACATTTTCGATCAACTCATGTTTAGGTAACTGTAGGTGTTGTGGGTGGTAATCGGCGAAGATAAACGATTTGGTAGCTTAAAAAACTTATATTTTTGGAAAAGAACAGATAATTTTTGACAAACGAAAATCACGTACAAGCGCACCCGCTTGCAGTGCTCGCACGGACTCAACTCAACTGGCGGCGCGGGGTGGGGGTCCATTGACCCTTACATCTATATGCTAATGTGTGCGTTATAACTACTACTTACAAACTAACTTATGAAGATAACATGAGCGCGTCGCTAACAGTAACTAAAGTCGCCCAAAGCATGGTCTCACAAATAGCGCTCGGTTGTATACTTACCTCTTATAGATAATCTTGATCTTTGATATTATTTTTTAATTGTATTGAAATAGAATTTGGTAGATTACTTGGAACTTTGAAAACGCATTTGATAATTTTGTTAATTATTAGTATCGTCGTCATGATAAGTAGGTTAGTATTTTCAACCGAGTCGAAAAAAAAGAAGGTGCTGTATTTGTATGTATCCGCGATTTTCCCAAAAGATTTTAGGATTCCAAAATGATTAGATTTTATGTTTTAGTGGGTATACCGGGTCAGACCGGGGAGTTCCACATGGCCCCCCATCCCCCGATGGGAGGGTATGCGTAATGCATTTTTTCCCAGCGCAAAAAAAAAAAAAAAAAAGGTTAGGTTAGGTTAGGTTTTTTTTTTTTTTTTTTTTTGTTTTGGCAGGAGTGGGAAATCCCCACGGACACCTCGACTACCTCACAGGCTGTGAGATAGTCGAGGTAGTGCCGGACTCGAACCGGCTAAAACCACACTCCTGCTCTGCTCGTGTCCCCCTGGCTTGCAGGACAGGGACCTTTCGAGACATAAATTATTTTGTTGCTGTTTTTATTGATTTCTTTAATTAATTTTGAATTTACGCTATTTTTTGTTTTACATTCTATTATTATCATTTGCTAACTATATAATTACTAAATTTTGAGTCTATACTTTTATCTATACTTATATCCTTTCTTATATAAATATCCATATATGATAAAGCACAGTTGTTAAGTCGTCTTATTTCTTTTTACAACCCTGGTACAAATTTCTAAACAAAATTCCAAAAATATTTTCCGCTTTTTGTTGTCTCTAATTATTCCACTAATGCTATTTCTATCGATGATTGAGTCCAATTTCTGTTCGGTATTTTGTCTTTCCACACAAAAGACCGGGCAATCTATTAAGATGTGGGCGACCGACTCCACTTTATCCGGCTCGCAGATGCACCATGGGTTCTCCTTACACTTGAAACGGTGCAGGTATTCGGAGAACCCACCGTGTCCCGTTAAGATTTGGGTGACTATTCCGGCTGGCTTAATTTTTTGTACAATTCTGTGGGCGTCGATCGCGTCTGGCAGGAATATTTTTGTTATTGAGGCTGTCTCGCCATTCTGGTACCTCCGGTTCCATTCGTCGAGCGACCCCATACGGATTTGCCGCTTGACGAATGAAACCGGGCAGCGGTCATAGTCAGGCCTCTTTCTGGACCGGAGTGCAGCCTCCTTCGCGAGATGGTCCGCGCGCTCGTTGCCCTCAAGCCCCGCATGTGCCTTAACCCAAAACAAGGACACATCTTTGTTCTGGGATAAGGCCGCGCCCATGTTCGCTCTCGCCTCCACGGCCAGGGTGTGGAGGGAACCCTGGTTTGTGACTGACTGGAGTGCGGCCTTTGAGTCACTGTAAATACCGAAGGTTCCCTCTTTGCGCTTGAGGATTTCACGCGTGGCTACGCATATGGCCAGGAGTTCCGCCTGGTATACCGTACAATAGGACGGCAAGCTAAGCTTGACGGACTTGATCTCGGCCTCACCGCCCCAAAGTGACAATGCAGCTCCGACCTTGCCCGCAATCTTGCTGCCGTCCGTGAACACTCTCACAGCCTGGGTATTGTGTGTGTCCACACGCGTCTGGTCTTCCAGGCACACGAACTCCATGGCCATATGTTTCGCCGGGTGTGGAGTCTCTGCAAATCCCACCACCCGCTCCACCTCCCTGCCCGCCAGTGCTGGCTGTGGCACCCCCCTCTTTGCCTCGTACAGAGCGGCTGCTTCCTGTTTTCGGAGGTCGAGTGGGAGTATCCCAGCCAGCACTAGGGATGCGTTCAGCGATACAGTGCGGTAGGATTTGCAGAGCTTCTGCGCGAATCCTCGTTGGACCGTGTTGAGGCTTTTCTGCACTCCGATCTTCTTTGCCGCCGGCGCCCAAGCACTCGCCGCGTACAGGATTACTGGCTCCACCGCTGCCGTGTAGATGCTGTGGATGATCTCCGGGTTAAGGCCCCAGCTCACTTTGGCCGCACGCGCCAGCTGTTTGTAAATGTTCACACCTTTTCTGCAGGTTAGGTTAGGTTTTTTTTTTTTTTTTTTTTTTTTCTTCTACCTCCGACACTACGGAGTCTATGTTAGGCTTAACGTTCATTCCAGTTCTCGCTTTTATTCCTCTCGTTCTTTCATTCTGCATACTTTTTCTTTCTTACATACTATCTTCATTCTGTCTTTAAGGGTAGGACGCCCTTCTACTGGTCCCTATTCTGTATTATCTTCCTTTTATTTATTTTTCGGGGATAAGACAACAACACATATTTTTACTCATTTTCTACAACAGTACATATTTTTGCTTATTTATATATTATCTTACAGTTATTTTTCTATTTCTATTCTTATTTTCTATTCTTATTGCTATTTACATAATTGTTTCTTAGGACTATAATTCAGTATATTATTCTCTATTTCTTAGTACTAAAATTGCCCATTACATGTATAGGGGGTCTGTTTTTATATGTATTTTATAATTTTCTCTCTTACACTTTAATGCTTATCTATATAGGTAATTGTATTTATTACTATTTTGCCTTATAACTATTTCGTATCTTTTATTTCTATGCTAGTCTCTAATATACTATACTATATTATTAATGATAAAACGAACTTACCTGTACGTGAAGTTCTATCATAATTATGCGAGCTGCTCAATTCGAAGCGATTAATATTTACTTGTAGTACTGTTTCGTATTTCTCGGCCATTACCACGAATATTTTAGAGAAAATAATAAGAATCTAAAAATTAAAAGTAATTTTTTGATTAAAAACAAATCATTCATTCACTCCCACTCATGTCCGACCCGATCTCGCCGATCGACCACCATTTTATTCTCATTAAGTTTAAAGCATTTCCTGAAACACAAATGGATTATTTATTATTACTGACAACATAGGAAAATAGATCTTGATAGTTGCGGGAGGGTATAACACTTAAACGGGTGGGATGTCATATTAATCGCTTCGAATTGAGCAGCTCGCATAATTATGATAGAACTTCACGTACAGGTAAGTTCGTTTTATCATTAATTATGCTTACGCTGCTCAATTCTCACGATTAATATTTACTTGTAGATGTTTAAAGATGCTCAAGATCGATATTTTACCTATTTGTCGTTCTAGAATTATGATTTTGACCTTTTTACAAAAGTAAATTATTAGACTAGTATTCTCAATACATGTATTTATTAAATGTTATATTTTAGCAAATATAATAGCAAATACACAACAAAAAACAAAAAAGCAATCATCTTTTTCTCATTATTAATATAATAACATAAACTATTTTATTTTACTTAAGTTTGAAGTATAGATCGACCAAAAGAATCATCTAGATGAGATATAATAATATCCCGGTTGTAAAATCTGGCAAAAACGGATGAAGAAATGCTCCACCCCGCGGTTTTCCTAATTGTATCCACATTCACGCCAACAGCTTTTGCTTTTGACGTGGATGCATGACGCGTGCTGTGCGAGCTATATACACTTGTGTCGATACCGCTTTTGTGGAGCATGTCTTTTATCCAGTGACTCAAAGTTTGGGTAGTTACTTTTGTGTGAGGTTTCCTATAGCTAATGAACAAATCGTCAGACACACGAACCGAATCAGTTTTATTTTTATAACATAACAAAGTCAAGGCTGGACAAATTTCGGGCTTTTCATGAAAATATGGTAGTTTTAATAATGGTTGGTGAGTATTTGGTTTTGAGGTTTTAATAAGTTGTGAAATTTTAATTGATATACAATTAGAATCAAAAATTATATTTTTAAGTTCAATTTTCGACAAAGTTTGAACTCTGTGAGCTGTTACAATAGCCAACAATGTAATTAATTTTTTAGATAATAATTCCAGGCTTAACTCTTCATTGGGAAACATTTGTGATAAATAGTTTAAAACAGTGTCAACGTTCCAAGTATATTCGTATTTCGGTTGAGGTGGTCTGGATCTAAAAACACCTTTCATGAACCTCGCAATTCTATCATCATTAATGCTAGTTGAACCTAAAATACAAGATAAAGCGGATTTGCAACAATTTAGGCTTCCATATTTGTAGCCTGAATTATAAAGCTGAGTTAAAAAATAAAGAACATTTGGGACCGATGCTGCTAGATAATCAATATTATGTGTTTGACAGAAATTGAACCACTCTTTAAAGTAACAATCATATTGCTTACGCGTGTTGGGGGCTAATGAATTTATCATTATATCTACGGAAGAGGGGGGAACGCTTCGTTTCAGTAGAGCTTCCCTGATAATATTGCTGCCACCAGGGTAAGACTTTTGTGCAGACTGTGTTGCGTCCTGGAATCACCAAAAAACAACAATTCACTACTAGGGTTAAAATAAATAACCTTAGAACTGACCAATTTCTTAAAAACAGGGTACCAGGGTTGGGTAGGCCAATTAGGTACAATAACTATGCCTGTAGCTTTGTCTGCAATTATTTTATTTAAAGTTTTAAGAATAATTGCGAATGGTGGGAAAGCGTAAAAGAAATAATCATTCCATTTTATCGTAAAAGCGTCAATACAGAAAGCGTATGGGTCAGCTCGCCAAGCGACATATTTGTTGCATTTTGCATTGGATCTACTTGCAAATAAGTCAATATCAGGGACACCAAACGCCTTAGTAATGTCTAAGAAAGCATAAGAAGCTAGCTCCCATTCCGTATCAGAATGTGTCTTTCGAGACTCGAAATCAGCGACAGTATTTTGAGACGATTTAATATATGAGGCATAAATAAATAAATTTCTTTCTTCACAAAATTCCCAAATCTGTCGAGCTATTTTGTGTAAATGGGGGAACTGAACACTACCCATTCGGTTGATACACGAAATTGCAGTAGTGTTATCTACTCTAAGTAAAACTTGCGTGTCAAAAAGATCTTTAGCAAATATTTTTATGGCAAACAGAGCGGCGAGCAATTCTAATATGTTAATATGATAACATTTTTCTTCATTTGTCCAAAACCCATTTGCTTTTTTATTTAAACAAGATGCGCCCCAACCTGTCAAAGAAGCGTCTGAAAATATTTCGAGATGATAATTTGGAGATCGAATAGGGCATGAAGATTTACTAATATTTTTATACCACCAATCTAAATCATCCTTAATTACATTATGATTAATTTTCATGACTTTTTCATAGTTATGACTATCGCCCAGGCTTATAAATTTTAATCTCTCAAATATTTTTGTGTGTAACCAACCATACTCAATTCCTGGGCAAATAGAAATTAATAAACCTATAAATTTAGCGAAATCTCTAATTTTACACTTTTCTGTAGTTCTAAATTTTTCTAATTCTTTTTTGATTTTATCACGTTTCTTTTGTGGAGGTTTCACACAAAATGTTTTCATATCCAATTCAAAACCTAAAAATTTACATTGCGTTTTGGGTATGATTGCACTCTTTTCATAGTTTATAATAAACCCCAAGTTTTGTAAGAGGCATAGCGTTTCATTAACATTTCTTGTACATTTGTCTAAAGAACTATCAATACACAAGATATCGTCCAAATAAACGGTGGATAACCATCCATGCAGCCGTAGGTGTTCCATAACCGGTTTCATGATTTTCGTGAACACCAGTGGACAAGTGTTCAAACCAAATGGCAAGCAATTAAATTCATAACAAGTATTTTGAAACTGAAAACGAAGGTATTTTCTATAATCTGAATGTACCGGTATTAAAAAATAAGCATCTTTTAGATCTACCGTCGCTAAATAGCAATCAGGTGTAACTAATTTTATTGCGGTTCTTAAGTCTTCCATCTTAAAGTGTGGCGGGTTAATAAACTTATTTAATTTTTTTTAAATTTAAAATAAACCTTTTTTCGCCATTTGGTTTGTCCACAAGAAATATACTAGATAGAAAATCTCCATCAACTCTACGGCACACCGATATAGCACCTTTATCGTGTAATTTATCAATTTCAGCCTTAAAGTTTAATACATCGTATTTATCGTTAAGTATATTTTTAGGACAGTAACAGTTATCCTGTATAGGAACTGAGGAAAAAGGTATTTTATAACCTTCAATCCAGGACAAAATATTTTTGTCATTTGTGAGCTTACGCCATGTGTGTAAGAAATATTTTAATCTGCCTGCTGGTTTTGTTACCTGCTGGTTTATTGCCTCCTCGGGTTCTTGTAATAGTGGGCACCGCCGCGGTGCGCACGTGATGCCGCAGTCCCGCGAGTCTTCTCGTTGCGGTGAGCACTCGACGAGGTACCCGCAGTCCGATGAGCTGTCGACGACACTTTCCGATTCGAATATTGTGTGTTGGGCTGCGGGTGCTTCCAGTTTAAATGATTAGCAGAATTGTTAGGTCTGCTATTTTTAATTGGAGGTTTAGGCTTTACTACATAAGATTTTAAATCTTGGCTAGACTTAGTTATAGCCTTGCTAGCTTTTAAGTTTTCAGGTAGCGCCTCCCCGAACAAATGTTTGTCCCGTTTTGACTCTTTTAATGTATCCTTTAATTTATTGTTAAGAGTTGAAATTAAAAAACTTCGCCTAAGTTTTGTATCTATATAGTGTGAGTCGCATAACAAACGGCTGGCATTGCTTATATGCTTTAACACAGTTTGATTGGTATCCGATTTTTCTGAGACCAGGATATCTATTGCATTAGTCAAAGCTGTCAAAGCTACACAGAGTTGGCCTTGCCGCGCGGCTAAAGATGCATCTTTTTTCTGCAAGATATCGGATACCGCCGCTTTAACTTCGGGATTTAAAATTGGTGCCTTAAATAATTGACAATTGCCAGGGGTTGGATATTCTTCTATAATTTTATCTTTTTGATCTTTTGTCAACCCATTTTGTAGGACATGTAATAGCCTTGCTGAGACGTCCGGATGTACATTTTTTCCTACAGCAGTTTCCTCTTTAGGAGCATCCCCCAGGAGGGTAAGTATCTCATCGTCCAAATGCTCTGGAGATATGGACACTTGATCATTTTTATCGCAATCTACCTCAGCAGCAATGCTAGTTGATGGTTGCGGTATTGACTCATCTCCTGCCCCAGGTGTGGGGGCTAATATAGACTCATTTGAAGTGTAAGCCACGTTAGGGAGTGCCTCTATATCTCGTTCAGTGTCTGAACATTGGTAACTGGCAACGTTATCATCCATTTCAGGGTCTGAAAAGGCAATAAATATGATTGTCATAACTGTGAAGGTAGTGATCCCGAAAATCACTCGCAACACTAGACAATGTAGTATTACACTATATAACCATTAAGTATTTGTGAAGGTAACAGTCCCTAAACGTACTGTTCGCATCACTTACTATATCTAGCAAAAGATCCATTAGTTATACGTATATCATATAGTATATACAATATAATACCGCACAGTGTCGAATATTGTACACTATCTATGATATTATTGTTAGGTGAAGGTAACAGTCCCTGTGAGTACTGTCCGCATCACTATTGAGTACAAAACTAGGTTTTTGTTGTGAAACGTGCTATGCATAAATGATTTACGTAACGGTCATAATCTCAATATTTATGCAGATATCTATTGTTCACTTCCGTGAATTATTTTTGCACAATTTGTTTACAAATTGTGACATGTGGGTACTTCACATAAGCTGTACCTATTGTATTATCTTACGTAAAAGATTACAATATATTATCCATACTAAATAAATAACTGTAGTGTAACAGTTAGTACAAACATGTAATTTCAAAAATAGAATCATAAATTGTATGTAAACACTTACCAGAATTTCCTTCTGTACTTGCAGAACTGGAAGAATAACGCCGACGTTTTCGTAATTCACGCTCCAACTTTCTCAATATGCGTTCACTGTCCTTATCCCTATGTTTCCGTTTTCTTCCCATGTTTAAAGCTACTTAATTTTCTGAAATAACGGACTTATAATCCACTCAAACTAAACACTACAAAGAACTGTAAAGTTTTAACACTATAAATAAACACACTAAGTTTTTAAATATTAGCACAAACTATTTGACGGGTAACGGCCGGTACTGCACGAAAACAGATAATGAGAATAAAATGGTGGTCGATCGGCGAGATCGGGTCGGACATGAGTGGGAGTGAATGAATGATTTGTTTTTAATCAAAAAATTACTTTTAATTTTTAGATTCTTATTATTTTCTCTAAAATATTCGTGGTAATGGCCGAGAAATACGAAACAGTACTACAAGTAAATATTAATCGTGAGAATTGAGCAGCGTAAGCATAATGACAGCATATTTTCATAAACAGTTTTATTTCTATCTATAACTATTTTAGCAATTAATTTACCATAATCCAAAAATGTATTTGCATCTTTACTCTTCATTATATTTTTTGCGTTTTCCGGAGTTATTTTTGTGCCCAGTACGTTTTCCGCGTCGAAGCGCCGTCCGGCAAATTGTGGGCAGTCGAACAGTATGTGCGGGACCGACTCACATGCATCTGGGTCGCAGACGCACGATGGACTCTCCTTGCACTTGAATCGGTGTAAGTACTCGGAGAATCCACCGTGCCCCGTCAGTATTTGGGTGTTAAGGCTGCTTGTACCTATCTTACGGATGACTTTATACGCTGTCCGCACATCTGGTAAAAACAATTTTGTGACGGACGCGGTATTGCTGTTGACGTATCTGCGATCCCATTCCTCAAGCGTCGCCATACGTATGCTTCGCTTGACGAATGAGACCGGACATAGGTCGTAGTCAGGTTTTCTTTTGGAGTTTTCAGCAGCCTCCTTTGCTAACTGGTCGGCTCTTTCATTTCCTGGCAGCCCCACGTGAGCTTTAACCCAAAACAAGTTTACTATCTTGTTTTGGAGGGATGCAGTTCTTATATTATCCCTAGCTTCGACAGCCAGAGGGTGGAGCGAACTGGGATTTTTGATAGACTGAAGAGCCGCCATTGAGTCGCTGAAAACTCCGTAAGTAGACGCCTTCTGCTTGGTAATTTCGCAAGTTGCCCTTTTCAATGCGAGAAGTTCAGCCTGGTAGACTGTACAGTACTTCGGCAGTACAAGTTTGAGAGCTCTGGTCTCGGCGTCGCCATTCCATATGGACAGTGCAGCGCCGACCCCTCCTCCAATCTTGCTTCCGTCCGTAAAAATGCGGACGTCGAAGTCGCTGTTGTTGTCCAGTTCTTCTTGGTTAGCCAGGTTCTTAAACTCCAAGGTGGAACGTACTGCCGGATGAGGAGCCTCCATCGCAGAGGCCATTCGCTCGATCTCCCTGTCCCCCAGTGCGGTCTGGGGGACTCCCCTCTTGGCTTCGTATAACGATGCCGCCTCGCGGACTCGTAGGTCGAGGGGGAGCAACCCAGACAGCACCAAAGCTGAGTTCAGGGAGACCGTGCGATATGCCTTACATATCTTCTGGGCGATCCCACGTTGGACGGTCGCAAGTTGTTTTTGTATGCCCAACTTTTTAGCCGCCGGCGCCCATACACTTGCGGCGTAAAGTATTATGGGCTCTATGGTCGCCACGTACATCAACCGTAAAACTTCTGGGTGCAACCCCCAACTGACCCTAGCGGCTCTGCACAATTGCTTGTAAATCGCAATTGCTTTTCTACAAACAAGTGAGACGTGTGTATTAAAGGTCAGTTTCTCATCGATGGTTACACCCAGAAGCTTTATTTCTTTGGACATGCCAATGTCGATCCCCCCCATGCTCAGGCGTGGTGTGTCGTATTTCAGCTTTCTGGTAATGACCATGGCTGTTGTTTTATGTGGTGCAAATTTAAGCTTATTCTCGACACCCCACGCCAGAACATGGCCGAGAGCGGCACTGGCACAGGCCTCCACCTCTTGTGCGGTCTCCCCGTCAAATACCAGGACGACGTCATCAGCAAACGCCTGGACATACATTCCTCGGTTTTGCATTGCCTTTAGGAGGGGGTCAAGTACGAGGTTCCACAGTATTGGGCCCCCAATCGAGCCCTGGACACAGCCCTTGTTTGTGCCTTTCCCATACACTTCCCCGCCGTACCTGATCGAGACCTTGCGGTCTCTGAGATAGCTGTCTATGACCCGTCTGAGGTTGATAGGGCACTTTTCCTCCGCCAGACGGACTCTTATTGCTGGCCACCATGCGCTGTCAAAGGCTCCCTCTATATCCAGCGATACGATCGTTATGATCTTCTTTTGATCCAGCTTTTTGTGGATATGCTGCATGAGATCATAGAGGGAGTCTTCGGTGCTCCTCTGTGGCATGAATCCATACTGACGGGTACTCATCCTTGGTAGGAGGTGGAATTTCAGGCGGGCCACCAGCATCTTCTCGAAGATTTTTCCTAAAATGGGCAACAATCCGATCGGCCTATACGACTTTGGACTAGAGTAACTCTCCTTACCGGGCTTTCGTAGGATCACGACCGTTGCCTCCTTCCAGGCGGCGGGGAAATGATGGTACTGCAGGCACTTATTTAACAGTTGTAGGATTACATCCGGGTCGTTACCCACAGCATGACTACAAATGTCCGCCGTAAAGCCGTCCGAACCAGGCGCCTTTTTCGGATTGAAGGACTCCACCGAACTTTTTAATTCCGCCATCGTAAACGGTGGGTCGCAAGGATCATTTTGTTCCCCAGAGTTCACGTTGTCTGCCTTCATTCGGATGGATCGGTGATGAGCGTTATCACCTTCTGAGCGGTCTTCTGGATAGAATGTTTCCGCAAGCAACATCACTGAGCCCTTCGCATCCAGCACGTCCCCATCCTTTTCCAGTGGCAGGTCTTCCGCCCTGTGCTGCGTCCTACCTATCACTCTATATATTCCCTCCCATACCCCCTCCCTATCCTGTTTCTCACAGAATTCCTTCCAACTTTCAATCTGAGCCTTTGCTTCCTCCAACTCATATTCTTCTTTCTTTTTCAGGTACTCCTGTACGACCTTCGACCTCCGGACTTCGGCGGCACAGCGGATTCTGCGCTTGAAGGTAGCGACTTTCCTCTTCAACTCGACGATTCTCTCGGACCACCACGGCAAGGTAAGTTCCTCTTTAACTTTTTTAAAAGGTATAGTTTGCGTACATGCTTGATCTATGGCTTTTGTGAGGTTGTCTATTGCTGTTTCAATTTGCTGTGTGTTAGTAATTTTGATAATTTCAGCTGCTGTAAATTTAGAGTCTATTTTCAACTGGCCAAATTTCTCATGAAACTTTGACCAGTTGGCCTTTTTAGTGTTGAATTTTCTAGTCGTTCGCTCCACTTGAATGCCTTTAGATTTTTGCAAGTAAATTTTAAAAGTGATGGCGTTGTGATCCGAGGTCGTGAATCCCTCGTCAACTCTCCAATTGTCGACCATGCCCAAGATATCATTAGAGCAGGCTGTAATGTCTACGTAACTACTGTACCGCTTTCCTCCCCGTATGGTGTCGAAGGTCGGTGTTTCCCCTTTGTTTAATATGTTGAGGTTTAGCTCGCCAAGAGTTCCCACAACATCTTCCCCCCTAGGGTCAGCCGTTGGGCTACCCCACCACATGCTTTTGGCATTGGCGTCACCTCCAACGATAAGGTTCCTGGAACCGACTACGCGCTCTACTTCTCTCAGATGTTCGAGGTATTGCTCAATCGGTTGGTCTGGCTCAAAGTAAAAAGAGACAAGCGTGATCTCCCAGGCACTGGTCCGGATACCCACCACTACGATGTTTTTCGTGGTGAGTTTTGGGTACTGTTTGACTGTAAAGTCGCTGTTAAAGACAGCTATTGCTGCCTTGACAGTCCCGTCTCCTGTTCCAGTGTCCTGGAAGATTCTAACGCCCCTGTAACTCTTCATTACTCTCGCCCCACCGACGTACGGTTCCTGTAGGAGCGCTATAGCTATTCCACGCTCTGCAGCTTCGATTAAGCTCGTTGGTTGCTAGCTTTTTTCGCTGGAGGTTCGCCTGTACTGCTCCGTAGTAGATATTTTCAGTTGGGGTGCCCTTAGCAGTAGGCAACAGTGGATCGGGCTATTTCGTCCCATTTGGTACGCACTGGGCAGTCCAGATTAAACGCATTGTGCGGTGTACCGTGATCCATCTTCGCCCTCGTGCAGTTTCGGCAGGCGGGTGGTGTGCCCGAAAGCCAGTCCGGGCATTCTGATCTCATATGGGGACCGCCGCAATGTCCGCACAGGTCTTCAGGCTCTTTGCAGTACCGCTTGCCATGTCCAAAACCTAGGCAACGGGTGCATTGGACAAGCGGGGTCTGATCCTCGACCCGGACACGCTGGACATCAATGTGAACTGTCCCCATATCCATCGCACGTCGCCAGATAGTGGGCGAGACACTGACAATAACGTGGCCAATATGTGGGTTTCTTGTCCTCCTTCGGTACCTCACTTCCACCCTGTTTTCCTCATTTTCGAGGCCGTCAAAAATCGGCCCGTTCTGATTTCGCAACGCCATAAGGATGTCTTCATTGGTATTTATTACCAATACGTTCCTCAGGATCAGAAGTGGGTCCTTGTTTTTGACTTCCTCGACAGTGATGTCAACTCCCTCTTTTTGAAGCCGGTCCTTTATTTTTCCCCTTTCTTCTTCAGTCTGCAGTCCTATTATTACTTTCCTATCCTTTGCCTTTCTCACCTTTTCCACCTTTATCCAACCCTCCTTCGCGTCTATCGCCTTCCTTACTCTGCTGAGCACTTCATCGCCCGTCTCCGTCTCATCCTTGGATGTGACCACAACCGAGTGCAAGGTATTGCGCATCGGGATTGCCTTAACGCCCTGGGCTGCGGTCACACTCGCATAGGTATTTTTTGTGCTTAGGACCTGTTGGTGCTGCTCTTCCATTCTATTTCTCAGATCATCTATCTTTTTGCCGTTCTCCGTAAGTAGCCGGCTCTGCTCTTTTAGTTGTTCGATGATCTGACTGTTGGCTTCGGGGGAAACTTTTTCCGTCGTCTCACTGGGTATCGTCCGAGATGCTTCCGGTTTAGATGTCTCTCCAGTACTCTTTAGCTTTTTTATTTCCGCCTCAGCCTCTTTTATTATTTGGAAAAGCTTGTCCACTGCCTCCAGCGCATTTGCTTTTAAGTCTGCCTTTAAGTTTCGCGAGTTATTTATATTTGTTTTGGCCTTTATGACGTTTGCTTTTGCTTCAGCTAATCGAGTTAAACGTTTTGGCAGAACCTGTCTCGGTGAGATTTGGGCGTCTGTCTTGCCAGTAGTTGGAGTCAGGTGGAGGGAAGCTGAAGCAGCAGCTTCCAAATTCTCGACGCTGCGTCTGACGTTAGTCATGAGTGTTTGCGTCCTTGGCGGTGAACTTTTGGACGCGAGCGTTTGCGTCCTGGGAGGAGATTTTTCTTTCTCCATTTCGTCAGTGGCTTTTACTGGAGTTCTAGCCAACATAGTCAGAGGTATGCGTCAGAAATGAATATAAAAACACACAAAAAGTGTATGTAAATGTCAGGTCGTGGTCTGCACACAGTGTAAAAATGTGTGCAGTCTAGGTAAACAAATAGTAAAATAAACAAACGGGAAAAAACAAGAAGACTTGGTAATAAGTCCCAGTCTACTACGGTCGTGAAGAGAAAAATTTTGGTCGAGCTCAATAAAGCCTTCGTGATAACACAATAAACAATAACAATATAAGTAAATTTGCAAAAACAAATCAGGAGATAAGTAAATGAGAAATTTTGAATACAAACAATATGCTCAGGATTTCAAAATCCTCGGCAGGTCCAGCCTTCGCTCAAAAGAGCGGGTCAGAGAAATAGTCTGAGAACGACAAAACAACAACAAAGTGAAAGATAAATAATTTAAAATGCGTCTCTATGTAGAGACAGTCTACAAAACTGGTAGAGTTCCTAAAAATTTTGTGGACTCTGTCCAAACAGTCTTGCCCCCCAAGAAAAACTGCTCCAGGGGTCTCAGTTCGCGGTTTGAAGTCGAAAGACTTCTGTGCTCTATGTAGAGTCAATTTAGTGGATCCAACAGATAGATCCCCCCAAGCCCTCAAAAAAGACACCAAGCACGGTCCCGTAGCACCAGGGGTTCCAGAGATACAGCTGTCCGAAATTTTCGGATACTAAGCAATATCACCGCCAGAAAATCGGATACTTGCTGTATCTTCAGGACGCCCCGGCCTAAATGTCCCGAGTTTGGGCTTAAAAGGAAGTGCTCAATGAGATCTACCCGATGCACTGATTTTCAGCACTGAAAAGGTTTTTCTCCTGAAAACCCCTGAAACAGCTCCCCCCCAGTAGCGGACGTCCAGCTCTAGTCAGCCAAAGAAACCCCGGCCCTCTACGACCCGCCGTTCCGGAGATATGGGTGTTTTAAACTTTTCAAAATGGCTGCCGTAGACGTCAAAGTCAATCTTTGACCTGCGATATCTCCGGTCAACCAACCGAACCAACCAAAAGAACAAGCTGGATTCCGTCGAAATTTTTCAACCATAGATCATATACACACCCTTAGACAAATATTACAAAAATATAAAGAATACAACAAAAGCTACTACCTAGGGTTTGTCGATTTCAATAAAGCATTCGACACACTAGAACACGGATATATCTGGGATGCACTAAAAATACAGGGTGTACAAACAAAATACATACGATTACTTCGTAATGTATACACCAAGAGTACTGCGCAAGTCAAGTTAGAAGCTATAGGCGAAGAATTCCCTATCATGAGAGGTGTACGCCAAGGAGACCCTATCTCACCCAAATTATTTTCTGCCGTTTTGGAAATAATATTTAGGAACCTAGACTGGACAAATGAGGGACTTAACATAAACGGTGAAAACTTGAGCCACCTACGCTTTGCAGACGACTTAATAATATTCTCGGAAAATTCAAGATCACTAGAAATGATGCTGCAACAACTAGCAGATGAAAGCGACAAAGCTGGACTATCGATGAATTTAAATAAAACAAAAATCATGACAAACTCATCGCAAACAGACACGATAAAAGTAAATAATGAGCAAATAGAGTACGTACAGGAATATGTATACTTAGGACAGCTAATATCTACTGAAGGCTGCATGGAAAAAGAGATTGAAAGAAGAGTTACCAATACTTGGAAAAGATATTGGTCACTCAGTGAAGTGATGAAGAACAAAGATATGCCTATGAAAGAAAAGAGGAAGGTATATAATATGTGCATTCTACCATGTTTACTATACGGGTGTCAAACTTGGGCATTGACAGAACATCTAGCAAATAAAATTAAAGTTTGTCAAAACAGCATAGAAAGAAGTACAATAGGTGTCAAAAGGAAAGACCGAGAAAAATTAATAGACATCAAAAGTAAAACCAAGTTTAAGAATGCATACACAACATACAAACAGCTGAAGTGGAGGTGGACAGGGCATATGATGAGAGAAAAGCAAGAAAAATGGACAAAACTTATCACAGAATGGTACCCTTTAGACGGAAAGAGACATAGAGGAAGACAGGCTAAGAGATGGGAGGATGACGTTAAGAAAATAGCGGGTTCAACATGGACTCGCACTGCAAAAATGAGAAAAGACTGGAGAGCTTTAGAGGAGGCCTTTGTCGGAAGACAAGTTGCAACCGAACTACCGTTTGCCGATAAGCATTAGATATTAAAATTGTTAGTATATTAGTTAAACTCTAGTTAATAGTCAAAATGTGTTTTTTTAGATAGTAATCTTAGGTAAATTAATTCTAGGCACACGAAACTACTTTGTGTAAAACTTGATAGCAACAATAAAGGCTTTTTTATTTTTATTTTATTTTTATTTATTTTATCTCCGGTCGTAAGGGTCGCAGAAGACCCGAGTTTGGGCTCGTTCGTCTCAGTTTGACCTGTTTTAACAGCCGGGACCAGTTTCAGGAACCTGAAAATTTTTAGCCCCTATTCTCCTGAAACCGAGGGGTTGGGTAGATTTTGAGCCCCTTAGTAATATTCTGAAAACAGAATTGAATTATCTCCGTCGGTTCAGGAGTGCGAGCCGAGTTAGTTTTGCCAAGATGGCCGCCGATCTGTCAAACGACAGTTTAGGCTGCCGATATCTCCGCAACCGAAGGTCCCACTGAGACCGGATTTTCAGTGTGCAGATCGGCTCCACCTGTTCTGTCGTTTGATGTGGGTTTCAGGCCTAAAAAAGATATTCTCCTGAAAACGACTGAAAACAATGTCCCGGCTATCTACAGGCTGTGCTTCTCACTATACTTAAAACCGCAGAGTCGTACGTCAAGCGGTTTCGGAGATATGCTAAATTTAAGTGAGTATCCGTTAATACTAAAATGGCCGACTTTTCCCAAATTTGGCAACTCTGAAGTAATCTAGGCCGACTTTCGGCTTAAATAAAACCTGATGGGCTATATGAAGACAATTCTGGTGTAAAAATTTGATTATTTCCTATTTATAGGGATTTATCAACAAAAAACATATAAAAATCAATATCTTTAAAATGGTTAGACTTAAAATTTTGAAAAAAATATGATAATTAACTACAATAAAGCTTCTTTATGATAAAATCTTAACATACATTTTTAAGCATTATATAAGGGATGAAATTTGAAAATTAAGTTTTTTACGGTTATTTAATTATTACTCTAAATTGGCTATTACGAAAATTATAAAACTAAAAACTTAAGGTTATCTAATTAGCGCGTGTCAAGATACCCCTAATGATAATGATAATGCTAATGAGGCCATTACAACCGCATCCCTGTCGATAAGCGCTACAGCCCCACCAGCGGACGACGCACGCACACACACAAAATCTAATGATATAAAACCGGTCAATGCCTCGACCCAATGTTCAGATCTTTCCGTCGATACTAGCAATAAGTCCTGTCTGTATCCCGTATTCCAGTAACTTGTGTATTTCTAAATAAAATTCCTTCTGAAAAAGTCATCTTCAGTCTTCAATTATTTAACTGGCGCCCAACGTGGTGGGCAGAAGAATACTCTCTCCGACTCCTGCATCGAAGAAGTTCCTGCTCTCCAACAACCCTCTGCGAAGACATGAAGACCTTTTTACCACTCATCGCGACCATCCTTCTGTGTCTGTGAGTATACAAACTATCTGTGTGTCCTATGTATCCACTTCCTTTGTGAACGATTCGTATTTGACCATTGATAGGAAACTAAAATCACTAACAAAGTAACCTCGACTAGTTCCCACTAAGATCAAGACCTCTTTGTAGTGTAAATTAATCACAAGTTACAATGACTGAAACCAACCACAATCACGTCCCTGCCTTGATCCCAGACTACGATGGAAGTGAAGAGCTGCTGCAAAACTTTGTCAGATCAGTCTCTCACTATAATGCTGTACACCAGCACATCCCGGAAGTCTTCAGGACCAATCAGGTCATTTCTAAGTTAAAGGGAGTAGCCCGAGATATAATTTTGAACACGGATCCTGTCCCGAAAACGTGTGAAGGACTGTGCACTATTTTAATAAATGAACTTGGAACAAGTAAAACGACCACTGATTACATAAACGAAATCATGTCGATGTATAAAAGTAACAATGAAAGTTACTCAGATTTTATTTTGAAAATGAAAAACATAGCACATAGGTGTAGATTAAGTGACCCCTCTAGTAGTACGACTTTAATTTTAGGCGACGTTATGAAACGTACTTTATTAAAAACATGCCCTCCGCATGTTCGTTTTGCGTATATAACCATGACTTGGACACAAGTCCAAAACTCGATTCGTATACTTGAAAGTCAAGGAGAACTCAAACAGGTTAACAAACCTCAGTTCCCTCAATATCCGACACAAAAAGCACATACATCTAACCAGGCACATCATTCTCAAGCTACGGCTAAACCGCGAGAATACAATGCCCCTCTACAACAAAGACACGCGTATCCACCTTCTGGATTTACTCAGCGCTATAGATTGAACAACTCACAATCCAATCAGCCGCGTCCCAACTATAACAACTATAATAATAACAACGCTCGTCCACAAGGGCAGCCCCTCAATCATAACATCGGATATATTCCCCAACCGCGTCCATATCGCGAACCAGACGTAACAATGCGTACAGCTATTCAACCCGAAGTAGCTCCCAAACGCCCTAGAGTTGAAAACAACCTAGTAAACTTTGAAGAAGACTATGAACCTGAGGAACAATATGTCCCTGAGTATCAAGAAGACTATGATCAGGATTTTCCCAAAAATCCAGAGCCGAACGAAATTACATAAATATGATGACAAGTAAAACTCTCCCGTATATAAAAATCAATTACCTTAATGCGACCGCATTAATAGACACCGGTTCTCGAAAGTCATTTATAAAACCAGATTTGGGAAGAATTCTCGTTCGACAACATAACGCTGTTTATACCCGAGAGGTATTCAATATTACGACAGCAAACAAAGAAAGTGAACACCGTGGAAAACTAACCATAAATTCAAAAGTTATTCTACCAGAATTAAAAGATCAAGTTATTGAACTCTATGTACTTGATTTCTCAACTAAATACGATTTGTTAATCGGATGGGATTTATTAACACAACACCAAATAATAATTAATCCCTTCACTTCACAATTAGAGACAAAAGAATGTAATATTAGTTTGCATCATATTGATGAGAATCCTTTAACTATCGAAAGCATCGTTGACCAATTCAAAGACATGTTTACAGACGATGTATCTAAAACGTGTGTACCTTCAGTACAGCACGAAATAAAACTTTTAAACGAAGACCCTATATACCAAAGACCATACAGACTACCAGAAATACAAAGACGCGAAGTAACACGACAAATAAAAGAAATGTTAGACAACGGAATCATTAGACCTTCAGACTCCCCTTGGTCAAGCCCAGTACATTTAGTCCCTAAAAAGACTGACGCAAACGCTCCACTTAAATGGAGACTTGTTATTGACTATAGGAAACTAAACGAACAAACACGCTCTGATAAATTTCCATTACCAAATATAGAAGACATCTTCTCTAAATTAAACGGTTCACAGTATTTTTCCACTCTTGATTTAACTGCCGGTTATCATCAAATTCTAGTTAAACCAGAAAGCATTCCATTAACAGCTTTTAGTACACCTGACGGACATTACGAATACGTCAGAATGCCATTTGGTTTAAAGAACGCTCCAGCTACGTTTCAACGTATGATGAATTCAGTTCTAAGAGAACGCGTTGAAAATAAAGATTGTCTTGTATATTTAGACGATGTAATAATATTCGCGAAAACCATTGATGAACATAACAAAAAATTAAAGAGAGTATTGCACACTTTAAATGAAGCTAAATTAAAAGTAAATCATAATAAATGCATGTTCCTACAACAGTCAGTAGAATTCCTTGGACATGTACTGACAAAGGACGGACTCAAGCCCGACGAGAAAAAGTTAAAAGCAATTCGTGACTACCCGCTACCCAAAACAGTAAAAGAGATAAAATCATTTATAGGCCTAGTGTCATATTACAGAAAATTTATACCCAAACTTTCCCAAATTACGAAACCTCTCACAGATTGTACTCGTAAAAATGCATCTATTATTCATGACGATAAATTTCGAGAAGCATTCCTAAAAGCTAAAAGTCTTATCATGAATCCGCCGACTCTCGCATACCCAGACTTTGATCAACAATTTGTGGTAACGACCGATGCCAGCGATATCGCTCTTGGCGCTATTATCTCTCAAAACGGACACCCTATCGCATACGCTTCCCGTACGCTGACGGATGCCGAGAAAAGGTATAATACGACAGAGAAAGAATTACTTGCTATATTGTTTGCCTTAACACAATTTCGACCGTACATCTATGGTAGACAGTTCACCTTGGAAACTGATCACCAGCCTCTCATATGGCTCTCGAAATTAAAAGAACCTAATGCTCGTTTAAATAGATGGAAACTCCGACTCCAAGAATATGATTATAAAATCCTATACCGAAAAGGCGCGACTAACCACGTAGCCGATGCACTTTCCAGAATAGAGGTTAATGTCAATGATGACGACGATGGACAAACAGCACATAGTAACAACGACGACTCGTCGATTGGATTCCCGATAAAACTTTCACATCCGCCTTATCGCATGAACAGACTGATAGTGACTCTGGACTCTGACCACAAAGTGGACATTAAGGAAAAGGCCAACAAAACCCGAGATCATTACGTCACCCTGCATAATGCATTTGTAACAAAGAATTTTAAAGACTTCATGATAAAGTACCTCAAACCAAACACTCGTTACGGACTCATTTGTCAAGATAAGACACTCGGACAACAATTAAGCGAGATATACCGAAAAACAATAGACACAAAGGTTATTCAAATAATATGGTTCACTGATATTAAAATTGAAATCGAAAACGAGAAAGAACAAATAAAAATCATTAAACAACATCATTTAAAATATGAACGCCATCTTGGACAACCAGCTTTAGGAAAAGAAATCGCGTTGAAATATTATGTTGAAAAGTTAGGAGATAAAATCGCTAAATATTTAGATTCTTGCACAGTATGCCAACAACGAAAATACGAACGACATCCTATTAAACCACTGTTAGAAACAACCCCGACATCAGACAAACCAATGAAACGATGGCAGATAGATGAAATGCACTACGATCAAAAAACATACCTCGTAGGCATTGACACCTTTTCTAAATACACTTTTGCTCGACAACTAGGTAATGCACATTCTACGTCAAGAGAAGTACTATTACAAATATTAGACATCTTTGCAATAATAGGTAAACCCGAATATATTTCAGTAGACAATGGAACAAATCTTTGTAGCAGTGAAGTACAAAACTTTATGCGTGAACAAGATATAGAGTTACATATAATAACACCCAAACATCACACCTCTCAAGGAGATGTAGAAAGAGTCATATCCACACTAAAGGAACGACTCAAATGTGCGAAAACCGATACACCAATATCCTTGATAACTCTTGGTTATAACAACACCATACACTCAACTACAAATGAAAAACCACATGAACTACACTTCATGTATCACTTAAATGAACCTCAACTTAAAGCGAGTATGATACCATACTTGAATGACGTGTACGAACGAATAAAGAAAGTCAAACAACATGCAATAGATATGGCCAACCGAAATCGACAACGCCCTCCCACTCTGAAAACAGGCGATAAAATCTATACGAAAGATGCCAACAGGCGCAATCAAAAAGAAAATACCTATAAAGGCCCACTCAAAGTATTACAGCCTCTAGATAGGAATGTATACGAAATACCTGGAAAAAATAAAAATACGAAAATTCACATTGCAGAAATAAAACGGAAGCCTCGAGCCACATCACGCGACTCGATGGAAGCGCATTCCGGATCGAGCAAGGCCCGAAGCGTATCACAAAAGGCACCTGGAACTTAGTTATAGCTGTAGATTTAGAACCTATAAAAATTAATTCCGATACATACTCCACTAAGATTTATGCGTTAAGATTTAGTGAAACTATTAATCCCAATATTCTTAAGTTAAAAGAAAAGGTTCGAACATGTATTGAGCATATATTACCAAGTAGAATTAAGAGAGGAATAATTAATGGACTAGGAAGCATAATTAAATGGTTAACTGGAAATCTAGATCATAATGACGAACAATTAATCAATGAACGTTTTACCATTGTATCCAACACTTTAAAACAAGTAGAAAACCGTTTGAGACATTTAAGAGTAGACAGCAACTCCCAAGCTGACATAGAGGTTGACATGATGATTATCCTAGAGACTTGCGAGGAAATCCTGCTAACTATTACCTTAGCCCGGAATAACATCCTGTACCCTATAACTATAGATAGATCAGAAATATTTAAAGCCATCAAAAGAATTCCCTCTGAATATTACATTGAACCTGACTATCAAACTTTGTTGTCAGAAATCAAAACTAACATTCAATATCATATTAACACCCTATTATTAACGCTAGAAATACCCTTAGCTAGTAAGGAACAATACGAATCCTTCACGCTCTTACCCCTCATCCGATCTGAAAAGGATCATTGTACCTATCCTAACCTCAAACATAGATATTTTGTTACGAACAACGCACAAGAAGTGTATGAAGCTCATCACTGCGATCGAACAACCTGCGAAACAAGAATAGCCGAAGGTTGCATCAAAGAAAGCCTGCTCGCTCGACAGTATTCCTGTCCGCTCTACGCCATCAGTTGTCCCAGGCAATATGCTGAAAAGATTAACGACACCCTGCGGTATATCTACTATAATATCCCGACTAAAATCAAGACAAAATGTAATGAAACTCTTCAAATTCAAGGATCAGTATTGGAAGATATCAGCTGTATCCACAACATCAATTTTGGATCTAACACTCCTTGGACTCCCAACGGGATAACACTCAACAGAAACAATGAACTCCTGGATCCCAGCAACTTAGCCGACCTGGACAGCCAATTGGACCTTCTCCAGAGAATGACCGACGCATCCAAGGATCAACATATAACTATCCTGTATTATATTATTCCCACAGGAATGATTTTTGTCCTGTCTGGAATTTATTTTAAGCTTCGTCGACGCCTACAGCGACGGACTTCACATTTAGGAGGGAAGTGTCAAGATACCCCTAATGATAATGATAATGCTAATGAGGCCATTACAACCGCATCCCTGTCGATAAGCGCTACAGCCCCACCAGCGGACGACGCACGCACACACACAAAATCTAATGATATAAAACCGGTCAATGCCTCGACCCAATGTTCAGATCTTTCCGTCGATACTAGCAATAAGTCCTGTCTGTATCCCGTATTCCAGTAACTTGTGTATTTCTAAATAAAATTCCTTCTGAAAAAGTCATCTTCAGTCTTCAATTATTTAACTCGCGCAACAGGCTGCAGTTGTAGAATCTTGAATTTTATCTTCAGTCCAGAGTTATGGGGGGTCAAACTTGATAACTTATAAATGTCATATATAAGTGTGTATATGACTTAAAATTCTAATTTAAGTTGCACTCGCCTTATTTTGTGTTGTTTCAGGATGTCGCCAAATTTTGGATCGCTAGCTCCACTCCTTCCACTTTTTCAGGCCACGTGGTTTTTTGAAAAACCTGAATATCTCGCAAAGGCGCGATGTCAGGACAGGTCTGAGTATCCCAGATGGTCGGGAACTACGATGTCCACAGGATTACGGTGAAAAAACAGGAGGTCGCTGATCTCGTTTCCGCAGCGTTTGCGTTTGAAGTGTTTGTGACTTCCACTTAACCTCTGAAATCGAGGTTTTTCACTTATAACTTTCAGGGCACAATTCAGCGGCACAATTTGATCACGGCACTTTTTGCGGGTTAGGTTAGGTTAGGTTGGGGGACCCCCCACAGTGCTTGCGTCCTCGTCGCGTCCCCTGGGCAACGACCCGGTTCTGACCACCGTAACGGAGTGGCAGACCGGTGTTCGGCTAAAGTGCACTGTGCAGTCGTAGCATTTTTAATCTATTCTATCTTATTTTATTTTAATGGCGGAATCTACGGCACCTGCGGAGGCTATGTCAAAACCCTCGCGGGACGCCTCCGGGCGTTTTCGAAAAGGCCCTTATCAGGGCCAACCAAAAGGCCCTACTCAGGGCCAACTAAAAGGCCCTTCTCAGGGCCAACCAAAAGGCCCTTCTCAGGGCCAACTAAAAGGCCCTTCTCAGGGCCAACCAAAAGGCCCTTCTCAGGGCCAATCTGAGGGCGCATCGGCGTCGGAGGCTAGCCGCGCGGTGTCTGCGGCTAGCATCTATAGCTTAGCGGGCGAGTTGTTGGACTCCGACAACGAGTCCATTATTTGCGAGTCGGACGCAAGTTCGGGGATTGGTCGCCGGGAGCCGGAGAAGCGGGCCCGTGACAGAAATGGGTCCGGGGGTTCCTCGGACTCGAGGCGGCCATCCTACGCGAAGGCCAGGAAGCCGGTGACGGACACCCACGACGTGGGTCTGGCAGAGGCCCAACACCAGTTGGACCTGTCTCGGCGGGCGCAGCTCCAGCAAGACCTGGAGGAGCGGGTTGCGGCCAAGGAGCAACGGACGCGCGCCGCCCGGGCCAAGTCCGGATACGGCACGTCCCGCGTTCTCTATGCGGACCACTCACTGGTGGAGCTGGAGCAGATGGCTGAGGAGGACGAAGTGTAGTGTGCAGCTCGCCTAACCTTATATATGTAACTGCACACACTAATTATTGTCATTATTATACGAATCGTGGAACTAAACAGTTCTCTTTTATTTCGACAACATCATTATAATACATGGCGACCCTTAGCCAGCAATTAAAATTTTGCAATCTACGCGATAAGGAAGACTACGGACGAGTCAAATAAATTATGAAGATTATACCGATAGAAGTTGAAGTTTGTGAAGACGGAAATTAGAAGAAAGGAAGCAAAGAAGATTTTAAAAATTTATAGAAGAATCAGAATCCCAATAGAAGAATTTGTTTGAAGAGGTGAAATCATTAAATAAGAAGACAGAAAAGGAACGTTGCTGCCGGGTGCTGGGAGAATGCTCAAGCCTTATGATGAGAGGATATGCAGGGTGCCGGGAGTTGAATTGTACGGGTCCGATGTGGAGCAGCTGGGAGTCAGTTCCAGACCAGTGCTGAGGAGTTCATTCGTCCAAGCCACGTGAGACGTCGTGACCTACATAATCGTTGCCAGTAAAATAAGTAACTACTGCAATGTAAGTTTTGCAACGCTAGCATTTTTTTTTATATTCTACTGTATTTCATGTTATTGTAACTGGATCATGCATTTTTGTATATTTTGTTCTGGAGATTAGGAATGTCCCAACAATTACAAGATTTGCACGCTAGATTAAAATATCTAAGAGAATATATAGTAAAACTTAGTCCAGATAGGCGTAGAAAAGATTTAGCTTTAAAGAAACTAGAAGAAGCAGAAAAAGAATATAGTAAATTGGATTGTATTTTGACTCTATTGAACCAAGAAGTTATAGATCGCAAGTTAAACAAAGAAGCTTGTGATGTATTCCAAACATTAATTAATGAAATTCAATCAAATTATCAGAAAATAAAAAGCTTACTTTCTTTAGTAGATAGTAGTTGTCAAACTAGTTCAAAAGATTTTATAGAATATACTGATTGTCTTACAAAAATGGCTGACGCATTTGATATTAAAACTGCAATTTCCCTGTTGCCAGTGTTGAATGGCCAGGAGCAGGTTACAAATCAGCTTATAGATGGTATCTTACTTTATAGTTCGCTTATTAATGAAGCGAGTAAGAGTCAATTAATACAGTTTGTGTTAAAAACACGTCTCTCGCCTAGTGCAAAATTGCGTCTTAAAACTAACTACACAAATATAGAAAGTCTGGTAGAAGATATTCGCGTTTATTTGTTACCGAAGAAATCGTATGTAGCTTTACAAAGTCAATTGTTTACGGCGACTCAAGGCCGTAGGAGTATAGAAAAATTCGGTACGGAGATCGAAGAGTTATATGTCAATCTCACGATTGCGCAGGCTAACAATAAGCGTGATGCATATGAGGTTTTGCGTCCACTCAATAAGAAGACTGCAATTAAACGGTTTAGTGATGGGTTGGCTGATAAGCGGCTCAGCACCATCATTGCCTCACGTCAGTTTGCATCATTGCCTGAAGCTATAACGGCTGCGGTAGATGAACAATCCTTGTCAGTCCAGCCACAAGATCAGGTTATGCAATTTAGGGCTAACCAAAATTATAGACGAGGTAGCTTTAGAGGCTCTCGAGGCCGAGGAAATAGACAATTTTATAACAGAAATAAAACGTATAACCATAATTATGTTAAAAATAATGAAAATAGCACAGGTCAAAGAACTTTAAACAGCGTTAATCGAGGTAAAAACTCAGGTGAACAACGTCAGCAGTTCCGCGGACGTCCGGTGCGTTGTCAGCGTGTTCAACATAACGCGCAACAGTCCAATGTCCATGACAACTTGCGCAATGATCGCACAAGCCAAACAAATGAAAGCCTAGAATTTTTTCGTACCTAAATCGTACAAACATTCTATTTTTAGTTTTTGTAATTTTTGTATTATTAATTGTCGGTTAACAAATAGTGATGTTGATCTTAATTTACTGATAGATAGTGGAGCTAGCTTATGTGTGCTAAAGTATGAATGGTTGTCGCGACATAGGAATTTATTGAACTTAGTAAAACAAGATACGATAGTCATTAAAGGAATTAGTGGTAATTTAGAGTCCATGGGATACATTTATTTAGAAATTATAATTAATAATGTAACTTTTCAACAAAAGTTTTACATATTTGAACACTTATCTTGTGCTGCAGACGGTATACTCGGGCAAGATTTTTTTGAGCGATATAACGCTGTATTAAACTATAAAGATGGTACTCTGAGTTTGGAAACCCGAGACCAGTCTGTTAGTGTTCATGTTAATAGGAATTTATTTACAATTCCGCCTCGTTGTGAAGTAATTAAACACATCCCGACGTCACACAACAGTGATTGCGTCGTTTTGTCAAAGGAAATTTACAAAGGTGTGTTTACAGCAGGGGTAGTATCGAAGCCACATAATGGACTTATTCCTGTTAGGATATTAAATACAACTGATAGTTCGGTTGACATAAACACTTCAGATTTAAGTATTAGTTGCTTAAATAATTTTTACGTATGCAAGTTTAACGACGATAATATTTCTGTGGATAGAGTTAAAACTTTACTTACTACGTTACAACTAAATACTTATCTAAATAAAGAGGAACAAAGAGGTATTGAAAACGTATGTGCCAAATATGTTTTCCATTTGCCAGGAGATACGCTCACAACAACTAATCTAATAGAGCACTCAATTAAACTAAAAGAAAATACTTCACCAGCATACGTCAAGCCTTACCGATTGCCTAAAGCATTGAAAGGCGAAGTACAGAGACAAATAGATGAAATGGTTAAAATGATATTATTGAAGAGACTATTTCAGAATGGTCAAGTCCAGTTCTATTAGTACCTAAAAAGACAGATAGGTCAGGAGAAAGGAAATGGAGACTTGTAGTGGACTATCGCCAACTCAATAATAGAATACAGGATGATAAGTTTCCGTTACCTAATATCACTGAGATACTAGATTCGTTATCTAATAACATCTATTTTTCAAAATTAGATCTCAGTCAAGGTTATTATCAACTATCCTTAGAAGAACAGTCTAGGAAGTACACTGCATTTACAACAGACAAGCAGTATCAAATGAAACGATGTCCAATGGGACTTAAAACATCGCCTAGTGCTTTTGCTCGTCTCATGACAATAGCAATGTCAGGATTAAATTATAAATCATGCTTTTTATATCAAGATGATTGCATTGTCGTAGGAAATTGACTCGAAACGCATAACAAGAATCTTATAAAAATTTTAGAATGCCTAAGAAGAGTGAATCTAAAACTAAATCCGCTAAAGTGTGAATTTTTACGTAAAGAAATCGTTTATTTAGGACATAAAATAACCTCAGAAGGAATATTTCCCGATCCATCGAAGGTAGAATGCCTACAAAAATATCCAGTCCCGCAAAATGTAGACGACGTCAAGAGATTTGTAGCATTCGCAAATTATTATAGACGTTTTATTCCTAAGTTTGCTGAAATAGCCTATCATTTGAATGCGTTATGTAAAAAAGATGTAGCATTCGTATGGAGTGATGAATGCGAGCGAGCATTTTACAAGTTAAAACAGATTCTTATTAGTCCGACTATACTTGACTATCCAGACTTTAGCGACAAGAACACTTTCACGTTACAAACTGACGCATCAAAACTAGGATTAGGCGCCGTACTGTCTAATAGCAATGGCAAGGTAGTCGCGTACGCAAGCCGTAACTTGAAACCAGCTGAGACGCGATACCCTGTGATTGAATTAGAATTACTTGCTATTGTTTGGGCAGTTCGACATTTTAGACCTTATTTATATGGGAAAAAGTTTTACATAAAAACAGACCATAAGCCATTGATATATTTATTTAATATGACTGATCCTTCAAGCAGGTTGACAAAGTTTAGATTATATCTTGAAGAATACGACTTTGAAATCAGCTATGTCCCAGGACGGCACAACGCAGCTGCAGATTCATTGAGCCGGATACCTATTACATCCAACAGTTTAAAGGATTTGAACAAGCATGCAGTATCAGTCATGACAAGGGCACAGACTCGAAGGTTGCGCACTGACTGTGACAACAACGACATGACTACTGAGGTATCCTCTACTCCAAGGCCTGATCAACCTAAGGTAGTGGAAATCCTCAAACGACCCACAGACAGCATTGAATTGATATTATTTAGTAAATAAAAATACTATAAAGCAGATAGAAAAATTAAAACATTTCACTAGTGACAATGGTAACTGCAAATTCGTTCCTGAAAAATCAGCAATTTATGTGATTTCTCGATCGTTATCGACCGTAAGTGTGTTAGCGAGAGAATTACAACGTTTTTGCAAGCAAATCAAAATAAACGAGCTCATAATAATTAAAACGAAGCGCTATGAAATTTTTGTTAACAATTTTATAAAGGAAATGAGTCATTTGAATGACATTCCTAAGCTACTTGTTATTAAAGATGTGACAAGAGTTTCTGACAAAGACACGAAAACAGTGATATTAAATGACTTCCACTTATTACCCACTAGCGGCCACGCGGGAATAAACAGAATGTTAAATAATATTAGGAAGTACTATTATTGGCCAGGAATGACTAATGATATAACAGAATTCGTAAAGAAATGTAGAAGTTGTCAGATTCAAAAGCATTCCAATAGACATACAAAGGAACCGATGGTTATAACATCAACAGCATCCACTGCTTTTGAAAGAGTAAGTTTAGATTTAATGGGTCCTTTAGATGTAGATAATTTTAATTATAAGTACTAGCTGCTGCCCGCGACGTCGTCTGCGTGAACGCTATACAGTACCAAAAATACCTACGATTATACCTTTTAAAATAACATTCATTTACCCGTTTCTTCTTTACATTTCATATCTATAGAAAGTGCAGTAGCAGAGGGAGACTGTCTCTTATAAAATTGTCCATCTAAAAGGGCTGATTTGCAGCCTGCTTTGAATAAATAACTTTATGGTGATTCTGCTGAATTAAGTCATAAGTTGTGATTGAAGCAGATGGAGAAAATAATGAATAAGGAATACAGAATAGGGTAAAAAAAATACATACTTATAGGACTTCTCGATAAACAACATTAGTGGTTTGGCTCTCCGCATCCAAAATGTAAAGAGAGTCAGGACTACGTACAGCTGCCCGTGTGAGAAGCAGCACGTCCTCTCGTCGACACCCGCTGCCCTCAATGTCTGCCCCTGCGACTTAATGATGGTCATCGCAAAGCAAACTCTCATGGGGAACTGTACGCGCTTGAACTGGAACGGGAAGTTATGAGGTATGAGGAGAATGCGTGGTATAAATACTGCATTGCCACAACCCGTAAGAATTTCCGCCTCAATGGTGTGTCTGTGTAGCGAGATGAGTTCAAGGCGGGTCCCGTTACACAACTTCGGAGAAGATAGGTTCCGAAGAAGCATAATCAGGACACCGTCCTTCACCTTGATGGTATGCGCAGAATTTCCACGGGATAATGTGTGGCGTTATCTTGCTCGACGACAGTGTTTATAGAGATGTAGACCACTTCATTCACTTCAATTTCCGTGAGAATGCATTCGTTAATTGCTGCAGCCTGATAATTTTTGGGCGTCAAAATGGCCCGCTCACACACCCAAGAATTCTGTTGGTGCGGTATACGACTGATGTCCCCGTACACAGCGAATGAGTTCTTCTAAGCTGGATACAAATCTACCGAGAAACTCTGGAAGGACCACCTGTCCAACCCTCTCCTCTGGTAGAGTGCCTTCGCCAAGACTTAGAATGACGTTGGAGAATTCTTGAGCACGTGCATTGCCGCCGAGCCGAGCTCTCATCTAAATGGTCAAGCGTAGCGTACGAATTTGTGACCGCAACGAAGATCGTTTCAACGAAGCATTCATCTCGTTAGCTCTCGATCCCCGCGTCACCACGGGAAGTGTTTGTCGGAAATCGCCACTGAACAGAACTGTGACACCACCCATCAAATGTTCGTTCCTGCGGATGTCCTGCAGGGTTCTGTCCACGGCCTCAACTGCCTTCCTATTGGCCATCGTACACTCATCTCATATGATCAAAGAGCAATCCTTGACCACAAACATGCGTTTCGGCTCTCTCTAAATCGATGGGAGTTTCAAACATGGCATGTGCTGTCTTGCCACCCGGAAGCAGTGTGGCAGCGATTCCCGACGACGCTACAGCAATGGCAATTTTGCCTTGCCTCCTGACCTCTGCAATTATGCCAGTGGTAACTAATGTTTTTCCTGTTCCACCAGGATCATCCAAGAAAAACATTTTACAAAGGTGTCATAAATTTGTTTTTGCTCTGAAGAGAACAAAGCGACATGGTAATTTAGTTTGGTAGTCATTTCGCCCGGATCGTAAATTGTCTCAGCGTTATACTCCCGATTTCCACGGTCTTGATGCGGTGATGATTGGGGAGTTGGTAACCCAATTCGACCAGTGGATTGCCGCCGATAGCAATGACCACGTCTTGAAGTGAACTGTGAGACAGGTGTTCAGCACGCGTTCATCAGTTACTTCGACTTCGTCTCCAGTAGCACTCCCCAAAACTCGAAAAAAAACTTCAGACAGATGATGGCGATACTTCTCCCACAAAGCTACCGGGTTTGCAGTTCTTTTTGAGTTCTGTTTGTTATTATTACATAAAGACAAACTCGATGAATTTCATAAGACATAGATGAAGCAGCTTAAAACTTATATAAACACATTTTTTTAAATTGTATTGCTCATCTCTGAAACGAATTAACGATACAATTTTTAAGAAGAAAATGCACAACTCCATCTATGACTTTTATAAGCAACTATTAACCTCGCTAACAGTGTCAAATTTAAATTATTTGTATCCAAAAAGGGCTTACACATGTAATTCGACTTGATGTTTTTGAAATCTCATAGATGGCGCTGCTTTAAATATATTAATTTAATTTTAATTATGTTTATTGGCCTAAGTTACTTACATTGCGTGATTTTTATATTGTGAAGCTAGCTAATAGCATGGTTAACATAATCACAACATTCAAATATGCGTCGATAGATTACACGTTGTTACAGAATGCGTTGAAGAAATAAAGCTTCACTGCTCGTTCCCCGTAGGTGATAGCGTGATAATATGTAGCCTATGTGTTGACCCGACTCCTAAGTAATATTCGTGCCAAATTTGAAGTAAATCCATGCAGTACTTTTTGAGTTTATCCCGGACAGACAAACAGACAAAAATTCTAAAAACTATATTTTTGACTTCGGTATCGATTATAGATCACACCCCAAGTATTCTTTTAAAAAAATATTCAATGTACAGTTTTGACTTTCCTACCATTTTATTATATGTATAGATGTTCTGACATTACAGTGCGATTTAACAAAATACGTTGAAGCCTATCCTTTAGAGAGGAAAGATACTATTTCTGTAGCTAGGTTATTTGTAAACAATTTTATTCTGAGATATGGTATTCCTAAAGAAATAATAACAGACCAGGGAACAGAGTTTATGTCATCAGTTTTTACTGAGATTTGCAATTTGTTGCATATAAATAAACTGCATTCAACAGCCTATCATCATGAAACTCTGGGAGGATTGGAAAACACTCATAAGGTTCTAGGAGCTTATCTTAGGATTCAGTGTGATAATAATAAATCAGATTGGAGCAGTTGGCTTCCATTCTGGTGCTTTTCATTTAACACTGCAGTACACTCTGAGACAAAATACACTCCATTTGAGCTAGTATTTGGAAAGAATTGTAATTTACCATCCAATATTGCACAAAGTTCTTATGTTGATCCATTATATAATCCTGAATCTTACCCTTTGGAACTAAAATACAGACTACAAAGAGCACAAGCTGAAGCTAGAAATAATTTATTATTTAGTAAGGAATTAAGAAAATATAATTTTGATAAAAATGTAAACGGATTAAAATATAAGAGTGGAGACTTAGTTCTAATTAAAAATCAAGTAGGAAATAAGTTAGATAACATTTATTTAGGACCATATAGAGTGATAGAAGATGTATCACCAAATGTTAAAATTTTAAAAGGTGAAAAAGAATTTGTAATCCATAAAAACAATACAAAACTGTTTGTTACCTAAGATACTTTGGTTTTGATAAGATGTTATTTTTTTATATAATGTAAAGGTAAAAAGTTTATTAATTTAAAAATATGTTGTTTTTTTTTGATAAAAAAAATGTTTTATGTAAGTACCTACTTAGATAATAAAGCCATTTTTTTTTTAAAAAAAGGGGAGGTGTAGTGTGCAGCTCGCCTAACCTTATATATGTAACTGCACACACTAATTATTGTCATTATTATACGAATCGTGGAACTAAACAGTTCTCTTTTATTTCGACAACATCATTATAATACAGAAGAGGAGATAGTGGAAGTCGCCTCTAAGTCCTCTAATTTAAAAGGAACTTTCCAAAAGTCCCTTAAATGCAGGGCCGCGAGCATGCGCGGCATCGTCGGGGAGCTGGTGCAGCGGAAGGCGACCGACGAAACGCGGCAACTGCAGGCGAAAGTTGATCGCCTGCAGTCAGAGGTCAGCCAGCTGCACCAGAAGCTGGCTGATGCCACGGCCCGGCCAAACCAAGCCGAGCCGACACCAGCGGCTGAGGTCCCCCCCTCCAACCTTGAGGATATAATCCGCAAGGTCATCATGGAGGAGAGGGCCTTCACGAGAGCCTGTCTTGCGGGCATAGAGGACAGGCTCTTGCCTGAAAAGCGCCTCCGACCGCCGCTCGCGGCGGACAATAGGCCACGCGAGCTGGAGCCGGAACCTGCGCCTTTGGGAGGCCCGGCATCGGGTGCGCAGCCCCAGGCCTCGAAGCCCTCCAAGGGCAAAGGAAAGGGCAAGGGCAAGAGGACCAAGGGGGCCTCTCAAACGCCCTCCACGAGCGCGGAGGCAACGTCTGCCGCCCCAGCCGACCCCCAGAACTCGCAAGGGGAAGACGCCCTTCTTCCCTCCACCACCCCGTCCAACCAGCCCTGGACAAAAGTGGTCAAGGGGGGAAAGGGGAAAAAGCCCAAGCCCGCTGCGACTGCTCCAGCAGGCAAAAAGGCTCCAGCCGGCGGCAGGAAACTGGTTCCTCCCAAAACCGCGGCCGTCGTAGTGACCATCACCCCGGAGGCCGTGGAACGGGGGGAGACGTACGCGTCCGTAATGATGCGGGCGCGTACCTACGCCGATCCTACCCAACTGGGGATCGGTACAATCTCGTGCCGCCGGACCCAGGCCGGGGCTCGAATCTTCGAGTTCCCAGGGGCTCAGGGCAGCGCCAACGCGGACGTCTTCGCAACCAAGTTGCAAGAGGTCATTGCGGACGTGGCAAAAGTCGCCAGGCCCGAGAAGTCTGTAGCCTTGGAGGTGACCGACCTCGACGACTCGGTCACAAAGGAGGAGGTGGTGGCGGCGGTCGCAGCTATGGGGGCTGTGGCGTCACAGCGGTGCAAGGTCGGGCCATCAGGCCCGGCCGCGGCGGCATGGGCACCATTCGCCTTGAGTGCCCAGTCGCCGCAGCTATAGCCGTCCTCGCCAAGGGACGGCTTGCTGTCGGATTCAGCTCGGGTGTAGTCCGGGCACTCGCAGCCAAGCCCTTGCGCTGCTATAAGTGCTTAGGAGTCGGACACACTCGGGCCCTTTGTCCGTCCGAGGTCGACAGGGCGGAAAATTGTTTCCGATGTGGCAAGGACGGGCACAAGTCCGCCTCCTGCGAGGCCGCCACGCCGCACTGCGCGGTGTGTGCCGCCAGTGGCTGCCCGGCGGGCCACGTGACGACGGGGAGGAAGTGCAATCCCCCCCCAAAGAAGGGCAAAGTGCAGGCGTCGATCCGGCCTGCCGCTGCCGCCGCCATCCCTGAGGCTGGGACTTCGGCGGCCGTGGAGGGTGATGCAATGTCTGATTGATGGATAGGGTCAGACATCGCATCCTCCAGGCGAACACCAACCACTGCAGAGCAGCCCAGGATCTGCTGATGCAGACCATGGCTGAGTGGTTGGTGGACGTGGCGGTGGTTGCCGAGCCGTACTCGGTCCCTGGCCGTTGGCTGGGTGACCGGGATGGCTCGGTGGCATTGGTTTCGCGGTCTTCCACGGACTCCCCTCCCCTCTCGCTCTTAGAGAGGGGACCGGGATACGTGGCCGCCGCGTGGGGAGACATGGCCCTGGTGGGGGTCTATTTCTCTCCAAACCGCCCTCTCTCTGACTTTGAGGATTTCCTGGAGATCATCACTGCAGTCGTCCACATGCTACCGCTGCGGTAAGGAGGGCCACAAAGCCACCTCCTGCGAGGTCGCCAAGCCGCACTGTGCGGTGTGTGCCGCGAGTGGCTGCCCGGCAGACCACGTCATGAAGGGGAGGAACTGCAATCCTCCCCCTAAGCGGGGCAAAGCGCCGACGTGGTCTGCTGCTGCAGCAGCTAGCACCGTCGTTCCTGCGGCGGCTGCGGAGGGAGGTGCGATGTCCGACTGATGGATAGAGTCGAACATCGCATCGTCTTACTCGGTCCCAGGCCATTGGCTGGACGACCGGGACGGCTTGGTGCCGTTGGTGTCGCGGTCTTCCACAGACTCCCCTCTCCTCTCGCTCTTAGAGAGGGGATCGGGATACGTGGCCGCCGCGTGGGAGACATGGCCCTGGTTGGGGTCACTCCGCAGACGAAGAAGGGGTTGGAGAAGGCACCGTCCTCTCCCTCCTCTTGGTGGCGATGGGCGGGCGGCAGGCGCGGGGGTGCCTGCGCCCGCATTGCACCCATCACCACTTTCGTCGGTCATTCCCGGGCCCGTCCCCCTCCCCACGGGGAAGGCGTGACGGGTCCGCCCTGAAGGGCAATCGTCGGCGGGGGGCTGGTAGTTGAGGCTGTGCCAGTTTCCCGGTCCCTCGCCACTCAGACGAAGCGGGAGTACCGCTGGGTCGTTTTAGTGGGTATACCGGGTCAGACCGGGGAGTCCCACATAGCCCCCCATCCCCCGATGGGAGGGTATGCGTAATGCATTTTTTCCCAGCGCAAAAAAAAAAAAAAAAAAAAAAGGTTAGGTTAGGTTAGGTTAGGTTTTTTTTTTTTTTTTTTTAGAATGAGTATTTTTGCCGCAGACTTGATGGCCCGCGCCTTTGTTTAATACATTATTTGTTTGCTGAGTTTTAATCTTAATTATAATACATCGTACGCCTCTCCGGACACTTAAATTAACTTATCTTATAATTATGATAACTTAAAATCTACGTGAGTCCATCACTTTTTTTTTTTTTTTTTTTTTTTTTTTTTTCATGCTGTATATAATTATGTAGTCATGCATACAAAGAAATCGACAAACACTACTTGACATTGAATAAATATAATAAATTAATAAATATCTTCTTAAACATCTTGGTTTACATGCTTACATTACATGCTATACAATAATTTAAAATTAAATTGAATTTATTACTGAATAAAAGAAATATACTAACTTTATATAAAAATATACTACTAAATATACATGCACTTTTTTTTTTTTTTTTTTTTTTTGTTAGAATATTTTTTTTTTTTTTTTTTTTTATTACAAATATTAATTAATTGCTACTTTTTGTTTCACATTTTACTTAATTTAGCTTATATTATGTTTTCACACGGGGGAACGAGAGCTGCATGGCAATGTGAGTCGACCAGCACCGATCGACGGCGTCCGTTCACGAACATGACTCGCCCATCCGCGCCGTCCACCTCAACCATATTTTAGGGAACCGAACGACCGGATGGGCAGCGCCACCATCGGCAGTGCTTTTAAGTGAGTATGACAGACCCACTTTGCCATGCAGCTTACAAAATTTGTTTACTCTAAGTTACGATACAGACAGACAAGATAATAATATTTTTTGTTAAGGTTTGGGGTTTGGTTAGTATTGACGTAAGGTTCTATAGGGTTAGGGTTGGGATGGGGACCACTAAGGTAGAATTTGGGTGGGTTTTCTGACCAGGGATTTCGCCAGCCTGAGCAGGGCTTCCACAACTGCTGCGTCTCGATGCTGCATGGCCGTCCTCAAGTTGTACTCGACGACCGTTTTAGTAGGCGCATCCATCGCTCTCTTTGCGAACCGACCCGGTTAGGTTAGGTTAGGTTAGGTTTTTTTTTTTTTTTTTTTTTTTTTTTTATAAGTGCTTTTCCCCGTTTCGGTTTGACGAGATCTTATTATTCTAGGTACTCATTCATTCCAGTTCTATCATGTATTCCTCTCGCACTTTCAAGCTTCATACTTTATCTTTCTTTTACACACTCTTTCATTCTTAGCCGGGTGGGACTCCCGCTATTCTATCTACTTCTTTGTTATTTATTTTTCTTTATTTAGGGATTTTAGACACAACTGTTTTATTTACATAAGTTTCTTACATAAGTTACTTTTACATACTGTTTTCTTTAAATCTATTCTTTTCTTAACTATGTTTCTATTACTAGGTTTTATTTATTCTAAACATCTGTGTACTGTTTTTGCACATCTATTTTATGGACAATTCTTTTTATTTCTATGTTGTTAGAACAATCTGTGCAAGCTTATTTTTAACAACATTATTATTTCCAAATTTTTATGACAAACTTATTTTCTTACATTACTAGTTTTACAAATTATTTCCTTATTTTATGTCTATACAATAACAGGTTTATTCTAATACATACTCTTAATTTCTAACACAGTATTTTAACTTATACTCTTATTTTCTAACATGTACTTCGTTTTTATAACACATTTTTCGGTAGGTACCAATTTTCGGTTTATGGACATAGGTATGGTTTGGACTTTGGACATAGGTAATAGACTTGGACATTTCTAAGGATTTGTGTGACTTCCTTTCACTTTGTTGCGTTTATTTATTTATTATCTTACTATCTTGGCAATAATATAATATATACTTATGTTATACATATTTATTGACATTTCTTATGCTGGTGTATTTTACTATACTCAAAGGTTTCAGGTTTCAGGGGTTGTTTGGAGTGTGTGTTTTGTGTTGTGTGTGTGTTTTGATATACTAGTATATATTGACTATATATTTTATATATCTGTGTTTGTTTTTGTGTTTTGTGTGTGTTTTGTGTTGCGTGTGTGTTTTGATATACTTGTATATATTTATTATATATTTTATATATCCGTGTTTGTTTTTGTCTTTTGGTTTCCATGTATATGTTCGTTTCGTAGTGGTTATCTACTTCTGTAATGTACTCCCAGTTTGTGTTGCTGTCTTGGTGTGTTCCTGTGCGTGTTGTGTGTGTTCTTGTGTGTATTGTGTGTGTTATGTGTACCTTAGGGAGCCGTCTAGGCGTATGCCGTTGTCGTCCGAGCCAGGTAGTCCCATTTCTTGCGGACCGGGCACTCCACGCTGAAGGCGTTGTGATCAGTCCTCTGAAGCTTCGAGTGTGAGCAGTTGCAGCACTGCGGTTCCGTACCCGCAACGAACTCCACGCATTTTTCGCGTAGATGCGGTCCTCCGCAGTGACTACATCTGTCCACACTCTCAGTACAAAATTTCCTGCCGTGTCCGAATGCTAGGCATTTAGTGCATTGGATGAGCGGCGACTGATCTTCCACCCTTACCCTTTGCAGGTCCAGGTAAAGAGCCCCAGCCTCCGTCATCCTCTGCCATACCCTCGGACTGACCTGGACGACCACGTGCGCTGTTTTAGGGTTCCTAGTCCTCTTTTTGTATTTAATGACCATTTCCCTCTCTTCTTGGTCAACGTCCCTGAAGATGTTCTCATTCTGTGAGTAGAGCGCCTTCACCATTTCGTCGTCTTCGCTGTCCAAAAAGACATATTTTAGGACGACGAGCGGGTTCTTGTTTTTCATGGGCGCTACTACTAACCCTTTACCTCGGCTTTCGATCCTTTCTTTAACTTTCTTGTACTCAGCTTCTGTGTCGCACCCCAGTATGACCGTTTGATTTTTTGCCTTTCGGACTTTGTTAATTTTTAGGCCAGTTCCCCTGGCATCGACCGCCTCCTTCACCATGGCGAGCACCCCGTCAGCATGTTCCATGCCTTCAGAGGTGACCGCCATCGAATAAAGTGCCGGTCGATGCCCGGGTCTGGCTGCCGTGACGTTGGCGTATGTCTTCGAGTCAGTTTTTGGCTCGCGTGCCGCTTCTCTAATGGCCTCCTGTATCTTACTTGTGCTAGTGGCGACCTCACCAACTACGTCACCGATTTTTTCCTCGAGAACAACCGCCGCGCGACCTACGACGTTAACCCCGTCTATCGCGCGGCTGATGTTCTCTTGGACTACGTCGATCTTGGCGCTGACCAAGTCGACGCTGTCGACGACCTTGTCGATGATGTCGGCACCGCCCTCGTCATTGTACACGGCCATGTCCGCGAAGCCTTTTCCCACTTTCTCCTCTAGGTCTTTTAGCCGCGATTCGATGTTGTTCTCCACTTTCTCCAGCCTTTCTAAAATTCCCTCTGATAGTCTGGGGGATGTTGGCGTGGTGTTGGCTTTTGTGGGCGGGGCCGTTTTAGGCGCTGTTTCCAGGACCTTCACCCGTTTACTGAGCTCAAAGAGGATCCGCAGGCTTTTGTCTGACTGCGTCTCCAGGAAGATCTTGATGTCTTTTCTCATCTGAGGGTAGTCCTTGACTCTAGATGGTATGTCCTCAAAAGTCTTCATAACATCCTGGAGAAGTCTGTCGTTTGACATGGCAGCGTAGGTCTCCGGCTGCTTTTTAAAAGCCTCCATGTTATCTACGGACCTTCTCTTTCGCTCTGGTCTCCGGATGAAAGTCCTGGCGGCGTCCAGCGCTTGTCCAGGCGGGCTCGCTGCTTTGGGAGTGGTGGTGGAAGTGGCGGCACCAGAGGTCCCTGCCGACGACGACAGCGGCGTTTCGGCTGATTCCGCCACTGTTCCCCGAGCAGCATCCTTCTTTCCAAACGTCAGGGATATCCCCTTCGGCGCCTCGCGCGTTCCCGTGGGTCCATCATTTCTCGGGTGAGAAGGTGACGTGGACTCTTGGGGTCCGCTGGCGCTGGCTGCTGGTACCTTGGCAATTGGGGTGCGAATTCCTAAAACCATTTTGTTGAGTGCGAGTAAATGAGTCTAGCGTGTACTGTGGCTGTGTGTATAGGGCACAGTCACAGCAAGGGAAACAGGGAAAATTGTCAGATAAAATTGTAAAATAAAATAAAATATAAAAATATAATAAATTGTCCTACTACTAAATTTGTACTGTGGCTTACAGTCAGATTTTAAATCCTGTAAAGGGGGAGTCAAAGCCGACAGCACAATCCGCAGTCCAAAATTTTCTATCTAACGTCGCTTCCGAGATATCTCTATTCTAAGATTTAAGGGATGGAAGAGGGTTAAATCGGGTAGGGGAGGGTACCTCTTATGCGACTTTAGCCGTGGTGTCTCGACACCACTCAGGCTGGTTTTGAGGTCTAAACTGTTCTATCTCCTCTCGTTCCCGAGATATGGCCCGTTAAAGGATTAGGGATGAAGTATAATATAAATAAATAAAATAGAAAAAAGGGGTGGGAAGGATACCTCAGTGGTGGTTTCCACCTCGTGGTGTCGAGGTCGAAACTTTTCCAACTCCTCTCGTTCCCAAGATATGGCCCTTTGAAGAATTAGGGGTGAAGTAAATAAATAAATAAAATATTAGGAAAAAAAGGGGGGGGATGGATACCTCTGTGGCGGTTTCCACCTTCTAAGGCTGAATCCGCGGTCGAAAATCGCCTATCTCTTTTGGTTTCAGAGATATCCGCTTTTAAAGGATTCTGCCGTACCGTACCGCGCCGTGTCGCAGGCCTGCCGGGTAGATCTTCCAGTTGACCTAGCTGGGTCTACTCGGCTCCGATTTTGGCGTGAGTGGGCTCGTTTTTTCGGCCTTTTTGAGCTCTTTTTGGTACGTCAGGTTTCAGGATAAGGGAGGGGGAGGGGGAGGGGGGGGGGGTTACTTGAACGAGGTATCTCAGAAGCGTCAAGTGTATGGCTGAGGGCCACTTGGTCTATGAAACTAATAAAAACGAACAATATTTATATAACAAATTTTTCGAGGTCCCAAGGGTGACTTAGCCCCAGAGGGTTGGTATTTTGTCCAAAGGTGCGGAGGGTCCAGGATGGTTGGGTATCCAACCAGGGGGGGGGGTCAGGGGGGGGGGCTTCGAAAATTATGTTATTTTTTGGCTAGGACTCACCGTTCCAGAGTTACAGGCCTTTTTCAGTTTTTGTGCGGTTGGTAAACTGAACTGCCAATACTGAAAGTTGTTTTAAATTATTGTTACAGGTCTTAAAAATATTTTGAGTATGGACTCTTGTAGGGGAGGGCACAGCAAACAGTGGTAAATTTTTAAAAATGGAGCGTCCTCAATGGGGTGTGAGCTGTTGCCTCCTGAAACTTTCCTTTAGTTACCAAAGACCGCAAATAGCTGTTTTTGGCTCTCACGACCTGACTTGTTTGGGGCTCTGTATCTTTGGAACGGGTTGCTCCAGGAGTCTGGTTCTTAATCCTAAACTTAATCTATAAACTAGGCTATGTACTTAACTAAGTGTCTTCAGTCTGCCGTTGATCTTCGCTGCTCCAGCAACGACCAAAGTCTTCCCGGGGGTGCCTGCTCCAGTGGGTAGTGTTGACTGGGGAGTGTCCTATGTCGGGTTGTAGGGCGGATGCTCCTTCAACTGCTGGCGCCGGTGCGGTTCCTGTAGCTGGTGCGGTTGAGGAGTTATTCCTCTGGGAAGGTGAAAATTTGACCCTGGCGAGCTGGTGGTAAAATGGCCAGGGTACACGTCCTAGGTATAGTTTCTCGTGAGAGAACCGATTTAACGTTATTTTCACGCTCCGACGCTCCGCTCCAGGGTTACAACCCCGACAAGCTTAACTGGTAATGGAGTTCCGGGTGGAGGTTTGGAATTAATTTAATAGAAATACCAGTTACTGTCAAATCTCCCTGTGCACTTCAGATTCTGGAAGCAGGTTAAGTCCCGCTTCAGGTCCGCCTGGGTTCCTATTTATTTTGTGGCCTGCTTGTCTTTAGCAGGTGGTTAAATCCTTAGGGGTGAAACCACTTTCTGCAAATAGGCGATCCCGTCAGATCCAGGTGGTGGAAAATTTATCTTCGACCAGACTTGTGTTCTTCGTAATCTGAACAGCCTTGTGGAATTTTTCCCGATTTTTATTTATTTTATTTAACCATTTGTGTTATTATAGGGAATTTTATGAAATTTTTTAACTTTAAAACTATAAGTCCGAAAATTATGAAATTTTGCAATTAATTTCTTTACACTGTACACTGTTTTTACGGGTCCAAAAAATTATGTGTTGTCGATTTAAATTTTGAGTTATTATGATTTGAAATTTTAAAACTATTTTGTTAATTTTGAAAAATTTATATCTTCCAGAAGGGTGGTCTGATTTCGGCGATCGAGGTTTCAGATGAAAGGGTATGGCTTCCTGCGCCGCGCCTATCCTCGTTTCCGGTTTCCCCCTCCGACTGCTGGATCTCGACCTCGTGTCCACGTGGATTTTCCTGATGGTCCTGTAACTCGGCGAGTTTTCACGGGAAAAATCCCAAACTCAGCCAGGGTGTGGAGCTTGTCCAGGTGTTTCGAAGGGCAATCCAAAAACACAGGGTTACCGATCGAAATCGAGCAGCGTTTCACTATTTCACTTTTTTCACTCACTTTTTAGGTTAAAATTCTGGTTTTTCGGTTATAACTCCGCGAGTTTTTCACCGATTTTCAAAATTCTTTCACTATTCGGCGAAACTTTGCAGCGCGCAACTTTTAGCACAAACTTGGGTATTTTTACGAACTTTGACTATTTTTAAGCAATTTTCGAGCGCGGAGCGGCTTAAAAGTGATCCGATCGCGGCGGGGGGCGCCGTGAGGGTTAGGTTAGGTTAGGTTAGGTTAGGTTAGGTTGGGGGACCCCCCACAGTGCTTGCGTCCACGTCGCGTCCCCTGGAAACGACCCAGTTCTGACCACCGTAACGGAGTGGCAGACTGGGTTGGCCAAAGTGCACTGTGATTTCGTAGCTACAATTTTATCTTGCCTTGTTAGTACTACGAACGATGTCGATCTCTACGCGGGATGCCTGCGGGCGATTTTTAAAACAAAAAGGCCCTTCTCAGGGCCAACCCAAAGGCCCTTCTCAGGGCCAACCCAAAGGCCCTTCTCAGGGCCCACCCAAAGGCCCTTCTCAGGGCCAACCCAAAGGCCCTTCTCAGGGCCAACCCAAAGGCCCTTCTCAGGGCCAATCTGAGGGCGCATCGGCGTCGGAGGCTAGCCGCGCGGTGTCTGCGGCTAGCATCTATAGCTTAGCGGGCGAGTTGTTGGACTCCGACAACGAGTCCATTATTTGCGAGTCGGACGCAAGTTCGGGGATTGGTCGCCGGGAGCCGGAGAAGCGGGCCCGTGACAGAAATGGGTCCGGGGGTTCCTCGGACTCGAGGCGGCCATCGAACGCGAAGGCCAGGAAGCCGGTGACGGACACCCACGACGTGGGTCTGGCAGAGGCCCAACACCAGTTGGACCTGTCTCGGCGGGCGCAGCTCCAGCAAGACCTGGAGGAGCGGGTTGCGGCCAAGGAGCAACGGACGCGCGCCGCCCGGGCCAAGTCCGGATACGGCGCGTCCCGCGTTCTCTATGCGGACCACTCACTGGTGGAGCTGGAGCGGATGGCTGAGGAGGACGAAGAGGAGATAGTGGAAGTCGCCTCTAAGTCCTCTAATTTAAAAGGAACTTTTCAAAAGTCCCTTAAATGCAGGGCCGCGAGCATGCGCGGCATCGTCGGGGAGCTGGTGCAGCGGAAGGCGACCGACGAAACGCGGCAACTGCAGGCGAAAGTTGATCGCCTGCAGTCAGAGGTCAGCCAGCTGCACCAGAAGCTGGCTGATGCCACGGCCCGGCCAAACCAAGCCGAGCCGACACCAGCGGCTGAGGTCCCCCCCTCCAACCTTGAGGATATAATCCGCAAGGTCATCATGGAGGAGAGGGCCTTCACGAGAGCCTGTCTTGCGGGCATAGAGGACAGGCTCTTGCCTGAAAAGCGCCTCCGACCGCCGCTCGCGGCGGACAATAGGCCACGCGAGCTGGAGCCGGAACCTGCGCCTTTGGGAGGCCCGGCATCGGGTGCGCAGCCCCAAGCCTCGAAGCCCTCCAAGGGCAAAGGGAAGGGCAAGGGCAAGAGGACCAAGGGGGCCTCTCAAACGCCCTCCACGAGCGCGGAGGCAACGTCTGCCGCCCCAGCCGACCCCCAGAACTCGCAAGGGGAAGACGCCCTTCTTCCCTCCACCACCCCGTCCAACCAGCCCTGGACAAAAGTGGTCAAGGGGGGAAAGGGGAAAAAGCCCAAGCCCGCTGCGACTGCCCCAGCAGGCAAAAAGGCTCCAGCCGGCGGCAGGAAACTGGTTCCTCCCAAAACCGCGGCCGTCGTAGTGACCATCACCCCGGAGGCCGTGGAACGGGGGGAGACGTACGCGTCCGTAATGATGCGGGCGCGTACCAACGCCGATCCTACCCAACTGGGGATCGGTACAATCTCGTGCCGCCGGACCCAGGCCGGGGCTCGAATCTTCGAGTTCCCAGGGGCTCAGGGCAGCGCCAACGCGGACCTCTTCGCAACCAAGTTGCAAGAGGTCATTGCGGACGTGGCAAAAGTCGCCAGGCCCGAGAAGTCTGTAGCCTTGGAGGTGACCGACCTCGACGACTCGGTCACAAAGGAGGAGGTGGTGGCGGCGGTCGCAGCTATGGGGGGCTGTGGCGTCACAGCGGTGCAAGGTCGGGCCATCAGGCCCGGCCGCGGCGGCATGGGCACCATTCGCCTTGAGTGCCCAGTCGCCGCAGCTATAGCCGTCCTCGCCAAGGGACGGCTTGCTGTCGGATTCAGCTCGGGTGTAGTCCGGGCACTCGCAGCCAAGCCCTTGCGCTGCTATAAGTGCTTAGGAGTCGGGCACACTCGGGCCCTTTGTCCGTCCGAGGTCGACAGGGCGGAAAATTGTTTCAGATGTGGCAAGGACGGGCACAAGTCCGCCTCCTGCGAGGCCGCCACGCCGCACTGCGCGGTGTGTGCCGCCAGTGGCTGCCCGGCGGGCCACGTGACGACGGGGAGGAAGTGCAATCCCCCCCCAAAGAAGGGCAAAGTGCAGGCGTCGATCCGGCCTGCCGCTGCCGCCGCCATCCCTGAGGCTGGGACTTCGGCGGCCGTGGAGGGTGATGCAATGTCTGATTGATGGATAGGGTCAGACATCGCATCCTCCAGGCGAACACCAACCACTGCAGAGCAGCCCAGGATCTGCTGATGCAGACCATGGCTGAGTGGTTGGTGGACGTGGCGGTGGTTGCCGAGCCGTACTCGGTCCCTGGCCGTTGGCTGGGTGACCGGGATGGCTCGGTGGCATTGGTTTCGCGGTCTTCCACGGACTCCCCTCCCCTCTCGCTCTTAGAGAGGGGACCGGGATACGTGGCCGCCGCGTGGGGAGACATGGCCCTGGTGGGGGTCTATTTCTCTCCAAACCGCCCTCTCTCTGACTTTGAGGATTTCCTGGAGATCATCACTGCAGTCGTAGGGAGGGCGGCGCCGCGCCAGGTCGTGGTGTCGGGTGACCTGAACGCCAAGTCCGCGGCCTGGGGCAACCCGGCCGCCGGTTGCAACGTCCGGGGACGCGCCGTCGAGTTTTGGGCGGCCTCATGCGGTGTGTCCCTCCTCAACAGGGGGGCGGTCCACACGTGTGTGCGGCAACAGGGTGGGTCGGTGGTGGACGTCGCGTTTGCCACCCCCGCGCTGGCCGCCCGCGTCGTCAACTGGCGGGTAGAGACGGTGGAGACCTTGTCGGACCACCGATATGTGCGGTTCGACATCTCCACCCAGGGAGGGGGAATGGCCCGCGCTGTGCAATCTCCCTTCCCGCGGTGGGCACTCACCCGCCTGGACCGGGAGGCAGCTAAGGAGGCGGCCTTTCTTCAGGACTGGCTGTCGCCCCCCGTCGAGGTCCTGGACGTGGACGCCGCAGCGGTCCGGCTCAGGGGATCCCTGATAGAGGTGTGCAACTCCAGCATGCCTCGGTCTCGCCGTCCACCTCCCCGTCGTGCCGTCTATTGGTGGACGCAGGAGCTGGCGGGACTCAGGGCCGCCTGCGTGGCAGCCAGAAGGGCCTACACGCGGAGCCGACGGCGCAGCGCCCAAAACCGAGTCCGGGCAGAAGAGGACCTCCTATACGCCTCTTACCGAGAGGCGACGACGGTCCTCAAAGCTGCAATGGGCGCTGCAAAAGACTCGGCGAGGGCCGAGATGCTGGAGGGTCTCGACAGGGATCCTTATGGAAGACCATACAGGGCGGCGCGGAACCAGCTACGCCCTTATGGTCCCCCACTGACGGAGACCCTCGAGCCAGCGTTGCTGGACGGGGTGGTCCGGTCCCTGTTTCCGCGCAGGGCCGACTTCACCCCACCAACGATGGATCCCCCGCAAGGGGCGGCTTCGCCGGATGAGGAGGTCCCCCCGGTGACGGCGGCGGAGTTCTACGCGGGGGTTCTTAGCCTCCGCGCGAAGAAGACGGCCCCTGGACCAGACGGCGTCCTCGCACGGGTGGTGGCGATCGCCGCCTCCCAAATGGAGGACAGGTTTCGGGACCTCTTCAGCGCGTGCTTTACGGCTGGGAGGTTCCCGAAACTGTGGAAGGAGGGGCAGCTATGCCTCCTCCGAAAGGAGGGACGCCCGGTGGACTCCCCATCGGCATACCGGCCCATCGTCCTGCTCGATGAGGTCGGTAAATTGTTCGAGGGGATTGTCGCCTCCCGGCTTGATAGCCTTTTGCGGGGGGTAGGGCCGGACCTGTCGGATGCCCAATTTGGTTTCCGTCGTGGGCGTTCGACAATCGACGCGCTGGCCCTACTCAAGGGCCAAGTGAAGGAGGCGGTGGAGGCGGGGGACGGAGTGCTGGCGGTTTCATTCGACATTGCAAACGCCTTCAACTCCGTCCCCCACTCGACGATATTGGAGGCGCTCCGGTATCACGGAGTGCCCCAATACCTGCGGAACCTCATGGCCAGCTACTTGGAGGGCCGAGAGGTCCTCCTCGTGGACAAGACGGCCACAGTGAGGCGGTACGGCGCAGAGTCCGGTGTTCCGCAGGGGTCAGTGCTGGGGCCCCCCCTGTGGAACATCGGGTTCGACTGGCTCCTACGGGGAGCCCTCCTCCAGGGCACGAGTGTCATCTGCTACGCGGATGACACTCTCCTCACTGCCCGGGGGAGGAACTTTGGAGATGCGGCCTGTCTGGCCTCGGCTGGCGGGTCCTTGGTGGCAGAGAGGATCCGCCACCTGGGATTGAAGGTGGCGCTGCACAAGACCGAGGCCGTGTTCTTTCGCGGGCCTCGGCAGCGCTGCCCTCCCGACGCTCACATTGTCGTAGATGGCGTCAGAATAGTGGTCCAGCCCCAGATGAAGTATCTGGGCCTGGTGCTGGACGACAGGTGGCGCTTCGGCCCGCATTTCAGTGGGCTGTCGACGCGCCTGTTAAAAGCCGCGGACGCTCTCTCATGGCTCCTCCCGAACCTGGGGGGGCCCAAGGCGAAATGCCGGCGCCTATATGCCGGCATCCTGCGGAGCATGGCCCTATACGGGGCCCCCATCTGGGCAGACTCCCTTCACAGGAGGGAGAATGCGACCGCCATCCGCAAGCCCCAAAGGGCCATTGCACAGCGGGTGGCAAGGGCCTACCGCTCGGTGGGCTTCTCGGCGGCGTGCGCTCTGGCCGGCACTCCTCCTTGGGAGTTGGAGGCCTGGGTGCTCGCCAGAGTGTACGAGTGGACTGCGCAACGGAAGGCGCTCGGGGAGCGCCCCGTCACCGAGGAGCGGGAGGCCGTGCGGCGGGAGGCGAAGGAAGCCATCGTCCTCCACTGGACGGAGGACCTCGCCGCAGCCGCTTTTGGCCGCCGGACGTTAGACGCGCTCGGTCCGGTCCTGCAGGGCTGGCTCGAGCGGTCCCACGGTTTCCTCTCGTTCCGTCTGGTGCAGGTGTTGTCCGGCCATGGCTGTTTCGGATCGTACCTGCACCGGTTAGGGAGGGAGGAGACCCCGGCGTGCCACGACTGTGGCGCGGCGGAGGACACGGCACAGCACACCCTCGAGGTGTGCCCGGCTTGGTCCGAGCTGCGCCGCGGTCTGACCGCGGTAGTTGGACAGGACCTCTCACTTCCCGGCGTAGTCAACGCCATGCTGGGGAGCGAGGAGGCCTGGGCAGCGGTTGCCTCTTTTTGCGAGGATGTAATCTCGCAAAAGGAGGAGGCGGAGCGCGCGCGGGAGGACGACCCTCTCGCTGCGCCACTCCGCAGACGAAGAAGGGGTCGGAGAAGGCGCCATCCTCTCCCTCCTCATGGTGGCGATGGGCGGGTGGCAGGCACGGGGGTGCCTGCGCCCGCATTGCACCCATCACCACCTTCGTCAGTCACTCCCGGACCCGTCCTCCCCCCCCCTACGGGCGTGGGGTGAGGGCGTGAGGGGTCCGCCCTGAGGGGCAATCGTCGGCGGAGGACTGGTCGTTAAGGCTGTGCCAGTTTCCCAGTCCCCCGCCACTCAGACGAAGCGGGAGTGCCGCTGGGTCGTTTTAGTGGGTATACCGGGTCAGACCGGGGAGTCCCACATAGCCCCCCATCCCCCGATGGGAGGGTATGCGTAATGCATTTTTTCCCAGCGCAAAAAAAAAAAAAAAAAAAAAAAAAAAAAAAAAAAAAAAAAAAAAAAAAAAAAAAAAAAGGTTAGGTTAGGGTAGGTTTTTTTTTTTTTTTTTTGTTTTGGCAGGAGTGGGAAATCCCCACGGACACCTCGACTACCTCACAGGCTGTGAGATAGTCGAGGTAGTGCCGGACTCGAACCGGCTAAAACCACACTCCTGCTCTGCTCGTGTCCCCCTGATTTGAACAGAGACCTTTTGAGACTGTTATATTTTTTAAGTGCTTTTTCATTTATTTATTTTTGGTTATTAATTTTGAAAATTTACACTAAATTTTATTTTATTGCGAATTTATGTGATATTTTATCTATTTGTTTAATTTATTTATTTAAAGTTTGGCTAGTTTTAATAGGGTTTGGTACGCTACTTTTATATTTTAAATTCTATTTTAATCAATTGTTAACTGTAGGTATATTATTTAATTACTAAATTTTGAGTCTATGCTTTAATCTGTGTATCCTTTCTTGCTGAAATATTCATACATTATAAAGCATAGTTGTTAGTTAGGTGTCCTTGTTTCTTTTTATGACTTTAGTGCAGATTTCTTTACAAAATTCTAAAAATTGTTTTCGTTTTTTGTTGTCTCTTATAATTTTGCTTATGTTGTCTCTGTTTATTTTTAAATCTAGTATCTGTTCTGCGTTATGTCTCTCCGCACAAAAGACCGGGCATTCCACCAGGATGTGGGCGACCGTCTCCACCGCATCTGGCTCACAGATGCACGATGGGTTCTCCTTACACTTGAAGCGGTGCAGGTATTCGGAGAACCCACCGTGTCCCGTTAGGTTAGGTTAGGTTAGGTTAGGTTAGGTTAGGTTAGGTTGGGGGACCCCCCACAGTGCTTGCGTCCACGTCGCGTCCCCTGGAAACGACCCAGTTCTGACCACCGTAACGGAGTGGCAGACTGGGTTGGCCAAAGTGCACTGTGATTTCGTAGCTACAATTTTATCTTGCCTTGTTAGTACTACGAACGATGTCGATCTCTACGCGGGATGCCTGCGGGCGATTTTTAAAACAAAAAGGCCCTTCTCAGGGCCAACCCAAAGGCCCTTCTCAGGGCCAACCCAAAGGCCCTTCTCAGGGCCCACCTAAAGGCCCTTCTCAGGGCCAACCCAAAGGCCCTTCTCAGGGCCAACCCAAAGGCCCTTCTCAGGGCCCACCCAAAGGCCCTTCTCAGGGCCAACCCAAGGGTCCTTCTCAGGGCCAGCCAAAAGGCCCTTCTCAGGGCCAACCAGAAGGCCCTTCTCAGGGCCACTCCGACGCTCCGGCGTCAGAGACTAGCCGCGCGCCGTCTGCGGCTAGTTTCTTTGAAGCGATGGATGAGTTGTCTGACAACGAGTCTATAATTAGTGTGTCGGACGTGGACGAGTCACGGTCGCGGAAGCGAGTCCGCAAGAGCGGTGGGTCCGAGGGCTCCTCAGCCTCAGGGTCTACTAAGTTGCCGAAGGCTAAAAAGCCGACGGTGGCCGCGGAGCCCCATGTTGTTGGGCTCGCGGACGCCCAACGCCAATTGGACCTGGCTCGGCGGGCGCAGCTCCAGCAAGAGCTGGAGGAGCGGGTTGCGGCCAAGGAGCAACGGACGCGCGCCGCCCGGGCCAAGTCCGGATACGGCGCGTCCCGCGTTCTCTATGCGGACCACTCACTGGTGGAGCTGGAGCGGATGGCTGAGGAGGACGAAGAGGAGATAGTGGAAGTCGCCTCTAAGTCCTCTAATTTAAAAGGGACTTTTCAAAAGTCCCTTAAATGCAGGGCCGCGAGCATGCGTGGCATCGTCGGGGAGCTGGTGCAGCGGAAGGCGACCGACGAAACGCGGCACTTGCAGGCGAAAGTTGATCGCCTGCAGTCAGAGGTCAGCCAGCTGCACCAGAAGCTGGCTGATGCCACGGCCCGGCCAAACCAAGCCGAGCCGAGACCAGCGGCTGAGGTCCTCCCCTCCAACCTTGAAGATATAATCCGCAAGGTCATCATGGAGGAGAGGGCCTTCACGAGAGCCTGTCTTGCGGGCATAGAGGACAGGCTCTTGCCTGAAAAGCGCCTCCGACCGCCGCTCGCGGCGGACAATAGGCCACGCGAGCTGGAGCCGGAACCTGCGCCTTTGGGAGGCCCGGCATCGGGTGCGCAGCCCCAGGTCTCGAAGCCCTCCAAGGGCAAAGGGAAGGGCAAGGGCAAGAGGACCGAGGGGGCCTCTCAAACGCCCTCCACGAGCGCGGAGGCAGCGTCTGCCGCCCCAGCCGACCCCCGGAACTCGCAGGAGGAAGACGCCCTTCTTCCCTCCACCACCCCGTCCAACCAGCCCTGGACAAAAGTGGTCAAGGGGGGAAAGGGGAAAAAGCCCAAGCCCGCTGCGACTGCTCCAGCAGGCAAAAAGGCTCCAGCCGGCGGCAGGAAACTGGTTCCTCCCAAAACCGCGGCCGTCGTAGTGACCATCACCCCGGAGGCCGTGGAACGGGGGGAGACGTACGCGTCCGTAATGATGCGGGCGCGTACCAACGCCGATCCTACCCAACTGGGGATCGGTACAATCTCGTGCCGCCGGACCCAGGCCGGGGCTCGAATCTTCGAGTTCCCAGGGGCTCAGGGCAGCGCCAACGCGGACCTCTTCGCAACCAAGTTGCAAGAGGTCATTGCGGACGTGGCAAAAGTCGCCAGGCCCGAGAAGTCTGTAGCCTTGGAGGTGACCGACCTCGACGACTCGGTCACAAAGGAGGAGGTGGTGGCGGCGGTCGCAGCTATGGGGGGCTGTGGCGTCACAGCGGTGCAAGGTCGGGCCATCAGGCCCGGCCGCGGCGGCATGGGCACCATTCGCCTTGAGTGCCCAGTCGCCGCAGCTATAGCCGTCCTCGCCAAGGGACGGCTTGCTGTCGGATTCAGCTCGGGTGTAGTCCGGGCACTCGCAGCCAAGCCCTTGCGCTGCTATAAGTGCTTAGGAGTCGGACACACTCGAGCCCTTTGTCCGTCTGAGGTCGACAGGGCGGAAAATTGTTTCCGATGTGGCAAGGACGGGCACAAGTCCGCCTCCTGCGAGGCCGCCACGCCGCACTGCGCGGTGTGTGCCGCCAGTGGCTGCCCGGCGGGCCACGTGACGACGGGGAGGAAGTGCAATCCCCCCCCAAAGAAGGGCAAAGTGCAGGCGTCGATCCGGCCTGCCGCTGCCGCCGCCATCCCTGAGGCTGGGACTTCGGCGGCCGTGGAGGGTGATGCAATGTCTGATTGATGGATAGGGTCAGACATCGCATCCTCCAGTCGAACACCAACCACTGCAGAGCAGCCCAGGATCTGCTGATGCAGACAATGGCTGAGTGGTTGGTGGACGTGGCGGTGGTTGCCGAGCCGTACTCGGTCCCTGGCCGTTGGCTGGGTGACCGGGATGGCTCGGTGGCATTGGTTTCGCGGTCTTCCACGGACTCCCCTCCCCTCTCGCTCTCAGAGAGGGGACCGGGATACGTGGCCGCCGCGTGGGGAGACATGGCCCTGGTGGGGGTCTATTTCTCTCCAAACCGCCCTCTCTCTGACTTTGAGGATTTCCTGGAGATCATCACTGCAGTCGTAGGGAGGGCGGCGCCGCGCCAGGTCGTAGTATTGGGTGACCTGAACGCCAAGTCCGCGGCCTGGGGCAACCCGGCCGCCGGTTGCAACGTCCGGGGACGCGCCGTCGAATTTTGGGCGGCCTCATGCGGTGTGTCCCTCCTCAACAGGGGGGCGGTCCACACGTGTGTGCGGCAACAGGGTGGATCGGTGGTGGACGTCGCGTTTGCCACCCCCGCGCTGGCCGCCCGCGTCGTCAACTGGCGGGTAGAGACGGTGGAGACCTTGTCGGACCACCGATATGTGCGGTTCGACATCTCCACCCGGGGAGGGGGAATGGCCCGCGCTGTGCAATCTCCCTTCCCGCGGTGGGCACTCACACGCCTGGACCGGGAGGCAGCTAAGGAGGCGGCCTTTCTTCAGGACTGGCTGTCGCCCCCCGTCGAGGTCCTGGACGTGGACGCCGCAGCGGTCCGGCTCAGGGGATCCCTGACAGAGGTGTGCAACTCCAGCATGCCTCGGTCTCGCCGTCCGCCTCCCCGTCGTGCCGTCTATTGGTGGACGGAGGAGCTGGCGGGGCTCAGGGCCGCCTGCGTGGCAGCCAGAAGGGCCTACACGCGGAGCCGACGGCGCAGCGCCCAAAACCGAGTCCGGGCAGAAGAGGACCTCCTATACGCCTCTTACCGAGAGGCGACGACGGTCCTCAAAGCTGCAATGGGCGCTGCAAAAGACTCGGCGAGGGCCGAGATGCTGGAGGGTCTCGACAGGGATCCTTATGGAAGACCATACAGGGCGGCGCGGAACCAGCTACGCCCTTATGGTCCCCCACTGACGGAGACCCTCGAACCAGCGTTGCTGGACGGGGTGGTCCGGTCCCTGTTTCCGCGCAGGGCCGACTTCACCCCACCAACGATGGATCCCCCGCAAGGGGCGGCTTCGCCGGATGAGGAGGTCCCCCCGGTGACGGCGGCGGAGTTCTACGCGGGGGTTCTTAGCCTCCGCGCGAAGAAGACGGCCCCTGGACCAGACGGCGTCCCCGCACGGGTGGTGGCGATCGCCGCCTCCCAAATGGAGGACAGGTTTCGGGACCTCTTCAGCGCGTGCTTTACGGCTGGGAGGTTCCCGAAACTGTGGAAGGAGGGGCAGCTATGCCTCCTCCGAAAGGAGGGACGCCCGGTGGACTCCCCATCGGCATACCGGCCCATCGTCCTGCTCGATGAGGTCGGTAAATTGTTCGAGGGGATTGTCGCCTCCCGGCTTGATAGCCTTTTGCGGGGGGTAGGGCCGGACCTGTCGGATGCCCAATTTGGTTTCCGTCGTGGGCGTTCGACAATCGACGCGCTGGCCCTACTCAAGGGCCAAGTGAAGGAGGCGGTGGAGGCGGGGGACGGAGTGCTGGCGGTTTCATTCGACATTGCAAACGCCTTCAACTCCGTCCCCCACTCGACGATATTGGAGGCGCTCCGGTATCACGGAGTGCCCCAATACCTGCGGAACCTCATGGCCAGCTACTTGGAGGGCCGAGAGGTCCTCCTCGTGGACAAGACGGCCACAGTGAGGCGGTACGGCGCAGAGTCCGGTGTTCCGCAGGGGTCAGTGCTGGGGCCCCCCCTGTGGAACATCGGGTTCGACTGGCTCCTACGGGGAGCCCTCCTCCAGGGCACGAGTGTCATCTGCTACGCGGATGACACTCTCCTCACTGCCCGAGGGAGGAACTTTGGAGATGCGGCCTGTCTGGCCTCGGCTGGCGGGTCCTTGGTGGCAGAGAGGATCCGCCACCTGGGATTGAAGGTGGCGCTGCACAAGACCGAGGCCGTGTTCTTTCGCGGGCCTCGGCAGCGCTGCCCTCCCGACGCTCACATTGTCGTAGATGGCGTCAGAATAGTGGTCCAGCCCCAGATGAAGTATCTGGGCCTGGTGCTGGACGACAGGTGGCGCTTCGGCCCGCATTTCAGTGGGCTGTCGACGCGCCTGTAGCCGCGGACGCTCTCTCATGGCTCCTCCCGAACCTGGGGGGGCCCAAGGCGAAATGCCGGCGCCTATATGCCGGCATCCTGCGGAGCATGGCCCTATACGGGGCCCCCATCTGGGCAGACTCCCTTCACAGGAGGGAGAATGCGACCGCCATCCGCAAGCCCCAAAGGGCCATTGCACAGCGGGTGGCAAGGGCCTACCGCTCGGTGGGCTTCTCGGCGGCGTGCGCTCTGGCCGGCACTCCTCCTTGGGAGTTGGAGGCCTGGGTGCTCGCCAGAGTGTACGAGTGGACTGCGCAACGGAAGGCGCTCGGGGAGCGCCCCGTCACCGAGGAGCGGGAGGCCGTGCGGCGGGAGGCGAAGGAAGCCATCGTCCTCCACTGGACGGAGGACCTCGCCGCAGCCGCTTTTGGCCGCCGGACGTTAGACGCGCTCGGTCCGGTCCTGCAGGGCTGGCTCGAGCGGTCCCACGGTTTCCTCTCGTTCCGTCTGGTGCAGGTGTTGTCCGGCCATGGCTGTTTCGGATCGTACCTGCACCGGTTAGGGAGGGAGGAGACCCCGGCGTGCCACGACTGTAGCGCGGCGGAGGACACCGCACAGCACACCCTCGAGGTGTGCCCGGCTTGGTCCGAGCTGCGCCGCGGTCTGACCGCGGTAGTTGGACAGGACCTCTCACTTCCCGGCGTAGTCAACGCCATGCTGGGGAGCGAGGAGGCCTGGGCAGCTGTTGCCTCCTTTTGCGAGGATGTAATCTCGCAAAAGGAGGAGGCGGAGCGCGCGCGGGAGGACGACCCTCTCGCTGCGCCACTCCGCAGACGAAGAAGGGGTCGGAGAAGGCGCCGTCCTCTCCCTCCTCATGGTGGCGATGGGCGGGTGGCAGGCACGGGGGTGCCTGCGCCCGCATTGCACCCATCACCACCTTCGTCAGTCACTCCCGGACCCGTCCTCCCCCCCCCTACAGGCGTGGGGTGAGGGCGTGAGGGGTCCGCCCTGAAGGGCAATCGTCGGCGGAGGACTGGTCGTTAAGGCTGTGCCAGTTTCCCAGTCCCCCGCCACTCAGACGAAGCGGGAGTGCCGCTGGGTCTTTTTAGTGGGTATACCGGGTCAGACCGGGGAGTCCCACATAGCCCCCCATCCCCCGATGGGAGGGTATGCGTAATGCATTTTTTCCCAGCGCAAAAAAAAAAAAAAAAAAAAAAAAAAAAAAAAAAAAAAAAAAGGTTAGGTTAGGTTAGGTTAGGTTAGGTTAGG